>CM077667.1:376784092-378023092 GCA_039707655.1 Elymus sibiricus
TACCCCACCCAGGGACCGCCGGCGGACAAGAACGATCTGCGCTGCCACCCCGGCGGCCACTGGAACATCAAAAACCGCCGTCAGTTTTGGCGTGGAAAGGACTTTGAGGAGGTCCTCGGGGCGTTCCGCCGCACCGAACAAGGGCTGAGCCCCTCCCCCCCCCCAACAGCGTAGCCGGAGCTAGCTCCTCCCGCGGCCGCGCCCGTCGTCGTTCCCGCGCAGCCGTCCCTGCCCCCGTCCCCGCGCCCGCTCCGACACCCCCTGCCCCCTCCCATTGTTCCGATCCCACCGGAGCAGCAGGTGTTGCAGCACGATGGCGACCCCGACAACATGCCGGGGCCGCTCGCGGCGCTGACCCAGTCGACGGCGGAGGCTCCCGCGTTGGCAGCGCAGGATGCGGCGGATCAGGCGACGGCTTTCGCGGCTGTGGCACAGGCGGCTCTGGACGACGATGTCATCGACCAGGACAACAACAGCAATGACAACGACGGCGGCGGTGGCGGCGGCATGCTGGAGGTCATCGATCTCGCCGCGAGTGACGACGAGTGTTAGTTAGGATGAAAGTTGAAAAAATCATGTAATGTGTTGTTTAATATTTCGTTGAAACTAATATGTAAAATTTCCTAAATTTGAACGAAATTTCGTTGGTTATTAAAATTCCGGTTTGTGTGAACATTTTATTATTAGTTTATAATTTATTTGTCCTAAAGTTTAGAATAGATGAAATTAAATTGTATAAAAATATAATTAAAAATAAAAAAGAAAATATAAAATGAATCCGACCGGCTCCTCGAACTCGAACGGTCTCCGCCAAACATCGTAAAAAGTTAAAAATATAATTTAATTACAAAACATCGGCGTCGGAATTTTAATTTTGCAATAAAAGACATCATAATTGATGTATGGATGATGTCATATAATGTAAAGTTTGAAAAAAAATAATATTTGAATAAACATGTTGTAAAAAACGACATGACGATGCAGTGCGATAACTATTTCTCTAATTGATGAATTTTGTTATAAAAGTTATTGCCGGACACAAATCATAGATGGTGTTTAATGGCATCCATTAAATGATAAAAATTGCCATTACGTGGGCATGCCCATGGGAGTCCTCCACGACAAAGAATGAAAGAATTCGGAAAACGAATGGACGTTGTGCCACGTCTGGTCATTGCAGACACGGCTCAAGTTATCGACGAATGATTCCTCAAAATTGTTTTGCTCATTCTCAACGTCCACATCTTCCTGTAAATTATTAAACATACATAAATAATTAGTCGTGCGTTACTTTGCTAAATAAAAAATGTAATCAAAATAGATGACACTTACATTTTTACTGTTCGCACCATGTTCATTATATGCAAAATCCTCCGAAGGCAAGATATCATATGACGACCACGACTCGTTGTCACTGTTGTCATCATCTTCGTTAGTCGTGTTTTTATCGGTCCGAGTGACCTTATCAGTACCAATCTCATCGCCCGTTAATGCAGTTTCTTGGTTCATGTCAACACACCTCACTAGCAACACTGTACATCATTTCATACAGTGGGTCATACCGATTAATGAACAACAAGATCAAAACTACTTAATCTGATTTCTCTCTAACTCATTTCATCCGTCGAAGGTTGGATCGCAAACCTTAGGTGGCGGTGTCAACGTCGCTGCTCAAGGCCGACAGGGCCTGCGGCGTGATTCAAGACGGCGGTCACGTGAAGACGAGGAAGCCACCCGCGGGGTTATGTGCTGGATCCGCGGCGGGGGACGGCTGAGGTGACTGGCGGCGGCCGCGGCGTCCGACGTCGGGCCAGTCACCGATGGCAGGGACCGCGTCGTGCGACACAAATTGGAAGGGGAGAGATACTCAACGGCGACGGCGGTGACAAGCGGCGTTGGAAGGGGAGAGGTACTTAACGGTGACGATAGTCTTCCACACGTCCGGCCACCGGCGGCGATCGGCCAGTTGGGAATTGGATCGAGAGCTGCGTGATCGTTGAGCAGAAGGAGAGAGATCGTGCAAGTTTTTTTCCTAAGCGGGCGGCACGCGGGCGTGATCGTGTAATTTTTTTTGCATGTCCGCGCGTATTGCTACGGCCGGCGGGTACGTACAAAACGAGGTGGGTATACGGATCACTGAAATGACCCATCTGCCCTTCTACGGTTTGTGTGTGTGTGGGGGGGGGGGGGGGGGGGTAGCGATGCACTTCTCAAGTTTCAAACATTTTCCATACATGATTTCTCAATAGTTTTCACTGGCTGTGAAATATTCCATCATTCTTAAACCTTTCATAACTCTCTTGTCCCTGTGACAGTTGTTCTTTTAAGCATAGCTTCTACTATCCGCAGTATTTGCTCTTAGATTTAAACTTTGCTACTTCCTTCGATTCATATTAATTTTCGATGATTTTGTACAACTATCTTTCGAGAGTCTGCGTGCTTCATTTTCTTATATTGCTACTAGCTGGTAATTCCAGCGTTTTAATTTATTTTGCTCTAGAAACTTTGTTTGACACTATCATGGTCCCATGTTGGGCGTCATTCAAAAACAAAAATACGTAGTGATGGAGGTGCACGAAAGATCGACTAGCCTCGAAAATCCAACTCTGAGCTCGGGCTCAGCTGCTCCCGCTGACGAACAAAATCAAAAAAAATACTAGAAAAATTCAAAAAATTCCAATTGTTTTTTGTGTGGTAGATATTTTGATGCGTGAGGTTCGTTCCAAATTTCAAGTTATTTGGACATCTGAGCAGCTCTCGGCAAAAAAGACAAATCGGATCAGAAAAGTTCGTGAACATTAAACCTTTTTTACAGACCCCGATTTGTCTTTTTTGCCGAGAGCTTCTCAGATCTCCAAATAACTTGAATTTTGGAGCGCTCCTCACGCATCAAATTACCTACCACACAAAAAACAATTGGAATTTTTTGAATTTTTTTACTATTTGTTTTGATTTTTTCCGTCGGCGCGGGTGCAGATGCACCCGAGAGCCGAAACGCCGCTCTCGACTAGCCTCCTTTATTCATAGTAGCAGCAACCGACGACGCGTTAAGCAGACACACTGCTCAACGGCACCGGTTGATGTTGGGGGTCAAAATACAACTGGTTAAGCAGCAGATGCGTCAAGGCAGACCCACTGGCCAAGGAAGATCTTGACGCAGTTGATGTTGGGGTTGAAGCCCAGGAACTGCTCCTGGGCCAGACCGGCGCCCTCCGCGATGGAGGAGCAGGTGTCGCCCGTCTGCACCGCGTTCACCTTGTTGCACGTCAGCGCCGGCACCGCCTTCGCCGCATAGCCTGCAAGACGCACAGGCGTGCACACGTCCAAATGGTCAGAATCCAGCACACTTGATCGACTGGGTGTGGCTCAGGCTCAGTGCTTTGGCTGGAGTTGATTGACATGGACGTACCTCCGTTAATGCTGTCGCGCTGCACCTGCACGGTGACCCTGCCGTCGGCGAGGGTGACCGCGAGCACGAGAAGGGACGCGATCAGGAGAGCGGCGACTCCGTGGTTGGCCATTGCAGATGCAAATGATGTTGACGCGAAGGAAGATTGAACTTTAGTTAGTAGGCTGTGTCTACTTGAGGCGGTGATGAGAGAGGCTTAGTCCTTTCCTTTTTATAGCGTGGGCATGATGAGAGAGGCAAAGTCGATAAGATGCATGCAACAAAAAAGAAACATGCCGGGGGCCTTGGAAACTGCGTCCAGAGCGTGGATGGTATGGACATGTCGTTGGGGCCATTTGTAAGCCGGCCAATGGTTGGTTTTGTGATTTGGTCATCCATGACCAAGTGAACACAGAGGAGTGGTTTATGATTCCTATGCAACTAGATTGGCATGCTTGTACCGCGTGATCAATTATTTGTTTGTTATACTCCGTACTATTATACTACTAGTAGTGTGAGTACAACCGTTTGGAACGAATTTGGCTGAGGATTTTATCATCGTCGCTCCATGTTTGATACAGCTACACATCTCAGGGCTCATTCGTTTTACAATATTCTCAAATCATAGGAATAGGAAAAGTAAATGTTGAAATGTCATGTTCACTTCAATTCTTAGGTATTTTCCATGAGGTCTCACCTAATACAAAGAATCCTCAGGAGTTCTGTTAAAAAAAGAATCCTTAGGAATTAGGTCAATATGGGCATAGTCCTTAGGAATCTAGCGCTTCTATTCCTATGAAACAAACACTCAACATAGGAAAAAGTTCTGCAGAAATACTCCAAAATTCCTCCAAACCGAATAACCTCTCGGTATCTCGAGGCTAAGAGGCTTTGATGTCCGTGCTCTGCACTCAAGAATGTCCTAAGAGGACCTTCAAAATCTCTACTCCTAATTGGGAAGTTGGTAGCTTCCGTTTCGAGTTTGTTTTCGTCTTCCCTCCCACCTTCGTCCGGTTTTTTTAGTCTCTCCTCCCACCTCCTATAAACCAGGCGCCCTCGCACGTAATCCCCTCCCAGGTAGCGATAATAAACCGGACAAACGAGGCTCCCACCGTCCCACGTACGTAACGAAAAAAAAAAAGCGGACGAAAGAGGCTCCCTCACACGTAACGAGAAAAAATCGGACCAGAGAGGCCCCCCCGGGCCCCCCCTGCGATCTATTCGCTACATCGACTGCCCCAGCAGCCATCGCCGATCCCTTCGCCGCGCGGCCTTCATTGTGGACCTCCGTCGGGACACACCACCGAGGTCCATAATCGCCGCCGTCGTGGTCCGAGAGGGGCCGCCGCCATCTTCATTCCTGACTTGCGAGGTCTGCGTCAAACCCTAGGGCAGGGCTGTTCGAACCCTGGGCAGATCGGTGCTAGGTATTTGCACGTACAGGTATTTGCATATTGATACAGCCATTAACCTACGTACATCAGTTAAGATCCCACAGTTGGAACCTCTGGAACTAGCTGGGCGCTGATGTGGTAAACAACACAGATCTGCATCAGTGGGCAGCCATTAACTATACTCTCCCAACAGATCCGCATCAGGTATTCGCATGTAGATGTTATGAGACCTGCTGGCTATTGTGTCACTTCTGCCTAATGTGTCGCCCCCCTGCATCTGTCATTTGTCTATTTGATCCATGCTCAATCTGAAAGTACCAAAACTGTATCAGGAAGTAATACAATTCTTTTCTAAATAGCAAAGGTTTGTTGGGAGTTTAATTTGTGACAAATAGCTGGCAATTGATATGAATGCATAGCAGTTTGTAACAAATAGTTGGCAGTTGAAAGTACCAATCCATTATGGTACAACTTTATTTTGTTTCATATATCAAGCAATGGTCTTTTGGTCTCATGGACATGGCAATTGATAGGTACGTATAGGGAATTCAAAAAGCAAGGCAAGTGAACATAGAACATCATCAGATGTACCTACAGGCTACAAGTATATGTTCCGCAATCAGGTTTTGATATACATGGCAAACACCATACCCTTCTTACAATGACATTGTGTATAATAATGTGTTGCAGGCCATATGGATGGGACAAATATTGACGAATACAACACAGAGATTATGCTCGTAGCAGACAACGTTGACGAGAGATACCCAACGAGTCCACAATCCAGGTATAAGGGCATGAGAAAATATCGTCAACATACTTTTTGATCCTGTATCTGCTTGGACACGCACAACAACACATCAGATGGATCAAGCGTGCTACAGGTAGGAATGCATAGTACTCCATCAGAACGGATGATACTTGGACCAGACAGAACACCCAAACCTACCCCGACACACAAATGTTCATCAACCTTCCCATCTGCTTTCACGTAAGTTTGTTTTGTTTTTCACATCATTGTAAAATGTATAAATCTTAAGAACCTGGGCGTGAGGTCCATGTTAGGTTGATCTCCTCCCTATCGGGCCCAACGGCTCGATCGGGCCCTTGCATCGCGCCCTGATCGGGGGCGCACAACCAAACCATGGTTGGTGGGCCCCTGTCGCCGCGCTATATAAAGTGGTGGGGTGCCGGCTGCACAAGTTACGAGGTTGACCGTGCTCTGCCAAACCCCACCGATACCCCCTACCGATCTAGGGTTAGCGCGTCACGACGGGAAGCACCGCCGCCACCACCTCACCCTCTCTCTGCCATCACCGCCGTTGCCCTCCCACCATGGCCATCGGCGGGAGCTCTTCGAGCCAAAGCGAAGGTACATGTGTATGCCCTACTCTCTCCACTGCCGGAGTCCTAGCCAATATGATCTAGGGGTCCTATCAATGGTATCAGCCAGATGGGTGTAGGATTTTCGGATCAAAAGCAAACAACCCTCCCCCCACGAACCCTAGAACAGAAATAACAGCACTGACCGGAGAAAGGCCTCGGGCCTCGCCGGCAAAGAGCGCCGCCGCACATGGC
Source organism: Elymus sibiricus (assembly GCA_039707655.1). NCBI lineage: Eukaryota > Viridiplantae > Streptophyta > Magnoliopsida > Poales > Poaceae > Elymus > Elymus sibiricus. The sequence continues at coordinate 376,790,453 of CM077667.1, forward strand.
CGCGCCTGTTCCTCTCGATCCCCACACGCATCGGCAAGCCGAGGTGCGGGGATGAAGGCCAAATTCTGACAACGAAGCAGAGTAGATCAGCGGCCCGGGGGGGCATGGAGGAGATCCAAGGAGGTTGAACCCGAAGGGGTGGGGGTGCGTCACTTAACCTGTGTCATAGCCCGCGTCAATCCATTGTTGTCGACGAGCTCGATGTCGTAGCCGGCTGCCGGGACATACAGACATGCGCGAGCCCGCTTATTAAAAGCCCCGGGTCAGTCATCGTACTAAGCTTCCCCGGGGGGCCTCAGTGGCCACCTCGCCATTGTCCAGTGGACAGGCCTCGAAATACCTCTTTTTGGCCATTCGCTCCTCCAGCTCCCCGGGAAGCATAACCGAGCTGAGGCAGCGACACTGTGGAGTGTGGGTGAGGATGGGGACGGGGATCTACGGCAAAGAGGGTGCTTTGCAGGCCGAAACTACGGGGTGGACCAGAGTTGCGCGTGCATTCGACATGGAGGAGCACTACTGTCGATTGCACGGACGACTCTAGTCCAACCCCCTTGTGATGGATCTTCATGAGGACTTCGAGATAGTCACGGAAAGGCCCGCAAAGGATGACGATGGAGTCGGGGGCAGCGACGACGGGGGCGGCGGCGGCGGGCTAGCTAGGGTTTGAGAGAGGGAGAGGAGTGGTGCGTGTGGGAGCGGAGGTTTTCCTTTTTTTTACGTAATCTGAGCAGAGGTTTTGTGGTGGGGGCAGGTGGTGTTTGAGGAAATGCCGCGTGGCTACTGGAAATTTAACTAGGCGGGAATGTCAGGATGCCGGGGCTACTGAAAATTTAGATTACGGGATTGAAGCGGCGCGGCCAGGGCAGGAGCAACAAACATCGCACACAGCAAAAACATAATAAGTGTGTGCTTTCAAATAGGAAAAACCCGCGGAACCGCCATTTTTTAAATGGCTTAAGGTGGTAGTAGATATTTTTACGAGGGAAGTCTCGTTGAACCCAATCATGTCCGGCGCCCACCAGTGGAACGTGCTGATGTGCCAGCGGCGGAGGAAATGGTTTCTGTTGAGTGTACAATCGCAAACGGTTGTTACATTCGAATCGTTTGCTATTTACTCCTAGGATAATAATATATAGGACCATTTCGTCAAAAAATTGCGGGAAAGGGGTCAGAACACATACACGCCTGCATGTTGAACTAAAATATGTATGCAGAGGGTGGTTTGATCGTTCAAAATACCCAATGCGCAACTTTGATGTGGCACATTTCTCCTCCGTCGCCACTTCATGTCGGTCTTGCGTATCACTCATGCCGTAACACGAAAATGAAACATATACATGAATCCAGCATGGTCAAACCCCCCATCTCTTTTCCGGTCAAAGATGGACTATGGCCCATGCGCCTCGCAACACGGACATCCCGACCAAAGAATCAACATTTTGGTCAAACCTCTCCTGTTGTCGGTCGAAAGGATGGACATCCACTGAGGCCCATGAATGGGCGTGACGCCAATAACCACGCGGTGGACTGTCGAAGACACCCATCACCTGCTGGTGGTGCAAACATATGTACGGAAATGTTGTGTTTGCGTTTGAATTAATTAATATATACCTCATGTGCAACTTTGATGTGTCACATGCTTTGGAACAGGATAGACCCCCCCCCCCCACCGAGCGAGCGTTCATGACGCATACAACTAGTATGCCGACCGTCGATGGGAACGATTCACGCATACGTACGCGTGTGCTCAGACTTGGGTAAGGAAACTCAAATGACCTATATAATATATACCATAACACAAAACAATTGAATAATCCACCATGGTATACTCTCTCTCGTTGTCAGTCAATGTGATGGACATCCACATGGGCCCAGAATTGGAGTTTCCAACGACAACCACACGAAGGAGTATCCAAAGACAATCACCGTCTAAGCGTGGATCAAACATATTCATGGAAGTGTTGTGTGATGTTTACATACCCAGCACACAAACTTTAGCGTGGCACACCTTCCTCAGGAATCTTAAAGTCCGCACGGAAAGCGTGGTTCATGACACTTAGTATATATATATACCCACCCCCATTCGAGCCGATGGGAGAGACATTCATGCGCACACTACGCACACTCAAATTATACCATGTAATCTCACACCCATGGCCTACCGCAAACATCGACCAAAAAAGAATCCACAATAATTAAACTCTCTCATTGCGGTACAAAAGTACACGAGGCCACGTATGGGACACTAATAATTGTGCGAGGGGGCGGTGTCCGAGGACAACCACCGTATCCATGCTGCCCTAATTAACATATGTACGGAGGTGTTGTGTGATGTTTTGAATACCCAATGCACACCTTTCATGTGGCACCTTCGCAAATCGGAAAAAACGGAGGTTCACAACTTGTACAATGAGCACGCGCGTGCACACATGCGCCCAAACTTTTGTGTGTAATCTCACCATGATATTCGCCGAAACACGGACTAAGATGAATCCAGCTGTGATCAAACCCCTCTCGCGTGCTCCATCCAAGGTGATCGACCACGCGGGGGCAACGAATGGGGGTGTCGGTGGTAAACGCATGAGTGAGTGTACGAGGACCACCACCGCATGCATGAGACACAAACGTATGCATGAAAAAGGTAATGATCGAGCTGCTTTAAATATGTACCCAATGCATGACTTTAGACGTGGCACGTGTGCCTCACCTGAAGCTGTCATGGTCAAAACCGTTACCCGCATCCCCATGGGTGTTTACTCTATTAGGGCACGGAGAAGTGCCAGCTTGAATTCCCATGGGGAAGATGGTGGGTCAAATACCTTACCTAGCGTGTAGGACGGGGATGGGGATGGGACATACATAGCATTACCCGCCTTAACCATGAAATAACTTACATGTGGGCTCTGAAATTAGTAGACCCCATGTAATTTGCGCCCTCGGTCACCCAAATTTCCACAGATCCCACCCATCTGGCCCAAATATCCCTAAGAAATCCCAAACTTAGCCACAACATATTGTTTATTGCATTGAAATATTGTTTTTTTACTGAAATACTATCGAATGTTGTTCTTAAATGCATGTTGGGTTTCCCGACGGGGATAAAGAAATGGCAACGGGGATGGGAAAATTTTTATCCCCATGCACGGGTACGGAGACGGTGATGGGAATGGGAGGGAGGTGATGGGGACGGGGATGGGAAACTTTTTATCCCTGCGCACGGGTACCGAGATGGTGACGGGAATGGGAAGGCAGTGATGGGGACGGGGATGGGAAACTTTTTATCCCCGTGCACGGGTACCGAGACGGTGACGAGAATGGGAGGGCGGTGATGAGGACATGGATGGGACTCCAATATACCCGCCTGAGTAATCCCCCATTGTCAGCTTGATGCCTAACTAACCGGACAACCCCACGTGGTGGCGCGCATACGACGCGTATTGTGTGCCGGACCCCACACCCCCACTCGTCCCACCACACCACCGTCACTTTGAGTCATGCATGTCAAACTTTTTTATGTAGTGCACATGTGACAATAGGAGTGAAGTGTTAAATTTTTATTTTTAAAGAACATTAAGACATTTTATACATTAAATTGATTCCTTAGTATTTAATTTGTAAATTTCAAATTTGAACTATATGCACACGCGGTTGTGCGCCCGAATGGATTAGAAATTCATTTTTTTGTCTTGGGTGCATGTTTAGTCCCCATGGAAGGAAAAACAATAAATTTCGAACATCTCGGGGCCGCAAACATTGATTCTTGGCTTTCAAATTCCAGCAAACGCCCAGCTACGCTAGAATTCATGAAACATTGACATGATTTCATGATAGGGACCTTATAGGTCGTGATAAATAAATCGTCCAATTTGAGAGAAGTTTTCATCTAAGCTTCTTGCAAATGGGGGCTTATTAATAGATGCAACACAGAACCGTCACGTTTACATCACAAACGGTTTATTAATCCAAACTATTTTTATTTAGTCCGCGTATTAGCGTTGGTTAAAGTCAAGCTTTGTAAACTTTGACCAAATTTAGAAAAAAATGTTAACGTTTACAATTAAAAATTATTACCATTAGATTCTTTATTGAATGTACTTTCACATCATATATATTTGTCATGGTAATTATTTCTATTTCTTTCTTTAAAGTTGGTCAAACTGTATCAAGTTTGACTTCAGTCAACTCTAATACGCAGACTAAATAAAAACGGAGGGAGTAAGTGTGGTAGCTTCACAGAAAAAACAATACATGCCCTGCGATCCGTGCACGCAGATATGATTTGATGTGACGCATGCTAGCAGGTCGCCTCGCAGGCTGACCGGGATGCATGCGAGAAGGTGTGTGAATTGATGGGAGGCGTGTTCGCTGCACAGTTTCGCAAGGAGACGTGCCGTCAGGCGTGTGAATTGACGGTGCGCATGCCAGCAGTCCGGCGCGCAGGCGGCTCACCGGGAGGCGAGCCGTCCCTTTAAACCGCCGCCCGCCTCCCTCTCAAGTCCTAACTCCCCTTTATTAATCGCGCCCGAGCCGCTGGTTTTAACATTCTCACTACACACAATCCTCTCTCACACCCTGCATCCTCGCCGCCGTTCTCAATCGTCATCAGTGGCTCCCTGCACCATGGGAGGGAGTAACCACGTCGGTGCCGGTGAAGCACCCGAGCACAGCGTGATGGTGGGCATAGAGATTGCTGTCGTCGGAGATGACGTATCGCGCAGACAGCAGCGCGGCCTTGACGTTGTCGCCGCCGCCGTGCTTCCCCAGCCGGAGCCGGTGGTCCACAACGACTCCGACGAACACTCCAGCGACGACAACGACTCGGACGGAGAACCGGTTGGTCATATATACCCATTTTTGGTAAATACATATAAAAGGCTGATTGGTTTGCTACCAACATCTGGCATTGCTGCCAATAATTGGCAAAATCAAAAGTTGTCAACATTTCGCAACCTTTTGTGAGATTGATAACGAGAATTGTGATGCAACCAATCTCTAGCCAACATTTGGCAGTTGCTAAAATATGGCATGCCAACTTTTGGCATCAAACCAATTAGCTTCGATTTAGGGTTCACATTATCGCACGGAATATTATGTTTCATAAACTCTGCCTTGAGAATTCGCATTATAAAATATACGGACGTCACATTTTTTACTATGTATAGGTGCTATCTGACGATGTGGACCGCGAGGATGAAGATGTCCAGGAGAGGTTCAAGAGGCAAACGCTGAGAGAGCTTATGGCTGGAAAGCATAACAGGCGTGTCAGGAAGAATGGGGGCTATGGATGCCCGTTCTGCAACCATAAGATTAACAACACATACTCTAGTGTTCTGGCGCATGCAAGAGGACGAGCCGTTGGCTCCTTGAAGCAGAAGTATTCTCGCAGGATAGCGCACGCCGCGTACGCCCAGCTCGTGGAGAATCTTAACGATCAAGCATGAAGATGAGATGTTGGATTGAATCTATCTAGTTTGTGTGTATTATATCTATGCTTGTGTATTATATTTTTTCCCGAGATTGAAACTGTGCGACGACTTTCATTGTGCGGTATCTCCATCACATCGGAGTGCTAGTTTACTTGAGTTGAGAGTAATATTTATATAGGATTTATCACACACGGTTGGATCTGATAAGCCGTTTCCCCCGAAGCACATTATTCTAGGACAGAAAACCCTCAGCACCACTTCAAAAAAAAAACCTCAGCACCCACACGTCACAAAACCCTCGCCTGCTCCCCTCCCCCTCCCCCTCCCCAGAGTAGCACCTACACTAACGCTAGTACTCCGGGACTCTCCATGCATGTCTCACCGCCTATCCCCACAGCAACCACTTAGCTCGACGCCTGTCGCCGCCGCCGGCTGCCGCAAAACACCACCGCATATCTCCACTGCCGATTGCCGCGGCCTATCGGCACTGACTTTCTCGACGCTGCTCGCTGTCGACCCAGCTCGCCCGATTGGGGAATCTTCGGAACTGTTTTTTTCCCATGAAGAACCAGGTAACTAATCTACTAAAATATTTCGGCTCATCTCTTATCCCAGTCCGTCGGCCCCTTTTAATCACCCGTCCGAAATCGCCGTGGATTCATGTTTCTTCTAGCTGATTCGAGGGTTTTCATTCACAGAGTGTACTGTGCAAGGACACATCAGGGCTATGCGGCCTCGGCCAAAAAACCAAGGAGTTCCATCTCACCATACCAGATGACTTCACGAAGCGCACGGTATGTTCAATCTCACACTACCTGTGTTGACATGCATGGCCTATACTTTTTCTGAACCTATACTATATATTGCTACATTTGGGTAAAAGGCGCCACATGCAACATTTGCGTCAAATGTGATTTCTTCTCTTCTTCTTATTCTTCTCCTTATATATTAGGCAAATTAATGTTGTATTATTCTTTCGTTTACTCTCATATATATTTGCACGACATCATGGTTACATTATCTCTTTACTTGTAATTTCTTGTCCTTTCATATGAATTGTTGCACTGTTCTTTTAACTACTACTCCCATACTATCATGTTACCCTGTTCTTTAACAATCTTATCAATTCCTGCAGTACATCCCTTGCTTTGCAATGACAACTGTAACGCTAAATCTTGGCCTTTACATAAATGAAGACTCCATGGATGTCATATTGAGCACAAACCATGGATTTACGATCGTTGTTTATGTAAAACTTGATGAAGATTGTCACTGCTATTTTGAAGAAGGCCTTTGGGGAGAAATATCTAAGTTTTATGTACTGAAAGCTGGCACTAAAATTACGCTCCACCTAAAAGAGCCTTACCATACGATAAATGCTAACTTCCCCGACGACATTCTCCGTCCATGCTTTGTTGGAAGTAAGTGTTATTTCTAGTATCTGCATGTTGACTTGCATAGCAATATCAATGTAACTGTGTAGTATTTCAGCAACAAATTGGGATTTCATTTTCTTAATCTGTTCAAACTGTTCCTGCCTAGTAACTTGTAATTACCAATGCACTATTCTTCTGCACTGATCTAGCTACATAATCACTATCCTCCCACTGATCTACTCTTGACAGAAAGATACGCCGGCGGCCATTCTCCGGACATGGATGTCAAGGTTGCCAACAAGCGGAGGCGGGCTGAGCCAGAAACACAAGCGCCTCCGATAGGCCCAGACCTCATCAGCAGCCTCCCCGACGATATGTTGAGAGTCATCATCTTCCTCCTCCCTATCGAAGATGGCATGCGCACAACCGTCCTCTCCCGGCAGTGGCGCCCCCTATGGCGCTGCGCCCCTCTCGGCCTCATCAGCGAGCACATGCTCTGCACTGGCTATGGCATTGTCCCAGATCCTCGACACGCACTGTGGCCCAATCAAAGGCCTTACTATGGGCAAGTTCCGTTCCAATGGCAAGGACCGAGCCAAGCTTGACGAGTGGTTCTTATCGACCGCCCTAGATCATCTCGAAGAACTCACTTTTAATGATGGACATGTGCGCCCGCTGCCACCCTCCGCGCTGCGCCTCGCGCCAACGCTGTGCATCGCCAGGTTCATGAACTGCCATTTCCCCAGATTAACGCCAATTCCGCTGTTTTGCTACATCGACTGAAGCACCTTGAGCTCGTCGCCGTCTACATCCCCAACGACAACATGGAGCGCCTGCTCCTCGGCTGTACTGCGCTCGAGTACCTTCATCTCCAGGCGATCAATGGGTTGAGTAGCCTCCACATCACCTCCATGAGTCTCCGGACAATTTGTGTGTATTGTTGGTGTTGCAACAGGAGATCGCACAAGGTGAATCACCAAATGGTCATTGAGGACGTGCCTTTACTTGAGAGATTACTTGTTGTTGATCAACAAGGTCCAACAAGAATGAGGGTCATTCAAGCGCCGAAATTGACAGTGTTTGGCTACTCGCCCGTCAACTTATCTGAACTTGTTTTTGGATCCATAACCGTCCAGGTACAACAGTCGCCCTCTTCTCATTTTTGAATTAATTTTTTTCCTCTATTCAAGATGTATGTTCGTTTGTCATCCAGAAAATTATATCGACAAGCTCGACCCCGTATCTGCGCACAGTGAAGGTCTTGGTAGTAGAATCTATCAGCCCCGACCTGGACCAAGTTGTCAGATTGCTGAGATGCTTTCCGTGCCTGGAGAAGCTATATATCAAGGTGCTGCTCTTTCATGTTAAATTTTAACCACAAGGGAGTTCAAATTTTGAAACCCTGCAAATCATAAGAGGTCCCTTGGGTAGCACTAATACATTCTCTTCTTTTGCAGATACGGTTAGGCCCGGTAGTGGATAATGTGATACAATATAACAATCCCATCGAATGCCTTGATCTCCATCTCTCAGATATTACTTTGAACTCCTACCGAGGGACCTTACCAGAGATTATATTCGCCAGGTTCTTTGTTGTGAGAGTAAGTGTGCTAAAGATAATGAGATTTTCCCTACATTTATCGCGCAAGAAAGAATGGTTTGCTGATCAGCTCCAGCGACTAGGGCGGAATGGAAAAGGCTATGCAGAAGCTCAATTTCGTTTTGTAACTTCAGTTGACAGACTATTCGGAAGTCCTTATGTAAAGCCCATAAATGACATGTCAGTGGCGGATTCCTTTGCAGAAATATAGAAGTTGCCAAGCTAGTAGTAATATCAGTATGAACCTATCATATATGTTCATGTTCAGCTGATCAGCGCGGGCGTCTACAGCTGCATGACAAAGTTTCTGCATAAGCTGAATTTCATTTCTATTATCGGTTTGAACCTTGTAATCTTTGAATTTGAGCCTTGTAATGCTGGAATTTGAACCTTTGTACTATTTCTATCATTTGTGATACAACCATGCAAATGGCATCTTATGAAGGAGGCTCGTATGTTGGTAGTACCATCTTTTCCTTAGTTTGCAATGTACGATTAATATCTGGATATTAATATGCAATTGACGATTAATATCCGGACCTTAAGAAGCAGAACCACGACCGAGGGTATCCTGCACGGCTCCAATGGCGCTCTCAGCGGCTACCAGCAACGAGCGCCAGTTCACCATGCATGTCGTAGTGGACACGCACAAAGTGGTCTGGTTTGACCTCACGTCCCACCGCGTGCTCTGCTCTCGCGTCCCTCCGCGTTCTTTGCTCTCGCCCCCCCCCCCCCCCCCGTGCGCGCGCTCTGCCAGCGGTTGGGGCCGGCCCACGATCACGTTCGGGGCTCAATATGCATGCGGTTGCGCCACGCGCGTCGCCCCATGCAGTTACGTGCTTCCTCGACTGAATCACGCGCGCGCTGCAAAAACTGCCATCCGGAAGTGCCGGTTTTATAGGACGTCCGGCCCCCATTTATAAACACGGTCATTAACCATAGTCTCTTCATGCTTTCGATCGCGCCCACAACACAATAAGCACACCCTCGATGATGCATACAGAGAGGATGTCCAGCGGCGCTCCAATGGAGTACGGCGAGCATCATGTGGAGACCCACATGAGGAACGGACCTCACGGTGGTGTACACCAACGATCCGGGCATGGTGGAGGACTCCATCGGCACTATGGAGCGGTTGCTTGATGCGGATGACAAGTACAAAGTGGTCGGCTTCGACCTCGCTTACACCGGCGGTCGTGCCGGGCATGATCAGAAGGTTGCCGTCGCCCAGTTGTGCGTCGGCCATCACGTCCTCCTCTACCACTACTGCCTGGCCACAGTGCCTTGCGAGCGTTTCACCAGGTTTGTCAACAGCCCCAACTACAGGTTCGCTATGGTGGACACCACCGACGATCCAAAGGTGCTCAAGACTTCGGGCTTGGCCTGCCAGAAGCTTGTCGACATCTGCGGCCACTACATGGTCTGTGACAACAAGAAGAACATGGACTCCCATGTTGACCTGGCCGAGGCCATCATCGACCCCTACTATAGAGACATGAAGGCTGAGTGCGACAAGAACAAGCCTGTCTGGCACATGGGTTGTGTGAAGAAACTGGATGAATATCACCTCCAGACCGCGGCAAAGCAAGAGTACACTTGCTACGAGATGTTCAGGCGGATCGTTGACATGAGGAAGTGCCTCCTACCTGAAGACGACGCGGGATCGAGCCACAAGCAGAGCGGTGGCGGCAAGCGTCACAGGAAGTAGATGATTTGATGATCGTTGCTCATACTCCCTCTACGCCGAAATATTTGTAGTTTTAGAGGGATAAGTTTATTATGCATGTAATAGTTTATAGAGGTGTGTGCGCCAATGTTATGTGTGTAGTCACTTATGTATTTGGATGCTTAATTAGGTTATGGCAATCATGTTGTTATGTGTGTAATTGTTTATTGAGGTGTGCCAATGTTATGTGTATAGTCACTTATGTATTTGGATGTTTAATTTGGTTCTGCAATCATGTTGTTCTAAACAGAAGCATAGATGTTTGTGGGCAGATTGAGCAAATCACATCGCATGCGGAATAAACAACCATATCCGTCGGTGATGATTTCATCAGTCCCTGACAGTTCTTTATCCGGAACCGTTTGCCCACAACACATCCGAATGGCCTGTGTACGTTGTACATCACACACATCTTGATCTGAGCAAACATTTGTGTTATTTTTTCTTATCGCACATAGTTCATCCCAGTGGCCTGTAAGCTGTCTATCACACACATCTTGATCTGAGCAACCGTTTGTGTTATTTTTGCTTATCGCACACAGTTCATCCCAGTGGCTTGTATGTTGTCTATCACACACATCTTGATCTATGTAACCGTTTATGCTATCTTATCTCATCACAAACAGTTCATCCGAGTGACCTGTGTGCCATCTATCGCACACGTAAACATCTGGACAATCGTTTGTGTTCTGCTGGATCAGCGCAAACAGTTTGTCAGGGTGAATTGTATGCCATACATCGCACACACTTGCATTTTTCTAACCGTTTGCGTTATATTGTACAATCGCAAACAATTTATCTGGGTCAACTGTTTGTCACAGATCGTACACGCAACTTTTTTTGGGATCATATTTGATGGGCCCGTCATCGCACACAGTTCGCGTTATTAGCGACGGAGCTATAACTATACCGTTTGCGATTTGGTCATCGCACACAGTTTCGTCGAAGGGTCTCTGATTGTTGTGTCGTCTTTGTACCATCCTGCAATAGTGTTGTGGCACAGCTGCTTAGGTCATATTGGTGTAAAACGCATGAAGAAGTTCCATGCTGATGGACTTCTGGAGTCACTTGATTTTGAATCACTTGACACATGTGAACCATGCCTCATGGGCAAGATGACTAAGACCCTGTTCTCTGGAACAATGGAACGGGCAAGTGACTTGTTGGAAATCATACATACTGATGTGTGCGGTCCGATGAGCATTGAGGCGCGTGCTGGATATCGTTACTTTCTCACCTTCACCGATGACTTAAGTAGATATGGGTATATTTACTTAATGAAACACAAGTCTGAAACGTTTGAAAAGTTCAAGCAATTTCAGAGTGAAGTCGAGAATCATCGTAATAAGAAGATTAAATTCCTAAGATCTGATCGAGGAGGAGAATATCTGAGTTATGAGTTTGGCAATCACTTAAGACAATGTGGAATTGTTTCATAGTTGACGCCACCTGGAACACCATGACGTAATGGTGTGTCCGAACGTCGTAATCGAACCTTATTGTATATGGTGCGTTCTATGATGTCTCTTGCCGATTTGCCACTATCATTTTGGGGTTATGCGTTAGAGACAGCTGCATTCACTTTAAATAGGGCACCATCTAAATCTGTTGAGACGACGCCGTATGAACTGTGGTTTGGCAAGAAACCAAAGTTGTCGTTTCTTAAAGTTTGGGGATGCGATGCTTATGTCAAAAGGCTTCAGCCAGAAAAGCTTGAACCTAAAGCGGAAAAATGCGTCTTCATAGGATACCCAAAAGAGACGCTTGGGTACACCTTCTATCTCAGATCCAAAGGCAAAGTGTTTGTCGCTAAGAACGGATCATATCTCGAGAAAGAGTTTCTCTCGAAAGAATTGAGTGGGAGGAAGATAGAACTTGATGAGGTTGTTGAACCTTTGCTTCAACCAGAGAGTAGCGCGGCGCGGAAAGATGTTTCTGTAGAGCCTAAGTCAGTTGAAGAGGAAGCTAATGATGGTGATCATGAATCTTCGGATCAAGTTACTATCGAACCTCGTAGGTCGACAAGGACACGTACTGCTCCTGAATGGTATGGTAACCCTGTCTTAGAGGTCATGTTGTTGGACAACGATGAACCTATGACCTATGGAGAAGCGATGGTGGGCCCGGATTCCAACAAATGGTTAGAGGCCATGAAATTCGAGATAGGATCCATGTATGAAAACACAGTGTGGACTTTGGAAGTATTACCTGAAGGGCGAAAGGCCATTCAGAATAAGTGGATCTTTAAGAAGAAGATGGACGCGGACGGTAATGTCACTGTCTATAAAGCTCGACTTGTGGCAAAGGGTTTTTCGCAAGTTCAAGGAGTTGACTACGATGAGACTTTCTCACCCGTAGAGATGCTTAAGTCCACAGAATCATGTTAGCAATAGCTGCATTTTTCAATTATGAAATTTGGCACATGGATGTCAAAACAGCAATCCTTAACGGTTTCCTTAAGGAAGAGTTGTATATGATGCAACCAGAAGGTTTTGTCGATCGAGAGAATGCTGACAAAGTTTGCAAACTCCAACGATCCATTTATGGACTGGTGCAAGCATCTCGGAGTTGGAATCTTCGCTTTGATGAGGTGATCAAAGCGTTTGGGTTTATACAAGTTTACGGAGAAGCTTGTATTTACAAGAAAGTGAGTGGGAGCTCTTTAGCGTTTCTAATATTATATGTGGATGACATATTGCTGATTGGAAACAATATAGAATTTTTGGAAAGCGTGAAGGAATATTTGAACAAGAGTTTGTCAATGAAGGACCTAGGAGAAGCTGCTTTCATATTAGGCATCAAGATCTATAGAGATAGATCAAGACGCTTAATAGGACTTTCACAGAGCACATACCTTGATAAAGTTTTGAAGAAGTTCAAAATGGATCAGTCCAAGAAGGGGTTCTTGCATGTATTACAAGGTGTGAAGTTGAGTAAGACTCAATGCCCAGTGACTGCAGAGGATAGAGAAAAGATGAGTGGCATCCCCTATGCTTCTGCCATAGGCTCTATCATGTATGCAATGTTGTGCACAAGACCAGATGTCAGCCTTACCATAAGTATGGCCGGAAGGTTTCAAAGTGATCCAGGAGTGGAACACTGGACGACGGTCAAGAATATCCTTAAGTACCTGAAAATGACTAAGGAAATGTTTCTCGTTTATGGAGGTGATCAAGAGCTAGTCGTAAAGGGTTACGTCGATGCAAGCTTTGACACTGATCCGGATGACTCTAAGTCGCAAACCGGATACGTATTTATTCTCAATGGGGGAGTGGTAAGCTTGTGCAGTTCCAAGCAAAGTGTGGTAGCTGATTCTACATGCGAAGCGGAGTACATAGCTGCCTCGGAGGTGGCAAAGGAAGGTGTATGGATGAAGCAGTTCATGACAGATCTTGGAGTTGTGCCCAGTGCACTGGACCCAATGACTCTGTTCTGTGACAACACTGGTGCCATTGCTCTAGCCAAGGAACCAAGGTTTCACAAGAGGATCATACACATAAAGCGACGCTTCAATTCCATTCACGACTACATCAAAGAGGAGGACATAAATATTTGCAAAGTGCACACAGATCTGAATATCGCAGACCCATTGACTAAGCCTCTTCCACGAGCAAAACATGATAAACACCAGAACTGTATGGGTGTTAGATTCATTAGAATGTAAATCACATGGCGATGTGAGCTAGATTATTGACTCTAGTGCAAGTGGGAGACTGTTGGAAATATGCCCTAGAGGCAATAATAAAGTGATTATTATATTTCCTTGTTCATGATAATCGTTTATTGTCCATGCTATAATTGTATTTATTGGAAACTCAAATACATGTGTGGATATATAGACAACACCGTGTCCCTAGTGAGCCTCTATAGGACTAGCTCGTTGATCAAAGATGGTCAAGGTTTCCTGGCCATAGACATGAGTTGTCATTTGCTAACGAGATCACATCATTAGAAGAATGATGTGATGGACAAGACCCAAACTATGAACGTAGCATATGATCGTGTCAAGTTTATTGCTATTGTTTTTTGCATGTCAAGTATATGTTCCTATGACCATGAGATCATGCAACTCACCGACACCGGAGGAGTACCTTGTGTGTATCAAACGTCTCAACGTAACTGGGTGACTATACAGATGCTCTACAGGTATCTCCGAGGGTGTCTGTTGAGTTGGCATGGATCAAGACTGGGATTTGTTACTCCGTGTGACGGAGAGGTATCTCAGGGCCCACTCGGTAATACAACATCATATTGAGCTTGCAAGCAAAGTGACTAAAGAGTTTGTATTACAGAACGAGTAAAGAGACTTGCCGGTAACGAGATTGAACTAGGTATGGAGATACCGACGATCGAACATCGGGCAAGTAACATACCGATGAACAAAGGGAACGGAGTACGGGATTAACTGAATCCTTGACATCGTGGTTCGACCGATAAAGATCTTCATAGAATGTGTGGGAACCAATATGGGCATCCAGGTCCTGCTATTGGTTATTGACCGTAGAGGTGTCTCGGTCATGTCTGCATAGTTCTCGAACCCGCACGGTCTGCACACTTAACGTTCGGTGACGATTAGGTATTGTTGAGTTATATATGTTGGTGACCGAAAGTTGTTCGGAGTCCCGGATGAGATCCCGGACATCACGAGGAGTTCCGGAATGGTCCGGAGGTAAAGATTGATATATGGGAAGTACCGTGTTGGTCACCGGAAAGAGTTCGGGCGTCACCGTCAGTGTACCGGGAGTGCCGAAGGGTTCCGAGGGTCCACCGGAAGGGGCCCACATGCCCCGGAGGGCTCCATGGACTGTGAGAGGGGGCGCACCAGCCTCTGGTGGGCTGGCCGCCCCTCCCACATAGGCCCATGCGGCTGGAGGGTGGGGGCCAAGCCCAAAGGGGGCCGCCGGCCCTTGCCTTGGGTGGCAAGGCAACCCCCTTGACCGCCGCACCAAACCCTAGGGGAAACCCTAGGGCGGCCGGCCCCATCCTCTCCCCCTATATATATGTGTGGGGAGGGAGGGCTACAACACCCTAAGCCACGGCGCAGCCTCTCCCTCCCTCATAGATCGTTTTTCTCCTCTAGATCGGTTCGGTAGTGCTTGGCGAAGCCCTGCCGGATCAGCTCCACCACCACCACCACCACCACGCCGTCGTGCTTCCGGAGAACTTATCTACCTCTCCGCCATCGCTTGCTGGATCAAGGAGGCGGAGAACGTCATTGAGCTGTACGTGTGCTGAACGCGGAGGTGCCGTCCGTTCGGCGCTAGATCGGGACGGATCGTGATTGGATCGCGAAGACGTTCGACTACATCAACCGCGTTTCTTAACGCTTCCGCTTAGCGATCTACAAGGGTATGTAGATGCAATCTCTCCTCTCGTAGATGGTAATCTCCTAGATTGATCTTGGTGAAGCATAGGATTTTTTTTGTTTCCCATGCAACGTTCCCCAAGATGCTAATGCACATCACTGATGCATGGTCATGGGAGGGGTCAGTGCTATTCTGATATGCACTAGTGTTTCACATGAACCATCTTAAACAATTCACAACAACTCAAACCAAATCATCCAACAGGACACAAGTTTTATCCCAAAAGTTTCAACACTTCTGCTTCGATAGACCCCCCCTAAAACAAAGACGGCCGAGATTGCCTGATACCTCTTCATAACGGGGGGCACGATGGGCATATTTTGAAAATAAGCCCGCCTGCCCACCCACCCGCCCACTGCGTGTACATATACGAATACGGCGGGGCGAGCCCACCACTCGCGGGTCAGCGAGGCGTGGGTCAGTGCGCCAATTACGGTGGTTGCCCGCACTAATTGCGCTGACCGCGGTCGCACACTGAAATCACATATGCTCCCTTGGAGGTTTTGATAATTCATGACAGCATACATTTTCTCTTGGACTGATAGTTTTACCTAGATTATTTCAGATGAAGTCGACAAAGAGAATTGGCTGGAATGTGTGGAGAATCCCTAAGTAAAGAAGAAGGAACGGAATAGGATTGGCAAAACAACAAGCTTCAAGACTCTACATTTTGCATTTTGTGAGAAATCACATTTGAGTCCGTAGGAAAGCCAATACTATTAAAAGGGGATGAGGTATCCATGATGAGCTGGTTGCTCAAGTGCTTAGAGTTAGCCACCAAAAACACTCATGAATTCTCTCACAAAATACTCTATCTAAACCCTAACACTCAAATTCGGTGCCACCAACTTTTCCTAATCGGCCCTACCGAGTTTCACCCTAGGCAGATCCTAAGCCAAACCCTAGCTTCTCGGTGACATCAAGTCCCCTTTCGGTGCAACCAAAATCAGTGACCAACTCTCGGATATCCTATTTCTAAAAATCGGAATTTCATTTTTTTGCAAATCGGTGCCACTTAGCTTGGGTAACTGCCTAGGCCAGCCAAATTGGACTCACCGAGAATTATATATTGGTCTCACCGAAACGCAAAAAGTTGCCACATTTTGCACTAGTCGGTGCAACCGAGTTTTTGCTTCGGTTTCACCGAGTTGGGCAATAATGTTGTAACGGTTGGATTTTTGGAGATGGATATTGATGTCTACTATGCAACTTTATTCTTGTAGACTTTGTTGGGCCTCCAAGCGCAGAGTTTTGTAGGATAGTAGCAATTTTCCTTCAAATGGATGACCTAAGGTTTATCAATCCGTGGGAGGTGTAGGATGAAGATGGTCTCTCTCAAACAACCCTGCAATCAAATACAGGAAATCTCTTGTGTCCCCAACACACCCAATACAATGGCAAATTGTATAGGTGCACTAGTTCGGCGAAGAGATGGTGATACAAGTGCAATAATGATAGTAGATATTGATTTTTGTAATCTAAAAATATAAAAACAGCAAGGTAGCAAGTGAAAAAAGTGAGCACAAACGGTATTGCAATGCTTGAAAACAAGGCCTAGGGTTCGTACTTTCGCTTGTGCAATCTCTCAACAATGCTAATATAATTGGATCACATAACCATCCCTCAACGTGCAACGAAGAATCACTCCAAAGTTCTTATCTAGCGAAGATATTGTTTGTAGGGTACGAAACCACCTTAAAGTTATCCTTTCTGATCGATCTATCCAAGAGTTCGTACTAACATAACCAAGTTATCCTTTCCGATCGATCTATCTAAGAGTTCGTACTAGAATGACACCATATGATACGCATCAACCAACTCTAATGTCATCTAGATACTCCAATGTCACCACAAGTATCCATGAGTTAATTATACGATACGCATCAAACAATTTTAGATTCATAATACTCAATCCAACACAAAGAACCTCAAAGATTTCTATCGGAGAAAGTAGGACAAGAACGTGTATCAACCCCTATGCATAGATTACCCCAATGTCACCACGGGAATCCGCAAGTTGAGTACCAAAACATATATCAAGTGAATCAATTGAACACCCCATTGTCACCACGGGTATCCGCATGCAAGACATATATCAAGTGTTCTCAAATCCATAAAAGTATTCAATCCGGTAACGAAATCTCAAAGGGAAAACTCAATTCATCACAACTAGATAGAAAGGGAATAACATCATGTGATCCGACTACATTAACAAAGCCCGTGATACATCAAGATCGTGACATCTCAAGAACACGAGAGAGAGAGAGAGAGAGAGAGATTGAACACATAGCTACTGGTACATACCCTCAGCCACGAGGGTGGACTACTCCCTCCTCATCATGGCCTCCGCCGGGATGATGAATATGGCCACCGGAGATGGATTCCCCTCTCCGGCAGGGTACTGGAATGCCTCCAGAGTGGTTTTTCGTCGATACAGAGAGTTACGGCGGTGGAGCTGAGAGTCTAGGGTTATTTTTTGGGGGTTTCCGAATATTTGGGAATTTATAGGCATCGGAGGCGGTGGAGGGGGTGCCCGAGGTTCCCAGCACCCACCAGGCCGCGCCAGGGGGCCTCTAGCGCGCCCTGGTGGGTGCTGGCCACCCTGGGCCTCCCTCTTCTGGTGTTCTTTGAACCATCTTCTTTCTTCTTATCCAGAAAAAATCCACAAAAATCCCCGCAGCGTTTGGTCTCCGTTTGGTACTGATTTTCTGCGAAGTAAAAAACAAGCAAAAACAGCAACTGACACTTTGGCACTATGTCAATAGGTTAGTCCCAAAAAATGATATAAAGTTGTAATAAAATGATTGTAAAACATCCAAGAATGATAATATAACAGCATGGAACAAGCAAAAATTATAGATACGTTGGAGACGTATCAGATATATATACCCCTCCACCTACCTCTCACTCGTAGAGGAAGCACTCAAAACAAACCAACACTTGCCCCATCCATTTTCTGAGAGAGAACCACCTACTCATGTGTTGAGATCAAGATCTTCCACTCCAAGCATATGAATCTTGATTTCTAGCCTCCCCAAGTTGCTTTCCACCCAATCAACCTCTTCTACCAAGCCAAATCCGTGAGAGAGTGATTGTGTGTTGAGGAGACTATCTTTTGAAGCACAAGAGCAAGGAGTTCATCATTCTTACCACATCTATTACCTTTTGGAGAGTGGTGTCTCCTAGATTGGTTAGGTGTCGTCTGGGAGCCTCCTTCTTCGTGTGTGGAGTTGAACCAAGAAGTTTGTACAGGTAAGGAGATCGCCTACTTCGTGAAGATCTACCTCGAGTGAGGCTAGTGCTTCATGGACGTAAGCAGTGATGGAATAGACGAGGTTGCTACTTTGTGGACCCTTATGGGTGCAGCCCTCTGTGGACTCTTACGACCGCTACCCTCCGTGGGTTGAAGTCTCCATCAACGTGGACGTACGATAGCACCATCTATCGGAACCACGGGAAAAATCATCGAGTCCCTATTGCGTTTGATCTTCCTTTCTCTACTCTTAATTACATGTGCTTGTCTTTACTTTTCACTGCTATACTCGTTGACTTGCATGTGTAGGCTGTGCTAGACTTGATAGAATTGTTAAAATCTGCCAACCATTAAAATTGGAAAAAGGTTAGGTTTTAGATTGCCAAGTAGTCTATTCACCCTCCCTCCAGACGTCCCTTCTCGATCCCACACACGCCCGCCGCCTTCTTCCTCGCACGCCGCGTGTACTGACGGCGATGTTGCCTCGCCAGCCACGCTAATCGGTCTGTCGCCTCGCCTGCCGCGCGCATTGACGCCGCTGCCGCCTCGTCGCCTGCAATAACGTCGGCGTCCTGCCGTGTGGCATCCGCGTGCCGCCTTGCCTGCCCCCTTGCCTGCCCCCTACGGGGGCTATAAAAGCCGACGCCGATGCCCCGCTCCCCTCACTCCTCCCGGCTCCCCCATCTCTCTCTCCCGGGCGCCCGCTCTTCTCCCTCCCACTGCCGCTCTCTTGCACTCCACCGCACCATGTCGAGCGACTCCGACCTCGACGGCGCGACAGAGGCGGGGTCTTGGCCGTCTAGCCTAACGCAGGCGCAGACAGAGGACCTCTACCGCTTCTGCATGTACGTGTCGCTGGTGTCCAAGGTGCCGCGGCTATGAGGATCTCCGTCGACGGCTACCCCACCCAGGGACCGCCGGCGGACAAGAACGATCTGCGCTGCCACCCCGGCGGCCACTGGAACATCAAAAACCGCCGTCAGTTTTGGCGTGGAAAGGACTTTGAGGAGGTCCTCGGGGCGTTCCGCCGCACCGAACAAGGGCTGAGCCCCTCCCCCCCCCCCAACAGCGTAGCCGGAGCTAGCTCCTCCCGCGGCCGCGCCCGTCGTCGTTCCCGCGCAGCCGTCCCTGCCCCCGTCCCCGCGCCCGCTCCGACACCCCCTGCCCCCTCCCATTGTTCCGATCCCACCGGAGCAGCAGGTGTTGCAGCACGATGGCGACCCCGACAACATGCCGGGGCCGCTCGCGGCGCTGACCCAGTCGACGGCGGAGGCTCCCGCGTTGGCAGCGCAGGATGCGGCGGATCAGGCGACGGCTTTGGCGGCTGTGGCACAGGCGGCTCTGGACGACGATGTCATCGACCAGGACAACAACGGCAATGACGACGACGGCGGCGGCGGCGGCATGCTGGAGGTCATCGATCTCGCCGCGAGTGACGACGAGTGTTAGTTAGGATGAAAGTTGAAAAAATCATGTAATGTGTTGTTTAATATTTCGTTGAAACTAATATGTAAAATTTCCTAAATTTGAACGAAATTTCGTTGGTTATTAAAATTCCGGTTTGTGTGAACATTTTATTATTAGTTTATAATTTATTTGTCCTAAAGTTTAGAATAGATGAAATTAAATTGTATAAAAATATAATTAAAAATAAAAAAGAAAATATAAAATGAATCCGACCGGCTCCTCGAACTCGAACGGTCTCCGCCAAACATCGTAAAAAGTTAAAAATATAATTTAATTACAAAACATCGGCGTCGGAATTTTAATTTTGCAATAAAAGACATCATAATTGATGTATGGATGATGTCATATAATGTAAAGTTTGAAAAAAATAATATTTGAATAAACATGTTGTAAAAAACGACATGACGATGCAGTGCGATAACTATTTCTCTAATTGATGAATTTTGTTATAAAAGTTATTGCCGGACACAAATCATAGATGGTGTTTAATGGCATCCATTAAATGATAAAAATTGCCATTACGTGGGCATGCCCATGGGAGTCCTCCACGACAAAGAATGAAAGAATTCGGAAAACGAATGGACGTTGTGCCACGTCTGGTCATTGCAGACACGGCTCAAGTTATCGACGAATGATTCCTCAAAATTGTTTTGCTCATTCTCAACGTCCACATCTTCCTGTAAATTATTAAACATACATAAATAATTAGTCGTGCGTTACTTTGCTAAATAAAAAATGTAATCAAAATAGATGACACTTACATTTTTACTGTTCGCACCATGTTCATTATATGCAAAATCCTCCGAAGGCAAGATATCATATGACGACCACGACTCGTTGTCACTGTTGTCATCATCTTCGTTAGTCGTGTTTTTATCGGTCCGAGTGACCTTATCAGTACCAATCTCATCGCCCGTTAATGCAGTTTCTTGGTTCATGTCAACACACCTCACTAGCAACACTGTACATCATTTCATACTGTGGGTCATACCGATTAATGAACAACAAGATCAAAACTACTTAATCTGATTTATCTCTAACTCATTTCATCCGTCGAAGGTTGGATCGCAAACCTTAGGTGGCGGTGTCAACGTCGCTGCTCAAGGCCGACAGGGCCTGCGGCGTGATTCAAGACGGCGGTCACGTGAAGACGAGGAAGCCACCCGCGGGGTTATGTGCTGGATCCGCGGCGGGGGACGGCTGAGGTGACTGGCGGCGGCCGCGGCGTCCGACGTCGGGCCAGTCACCGATGGCAGGGACCGCGTCGTGCGACACAAATTGGAAGGGGAGAGATACTCAACGGCGACGGCGGTGACAAGCGGCGTTGGAAGGGGAGAGGTACTTAACGGTGACGATAGTCTTCCACACGTCCGGCCACCGGCGGCGATCGGCCAGTTGGGAATTGGATCGAGAGCTGCGTGATCGTTGAGCAGAAGGAGAGAGATCGTGCAAGTTTTTTTCCTAAGCGGGCGGCACGCGGGCGTGATCGTGTAATTTTTTTTGCATGTCCGCGCGTATTGCTACGGCCGGCGGGTACGTACAAAACGAGGTGGGTATACGGATCACTGAAATGACCCATCTGCCCTTCTACGGTTTGTGTGTGTGTGTGGGGGGGGGGGGGGGGGGGGGGTAGCGATGCACTTCTCAAGTTTCAAACATTTTCCATACATGATTTCTCAATAGTTTTCACTGGCTGTGAAATATTCCATCATTCTTAAACCTTTCATAACTCTCTTGTCCCTGTGACAGTTGTTCTTTTAAGCATAGCTTCTACTATCCGCAGTATTTGCTCTTAGATTTAAACTTTGCTACTTCCTTCTATTCATATTAATTTTCGATGATTTAGTACAACTATCTTTCGAGAGTCTGCGTGCTTCATTTTCTTATATTGCTACTAGCTGGTAATTCCAGCGTTTTAATTTATTTTGCTCTAGAAACTTTGTTTGACACAATCATGGTCCCATGTTGGGCGTCATTCAAAAACAAAAATACGTAGTGATGGAGGTGCACGAAAGATCGACTAGCCTCGAAAATCCAACTCTGAGCTCGGGCTCAGCTGCTCCCGCTGACGAACAAAATCAAAAAAAATACTAGAAAAATTCAAAAAATTCCAATTGTTTTTTGTGTGGTAGATATTTTGATGCGTGAGGTTCGCTCCAAATTTCAAGTTATTTGGACATCTGAGCAGCTCTCGGCAAAAAAGACAAATCGGATCAGAAAAGTTCGTGAACATTAAACCTTTTTTACAGACCCCGATTTGTCTTTTTTGCCGAGAGCTTCTCAGATCTCCAAATAACTTGAATTTTGGAGCGCTCCTCACGCATCAAATTACCTACCACACAAAAAACAATTGGAATTTTTTGAATTTTTTTACTATTTGTTTTGATTTTTTCCGTCGGCGCGGGTGCAGATGCACCCGAGAGCCGAAACGCCGCTCTCGACTAGCCTCCTTTATTCATAGTAGCAGCAACCGACGACGCGTTAAGCAGACACACTGCTCAACGGCACCGGTTGATGTTGGGGGTCAAAATACAACTGGTTAAGCAGCAGATGCGTCAAGGCAGACCCACTGGCCAAGGAAGATCTTGACGCAGTTGATGTTGGGGTTGAAGCCCAGGAACTGCTCCTGGGCCAGACCGGCGCCCTCCGCGATGGAGGAGCAGGTGTCGCCCGTCTGCACCGCGTTCACCTTGTTGCACGTCAGCGCCGGCACCGCCTTCGCCGCATAGCCTGCAAGACGCACAGGCGTGCACACGTCCAAATGGTCAGAATCCAGCACACTTGATCGACTGGGTGTGGCTCAGGCTCAGTGCTTTGGCTGGAGTTGATTGACATGGACGTACCTCCGTTAATGCTGTCGCGCTGCACCTGCACGGTGACCCTGCCGTCGGCGAGGGTGACCGCGAGCACGAGAAGGGACGCGATCAGGAGAGCGGCGACTCCGTGGTTGGCCATTGCAGATGCAAATGATGTTGACGCGAAGGAAGATTGAACTTTAGTTAGTAGGCTGTGTCTACTTGAGGCGGTGATGAGAGAGGCTTAGTCCTTTCCTTTTTATAGCGTGGGCATGATGAGAGAGGCAAAGTCGATAAGATGCATGCAACAAAAAAGAAACATGCCGGGGGCCTTGGAAACTGCGTCCAGAGCGTGGATGGTATGGACATGTCGTTGGGGCCATTTGTAAGCCGGCCAATGGTTGGTTTTGTGATTTGGTCATCCATGACCAAGTGAACACAGAGGAGTGGTTTATGATTCCTATGCAACTAGATTGGCATGCTTGTACCGCGTGATCAATTATTTGTTTGTTATACTCCGTACTATTATACTACTAGTAGTGTGAGTACAACCGTTTGGAACGAATTTGGCTGAGGATTTTATCATCGTCGCTCCATGTTTGATACAGCTACACATCTCAGGGCTCATTCGTTTTACAATATTCTCAAATCATAGGAATAGGAAAAGTAAATGTTGAAATGTCATGTTCACTTCAATTCTTAGGTATTTTCCATGAGGTCTCACCTAATACAAAGAATCCTCAGGAGTTCTGTTAAAAAAAGAATCCTTAGGAATTAGGTCAATATGGGCATAGTCCTTAGGAATCTAGCGCTTCTATTCCTATGAAACAAACACTCAACATAGGAAAAAGTTCTGCAGAAATACTCCAAAATTCCTCCAAACCGAATAACCTCTCGGTATCTCGAGGCTAAGAGGCTTTGATGTCCGTGCTCTGCACTCAAGAATGTCCTAAGAGGACCTTCAAAATCTCTACTCCTAATTGGGAAGTTGGTAGCTTCCGTTTCGAGTTTGTTTTCGTCTTCCCTCCCACCTTCGTCCGGTTTTTTTAGTCTCTCCTCCCACCTCCTATAAACCAGGCGCCCTCGCACGTAATCCCCTCCCAGGTAGCGATAATAAACCGGACAAACGAGGCTCCCACCGTCCCACGTACATAACGAAAAAAAAAAAGCGGACGAAAGAGGCTCCCTCACACGTAACGAGAAAAAATCGGACCAGAGAGGCCCCCCCGGGCCCCCCCTGCGATCTATTCGCTACATCGACTGCCCCAGCAGCCATCGCCGATCCCTTCGCCGCGCGGCCTTCATTGTGGACCTCCGTCGGGACACACCGCCGAGGTCCATAATCGCCGCCGTCGTGGTCCGAGAGGGGCCGCCGCCATCTTCATTCCTGACTTGCGAGGTCTGCGTCAAACCCTAGGGCAGGGCTGTTCGAACCCTGGGCAGATCGGTGCTAGGTATTTGCACGTACAGGTATTTGCATATTGATACAGCCATTAACCTACGTACATCAGTTAAGATCCCACAGTTGGAACCTCTGGAACTAGCTGGGCGCTGATGTGGTAAACAACACAGATCTGCATCAGTGGGCAGCCATTAACTATACTCTCCCAACAGATCCGCATCAGGTATTCGCATGTAGATGTTATGAGACCTGCTGGCTATTGTGTCACTTCTGCCTAATGTGTCGCCCCCCTGCATCTGTCATTTGTCTATTTGATCCATGCTCAATCTGAAAGTACCAAAACTGTATCAGGAAGTAATAAAATTCTTTTCTAAATAGCAAAGGTTTGTTGGGAGTTTAATTTGTGACAAATAGCTGGCAATTGATATGAATGCATAGCAGTTTGTAACAAATAGTTGGCAATTGAAAGTACCAATCCATTATGGTACAACTTTATTTTGTTTCATATATCAAGCAATGGTCTTTTGGTCTCATGGACATGGCAATTGATAGGTACGTATAGGGAATTCAAAAAGCAAGGCAAGTGAACATAGAACATCATCAGATGTACCTACAGGCTACAAGTATATGTTCCGCAATCAGGTTTTGATATACATGGCAAACACCATACCCTTCTTACAATGACATTGTGTATAATAATGTGTTGCAGGCCATATGGATGGGACAAATATTGACGAATACAACACAGAGATTATGCTCGTAGCAGACAACGTTGACGAGAGATACCCAACGAGTCCACAATCCAGGTATAAGGGCATGAGAAAATATCGTCAACATACTTTTTGATCCTGTATCTGCTTGGACACGCACAACAACACATCAGATGGATCAAGCGTGCTACAGGTAGGAATGCATAGTACTCCATCAGAACGGATGATACTTGGACCAGACAGAACACCCAAACCTACCCCGACACACAAATGTTCATCAACCTTCCCATCTGCTTTCACGTAAGTTTGTTTTGTTTTTCACATCATTGTAAAATGTATAAATCTTAAGAACCTGGGCGTGAGGTCCATGTTAGGTTGATCTCCTCCCTATCGGGCCCAACGGCTCGATCGGGCCCTTGCATCGCGCCCTGATCGGGGGCGCACAACCAAACCATGGTTGGTGGGCCCCTGTCGCCGCGCTATATAAAGTGGTGGGGTGCCGGCTGCACAAGTTACGAGGTTGACCGTGCTCTGCCAAACCCCACCGATACCCCCTACCGATCTAGGGTTAGCGCGTCACGACGGGAAGCACCGCCGCCACCACCTCACCCTCTCTCTGCCATCACCGCCGTTGCCCTCCCACCATGGCCATCGGCGGGAGCTCTTCGAGCCAAAGCGAAGGTACATGTGTATGCCCTACTCTCTCCACTGCCGGAGTCCTAGCCTATATGATCTAGGGGTCCTATCAATGGTATCAGCCAGATGGGTGTAGGATTTTCGGATCAAAAGAAAACAACCCTCCCCCCACGAACCCTAGAACAGAAATAACAGCACTGACCGGAGAAAGGCCTCGGGCCTCGCCGGCAAAGAGCGCCGCCGCACATGGCCGCGCCTGTTCCTCTCGATCCCCACACGCATCGGCAAGCCGAGGTGCGGGGACGAAGAACCACCCCGCGGGGCACAGAAAAGGGCACCACCACCGCGTCGTTTGACGGCGGCGCGTTCACCTTTGAGGTGCTCGCGCGCGCCGGCAAAGGGGACAGGGGGGGGGCGCTGCCGCGACGAGTCCCACCGCGGGGAGAGAAGAGGAGGGGCTTGCATCTTGGGTTCTCTCTGCAACAGAGAAGAGGGGGAAAAGGGAGGGGGGAAGGAGGAAGAGGAGAAGGCTCTGCGCGGCGCAGGGAGTGGCTGACGCCGTCGCCGGCTCGCCGGCGGCGCGAAGGGGGCTCGCCCGCGGAGACCCAGAGGCCACAAAGCGGCGCGCGCCAGACGGGGAAGGGAAAAAATGAATTAGGGTGCCCCCCGATGGCGTGAGCGCATTTTGGTCGCCCGAATCATCCGTTGGACCGTCTAATGAATCCGACGGCCAAGATCGTTCGTTGGCCGCCCTACGGGCCTATGGGCCGTGACAGAGGCAGCAGCTGGGCTGCGCTCGCCTGGGCCATCGGGCCGAAATGGGCGAAGCCGGCAGCCGTGAGGCGCGCAGGCAGGTCGTGGGCCGGGGCTGAGCCTACCACTGGCCGAGTTTTTTCTTTTGTTTTCTTTTGTCCAATTCTGGGCAATTTTCAAACAGTTCTGTTTTATTTTTCTATGCAAATTTTTCCAACGAAAATTATGTTTAGAAAATAGAAAAGTAAAAGAAAAGTTTCTGAAAAGAATAAAGTCATGAATTATTATTCATGTTTTTCCGCTGCAAAATAAATAAATAAAAGTGCTCTTGTAAGAGAAAATAAAAGTTTCTAAAAATAGTGATGTTCATGATTTTTTAATTCATGAAATATATATATATATATATATGCTCTTTTAAAAGAAAATAAAAGTTCAAAGAGAATTAAATTTTAAGAGCATATTAAAGTAATTATTGAAATAAATATGATTCTGTTATTTTTATGACCAACGTTGTTAATAACATAATCATGATGTATTATTGTTATAAAAAGTGCACTTATTTCTATTTTTTGCCCAACGGTGATATAGATTTAATTGCATAAACAGTTGTATGTTTAATTTTGACCAACGTTGGATTATTACATGCAATTGTTGTTATGATCTCACTTCATTGTGATTTCAGATGGTTACCACTTGATGAGTTGCCTAAAGGATGTTCCAACACTCAGAGGTGATAACTACACCGAATGGAGAAAGAAAGTTGATTTGGCCTTTGTTTGTGCTGAGGTGGACTGGGTTGTGGAGACTCCACAGCCGGTCAGACCAACAGAGCCAGTCAGAGATGCCAATGATGATGATGCTGCATGGGACAAAAAGAGGAGGGATTATGCTCCAGTGGAGATGTTATATACCCTCGACAACCAAAAGTGGCTCACCACCAATAAAAAGTGCATGGATTTCATAAAGAATACAATTGAGAACGCTATTGTGGGCTCAATTGCAGAGTGTACTTCCGTAGGGGGGTTTCTTGAAAAGATAAAGAGCCAGTTCACTGGTTCTTCAAAGATATATGCTACCCAGTTGCTAAAGCAGTTGGTGACAGAAAAGTACACGGGCGGTGGACATGGCATAAGAGAGCACATCCTCAAGATGAGCAACATGGCAGCTAAGCTTAAGCCCATGGATGCGGATTTGGAGCTCAAACCTGCGCTCCTGGTCCACCTGGTTATGGCTTCACTGCCAAAAGAGTTTGACACTTTTGTTGTCAACTACAACATGTCACCTGAAAAATGGGACATTGAAAAGACTATAGCCATGTGTGCCCAAGAAGAGGAAAGACTTAGAACCTCGTATGGTGGTTCTCTCAACTATGTGAAAGATAAGAAGAAAAAGAATTACAATCAAAATAGCAAAGGTTCCCCTTCAAAGACACATGGAAAAGCTCACTATCAGCATCAGCAGAAGTCTCTTCCAATGGACAAGGATACATGTCTCCACTGTAAGAAGACAGGGCATTACAAGAAAGATTGCCCTGATTGGCTAAAGTCAATAATGGCAAAGAGAGGTAACAACATTGTTTCCTTTGTAAATGAATCCTTGTATACACAGTTTTCGAAATCTACTTGGTGGATTGACTCAGGTGCAACTATTCATGTTGCAAATTCTTTACAGGGATTCCATTCGACGCGGACTACGCAAAGAAGCGAAAGATGCATTGAAGTTGCAAATGGAGTTCAAGCAGAAGTTGAAGCTGTCGGTGACATCTCCTTGTTGTTAGCTGATGGATTCAAGCTTCTACTTAGAGATGTTTTATATGTTTCTTCATGTCACAGAAACTGAATTAGTGTTTCCTGTTTGGATAAAGATTATTATGAATGTCACTTTGGACATGGCAAATGTGCCATATGGTTTAATAATACTCATGTGGGTGTTGCTTTCCTACACAATGAGCTTTATTTATTATCACTCCGTGAAAAAGTGTATTTTGTGTGCAATGTGAATGAGCATGATTCCACGTCGAATAAAGAACAAAAGAAAAGAAAGAGAACTCATGACTCATCGAAATTATGGCACTGTCGTTTGGGCCATATTTCCAAGGGGAGAATAGAAAGACTAGTTAAAAGTGAAATTCTTCCTTCGTTAGAGTTCTCAGACTTAGAACAATGCATAGATTGCATTAAAGGAAAGTATGTAAAACAAATCAAAAAAGGGTGCAATCCATAGCACAGGCACACTAGAAATCATTCACACTGACATTTGTGGACCATTTCCGGTGAAAAGTGTGGATGGATATGACTCGTTCATAACATTCACAGATGATTACTCCCGCTATGGTTATATTTATCCAATCAAAGAAAGATCTGACCGTGGGGGGGAGTACTACGGTCGGCACACCCCATATGGACAAGTCCCTGGACCTTTTACAAAGTTCTTACAGGAGACTGGCATAGTAGCCCAGTATTCAATGATGGGCGAGCCTCAGCAAAATGGAGTAGCTGAAAGGCGCAACCGTACACTTATGGATATGGTGCGTAGCATGATGAGTTACTCCACCTTGCCATTGGGATTATGGATGGCGGCGCTTAAAACTGCCATTCACATTCTCAATAGAGTGCCAAACAAGTCGGTGCCCAAAACACCGTACAAGCTGTGGACAGGACGAGTGACCTCCCTACAACACTTCAGGGTGTGGGGGTGCCCTGCTGAGGCCAAAATGTTTAATCCAAATATTGCAAAGTTAGATCCCAAAACAGTGAGTTGTCACTTCATTGGCTATCCAGACAGATCAAAGGGTTTTCGTTTCTACTGTCCAAACAGATATACAAAGTTTGTAGAAACAAGACATGCAGTCTTCTTAGAGGACGAAATGATGAGGGGGAGCATGGTAGCTCGAAAAATTGATCTTGAGGAGAAGAGGGTGCATGCACCTAATCCGATGATTCAGGAGCCATTTTTCTCACTACCAGTTGTAACTCCACCCATGACAACTATGGGAGAGGACCCGGAACCTGTCCGTCAGGAGCCGACTGAACCCGTTGTTAAGCATGAAAGGGAGGTGCAGCAGCTAATTGTAGAAGATGTGCCAAAAGTTGAGGCACAAAATGTGCCAGAAACTGAGGCCCTTAGCAGATCTAATAGAACAAGAAGATCAGCTATTTCTACTGATTATAAAGTTTATAACACAGAAATGGTTCATATGGAAGGTGATCCCACTACATATGAAGAAGCCATTAGAAGCCCTCAATCATCAAAATGGCTAGAGGCAATGGAAGATGAGATGAAATCGATGAGTTCCAAAGATGTTTGGGACTTAGAGGAAATTCCTAAAGGAGCCAAAACAGTAGGCTGTAAATGGGTCTACAAAACTAAGTATGACCCTAATGGGAATGTAGAAAAGTATAAAGAACGCCTTGTGGCAAAAGGATTTACACAAAGAGACGGGATAGATTACAATGAGACATTTTCTCCAGTCTCATGTAAGGATTCCTTCAGAATCATAATGGCATTGGTCGCACATTTTGATTTAGAGTTACATCAAATGGATGTAAAGACGGCATTTCTGAACGGGGATTTAAAAGAAAAAGTTTACATGAAACAACCCAAGGGTTTTGTCATGGAAGGCAAGGAAAATATGGGATGCCGCCTGAAGAAATCTATTTATGGATTATGGCAAGCCTCTAGACAGTGGTATCTAAAGTTTAATGAGACAATTAAAAGATTTGGTTTTAAAGAAAATATTGAGGATAACTGCATTTATGCAAGGTTTAAAAATGGGAAATATATTTTCCTAATCTTGTATGTGGATGATATCTTGCTTGCTAGCAGTGATGTTAGTCTACTACAAGAAACAAAGAAGTTCTTGTCCTCAAATTTTGATAGAACGGATCTTGGTGAAGCATCATATGTTTTGGGCATAGAAATTCACCGAGATAGGAAAAATGGAGTCTTAGGACTATCGCAGAAGGCATATTTAGAAAAGGTTCTTCAAAAGTATAATATGCATGCGAGTAAAGCCACACCTGCTCCTATAGTCAAGGGCGATAGTTTTGGGAGATTCCAATGTCCCAAGAACCAATACGAGATCGATCTAATGAAAGCAGTACCATATGCTTCGGCTATTGGAAGCTTACAGTATGCACAAGTGTGCACTCGCCCTGACTTAGCTTTTGTCACTGGGGTACTCGGTAGATATCAAGAGAATCCAGGCATAGAGCACTGGAAGATGGTAAAGAAGGCATTGCGTTATGCGCAAGGCACGAAGGACTACATGCTAACATACAGGAGATCTGATTCCCTAGAGATAAGAGGGTATTCAGACGCAGATTTTGCGGGGGACAGAGATGATAGAAAATCCACGTCAGGATACGTGTTCACTCTCGCTGGAGGGGCTATTTCGTGGAAAAGCTCCAAACAGTCAATAGTTGCATCGTCCACGATGTATGCAGAATTTATAGCATGTTTTGAGGCCACGGGGCAGGCGATATGGTTAAAGAAATTTATACCCGACTTGAAAGTGGTAGACTGTATTCACAAACCACTAAAGATGTACTATGACAACCAGCCCGCAGTATTCTACGCTCACAACAACAAGTCGAGTAATGCTGCCAAAACAATAGAGATAAAGTATTATGTTGTGAAAGATAAAATCCAGGATCACACTATAAGTCTCGAGCATATAAGGACAAAGGATATGCTTGCGGATCCGCTTACGAAAGGCTTACCACCCAATGGGTTCAAGGAACACTTAGCCAGCATGGGTTTAAGGGAAAGCCTATGATTCCTGGATCATGAGAGGCCCAAAAGGAGCAGAATTTGTTTCAGAACAGAGAAGTATGTTGTAGCTGTCTGATTCTATCGGCAATTGAGCTGTGACGATGAAACATGTTCTATGTATTGATCTGTGATGAAACGAGTAAAGTCAAAAGTATAAAGTTAAAAGTAAAGTTGAGATCAAGGCGGAGAATGTTAGGTTGATCTCCTCCCGATCGGGCCCAACGGCTCGATCGGGCCCTTGCATCGCGCCCTGATCGGGGGCGCCCAACCAAACCATGGTTGGTGGGCCCCTGTCGCTGCGCTATATAAAGTGGTGGGGTGCCGGCTGCACGAGTTACGAGGTTGACCGTGCTCTGCCAAACCCCACCGACACCCCCTACCGATCTAGGGTTAGCGCGTCACGACGGGAAGCACCGCGGCCACCACCTCACCCTCTCTCTGCCATCACCGCCGTTGCCCTCCCACCATGGCCACCGGTGGGAGCTCTTCGAGCCAAAGCGAAGGTACATGTGTATGCCCTACTCTCTCCACTGCCGTTGTCCTAGCCTATACGATCTAGGGGTCCTATCAGTCCAATCTCCTTCATAGATATGATGCGTTGTGGTTATTCTGGTTTGTATTAAATTGGTTTTACATGATGCAGACAACCCATCAATCTTGTTCATGTGTAATGATGCTTCGTTGCCAGCTCCAGTAATCTCACACTTGTTTATGCTACAGATGTACCACAAAGTTTAAATGGTATTACCCGATCCGTCTTTCATATGAACTTATTTGTGCTTATAGGGGTTCATCTTCATATATTTAGATAGCTGTAGAATCTCCCCATTTCGATGTGGGAAACCAGGTACGGCTTATTGCTCGTGCTCGTGATGGATCGGTGTCTAATCCAACATCCGAGCACCAGCCAACAGGAGTTGTCTTGACTGACGAAAAAAGGGAGCAGGTAAACACCCTAAGGCGAGCTTCTTATCGAAAGAAAAAAGAGGAGGATACGGTCAAGCTCCAAGATGAAAAATCAGAATTCCCTTACAATGTCTGGTAAGACTGTTTAATGTTTAAGTGATACGATGAACAATGAATACATATAAAGTAATTGTTACCTACAATAAGTTGATTCCGCACACTTCATTACTGTTTAACAATTATGTACAGAATATGTTTGAACATTATCGTTGAACCAACCAACCCAACTACATCTCGCTAGACATTTTTCTCACATGATGATTCATACTTTTCCTATTTTGACTACTCTCACATATAGTTCCTTTTAATGACAAAGATCTAGCTAGCATGCAACGTGATGAGGAGGAAAAAAGGGAGCTTTGCTACCATGCCAGTTTGTTACCAAACTCGTCAAGGTTTTAAAAACTAAAACTATGGTTTCTAACAAATACTTATGTATTAGTAAAAAATCAAAAATATTGTGCTACCAAATGCACACTAAATGTGCACCAATTCGAACACAGTGAGTGATATCTACTACTATGAAAATATGTTAAATCATATAGAGGTTTTTGCATGTACATGCTATGAAAGTACTCTATTATAGAGATTTCAAGCTCTTGTTGGTCATTTGAGTAGAGATCTACTACTGTTGGCCGTGGATTTAGTCACTTCAGGTGAGATGTACTACAGGGATCAGACACGCGCGAGCAGCCGTAGCCGCGAAGAAACTTGTCCTATTTGAATTTACATTTATTTTAAACTACGTTTTCCCTAAAACTTGTTCTGCTTTTGTTTGCAGCACAATATGGATAAGGAGCCCTCGACCATACCTGATCGAGATTAGTTTTCGGACGATCCAAGATACCATCCGAGGTGATGGATGGGTCCATCCGACTTGCTTCAATCTTGCAGTGTGTAAGCTTACTAGCGACGCAGTAAAGAGGAACGCAGGCACTGATTTTGTTGGATCCACACATTTTTTTGATTTGCAGTACCATGGCCTAGCATATGTGCTGAGTCGGTCCCCGTTATGCCAAGCTCAGCACACCAAGGCGTTGATTGACAGTGTCATGGTCCAGCCTTTTCCCAAATATAGCGTGTTCACGACCCCGTCCATTGTAAGGATTTCCATTCTTAAAAATTGGTTAGTATACTATATGTTTGCCATTAACCTGTGTCTACCCATTGCAGTACCTACTGCCATTGGCTCTCGTGGATTCCTCCTATGGGCTACTTGCAGTGAATATTGAAAAGAGGACTCTCCTGATTGATCCGTCCAACGAGTCATTCCTAGGCTCAGACGACTTTCATGACAGAATTGAAGAAGGAAGCCCTATTAGTGAAGCAAGAATTTGGCAGTGTGATGCAACGTGAGAAGCCTGGTTTGAATGCCCAACTCGTGGATTGGCCACAAGATGAAACCTATATTGCAGCTCCAGGGTAATAGTTTAAATTGGTCATGCACATTAGAGCCACACCAATATAGCTTCTAACATATGGAGTTTTTTTTGTCACAACCTGGAATCTGGATTCAAAGTCCTACAGGAGATGGCCCACCAAGATGAAACTCTCGGGCATAACATGTCTAGGACTGAGGTAGGTGCATATATAACGAGTTTCCGTCTTCCATATATTTGCTAAATCTATGTTCTGACTTTGGTTTTGCATATTTTAAAGGATCCAGTACTCCGGATGCGACTTATGATCCAGATGTTGAATGTCAATCAAGAACTTGATAACATTCCACAGGAAATTAGAGCGGCGTTGAGGGTCATTAGCGGCACTTGATAACATATCCAAACTGAATGAATCTACATTCTCAAAATAGTGCAAGTAATACGACCTACCTGGTTTAGAAGTCACAGGTATAAACTATAGCAGCTGGCTGTAAAAATAACCTTTTAAGTTGTTTCAACATGAAGTCTCAGGAAAGTTCTAGCAATGCCATGACAAGATTCAATGCTATAAGCTGAAATCTGTGTCCTTAGTTAAACTCATATACCTGCTGCGTCATTGGTAAACACGTACGCATCAGTGCAATGCTACACTTCATTCCAGAACTACATTGAATAAGACACAAAGAGGAAATCGAGGGACTTGGAGTTTTCTGTGTATGCACCCTTTTACTTCTCCTGATAGCATGAAAAAAAGGATCCTCAAATTTTTCAATCTGCTGTACATATGTACTGAAAACTGAAACTAGGCAAGCAGTAGACAAGAAGTTTTGAAGGCAAGCAGTAGACAAGCAGTTCTTAGGGCAAGCAATTAACACTACGAGTGTCCTACAAAACCAACTAACAAAAATATAGCAAAAACTATGCCTATCCTTTCATTTTTAGCATGTTTGGTAGGAACAGGGATGGCACATCGCTCTGAACTGGTTGTTTTTTCTGAAGCCAGTGTGGCCAAGACTCTGAAACCTCATTATCAAACTCGTATGCTGCCGATGTCGATGCCGAAAACATCAGCCGTTTCTTTAGATTTTCTCTGTGTGTGGTGGTGGTAAATCCCTTGTGATGGATCGATCGATCGGTTGTGGCATTGTCACAGTCAATTGTGGTGCTATGTTCTGCCGATTTGTTTGTTAGTTAGTCTGCTTCAACTTTCAATCACTACTTCAACTTACTAGATTACTGTCAGTAATGACGGCTGCATTTAAGTACCCACCGTATAGTATGTACAAGATTACCTAAGTACCTAGCGTATTACTGTCAGTACACGAACGCTGCACTTAAGCTTGCCATTTAGATCAAGCCGTCTCGTCATCCCGGGGCTACGTGCCTGCACCTTCTTCACTAAAAATTCAGACGGGTAAGCTCTGTCATCAGGAGAAGACAACAAGGGAGAGGGCAACGGTAACGGTAACGACAATAGGCCGATATGCTAGGGGATTGGGGGTTCGATGGTCTCACCAGCGATGGGAGGCGCGGCGGCGAAGACTTCCGGCAGGTCGAAGTTGACTCCCTGGCGGATGGTGGGCACCCTGCGCATCATCATCTCGAGGAAGGCGGCAGAGGTTCCGCCGATGTCGATCTCGAACCCTCCATCGGGGCAGTACCCGTCCAGAAGCACCTCCATGAACCGCTCCGACACGCCGGTCATGTCCCGGAGCATCACCTCGTTCACCTCCCGGTCCTGGCCGTAGTAGGCTGATACGTCGTATCTACTTTTCCTCACTCGTTTGCCTTTGTTTTGGACTCTAATTTGCATGATTTGAATGGAACTAACCCGGACTGACGCTGTTTTCAGCAGAACTACCATGGTGTTGTTTTTGTGCAGAAATAAAAGTTCTCGGAATGGAACGAAACCTTTTGGAGATTTATTTTGGAAAATATAAAAAATACTGGAGCCAAAACCCACCGGAGAGGGGGTCCAGGCTGGGCACAATACACCAGGGTGCGCCAGCCCCCTCCCAGCGCACCCTCGTGGGTTGTGCCCACCTCGTGGCCCCACTTGACCTATCTCCGCCACTATAAATTCCTAAATTTGGAGAAAAAAATCAGAGAAAAAGAATTATCGCGTTTCACGAGACGGGGCCGCCGCCACCTCCT
Source organism: Elymus sibiricus (assembly GCA_039707655.1). Classification (NCBI taxonomy): domain Eukaryota; kingdom Viridiplantae; phylum Streptophyta; class Magnoliopsida; order Poales; family Poaceae; genus Elymus; species Elymus sibiricus. The sequence goes on from CM077667.1 coordinate 376,826,235, forward strand.
GTTCTTCATCGGGAGGCCAGATCTGGAGCCCGTTTGGGGCTGCGGAGAGGGGAATCTTCGGTCTTTGTCATCACCAACCTTTCTCCATCGCCAATTCCATGATGCTCCCCACCGGGAGTGAGTAATTCCTTCGTAGGCTTGCTGGTCGGTGAGGAGTTGGATGAGATTCATCATGTAATCGAGTTAGTTTTGTTAGGGCTTGATCACTAGTACCCATTGTGTTCTGAGATTGATGTTGCTATGACTTTGCTATGCCTAATGCTTGTCACTAGGGCCCGAGTGCCATGATTTCAGATCTGAACCGTTTATGTTATGATCTCTATATCCATGTTCTTGATCCGATCTTGCCTAGTCATATGCACCTATTACGTGTTATGATCCGTCAACCCCATAGTGACAATATTTGGGATACTTCGCGGTGATGACCGTAGTTTGAGGAGTTCATGTATTCACCATGTGTTAATGCTTTGTTCCGGTTCTCTATTAAAAGGAGGCATTAATGTCCCTTAGTTTCCTTAAGGACCCCGCTGCCATGGGAGGGTAGGACAAAAGATGTCATGCAAGTTCTTTTCGATAAGCACGTATGACTATTTATGGAATACATGCCTACATTACATTGATGAATTGAGCTAGTTTTGTATCGCCCTAGGTTATGACCGTTACATGACGAATATCATCCAACGAGTTACCGATCCAGTGCCTACGACCTTTCCACTTATTGCTCTTGCTAAGTTACTACTACTGTTGCTGCTGTCTCAACTGCTACAAAACTATTGCTACTACTGTTACCGCTACTGTTGCCATCACTATTGCTACCAAACTATCATATTATTGTGCTACTGATCACTCTGCTGCAGATATTTAATCTCCAGGTGTGGTTGAATTGACAACTCAACTGCTAATACTCTCAAGTATTCTTTGGCTCCCCTTGTGTCGAATCTATAAATTTGGGTTGAATACTCTACCCTCGAAAACTGTTGCGATCCCCTATACTTGTGGGTTATCAAGACCTTTTTCTGGCGCCGTTGCCAGGGAGCATAGCAATAGTTGTTGAGTCACTTGGGATTTATATCAATCTATCACTATGAAGAATCTGAAGGATACTAAGACCAAGATTTTTCCCTCTACTACGAGGGGAGGTAAGGAACTGCCATCACACTCTGCACTTGATTCACCTTCTGTTATGAGTAAGCTTGCAACACCACCACATGCTAGTAATCTTGATATGTCGCAAGTTATTGATGATGCTACCTCTGCTATGAATTATGCTATTGATGATGCTAGTACCATGCTTGATGATAATGTGCCGCTAGGAGAATTTCTTGATGAACAAATTGCTAGAGCTAAAGAGAATGAAACTGATGAAGCTTATGAAACTGATGATAATTATGAAACTCCTATTAGCCCTTGCTCCCCTAAGTTTGAAATGCCTAAGATACCTGAAGGTTATGTTATGGACGAGGAGATAACTAGAGAAATTCTTTCTTGCAAGGATAGAGACGATCTTAAGAAATTGCTATGCAAGTATAAGGAAAAGACTTTGAATGCTAGAATGAAATGTGATCCTAAGTTTGCTACTTCACCTACCTTTGTTACCGATAAGGATTATGAGTTCTCTGTCGACCCAGAGTTAATTACTTTGGTTGAATCTGATCCTTTACATGGCTATGAAACTAAAACTGTAGTGGCACACCTTACTAAGCTGAATGATATAGACACCCTCTTTGCTCATGATGAGAAGATAAGCTACTATTATATCCTTAAGTTATTTACGTTCTCATTAAAGGGTGATGCTAAGACATGGTACAATACTCTTGCTCCTGGTTGTGTGCGTAGTCCCCAGGATATGATTTACAACTTCTCTGAAAAATATTTCCCTGCTCATAAGAAACAAGCTGCCTTACAGGAAATATTTAACTTTGTGCAAATTGAAGAAGAGAGTCTCCCACAAGCTTGGGGGAGGCTTCTCCAATTGCTTAATGCTTTGCCTGATCATCCTCTCAAGAAAAATGAAATACTTGATATCTTTTATAATGGACTAACCGATGCTTCTAGGGACTTCCTAGATAGTTGTGCTGGTTGTGTTTTCAGGGAACGAACTGTTGAACAAGCTGAGGAATTATTGAATAACATATTGAAGAATTATGATGATTGGACTCTTCCTGAACCACCGCCTAAACCCACTCCAAAGAAGAGGGGTATCTTATTTCTCAGTCCTGAAGATATGCACGAGGCAAAGAAAGCTATGAAGGAAAAGGGTATTAAAGTTGAGGATGTTAAAAATTTGCCACCTATTGAAGAAATACATGGCCTTGACACACCACCACCTCCACAGGTGGTAGAGGTAAATTCTTTATTAAAGTTCAATGAAAGTGATATCCCTCAGAATAAACATCCTAGTCAATGCTTATATGAGTTTGACAACTATATTATGAAGCAAGATCATTTCAATGCCCATGTTCTGAAACAGTTAAAATACAATTCTGATATGATTGCTCGCTTGAGTGACTTGCTATTTAGAATTAGTAATGATGTTAGAGGTGTAGAAAAACATGCCTATATGGTTTAAACTCAGTTAGAACAAGTTGCTAAGTCTCAAAAAGAATTGCTTGATGAAATGAATAATAATATGCATGATTTTGCTGCTAGAGTAGTAACTAGAGGAGGTAGAATGACCCAAGAACCACTCTATCCTGAGGGTCATCCTAAAAGAATTGAACAAGATTCTCAGAGAATTAATACTGATGCACCTAGTCCTTCTAAGAAGAAAAAGAAAAAGAAAAAGAAAAATGATAGGACTTTGCATACCTCTAGTGAACTTGGGACACAAAAACCTCCTGATAATAATGATGTCTCTATTTCTGATGCTGAAACTCAATCTGGTAGTGAACATTCACCTAGTGATAATGAAAATGATAATGATGATGTTCACAATGATGCTCAACCTAGTAATGATGTAGAACCAGATAATGATGTTGAAATAGAGCCCGCTCCTGATCATGATAACCCACAACCTAAAAATAAACGGTATGACAAAAGAGACTTTGTGGCTAGGAAACATGGTAAAGAAAGAGAGCCATGGGTTCAGAAACCCATGCCATTTCCACCTAAGCCATCTAAGAAAAAGGATGATGAAGAATTTGAGCGCTTTGCTGAAATGATTAGGCCAGTCTTTTTGCGTATCCACTTAACTGATATTTTGAAGATGGCCCCTTATGCAAAGTATATGAAAGACATCATCACTAATAAAAGAAAGATACCGGAAGCTGAAATCTCCACCATGCTTGCTAATTATTCTTTTAAGGATGGAGTACCTAAAAAACTTGGAGATCCTGGAATACCAACTATACCTTGCTCCATCAAAAGAAACTATGTCAAAACTGCTTTGTGTGATTTGGGAGCAGGTGTTAGTGTTATGCCTTTCTCCTTATACAAAAGACTTGATTTGAATAAACTCACACCTACTGAGATATCATTGCAAATGGCTGACAAATCAACGGCCATACCTATTGGTATTTGTGAGGATGTGCCCGTTGTTGTTGCAAATGTTACTATCTTAACGGACTTTGTTATTCTTGAGATGCCCGAGGACGACAACATGTCGATTATCCTTGGTAGACCCTTTTTGAATACTGCAGGGGCTGTTATTGATTGCAATAAAAGCAAAGTCACTTTTCATATTAATGGTAATGAGCACACAGTCCACTTTCCGAAGAAACAATTCCAAGTGAATGGTATAAATGTTATTGAAGAATCTCCGACCATCACTATTGGAAGTTTTCAATTGCCTCTACCTACTGTCAAAAAGAAATATGATATACTTATTGTCGGGGATATGCACATCCCCATTGAGGTAACTTAGTGTTTTACGAAAGTTCTTCGGTTTCATGCTAATCGGAAGTGGTTGTTAATAAGACTTGATCAAACTTATTAATGGATCATTTTTGAGAGGTATGAAGTAGATGAATCTAGTAAGCACAACTCTCTGTTCCCACCTTTTATTTTCTATTTTTAGTTAGTCAAATAAAATAAAATGCCATGATTATCTTGTTTTCTGTTTTCTCCGTTAAATAAAAAATGACCCAAAAATGAGAATTCTCAGAATGCCCTGAAAATTTAACACGGTTTTTTTTCAATTATTTGAGAATTTTTGGTGCAAATAACATCAGAGGGGGGTGCACCTGGTGCCCATAAGACACCAGGGCGCGCCAGCACCCCCAGGCGCGCCCTGGTGGGTTGTGGCCCTCACGTGGGTCCCCTCACTTATCTCTTTAGCCCACATCACCACCTACCTCCAGCAAAAAATCACCACAGCCACCATCTTCGTGTTCTTGCTCTCAAACCCGCGGATTTCGATCTCTTTGCTCGAAGCTCCGTTTCCGAAACTGTTTGGAGGGATTGCTACTTGGTATGTGACTCCTCCATTGCTCCAATTAGTTTTTGTTTTAGTGGGTTATTTTTAGAGTAATTAGCTACTCTTGGTGCTGCTGTAGATGAGCTTGCATGTTGAATTCTTAGAGTTCTAAGTAGTTTGAATGCTCAATATGGCCTCTATGCATGCTTAGGAGTAGTTGCTAACAATCTTACAAAGTTTTGTTGACAAAATTTTCATGGACTAATTTTTTTTCAGAATTTTTATAGTAATAAAAATGAATACCTTTAGGAAGTTCTCCTCCAAGAAAAATGCTAAGGGAGTCATTGGGGAATCATCGGACAATGACCTTCACACCCCAAGAAAGGTGGAGGTGCGGCCGCGCGAATGGCCGCATGACGCCTTCATGGAGGAGGCCGGGTTCCATCAAGAGTTCGCTCAGTTTGTTGCAAACGCTGGGTTAACAGATTTCCTCGCAGCTAAGTGTGACCAATATCACATCCATACAAATTCCTTTGTGCAAAGTTTTCATTATCTAGGGAGAAACAATCCTCCTGAAGTGCAGTTTAATCTTTATGCTGAAACTTACACGTTGTCGCTAACTGACTTCTGCGACATATACTCGATCCCTTCTGATGGGGACTTGAAAGAACCTAGGCCATCTGAGTTTGAGGATTTTCTCCTCGCGTTAACCGTGGGTGAGGATAGAGGCGTGTCGAGCGCCACTGCTACTAGCTTGCAGTTTCCCTCAGTACATTATTTCGCTTTTGTTATCGCTAAGTGTTTAACCGCTAGGTCGGCGCACTCAGTGCTCCTGACCTTGCTATTTTACGTCGTGCACTTTATGATGATCACACCTTTAGTATGGGAGCTATTATTCCTCGACGCTTACATCTTAACAAAATTAAGGGAAAGATACATGGGGGTATTTATGCTACTCATTTAGCGAACCATTTTAGAATCCCAATTCGTCCCCATGATTATCTCTTACCCCGAGTTTATCTTGATCATTAGACACTGCAGGCTCACCAATTCCTTGACATAACTGAGTCTCCATGTGATGTTCATTATAACCTAGTATTTAGCAAGGAGACACGTGATATCATTCCGTTGCCTGCACCTGCTTTGTTTGATTCTATTGCCAGGAACGGATACAGGATTATGCCAGACGACATTGTAGCTTACCGGAACAACCTAGCAGCTGCTGAGGAGGAGCCCCAGGGGTGGGATGCTCAGGTGCCGCCTCCGCCTCAATATCATTTGTGACCGGACGGCTACTACGGATGGTGATTACCAAGCTAGGCCAAAAGCCTAAACTTGGGGGAGTATGTATTTCCACCGACATTACATTCATGTTCACACATTTCATTCCAGTTGTCGATGTTCATACTTTTTCATTGTATTATCCATGCTTGTTTTGTTTTCTCGGTTTCTTCTTGTGTGTTTGAAAAACTTTGAGAAAACCCAAAAATATGTCCTACTTCTTTTTAGTTTTTCTTTCTAGCTTAGTTTAATTGTAGCATCAAAAGAAAACCCTAAAAGATTTCTCGCTTCTTCTTTTACTTGTTGGGAGCTTTCCCATGTAAATAGTTTTTCTCGTTTTTGTTTTTCTTCTCTAGTTTGCTTTCTTCAAGAAAAAACAAAAACTCCAAAAATATTTCAGTGTGTTTCTCTGAAATTCTTTTCTGTTTATTTGAGTTGTACCAAGGAGAAGACCACAATGAAATCGTTGAGTGGTTCTCATCTGCATTATCGTTTATCTAATGAAGAGCCCGTATTACTTTGTCTTCTCCTCTTGAATAAAATGCTTGCAGATTCCAGCTTAGTCCACAACACTCTTGCACTATTATTATGTTCTTATCATTCGATCGTGCAAGTGAAAGGCAGTAATGACGACATTTGATGAATTGACTGTGGCAGAGGAAGGCGGGTATGAACTCAACTTGTTTTTGTTTTTGTAAATATGTTTAACCTAGCATCCCTTGATTTAGCTCATTATGATCAAACATGTTTGCAATGACCATTAGAGATTATAGTTGTTCATGCCATGCTTAAGTATCTAGGAGTGGATAATGATTTATCTTGGGTGTCAACATGCATTAAAATGGTTGTGATGCGGTATGATGATATGGTATCCTCCTCTGAATGTTTCAAGTGGCTTGACTTGGCACATGTTCACGCATGTAGTTGAATCAAAACCAACATGGCCTTCATGATATTTATGTTCATGGTGTCCATATCCTACTCATGCTAGTATTCAATGTTGATTATATGTAATGCATGTTCATGACCGTCTTCGCTCTCTAGCTGGCCGCTTCTCAATCTATTTGCTAGCCTTCGCCTGTACTAAGCGGAAATACTGCTTGTGCATCAAAACCCTTAAACCAAGTTATGCCAGATGAGTCCACCATATCTACCTATATGCGGTATTACCCTACCGTTCCAAAGTAAATTTGCATGTGCCACCTCTAAAAATTCAAATGAACATCTGTTTTGTGTGCCTGGACCGCTCATGAAGCGACAGGGGGCGGTCAGTATCCTCTATGCTAAGCGGGTTATTCTCATGTTGAGTGTTTATTCACTTGTCCTTACACGAGAGGGGCGGTAATAGGGATTCCCAGTCCCGAAATCAAAAATCAAAAATAATTAAACATGACTCCCCCAGGAATGTTGTTGGTTTGGACGGTACCCGTGGATGCGGCTCGCCGCGGAGTGTGATTGTTGGTGGAGGGGGAGTAAACCTTTACTTTTACCGCTTGCAAACCGCCGCTAATTTGTTTAGCATGGAAGATATTGATAACTCTTGGTCGTGACGTTGAAAGGAAGGGCGTACCTCTCAAAATTATATCTATCTCTGTTTTAAACTTTGAGCTCTAGCACCGCTGCAAATCCATGCTTCCCTCTGCGAAGGGACTATCTATTTACTTTTATGTTGAGTCATCACCTCTTCAAATAAGCGCCAGACCTGAGAGCACTATTGTCATCCTCATGCATTGTGTATAGTTGATGTTGGGTTCAGCATGACTAGATCTTTTCTACCATGAATTACAATGTTTAGTCGCTGCTTGAACTTTGGAGGTGCTCTGCATTTATGTTTTGCGGTCTCAGAAAGGGCTAGCGAGATACCACTATTGTCATATTGTATCATGATCACTTTGACAAAGTGTTGGCGCTTGAGATATCTTATTATTGCTCACTAGTTGCTTATGTTATTGTTATGAGCAAATATAATTTCTAAGAGTTATTGTTGACATGGTTAGTCATAATCTTTGTTGGAAACCTGGGTGCTACTTAAGCATATATATGTAAACAAGAACAAAAGAGTTCATAAAAGTTTTTCTTTAGCACTTTCAGTTTGTCAACTGAATTGCTTGAGGACAAGCAAAGGTTTAAGCTTGGGGGAGTTGATACATCTCCAACGTATCTACTTTTCCTCACTCTTTTGCCCTTGTTTTGGACTCTAATTTGCATGATTTGAATGGAACTAACCCGGACTGACGCTGTTTTCAGCAGAACTACCATGGTGTTGTTTTTGTGCATAAATAAAAGTTCTCGGAATGGAACGAAACTTTTTGGAGATTTATTTTGGAAAATATAAAAAATACTGGAGCCAAAAACCACTGGAGAGGGGGCCCAGGCTGGGCACAATACACCAGGGCGCGCCAGCCCCCTCCCGGCGCGCCGTGGTGGGTTGTGCCCACCTCGTGGCCCCACTTGACCTATCTCCACCACTATAAATTCCTAAATTTGGAGAAAAAAATCAGAGAAAAATAATTATCGCGTTTCACGAGACGGAGCCGCCGCCACCTCCTGTTCTTCATCGGGAGGCCAGATCTGGAGCCCGTTTGGGGCTCCGGAGAGGGGAATCTTCGGTCTTCGTCATCACCAACCTTTCTCCATCGCCAATTCCATGATGCTCCCCACCGAGAGTGAGTAATTCCTTCGTAGTCTTGCTGGTCGGTGAGGAGTTGGATGAGATTCATCATGTAATCGAGTTAGTTTTGATAGGGCTTGATCACTAGTACTCATTATGTTCTGAGATTGATGTTGCTATGACTTTGCTATGCCTAATGCTTGTCACTAGGGCCCGAGTGCCATGATTTCAGATCTGAACCGTTTATGTTATCATCTCTATATCCATGTTCTTGATCCGATCTTGCCTAGTCATATGCACCTATTACGTGTTATGATCCGTCAACCCCATAGTGACAATATCTGGGATACTTCGCGGTGATGACCGTAGTTTGAGGAGTTCATGTATTCACCATGTGTTAATGCTTTGTTCCGGTTCTCTATTAAAAGGAGGCCTTAATATCCCTTAGTTTCCTTAAGGACCCCGCGGTCACAGGAGGGTAGGACAAAAGATGCCATGCAAGTTCTTTTCCATAAGCACGTATGACTATTTATGGAATACATGCCTACATTACATTGATGAATTGAGCTAATTTTGTATCGCCCTAGGTTATGACTGTTACATGACGAATATCATCCAACGAGTTACCGATCCAGTGACTACGACCTTTCCACTTATTGCTCTTGCTAAGTTACTACTACTGTTGCTGCTGTCTCAACTGCTACAAAACTATTGCTACTACTGTTACCGCTACTGTTGCCGTCACTATTGCTATCAAACTATCATATTACTGTGCTACTGATCACTCTGCTGCAGATATTTAATCTCCGGGTGTGGTTGAGTTGACAACTCAACTGCTAATACTCTCAAGTATTCTTTGGCTCCCCTTGTGTCGAATCTATAAATTTGGGTTGAATACTCTACCCTCGAAAACTGTTGTGATCCCCTATACTTGTGGGTTATCATAGGCTATAGGCGTAGGCAGGGACGCCAGCGTGGGCACGCGCAAAGGGCTCGGCGCCGGCTGGGTCGAGCATGGCCTCGTGGAGCCGCGGCCACACCAGCATAAGCGCGTACCGCCTTCGGTCGCCGTCGACTGTGTGCTCGGAGAAGACGCTGCGGGAGGCGACCAGGCGACGGACGGGACCGAGTGGCCCGGCGGTAGCACCTCCGCGGCTGAGAGCGGCGCGTTGGCGCCGCCCGCCCACACCGCGGTCGTCCCCTGTTGCAACGGGGCCGGATGTGGATCTGCTTGCTCGATCTGTCACTTTTCTTTCCTGATGAACAGAGGGGAGGGGTGGAGAGGGGACAGCCATCGGATGCGGGGGAGAGGAGGATGGGGGTGACCCGGCGGGCAGATGAGTGGACTGGTTGTAGTGATAATGTTAGCTGAACAGCTTTCTAAAAAAAGTTACGTCAAAAAAGAAAAAAACATTTTCTGTTTCACAAATTAAAACAGTTGTGTTAGTTTCACTTTTATTTTTATTTATATTATATATGTTTATGTGATGCAGTATAAAAATCATTTTTATTTTAAATCTTCCACTTTTGTTATATGATGCAGTATAAAATGGGTTCGGACAAACGCGCAAATGTAATGATGATAGACCGGAGTGAAACACCACGAGAAGATGTGCATATTACTAATCCTTTTTTGTATGTATGATATACATGATAATACAAAAGGTGCATTTTTTATATATTATTATATTTTCAGGATATAGGATATAGGAGACGTGAATTTTGAAGATGCTCAAAAGGATCCATCAACAAAGGTTCTGAACCGACGTTTGCTAGAAGGGGCCGAATATCCACAAGTTTATTACAACATAATGATACAAACCGATGGTATCTCATAAAAAACAAAAAAGAATGCCAATTTAAATGTTATCGCACAAGGTATTTTTGAATGATGTCATTATCGATCTTTCCTTCATCGTCTTGGTTTTTGTATTCAATAATTTGGCCCATTTTTTATACTGATTTGGCTCATTTCGTATCATGTCGACAAACTATGTTTGGGCCCCTAGAGATATCACGGTCATTGAACCAATCATGTCTGCCCCCAAGAAAATCAAGTTCATGGAAATTGGCGATGCCTTGTTATCAACTGACGGATTGGAATGCCTTACGAAAACTGATATGTTCTTGCACGATGGGATAAGACCAATTGCATAACTCTGTACTTAATAATATAAATCATACTATATAATATCTATTAACATAATATATTCTCTTGAAATTACAAGTGATAAATGCTTACATATATTGTATGTTTGCTCATGATCATCTACGAGACATGGTGGGTGAAAAGGTACATATTATTAGCATGTTTGTATCTGGACAGATAAAAGAAGACAGAGAAAAATACATAGACCCATCAAAATATCGTCACATTGTACGACATGTTAATACTTATCTACAACAAGACATGGTTAGTCTCGCCTCATTATCCATGCATATAATGATGTATTGTTTTTAATTAATACATGTGTATTATAATTTATATCGAATTGTGACTATGACTTATATGACATTTACGCCAACTAATCATTCCGATTAACATTCGAAGGTACCATTGGTATCTAGCAGTCGTCAATGCCAAAAACCATGATATTCAAGTATTGGACTCACTTGGTGCTCAGGAAAAAAGGAGTGAACCTGCTACTACAGGAACTATCTATTGTTTTTAGTCCTCTTAATTGATATATGTTTTGTTTGCCTCAATCCCTACCATTTTCTATATAGTATAAATAGTTACTGCGTCTGAAACTTGGAGAACAGAGTCCGAAGTTTAACAGAGATCATAAATGGCTCGAGCTCAATGTTACAAAATGGAAGTTTGTAGAACAGTTTCAGGAGGCAATATAAACGGATGGGTAAGCACGTGTCACAAACTGAAGATTATTGTGTTTGGTACTCATGAACACAAAGATATCATGTAATAGAAAATATTGATAGTAAAATAACGTAGTGTATCTTTCAGTTGATACAAGGTTATTTGATTCCTCTGGGTGATATTCTTAAGCATTATTTTATAATATTATAGCGCAACATGTGGGCTATTTATGTTGAATTATATGGAATATTGGACATCGGATGCATTATCTGACCAATTCACTCAGGTATTTCATTTTCATACATTATCTCAAAATATGATATCAAATTTTATTTTTAAATATTTTTCAGGAGGATATGGAACACTTCCGACCAAAAGTAGATGTCATTTTGCTCGATTCACAACTAAATAGGCTAAAAGGATGCCCGTTGTACTGTCAATCCAACGATGAAGCAGGCTTACCTAATTTCGATCCTGAGATCCTGGATAATCCACCTGAGGGATTCGAAGACAATCACCCTACCCCAATCCCCGTCATGCCCAGTGATTAACATGAATTATTTACCGGGCTCTAGAACTACATCATGTCCATCGATGATGCTTAGTGTTTGGAGTAGGCATCATTTATATTTATAGATATGTAATGTGCAATTATACATTATTATTATTCTTACCATCCATTCTCAGGAAGGAATGGGTCCGAATCTCGACACCTCATTCAATGGGCTTAAGTCTCAAAATATTTCAGGGCATACTTAACATGGAGCAAAGTATGGACAATGATTGTTTCAACATTGTCGTGGGTATACTCGCATGTGACGAGAGAGTATTGTTAATAGACCCTCATATACACTACATGGATCTACAGTTTTGTGCAAGTTATCATAATTCTTCATTCATTGTCATTAGTATCAACATGTTGAAACAATAGTTTTTTGTACTCAGTCCATGATGCTAGAGTCAACACGAGATCAAAAGTTTTGAGAGAAGGAAACTATTCAGATGATGGCAACGTTGTTTGATAGATGTCCTGGGATAGACAACAACATCTCGTTGAGCAACATGGTAAGTAAGGTATTTTGTCTATTGTTGTCATGGTTTATTGTTGTTTCGAATAGTTACCACTTGTAGATTTATCTTCCGTATGCATCCATCGACCAATACATGTTGTACGTTATCGACAAAGAGGCACGTCGTGTATAAATTATGGACCCTATTCATACATCACAGTGGCCATAGGTTAAAATCTAAGGCATGTAGTGCAATTAAAAAGTTTCACGAGGGAATTCAAAGAAGCACTCAAAATAAAGCAACCCGGTTGGAATTCCAATATATCTAAATGGCAACATTTATTTCCGTCTGGTATTCCAACGAGCACAGATGTGTAATAAATTCGGAATACAAACATTTACTTTTGTTATCACTATATTTTATATAATATCAATTTAGAAAAATGCAGGGATGTGTCTAGCTATTTTGTTTTTAATTTTATGCACATGTGGAACGATAAAGAACTGGTCAAACCGGTTTGCACGGTGAGTATTGTCCGCTACACGTTTTAAGACATTCGACGTGAATTATTCGTGATAACTACATATATTGCTTGTGCAAAATGGGTATGAGTTGAGGACGCAGTTTTTATTATACTTACTAAAACATTGTGCGAATGAAGCTAAAGACAACTTTTCTGATATTGTGCGAAAATTTCTTAAGGGCATCAAGTAGATCTTAATAATTTGTAATAGATTTTTAATTGGATCATCGCTCAATTTGTTACGTGGACCGGTGCAAGTGAAGTGAACTTCAATTATTAAGCAATTCTGTGTGTGTTATATTGTCTCTACATGTGAGATTTAACATGCATTATCTTCATGTAACTTCAGCCAAATATTTTAAGAACTCGTCGCAACACACGGGCAGTCTACTAGTGAAAGTAAATTGCTGAGAACCGTCACATATGTGGCTAGGGTAACGAATTACCACCGCTTTTGCCAAAATTCACACAAAACCACCACCTCTGAAGCAAGTGAATAACAAATTGCACTAATCTGGAGACGGGTCATGACTAACAGCAAACCTGAGCGATCAGGCCCACCTATCGGGGCCACGTGGCGAGGGCAAATGGGAGTGAGATGGGCGCGCCCGTGGCATTTCATTCCCGCACACTCCACAATTGTTTCTAAACGAAGCTCCCACTGTCGACGACTCATCGGGTTAGTGCCACCGTGGACGCCATGGTTTCATGGGATGATCTCTCCAGCTCGTCCGATGATGACTCCATGAACAACAAGGTCGGTCTCTCTCTCTCTCTCTCTCTCTCTCTCTCTCTTAAGGTTTGGGGGGAAAGGAGGATTTTTATCCAGATCTCGATTGAAGCCGATTTGTTTCTGTTTTAGCTACCTGCGCCCATCTACTGTAAGGAATGAGACTGACTTGCTAAAGATTTTCATGCTAGGTGTTTGCATCGTTCTCCTTGCGAGAAGTTTGTGTCCTTTGAATCATTGGACAGTGACAGGAACTTTCTGGCTTGCGCGAAGAAAGTTAGTGCCAAATTACTAAAGTGAGATACTAATCAGTAATTAGTTATGTGTGACATTAGACAATATAGTGGTTGTAAGATTAGAAAATGTAGTATTTTGTCTTCTGTGACATTCTAAAGTATATTGCTATATGAGCGAAAGCATTTTTTGATTTAATAATAACTATCATTTCAATTATTTAGGATGTGAATGAGACAACTGTAGTGTAATTTATTTATTTATAACTGTAGTATTTAAAGTGCTCCGTGGCAAATTTGATGTAATTTATTTAGTTGTGATAGTAGTAATTTGTGATAACTGGCCAATTTGTGATAACAACACTAACAATAGTAAATATATGGAATTTATGTAGTTATACAATCATGGTTTTAACTGGCCAATTTGTGATAACAACACTAACAATAGTAAATATATGGAATTTATGTAGTTATACAATCATGGTTTTAGTTATAACACTAGAAATCGTACTGTCAAATGGCTTAAGTGTAGTTTGGTTTATCATACATCTTGGTTTTAGTTGTAATCTTTGTTTGCATAAAACCAAGATTTTTCCATACGTTGAAGTCTAATTTGCTTCTTTTTAAAATTTGATAGGAAGAACTTAAGTGTAGCTTTCTAGAGTGGGTTGATCCTGAGTGGCCAGAGTCTTTCAAGATGAGCCAAGCTAAGATATGGTACATGTATGAGCAGGAGAATAGACAGAGAGAGGCTCAGAGGAAATGTCGTTAATGCTTAAGAAAACTTCAAGATGTTGGGTGAGCACAAAAATATGAAGAATGAGCCCAAATTTTTCATATGTGACTTTGCCAATATAGTGGTTGAGGAGGAGCAAGCAATGACCCGGTTAGCCAATGCACAATTGGCTTTGGGTGACGTGAAGGCGGAGCTAGAGAAGAAGAACCTGGCTGACAATCCAGCCACAAGAATACATCAGGTGCTCAGGGCAAAGGCAAAAAAAAGAGGTGTGATGAAGTTGAAGGAAGAAGAAAAGGAAGCTATAGTTTATGACTGCTGATATGCTTAGAGAGAAGGAGGCCACCAAGGGGAAGATCAAGAAGCGTAAGCGGAGCTGTGATGAATTTGAGGGATGCTTTGTTGTTCTACCATTAAATAATATGTTGTTGTAATGTTGTACGAATTTGTAGCACTTGTCATGTGCCATTTTGGCCATTGGAACACATGAGCACTGACCGGTCGGTTTTAGACCCGTTTGTTAAACATCCAACCGAGTTCCAAAAGCCATATCACCAACGCATCCCGGGTGACCGATGAGTGCTAATGCACATCACTGATGCATGGTCATGGGAGGGGTTAGTGCTATTTTGTTATGCACTAGTGGTTCACATGAACCATCTTAAACAATTCACAACAACTCAAACCAAATCATCCAACAGGACACAAGTTTTATCCCAAATGTTTCAACACTTCTGCTTCGGTAGACCCCCCTAAAACAAAGACGGCCGATATTGCCTGATACCTCTTCATAACGGGGGGTACGATGGGCATATTTTGAAAATAAGCCCGCCTGCCCGCCCACGACGTGTACATATACGAATACGACGGGGCGAGCCAACCACGCACGGGTCAGCGAGGCGTGGGTCAGTGCGCCAATTACGGTGGTTGGGCCCACACTAATTGCGCTGACCGCAGTTGCACGCTGAAAGCACATATGCTTCCTTGGAGGTTTTGATAATTCATGAGAACATACATTGTCTCTTGGACTGATAGTTTTACCTAGATTATTTCAGATGAAGTCCACAAAGAGAATTGGCTGGAATGTGAGGAGAATCCCTAAGTAAAGAAGAAGAAGGAAAGGAATAGGATTGGCAGAACAACAAGCTTCAAGACTCTACATTTTGCATTTTGTGAGAAATCACATTTGAGTCCATAGGAAAGCCAATACTATTAAAAGGGGATGAGGTATCCATGATGAGCTGGTTGCTCAAGTGCTTAGAGTTAGCCACCAAAAACACTCGCGAATTCTCCCACAAAATACTCTGTCTAAACCCTAACACTCAAATTCGGTGCCACCAACTTTTCCTAATCGGCCCTACCGAGTTTCACCCTAGACAGATCCTAAGCCAAACCCTAGCTTCTCGGTGACACCAAGTCCCATTTCGGTGCAACCGAAATCAGTGACCAACTCTCGGGTATCCTATTTCTAAAAATCGGAATTTCCATTTTTTGCAAATCGGTGCCACTTAGCTTGGGTAACTGCCTAGGCCAGCCAAATTGGACTCACTGAGAATTATATATCGGTCTCACCGAAATGCCAAAAGTTGCCACATTTTGCACTAGTCGGTGCAACCGAGTTTTTGCTTCGGTTTCACCGAGTTGGGCAATAATGTTGTAACGGATGAATTTTTGGAGATGCATATATATACCCCTCCACCTACCTCTCACTCGTAGAGGAATCACTCAAAACAAACCAACACTTGCCCCATCCATTTTTTGAGAGAGAACCACCTACTCATGTGTTGAGATCAAGATCTTCCACTCCAACCATATGAATCTTGATTTCTAGCCTCCCCAAGTTGCTTTCCACCCAATCAACCTCTTCTACCAAGCCAAATCTATGAGAGAGTGATTGTGTGTTTAGGAGACTATCTTTTAAAGCACAAGAGCAAGGAGTTCATCATTCTTACCACATTTATTACCTTTTGGAGAGTGGTGTCTCCTAGATTGGTTAGGTGTCGTCTAGGAGCCTCCTTCTTCGTGTGTGGAGTTGAACCAAGAAGTTTGTACGGGCAAGGAGATCACCTACTTCGTGAAGATCTACCCCGAGTGAGGCTAGTCCTTCGTGGGCGTAAGCCGTGATGGAATAGACGAGGTTGCTACTTCGTGGACCCTTATGGGTGGAGCCCTCCGTGGACTCTCGCGACCGCTACCCTCCGTGGGTTGAAGTCTCCATCAACATGGACGTACGATAGCACCACCTATCGGAACCACGGCAAAAATCTTCGAGTCCCTATTGCGTTTGATCTTCCTTTCTCTACTCTTAATTACATGTTCTTGTATTTACTTTCCACTACTATACTCGTTGACTTGCATGTGTTGGGTGTGCTAGACTTGATAGAATTGCTAAAATCTGCCAACCATTAAAATTGGGAAAAAGGTTAGATTTTAGATTGCCAAGTAGTCTATTCACCCCCCCCCCTCTAGACGTCCCTTCTCGATCCCACACACGCCCGACGCCTTCTTCCTCGCACGCCACATGTACTGACGGCGCTGTCGCCTCGCCAGCCGCGCTAACCGGTCCGTCGCCTTGCCTCGCCTGTCGCGTCGCCGCCCGCAATAACGTCGGCGTCCTGCCGTGTGGCGTCCATGTGCCGCCTTGCCTGCCCCCTGCGGGGGCTATAAAAGCCGATGCCGACGCCCTGCTCCGCTCACTCCTCCTGGCTCCCCCCTCTCTCTCTCCCGGGCGCCCGCTCTTCTCCCCCCCCCCCCCCGCTGCCACTCTCTCGCACTCCACCGCACCATGTCGAGCGACTCCGACCTCGACGGCGCGGCAGAGGCGGGGTCTTGGTCGTCTAGCCTAACGCAGGCGCAGACGGAGGACCTCTACCGCTTCTGCCCGTACGTGCCGTCGGTGTCCAAGGTGTCGCGGCTGTGAGGATCTCCGTCGACGGCTACCCCACCCAGGAACCGCCGGCGGACAAGAACGATCTGCGCCGCCACCCCGGCGGCCAGTGGAACATCAAAAACCGCCGTCGGTTTTGGCGGGGAAAGGACTTTGAGGAGGTCCTCGGGAAGTTCCGCCACACCGAACAGGGGCTGAACCCCTTCCCCCCCAACGACGCCGCCGGAGCCAGCTCCTCCAGCGGCCGCGCCCGTCGTCGTTCCCGCGCAGCCGTCCCTGCCCCCATCCCCGTGCCCGCTCCGACACCCCCTGCCCTCTTCCGTAGTTCCGATCCCGCCGGAGTAGCAGGCGTTGCAGCAGGACGGCGACCCCGACGACACGCCGGGGCCGCTAGCGGCGCTGACCCAGTCGGCGAAGGAGGCTGCCGCGTTGGAAGCGCAGGAGGCGGCGGCTTTGGCGGCTCTGGCGCAGGCGGCTCCGGACGACGATGTCATCGACTAGGACAACATCGGCAATGACGACGACGACGACAGCGGCGGTGGCATGCTGGAGGTCGTCGATCTCGCCGCGAGTGTCGACAAGTGTTAGTTAGGATGGAAGTTGAAAAAATCATGTAATGTGTTGTTTAATATTTCGTTGAAACTATTATGTAAAATTTCCTAAATTTGAACGAAATTTCGTTGGTTATTAAAATTCCGGTTTGTGTGAACATTTTATTATTAGTTTATAAGTTATTTGTGCTAAAGTTTAGAATAGATGAAATTAAATTTTATAAAAAAATAATTAAAAAAGAAAAAGAAAATATAAAATGAATCCGACCGGCTCCTCGAACTCGAACGGTCTCCGCCAAACATCGTAAAAAGTTAAAAAGATAATTTAACTACAAAACATACGCGTCGGAATTTTAGTTTTGTAAAACAAGACATCATAATTGATGTATGGATGATGTCATATAATGTAAAGTTTGAAAAAAATAAAATTTGAATAAACATGTTGTAAAAAACGATATGACGATGCAGTGCGATAACTATTTCTCTAATAGATGAATTTTGTTATAAAAGTTATTGCCGGACACAAATCATAGATGGTGTTTAATGGCATCCATTAAATGATAAAAAAATTGCCATTACGTGGGCATGCCCATGGGAGTCCTCCATGCAAAGAATGAAAGAATTCGGACAACGAATGGACGTTGTGCCACGTCTGGTCATTGCGAACACGGCTCAAGTTATCGGCGAATGATTCCTCAAAATTGTTTTGCTCATTCTCAACGTCCACATCTTCCTGTAAATTATTGAACATACATAAATAATTAGCCATGCGTTACTTTGCTAAATCAAAAATGTAATCAAAATAGATGACACTTATGTTTTCACTGTTCACAACATATTCATTATATGCAAAATCCTCCGAAGGCAAGATATCATATGACGACCACGACTCGTTGTCACTGTTGTCATCATCTTCGTTAGTAGTGTCTTTATCGGTCCGAGTGACCTTATTAGTACCAATCTCATCGCCCGTTAATGCAGTTTCTTGGTTCATGTCAACACACCTCACTAGCAACATTGTACATCATTTCATACAGTGGGTCATACCGATTAATGAACAACAAGATCAAAACTACTTAATCTGATTTCTCTCTAACTCATTTCATCCGTCGAAGGTTGGATCGCAAACCTTAGGTGGCGGTGTCAACGTCGCTGCTCAAGGCCGACAGGGCCTGCGGCATGATTCAAGGCGGCGGTCACGTGAAGACGAGGAAGCCACCCGCGGGGTTATGTGCTGGATCCGCGTCGGGGGACGACTGCGGTGACTGGCGGCGGCCGCGGCGGCCGACGTCGGGCCAGTCACTGATGGCAGGGACCGCGTCGTGCGACACAAATTGGAAGGGGAGAGATACTCAACGGCGACGACGGTGACAAGGGGCGTTGGAAGGCGAGAGGTACTTAACGGTGACGACAGTCTTCCACACGTCCGGCCACCGGCGGCGATCGGCCAGTTGGGAACTGGATCGGGAGCTGCGTGATCGCTGGGTGGAAGGAGAGAGATCGTGCAAGTTTTTTTTTCCCTAAGCGGGAGGCACGCGGGCGTGATCGTGTAATTTTTTTTGCATGTCCGCGCGTAATGCTACGGCCGGCGGGTACGTACAAAACGAGGTGGGTATACGGATCACTGAAATGACCCATTTGCCCTTCTACGGTTTGTGTGTGGGGGGGGGGGTGTACCGATGCACTTCTCAAGTTTCAAACATTTTCCATACATGATTTCTCAATAGTTTTCACTGGCTGTGAAATATTCCATCATTCTTAAACCTTTCACAACTCTCTTGTCCCTGTGACAGTTGTTCTTTTAAGCATAGCTTCTACTATCCGCAACATTTGCTCTTAGATTTTTTTTTCTCGAATACGCACGCGTTTGTGCGTACTTTATATTAAAAAGAGAAGGAGGGTAAAAGAGCCCTCAATCCACTGTTACATATTACACTGCGATGGCACTAGCCATAACAAATTAAGGTAACGTCTACTCCACCCTAGCTACCAAAGGAAAGACTAACTTGTCCCTCTAGCCCACGTTGACAATGCCCCAAAGAAAGCTGTTGTGTTGCTCCTAAAGAGGCCTGCCTTCTTCCATGTCCGACCCTCCTCCTCCACTCGGTGCAACACATGCCTAAGGGAGGGCGTGGCTCCATCGAATACGATCGCATTCCTGTGTTTCCATAGTTCCCACATCACAAGCAAGAAGAGCGTCCGCATGTCCTTCCGTGCCACATTGTTAATCACTCTGTCCGTACACCAACCCTGAAGCGAAGTGCCCATGGTTGGTGCCCACTAGGGTCTGCCTAAGGCACGACACAAGATCGTCCACACTTCTCTGGCAAAGACGCAATCCAACAAGATGTGGTTGATCGATTCCTCCACTTGATCGCAAAAGGGGCATGCATCCTGATGGTCAAGTCCACGTCGCGCAAGTCTGTCGGAGGTCCAACACCTGTTCCGCAGAGCCAACCAAGCGAAGAAGCGGCACTACGCGGGAGCGCCGGATCGCCACGTGAAATCTGCCGTGGGGGTAACCTCCCGTCCCCAGAACCTCATGTCATAGGCCGATCGCATGGAGTGCTGTCCGTTGGGCTCCCATGCCCATCGGATGGTATCTGCCTGTCCGGGTTGAAGCTGAATCATGTGCATTGACGTCCAAAGTGCCAGGTACTCATGCAACACCTCTGCCGAAAGCTCAGGGCCTACATCCGCCGCCCAAGTATCCTCCTCCAGTGCATGTTGCACGGTACATGTGGATCTACAGCGCATGCCAACCTTCTGGTACCCACTAGGGGCGATCTCTTTGACTCGCTGTCCATGAACCCACCGGTCTTCCCATAAGAGGGTTGTCCTCCTGTCGTGGACTGTTGAACTTGCGGCAGCTTGGAATAGTTGCATTGCTTCCGTCGGAACGTTGATTCGAAATTCTGCCCATGGTCTCGAGGGGTCAGACCTCTGCAACCACGGTCACCGGGATTGCATTGCGATATTTAACCACCTCAGGTTTGGAATTCCGAGTCCACCTGCCCACATAGGAGAGCACACTTGCTCTCATGCGACCGGACACTGACCCCCATTGGCTTGCGCCTTGGCGCACCAAAAGAACCCACGACAGATTTTGTTCATTGCCGCAATAGTCTTCCGTGGTAAGTCGAGTGCCATCATTGCGTGGATCGGGATGGCACATAGCACTGACTGGACAAGGGTCAATCTTCCACTCTTGGGCATGTATGCCGCTTTCCAGCTGGGCACCTTCCCTGCAAGCTTGTCCACCAGACTACTGAGCTGAGCTGCCGATTGCTTCCGGATAGATAATGGAAGCCCAAGGTATTTGCAAGGGTAAGCACCAGTTGGGCAGCCAAGGATTTGCTCCACTCTCCATAATCTCCACGGAGCAATGTATCGGAAGCGCGACACCCTTGAGCAGGTTTATCCGTACGCCCGATGCCTCTCCAAAGGTGTGCAGGAGCGATGCACATACCTGGAGATGCTCTTAGATTTAAACTTTGCTACTTCCTTCAATTCATATAAATTGTCGATGGTTTAGTACGACTATCTTTTGAGAGTCTGCGTGCTTCATTTTCTTATATTGCTACTAGCTGGTAATCCCAACGTTTTAATTTATTTTGCTCTAGAAACTTTGTCTGACACTATCATGGTCCCATGTTGGGCGTCGTTCAAAAACAAAAACACGTAGTGATGGCGGTGCACGGAAGATCGACTAGCCTCCTTTATTCATGAAAAAGTAGCAGCAACCAACGATGCGTTAAGCAGACCCACCCACTGCTCAATGGCACCGGTTGATGTTGGGGTCAAAATACACTGGTTAAGCAGCAGATGCGTCAAGGCAGACCCACTGGCCAAGGAAGATCTTGACGCAGTTGATGTTGGGGTTGAAGCCCAGGAACTGCTCCTGGGCCAGACCGGGGTAAACATATTATAGAACATAGGCTTCAGGACACCCCCTTATCAAACCACTCATTTATGCATCGCGATTCGTGCGAACACTTTTCTCTTTTTTGTTTCTTCCACATAACACAACATTTGAACTTCAAACTTTGCAGCACAACAAAACATTCTAACAAGAATGTGGGAAAAAAACTTTTGGATTTTTTCGTGCATCCTAAATACTAAAAATAACATTTTTTAATCCAAAAAATCTGATTTCGTATATTTATGTTGGACCAAAAAAACTGAAAGTTTTTTCCCACATTCTAGTTAGAATGTTTAGTTGTTCTGCAAAGTTTGAAGTTCAAATGTCGTTTTATGTGGGAGAAACAAAAAAGAGAAAATCTGATGTAGTAACTTAGTTGTCTAGCACAGATCTTAAAGCAATATTGGTGGGTGAGGATAAGGGATGTCCAGAAGCCTGAGCTTCAAAAATCCACGTCCGACAGACCGGCGCCCTCCGCGATGGAGGAGCAAGTGTCGCCCGCCTGCACCGCGTTCACCTTGTTGCACGTCAGCGCCGGCACCGCCTTTGCCACCGCATAACCTGCAAAACGTAGACAGGCACACGCCCAAAGGGTCAGAGTCATGCGTGCATGGGTGGGACACTGCGACAAGCCGGTTGACATGGACGTACCTCCATTAACGCCGCCGCGCTGCAGCTGCACGGTGACCCTGGCGTCGGCGAGGGTGACCGCGACCACGAGAAGGGACGCGATCAGGAGAGCGGCGACTCCGTGGTTGGCCATTGCAGATGCAGATGCTGCCGGCGCGAAGGAAGCGATGGAGGCTTTGCTTGCGGTGGTGATGACTGATGAGAGAGGCTTACTCCTTGCCTTTTTATAGCGTGATGGCAAAGTTGATAACAAGATACATGCAGCAAAAAAAGAAACATGCCGGGAGCCTTGGAAACTGCGTCCAGAGCGTGGATGGTATGGACATGTCGTTGAGGCCATTTGTAAGCCGGCCAATGGTTGGTTTTGTGATTTGGTCATCCATGACCAAGTGAACACAGATGAACGGTTTATGATTCCTATGCAGCTAGATTGGCATGCTTGTACCGCGTGATCAATTATTTGTTTTTTATACTCCGTACTACTTCCTCCGTTCCAAAATAAGTGTCGTTACTCTAGTACAAATTTTGTACTGATTTAGTGTTAAATGTGCGACACTTATTTTGAGACAGAGGGAGTATTATACTACTACTAGTAGTGTGAATACAACCGTTTGGAACGAATTTGGCTGAGGATTTTATCATCGTCGCTCCATGTTTGATACAGCTACACATCTCAGGGCTCATTCGTTTTACAATATTCTCAAATCATAGGAATAAGAAAAGTAAATGTTGAAATGTCATGTTCACTTCTATTCTTAGGTATTTTCCATGAGGTCTCACCTAATACAAAGAATCCTCCGGAATTCAGTTAAAAAAAGAATCCTTAGGAATTAGGTCAATATGGGCATAATCCTTAGGAATCTAGCACTTCTATTCCTATGAAACGAACACTCAACACAGGAAAAAAATTATGTAGAAATACTCAAAAATTCCTCCAAACCGAATAAGCTTCGGTATCCCGAGACTAAGAGGCTTTGATGTCCGTGCTCTGCACTCAAGAATGTCCTAAGAGGACCTTCAAAATGAAAGTAAATTGCTGAGAACCGTCACATATGTGGCTAGGGTAACGAATTACCACCGCTTTTGCCAAAATTCACACAAAACCACCACCTCTGAAGCAAGTGAATAACAAATCGCACTGGTCTGGAGACGGGTCATGACTAGCCGTTTAAGATGGGCGCGCCCGTGGCATTTCATTCTCGCACACTCCACAACTGTTTCTAAATGAAGCTCCCGCCGTTGTCGACTCGTCGGGTTAGCGCCACCATGGACGCCATGGTTTCATGGGATGATCTCTCCAGCTCGTCCGATGACGACTCCATGAACAACAAGGTCGGTCTCTCTCTCTCTCTCTCTCTCTCTCTCTCTCTCTCTCTCTCTCTCTCTCTCTCTCTCTCCCTCCCTCCCTCCCTCCCTCCCTCCCTCCCTCCCTCCCTCCCACCCTCCCTCCCTCCTAGGGTTAAGGTTTGGGGGAAAAGGAGGATTGTTATCCAGATCTCGATTGAAGCCGATTTGTTTATGTTTTAGCTACCTGCGCCCATCTACTCTAAGGAATGAGGCCGGCTTGCTGAAGATTTTCCTGGTAGGTGTTTGCACCGTTCTCCTTTTCGAGAAGTTTGTGTCCTTTGAATCATTGGACGGTGACAGGAACTTTTTGGCTTGCGCGAAGAAAGTTAGTGCCAAATTACTAAAGTGAGATACTAATCAGTAATTAGTTATGTGTGAAATTAGACAATATAGTGGTTGTAAGATTAGAAAACGTAGTATTTTGTGTTCTGTGACATTCTAAATTATATTGCTATATGAGCGAAACCATTTTTTGATTTAATAATAACTATCATTTCAATTATTTAGGATGTGAATGAGACAACTTTAGTGTAATTTATTTATTTATAATCGTAGTATTTAAAGTGCTCCGTGGAAAATTTTATGTAATTTATTTAGTTGTTATAGTAGTAATTGTAGTGTTAACTGGCCAATTCGGGATAACAGTACTAACAATAGTAAATATATGGAATTTATGTAGTTATAAAATCATGGTTTTAGTTATAACACTAGAAATTGTACTATCAAATGGCTTAAGTGTAGTTTGGTTTCAAAGATCATACATCTTGGTTTTAGTTGTAATCTTTGTTTGCGTAAAACCAAGATTTTTCCATACGTTGAAGTCTAATTTGCTTCTTTTTAAAATTTGATAGGAAGAACTTAAGTGTAGCTTTCTAGTGTGGGTTGATCCTGGCCAGAGTCTCTCAAGATGAGCCAAGCTAAGATATGGTGCATGTATGAGCAGGAGAACGGACAGAGAGAGGCTCAGAGGAAATGTCGTCAATGCTTAAGAAAACATCAAGATAGTGGGTGATCACGAAAATATGAAGAATGAGCCCAGATTTTTCAAATGTGATTTTGCCAATATAGTGGTTGAGGAGGAGCAAGCAATGACCTAGTTAGCCAATGCACAGTTGGCTCTGGGTGACGTGAAGGCGGAGCTAGAGAAGAAGAACTTGGCTGACAATCCAGCCACAAGAATACATCAGGTGCTCAGGGCAAAGGCAAAGAAACAGAGGTGGGATGAAGTTGAAGGAAGAAGAAAAGGAAGCTATAATTTATGACTGCAGATATGCTTAGAGAGAAGGAGGCCACCAAGGGGAATATCAAGAAGCTTAAGCGGACATGTGATGAATTTGAGGGATGCTTTGTTGTTCTACCATTAAATAATATTTTGTTGTAATGTTGTACGAATTTGTAGCACTTGTTATGTGCCATTTTGGCCATTGGAACACATGAGCACTGACTGGTCGATTTTTGGACCCGTCTGTTAGAGCATCTACAGCAGGAACTTGCTAATACGGGACCTCAAACGCCCGCGGGCACTGACCGGCCGGTCCTCAAATCTTCTCCTTCACATCCGAGTCTCTTATATTTGACCCCCTAGATCCATACAAAGCATGCAAAAGAAACTCACGTACTACACACTATGTATTATCCTAGTTTTCGTCGTCAGAGATGTCCACAACGTCGGTGACGGGCGGCTAATAGACGGGCGTGTTGGAGGGCTCCGGCTCCTCGTCCTCCTCCTCAAGCTCATCCATGTAGTGGAGCATCTCCGCCTCCTCCGCGGCCTGCTCCGCCTCCATCTCCTGCCGACGACGCCGTCTGGCCTCCGCATCCGACTCCGAACGGATGGAGTCGAGGATTGCCTGCTGCTTCGCCTAGCAGATCCACGCCCCCGGCATCCCCTCCATCCTCCTCCTCCTCCTCAACCTCCTCCTCCTCCTCCTCCTCCTCCTCCTCCAACTCCTCCTCCGGATCCTCTACATCTGGAGGTAGCCCCGCGGCGATCCGGGCTTCGCGCCTTGCCCGGACCTGCTCAAGGAGTTGCAGCCGACCCTCCGGCGTTAGAAAGTGACGGCGGCTGGGGGGCATGGCTAAATAGTCGGGCTAGGGACGAGGGCGGCGTACGGGGAGTGGAAAGTGACGACGACGGTGGACGGGAGGAGGAAATGGTGGATGGGTATGGTTTCGGTGCCGGCGGTCGGCTTAAATAGTCGGGCTAGGGAGTACGCGTCCAGTCGGAGCGGCGCCACGCGGCTACATCGGTCTGATGGAGGAGACGAGCTTCGGGCCGTCGGGTTTCCGAACGAATCCGCGTGGGACCCCATCGTCAGGCCGACGTGGCGGGCGTGTCCGGACGGGCCCGGGCGCCCCATATCCGCCTCATATTTGGGCTGGATATGGGGGTGTCGGTCAGCCCGGGCGTTTGAGGCCAATTTGAAAGGTCAGTCTGGATCGCATTTTCGTGACCAGTCAGTGACCGGGCGGCCTGTCCGAACGTTTGAGACGGATTTGAGGTGTTCGGTTGTAAATGCTCTTAAGCTTCCAACCGAGTCCCAAAAGCCATATTACCAACGCGTCCCGGGTGGCCGATGAGTGCTAATGCACATCACTGATGCATGGTCATGAAAGGGGCCAGTGCTATTCTGATATGCACTAATGGTTCACATGAACCATCTTAAACTATTCACAACAACTCAAACCAAATCATCCAACAGGACACAAATTTTATCCCAAAGGTTTCAAACATTTTCCATACATGATTTCTCAATAGTTTTCACTGGCTGTGAAATACTCCCTCCGTCCCAAAATAAGTGTCGCAGATTTAGTATTAAATCTATACCTACTATTAAAGTACGGAACGTTTCTGCCTGTTCGTCATCGAAATTGCCCTTAAAGTTACAAAATATTATCATCAATCCCACCTATAAGTGATAAAAAAACGTTTCAAACAGAGAAATCTCGGCCTGGGCCGGCCCATGTAGGAACCTCCTATATTGCGCTCAGTGCGCTAGGAGACGACACAGATCGCCTCTTTGGGCCAGCCCATGTACAGCCGACCAGATTTTTTAAATTTCGTTATTTATTTTTGTTTTTTCGTCAATATTTTTTTCTGATTTAAATAATTTTGAAATACGAAAAAGTTTAGAAAAAATAAATAAATGATAATTTTTAAATAAAATGTTTAAAAATTCATTAATGTTTGTGGATTCAAAAAATGTTTCCAATTTTTCAAAAATGTTCTCATGTTCAAACAATGTTCTCAAATTTTAGAACAAATATTCAAGAAATCAAAAAACTTTCGTGATTTTTTAAAAAGTTAGCGTATTAAAAAATGTTAATGAAATTGAATAAACTTTCACCAATTCAAAAATTCTTCATGAAATGGAAAATATCCTAAAAATTCAAAAACTGTTCATAAATTAAAAAATATTTTACTGATTCATAAAATATTCCTTGATTCAAACGAGATCATGCATTTAATAAATGTTCATCAATTTCGAAAAAAATTCCACCAATTTTCAAAAAAATTGTTCGTCGATTCTAGAAATGTTCGTCAATTCAATAAAAATGTTTTAAAAATTGTTTACATTTTTTACAAAAATGTTTGCAAATAGTATAAAATGTTCATGCATTCAAAAAACGTTAATGATTTTAGAATTTTTTTGCGAATTTGAAAAATCTTCATGATGTCAAATATTCATGAGAACATTTTTCAAATTCGTGAACATTTCTAAAATTAACATGTTTTGAATTCATGAACATTTTACACTATTTGCGAACATTTTTATAAAATTTTCATGATTTAAAAAAAAATCACGATTTCACGAAAATGAGAGTGATAGTGTATCTCGATGTTTATGAGTAAAATGTGGTCATCGCCATTGGAGATTATGATTTAATTTTCTCCCGTTGCAACGCACGGGCCGTTTTGCTAGTTAGTACAAATTTTGTACTAGATCAACAACACTTGTTTTGGGACGGAGGGAGTATTCCATCATTATTAAACCTTTCACAGCTCTCTTGGCCCTATTACAGTTGTTCTTTTAAGCATAGCTTCTACGATCCACAGCATTTGCTCTTAGATTTAAACTTTGATACTCCCTTCAATTCATATTAATTGTCGATGATTTAATACAACTATCTTTTGAGAGTCTGCGTGCTTCATTTTCTTGTATTGCTACTAGCTGGTAATCCCAGTGTTTTAATTTATTTTGCTCTTGAAACTTTGTCTGACACTTTCATAGTCCCATGTTGGGCGTCGTTGAATAACAAAAATACGTAGTGATGGACGTGCACGGAAGATCGACTAACCTCCTTTATTCATAGTAACAGCAACCGACGACGCGTTAAGCAGACCCACTGCTCAACGGCACCGGTTGATGTTGGGGGTCAAAATACAACTGGTTAAGCAGCAGATGCGTCAAGGCAGACCCACTGGCCAAGGAAGATCTTGACGCAGTTGATGTTGGGGTTGAAGCCCAGGAACTGCTCCTGGGTCAGACCGCCGCTTTCCGCGATGGAGGAGCAAGTGTCGCCCGTCTGCACCGCGTTCACCTTGTTGCACGTCAGCGCCGGCACCGCCTTCGCCGCATAACCTGCAAAACGTAGACAGACACACGTCCAAAGGGTCATAAACTCATAATCCAGCACATGTGGCCACTGCTACACATGCTGATCATGGACGTACCTCCTCCGACGCTGTCGCGCTGCAGCTGCATAAAGGTGATCCTGGCGTCGGTGAGGGTGACCGCCACGAGAAGGGACGCGATCAGGAGAGCGGCGACTCCGTGGTTGGCCATTGGAGCTGTTATGCCGACGGGAAGGAAGTATGAACTGTATTACGCTCTGCTTGCGGTGGTGATGAGAGATGGTTAGTCCTCGCCTTCTTATAGCGTGATGGGAGAACTAGGCAAAGATGATAAGATGCATGCAACAAAAAGGAACATACCCCAGATAAAAGAAAAACACATACCCGGAGCCTTGGTAACTGCGTCCAGAGTGTGGATAGTATGGCCATGTCGTTGAGGCCATTTGTAAGCCGGCCAATGGTTTCGTGATTTGGTCATCCATGACCAAATAAACAGAGGAAAGAGTTCATGATTCCTATGAAAAACTAGATTGGCATATTTATACTGCGTGATCAATTTTTTATAACAAAATACAGACGCAGACGCTCATACATACGTACGTACACTCACCCTTATGGACGCACGCGCGTATACTTTACAATAACCATCCAAACACAGGTTGGTTCGCACATCATGATCAATTGTTTGCTCGCTTTTACTGTTTGGCAACTGAAATTGGTTCAAGAACCTTCTTCTCATGCTTAAGTCAGCCCACCAAAAATGCTATTACTACTTTGTCAGCTAAGCATATCAGTTGGCCGCCAGCGTCCCGACTCCTCCCTCCCTCCCCTCCGTCGATGTCGGGGGTCGGCGTCGGGCAAAGCCCGTGCGTGCAACAGTGGTAGTGGAGGGCCGCTCCTCCCTTTCCCGGATTGAAGGGCGGCACAGGCGTCTGGATGCGCGGGGGTGCAGCCCTTTCCTCGGCCCATGGCGGCGTGGCGGCTCCCGGCGGCAACGCCTGTGGTGACGCTGGTGGAGATTGGCCAGAGGATGGGGTGGGGCTGGGCATGGCCAGTGGCGGCGGCGACGTCTGACCTAGATCCCTGGTCGGTGGCGGCGGGTGAAGCTCAAGCAGCTCGCGGCGGCATGGGTAGTGGTACCCCTATCCAAGGCGGAACTACGCCGGCAATCTGGTTGTTTTGGCTACGTATTGCATCGGATCGATGACGGAGACGAGCAGGAGCGGGGTCCTTGTCAGGGCCGGATTTCCGGGATATAAAATTCCTAGCAAATGACCCTTGTGCCATCACCAGTCCCAGGACTACTGTTCGCTGGTGGACACTTCCTTGATACAGAATTCCAAGCAATTACAAGAATGTGAGTACAAGACCATGAAGGTCCATTAAGTACAACGATGATTTCTAGTGGCTGATGGCGGAAGCGTCTCGTGGATCTCCAACATCTATGGGACTCCATTCCCATAGGAACAGCTGACCCAGATAACTCCTATCTCGTGTGGCTGCTATCTTTGATGTCTCGGTTGCGGGATTGCCGTTGTAGTGCTCCTTTCCAGTTACGTGATTGGCCAAGACAGTAGCTAGGGACAAGCCAGTGAGTACTTTTAAATGTACTCGCAAACATCATGAATACAAATACAATAAAGCAGGTGAATTGCATGCACTAAAACTTTAATTGTATTCAATATGCCACGAGGTTAATTCATAAATGCGGTTATGCAGATAATTTATTCATACAGAAAATAAAGATTTGATAAGTATAAGTAATCATATTATTACTAAAAATATAAAGACAGGGTTCACGAGGTAGAACCGTCCCGAAAGAATCCAACAGAAAATATTAATAGGTTGCCACAATCGGGCGTCTGAAGCGACGCCACATAAAGGGCTTATATCAAAAATATTAACAGGAGTGTCACAGTCGGGCGTATTAGGCGACACCGCATAAAGGGCTTATATTGAAGATAATAATATGAGTTGCCACAGTCGGGCCTCTGAAGCGACACCACATAAAGGACTTAGATCGAAAATAAGAACATGAGTATCCAGGAGGTAGAACTTTCCGAGGAATACTCAACAATTCATATAAGAGAAAATGTTAGTCCATAACAATATTGATAATAATAATCATCCATCATAATTCATGACCCATATCCTGGTTTAATTAATTCCTCCGAAGACCGACACTTGACCCTTTCCAGGCTGTAGTCCTTAACCGCACACACGACTATTCGAATAGGTTTTATACTCTGCAGAGGTTATACTATTTACCCACGAATAACATATTTCTTTAGTCAACCTGAGACATTGACTAATTCCGATTACGGTCTTTGTGTTAAAAACACTCCTGACCTACACACACCAGTTTAACTTTCCCGATGCCAGAAATCACCCAAGGCATCATCAAAGAAAAACTCTAAGATTGGGAGGCCAACACATCTAATAGCATGGGATCAAATGTATACCGCGCGCAACTAAGGGGTGCCCCCCT
The DNA here is from genome assembly GCA_039707655.1 of Elymus sibiricus. NCBI lineage: Eukaryota > Viridiplantae > Streptophyta > Magnoliopsida > Poales > Poaceae > Elymus > Elymus sibiricus. Next base: position 376,856,933 of record CM077667.1, read on the forward strand.
CTCGGCCTTAACAGGAAACACCCATGCCCCCTGACCCTATGACTGGCACTATACCTGGTACCTGGAAACCTTCATCGCGACCCCTCTGTATGGTGTGTGTGCAGGAAAGGGGTTAACAACCTACTGAACCATACCTTACCTGTAGCAGGGACAAGTGGCAACACAAACAATAATGGGGGTTACCGGTAACAAGACTTGATCTACGGTCGACTCAGGAGGTTTATATTCCATGCAGTAATTTGTGCAAAATATACTTCATTGGTAATGCTCAACAGAGTCATCACCTGGCATGTCCCGAGATGCCATCACTGATCATTCACGTCGCCACGAGATTACTCGCGACAAAACCTTTTCTGTAGATTAGTCCAAACATGCACATGCATGTGTGGCATAATTAAAAACTACATCCATCTGTATCTCATGTTTAAGTGTCAACAAATGCTTTAAAAGAATCTACTCATGTATGAATGACAATATGCAAATTCATTTGAATTAAACATAAGTATGATTCAAATACTTAGGAAACAATCAACCAAGCTTTCACCATATCTAGTGTTAAAGATGCTTACCTTGAGTATGTAGAAGGGTTGGGTACACTCCAAAAGTTTTGAAAAAATATTCCCTCCATTTTTCCTATTTTCAAAGATATTGCAATCATCACATAATTTCAAAACAGTACAAAAAAGTTGTGTGTAAATTTTTGAAATAAATACTAAAATAAACTAGATGGAAATTAAGGAATGATGGAAAAAGAATCAGGGCATTTGGAGTTTTGGTTTAAAAATCAGAGGCCTTCAAAGATTTGCTCAAATCTAGTTTAATTTAAATCCATAAAAAGGAAAACGGTTCGGCTGGGGTGCGCTTACTCAAAGGTGAATACGTATGCATACGAATACGCTTCCACTTACTGTCGATGTGGTGTGGCATGGGTCCCTGACGGTGGGTCTCGCGGGCCCACCAGTCAGGTTGACCGATCTACGTGCGCGCTTGCTCCCTCCTGGCAGAATAGGGCGGGGCTCCGGCGAACACCGCCGGTGAACGACGGCTCCCCATGGGGTCCTGGGCGAGGAAATGGATCCAGGGGATCCCGGCGGTCCTCCCGGTGGTCGCCATGACCAGTGAGGTGGATGGAGCCGCCGATGGTGCGGTCTCTGGCGGACGGCGGCGGCGGACACAAAGGGGCTCTCTCCTACGATTGTCCTGTGGTGAAATTGTTGGAAATATGCCCTAGAGGCAATAATAAATTGGTTATTATTATATTTCCTTGTTCATGATAATCGTTTATTATCCATGCTATAATTGTATTGATTGGAAACTCAAATACATGTGTGGGTACATAGACAACACTGTGTCCCTAGTATGCCTCTAATAGACTAGCTCGTTGATCAAAGATGGTCAAGGTTTCCTAGCCATAGACATGAGATGTCATTTGATAACGGGATCACATCATTAGGAGAATGATGTGATGGACAAGACCCAAACTATGAACATAGCATATGATCGTGTCAGTTTATTGCTATTGTTTTCTGCATGTCAAGTATCTGTTCCTATGACCATGAGATCATGCAACTCATTGACACCGGAGGAATACCTTGTGTGTATCAAACGTCGCAACGTAACTGGGTGACTATAAAGATGCTCTACAGGTATCTCCGAGGGTGTCTGTTGAGTTGGCATGGATCAAGACTGGGATTTGTTACTCCGTGTGACGGAGAGGTATCTCAGGGCCCACTCGGTAATACAACATCACAACAAGCCTTGCAAGCAATGTGACTAAAGTGTTAGCCACGGGATCTTGTATTACGGAACGAGTAAAGAGACTTGCCGGTAACGAGATTGAACTAGGTATAGAGATACCGACGATCGAATCTCGGGCAAGTAACATACCGAAGAACAAAGGGAACAGCATACGGGATTAACTGAATCCTTGACATAGAGGTTCAACCGATAAAGATCTTCGTAGAATATGTGGGAACCAATATGGGCATCCAGGTCCCGCTATTGGTTATTGGCCGTAGAGGTGTCTCCGTCATGTCTACATAGTTCTCGAACCCGCAGAGTCTGCACACTTAAGGTTCGGTGACGTTTCGGTATAGTAGAGTTATGTATGGTGGTGACCGAAGGTTATTTGGAGTCCCGGATGAGATCCCGGACGTCACGAGGAGCTCCGGAATGGTCCGGAGGTAAAGATTGATATATAGGAAGTCCCGTTTTGGTCACCGGAAAAGTTTCGGGTACTTCGGTAGTGTACCGGGAGTGCCGGGAGGGGTACCGGGGACCATCGGGAGGGGTATTTCGACCCAAGGGGCCTCATGGGCTGTGGGAGGAGTCAAGCCAGCCCTTAGTGGGCTGGACAAGCCCCCCACTAAGGCCCATGTGGCTGGAGGTGGAAAAAACCCAAAGGTGGAAAGGTGGAAAGTGTTTCCAAGTGGAGAGGAGGAATCCTACTCCTAGTAGGATTGGAGTAGGACTCCTCCACCTCCAATTTCGGCCAGCCCTTGAGGGTTTGAGGCTGCCTCCTCCCCTCCCTCCCTCCTATATATACTAGAGGATTTAGAGGAGAAAAATAACCCTAATTGCCACGTGCTCCCTCTACTTCCTCTAGATCGTTTTCTCCTCTAGTCTAATTTCGGCGGTGCTTAGGCGAAGCCCTGCCGGAATAGTTCCACCACCACTGCCACCACGTCGTTGTGCTGGCGGAGAACTCATCTACCTCTCCGCTCCCTCTTGCTGGATCAAGAAGGCGGAGATCGTCATCGAGCTGTACGTGTGTTGAACGCGGAGGTGCCGTCCGTTCGGCGCTAGATCGGAAGGACCGTGATCAGGATCGCGAGACGGTTCGTGATTTGATCGCGGGACGGATCATGATGGGATCGCGGGACGGATCATGATTGGATCGCGAGATGGATCGTGATGGGATCGCGGGACGCTCGGCGATTTGGATCGCGAAGACGTTCGACTACATCAACCGCGTTTCTTAACGCTTCCCGCTTAGCGATCTACAAGGGTATGTAGATCCACTCTCCCTCTCATAGATGCTCATCACCATGGATAGATCTTGCGTGTGCGTAGGAAAATTTTTGTTTCCCATGAAACGTTCCCCAACAGAAATTGGGGCGTGGGAAGGATAGGTGATGTCGAGAGAGAGCTATTCGTGAAGGATTATTTGGTGGGTAGGCCGGGGTTGCAACGGAATCATCAGAGAAGCAGCGGCGACTGCCTCGGCCGGAGGTGGAGAAGAAGGTCTCTCCGGGCTGGATTGTGTGGTCGTGGAGACAATTCACAACAACTCAAACCAAATCATGTATGGAACAATTCACAACAACTCAAACCAAATCACCCAACAGGACACAAGTTTTATCTCAAAAGTTTCAAACATTTTCCATACATGATTTCTCAATAGTTTTCACTGTGAAATATTCCATCATTCTTAAACCTTTCACAGCTCTCTTGTCCCTGTTACAGTTGTTCTTTTAGGCATAGCTTCTATGATCCGCAGCATTTGCTCTTAGATTTAAACTTTGCTACTCCCTTCAATTCATATTAATTGTCGATGATTTAGTACAACTAGTGGCTCACATGAACCATCTTAAACAATTCACAACAACTCAAACCAAATCATCCAACAGGACACAAGTTTTATCCCAAAAGTTTCAAACATTTTCCATACATGATTTCTCAATAGTTTTCACTGGCTGTGAAATATTCCATCATTCTTAAACCTTTCACAGCTCTCTTGTCCCTGTTACAGTTGTTCTTTTAAGCATAGCTTCTACGATCCGCAACATTTGCTCTTAGATTTAAACTTTGCTACTCCCTTCAATTCATATTAATTGTCGATGATTTAGTGCAACTATCTTGTGAGAGTCTGCGTGCTTCATTTTCTTATATTGCTACTAGCTGGTAATCCCAGCGTTTTAATTCATTTTGCTCTAGAAACTTTGTCTGACACTATCATGGTCCCATGTTGGGCGTCGTTCAGAAACAAAAATACGTAGTGATGGCGGTGCATGGAAGATTGACTAGCCTTCTTTATCTTCTATATCTAAATAGCTAGCATCCACTATCATATTTCTCTTAACATGCAAGCATGTCACCTCATCATTCAACATGCATAGAAGAATGCCCATCTCAACATGCAATTATGCATAATAAAAATCCACCTCAACATGCAAACATGCATGCATGGAAAATTTCATCTATTATGTTATTTACATTTAATTATTCTATTAGTTCAAGCTATAATTTCAAATATTCACGTTCCATATAACCAAAACCTCACTGAAATATTGCAAAACATCCCCGCAACAACGTACGGGGCATCATCTAGTTCATAAAAGTAACAGCAACCAACGATGCGTTAAGCAGACCCACTGCTCAACGCTAACGGTTGATGTTGGGGTCAAAATACAAGTGGTTAAGCAGCAGATGCGTCAAGGCAGACCCACTGGCCAAGGAAGATCTTGACGCAGTTGATGTTGGGGTTGAAGCCCAGGAACTGCTCCTGGGCCAGACCGGCGCCCTCCGCGATGGAGGAGCAAGTGTCGCCCGCCTGCACCGCGTTCACCTTGTTGCACGTCAGCGCCGGCACCGCCTTCGCCACCGCATAACCTGCAAAACGTAGACAGGCACACGCCCAAAGGGTCAGAGTCATGCGTGCATGGGTGGGACACTGCGACAAGCCGGTTGACATGGACGTACCTCCATTAACGCCATCGCGCTGCAGCTACACGGTGACCCTGGCGTCGGCGAGGGTGACCGCGACCACGAGAAGGGATGCGATCAGGAGAGCGGCGACTCCGTGGTTGGCCATTGCAGATGCAGATGCTGCCGGCGCGAAGGAAGTGATGGAGGCTTTGCTTGCGGTGGTGATGACTGATGACTGATGAGAGAGGCTTACTCCTTGCCTTTTTATAGCGTGATGGCAAAGTTGATAATAAGATGCATGCAACAAAAAAGAAACATGCCGGGAGCCTTGGAACCTGCGTCCAGAGCGTGGATGGTATGGACATGTCGTTGAGGCCATTTGTAAGCCGGCCAATGGTTGGTTTCGTGATTTGGTCATCCATGACCAAGTGAACGGAGGTAGGGTTTATGATTCCTATGAAACTAGATTGGCATGTTTATACAGCGTGATCAATTATTTGTTTGCATTTACTGTTTGTGAACTGATTTATTTTTTCAAGCGCCAGTCACCTTCTTCGGACATCGAATGGATAAATTTCAAGACATAACTCCTTATATATTGGAGCATGCTAAGTGTCAGCCGGCTAATAACTTCCAGTTATTCGTCGCCTCACCCACCGTTAGATCAGCCATGATCAAAGGACATCCAGGGTCCCTTCGTCTCGCACATCGCAACATTAGCGATTTTCAGAAACATCAAAGAGGTTGCAATCCCCAGCGCCCCCTCGTCTCGTGCATCTATGGTGCATCTGGCAACCTCGCATCAACTACGCCTCTGCAACACCGACGATGAAACATCCGTGGTGTTGCAATCCCCAACGCCCCCTCGTCTCGTGCATCTATGGTGCATCTGGCAACCTCGCATCAACTACGCCTCTGCAACACAGACGATGAAACATCCGTGGTGTTGCAATCCCCAACGCCCCCTCGCCTCACACATCTTTGGTGCATCACAACATTTGCTATATTTTAGAAACACCAACGACATTGCAATCTAGCAATCTCGCATCAACTAAGCTCTGCAACAAAATCTATAGCGTCTCGTCGTCTCGTGCATCTTTGGAGCATCACAACATTTGCTATATGTTAGAAACATCGGACGACATTGCAATCTGGCAAGCTTGCAACTATTACGCATCTGCAACACCGGCGACGTTTAAGAAATGATGGGTAGACTGCAATCCGACGAGCTCACCGCATTGACGCCTCGGTAACACACAATTGATATGTTCAAGTTCCTTGGTGAGTGACTAAATCTCATGAGCCTGCTCAACGACGAAGCGGTCATCAGTCATCTTGTAGTTATGATATTGCTCCATGATATACAACTCACTTCCTGTGTCTGCGACCCCAAACTTGACCTTAAGCACATCTCACATATCCTTACCGACCGTGATGGTCATAAATGAATCGACTCTCTTGTGACTGCAATTTCTTTTTCATGTCTTTACATACACTGTGATTAGGTACATGTTATTGCGAGTTAATTGCACGAAAGTACCACAATTGGGGCATTACAAGCAGATTGGTATCAAGATTGGTAATTTTTACATGTCAGTACCAAGTCTGGGGCTGGGCGTTACAGAAAAGGCTAATTCACGTATAAACACGTATTGACGGTGTATCTGACTGACGGGCCCGCTTGTCAGGTGCTGACGTGGCAAGTTTTTTGTAGAAGGCCCCCTCACTTTATACGTAATCACATGAATACCCCTTATTTTTGCGGAAAAAGAACTGATGTGATGGATTTTTTTTTTGTTCGCAATTTTCACGGTCGAATCGGACTCATTTGAAAGTTTCTGTCGATTTGAACGAATAAATAAAATGAACAAAATTCGAGCGCCGGCGGGATTCGACCCGGCGACCTCTCGAACGAAAGCATCAGGCGATAGCCACCAGGCCACAGCGTGGCTTGTGTTGTAGGATGGGCGATAAAATATTTATACAACACCTCGCACGTTGGGCCGGCTGGTTTGGCCCAGCAAACCTGCGCGCGCTGAGTTTCAATTTTTTTTTAATTATGATATTAATACATATTTTCCTTGCGATTACATATTTGTATTATTAAGTGTCAACCACCAGACTAAAACACACGCATGGACCAAGTTTTATGTGACTTCATTCAGGACCACAAGCATCCAATAATATGTAACTTAAAAAGTTGACAACATGAGTTAAAAATAGTTGTGTAATCATAATAAATTTTAGAAATGCATTAAACTTTTATTAAAAAAATCGAGGTGTTCTTGAAATACAAAATGATTTTACACAATAATATGTAAAATGGTCATCATACCTAAAGAAAATTACGTATTATTGTAGATACCACCGTGTAATGAACTGTTAAAAAAATTCATTCACCAAAAAATCATTCATCATATCGACATTTTGTTGAACATTTTTTGAAAAACACATTGTCAAAAAAATTCATCATGTATCAGTTAAAATGTTCATCATATCTTAAAAAAAAAATCAACATATATTACAAAATAATCAATTTGCATTTAAAATATGTTAATCATATATTACGAAAAAAATCATTTTACTAAAAAATATTCACGGTTTGTAAAGAAAAGTTCATCGTGCATTGAAAAATGTTCGCTATACGCAGAAAAAATGCTTGGCGTACATTAAAAAAAATGCATGAGTATTTGAAAAACCAACCCAGGTAATGAAAAAAAGAAGAAGAAAAAATAAAAATCTAAAAATAAGCCAAAGCCAGAAAAAATATAAAGCACAATAAGAGAAAGGAAACAGAGAGTAACGAAAAGAAACCTGGGTTAGGAACGAGCCCACGCGCCAGTAAAAAATGCAGGCCTTGCCTGGCCCAACCAGCAGCCCAGCATTTGTGTGATATTATAAAATACGTATCGCCCACTCTAGAACATCAGTCTAGCTGTGACGTGGTGGCTAGCGCGTGATGCGTGCGGTCGAGAAGTTGCCGGTTCGAATCCCCGCTGGCGCCCGAATTTTGTTCGTTTTATTTATTCGTCCAAATCGACGGAAACTTTCAAATGAGTCTGAGTCGACAGTGAAAATTGCGAACGAAAAAAAATCCATCACGTGAGCTCTTTTTCCGCAAAAATAAGGGGTATTCATGTTATTACGTATAAAGTAAGGGGGGCTTTCTGCAAAAAACTTGCCCCCCGTCAACAGCTGGCAGGCAGGCCCCGTCAGTCAGATACACCATCAATACGTGTTTATACGCGGATTAGCCTTTTCTGTAACGTCTAGCCCCAGACTTGGTACTGACATGTGAAAATTACCAATCTTGGTACCAATCTGCTTGTAATGTCCCAATTGTGGTACTTACGTGCAATTAACTCTGTTATTGTTAATCACGCCATCCAAAAGGTTGACTAGACAGATTTCTAATGATTGCACAAGCAGGTATACATACTAGCTATACATACACTGTGATTAAATACATGTAATTGCCAAATTAGGGCTCCTTTGATACAAAGGAATTTCATTGGATTTTGGGAGTCTGAGTCGACAGTGAAAATTGCGAACGAAAAAAAATCCATCACGTGAGCTCTTTTTCCGCAAAAATAAGGGGTATTCATGTTATTACGTATAAAGTAAGGGGGCTTTCTGCAAAAAACTTGCCCCCGTCAACACCTGGCAGGCAGGCCCCGTCAGTCAGATACACCATCAATACGTGTTTATACGCGGATTAGCCTTTTCTGTAACGTCTAGCCCCAGACTTGGTACGGACATGTGAAAATTACCAATCTTGGTATCAATCTGCTTGTAATGCCCCAATTGTGGTACTTCCGTGCAATTAACTCTGTTATTGCTAATCACGCCATCCAAAAGGTTGACTAGACAGATTTCTAATGATTGCACAAGCAGGTATACATACTAGCTATACATACACTGTGATTGAATACATGTAATTGCCAAATTAGGGCTCCTTTGATACAAAGGAATTTCATTGGATTTTGGGAGGATTTGGATCCTTAGGATTTTTTCCTACGATGGTCGATTTGTAGGATTGAAATCCTTTGGAATTTTTTCATAGGATTCATTTGTACTACAATTTGAAAGAAAATTTTCATCCACTCAAACCTCTTTATAGAATTCCTTTGTTTTTCCTGTGCTATCAAACATACTTCCAATCCTATAGGGTAAAAAAGGACACGACACTCTATTCCTATGTTTTTCCTATTCCAGCATTTTGAGAATCCTGCGCTGCGAATCAAAGAGGCCCTTACAATCCAAGATTCAAATAAAAGATTAGAGCAAACGTCACTAATAGGTTGCTTGCATCTCCATCTTCAGAACATGCGCACGCATCCATCTCCTCCTCCAGCCGATGCTGCCATCACACCACTGGAGCTGTTGTTCAGCACCGCCCTCACATTCCTCGGCTCTCGGGTCGAGCTGTGCCAACGCGCAATGGGGAGGGCGAGCATCGGCGGCGAGCTGCGGTGGCTCGGCGCAGGCATCCGCAAGGCTGCGCCGGCACGTGCAGACGTGCACGAGCACCGACGGCGAGCTGCAGTGCCTCGCGCTGTCGTGTAGGCATCCGCAAGGCGAGGGCGAGCTGCGCCGGCGCGAGCAGGCATGGGCGAGTACCGGCAGTGACCTGCGGTTGCTCACATGGGCGTGGTCAAGGCAAGCTGCGGTGATGCGCACAGGTGTGGACGACAACGGCGGCGTCCTGTGGTTGCTCACACGGGCGTTCTCAAGCTAAGGGTATGGCGAACTCATAGTCTCGAGGTGATGCCTCGTATGTCATGTAGGATCGGATGTCAGGAAAAGTAGGTTCGGATGAGGAAGCGGGATCCTTTGCGGGAGGCGGGTGCTTGAAGAGAAAAAGTGTGGTCCGGTGTAAAAGCTGAAAAAGTTAAGAGTGAAAAGTAGAGATGCATGTGTATTAGAGTCTTTATTTTCTATTCTTTGATAGGGCTCACTAGTGATAGCTTGCATTGGGGAGAGAAAAAATCAATATAGATGCCTCGAGTTATTTTTTGTCATGGGGCATCTGTATCCATATGCCACCATTGTACATGTCCTAAAGCGGCGAGTTGCGGTGGCTCGGACAAGCATGAGTGACATGACGACAAGGAAGAGCTAGCCTTGAGCAATTCCCATCCAACCAGCCCACAAAGGCATCGGATAAGGTCGAAAGATCCAAGGGCACTTTGGTCCTTTCAGGTGCCAAAATATGAAAAAGAAAAAGAAAAGCAATGAAAAGAAGGGAAATGACATGTTAATCAAAGTGGACACGAACTGGGTGGTATTTTTACGAAGCCAATCTTGACAGTGGCATTTTTGCGAAGTCCCATGTTAGAAGTGGCAAATAAACAAATTTCTCCCCTTCGCTCGCGTCGCCTCAGTTTGGTCCTCGCATATCTCGTCGCCTTGGCTTGTATCCAGCACAGAATGATAAATGGGCCAATGAAGCCCAATCAATGACAGACCTTCAAAAAAGTCCCCGGAATAATAGCACAGGAGGCCCAGGTCATGGTAAACTGCGCTCAAACAAAAATCTGACAGCCAGAAACGATTCAAACGCGAAATCCGACGGCTGAAATCACTAAGGACGTGAGAATGCTCGGTTTAGGCTTAGTTTTACTGTCCTAAATAAGCAACATGCATCATATCCATGTTGATCACTACTAGCAGTAAACCAAACGCTAGCCCTAACAGAGAGGATAGGATGACATACGGAACAACAGCAAAAGATGCAGACGCGCCGTTCGTCATGTCGTCGAAGAGGTCGTCGACGTCGGGGAAGAAGTTGTTGTTGGAGAACTCGTCGTGGGAGGATATTGGCGTTAGATGAACAGAAATCCAGCAGTCGTGCGGAAGCACTCCTCAAAAATCTAATCATCCCTCTTCGGCAGGGGCGGCGCCACCGTAGGGGCTGGTATTGGCGGCCGCCCCGGGTAGCTGAAATGTACGCCCCAAAAACCTGCTGATTCATCCATCTAGTAAGTAGGCAGTAGCGATTCATTTTAACTTAAGTGGCTCAATTGCGACTCAAATTAAATAGTGTATCTCTCCTCCACCGCTCTACTTAAGATGGACGAGTGCGGCTAGTTATTTCCTCCTAACACCTAGCAGTAGGCAGTGACCCCTCGATCCTAATTTTTATAGATCGCCTGTGGTAGAAGTGGCAGTGACCCCTCTGTCGTGGAATTTTCACACGGCCAGATGTCCTCGTGAGAGAACTTAGGTGTGAGGCCAACGCATCTAAGAGGTAGCTTGAGAGGGGTTGAGCGAGACGAGAGACGCAAGGTTTTACCCAGGTTCGGCCCCTCATGGTGGAGGTAAAAGCCTACATCCTGCTTGATTGATATTGATCATGAAGGTCTCGGTTACAAAGGAGGTGTTACGAAGCCTCTAATCTCGAGAGCCTCTAATCTGTCTGTCTAGACCTAACTTGTGATTGCTAGTCTAAAACTTGTCCCTCTTGGGGTGCCCTGCCCCTCCTTATATAAGTTGGAGGGGAGGCTTACATGAAGAGTCCTAGTCGGACTTGGATCTAAGATATTCTGTCTTCTTATCACGGCCTTCTCATCTTGGGCCTCTCATCTTGGGCTTCTCTTCTTCCGGGCGACTTAAGCCCAGAGATCTCGTCAGGGCGGCTCTCAGCATAAGCCTCAGGGCGGATCTCAGCATAAACCTCAGGGCTGCTCTCAGCATAAGCCTCAGGGCTGCTCTCAGCATAAGCCTCAGGGCTGCTCTCAGCATAAGCCTCATGGCGGCTCTCAGCATAAGCCTCATGGCTGCTCTCAGCATAAGCCTCAGGGCTGCTCTCAGCATAAATCTTCAAGGCTCATCTTTAGGGACTCATAACCGCGGGGTATATCCCCGACACCCTCGATCCTAATTTTTACAGATCGCATGTGGTAGAAGTGAAAAATGGCGACGACTACTCAACTAGGTTGTAAGTAAGAGCATCTAGAGTCCGATCTAGCTAATTCGACTCTCTAAACGTCCGTGGGGGCATTCGGGCACGTGTGTGGAGAGGACCTGATCATCCCTTATTTTGTGTCGGGTGAAACCATGTATCTTAAATTTTATACCTCAAATCCATACTACAACATGCAACTTAAAAGTTGCGTACTATTACCTTCGTCCCGAATTACTTGTCTTATATTTGTCTAGATATGGATGTATCTAGACACGTGTCTAGATATAGTATCTAGATACATCCATATCTAAACAAATCTAAAACATGTAATTCGCGATGTAGGGAGCACTACATAGATAAAACTAGCCTACTACTACCCGTCGGCGTAGATGTAGATGGCCTCCGTGTTGGCAGGGCCTCCTTGTCACCATGATTAGTAAGCGAAATTATTGTTTTAGATGAACCTGCTGCTGCCCGTTGGCTGCCTCCCGTAGCACCGGCTCCTAGGATGCGCGCCGGAGCGACGTTCTCGCCGGACCGATGGGTAACAACGGGTATCCGTATGGGTCCACATGTTAGTCCGACGTGGGCGACGCGTCCGGGCTTCCTCATATCCACTCCGATTATGGGTTGGATATTAGGTGCCCGTCAGCCCGGACATATAGGGCCGTTTTGAGGAGCCTGGCTGGGTCGAGATTTTATTAATTAGTCTTACTAATCTGAACTTTTTGTTGAAAAAATTAGTGCATCTAGCATCGCATTTGAATTTTTATGAGTTTTAATTGAGCGGACCTGCATTCGTAAAAAAAAGTTTAGACTTTCATTATTTCGGCCTGGGTAAATTCAATTCCTGAATCCACCATTGCTCTCCCGTACCGGATCACAAGAGGCGGGATATCAGAGGCATGTTGTCTCACTTCCCGGTGCACGCCAAGAAGTTAAGCGACGCAATGCTTTGAAATAAAGGTGTGAAAGTGTTTCTAGACCAGAAAGAGGAGCGACCTCTTATTTAGACACAAGACGAGTTGTAAGAGCAACTTCAACGGGCCGACCCAAACGGACGGCGGATTTGTCCGCTTTTTGTCCGTTTGGGTCGGTCGCCCGCGCGGCGTTCGCCCTCTTTAACATTTGGGTCGGCTGTGCGCCCAACGCGCGGACCCATATATGCCGGCGTGGCCGGCTGGCCGTCCTTTTTGAACACATAGCACAAATTTTGCATTGCTACACACACATATTTTGCATTAATTTCACAAAGCAAACATATAGTCCACAACAAAATAAATAGCATGGTTTCAACCAAATAAATAACATAGTTTTGCAAGCCGAATTAAAGAGATACATCTATTGGTTGCCAACATGAGCCCACATATGCTCAACCAAATCATTTTGCAATTGCATGTGAGTTTCCCAATCACGCATGTCGTGATGAAATTGGGCGAACTGTTCAAACGTTGCCGCTCCTCCATGCTCAGGCACAACATTCTCACCCTGATACTGAAACCCTTGATCGTAGAGACGTTCCGGGCGCTCATCTTCTACGATCATATTGTGCATGATCACACAAGCAGTCATCACCTCCCACGGTTTCTTTGTGCTCCAAGTTTTTGCAGGATACCGAACGATGCCCCATCGAGATTGCAAAACACCAAAGGCACGCTCGACGTCTTTCCTAGCACTCTCTTGCTCTTGGGCAAATCTTTTCCTCTTCTCTCCGACGGGATTGGGGATTGTCTTCACAATAGTGCTCCATTGAGGATAGATACCATCACCCAGGTAGTATCCTTTGTCGTAGTTGTGGCCGTTGATGGTAAAATTAACCGGTGGGCTGTTGCCTTCGGCAAGCCTAGCAAACACCGGCGAGCGCTGAAGCACGTTGATATCACTGTGTGATCCGGCCATGCCAAAGAAAGAGTGCCAGATCCAGAGATCTTGAGATGCCACGGCCTCAAGTATGACAGTGTCACCAAGATCAATCTAGGAGATGCTAGCAACGAGAGAGAGGGAGTGCATCTTCATACCCTTGAAGATCGCTAAGCGGAAGCGTTGCAAAGAACGCAGTTGATGGAGTCGTACTCGCGGCGATTCAAATCGCGGAAGATCCGATCCAAGCGCCGAACGGACGGCGCCTCCGCGTTCAACACACGTACAGCCCGAGGACGTCTCCTCCTTCTTGATCCAGCAAGGGGGGAGGAGAAGTTGAGGGAGAGCTCCGGCAGCACGACGGCGTGGTGGCGGTGGAGCTCGTAGTTCTCCGGCAGAGCTTCGCTAAGCACTACGGAGGAGGAGGAGGTGTAGGAGGGGGGAGGGCTGCGCCAGGGGCAAGGGATGCAGCTCCCATGCTCCTCCCCACTATATATAGGGGTGGAGGGGGCTGGTTTCTTGCCCTCCAAGTCCATTGGGGCGTTGGCAAAGGTGGGAGGAAAGAAATCCCATCCTTTCCCTTCCCCACCGATTGTTATCCCCCCTTTTTAGGGATCTTGATCTTATCCCTTCGGGATATGATCTTATTCCTTCTAAGGGGGGATCTTGGTGCGCCTTGACCAGGGGTGTGGGGCCTTGCCCCCACTACCCACGTTCATGTGGGTCCCCCCATGCAGGTGGGCCCTACTCCGGAACCTTCTAGAACCTTCCCGGTACAATACCGAAAAATCCCGAACATTTTCCGGTGGCCAAAATAGGACTTCCCATATATAAATCTTTACCTCCAGACCATTCCGGAACTCCTCTTGATGTCCGGGATCTCATCTGGGACTCCGAACAACTTTTGGTAACCACATACAATTCCCATTACAACTCTAGCGTCACCGAACCTTAAGTGTGTAGACCCTACGGGTTCGGGAACCATGCAGACATGACCGAGACACCTCTCCGGCCAATAACCAATAGCGGGATCTGGATACCCATATTGGCTCCCACATGTTCCACGATGATCTCATCGGATGAACCACGATGTCGGGGATTCAATTAATCCCGTATACAATTCCCTTTGTCCATCGGTATGTTACTTGCCCGAGATTCGATCGTCGGTATCCCTATACCTTGTTCAATCTCGTTACCGGCAAGTCTCTTTACTCGTTCCGTAACACATGATCACGTGACTAACTCCTTAGTCACATTGAGCTCATTATGATGATGTATTACCGAGTGGGCCCAGAGATACCTCTCCGTCACACGGAGTGACAAATCTCAGTCTCGATTCGTGCCAACCCAACAGACACTTTCGGAGATACCTGTAGTGCACCTTTATAGTCACCCAGTTACGTTGTGACGTTTGATACACCCAAAGCATTCCTACGGTATCCGGGAGTTGCACAATCTCATGGTCTAAGGAAATGATACTTGACATTAGAAAAGCTCTAGCAGACGAACTACACGATCTTGTGCTATGCTTAGGATTGGGTCTTGTCCATCACATCATTCTCCTAATGATGTGATCCCGTTATCAACGACATCCAATGTCCATGGTCAGGAAACCATGACCATCTATTGATCAACGAGCTAGTCAACTAGAGGCTCACTAGGGACATGGTGTGGTCTATGTATTCACACATGTATTACGGTTTCCGGTTAATACAATTATAGCATGAACAATAGACAATTAACATGAACAAGGAAATATAATAATAACCATTTTATTATTGCCTCTAGGGCATATTTCCAACAGTCTCCCACTTGCACTAGAGTCAATAATCTAGCTACATTGTGATGAATCGAACACCCATAGAGTTCTGGTGCTGATCATGTTTCGCTCGTGAAAGAGGTTTAGTCAACGGATATGCGACATTCAAATCCGTATGTACTTTACAAATATCTATATCTCCATCCTGAATGTAACCACGAATGGAGTTGAAGCGGCGCTTGATGTGCTTGGTCTTCTTGTGAAACCTGGGCTCCTTGGCAATGGCAATAGCTCCAGTGTTGTCACAGAAGAGAGTCATCGGGCCCGACGCATTGGGAATCACTCCTAGGTCGGTGATGAACTCCTTCATCCAGACTCCTTCTTGCGCTGCTTCCGAAGCAGCTATGTACTCTGCTTCACATGTAGATGCCGCCACGACGCTTTACTTGCAACTGCACCAGCTGACTGCCCCACCATTCAAAATATACACGTATCCGGTTTGTGACTTGGAGTCATCCGGATCTGTGTCGAAGCTAGCATCGACGTAACCCTTTACGACGAGCTCTTCGGCACCTCCATAAACGAGAAACATATCCTTAGTCCTTTTCAGGTACTTAAGGATATTCTTGACCGCTGTCCAGTGTTCCATTCCGGGATCACTTTGGTACCTCCCTACCAAACTTATGGCAAGGTTCACATCAGGTCTGGTACACAGCATGGCATACATAATAGAGCCAATGGTTGAGGCATAGGGGATGACACTCATCTTTTCTCTATCTTCTGCCGAGGTCGGGCATTGAGCTGTGCTCAATCTCACACCTTGCAATACAGGCAAGAACCCCTTCTTGGACTGATCCATATTGAACTTCTTCAATATCTTGTCAAGGTATGTGCTTTGTGAAAGACCAATGAGGCATCTCGATCTATCTCTATAGATCTTGATGCCTAATATGTAAGCAGCTTCTCCAAGGTCCTTCATTGAAAAACACTTATTCAAGTAGGCCTTTATGCTTTCCAAAAGTTCTATATCATTTCCCATCAACAATATGTCATCCACATATAAAATGAGAAATGCTACAGAGCTCCCACTCACTTTCTTGTAAATACAGGCTTCTCCATAAGTCTGTATAAACCCAAACGCTTTGATCACCTCATCAAAGCGAATGTTCCAACTCTGAGATGCTTGCACCAGCCCATAGATGGAGCGCTGGAGCTTGCATACCTTGTCAGCATTCTTAGGATCGACAAAACCTTCCGGCTGCATCATATACAATTCTTCCTTAAGGAAACCGTTAAGGAATGTCGTTTTGACGTCCATTTGCCAGATCTCATAATCATAAAATGCGGCAACTGCTAACATGATTCGGACGGACTTCAGCATCGCTACGGGTGAGAAAGTCTCATCGTAGTCAACTCCTTGAACTTGTCGATAACCCTTAGCGACAAGCCGAGCCTTATAGACGGTCACATTACCATCCGCGTCAGTCTTCTTCTTAAAGATTCATTTATTTTCTATGGCTTGCCGATCATCGGGCAAGTCCACCAAAGTCCATACTTTGTTCTCATACATGGATCCTATCTCAGATTTCATGGCTTCAAGCCATTTGTTGGATTCCGGGCCCGCCATGGCTTCTTCATAGTTCGAAGGATCACCGTTGTCTAACAACATGATTTCCAGGACAGGGTTGCCGTACCACTCTGGTGCGGAACGTGTCCTCGTGGACCTACGAAGTTCAGTCGTAACTTGATCCGAAGTTTCATGATCATCATCATTAATTTCCTCTCTAGTCGGTGCAGGCACCACAGAAACATTTTCTTGCGCTGCGCTACTCTCCGGTTCGAGAGGGGGTACAATTACCTCATCAAGTTCTACTTTTCTCCCACTTACTTCTTTCAAGAGAAACTCTTTCTCTAGAAAGGATCCATTCTTGGCAACAAAGATCTTGCCTTCGGATCTGAGGTAGAAGGTATACCCAATAGTTTCCTTAGGGTATCCTATGAAGACGCACTTTTCCGATTTGGGTTCGAGCTTTTCAGGTTGAAGTTTCTTGACATAAGCATCGCATCCCCAAACTTTCAGAAACGACAGCTTAGGTTTCTTCCCAAACCATAATTCATACGGTGTCATCTCAACGGATTTAGACGGTGCCCTATTTAAAGTGAATGCGGCAGTCTCTAATGCATATCCCCAAAATGATAGCGGTAAATCAGTAAGAGACATCATAGATCGCACCATATCCAATAGAGTGCGATTACGACGTTCGGACACACCATTACGCTGAGGTGTGCCAGGCGGCGTGAGTTGTGAAACAACTCCACATTTCCTTAAGTGCGTGCCAAACTCGTGACTCAAATATTCTTCTCCACGGTCAGATCGTAAGAACTTTATTTTCTTGTCACGTTGATTCTCTACCTCACTTTGAAATTCCTTGAACTTTTCAAAGGTCTCAGACTTGTGTTTCATTAAGTAGACATACCCATATCTGCTTAAGTCATTAGTGAGGGTGAGAACATAACGATAGCCACCGCGAGCCTCAACGCTCATTGGACCGCATACATCGGTATGTATTATTTCCAACAAGTTGGTTGCTCGTTCCATTGTTCCGGAGAACGGAGTCTTAGTCATCTTGCCCATGAGGCATGGTTCGCACGTGTCAAATGATTCATAATCAAGAGACTCCAAAAGTCCATCTGCATGGAGTTTCTTCATGTGTTTGACACCAATATGACCAAGGCGGCAGTGCCACAAGTATGTGGGACTATCATTATCAACCTTACATCGTTTGGTATTCACACTATGAATATGTGTAACATGACGTTCGAGATTCAATAAAAATAAACCATTGACCAGCGGGGCATGACCATAAAACATATCTCTCATATAAATAGAACAACCATTATTCTCGGATTTAAATGAGTAGCCATCTCGCATCAAACGAGATCCAGATACAATGTTCATGCTCAAAGCTGGTACTAAATAACAATTATTGAGGTTTAAAACTAATCCCGAAGGTAGATGTAGAGGTAGCGTGCCGACGGCGATCACATCGACCTTGGAACCATTCCCGACGCGCATCGTCACCTCGTCCTTCGCCAGTCTCCGCTTATTCCGCAACTCCTGTTTTGAGTTACAAATGTGAGCAACCGCACCGGTATCGAATACCCAGGAGCTACTACGAGCGCTGGTAAGGTACACATCAATAACATGTATATCATATATACCTTTGACGTTGCCGGCCTTCTTATCCGCTAAGTACTTGGGGCATTTCCGCTTCCAGTGACCGGTTCCCTTGCAATAAAAGCACTCAGTCTCAGGCTTGGGTCCATTCTGGGGCTTCTTCCCGGCAACTGATTTACCGGGCGCGGCAACTGCTTTGCCGTCCTTCTTGAAGTTCTTCTTACCTTTGTTGGGGAACGTTGCATGGGAAACAAAAATTTTCCTACGCACACACAAGATCTATCCATGGTGATGAGCATCTACGAGAGGGAGAGTAAATCTACATACCCTTGTAGATCGCTAAGCGGAAGCGTTAAGAAACGCGGTTGATGTAGTCGAAC
Source organism: Elymus sibiricus (assembly GCA_039707655.1). Lineage (NCBI taxonomy): Eukaryota > Viridiplantae > Streptophyta > Magnoliopsida > Poales > Poaceae > Elymus > Elymus sibiricus. Next base: position 376,875,664 of record CM077667.1, read on the forward strand.
GTCTTCGCGATCCAAATCGCAAGTCGTCCCTCGATCCGATCACGAACTAGCGCCGAACGGACGGCACCTCCGCGTTCAACACACGTACGGCTTGATGACGCCTTCACCTCCTCGATCCAGCGAGCGATGGTGAAGTAGTGGTTGAGTTCCAGCAGCACGACGGCGTGGTGATGGTGGTGAGGAACAATCTCTGCAGGGCTTCGCCAAGTGCTACGGAGATTATGACGGAGGAACTAGAGGGTTAGGGTTGCCGCACACGGCTTGGGGAAATCTTGATGTCACGTGTGCTAGCCCTGCCCCTCTATTTATATGTTGAGCCTTGGGGTCTAAACTTGGAGTAAAAGCCTCCTCCAGGTCGGTTTTGCCCGCACAAGGTCGGTTTGGCCCGCAGGGAAAGAGTCCAACTCGGATCCCTGCCGAACCGTGCACAGCCGCGCACAAGCGGTAGTACCGCTTCACACAAGCGGTAGTACCGCTTGGGCGGTAGTACCGCTTCACACAAGCGGTAGTACCGCTCGGGCGGTAGTACCGCTTCACCAAGCGGTAGTACCGCTTACGCGGCAGCAAAACTACTTTTGCACTTTCCAATACCTCGTGGGCTTTATCCCTTTGGCCCATATAAAGTGTTGCTGCACCCGAACACTTCGGTAAACATCCGGAACCCATTCCGGTGAACTCCGGAACTCTTCCGGAGATCAAAACACTATTATCACATATATCAATCTTTACCTCCGGACTATTCCGGAGATCCTCGTCATGTCCGGGATCTTATCCGGGACTCCGAACAACCTTCGGTCACCAACATAATAACTCAACTATACTAATCGTCACCAAACGTTAAGTGTGTAGACCCTGCGGGTTCGAGAACTATGTAGACATGACCGAGACACCTCTACGGCCAATAACCAATAGCGGGACCTGGATGCCCATATTGGCTCCTACATATTCTACGAAGATCTTTTATCGGTCGAACCTCTATGTCAAGGATTCAGTTAATCCCGTATGCTGTTCCCTTTGTTCTTCGGTATGTTACTTGCCCGAGATTCGATCGTCGGTATCACTATACCTAGTTCAATCTCGTTACCGGCAAGTCTCTTTTACTCGTTCCGTAATACAAGATCCTGTGGCTAACTCTTTAGTCACTTTGCTTGCAAGGCTCAATGTGATGTTGTATTACCGAGTGGGCCCTGAGATACCTCTCCGTCACACGGAGTAACAAATCCCAGTCTTGACCCATGCCAACCCAACAGACACCCTCGGAGATACCTGTAGAGCACCTTTATAGTCACCCAGTTACGTTGCGACGTTTGATACACACAAGGTATTCCTCCGGTGTCAGTGAGTTGCATGATCTCATGGTCAAAGGAACAGATACTTGACATGCAGAAAACAATAGCAATAAACTGACACGATCAAATGCTACGTTTACAGTTTGGGTCTTGTCCATCACATCATTCTCCTAATGATGTGATCCCGTTATCAAATGACATCTCATGTCAATGGCTAGGAAACCTTAACCATCTTTGATCAACGAGCTAGTCAACTAGAGGCATACTAGGGACACAGTGTTGTCTATGTACCCACACATGTATTTGAGTTTCCAATCAATACAATTATAGCATGGATAATAAACGATTATCATGAACAAGGAAATATAATAATAACCAATTTATTATTGCCTCTAGGGCATATTTCCAACAGTCTCCCACTTGCACTAGAGTCAATAATCTAGTTCACATCACTATGTGATTTACATTGTAATGAATCGAACACCCATGCAGTTCTGGTGTTGTTCATGTTTAGCCCTTGGAAGAGGTTTAGTCATCGGATCTGCAACATTTAGATCCGTGTGTACTTTGCAAATATTTATGTCGTCCTCCTTGATGTAATCGCGGATGGAATTGAAACGTCGCTTTATGTGTCTGGTCCTCTTGTGAAATCTTGGTTCCTTGGCTAGAGCAATGGCACCAGTATTATCACAAAACAGAGTCATTGGGTTAAGTGCACTAGGCACTACTCCAAGATCTGTCATGAACTCCTTCATCCAGACACCTTCCTTCGCCGCCTCCGAGGCAGCGATGTACTCCGCTTCGCATGTAGAATCAGCTACCACGCTTTGCTTGGAACTGCACCAGCTAACCGCACCCCCATTAAGAATAAATACGTATCCGGTTTGAGACTTAGAGTCATCCGGATCAGTGTCAAAGCTTGCATCGACGTAACCCTTTACGACGAGCTCTTGATCACCTCCATAAACGAGAAACATGTCCTTAGTCCTTTTCAGGTACTTCAGGATATTCTTGACCGCCGTCCAGTGTTCCATTCCTGGATCACTTTGAAACCTTCCGACCATACTTATGGCAAGGCTGACATCGGGTCTTGTGCACAGCATTGCATACATAATAGAGCCTATGGCTGAAGCATAGGGGATGACACTCATCTTTTCTCTATCTTCTGCAGTCACTGGGCATTGAGTCTTACTCAACTTCACACCTTGCAAAACAGGCAAGAACCCCTTCTTGGACTGATCCATTTTGAACTTCTTCAAAATCTTATCAAGGTATGTGCTTTGTGAAAGTCCTATTAAGCGTCTTGATCTATCTCTATAGATCTTGATGCCTAATATGAAAGCAGCTTCTCCTAGGTCCTTCATTGAAAAACTCTTGTTCAAATATTCCTTTACGCTTTCCAGCATTTCTATATTGTTTCCAATCAGTAATATGTCATCCACATATAATATTAGAAACGCTATAGAGCTCCCACTCACTTTCTTGTAAATACAAGCTTCTCCGTAAACTTGTATAAACTCGAACGCTTTGATCACCTCATCAAAACGAAGATTCCAACTCCGAGATGCTTGCACCAGTCCATAAATGGATCGCTGGAGTTTGCAAACTTTGTCAGCATTCTCTGGATCAACAAAACCTTCTGGTTGCATCATATACAACTCTTCCTTAAGGTAACCGTTAAGGAACGCTGTTTTGACATCCATCTGCCAAATTTCATAATCGAAAAAGGCAGCTATTGCTAACATGATTCTGACGGACTTAAGCATCGCTACGGGTGAGAAGGTCTCATCGTAGTCAACTCCTTGAACTTGTGAAAAACCCTTTGCCACAAGTCGAGCTTTATAGACGGTTACATTACCGTCCGCGTCCGTCTTCCTCTTAAAGATCCATTTGTTCTGAATGGCCTTACGCCCTTCAGGTAATACTTCCAAAGTCCATACTTTGTTTTCATACATGGATCCCATCTCGGATTTCATGGCCTCTAACCACTTCTCGGAATCCGGGCCCATCATCGCTTCTCCATAGCTCGTAGGTTCATCGTTGTCTAACAACATGACCTCTAAGACAGGGTTGCCGTACCACTCGGGAGCAGTACGCGTCCTTGTCGACCTACGAGGTTTGATAGCAACTTGATCCAAAGCTTCATGATCATCATCATTAACTTCCTCTTCAGCTAATGTAGGCTCCACAGAAACAACTTTCTGTACTGCGCTACTCTCAGGTTGAAGTAAAGGTTCAACAACCTCATCAAGTTCTATCTTCCTCCCACTCAATTCTTTCGAGAGAAACTCTTTCTCAAGAAATGTTCCGTTTTTAGCGACAAACACTTTGCCTTCGGATCTGAGATAGAAGGTATACCTAACTGTCTCTTTTGGGTATCCTATGAAGACGCATTTCTCCGCTTTGGGTTCCAGCTTTTCAGGCTGAAGCTTTTTGACATAAGCATCACATCCCCAAACTTTAAGAAACGACAGCTTTGGCTTCTTGCCAAACCAAAGTTCATATGGCGTCGTCTCAACGGATTTCGATGGTGCCCTATTTAAAGTGAATGCAGCTGTCTCTAATGCATAACCCCAAAACGATAGTGGCAAATCGGCAAGAGACATCATAGATCGCACCATATCCAATAAGGTTCGATTATGACGTTCGGACACACCATTACGCTGTGGTGTTCCAGGCGGTGTCAATTGTGAAACAATTCCACACTGTCTTAAGTGACTGCCAAACTCATAACTCAGATATTCTCCTCCTCGATCAGATCGCAGGAATTTAATCTTCTTGTTACGATGATTCTCAACTTCACTCTGAAATTGTTTGAACTTTTCAAATGTTTCAGACTTGTGTTTCATTAAGTAAATATACCCATATCTACTTAAGTCATCAGTGAAGGTGAGAAAGTAACGATAACCACCGCGCGCCTCAATGCTCATCGGACCGCACACATCAGTATGTATGATTTCCAATAAGTCACTTGCCCGTTCCATTGTTCCAGAGAACGGCGTTTTAGTCATCTTGCCCATGAGGCATGGCTCACATGTGTCAAGTGATTCAAAATCAAGTGACTCCAAAAGTCCATCAGCATGGAGCTTCCTCATGCGTTTTACACCAATATGACCTAAACGGCAGTGCCACAAGAAAGTGGTATTATCATTATCAATTCTACATCTTTTGGCATCAATGTTATGAACATGTGTATCATTACTATCGAGATTCAATAAGAATAAACCCCTCACATTGGGTGCATGACCATAAAAGATATTACTCATATAAATAGAACAACCATTATTCTCTGATTTAAATGAGTAACCGTCTCGCAATAAACAAGATCCAGATATAATGTTCATGCTTAACGCAGGCACCAAATAACACTTATTTAGGTTCATCACTAATCCCGACGGTAATCGAAGAGCGAGCGTGCCGACGGCGATCACATCAACCTTGGAACCATTTCCCACGCGCATCGTCACTTCGTCCTTTGCCAGCCTCCGTCTATTCCGCAGTTCCTGTTTTGAGTTGCAAATATGAGCAACCGCACCGGTATCAAATACCCAGGCACTACAACGAGAGTTGGTAAGGTACACATCAATAACATGTATATCATATATACCTTGTTTGTTGTTGGCCGCCTTCTTGTCAGCCAAATACTTGGGGCAGTTCCGCTTCCAGTGTCCAGTTCCCTTGCAATGAAAACACACAGTTTCTGGTTTGGGTCCAGCCTTGGGTTTCTTCACGAGAGGAGCAACTGCTTTGCCACTCTTCTTGGAGTTACCCTTCTTACCCTTGCCATTCTTCTTGAAACTAGTGGTTTTATTGACCATCAACACTTGATGCTCCTTCTGAATTTCAGACTCAGCGGCTTTCAGCATCGCAAACAGCTCGGCGACTGACTTGTTCATCCCGTGCATGTTATAGTTCAACACGAAGCTCTTGTAGCTAGGTGGCAATGATTGAAGAACTCTGTCAGTGATAGCCTCTGGCGGAAGGGGCATCCCCAATTCAGCCAGACGGGTGGAGTACCCAGACATTCTGAGCACGTGATCACTGATAGACCCGTTCTCCTCCATCTTGCAAGCATAGAACTTATCGGAGATCTCATATCTCTCGATCCGGGCATTCTTCTGAAAGATAAACTTCAACTCCTGGAACATCTCATATGCTCCATGACGTTCAAAACGTCTTTGAAGTCCCGGTTCTAAGCCATACAACATTGCACATTGAACTATTGAGTAATCATCAGAACGAGCCTGCCAGGCGTTCACAACGTCTAGAGACTCAACTGGAGCGGGTGGATCACCAAGCGGTGCATCAAGGACATAAGCCTTCTGGGAAGCCGTAAGGATAATCCTTAGATTACGGGCCCAGTCCACAAAGTTACTTCCATCATCTTTCAATTTAGCTTTCTCTAGGAACGCATTAAAATTCAGGGGTGCTACTGCGCGAGCCATGATCTACAACATAAATATAGCAAAGACAATTTAGACTATTGTTCTAGATAATGAGTTTAGTTAATCATATTACTTAAAAACTCCCACTCAAATTGACATCCCTCCGGTCATTCGAGTGTAACATGATCCAAATCCACCAACTCAAGTCCGATCATCACGTGAGTCGAGGTGGTTTCAATGGTGAACATCTTCATGTTGATCATATCTACTATATGACTCATGTTCGACCTTTCGGTCTCTTGTGTTCCGAGGCCATGTCTGTACATGCTAGGCTCGTCAAGTTTAACCCGAGTGTTCCGCACGTGCAACATGGCTTGCACCCGTTGTATGCGAACGTAGAGTCTATCACACCCGATCATCACGGCGTGTCTCGAAACGACGAACTTTCGCAACGGTGCACACTTGGGGAGAACACAATTTATCTTGAAATTTAAGTGAGGGATCACCTTATAATGCTACCGTCGTCCTAAGCAAAATAAGATGCATAAAAGGATTAACATCACATGCAAATCATAAGTGACATGATATGGCCATGAACTTGTGCTTTTGATCTCCATCTCCAAAGCACCGGCATGATCTCCATCGTCACCGGCATGACACCATGATCTCCATCATCTTGATCTCCATCAACGTGTCGCCATAAGGTTGTCGCGCCGACTGTTGCTTCCACGACTATTGCTAACGTTTAGCGATAAAGTAAAGCATTACATAGCGCTTAATGATTGACACGCAGGTCATACAATAATTAAAGACAACTCTATGGCTCCTGCCAGTTGCCGTACTCATCGACATGCAAGTCGTGATATTCTATACAACACATGATCATCTCATACATCACATATATCTCATCATGTAATTGGCCATATCACATCACAACATACCCTGCAAAAACAAGTTAGACGTCCTCTAATTGTTGTTGCATATTTTACGTGGCTGCTACGGGTTTGCAAGAACCGTTCTTACCTACGCAAAATCACAATGTGGTGTAGTGATTGCTTTTTGATCTTCTAAAAGAACCCTCTTCATTGAAATCGATTCAACTAAAGTGAGAGAGACAGACACCCGCTAGCCATCTTTATGCAACGAAGTTACATGTTAGTTGAAGGAACCTGTCTCGCGTAAGTGTACGCGTAATGTCGGTCCGGGCCGCTTCATCTCACAGTACCGCCGAATCAAATATCAACTAGTAACGGCAAGCAATATGTATACACCCACGCCCACAACTCGTTTGTGTTCTACTCGAGATCTCATCTACGCATAGACCTGGCTCATGATGCCACTGTTGGGGAACGTTGCATGGGAAACAAAAATTTTCCTACGCACACACAAGATCTATCCATGGTGATGAGCATCTACGAGAGGGAGAGTAAATCTACATACCCTTGTAGATCGCTAAGCGGAAGCGTTAAGAAACGCGGTTGATGTAGTCGAACGTCTTCGCGATCCAAATCGCAAGTCGTCCCTCGATCCGATCACGAACTAGCGCCGAACGGACGGCACCTCCGCGTTCAACACACGTACGGCTTGATGACGCCTTCACCTCCTCGATCCAGCGAGCGATGGTGAAGTAGTGGTTGAGTTCCAGCAGCACGACGGCGTGGTGATGGTGGTGAGGAACAATCTCTGCAGGGCTTCGCCAAGTGCTACGGAGATTATGACGGAGGAACTAGAGGGTTAGGGTTGCCGCACACGGCTTGGGGAAATCTTGATGTCACGTGTGCTAGCCCTGCCCCTCTATTTATATGTTGAGCCTTGGGGTCTAAACTTGGAGTAAAAGCCTCCTCCAGGTCGGTTTTGCCCGCACAAGGTCGGTTTGGCCCGCAGGGAAAGAGTCCAACTCGGATCCCTGCCGAACCGTGCACAGCCGCGCACAAGCGGTAGTACCGCTTCACACAAGCGGTAGTACCGCTTGGGCGGTAGTACCGCTTCACACAAGCGGTAGTACCGCTCGGGCGGTAGTACCGCTTCACCAAGCGGTAGTACCGCTTACGCGGCAGCAAAACTACTTTTGCACTTTCCAATACCTCGTGGGCTTTATCCCTTTGGCCCATATAAAGTGTTGCTGCACCCGAACACTTCGGTAAACATCCGGAACCCATTCCGGTGAACTCCGGAACTCTTCCGGAGATCAAAACACTATTATCACATATATCAATCTTTACCTCCGGACTATTCCGGAGATCCTCGTCATGTCCGGGATCTTATCCGGGACTCCGAACAACCTTCGGTCACCAACATAATAACTCAACTATACTAATCGTCACCAAACGTTAAGTGTGTAGACCCTGCGGGTTCGAGAACTATGTAGACATGACCGAGACACCTCTACGGCCAATAACCAATAGCGGGACCTGGATGCCCATATTGGCTCCTACATATTCTACGAAGATCTTTTATCGGTCGAACCTCTATGTCAAGGATTCAGTTAATCCCGTATGCTGTTCCCTTTGTTCTTCGGTATGTTACTTGCCCGAGATTCGATCGTCGGTATCACTATACCTAGTTCAATCTCGTTACCGGCAAGTCTCTTTTACTCGTTCCGTAATACAAGATCCTGTGGCTAACTCTTTAGTCACTTTGCTTGCAAGGCTCAATGTGATGTTGTATTACCGAGTGGGCCCTGAGATACCTCTCCGTCACACGGAGTAACAAATCCCAGTCTTGACCCATGCCAACCCAACAGACACCCTCGGAGATACCTGTAGAGCACCTTTATAGTCACCCAGTTACGTTGCGACGTTTGATACACACAAGGTATTCCTCCGGTGTCAGTGAGTTGCATGATCTCATGGTCAAAGGAACAGATACTTGACATGCAGAAAACAATAGCAATAAACTGATACGATCAAATGCTACGTTTACAGTTTGGGTCTTGTCCATCACATCATTCTCCTAATGATGTGATCCCTTTATCAAATGACATCTCATGTCAATGGCTAGGAAACCTTAACCATCTTTGATCAACGAGCTAGTCAACTAGAGGCATACTAGGGACACAGTGTTGTCTATGTACCCACACATGTATTTGAGTTTCCAATCAATACAATTATAGCATGGATAATAAACGATTATCATGAACAAGGAAATATAATAATAACCAATTTATTATTGCCTCTAGGGCATATTTCCAACAACCTTGTCTTTCTTGAAACTGGTGGTCTTATTCACCATCAACACTTGATGTTCCTTTTTGATCTCCACCTCCGCTGATTTCAGCATCGAATATAACTCAGGAATGGACTTCTCCATCCCTTGCATATTGAAGTTCATCACAAAGCTCTTGTAGCTAGGTGGAAGCGACTGGAGGATTCTGTCAATAACCGAGTCATCCGGAAGATTAACTCCCAGCTGAGACAAGCGGTTGTGCAACCCAGACATTTTGAGTATGTGCTCGCTGACAGAACTATTTTCCTCCATCTTACAACTGAAGAACTTGTCGGAGACTTCATATCTCTCGACCCGGGCATGAGCTTGGAAAACCATTCTCAGCTCTTGGAACATCTCATATGCTCCGTGTTGCTCAAAACGCTTTTGGAGCCCCGGTTCTAAGCTGTAAAGCATGCCGCACTGAACCAGGGAGTAATCATCACTACGCGACTGCCAGGCGTTCATAACGTCTTGAGTTGCTGGGAAAATGGGTGCGTCACCTAGCGGTGCATCAAGGACATATGCTTTCTTGGAAGCTATGAGGATGATCCTCAAGTTACGGACCCAGTCCGTATAGTTGCTTCCATCGTCTTTCAGTTTGGTTTTCTCTAGGAACGCGTTGAAGTTGAGGGCAACATTAGCGTGGGCCATTGAATCTACAAGATAGATTGTAAAGACAATTTTAGACTAAGTTCATGATAATTAAGTTCATCTAATCAAATTATTTAATGAACTCCCACTCAGATAGACATCCCTCTAGTCATCTAAGTGATACATGATTCATATCGACTAGGCCGTGTCCGATCATCACGTGAGACGGACTAGTCATCAATGGTGAACATCTCCATGTTGATCGCATCTACTATACGACTCATGTTCGACCTTTCGGTCTCTCGTGTTCCGAGGCCATGTCTGTACATGCTAGGCTCGTCAAGTCAACCTAAGTGTTTCGCGTGTGTAAATCTGGCTTACACCCGTTGTATGCGAACGTTAGAATCTATCACACCCGATCATCACGTGGTGCTTCGAAACAACGATCCTTCGCAACGGTGCACACTTAGGGGGAACACATTTCTTGAAATTTTAGTGAGGGGTCATCTTATTTATGCTACCGTCGTTCTAAGCAAATAAGATGTAAAAACATGATAAACATCACATGCAAATCATAAAGTGACATGATATGGCCAATATCATCTTGCGCCTTTGATCTCCATCTTCAGGGCGCGGCATGATCACCATCGTCACCGGCACGACACCATGATCTCCATCATCGTGTCTTCATGAAGTTGTCTCGCCAACTATTACTTCTACTACTATGGCTAACGGTTAGCAATAAAGTAAAGTAATTACATGGCATTTTTTATTGACACGCAGGTCATACAATAAATTAAGACAACTCCTATGGCTCCTGCCGGTTGTCATACTCATTGACATGCAAGTCGTGATCCCTATTACAAGAACATGATCAATCACATACATCACATATATTTCATCACATCCTTTTGGCCATATCACATCACATAGCATACCCTGCAAAAACAAGTCAGACGTCCTCTAATTGTTGTTGCAAGTTTTACGTGGTTGCTATGGGTTTCTAACAAGAACGTTTCTTACCTATGCAAAAGCCACAACGGTGATATGCCAATTGCTATTTACCCTTCATAAGGACCCTCTTCATCGAATCCGATCCGACTAAAGTGGGAGAGACAGACACCCGCTAGCCACTTTATGCAATAAGTGCATGTCAGGCGGTGGAACCAGTCTCACGTAAGCGTACGTGTAAAGTCGGTCCGGGCCGCTTCATCCCACAATGCCGCCGAATCAAGATAGGACTAGTAACGGCAAGCAAATTGACCAAATCATCGCCCACAACTACTTGTGTTCTACTCGTGCATAGAATCTACGCATAGACCTAGCTCTGATACCACTGTTGGGGAACGTAGTAATAATTCAAAAAAAATCCTACGTGTCACCAAGATCAATCTAGGAGATGCTAGCAACGAGAGAGAGGGAGTGCATCTACATACCCTTGAAGATCGCTAAGTGGAAGCGTTGCAAAGAACGCGGTTGATGGAGTCGTACTCGCGGCGATTCAAATCACGGAAGATCCGATCCAAGCGCCGAACGGACGGCGCCTCCCCGTTCAACACACGTACAGCCCGGGGACGTCTCCTCCTTCTTGATCCAGCAAGGGGGGAGGAGAAGTTGAGGGAGAGCTCCGGCAACACGACGGCGTGGTGGCGGTGGAGCTCGTGGTTCTCCGGCAGAGCTTCGCTAAGCACTACGGAGGAGGAGGAGGTGTAGGAGGGGGGAGGGCTGCGCCAGGGGCAAGGGATGCAGCTCCCATGCGCCTCCCCATTATATATAGGGGTGGAGGGGGCTGGTTTCTTGCCCTCCAAGTCCATTGGGGCGTTGGCAAAGGTGGGAGGAAAGAAATCCCATCCTTTCCCTTCCCCACCGATTGTTATCCCCCCTTTTTAGGGATCTTGATCTTATCCCTTCGGGATATGATCTTATTCCTTCTAAGGGGGATCTTGGTGCGCCTTGACCAGGGGTGTGGGGCCTTGCCCCCACTACCCACGTTCATGTGGGTCCCCCCATGCAGGTGGGCCCCACTCCGGAACCTTCTAGAACCTTCCCGGTACAATACCGAAAAATCCCGAACATTTTCCGGTGGCCAAAATAGGACTTCCCATATATAAATCTTTACCTCCAGACCATTCCTGAACTCCTCTTGATGTCCGGGATCTCATCCGGGACTCCGAACAACTTTCGGTAACCACATACAATTCCCATTACAACTCTAGCGTCACCGAACCTTAAGTGTGTAGACCCTACGGGTTCAGGAACCATGCAGACATGACCGAGACACCTCTCTGGCCAATAACCAATAGCGGGATCTGGATACCCATATTGGCTCCCACATGTTCCACGATGATCTCATCGGATGAACCACGATGTCGGGGATTCAATTAATCCCGTATACAATTCCCTTTGTCCATCGGTATGTTACTTGCCCGAGATTCAATCGTCGGTATCCCTATACCTTGTTCAATCTCGTTACCGGCAAGTCTCTTTACTCGTTCCGTAACACATGATCCCGTGACTAACTCCTTAGTCACATTGAGCTCATTATGATGATGTATTACCGAGTGGGCCCAGAGATACCTCTCCGTCACACGGAGTGACAAATCTCAGTCTCGATTCGTGCCAACCCAACAGGCACTTTCGGAGATACCTGTAGTGCACCTTTATAGTCACCCAGTTACGTTGTGACGTTTGATACACCCAAAGCATTCCTACGGTATCCGGGAGTTGCACAATCTCATGGTATAAGGAAATGATACTTGACATTAGAAAAGCTCTAGCAGACGAACTACACGATCTTGTGCTATGCTTAGGATTGGGTCTTGTCCATCACATCATTCTCCTAATGATGTGATCCCGTTATCAACGACATCCAATGTCCATGGTCAGGAAACCATGACCATCTATTGATCAACGAGCTAGTCAACTAGAGGCTCACTAGGGACATGGTGTGGTCTACGTATTCACACATGTATTACGGTTTCCGGTTAATACAATTATAGCATGAACAATAGACAATTAACATGAACAAGGAAATATAATAATAACCATTTTATTATTGCCTCTAGGGCATATTTCCAACACTGCTGGTATTCATCGCCAACAAACGGGCTGTATCTTCAGGAGTCGGCTCTCTCAAGTACTCAGGGCCAAACACAGCAATAACAGCCTTGCAAAACTTATACAGGAAGTCTAGGCAAGTAGACTCACTCATACGGACGTACTCGTCAATGAGATCACTGGGCACTCCGTATGCAAGCATTCGGATGGCTGCAGTGCATTTCTGATAAGAGGAGAAGCCAATCTTTCCAACGGCATCCTCTTTGCACTCGAAATAGTTATCGTAGCCTTTGCATTAGGATGGGTTCGTTGTGTCAAAGTAGTCTTTCCAAAGAAGGAAATGCCCGCTCTCTCGGTTGCGATTCAACGCCGGAAGGTGCCCCGGAATGGAACCACGGAACAATGGCCGTTGGCTATTGATGTGGTGATGGACCAACACGGCAGCCAAGATCTCCTCCTCATCATCGGACGAGGAATCGTGGGAGTCACAAAGAAAATTATGAAAGAAGAACTCGTCGGCGGAGTCCATTTTTGTACCTTGGCAAACTATCGAACAGCTTGCGGGCGTCGACGAAGGAGCCGGGCGGCGAAGGGAGTCGTGCCGCCCTCGGACCAGCTAGCTGCCCTGGCGGCGTCAGACGAGTGTGCCTGCGTCCGACGAGTGTGCCGGTGTCAAGACGAAGGAACTGGCCGGGGGGCGGCGAGGCGGCTTCTTGGCCGCGGCCTCGGCTGTGTCGGGGGAGTGGGGGCGGGAAGCCTTCGGTTCCCCGGCGGCAAGACGGCGGGGAGCGGGGCGACGTGGGAGGTGGCGGCGTTGCAGGTGACGGCACCGGCACCGGAAAAATGGGCGGCGGCGTTGGCGACGAAGGAGGAGGGTTTGTTGTTGGAATGGGAGAGGATGGCCAATGTGCCACCGACCAGCGGGCCAGGGGGGAGTAGGCGGGCGCGCGCACACGTCCGTCTCGTGTCCGCGCCGACGCAAATTTGGCTCAAAAATGGGCCGGGAATGAGTCGGCAGGCGGACGAAAAGCGGACGCGCGTGTCGGCGCGGACAGAAAAGTCGGCCCAACGCGCCGACCCAAGCGGACGCGCATCCGTTTGGGTGGCGCGTTGGGCCGACTTTTCTGTCCGCGCCGACCCAAACGGACGCGCGTGGATGAAATGGGTTGCCGCGATTGGAGTTGGTCTAACTGAAACAGACGTGAGGGAGAGACCGCCTGGCCGGACGGGCAATCGAACCCAACCGACCGTTAATCCTATCTCGTTCTCGTCTGATCCGGTCCCGCCCAATCTCCCTCTGACAGTCTGACCCCGAACTGAAGCCGATCGAGGCGATGCCCCCCACACCACACGTCCGCGACCGCGAGAGCGAGAGCGAGCGCGACGCCGCGACGCTACCCCAACCATGGCCACGCTGCTCCCCTCGTTTCCGCACGCCCTCTCCAAGCCGCACCACCTCCACCACCACTCTCACGTCGCCGCCGCCTCCACCAGGCCCGAGGCCCCCAGCCCCGCCTCCGCGGTCCCCGCCAGCTCCCGCCTCCGCCGCCTCATCGCCCGCGACGACCTCGCCGAGGCCGCGCGCCTCGTCGAGACCTCCTCCTCCCGCGGCGAGGCCCCCGACGTCTACCTCTGCACCAAGCTCATCCGCAACCTCTGCCGCCGCGGCCGCACCTCCGACGCCGCGCGCGTCCTCCGCACCGCCGAGGCCTCCGGCTCCCCCGTCGACGTCTTCGCCTACAACACCCTCGTCGCGGGCTACTGCCGCTACGGCCGCCTCGACGCCGCGCGCCGCCTCATCGCCGCAATGCCCGTCCCGCCCGACGCCTACACCTACACGCCCATCATCCGGGGCCTCTGCGACCGCGGCAGGGTCGGCGACGCGCTCGCCCTGCTCGACGATATGCTCCGGCGCGGCTGCCAGCCCAGCGTCGTCACCTACACTGTCCTCCTCGAGGCCGTGTGCAAGACCAGCGGCTTCGCGGAGGCCATGAACGTCCTCGACGAGATGCGCGCCAAGGGCTGCACGCCCAACATTGTCACCTACAACGTCATCATCAACGGCATGTGCAGGGAGGGCCGCGTCGACGATGCCTGGGAGATCCTGAACCGGCTGTCGTCTTATGGGTTCCAGCCCGACATCGTCAGTTACACCACCGTGCTCAAGGGCTTGTGTGCCGCTAGGCGGTGGGACGACGTCAAGGTGCTCTTTGCGGAGATGGTGGAGAAGAACTGCGTGCCCAATGAGGTTACCTTTGACATGCTAGTCAGATTCTTCTGTCGCGGAGGTATGGTGGAGAGGGCAATCCAAGTTCTTCAGCAAATGTCACAGCATGGATGCACACCCAACACTACCTTGTGCAACATTGTCATAAACGCTATTTGCAAACAAGGTCGTGTGGATGATGCCTATGACTTCTTGAACAACATGGGCATGTATGGGTGCAATCCTGATACAATTAGCTATACTACTGTGCTAAGGGGCTTGTGTCGCGCCGGCCGATGGGAGCATGCAAAGGAGCTATTGCCCGAGATGGTCCAAAAGAACTGTCCCCCAAATGAGGTCACATTCAATACATTCATCTGTATCTTGTGCCAGAAAGGATTGATTGAGCAAGCTATCAAGCTTATTGAACTGATGCCGGAGTATGGATGTTCAGTGGGTATTGTCACATACAACGCTCTTGTCCATGGCTTCTGCGTGCAAGGGCGTGTTGATAGTGCTCTTGAGTTGTTTAATAATCTGCCGTGTGAGCCCAACACCATTACATACACTACATTGTTGACAGGCCTGTGCCACGCCGAGCGCTTGGATGCTGCTGCAGAGCTCTTGGCTGAGATGATTCAGAAGGACTGCCCTCTAAATGCAGTGACTTTCAATGTACTTGTGAGTTTCTTCTGTCAAAAAGGGTTTGTCGAGGAAGCAATCGAACTTGTGTATCAAATGATGGAGCATGGGTGCACCCCTAACCTGATCACATTTAACACTTTACTCGATGGGATTACCAAGGATTGCAACTCAGAAGAAGCCCTGGAGCTAATGCATGGTTTGGTCAGTAAGGGAGTATCCCTAGATACGATAACCTACTCTTCAGTCGTTGATGTCCTCTCAAGAGAAGATAGAACTGAAGAAGCCATTCAGATGTTGCATGCAGTGCAAGATATGGGGATGAGACCAAAGGTTGGAATGTATAACAAGATACTGTTCGCCCTCTGTAAAAGATGTGAAACAGATCAGGCTATTGATTTTTTTGCTTATATGGTGTCTAACGGTTGCATGCCTAACGAGTCGACCTACATTATACTCATTGAAGGCCTTGCCCATGAGGGTCTGTTGAAGGAAGCACGATATGTACTGAGTGAGTTGTACGCAAAAGGAGTTCTAAGCAAGAGCTTACTTGAAGACCAGCACTAAGGTTGTGGTTCACACTGTGCATATGCCTTATTACTGAAGATTGAGAAAGAAAATTGTGCATATGCCTTGAGTCATGAGGCTTTGGTGCTTATTAAATTCTGCTGTCTCCATGGGCCTCATTTACAGCAAGGTGGAATCGGGTGGCACGCCTTATGTGTGTGCTTCAAGCGACAATTATCCATAAAGATGGGATAGGTGAGCAGTACAAACACAGAAATCATGAGGATGTAACTTTCTTCCAGGTGTCTTAGTTTTGTCTTTCAGTCGCGGGATTGCAGAACAGAGATATATTATGTTCTTGAAACTTTCTCTTTCATAGTTCACTAGATGTGTTACCTCATTTCCCTTGTTATATATTTTGAGCTGCCACCCTTCCCCGGACCCTGCGCAAGCGGGAGCTACATGCACCGGGCTGCCCTTTGAAAAATAAGAACCCAGCATATTCTGTGCTTAACTAGTTGCACACCTTCAAATTACCCTGTTCGCATGTAGATTTATTTTAGATATCAAAACTTTCCATTTTTACACTATCATATGCTTTGTTACTCCAAATATTTTATATTCGAGTAGTCTTCGGTTGTAGAAATCTCACTAACAGAAGTTATCTTCTTCAGGTCTTTGAAGTGTGAAGACCAAGGAAATCAAAAGGACGGTCTGGAGGATAACACAAGCAAATAAGATAAATGAATGTTCATACTTATATCGGCCGAATAAAAGATACAGGCCAAATAAAGTTTCTTAGAAACACTTCTCAGTTTCATCAGTTTGAGACTAAATTGTTGAATTATTTGACTATACTTCTCCGTGTTTATAAACATTTTGGTTTGTCTTCCATGAGCAATGGTATGTGCATAATTGCTTTCCTTCTAGGGCCTTTTTTTTGCGGGGACCTTCCAGGGCCTTGTTAACTATGCTTTTCTTGTACATTCTGAATATCCATTTTTGTCTAGTTTTAATTATGAACTAGTGGTCCTCGATGAATCATGTTTCTGCCTAGGTTTCTCTGACTGAATATTCGCATGTCAAAAGAATACTGCAAGTGAGGAAAATATAATGTCAGCTGGATCTATTTTTAATCTATAAACAGGCTATCTATGCGTACCAATTTCATCATCAAGAATTTGCATAATTGGTAAGCACGTTAGCTCTTTTCACTGGATGTATGCTTACAGCATCTCATTTGATCCTCAGGTTTAGTGTCAGGTTCTCATGTTGTTTTCTACATCTGCAGGTGAAACCACAGGGCATGACATGAGATACCATTCACAGGTTGGCTGTTGTTCAAACATCTATACCCTTCGTTGTCTGCAGCAAAGGGCAAAGGTTCAGAGTGAACCTCGTGTTCCATTCTTTTTTTGGCTTCGAAGTTGAAACCGCAGTTTGATGGCTCATAAGTCATATGATGGTTCATCACTTACCAGTTATTATACCTATACTGCTCTACTGTCTACGGTGACATGACTGCATTGCAGGACTGACTAAAACTACCGTATATATCCTACTACCTCCATTCCTAAATACAAGATTTGGTTCAGTTTGTTGCATGTTGATTGGTTCTAATGCATTTGTACAAAGCATCAAATGTAACTTCACTGGCCTCTGTTTTCAAAATATTTGCACAAAACCATTTAAATGATGAAAAAGCAGGATGCAAGCAAGAGGTTCAAAGTTAATATAGGATTTATTATGTAACTTGTCTGCAACGGTTCAGAGCTGGGCAATGACATTAAATATTTCTAGTCAGTAGCCTGCACATAAACAAGCAATTCCTCCATGTGATAATCAGGCATCTTTGGATTGAAGACCTTTACAGAATTCTGTGGGATTTCTGTTATTTTTTCTATGGAGGCTCTTTGGACTAAATAAATGATACCACCAAAATTCCTATGGATTGTTCTTTTTACAAACCCCATCCTTTAGGATTATTAGAGCAAGAGGTTAGATTTCATGCTTCGTGTTTTTGTAGGATTTAGGGAGCCATGATATCCTAATCCTGCATTTTACATACTCCTACCATTTTAGAATCTTGCGTTCCTACCCTTGGAAGTTCATACAATTAAGCTGGCAATGCGACGATCAACCCTGTTGGCTTACTGGCATGACAGATTAGGGTTTATATAGGGTTAGATACCTTTATGACTGTTGATTCTTAGTCTATGTGTTGCCACCTTACTGGAGATTGCAGAGAGAAATTGGGTTGATTAGTGCTTATGATGGCTGTCAGTAAGTAAACCCACTGCACCGTAATACACAAACAACCTTGCCAGCAAAGGGATCTTACAGGGGCAACGTCCACTGTTCCACAAAATCAGTGCAACGATCTATCTCCTACGCAGGACAAACTGTACAGGGCCCAGTTAGAGATTCAAGCTTCTACTGTTCTTTTCACATCATTCATGTAGCGGAACGACAAGGCGGCGCCGAAGTTCCTCCGCTCCTCTGTGAAGTCATCATCCGAGTCGTCGCTGGAGCTGGAATCTGTGCAGGCTGTTGACATGGCCGGGGAGTCGCTGATGCCTTTAGCTATACAGTCTTTGGTCGCGAGCATCTTGACCTGCCCAGCGTGGGATATCTCCACGACCACCTTGCCGTCATCCTCCTGTGGAAGAGGCTGCTTCCAGGGCTCACCGTCGATTCTCATGTAGGCATGGTCAGTTGCACCCCTGTGAAATTTGAATCGGACACGATGGGCCTGGGAAGGGATAGGATTTCAGTATCCATCAAGTAGTTTAATTTAAACTGAACACAAAATATGTTGAAGCTAGTCCAGTTTTTTTGAATAAAGCTTCACTAATTCAGTTTTGCTACTTATGCCATTCAAATACGTAAACATTCAACTGATGACAAGTCCATACCTTACATTTATGACGGGAGGTATAGTAAATACTATGTAGCCAAGAAATAATACAACCTGCATTTTTTTATTTACCTGAGCAAGACGGGTGCCATGGCCTTTCGGAGATAACAAAACAAGGCCATGCCAAGCATCTTTGAAACCCACAATCTCCAGAAGGCCATCATCCACAAGCGGAGGCAGTACCAAGTCTCTCTGCAATAGTATAATTTGTTAAGATTTTAGGTATTTTTAAGAGAAAAATGTTTGAAGTACAATAGTACCACAAGCTGTTGCTATCCTAGGAATGGTGTTAACATCATGTCTTATACTTACTTTTCTTTGCTTCCTCTTACTTGGTGTTCCCCAGGGATTCAGTCCACCAGAGAAGCTGGGTAAATTTAGGCAGACAATGGACCGGATACTGCATTTGCATAAAAAACTTGTTCAGAACATTACGAGGTAGTCCCACATTTTGAAGAAGAATTCTGACATCATATCACTAAGAGCAATCAACTCATCCATTTCCAAATATTTGGCCCTGTTTTTTACTTCTGCACGATATTTCAAGTTAAATGCTGACACCTGTTTTGTATTAATGCATCTATGGAATGTTATGAAAGTGAATGGTAACAAAAACATTTGTTTAAAAATGTATTTTTAACATAATCAAATTAAATACTTGGAAAAATACCATTTGTCAAAGTTTTCTAGGTTTGACTGTTCAAAGTCAAACAAGACGAGTATTTAGAACATCGTAATACATAAGGGGAAGATTCTACAAGAGTTGTAAGTTGGATCCAAGTATGATATGTCGACCTTATTAGTGAAATCCTCCAGCCTTGTGTGCATGTTTCTAGCATTATATATTAATAAAAAATATAATAAGAATATATAAAATATAAATGTTTCCGTTCTTCTCTCGTGAACTACTTCAAAGAAAAAAATGGATTGAGCGTAGCTAAACCACGACCCAGAAAACTTGTAATCAAGAAATAATTAATGAGGTTGATTAGGAATTAACTATACCCTAGGTGTATTGTGAGCTGTTGACGAGAGATGTGATGGTTTAGATCAAGAGTATCCGCAACTTTTGCAAGTAGCAGACAGGTAGCCTCGTTTATGCTACCACTTTTGATAGACAGTTATGCTATAGCTGAAACTTCAAAGTTCTATCCATGCTCAAAGATGAGTAACTTACTCTCCAAAACACTGACATGGGCACACAGTTTCAATACCAAAAAAGGGAAGCACATTGGAATTACCTCTGTGGAATTTCCAAGGTTTCCCATTTTCCAGATTTCTTCATTATCTTTACCTTTGCAAGGTGAGCGATATTCCTGTTATCCAGTGGAAGGCATCCAAGAATGATGTCAGTCGAATGCAATGTTATTAAGAAACATTGACTGTTTTTTCAAATGAACAAATTAATATTGAGTTTGTGACGAACATTATTTGTTTTAAAACAGTCACATACCCTTGTTAGTGGCAAACAAGTACTTACCGTGACATTGGATGGCTTAAAGAGGCACAGAACCATCCTTGTGTGCATGCCAGCTTCAAATATGTTTTCTGCCAACAGATCCAAAAGAGGTTGGTTTCAAGAGAGAAACTAAAAGCAAGCATTGGATGTATAAATAAAATGATAGAAATGCACAGGTGCTTAGTTAACCTGATTAGACAACTGATTCTTGAATTTCTCTGGATGCAATTTCCTCTGAGAATGAAATGCATAAGACACTTGGGCATCCATTCCTGTGACAGTATGAAAGTTTCTTTCAGCTTTTGGCCATCTTCTAAAAAAAGAACGATCCTCCTCGTCGATTTCCTTTAAAGAAACCGGCACAGAACAAGATTCTTACAGGAATTAAGCAAATAAAAAAAAAGCCGAAAGCAGTTCAACTTTGATGATACTTATTACAGTGCATGAACGCAAAAAGAAGCAAAAGCATGATCCCTCAAGGGTCTACAGCAAACAGCAACTAAACATCAGCGCCTTTTGGCTATTTAGTTAAACATTATTAAAAAAAATATTCTGCCCGCAAGAGCAAGAATCAATTAAAAAATTAATCACCAACATATAAATTACACTTAGAAAAAACAACTCACCCATACTGAAATAATTCCAAAACCCTCCACGATATGTGTAAGAATATTCCTGGAACAAATGAAAAACTAAGGTTATACACATACTATGGGACTCACATGATTTAAAAGGTTCATTTCCTCTTCTTCAATAATTGATGTTCCCAATTCAATTTACAGATGGGGAAGCATACAGTGCATATCAAGTAAGCTGAGGTTTTTAACATCGGCGCAAGAACATTATAACTATGTCACATTTATGAATTTAAAATGTATACATTATTTTGAAAACCTAGCGACTAAGTATGGGAGCGCAAGCAAGAAGTTTTACTTTCAGCGGGAACGCTTTAGTCCTCAATGCGTGATATAGATTAACTATCTTTTTTAGATAACAACTATTCAGATATTTGTCTAAACTATCCTGTCCACGCGACAAATATGTATAACGAAGGTCATGATAGTGTTTTTTCCAAAAATATATAACAGCCTCCCAGAAAACAAAAGTATTTGAAATGAAAAACACAACAACCAAGTTAACACAAAAATATGAATACGTGAGTTATACATAAAACTAATCCACATCAACAGTGGTTACCATATCTTCTGGATCTGTCTTTGGCACACGGTGAAATGCATGCAGAGAATGTGGCAAATCAGGAGCAATCGGATCGCAAGGAGAACGTTTTGGGCATTTCATTCTCATGACAGTATGCCAGCTGAAACATTGTAGTAATAACAATGTTAGATAACATCCATATGAAGATCACATACAGAAGTATCGTGAAAACTGTAGAAAAGAAACCGACCTATCAATGTTTATCTCTCTTGCTTCTTTTACCAACTTTAGGAATGATATGACAGACTCACGATCTGTGCCAGGATTTCTCTTACCCTGCATATCAATTTCGCGCTACTATTGAGTTGACAGCACATCATATAAACTATTGTACCGTATAGCGACTAACACATATAGATAGCATCACAAAAGGCAAGTTAACGAAAAAATGCAGTAATCCCCATCAGAAGAAAGATTGTTTATCTAAGTTCAAAATGGAAAATGCCATGGATCTATGGCACCAAAATCAACTAGTACTTAACTTGAAGATAACAACACGCAATTCTTTTTACCCATGATAGCAAATTTCGTCTACGCACAGCAGAAAGGATAAATATTTGAATCAAGCATTTTAAGTAATACTGTTGAGTAAAAGCAGGTCTAACAGAAAAGGCTCATGCAAGTATAACATGCTGCGCTAGTATAAGAAGAACTAGCAGGAACAAGATTGTTTCGATTAACTACTTCCAAAGTACATACCCATCCAAAAGAATATGGCAAGTTATTTCCAGTTCCCAGGGGAACTGTAGCAACGGGAGGTGGATGGACTAGCTTGAGATCAGATACAACTCCAAGCAACCAACCTGCTGTTCCATCGCCTCCAGCAACCTAATCAAATTTCCATGATAATAATATGTAAGTTAAGCCTGTTCAAATAACGAACACGGAAATATGATGGTCAAAACATAGCAGGCTATTTGGAGAGCAATGCCTATCCGAACTCACTATTAGCCTCAATCTCCTATGGATTTCAGAAGCAAGAATATCTCCATCACGCTTGAGCCTTTCGACGTTGCTGTAGAGTTTGTGCAAGACTTTGTCTGGAGTTTCATCAAGTAGATCAAACACCTGCAATTCAGAAATTTAGAACTAGCTATATTTTCTTTCGCTGGCGGTAAAAATGCATGGGTACTGTAATACTGAACAAGTACATCTTGTAAACTTGAAAATATGTACCTGAGCATGATTGAGAAGCTTGCGGTATGTGACAAGTAAATTATGTCCAAGTTGCCCGCCACTTCGGGTGTTGATAAAAACAATCACTGGACAGCTGGGTATGTGAGAAACTTGCTCCGCTGAGGACTCCGGCATGAAAATATAGGTCGGAATGTAGAATTCTTTCAGCATGTCATTTTTCTCGAAACTGTTCTCCATTTGAGCTTGCTACCTGCAATGTTAACGCATCATTACAACGGTATATAGGACCACACATCATTTGCATAACTAACCCCCGCACCACTTGTGGTTCTGTGGTTCAAATTTGATAACTAACTTTCAGATTTAAATTGGGCTTGTATTTTCCTGAAACAGCCACTGCACTGCATTAATTTGCTCGGCAGACCTAAAAATCAACTTTAAAAAATCATGGGTGCAGTTATGTCTTGGTAAGGTCATGCACACACCCATTGTATTCAAATAAATGGTTTGAAGGTGATAATTAGTATCGTATAACTACTGTATGATGACAGAGATTCGGTAAAACTTGTATACTTTCAGGTGCTTGGATGTCGCTTATATCAGGTAAGCACTTCAGTTTCTGTATGACAAGGACATATCCCTTCTAGTATAGGAGATGGATGAGGGGTCACTGTTGTCCTTGAAACGAATCATTGCGGTGTTAATTACGTATGAATTAATGCGACCCTACAAATTGACGATCTGGAATAATCGAAGCAAACGAGCCATCAATGGTCCCAAATCATCATTCGTATAATGCCTAGATGAAAAATTGTATACCTGACGCAAGTTTCGTGCAAAGATTTTAAGTTTAGAAAAACAGAGTGGCGCTAGGTAATACTTGGTAAATTTGGACAGTAAAAACAAAACTAAAGATCTGTTAAAACTGTAAAAATCCCGAGTTAAAGTCACGAATTCGTGCCCTCGTCCTGACAGGTTAGAACATTATAATCAAACGAAGTATGCAGAATCACAAGTATGCATACGCCGTGATTCAATCCCCGTCCTTTCAGGAAACAAGGAAAATTATTATATACAAGGGTGTGTGTGTTATCTGTTTCAGGCAAATGTAATTCTGGGGGAACGGTGAGCCCCTTAATTCGATTATTCGAAAGGGGGGAAAGAAGAAACATCAATACGCAAAACTGGAAGCGCCGCTGACACGCTCTAGCTGCAAATCGAATTCGCTGATGTATCATGGATACTTGGATAGAAGAAACAAGAAACACTGGAGAAAGAAACGGTCATCGCGGAGCACCGAACCCGATAAGCAGGCACCAGAATGCATGCGGATGAAGAAAGAAACCGCACTGCATTTCGATTTCGGAAAATATTGCCATTAAAGGCAATCCCAAAAAAGGACAAGCGCGTTTACTCGGCCGAATCCTAGGAACCCCGAAATTTGGGCTTGGTATCAGGAATCGAAAACCAAGCTAGACGAGGAAGGTGAACACGGCGACGCGAGATCAATTAATAACCGGAGGAGCCTCTCTCTCTTTCTCTCTCTCTCTCTCTCTCTCTCTCTCACCTGCGCGAAGAAGGCGAATCGCTTGAAGGAGTCGCAGTGGACGGCACCGAAAGAAAGAAGGCGCTGGGCCTGGCGTGTCAGAGGCGGGCGAGCGAGCGAGCCACCACGAGCGTCGGCGGCCGGAGGAGGAAGAATATGATTCCTCCCCTCCCCTCCCCTCCCCTCCCCTCCCAGCAAGGAGGAGGAGGAGCGGCGGTGCTGCCGTGCGGCGAGCTCCCGGAGGAGGGAGGAAGGGGGGGAATTGATTTGGTTGAAATTGGGATTCCGCGGGGGGCTGGGCGCGTGTTATAAAGCGGCATGCGAGGGGCCCGCGTGCGGCCCCGACGCGTGGCTTCTATTTACGGGACCCCCCCCCCCCCCCCCCCCCCCCCCCCCCCTCCCTCCCAGCCGGAGTGGGTGCTACGGTGGGGCCAAATCAAAGGGGTGCTAGTCGGTACTAGCATCCGGCCTCAGGCTCAGTCCCACTCCCACGGTGACACAACACGCTCGGCCGCACGCGTGTATGCGTGCCTGGCCCAATGAGGGTTGGTTCTTGGTTGGCTACCATTTCTTTGGTTGGGGGTGGGGGTGGGTGATTCGTGGAATCTCTCTTTCTCTGCCTGCCCATCTCATCTTATCTGGTGGATTATTTTGTTTGAGCAAAGCTTGCTAGCTCTGGTGGTGGTGCCCATGGCGTCTTCTCGGGGAAGGAAGCCGTGGGTGGGGCTGGAAGGGATCCCGTTCCCGTGCGGGGGAGGGGAGGGAATCCCGCTCCCGTCCGGCGGCGGGCAGCGGTCTCGCGCGGCCGCTCCGATTCTTGAGGGGAGGGACGGCGGTCCGGCACGGGCACGCGCGGCCGTGTGCACGCTGCTGGGTTCTCGCGCTTTTTCTCTGCGACCGAGCGGCGGCGGCGTGGTGGGTGCGTCGTTGATCGGGCCGGACAGGTCAGAGCAACGGGGCAATGTCGCCTCGCCTGCCCAGGCATCAGAATCTTGGCATGGCAGCCTAGCAGGTCTTTGCCGGCAGCTCCAGCTCTGGCTCCACGTGACCAGGATCCTATATTCTCTCCACATAGGCCGCTGGTAGCTCCTCCATTTCACCACGTGACCAGGGTGAGGTGAGGGTCCTATATTCAGCTTCAGCCCGCTGGCTGCTGCGTGCGGGTCTGTCCGTGGTCGACGTTCAACATTCTTGCTTCTTCTTTTTTTGCGGGGGATTCAACATTCTTGCTTATCGGGGTGTGCGGCAGGTATTCTTCAGCGTCTCGACGACATTCCAAGCGTGCGCCCTCGGTTTCCCCTCGACAAAACCCATGCGTTGTGCGCCGTACCAAACTTGCACGCTGAAAACCCGGTCCAGATTCCAGAAGCCTAACCATCCGTGTCCTGGTAACACGAAAATGACGAGTATCAAATCAAACCTGTAATAAAAGGTGAGCATCAGGAAACTGTCACCACGCAGGCTGCTATGCTATCGGTTTTCATGTGAAATGAAATCGGGAGAGCAACGAAGCACCGCATCAGCTTGGAAAGAAACCTGACGGAACATGCAACGACGTGACGACGCTTTGGTCCAGGAAAAGGACCCGTGCGCCGACGAGCGACCGACGTCTAGTCCCGGGGGCAAACTTTGGGCGCTTTCGACGTCGGACAGTTGCATCGGCGCATCACACCACACCACACCACACCACCACGGAAATTTGATCCGGGAGGATGCGGTCGTGTCGCATCGCAAGCAAGACGAGATTCCTCCCCGCCGCGACGGGAACGTCTCCACCCTTTTTTGCGCCCCTGCTGACCTGGGTGCAAGGAGCTTTATATCTTTCGGAATGTCCAAAGTATCCGCCATGTTAGCTGCAAGTCGGTGCCGAAAGCTCATGCCCTGCCGACAGTGTGGCGCCATCGCCCATCGCCGTATCGCCTTCCGGTGCGCCTGCCCCAACAGCAGCCACGTCCGTGCGGCGGTTGGCGTTCAAAGCAGGGGAGATTTTCTCCTGCGCACGGACGCGACCCGAACCCAACTAACTTTGCTCAATCTGCCCGAATTTTTTGGAGGTGTCCGCTTGAGTTTTCTCCTCAGATGGTGGTACTGTGCTGCCTGAAAGTTGCTTTACTGTCTAGAAACTTTTGTTACGTCCAGGTACTCAAGTAGGAGTAGGTCCCAGGGCTTTCTATGTTGCAAAGTGCTAATAAACTGCATCAGGAAGACAGTAACTGAAATGCATCTTGCTGACAGAACAGGGTTAAAAGAAACAGACGGCGCCGGTGGGCACCCAGACCGGCAAAGCTGGTTAAACTGTATCAGAACACTTCCTATCCCACTGCTTCCACCATCCATCTGTTAATTACACGAGCTAAATAAAGTTGTTAAACTTTACAGGAGGACAATAAAATTTACTTGGAGAGATAACTCAAGGGACGACGCCAGCTTCTTCATCCAGCTGCTGTCGATCTTTGCAGGAGCAAGATAAAATTTACTTGGGGAGACAACTCAAGGGACGATGCCAGCTTCTTCATCCAGCTGCTGTCGAACTTTGCAGGAGCAAGATAAAAGTTACTTGGGGAGATAACTCAAGGGACAATGAGAGGTTCTTCATCCAGCTGCCGTCGGTCTTCACAGGAGCAAGACATAATTTACTTGGGGAGGGGAGATAACTCAGGAGACAGGGATGGGTTCTTCGGGTTCTTCAATCTTTGCACCACAGGAATGCCTCCTTTTCATCATTATGACTCTGCTTCTGTACAGTGTTGGACTGGAGATCTTGACCATCCTTCTCCTCAGGGTCTTCGAACCACTCGGTCTTCTCTTTGGCGTCGAGTTTCCGATCTGCCTGCCGTTCTCCACGGGCGTCTTGTCAGAGCACGCTTCGTCTCCGCAGAGATGGCCGAAGTGACCACGAGGATTCACGTAACAGTATGACGTGCGGACGATCCCTACGACTGCTGACGGGCGCACTGTTTGCATAAAATCCTCTAGCTCCGCGAAACAAGCATGGTCGGAGTATGGCAGAGTGTAGGAATCCTTCTCAAATAGCTTTGGTGGTGACGAGGGATCGTAGTTCATATCTATTGTGCCTGCGCCTCGCCCTTTGCATCTGCTAGACTTTGCTGGTGCTTTATCACTGAACTTAGCATTTCCCTCGCTGTTTCTCCATAGCCAAGGGTTGCCTGAAGGCATGATTCCTATAGTTGGACATACTGTGTTCAAAGCTTCAAGACTCTCGATGCTCAGGCCGTATCTTGGAACAGCCCGGATCCTGGTCAAGCTGGTCTGGGTGGTGAAGATCTCTTGATTGTCATCAATGCCTAGAAGGTGCATTGTCAGTAGGCGCTGGGGCCAGACCCATATCTGACGAGGAAAGCGAGAAAAGAATATTTAGCCTTCAGAAGATCAATGTGTAGTGTTTATAAAGCAAATACAATAGCAGCGTGTGCATCAAAGTTCTGACGGTTACACAGAATTTTAGAGTAGATTACTGAGCAGGGGTGAAAATTTAACACCACTACTGAAACACGTTTATGTTGGATAAAAGAATGGAAATGGGAAATTAAGAAACATATCAGATTATGTCCAGGAGTAGAACATTGAGTATGTCAAGGAAAGGAGGCTTAGCACCTTCGTTTGTAGTGCTCTGGCTATATAAAGCAAGAGGTCTTCTTTGCCAAGAGTGTCAATGCCAAGAATAACTTCATAATCAGGATGAGCACGAATAATGTCAACTATCTGCACCCAACACTAAGAAAATATTAGTATAGAACATCCAACATAGCATGATGGACAACTTAATGGTTACATACATTGCGCTCAGGGCAGAAACTTATGTGTAGGCAACTTACTTACAAGTTGGGAATGACATCTTATTGCAGGTAGATTAATTAACACTAGAACTCTAGCCTCTATGAGAGCATTCACACCATTAGTAAAATAGGATGTGGGGCAGCTAATGCTGAACATGAGGAGGTACAACAGCTTTCCAACCAAATCCATGCTCAGTTAGTCTCTGCCTCCTTGAAGATGCAGCTATGGAAAACAATATGCCACTGGTTTTCACCTTTGACAGACATTTGGCTTGAGTGGCATCAACAAGCTATACCAAATTTATTACTCCCTGTGATCCGAATTAATTGACACAGCCTCTATACAATGTCCATTTTACATTGTATAGAGGCTGCGTCAATTAATCGGATCGGAGGGAGTGCCGAAATTCTATGAGCTCCATGTGAAATGCCAAAACTATTGATGTATAAGCAGCACACTGTGTACATGAACTAGGTTGTAACTGACAGTTGCAACTGACACCTAAGGATGGACACCGAAAATTGCATATCAAAGCGCATCTGCTCATTCTGGAGACTTCACTGCAAGAATGGGATCAGGCCTCCAAGGCATTCTAAGAATTGTTTTCCTTAGGGATCCACAGCGTATAATCTTCCTGGTAGTTTAAATCGTCACAGAAGGTAAGTGCACTTCTCTGAAGATAATTTCAGACTAGCATGGACCACAGCTGGCTGAAGTGACAACGTTGCATACACAGGGCAGAAATTGGCCCAATGGATCGAAGCAAATCTGACCTGCTGAGCGACGACGCGGCGCGGGGGGAAGTTGAGGGACGGGTGGCAGTAGGTGTTGTCCAAGTAGAGCACGTCGACGCTGTCCCCGGCGAGCGCGTCGAGGAGCGCCTTCTTCGCGGACCGCGCCTTGTCGCACCCCAACTCCCACCGGAAATCCCCGGTGTAGAGCATGCACCCGAGGTCGCCGCGGAAGAGGTACATGAGCGAGCCTGCACACACGGCGCGTGGCCACGGATTGATCAGCGGGTTTACCGAGCGGCGGCGAGCGCATTGGGAGAGGAGGGTTTGGGGAGGGAGGCGTTACCGGGGCAGTGGAGGGCAGGGAGGGCGGTGACGCGGAGGGAGACGGGGCGCCCGGAGTTGGGGGAGGAGAGGGAGAGCGAGGCGGAGGCGCCGGCGGCGATGGGGCGGAGGAGGGAGGCGTCGACCCCCGGGAAACGGGTGGGGAGGAGGCGCGCCGTGACCGGGGAGCAGTAGAGCGGGCCGTGGCGCCAGCCGCCCGCCGCGCCGAGGCCCCGGGTGTGGTCCATGTGGAGGTGCGTGAGGAAGTAGGCCTGGCTGCCGCCGCTGAACTTGTCCACGGACACCAGCCCCTCGTCCATGGCCGCCGCTCAACTTGCCGCCTCCCCCTGCGCGGATTTTGGGGGGTGTTTTCGCCTTTGTGAGGAGACGGGAGGGAAGGGGAGGGGAGGGAAGCGACGAGACCAGGCGCGCGCCAAAATGAAAACGCTAACCGCAGGTAGTAATCGCTCGCGGAATTACTTGTCTCGCCCAAAATGAGTGTCTCTGTCTGAAATTAATTGTGGTTGAAATGAGTGTATCTGCTAATTCTGAACGGAAGGAGTATAATGGAGGTGGCTATAAACTCATCCTTTTTATCCGGAATTCCGGATTGATGCAAACATTTCTTTTTTTGTTAAAGAATATACGGTACTGAGACTTGGTTAAGTCTCGGTCAACTAAGATCTGGCCACACCCTTTTTTATCTGTATTTATTCTGTTCGCTTTAACATTTCAAAATGAAAACGGTAACAACACATAGCATGCGGTAAATGACACAAAGAAGCATGCCAACACTGCATTTATTGGACACAAACATGTACATACAGAAAACTAGACAGCGTCCATTACCCAAATAAGTATCCAACGCAGAAAACTAGGGAAGAATACAACAGGTACACATACATGGGGAAGCCCGGCCTTACAAAACAAGAGAGGTTCATAAAAATACAGCTCATGCACACAGTAAATAGTTCAGTCTACTTGCAGTCAACAACATAAAACATCACACGACGCAAACCAACAAAGACCCCCGCCACCTGAGAGCCCGGCGCTAAAGCCTGCCTACAAAGCCAGTTCATGATATGCGCGCCCTGGTGCGGTGGATGCTGGATACAGAGTTGCTTCCCTCAGATACGCAGGAATCGCCTAGGTACACAAGCCTCATGGTTTCCTTGCGCTTCGGTTGGATGACATTGCCTCAGTTTTCTGCAGTGAAGGAACGGACGAGGAGTAAGATCAACATACGCTCACAAGCCAACATAGCAGTCAAGTCAGAGTACCGAGTTTCAAATGAAACAGCAACTGAAATAAATATGTGTGCGAAATAGGTGTGCTTGGCATGCAAGGGAGTTCAGAGCTCTTGAATATGAGTGTCAAACAGAAGAAATGCCAAGAAGAGAACATATTCAAAGGCACCATTGTAAACTACTGCTACAAGGAAACCGAGCAAGCTTGGTTTGTTCCAGAGTTCCAGTAGATAATTGTAGATAACATATGAATAGCAGGTTAATGTTCACAAGGACCAGATCATCTCCTGAATGTGAAACCATTTTACCCTCCCAAGTATGTTGCCAACAATCTGAACTTGTGAAGACCTTAGTCAGATTCTAGTTGAAACTTACTACTAGGCACACCCCACAAATCTTGTTGTTCATATGGAGAATTTACTTATACAAGGCCTAATTGGTTTACTAAACTCAGCCCTTGGGGGAAGAAACCTGAAGGCATTTTTTTAGGTTGAGAAAAGGCCCCAAACACAGTTCCTCACATTACAGCAGGGACGCAATCCTCAACTTAAGTCACCTAACTTTGTGTGGCTGACATGTGGGCCAGCTCAACGCAATTGGCGACCCTGACAGGCATGGGGAACAATACACAGCGAGGGGTCTTTTTTTTGTTGGAAGAACCTGGGTTCAAGCCTTGTCAGTAGCCCCACTCCTCTGGAGGTCTCACTGCAGCGCTAATCGCATGTTCTCTATTGGTTTACTAAACTAGCATATAACATACAAATAACAGACCAATATTCACAAAGACCAGTCATCTTCAGAATATGAAACCTTTACCCACCCAAGTATGTTGGAAACACTCTGGACTTCTGAAGACCTCAAGGCAGATTCCAGTTGAAACTTGGCACTAGCACATCCTACAAATTTTGCTGATTATAGGGAGAATTCTGATGTAGGGCCTTATTGATTTACTAGACTAGATATTTTTTCGCTGCAACCTAGTACGGCATGCTAGATGCTACACACCCGTAGCTGATGTCACAGCTTGTCCCACTTGCCAACCCAGAACGATAAGTGGAAAATATTGGCAACTGCTGCAAACTGTAATTACCAAAAAGTGTGGTCCTGAACTAATGAGGCCCCTGGTACCATGTCATTTGTTCCAGCAACCAAGTGCGCACATAGAAAACTGACACATGTATGAGGCTATGAACTGGATACATGGCTAACTATAAGGGTTCCCTAGACATGAGGTATGACGGTATTCAACTACAATGACCCAATCAAAAATCTGCAAATGATGAAGTGCAGTGTGAAGCAAAAAAAGAGAGAACAGCAATTAGAGAAAATTGATATGCAATGCAGCAAGGGAAAAGTAAAATGAGATATGGGTACAGGTAACAGATGACCTAAAGTCATAAAGGCAATCAAAGAAAGGGTGATCCTATCCATTTGTGACATAAGGGAAAATGAGAGAGAATTGCACATATACTCCCACCGTTGCATCTTAGAAAGGTGTATAGTCTATCAATATTGCTTTACAATATGTAAGTCATGGCTGTTAATTCCTTGATGATTGTCCTTGTTTGCCATTATTTATATTCCATTTACAAGTAACACAATCACTAACTATTCATTCTCCTGTGTCCAAAGTATCGAAGCAAGGATAGATATAGCAGTCATTTTCTCTTGTCTTCCTCTTAACTGTATGAACCTTTTAATTCCATTCAAAGTTATGCATTATACTTTGAAATGGGTGGAGTACTACGAAATTAACTCAGCTAAACATGGCATTGGAAGTGGAACCAATTACCGCAGGAAAAATTCTAGAGATATTTACACAGGAAAAATACCCATCAGAATTTCAAAAGCATGAGTTGATTCTAACTATTGTTGTCCTACAAGAAATCTTATATGAAAAACACATTCCATGGAGCTGATAAGCTGACAACAAAATTTTAATGTGAGGCGGATTAAACCATTCAAAGAGATATTAATGGCACACGCATTTCTGCATTACCTTAATTAAATTGTAAAGTAACTTTGTGTTAATCACGGATAAACAATATAGGAAGCTACAACTGACCCAAGATGTGATTCTCCTTGATATATTAAGTACTCCCAATTTAGGTAAATAACTAAATATAACCTATGTTTTGAATTTAGCACAAATAAGAAAGTATAGAATGCAATGTTGCCATGCTTGCTGTATAACCATGATATTATAAAAAAAACAGCTTCCACAGAAACTCCCATATTAAATAGGAAAAAAGTGAAATGCAACTAATTCCATATACAACTCTTTTTAATCAGGTGGTAAAACTATTACGGTTGCATAAGAGATACTACTAAAACTTGATTACATATACAATCAATAATTGTTTCAATTCAGCTACATGGTAGAAACATATAACCAGCAGACAAGATGATCCATAAAAGGAAATGTCTCATATAAAAATACAATTATCGGCAGTGCCACTTTTTTTAGTTGCATCCTTCTTTTCCTTAATAGCCAGAAGATTGCTGTGAATTCGCTATTTATCTCATGTACTAACTCCAGACAACTACAAATGCTAATTTGAGCTGCTAGTTCTTCATTGCCCTCTTCATCACCGAGTAAAACATCAAGAAATACTCTCCTTGTACAATTGCTTACACAAGCATAACAACTGAAATGTATTACCTCTGTGTCAAAAACACATGTCGCTTTGGACATTGACACGGTCTCTAACATGACATTTTGACCATCAATTTCTCTGAAAATATTATTTTTCAAATGATAGTTTGATGTAGTACCATCAATTTGATGTTGCCAGTTTCAGTAATTATTTGAACGTTGATCGTTAAACCTATTTATTTTTACTAGCCCAGATCCTAAATAACATGTGTTTCGACAAGGAGGTAGAAAGAAACAACTACAGATGGCATCAACAATAGATGCAGTGTGCAGCAGCAGAGAATTTGGTTCATTTTCATTTATCTTTTGACAGCTGAAGAATTTGATTCACAGTTCAATATTTTTGTATGCCTATATGCCTTTCTCAAATCTGAATACAGTTTATTTTTCATCCACAATTTTAAGAGCACCAGGAAACCTTTCATGAGAAGAGAATATCATAGTTTTACCATTTCCTCCAATAGTCCAGTCCACAGCAATATTGTGCAAGATAAGATTATGTCATCAAACTTGTTAGCACCATTACAATTTTTAACAAAAGATCAACAGTTCAATTCGCTGAGTGACTGAAGTATCTTAGTACTGAACTAGTTACCAAGGCATGTCTATACTAGTTTTGCTCCATGCCATACACTAGTGTAGTAAATCACTTCATCCAGCACCTCATGAATAACTAATCAATCAGCACAAACAATCAAAAATCATGGAGTTCAGGAAAGCAGGAGGGCAGACCTTTGTGTGCATCAGGCGCATCATGATACACGGGCTCATCCTCCGGCACAGTGTGCAGCTCATCTGTTGCTGTTGCTGCTGCTGCTGCTGCCTCCCCGGGGATACCTGCAGCGTCATCTGGGTAGCGAACAACCACAACCGGGCAGACACAGTGATGCACACAGTAATCACTAACACTCCCGAGCCTCCCCTTCTCGCCCTTGCGGGAGGCCCCGAATCCGCGGCTTCCCATGATCATGGCGGAGAGGCCAAGGCGCTCGGCCTCGAGGCAGAGGCGCTCCTTCATGTCGTGGTCCTTGACGACGTGGATCTTAAAGGGGATCTGCGCGGCGACGAGCGGCTGCGCCAGGTCCTGCGACTTGGTGGACGTGAAGGCGTCGAAGTCCTCCTCCCGCTTCTTCTGCAGCTCCTCCGCGGAGGCGGAGGCGGAGTCGGAGCCCTCGGAGGCGGCGGCGGCGACGGCGGCGTCCTCCGCGTCGTCGTCGGAGACGGAGACGGGGATGGAGCCCCAGTCGGCGCCGTAGAGGACGGAGGTGGGGCGCACGTGGAGGAGCACGACGGCGTCGCCGGGGCGCAGGTAGTTCTGCACGGCCCAGCGCACGGCGAAGGCGGACTCGTCGGAGAGGTCGACGGCGATGGCGATGCGGCGGTGGGAGGAGGCGTCCTTGCCGGCCAGCGAGGAGAAGAAGTAGCGCGGCGAGGAGGGCTGGATCGTGGCCGCCTGCCCCGCCGCGAGGCGCACCGGCGGCAGCGCCGGGGCCGGCACGTCGCCGCCGGCCGACGGGGAGGAGGAGGTGGAGTTGGAGCTGGCCGCCATGGGGAGCTGGCTGGCTAGGGTTTTTGCGCTGACTCTTCTCGCCGAGTTTATTCCGGGATTTCTCGGTGGCGGATTTGATCCGAGGTGGGGTGGGGTGGGGTGATGCTGATTGGGGGTTTGGGTTTGAAACGGAGGGATCGAGAGAGTAGGCTGGAAGGAATGGTCGTGCTTGCAACTGAGCTGTGCGATTTGGGGATGGGGGCTGGATTTGCCTTGCCTTGTCGTACACGCAGCGCTGCCCGATGTCGTCGCTTTTTGTTAATCTTTCTCGAGCTTCCCCTTATCTTCCACCTGTTGTGTACGGAGTAGGGAGTAGTATTTGATTAATCCTTTCACAACCGTTTGCTCGTTTTTCCAGAGCAGCTGGAAAACTCTTACGATACCATCAGAATTTTGAAGATTGCAACTGGTAGCGTTATTATTTGCTTAGTAGTAGCACAAGTGGGCTATAGGGGCAGATTACAGCTTCTACAAAAAAAATAGATTATTTACGCATGATAATCCTCGCAGAGTTAGTGGGATGTCAGTCCGATCGAGTATTACGCCGATTTTGGTCAAGGAACGCAGAACGCGCTGCCCGTTTCCCCTCTGTCTATTCCGGTTGCTGCCAGTTCATGAAGGAAAAAGTCCATTTTAAACCCTGAACTCGTAGACGTTCGGCGAAACGAACCCTCAAGTCGAAATCTCGGTCGATTGCATCCTGAACTATGCAATCCCGGTCTAAATTGAACCTTCGAGTCGTTTGGATGGCCGGGATTGGTGGGATTTCGTTGAGGGCGCACACCTGCACCCCGCTGGGCCGGTCCGCTTTAGTTTTTTTTCCGTTAAGAAATAAAAATTCACAAAGGGCGCTACACCTTGCTCCTGCTGGGCCGGCCCGCTTTTGTTTTTTCGTTAAAAAAAAAAGCGCACGGTGAGGCTCGAACACGCGAGCCGGTTGGTGTGGCTCGAAAAGCAATTGCGCGTAAGCCGGCCGGGGGCTTCCTGCTGAATTCGCTTCCGTATTGGTGCTGTGGAATGTGTTCCGTTCTGGAAAGACGAATCCAGTTTCGGGTCAACCTGATCTACCTAGCAACTGTACCTACTGCTGGCCGGGATTGCTTGCTTGCTTGCTCCAGTTTCGGCTCAGCTTTGATCCAGTTCCGTGTGGTTTACCTCTCCTGAACTCATCTCTGTCCAGGCAACAACTCGTTGCCATTTTTATTTTGTCCAGGCAATAACTCATCTCTTTAAGTATGTATTTTTAAATTTCCTCTAAAAGAAGTATGTACATCCTTTTAAGTATGTACTTTTAAGAACGGAGGGAGTACCTTTTAATGCAACGACAGATATGCATGGTGGGGATTTTTTAAACTATATAAAAACCGGTGGCTATCTTAGTAGGAAATAGAGTTCCTTATTTTGAAAATTTGTTCAGAATGTTTTCGTTCTATATTTCTTATAACTTTTTAAACAAATGTTCGAGATTTAAAAAAATGTGTCTGTTTCAAATATTGTTCACAAATTTAAAAAATATTCGTGTGTTCTAATTTTGTTTCGGAGATTCAAAAAATATTCCTATATTTCACAAAATTCTACATATGTTCGTGTTTTCAATAAAAAATCAGTAGTTTAAAAAATGTTCCCATTTCAAAATTGCTTGCAAATTTTAAAAAACGTTCGTGTTTTGAAATTTTGTTCGGGAGTTTTGAAACATGTGCATGTTCCAAAAGTTTGCTTGAATTTTCCAAATTTAGTTTGGTAAATATGTTTATAAATTTGAAAAGTGGTTGCTTTTCATAAAACACTCATCTTTTTTTTTCAAAAAAATATTTTGAGTCCGAAATTTTAAAAATATTCGAGTGTGGAGATGATTCTTATTGTTTTGTGCTGCTACATAAACAGATTTGCTAGCTAGCTCAAGTGGTAGTACCACTTCATCTGTAGCTGCAGATCCTGGGTTCGAAACTAAGCGTGCGATTTTTTAGCGTTACAGGCTCTTCCGCCTGTGCGTACGTCCACAATTCTGCCCAAAGAGCGACAGAAAAATAAAGACAGATTTTTTTGAGCAAACAAAAAAATAAATGGGTTGGCCAAGCGCAGAGGACGGGTGCTCCTTGGCCCACCAGCTAGACAAATCCCGGTTGACATTTGCCAGGGTTTGATTTAGACCGGGATTGCATAGTTCAGGGTGCAATCGACCGGGATTTCGACTTGAGGGTTTGTTTCGCCGAACGTCTACAAGTTCAGGGTTTAAAATGGACTTTTTCCGTTCATGAACCTACCTACAGGATCCATGACATGTACGCGTTCGCTGAACGGGATAGCACTGGATGGGGCCGTTGACTGCCACCACGTCTCCGCAGAAGATAGCTACCGCCTACCGGAGTCTCCATCTGGAACACCACATCAGCGTCGGTTGCCCGCCGTTTGTTGTGTTGCGCGAGCCGTGCGCTTTACCAGAACCGGCGTGAGCGGTATTTGGTGCCTGCTGGTTTCTCCGGGCGTGCTGTTGGTTCCGAGCAACTTCCTCCGACGGTTCACCGGGA
Source organism: Elymus sibiricus (assembly GCA_039707655.1). Classification (NCBI taxonomy): domain Eukaryota; kingdom Viridiplantae; phylum Streptophyta; class Magnoliopsida; order Poales; family Poaceae; genus Elymus; species Elymus sibiricus. The sequence continues at coordinate 376,912,658 of CM077667.1, forward strand.
TATTATGTGGAAGTCAAAATAGCAATCCTCACTTAGGAATTAGCATGCAAAGTAGAATGAGTAATCCTCACTTAGGCCTTGTTTGGTTACAAGGGAATCAATCCCCAAGTGGAACTAATCCACGCAGGGATTAGGTTGATCACTTGCTGTCACCAATCCCCACTCGTCTCGTCGTGGAATTGTTCCACTAGTAGGAGATTCTTGCGGACCACGTGGAAGGAAGTGGATAGAGGTGGTTTGAGCAGTGAATATCCACGCCATGGCCAAAACCAAACAACCAAATTGAGACCCACAGGGAATATATTCCGGCTGAGATGGACCACGTGGTTTGGGCGTTGACCCCGGCAATCCACATGGATTAAATCATAACCAAACAAGGCCTTAGGAGTTAGCGTGAGATGAGGGCACCCCTTTTGGGGTTTTTTATGCCTCGTTGTATTATTACTTTCAAGAAAAAGTCTAATCTATCCATCAAATATCAGCGTCATCACAGTAAGAAGAAAAACAAAAATAACCGAAAATCAGTTAACAATCAAGATTTATCGAACCAATAGTAGGCACCACGTTAACGACTTTAACACCACCAGCACACAAACAAAATAATTGTTTGCATCCAACAAAGGTAAAGGGATCGTCACTCCCATGTTTTTTGCCGGTTACAAGATTAAAAGAAAATAGTGATAGTGACATCAAAACAATAGTAGTAATTGTACGAAATAACGAATTAATTGAGAATGACCCAGGGACCATAAGTTCACTAGCGGCATCTCTCTCGAACACATGATAGCAAAGGGCAAACAAATTACTATTGGACAGTTGACAGAATTGCGCATAGTTATAGAGATCATCCATGGCATAATAATTACATAGACATTACGTTAGTGATATGTAGACCATTAAACTTAGTGACGTCTACTACTATTACTCCAACCCAATACCGCTATCAAGCATGCATCTCAAAGTATTAAGTTCATAATAAACATAGTAATGCAAGAAGCAAGAAGGCATTATGTACACAAAGTAAGACCAATCAATATGATCAAAACCCATTGTTTTATCCTTAGTAGTAACAACACAAATACGTGTCCTTATCCTTTTTGTCACACGGCAAGGTTGAACATACTACAAAGCACCTCTCCGTTGAAGATAAATCAATCAAACTTGATCAAAGTAGACCGATAAATCGAAAAGAAATACAAGCTATAAAATTATGCAAATAGGTAAGCTCAATAACTTAAAATAGATCAATGAATAATCTGATCATAAACCCGCAATTCATCGGATCCCAACAAACACATTGCAAAAGATTACTTACAATTATTTTAGAGAAAATCATTGTATTAAAGATCAAGAGAGAGAGAGAGAGAGAAAGTCATCTAGCTACTGCTATGGACCCGTAGGTCCTGTAGGAACTACTCACATATCATCATGGAGGCAGACAAGGTTGATGAAGATGACCTCCCCAATGATTACCCCCTCCGACAGAGTACCAAAAAAGGATCCAGATGAGATCATGGTGGAACAAAGGCTTGCGACGGCGATAAAATTGTTTTGGGTCTTGCTTCGAGGGTTTTTGGACATTAGGAAATTCAAAGGCCACGAATTAGGGCAAGCGGAGCGCCAGAGGGCCACAAGCCTCCCTAGCGCTCCTACCCCTCAGGGCGTGCCCCACTAGCTTGTGGGCCCCATGTGGGTCTTCTGGCCTCCCCCCAAAGCTTCTTGAGTCTCTTACATTCCAGAAAAAAAAACACCAAAAAGTTTTGTCGTGTTTGGATTTCGGTAGGTACGGTTTTTCTGCGAAATAAAATACATGCAGAAAATAAAAACTGGCATTGTGCACTAAATTAATAGGTTAGTGCACAAAAATAATATAAAATGACATATAAATCATACAAAAGTGATAATGTAATAGCATTTAACAGTAAAAAAATATAGATACATTGGAGACGTATCAAACATCCATATTGATCCCTATACCCACACGAATGAATATTCGAGTGAACATTTAGTTATCGAATGTTGTTCCTGTTGCTCCATGATATGTTACAAATACACGAGGTGAGATTTATCGGCATCTCCGTGAAACAACAACATGTTCACTATGCAAGTTTCCTCATTACCAGTTTTGTTCTCTTTTCTCGTTCCCGTGTTCCGACATCCTAGTGATCAAATCACGTAGTGTCTGGCCAGACAATGATGGATACTGTAACACCGAGAGGGCCCAAAGAATATCTCTCCATCGTCGGAGGACCTAGTCTTGAGTTATCTAGTGTCTTGTCATACTTTTTCATGAACCCGAAAGCCGTCGTAATAGCCATCTCATGGTCTAAGGAATTATGCAAACTCTAACTTTCTTAGTGTTACATACCATTAACTTTGACGAACGTATCTCATAGCATAACATCAATTTGGGTCGATTCAACACAAGTGTTCTTCTAACATCGTGTCCTCAAAATTCACGGCATAGTCATGCTCATGATCAGGAAAACGTGACCATCATGAAACACTTGATTTAGTCTTAGAGGCATGACTAGGAATACATTTTATCATTTATTATTCCACAAGTGCCTATGGGTTTTCCTCTGAGACTTTATGGATATACAGAGTCAAGGACCATTGCAGTTATAACACGGAATATAAACGTAATTACTATCTTGGAGATAAATAATAGTTATTATTATTGCCTCTAGGGCATATCTCCTACAATGATGGTGTGTGAGTAGTTCTTTAGGGATCTATGGGTCCATAGTTGTAGCAAGATGACTTTCTCTCTCTCTTTTTTGGATGTTCAATACCATGTTCTCTTTTGAGATCAATCCGATGTAATTCTTGTGGTGTGCTTGTTGGGATCCGATGAATTGTGGATTTATGATCAGATTGTTCATTGAATTCTATTGAATATGTTGAAGTTTCTTTGTTGCATAATTAAATAGCTATGTATGTTTTTCGATCTATGAGTCTTCTCTGACCAAGATAGATGAGTTAGTTCTTCAGACAAAATGGTGCATAGTAGTGGGTTCAATCTGGCGGTGATTTTTACATCCCAGTGACAGAAAGGGACAAGACACGTCTTTGTATTGTTGCCGCTAAGGATAAAAAATGGGGTTTAATATTATTGCTAGATTTCTTCATGTCTACATTATGTCATCTTGGTTATTGTGTTACTCTGTTTCTTGCAAACTTAATACTTTGAGACGTTGATACTTGTGATCTGCGTTGGGTTTTCCGTGAAGAGGAACGGGTAATTGCAACACAAAGTGGGTAAGTATTTCCCTCGGTTATGAAACCAAAGTTTATCGAACCAACAGGAATATCAATCCTCAACCGTCTTCAACGGCTGCACACAAAAGAGCAAACAACTTGCACCCAACGCGGGCAAGAGGGTTGTCAATCCCCTTTATCTCGTTATTTGCAAGCGAATGAGTTGTGTAGATAATTGTAGATAATTATAAATTGCAGAATAAAATAAAAAGTAAATAAAGGCAGCAAGGTAATAGTAGCGTTTGTAAATTTATAAGTGAATAGACCCGGGGGGCATAGTTTTCCCTAGCGGCATCTCTCATGTAGGCAGCATACGGTGGGTAACAAATTACTGTTGGGCAATTGATAGAAAAGCGGATAGTTATGCGATTTTCACGGCAATGATCATGTGTATATAGGCATCACGTCCATAAACAAATAGGCCGGCTCCTGCCTGCACCTATTACTATTACTCCACTCATCGACCGCTATCCAGCATGCATCTAGAGTATTAAGTAAAACAGAGTAATGCATGGAAAACGATGACATGATGTGGACAAAGTATACTCAAGCAATATGAATAAACCCCATCGTGTTATCCTTAGTAGAAACAACACAAAGACGTGTCTTGTCCCTTTCTGTCACTGGGATATAGAGCACCGTCAGGTTGAACCTACCACAACGCACCTCTCCCATTGAAGATAGATCAATCTACTTGGCCAAAGCACATCGATAGATCAAAGAGAATCACGAAGCAATAATGATCATGCAAATAAGAATCTAAATATTTAGAGGTGACTCAAATACTTTTCATGAATAATCTGAACATAAACCCACAATTCATCAGATCCCAACAAACACACCGCACAATAGGATTACATCGGATAGATGAAAGCGAAGATGCGATGATCATTGTATTGAAGATCAAGAGATAGAGAGATTGTCATCTAGGTACTAGCTATGGACCCGTAGGTCTGTGGTGAACTACTCACACATCATCATGAGGGCAGCAAGGTTGATGAAGAGGCCCTTCGTGATCGACCCCCCCTCCGGCAGGGTGCCGGAATGGAGCTCCAGATGGCCTCGTGACGGAACAGAGACTTATGGTGGCGTAAAAAGGGTTTCGGGACTTCTTTTAGGGTTTTTGCAATATATGAGAATTTATAGGCCAGAGAGGGGCGTCGGGAGACGCGCGAGGGGGCCAGCACACATCAGGGCGCCCCCCAGGGCGTGCCCTGTTGCGTGCCGGTGCGCTCGTGCGGCCTCCAGTCTCCTCCCAAAGCTTCCAGGTATTCTTTTGGTCCAGAAAAATCATAAAACAGTTTTGTGGCAATTGGACTTCGTTTGGTACTGTAAACCTGAAAAGTGAAAAACATGCAGAAAACAGCAACTGGCACTGGGCACTGGGTCAATAGGTTAGTGCTCAAAAATATTATAAATTGGTAAATAAAGACCCAAAAAGTATCCTAGAAGGATAATATATCAGCATGGAACAATAAAAAATTATAGATGTGTTGGAGACGTATCAAGCATCCCCAAGCTTAATTCCTGCTCGTCCTCGAGTAGGTAAATGATAAAAACAGAATTTTTGATGTGACATGCTACCCATTATGTAATCTTTTGCATGTATGCTCATTGAGAAATGATGAATCAGCAAATATTAACATAGCAATACTTATAATTATAAGAAACAAAATCATCAATCTTTCAAAGTATAAGATCCTCAAAGGATGTTTACCCCCCCCCCCCCTCCATTCATCTTATTATATTAGCAAGGCATGGCTCCATCTTCACCACATTAATACAAATGTCAAGCACCAGAGTGTCAAAGTCAGGCAATTGGATCGTACTTTTCAATATGCATCAACTTTTTATTCTTCACGCAATACATGAGCGTGAGCCATTGGACATAGCATTTAGGTGGAATAGAATATGGTGGTAGATATCAAAGGGGTAAAAAGTGGAGAAGATAGTCTCACGTCAACTAGGCGTATCAACGGACTATGGAGATGCCCATCGATAGATGTCAATGCAAGTAGTAGGGATTGCCATGCAAACGATGCACTAGAGCTATAAGTGTATGAAAGCTCAAATGAAGCTAAGTAGGGTGTGCATCCAACTTGCTTCCTCATGAAGACCTCGGGCATTTTGAGGAAGCCCGTCATAGGAATATACAAGCCAAGTTTATAATAATGAAAAAGTAATCCCCACTAGCATATGAAAATGACATAACATGAGACTCTCTATATGCAGAACAAGTTGCCACTTTGAGGCACAAGTGTGGTAAAGGATAGTAGCAAAGTCCCTTCTCTCATTTTCTCTCATTTTTTATTCAGAATGGTGGGCTCATTTGGCCTCCCCCATTTTTATTTCCTCACTAGGACAATGCTCTAACAATGATGGTCATCACACTTTTATTTACTTACAACTCGATATGAAGAACTGATAGGAAGATATGACTCTATATGAATGCCTCTAGCTGTGTACCAGGATGTGCAATGATCTAGTGTGACATGTATCAAAAATATGATGAATGGTGGCTTTGCCACAAATACTATGTCAGCTCTATATGATCATGCAAAGCAATATGATGATGAACGAACTAGTCATGTGAAGTGACGATGGAATTTGCATGGCAATATATCTCGGAATGGCTATGAAAATGCCATGATAGGTAGGTATGGTGGCTGTTTTGAGGAAGATATAATGAGGCTTATGTGCAACAGAGCGTATCATGTCACGGGGTTTGGATGCACCGGTGAAAATTGCACCGATCCTCGAGGTGAGAATGGGCTATGCACGGTATCGAAGAGGCTAGCAAATATGAGGAGGTGAGATTGCGTATGTCCATGGTTTCACATTAGTCATAAAGAACTCATATACTTATTGCAAAGTTTTATTAGTTTTTATCACAAATCAAAGTACTACTCGCATGCCCCAAGGGAGGAGGTTGGTAGGAGTTAACCATAGCGCGCCTCCGACCCAAAACAACACTAGGATTTCAACGAGGAATAGAAATGCTCACACATCATCTCCATGCCTCTTTAATTTTTAGACAAACAAGAAGTTAACCTCTCTTAATATCGACAATTCTACGAATCAACAATTATGAACTCACACATTTTTCATATTACCACATCAATATCATTAACCCACAATTTCTCTATATGTGCTACATGATTGTTTTGATTATCACTCATTGAATACCTAATATTTTTGGATTAGTCTTATGACCCATGCAAATTACCGTCACTATTTATTAACTCTCAAACAAATATAAGTGAAGAGCGAGAGTGGAATTATTTCTATAAAATCTACACACCATCGTGCTCAAAAGATATAAGTGAAGTACTAGAGCAACTGCTAAGCTCAAAAGATATAAGTGAAGCACATAGAATATTCTAACAAATTATGATGAAGGTGTGTCTCTCTTAAATAGGTGTGTCCAGCAAACTATGATTGTGGTAAACTGAAAGTAAAAGCAAACAAAAACAAACGACGCTCAAAGCAAAACTCATATCATGTGACAAATAAAAATATAGCTTCAAGTGACATACCGATGGATTGAGACGAAAGAGGGGATGCCTTCCGGGGCATCCCCAAGCTTAGACGCTTGAGTCTTCCTTAGAATATTACCTTGGGGTGCCTTGGGCATCCCCAAGATTAGGCTCTTGCCACTCATTATTCCTTTGTCCATCGTGATAACACCCAAAACTTGAAAACTTCAATCACACAAAACTCAACAAAACTTCGTGAGATTCGTTAGTATAGGCAACATATTGAATACTTTAGGTACTGTTATAAATCAATTCTTATTTTATATTTGCATAATAGGTACTGTATTCTAACTTTTCCATGGCTTATACCCCCGATACAATCCATAGCATAATCAAAACAAGCAAACTATGCAAGCAAAAAACAGAATCTGTCTAAAACAGAACAGTCTGTAGTAATCTGTAGAGAACCTATACTTATGTAACTCTAAAAATTCTGAAAAATTAGGAAGAACTATAAAATTTGTATAGAAATACATTGTAAAAAATTCAGATCATTATCACGTCCAATAAAAAAATGAAAATTCCTGTACTGGAGTCAAAAGTTTCTGTTTTGTTTCAGCATCGATTCTACTCATCTTGTGAGTCATCCCAAAGGCTTTACTTGGCACAAACACTAATTAAAGCATAAAAACGTAATCATAACAGAGACAATAATCATGTTATAAAAAACAAACAGAAAGTAAAAAAGCAAAAATAAAGATAATGTAACAGCCCGAGACCGACGCTCCAGAAGATTCCCCTTTTATTCCGTTCTCGTCGTGCGTTTCGTTTGGTTGTCGCATTCATCATCGCATCATTCGCATCATCCGCATTGCATCGGCACTTAGTTGCTGTTGGTTTTGAAAAATTGCATCTGTTCGTAGTTGTCGGTTCTCTCCGTTCGTGTCGTTGACCGTTTTGAGACCAACCACACATGCACGCGCCCGCGGCATCGATTAAAAAATGTTTTTAAAGGCGCGCGAAAAATATTCTCGGATTGGGTCGAAACTTGGCGTGCGGTCTTAATATAGCGTAGCTAGACCGTCTGCGAAATTTCGTCGCAATCGGAGGTCGTTTGATACTCGAACGGTCAATCGTAGCGGCACCGTCATCGGTGTTTATCGGACGTTTCGGTGTTTTAAAACTTCGTGCCGGGCCGCAAACCTCCCTATCTTCTTGGCCCAACCACCTCTCCACAGCCCACTAGCCCAACTTAGCCCCCCTCCATTCGTGGTCATCGGATCGCGATCGGACGGACGAGATCCAACCAACCCTAGTCCATTCCCTATATAAAACCACCCCATGGAGAGAGCCTCCTCACTCTCTAGGGTTTCCCCTTGCCAAAATTGTAGCCACCCCCCTCAAAAACTCCACCTTCAAGCCCCACCTCCTCCAATCCCGAAATCCACTCCTTCCCCTCCATTTTCAGCTCTTAGATCCGTAATTAGAGGCCAGATTTCGTCTCCTAGCCCTGCCGGACATTGTCCATGGTCGCCGGACATTGTCCGGGCGTCCACAGAACCGCTAGCCGCCCAAGCACCTCGCAGCCCCGCCGCCGCCACTGTGAGCACCTCCAGTCGGTGCCCTAGTTCCGCCGGGGACAAGCGCCGCCGTAGCTCCCCTCGACCCCGAGCCCCGCCGCGCCTCAAGGACCGCGCCGCCCCTCCTGGCCGACCGGAGCCGCGCCTGAGCTCGCCGGCCGCCCCTCGACCTCGTGCCGCCGCTCGAAGCTCCCCGACGCCCGATCTGCGTTGTTGCGGCTCAGATCCGGCGCGGAGCGGCACGACCCCTCCGTCCCCGCCAAGACCCGGCGCCTCCCCGTCGCTCGAACCTCCTCGCCGGCGCCATCCAGCATCCCTGGCTCCAGCAGCGCCGCCGGCCTCATTCCTATCGAGGAGAAGGACGACCGAGTGCACGGCTTTGGCCATGCGGGCCCAACAGGAGCGCCAAGGCCCAGCCTGCATCCCTCACCGACAGGCCCGAGGCCCATGGTGAGCGCCAATCCCCTATCCATCGCCCTGTGCGAATATTGTTGTATTGTGCTCACTCTGTTGGCCCAACATGACTCAGATTCGGCCCAATTCCTTTTTTTCTGTCTAGCGAATTTCGTAATTATCCTGAGAATTGTCTGTTTTACAGAAAAACCCTCAATGATCATGCATATCATAACTTTCAGACCGTGCATCGCATGTAAAAACTTTATATATGAAAAATGCTTAGATTTTCGTGTAGATTCATAATATCCCACTTTTATCCATGATAAAAATGTTTAACTTGCTGTTATCATGTGTTTTGTTTAAATGCCATGTAAAATGATTTATTTCATAACTAAATAACCGTAGCTCCGATGCAAATGTTTTATATATGTAAATCGACTAGAAAAATGTGTAGAATCTCATGGCACATTTTATATTGCTGTTTAACAACTATAAAACATGCTTAGGACAGATCTGGACCAAATCCTTATTATGCACATGAGGTCGTTTCGGAAATGCTATATGTTGTTTTCGGCCTCATTTAAAATGCCTAGATGATGTAGTTGTTTATGCTTCACCTCTTGCCATGATTAACAACATTTAAAATGATTATTTAGTTAAACAACATTAACCGCATTTCTCTTAAATATGGAGAGTTATTATTTTGTTATATGTATGTTCTCCTTCTCCATGTAAAATTGCTTAATTCTATCCTCACCTTATGCCATGACCACCCATGTTAAACAACATTTAATATTGATGAGTACCTAAACGGGAGTGAACTAACTAATTCGAATGTGGAGTTTCGTCAATATGCAAACCGTTGCATATTGAACTTCACTTAATTTGTAGTAGTTGTTTGTTGTGTTTGCCATGCCATGCCTATTTAAACCGGACATGCATCATATTCATTTGCGCATCATGTCATGCATATGTTGTGGTGTTTTTTATGTGTTGATTGTCGTTCCGGATTGCTTCTTCTCGATAGAGTTACGAAAGCGTTCGGAGTGTGAGGATTCGTTCGACTACGTCCCGTTCGTCTACTTCACGGACCGTCTTCTTCATGGACTCGATCTTCTTACAAGCGGGATCTCAGGCAAGATGATCATTTCCCTGGATACCATTACTATCATTGCCATGCTAGATGTCTCGTTTCTATCGCTTGTCTCGTTACCTACCACTTGTATGTCAAGCCTCCCAAATTGCCATGAAAAGCCTCCAACCCCTCCACATCCCAGCAAACCTTTGTTTGGCTATGTTATCGCTTGCTTAGCCCTTTTTATAGTGTTGCTAGTTGCAGGTGCAATTGTTTCCAGCTATCACAATATTATTGCTATTTAATTTAATGCACATATATACTTGGTAAAGGGTGGAAGGCTTGGCCTTTTGCTCGGTGTTTTGTTCCACTCTTGCCGCCCTAGTTACTTGTGAACCGGTGTTATGTTCCATATTGAGCGCTCCTAACATGCTCGGGGTTGTTATGGGGACCCCCTTGATTTTTGTTTTAGGATAAAACTTGTCTGGCAAGGCCCAACATTGGTACTCATTTGCTCAACATAATAATACTGAACACCGTTAGTAATGCACAGGGAGTTAGCGCTACCAGCGGATTAATCAACATAATACAGGGGGGGCCAGTGCTGATGGTGTTGGTCCCAAACGGGCTGCCTGCGGGTCCGCCTCGAGGAAACTCGGGGATTGGTTTTACTCGTAGCTAGTCCCATTCGGTTGTGCCCTGAGAACGAGATACGCGGCTCCTATCGGGATTGTCGGCACGTCGGGTGGCCTTGCTGGATTTGTTTTACCTTTCTCGAACGTCTTGTGCGCGGGATTTCGACGACACTTCGGGCTATCTCAAAGTTGAGATTTTCCATCGGGATTCCGCAAATACTACGGGTGATTCTGCGGTTGAGGAATTCCAACGCGGCGTGTGGTTAGTTTGTGATGGATGAGTTGGAGCACCCCTGCAGGGTTAAATCTTTTGGAAAGCCATGCCCGTGGTTACGTGGCAACTTGGAAACTTTGTTTAACACCCGGTCATAGCAAACTTGAAGTAAACTCAAATAAAATACACCAACTGTGTGCGTAACCATGACTGTCTCTTCTCGTGATTTCTGAACCGAGAGAGAACACGGTGGGGTTATGTTTGTTCGTAAGTAGGTGTTCAGGATCTCTTAGAGATCATTACTAGTTCACGTCCGTTTATGCGACAATCATCCCCCTTTATTCTTGTACTCGTAAGTTAGCCACTCAAATAAATGCTTAGTGCTTGCTGCAGCCTCAGCACTTAACCATACCTCACCCATTAAGCTTTAATAGTCTTGATACCCTTGGAAATGAGATTGCTGAGTCCCCTGTGGCTCACAGATTACTACAACAACAGTTGCAGGTACAGGTAATGCGATGATTTGACGTGAGAGCGATGCTTGTTTTGTTTTGGAGTTCTTCTTCTTCATCATCAATCTAGGATGGGTTCCAGGCGGCAGCCTGGGATAGCAAGGATGGATGTCATTTTATCGTTTGTTTTCGTCCGTAGTCGGACCCTGCTCTTCTGTATGTTGTTTGGATATGCTGTTGTATTGATGTGATATTGATGTAGCTTGTGGCGAGTGTAAGCCAATTCCATATACTCATCTCTTCTTTACATGTACTTGTAATGATATCCATTCTTGCAAAACGACGAGATGCGCTTCTATCCCTGTCGAGGCCCTCGTGCCAAAATAAGGATAGGATCGCATCTTGGGCATGACGGATAACTATTAGGTTGCCTCCCAACAAGCGCTATTGTTTTATGCCCCTAGCTAGGCATAATGCATAGTTTCAAGTGTTGTCATCTTTGACACTCCACCCATAAGTAGATCTCATGATTGATTCATAAGGTGGTTTAATTCTCTTTCTAGGGAAGTGTTCCATCCCTTTCTTTAGTGGTAATTGGAACCTTATGTTTCCTTCTTTCATGTCAATAATTGCACCTATAGTTCGTAGGAAAGGTCTTCCAAGTATTATGGGACAAGTAGGATTGCAATCAATATCAAGAACAATAAAATCTACAGACACATGCTACTTCTTGAGCATGCGTTGGTTTTCCCTTGAAGAGGAAAGGGTGATGCAGCAAAGTAGATAAGTATTTCCCTCAGTTGTTGAGAACCAAGGTATCAATCCAGTAGGAGATACAAGCAAGTCCCCAATAGATGTACCTACACAAATAATCAAAAACTTGCACCCAACGCTATAAAGGGGTTGTCAATCCCTTCACGGTTACTTGCAAGGATGAGATCTGATAGAGATAGATAGATAGGATTGCTAAAACGAAAAGTAAAAGTAAAAAGATTGCAGCTAAGTATTTTTGGTATTTTTGGTTTATAGATCTGAAAATATAATATGGAAAATAGACCCGGGGGCCATAGGTTTCACTAGAGGCTTCTCTCATGAAGGAAAATAATACGGTGGGTGAACAAATTACTGTCGAGCAATTGATAGAAAAGCGAATAATTATGAAGATATCCAAGGCAATGATTATGCATATAGGCATCACGTCCGTGTCAAGTAGACCGAAACGATTCTGCATCTACTACTATTACTCCACACATCGACCGACTCCTGCCTGCATCTAGAGTATTAAGTTCATGAAGAACAGAGTAACGCATTAGGTAAGATGACATGATGTAGAGGGATAAACTCAAGCAATATGATGAAAACCCCATCTTTTTATCCTCGATGGCAACAATACAAATACGTGCCTCGCTACCCCTACTTTGTCACTTGGTGAGGACACCGCAAGATTGAACCCAAAACTAAGCACTTCTCCCATTGCAAGAATTACAAATCTAGTTGGCCAAACAAAACCAATAACTCGAAGAGACTTGCAAAGATATGAAATCATGCATATGAGAATTCAGAGAAGATTCAAATAATATTCATAGATAAGCTGAACATAAACCCACAATTCATCGGATCTCGACAAACACACTGCAAAAGAGTATTACATCGGATAGATCTCCATGAAGATCATGAAGAACATGGTATTGAAGAACAAAGAGAGAGAAGAAGCCATCTAGCTACTAGCTATGGACCCGAAGGTCTGTGGTAAACTACTCATGCATCATCGGAGGGGCAATGGAGTTGATGTAGATGCCCTCCGTGATCGATTCCCCATCCGGCAGATTACCGGAAAAGGCTGCAAGATTGGATCTCACGGGAACAGAGGCTTCCGGTGGCGGAAAAGTATTTTCGTGGCTCTTTTTGGTATCCAGGGAATATTTGGGAATTTATAGGCCGAAGAATAGGGTTAGGAGGGCTGCCGTGGGGCCACAAGCCAGAGGGGCGCCCCCCCTAGGGCGCGCCCTGGTGGCTTGTGACGCCACGGCAGGTCTCCTGCCTTCATCTCCAAGTCTGCTAGGTTTCTTCTGGTCCAAGAAAAATCATTCCAAAGATTTTATTCCGTTTGGACTCCGTTTAATATTCCTTATCTACAATACTCAAAAACAAGGAAAAAACAGAAACTGGCGCTAGGCTCTAGATTAATAGGTTAGTCCCAAAAATAATATAAAATAGCATATTAATGCATATAAAACATCCAAAACAGATAATATAATAGCATGGAACAATCAAAAATTATAGATACGTTGGAGACGTATCAAGCATCCCCAAGCTTAATTCCTGCTCGTCCTCGAGTAGGTAAATGATAAAAACAGAATTTTTGATGTGGAATGCTACCGAACATATTTATCCATGTAATATTCTTTATTGTGGCATGAATATTCAGATCCATAAGATTCAAAACAAAAGTCTAATATTGACATAAAAACAGTAATACTTCAAGCATACCAACAAGGCAATTGTGTCCTTTCGAAATAACATGCCCTTAGAAAGTTATCCCTACAAAATCATATGGTCTGGCTATGCTCCATCTTCCCCACACAAAGTATCTAAATCATGCACAACCCCGATGACAAGTCAAGCAATTGTTTCACACCTTTTATGTTCTCAAACCTTTTCAACTCTCACGCAATACATGAGCGTGAGCCATGGATATAGCACTATAGGTGGAATAGAATATGGTGGAGGTTGTGAGGAAAAAGGAGAAGATAGTCTCACATCAACTAGGCGTATCAACGGGCTATGGAGATGCCCATCAATAGATATCAATGTGAGTGAGTAGGGATTGTCATGCAATGGATGCACTAGAGCTATAAGTGTATGAAAGCTCAAAAAGAAAACTAAGTGGTTGTGCATATGATGAAAAAATTCCACTAGTTATATGAAAGTGACAAAATAGGAGACTCTCTATCATGAAGATCATGGTGCTACTTTGAAGCACAAGTGTGGAAAAAGATAGTAGCATTGTCCCTTCTCTCTTTCTCTCATCATTTTTTATTTTTTTTATTTTGGTGGGCATCTTTGGCCTCTTTTCTTTTTATTTGGGCTTCGCTGGCCTCTTTTATTATTTGTAAAGTTCGGAGACTCATCCCAACTTGTGAGGGAGTCATAGCTTCCATCATCCTTTTCTCTCACGGGATAAATGCTCTAATAATGAAAATCATCACACTTTTATTTACTTACAACTCGATACCTAGAACAAAATATGACTCTATATGCAATATGAAAGTGATGGTGCGTGTCATGAAAAACGGAACAGTGGAAGTTGCATGGCAATATATATAGGAATGGCTATGGAATTGCCATAATAGGTAGGTATGGTGGCTGTTTTGAGGAAAGTATATGGTGGCTGTTTTGAGGAAGGTGGGTTTAATGCACCGGCGAAAGTTGCGCGGTACTAGAGAGGCTAGCAAAGGTGGAAGGGTGAGAGTGCGTATAATCCATGGACTCAACATTAGTCATAAAGAAATCACATACTTATTGCAAAAGTCTATTAGTTATCGAAGCAAAGTATTAGACGCATGCTCCTAGGGGATAGGTTGGTAGGAGTTAACCATCGCGCGCTCCCGACCCTCACACAAAGGTTGACAATCATTAAACAAATCATGCTCCGACTTCGTTACATAACGGTTCACCATACGTGCATGCTACGGGAATCACAAACTTTAACACAAGTATTTCTTCCAATTCACAACTACTCACTAGCATGACTCTCATATTACCATCTTCATATCTCAAAACTATATGCAAGGAATCAAACTTCTCATAGTATTCAATGCACTTAATATGAAAGTTTTTATTATATCCCTCTTGGATGCCCATTATATTAGGACTAAATTCATAACCTAAACCAATTACCATTCTGTTTAAAGACTCTCAAAATAATATAAGTGAGGTACGAGAGTTCAATAATTTCTATAAAATAAAACACCACCGTGCTCTAAAAAGATATAAGTGAAGCACTAGAGCAACATTGCCTAGCTCAAAAGATATAAGTGAAGCACATAGAGTATTCTAATAAATTCATGATTAATGCGTGTCCCCCTCAAAATATGTGTGCAGCAAGGATGATTGTGGCAAACTAAAAAGCAAAGACTCATCATACAAGACGCTCCAAGCAAAACACATATCATGTGGTGAATAAAAATATAGCCTCAAGTAAATTTACCGATGGATTGAAGACGAAAGAGGGGATGCCTTCCGGGGCATCCCCAAGCTTAGGCTCTTTGGTATCCTTGAATATGGCTTGGGGTGCCTTGGGCATCCCCAATCTTAGGCTCTTGCCACTCCTTATTCCATAGTCCATCAAATCTTTACCCAAAACTTGAAAACTTCACAACACAAAACTCAACAGAAAACTCATGAGATCCGTTAGTATAAGAAAAATAAATCACCACTTTAGGTACTGTTGTGAACTCATTCTTTATTTATATTGGTGTAATATCTACTGTATTCCAACTTCTCCATGGTTCATACCCCCCGATACAACCCATAGATACATCAAAATAAGCAAACAACACAAAGAAAACAGAATCTGTCTAAAACAGAACAGTCTGTAGCAATCTATAGACTTCGAATACTTATGTAACTCCAAAAATTCTGAAACTTTAGGAAAATCAGGGAAATTTGTATATAAATCTTGTGTAAAAATTTCATATCAAAAGCACGTTCCAGTGAATTTACAAAATTCCTGGACTGAGAGCAAAAGTTTCTGTTTTTCAGCAAAATCAAATCACAAACATCGTAGACCATCCCAAAGGTCTTACTTGGCTCAAACACTAATTTAAACAAGAAAACACAATTACTACAGAGGTAATAATGTTTAAAACACTCAAAAACAGAAGCAAAAACAAAAGCATAAAAATAAAATTGGGTTGCCTCCCAACAAGCGCTATTGTTTAACGCCCCTAGCTAGGCATAACGCAATAGATCTAGGTATTGTCATCTTTGGTATGCAATCCATAAGTAGCTCTCATAATAGATTCATAAGGTAATTTTATTTTCTTTCTAGGAAAGTGATCCATGCCTTTCCTTAATGGAAATTGGAATCTAATATTTCCTTCTTTCATATCAATAATTGCACCAATCGTTCTAAGGAAAGGTCTACCAAGAATAATAGGACATGTAGGATTGCAATCTATATCAAGAACAATGAAATCTACGGGCACATAATTCCTATTTGCAACAATAAGAACATCATTAATCCTTCCCATAGGTTTCTTTATAGTGGAATCCGCAAGATGCAAATTTAAAGAGCAATCATCAAATTCACGGAAACCTAGCACATCACATAAAGTTTTTGGAATCGTGGAAATGCTAGCACCCAAATCACACAAAGCATGGCACTCATAATATTTAATTTTAATCTTAATAGTAGGTTCCCACTCATCATAAAGCTTCCTTGGTATAGAAACTTCCAACTCAAGTTTTTCTTCAAAAGATTTCATCATAGCATCCACGATATGTTTAGTAAAAGCTTTATTTTGATTATAAGCATGCGGAGAATTCAACATGGATTGCAGCAAGGAAACACATTCAATCAAAGAACAACTATCATAATTAAAGTCCTTGAAATCCAAAAGAGTGGGTTCATTGCTATTTTAAGTTTTGACCTCTTCAATCCCACTTTTATCAATCTTAGCATCAAGATCTATAAACTCCGAATCATTGGGACGCCTTTTAACTAAAGTTGACTTATCTCCAGTCCCATCTTTATCAAGATTTATATTAGAAAACAAAGATTCAATAGGAGTCACATCAATCACTTTAAGATCTTCATCATTATTATCCCGAGAACACACCTTTTCAAGCCATTCACGCTTAGCACGTATTCTAGCGGTTCTTTCCTTGCACTCATAAATAGAAATTCTCATAGCCTTTAAGGACTCATTAATATCATGCTTGGGTGGAATAGATATAATTTTCAAAGAATCAATCTCAAGAGAAATTCTATCAACGTTCCTAGCCAAATCATCAATCTTGAGCAATTTTTCTTCAATCATAGCATTGAAACCTTTTTGCGAGCTAATAAATTCTTTAATATTATTCTCAAGATCAGAGGGCATCTTATTATAATTTCCATAAGAATTGTTGTAGGAATTACCGTAATTATTAGAGGAGTTACTAGGAAACGGCCTAGGATTGAAATTACCTCTATACGCGTTATTACCAAAATTGTTCCTACCAACAAAATTCTCATCCATAGATTCATTATTATTTCCAATCAAAGAAGACAAAGGCATATCATTAGGATCAATAGGAGCACTCTTACTAGCAAACAATTTCATCAATTCATCCATCTTTTCACTCAAAGTATTTATTTCTTCAATAGCATGGACTTTTTTACTAGTTGGAGATCTTTCGGTATGCCATTGAGAGTAATTTGCCATAATATTATCTAGGAGTTTAGTAGCTTCTCCTAATGTGATTTCCATAAAAGTACCACCCTCGGCGGAATCTAAGAGATTCCTAGAAGCAAAATTCAATCCCGCACAAAAAAATTGTATAATCATCCATAAACTCAAACCATGCGCGGGGCAATTTCTAATCATTAGTTTCATCCTCTCCCAAGATTGTGCAACATGCTCATGATCAAGTTGCTTAAAATTCATTATATCGTTCCTAAGGGAGATGATCTTAGCGGGCGGAAAATACTTGGAAATAAAAGCATCTTTACACTTATTCCATGAATCAATACTATTTTTAGGCAAAGATGAAAACCAAGTTTTAGCACGATCTCGTAGTGAGAACAGAAATAGCTTCAATTTAACAATATCATTATCCACATCTTTCTTCTTTTGCATATGACACAACTCAACGAAAGTATTTAGATGGGATGCGGCATCTTCACTAGGAAGGCCGGAAATTTGTTCTTTCATAACAAGATTAAGCAAAGCGGCATTAATTTCATAAGATTTCGCACTCGTGGCGGGAGCAATCGGAGTACTAATAAAATCATTATTATTAGTATTGGAAAAATCACACAACTTGGTATTCTCTTGAGACATCGTGACAAAGCAACCAATCTAGCACACAAGCAAAAGAAAAGCAAACGAAAAGACGAACGGAAGAAGGGCGAATAAAAAGGCAAATCTTTTTGGTATTTTCTGAAAATCGTTTTAGAAGTGGGGGAGAGGAAAATGAGAGGCAAATGACAAATAATGTAAATGAAAGAGATGAGTTTGTGATGGGTACTTGGTAGGCTTGATGTAGATCTCCCCGACAACAGCGCCAGAAATCCTTCTTGCTACTTCTTGAGCATGCGTTGGTTTTCCCTTGAAGAGGAAAGGGTGATGCAGCAAAGTAGATAAGTATTTCCCTCAGTTGTTGAGAACCAAGGTATCAATCCAGTAGGAGATACAAGCAAGTCCCCAATAGATGTACCTACACAAATAATCAAACACTTGCACCCAACGCTATAAAGGGGTTGTCAATCCCTTCACGGTTACTTGCAAGGATGAGATCTGATAGAGATAGATAGATAGGATTGCTAAAACGAAAAGTAAAAGTAAAAAGATTGTAGCTAAGTATTTTTGGTATTTTTGGTTTATAGATCTGAAAATATAATATGGAAAATAGACCCGGGGGCCATAGGTTTCACTAGAGGCTTCTCTCATGAAGGAAAATAATACAGTGGGTGAACAAATTACTGTCGAGCAATTGATAGAAAAGCGAATAATTATGACGATATCCAAGGCAATTATTATGCATATAGGCATCACGTCCGTGTCAAGTAGACTGAAACGATTCTGCATCTACTACTATTACTCCACACATCGACCGACTCCTGCCTGCATCTAGAGTATTAAGTTCATGAAGAACAGAGTAACGCATTAGGTAAGATGACATGATGTAGAGGGATAAACTCAAGCAATATGATGAAAACTCCATCTTTTTATCCTCGATGGCAACAATACAAATATGTGCCTCACTACCCCTACTTTGTCACTGGGTGAGGACACCACAAGATTGAACCCAAAACTAAGCACTTCTCCCATTGCAAGAATTACCAATCTAGTTGGCCAAACCAAACCAATAACTCGAAGAGACTTCCAAAGATATGAAATCATGCATATAAGAATTCAGAGAAGATTCAAATAATATTCATAGATAAGCTGAACATAAACCCACAATTCATCGGATCTCGACAAACACACCGCAAAATAGTAGTACATCGGATAGATCTCCATGAAGATCATGAAGAACATGGTATTGAAGAACAAAGAGAGAGAAGAAGCCATCTAGCTACTAGCTATGGACCCGAAGGTCTGTGGTAAACTACTCACGCATCATCGGAGGGGCAATGGAGTTGATGTAGATGCCCTCCGTGATCGATTCCCCCTCCGACAGATTACCGGAAAAGGCTCCAAGATTGGATCTCACGGGAACAGAGGCTTCCGGCGGCGGAAAAGTATTTTCGTGGCTCTTTTTGGTATCCAGGGAATTTATAGGTCGAAGAATAGGGTTAGGAGGGCTGCCGTGGGGACACAAGCCAGGGGGGCGCGCCCCCCCTAGGGCGCGCCCTGGTGGCTTGTGACGCCACGGCAGGTCTCCTGCCTTCATCTCCAAGTCTGCTGGGTTTCTTCTGGTCCAAGAAAAATCATTACGAAGATTTTATTCTGTTTGGACTCCGTTTAATATTCCTTATCTGCAATACTCAAAAACAAGGAAAAAACAGAAACTGGCACTAGGCTCTAGATTAATAGGTTAGTCCCAAAAATAATATAAAATATCATATTAATGCATATAAAACATCCAAAACAGATAATATAATAGCATGGAACAATCAAAAATTATAGATACGTTGGAGACGTATCAACACATAATTTTTATTTTCAATAATGAGCACATCATTAATCCTACCTAGAGGTTTCTTGATGGTAGATTCCGCAAGATGCAAGTTAAGGAAACAATCTTCAATATTAGTGAGACCAAGCACATCATAAAGAGATTTAGGAATGGTTGAAACACTAGCACCAAGGTCACACAAGGCATTGCATTCATATTTATTTATATTTATTTTGATAGTAGGTTCCCACTCACCATGCAATTTTCTAGGAATAGATACTTCAAGCTCAAGTTTCTCATCATAAGCTTTTATCATAGCTTCTACTATATGTTCGGTAAAAGCTTTGTTTTGTTCATAAGCATTGGGTGAGCTAATAATGGTTTGCAACAAGGAAATGCATTATACTAAAGATCAATTATCATAATTAAAGTCCTTGTAATCCAAAATAGTGGGCACATCACTAGTTAAAGTTTTGACCTCTCCAAACCCACGTTTTTTAGTTTTAGCATCAAAATCATCACCATCCAAGCAAACGGGACGCTTCACAACTAGAGTTGAATCATCTCCAGTCCCTTTATCGTTTATATTCATAGAGGTAAACAAAGATTCAATAGGAGAAGTACCAATCATTTTAAGATCTTCATCATGATTCTGGTAAAAACCGGGTGGAAGAGCTTTTTCTATGAATTCCCGCTTAGCTTTCAACTTAGCGGTCCTCTCCTTACTTTCATTAATAGATATTTGGATAGATTTAATAGTCTCTTTAAAATCATGCTTAGGTGGCAAAGCTTTACTTTTAAGAGTTTCTACATCAAGAGCAATTCTATCCATGTTTTTAGCCAAAGCATCAACTACATGCAATTTTTCTTCTACCATAGTGTTGAAAACCTTTTGAGAATTAATGATTTATTTAATTGTATTCTAAAGATCATAGGGTATCCTATTAGAATTTGTAGAAGAATTTCCATAGTTGTTGGAGGAATTACCGGGATACGGTCTTGAATTGAAATTTCCTCTATAAGCATTGTTGTTGAAATTATTTCGCGAGATAAAGTTCACATCAATAGCATCATTATTTTGCTCAATAAAAGTAGAAAAGGGCATATCATTTGGATCAACATGAGCATTTTTACTAGCAACCATATTCATAAGAGTGTCCACTTTTTCACTCAAAGTAGCGATTTATTCAACAGAATTTACCTTCTTACTGGTTGGAGCTCTTTCGGTATGCCATTGAGAATAATTTGTCATAATGTTGTCCAGAAGTTTTGTGGCCTCTCCTAAGGTCACATCCATGAAGGTACCACCTGCAGCAGAA
Source organism: Elymus sibiricus (assembly GCA_039707655.1). NCBI lineage: Eukaryota > Viridiplantae > Streptophyta > Magnoliopsida > Poales > Poaceae > Elymus > Elymus sibiricus. The sequence continues at coordinate 376,933,895 of CM077667.1, forward strand.
TCTAGAAGATTTCTGGACACAAAGTTTAGTCCAGCATAGAAGTTTTGGATAATCATCCACAAATTTAAGCCATGAGTAGGACAATTTCTTATCATCAATTTCATTCTCTCCCAAGCTTGTGCAACATGCTCTTGAGGTTTTTGTTTAAAATTCATTATTTGATTTCTAAGGGAGATGATCTTAGCAGGAGGAAAATACTTGGCAATAAAAGCATCGTTACACTTATCCCATGTTCCAATACTATTACGTGGTAAAGATGAAAACCAAGCTTTAGATTTATCTCTTAGTGAAAAAGGAAATAATTTTAGTTTCACAATATCATTATCGATATCCTTTTTCTTTTTCATATCACATAATTCAACAAAGGTATTAAGATGTGACGCGGGATCCTCATTAGGACTTCCCAAAAATTGATCCTTCATGACAAGATTTAGCAATGCAACATTAATATCCAAAGCCTCCGCACTAGTGGCGGGTGGTATAGGAGTACTAATAAAATCATTGTTATTAGTATTTGAGAAGTCACACAACTTAGTAGTATCTTGAGACATGGTGACCAAACAAGCAGGACAAGTAAACTAGCAAGCAAAGAAGTAAACTAGTAACAAGCAAAGATAAATATTTTTGTATTTTTGATTTTTATGAAACAAGCTAAATAAAACAGCAAATAAAAAGATAAACAAGTGAATGATAATTTGTATGAAGTTACTTGATAGTTGATGATGATATTCCCCGGCAACGGCGCCAGAAATCCTCCCTGATACTTGTGATCTGCGTTGGGTTTTCCGTGAAGAGGAACGGGTAATTGCAGCACAAAGTGGGTAAGTATTTCCCTCAGTTATCAAAACCAAGGTTTATCGAAACAATAGGCATATCAATCCTCAACCATCTTCAGCGGCTGCACACAAAAGAGCAAGCAACTTGCACCCAACGCGGGCAAGAGGGTTGTTAATCCCCTTGATCTCGTTATTTGCAAGCGAATGAGTTGTGTAGATAATTTTAAATTGCAAATTAAAATAAAAAGTAAATAAAGGCAGCAAGGTAATAGTAGTGTTTGTAAATTTATAAGTGAATAGACCCGGGGGGCATAGTTTTCCCTAGCGGCATCTCTCATGTAGGCAGCATACGGTGGGTAACAAATTACTGTTGGGCATTTGATAGAAAAGCGGATAGTTATGCGATTTTCACGGCAATGATCATGTGTATATAGACATAACGTCCATAAACAAATAGGCCGACTCCTGCCTACACCTATTACTATTACTCCACTCATCGACCGCTATCCAGCATGCATCTAGAGTATTAAGTAAAATAGAGTAATGCATGGAGAACGATGACATGATGTAGACAAAGTATACTCAAGCAATATGAATGAACCCCGTCATGTTATCTTTAGTAGCAACAACACACAGATGCATCTTGTCCCCTACTTTGTCACTGGGATACAGAAACTCGTTAGGTTGAACCTACCACAACGCACCACTCTCACTTAAGATAGATCAATCTACTTGGCCAAAGCACATCAATAAATTGGAGAGCATTACGAAGCTATAATGATCATGCAAATAAGAATCTTAATATTTAGAGGTGACTCAAATACTTTTCATGAATAATCTAAACATAAACCCATAATTCATCGGATCCCAACAAACACACCGCACAATAGGATTACATCGGATAGATCGAAGCGAAGATGCGATGATCATTGTATTGAAGATCAAGAGATAGAGAGATTGGCATCTAGGTAATAGCTATGGACCCGTAGGTCTATGGTGAACTACTCACACATCATCATGAGGGCAACAAGGTTGATGTAGAGGCCCTCTATGATCGATCCCGCCTCCGGCAGGGTGCCAGAACGGAGCTCTAGATGGCCTCGCGACGGAACAGAGACTTGCGGCGGCGGAAAAAGGGTTTCGGGACTGCTTCCAGGGTTTTTAGGATATACTAGAATTTATAGGCCAGAGAGGGGCGTCGGGAGACGCCCAAGGGGGCCAGCACACATCAGGCCCCCCCCCAGGGCACGCCCTGTTGCGTGCTGGTGCCCTCATGCGGCCTCCGGTATCCTCCCGAAGCTTCCAGGTATTCTTTTGGTCTAGAAAACATCATAAAAAAGTTTCGTGGCAATTGGACTTCGTTTGGTACTGTAAACCTGAAAAGTGAAAAACATGCCGAAAACAACAACTAACACTGGGCACTGGGTCAATAGGTTAGTGCTAAAAAATATTATAAATTGGTAAATAAAGTCCCAAAAATTATCCTAGAATGATAATATATCAGCATGGAACAATCAAAAATTATAGATACGTTGGAGACGTATCAGACGCATGCTGGATAGCAGTCTTGGGATGGAGTAACAGTAGTAGATGCAGTTGGATTAACGGTCTACTTATCATGGATGTAATGCTTATGTGAGATTATGCCATTAATGATCATAGTGCTACTTGATACTGATGATTTGCGTTGGATTTTTCGTGAAGAGGAACGGGTTATCGCAGCACAAAGTGGGTAAGTATTTCCCTCAGTTATGAAACCAAGGTTTATCGAACCAATAGGAATATCAATCCTCAACCGTCTTCAGCGGCTACACACAAATGAACAAACAACTTGCACCCAACGCGGGCAAGAGGGTTGTCAATCCCCTTGATCTCGTTATTGGCAAGCAAATGAGTTCTGTAGATAATTGTAAAATAAAATAAAAAGTAAATAAAGGCAGCAAGGTAATAGTAGTGTTTGTAAATATATAAGTGAATAGACCCGAGGGCCATAGTTTTCCCTAGTGGCATCTCTCATGTAGGCAACATACGGTGGGTAACAAATTACTGTTGGGCAATTGATAGAAAAGCGGTTAGTTATGCGATTTTCACGGCAATGATCATGTGTATATAGGCATCACGTCCATAAACAAATAGGCCGACTTCTGCTTGCACCTATTACTATTACTCCACTCATCGACCGCTACCCAGCATGCATCTAGAGTATTAAGTAAAATAGAGTAATGCATGGAGAACGATGACATGATGTAGACAAAGTAAACTCAAGGAATATGAATGAACCCCATCGTGTTATCCTTAGTAGAAACAACACAAAGACGCATCTTGTCCCCTACTTTGTCACTGGGATATAGAAACTCGTCGGGTTGAACCTACCACAACGCACCTCTCCCACTGAAGATAGATCAATCTACTTGGCCAAAGCACATCAATAAATCGGAGGGCATTACAAAGCTATAATGATCATGCAAATAAGAATCTTAATATTCAGAGGTGACTCAAATACTTTTCATGAATAATCTAAACATAAACCCACAATTCATCGGATCCCAACAAACACACCGCACAATAGGATTACATCGGATAGATCAAAGCGAAGATGCGATGATCATTGTATTGAAGATCAAGAGATAGAGAGATTGCCATCTAGGTACTAGCTACGGACCCGTAGGTCTGTGGTGAACTACTCACACATCATCATGAGGGTAACAAGGTTGATGTAGAGGCCCTCTATGATCGATCCCCCTCCGGCAGGGTGCCAGAACGGAGCTCTAGATGGCCTCGCGACGAAACAGAGACTTGCGGCGGCGGAAAAAGGGTTTCGGGACTGCTTCCAGGGTTTTTAGGATATATTAGAATTTATAGGCCAGAGAGGGGCGTCGGGAGACGCTCGAGGAAGGCCCAAGCCATCAGGGCGCACCCCAGGGCGCGCCCTGTTGGCTTGTGCGGCCCTCGTGCGGCCCCCGGCCTCCTTCCGAAGCTTCAAGGTCTTCTTTTTGTCCAGAAAAAATCATCAAAAAATTTCATGGCAATTGGACTCCGTTTGGTACTGTAAACCTGAAAAGTGAAAACATGCAGAAAACAGCAACTGGCACTGGGTCAATAGGTTAGTGCTCAAAAATATTATAAATTTGTAAATAAAGACCCAAAAAATATCCGAGAATGATAATATATCAGCATGGAACAATAAAAAATTATAGATACGTTGGAGACGTATCACTACTTTTCTGTCAATTTTCCAACAGTAATTTCTCTACCATGCCACTACCTGCTTTCGAGAGAGATGCAACTACATGTCTTCTCGCAAAAGCTTGAGAATTTTGGCTATGTCATCGACGACTTGGACATGTTGGCATGGGGAATTTGAGCACTCTCACGAATAAAAAGCATTTTATAGGAATCGTGGGAGTCAAATTCATCAAGGTTCATTTGTCTGAGGCTTGTGAGTCCGTAAACATGACTAGATCCAAGCGCACCTCAAAGACTATCATGACTACCACTCGTCTCTATGAATTGCTTCATATGGATCTTTTCAGTCCTACTCATTATGCCACACTAACCAATGCAATATCTCTATATGGCTTCGTTATTCTTGGATTTCTCTCGTTATACCTGGGTGCATATTATCATGTACAAAACTGAAGTGCAGGAAGTCTTTAGCTGATTCTCAAGCTGGGCCACGACGAATTTTTGGCCTCAAGATCAAGTGCAGGAGTGACAGTGGCATAGAGTTCAGAAACACTAGAGTTGATGATTATCTTGATGAACTCGGGATTACTCATGAGTTATCTGCCCTACACTCCTTAGCAGAATGACCTAGTGGAGTGCAAGAATAGGTCTCTTACTGAGATGGCTCGACTATGCTTGATGAATACAAGACTCCTTGTCACTGGTGGCCGGAAGCAATTAATACCGCATGCCACATCATCAATCGGGTATATCTTCACAAATTCCTCAAGAAGACTTCATATGAGCTCCTTACTAACAAGAAACCCAATGTAAGTTATTTCAAAGTCTTCGGTGCTAAATGTTGGATTAGAAATCCACATCATAGTTCCAAATTCGCACGGAAAGCACATGAGGGTTTCATGCTTGGTTACGAAAAGGACTCGCACACCTACAAAAGCCTTGAACACCTATCACGACAAGGTTGTTGAAACTGTAGATGTGCGATTCGATGAAACTAACGTCTTGCAAAGAGAGAACATGCCTCCTATGCTAGATGAATTATCTCATGAGGAATCTATGAAGTTCATGGGCACTGGTGAAATTGTGCCCACTGAATAAACTACTGCTGATGACGAAGTGATCATTCCATGCCATGAAGATATTCCTAACTCTGAAGAAAATGCTCAGCAGCAATAAAGTCTTCGACCTGCACATCCTCGAGCGCAAATGAAGTGCAGATCGATAAAATCATCGACAACATAAATGCACCAGGTCCTCTCACTCGCTCAAAAGCTTCTCAATTAGCTAACTTTTGTGGGCACTATGCTTTTGTTACTATCACAACACCCACCAAAGTTGATGAAGCATTTATGGAGACTGAGTGGATTCAAGCCATGCAAGAGGAATTGCATCAATTCAAGATCAACAATGTGTGGGAACTCGTCAAGCGACGTGATCCTCGTAAGCACAATATTATTGGCACCAGGATCTACGCAACAAATAACACAAAAATGCCCAAGTGGTGAGGAATAAGGCTCGTCTTATAGCTCAGGGCTACACACAGTTTGAGGGGATTGATTTCCATGGAACCTTTGCTCATGTTACTAGGATTGAAGCAATTTGTATACTACTTGCTTATGCTAACCATTGATAGAAAAGCGTAGGTAAGTATGTCCTTCAGTGAGAACCAAGGTTATCGAACCAATAGGAGAACAACGCAAATTACCGTCTTCAGCGCCTACGCACAAAAGAGCAAACAGTTGCACCCAACACGGGCAAGAGGGTTGTCAATCCCCTTGAACTCATTACTTGCAAGTGATAAGTAGTGATAGATAGATAATTTGATAAATATAAATAGTAAATAAAAAGAAAGTAAATAATGGCAGCAAGTTATTTAGAGTTTTTGTAATTATAATTGTGAGGAGACCCGGGGGCCATAGTGTTCGCTAGAGACTTCTCTCTCGAAGAAGGCATACGGTGGGTAAACAAATTACTGTTGGGCAATTGATAGAAAAGCACATAGTTATGCAATATTTATTCATGACAATGATCGTGTATATAGGCATCACGTCCATAAACAAGTAGACCGGTTCCCGCCTGCTGAAAGGACGTGGATGTCGCCTAGAGGGGGGGTGAATAGGCGCTTTAAAATAATTACGGTTTAGGCTTGAACAAATGCGGAATAAAACTAGCGTTTAGTATGTCAAGCACAAAACCTAAAACAACTAGGCTCACCTATGTGCACCAACAACTTATGCTAAGCAAGATAAACAACTAAGTGATAACAAGATATATAGCATGAAACAATATGACTATCACAAAGTAAAGTGCATAAGTAAAGGGCTCGGGTAAGAGATAACCGAGGTACGTGGGGACGACGATGTATCCCGAAGTTCACACCCTTGCGGATGCTAATCTCCGTTTGGAGCGGTGTGGAGGCACAATGCTCCCCAAGAAGACACTAGGGACACCGTAATCTCCTCACGCCCTCGCACAATGCAAGATGACGTGATTCCACTAAGGGACCCTTGAGGGCGATCACCGAACCCGTACAAATGGTAACCCTTGGGGGTGGTCACCGAACCCGTACACTTTGGCAACCCTTGGGGGAGGTCACCGCTACCCGTACAAATTGCTCAGGGAAATCTCCACAACCTAATTGGAGACCCCGACGCTTGCCCGAAGCTTTACACCACAATGATTAAGCTCTGAGACACCACCAACCGTCTAGGGCGCCAAGGAACCCAAGAGGAACAAGCTCTAGGGTGCTCAAACACCCAAGAGTAATAAGTTTCTCAAACTTCACTTCCACGTATCACCATGGAGAACTCAAACCTATACACCAAATGCAATGGCAAGGGCACACGGAGTGCCCAAGTCCTTCTCTCCCAAATCCCACCACAACAACTAATGCTATGGAAGAAAATGAGAGAAAGAACGAAGAAGAACACGAAGAACTCCAAGATCTAGATCCAAGGGGTTCCCCTCACATAGAGGAGAAAGTGAATGGTGGAAATGTTGAATCTCGATCTCCTCTCTCTTTTCCCTCAAGAACTAGCAAGAATCATTGGAGGGATTGAGAGTTAGCAAGCTCGAAGAAGGTCAACAATGGGGGAAGAACACGAGCTCAAGAGTTGGGAACCATTGGGGAAGAAGACCCCCTTAAATAGCCCACCCTGAATCCAACCGTTATGCCCACAAGTCATGCTCAAGCGGTACTACCGCTCGGGGGAGCGGTACTACCGCTTAGCACGGTCAAAACAGCCCAACGAGACAGAAAAACACGAGTGGTAGTTCTGCCAGAGAGGTAGTACCGCTAGGGGGAGAGGTAGTACCACTTGAGAGGTACTACCGCTCGGGGGAGAGGTAGTACCGCTTGAGAGGTACTACCGCTCTCTACTACTGCTCTACCACCGCTCAAGCATATTGGGCACCAGAAGCATAAAATAAGCGGAAGTGGGAGCGGTAATGGTCAGCAGAAGTACTGCTTAAGAGGTACTACCGCTCGGGGGAGAGGTTCTACCGCTTGAGGGGTACTATCGCTCTCTACTACCGCTTAAAGCAGTACTTCAGCCCAAACAAAACCGAAACCGCCATAACTTTCGCATACGGACTCCAAAATGAGCAAACTCAAGCTTGTTGGATAGATGACGGCAAGTACTATCAAGCAATGGAGAATAAATGCCAATAGGATAAGGAAGATGACCTTACCAAGAAGTATCCGGCAAAATCTCCAACACCGAAAACACAAATATGATACATACGAAAACCATTTTCGATGCGCTTGAGCTTATCACGATGAAGATCATAAGCTCCAAAACTCCCAAAGCGAAAAGCCAAACAAGAACCAAGAAATATGATGCATGCACGCAAATGGTTTGAGCTCTCAACGAATGATATGATCAAGATACTCACTTGAGAGCCCCCCTTGATAGTACGACAATCGATCCTATAACCCGGTCTCCCAACTACCACCATGAGACCGGTAAAATAGAAAACCTATCAAGGGCAAACCTTTGCCTTGCGCATAGTCCACTTGAGGTAGATGATGACGATCTTGTCCTCCTCAAGATGTACCACCTTTCTTGATTGCGCCGACTCGATGAAGACTAGTAGATTGCTCCCCCATACTCTATTAATGGTGAGCCACTCTTCGGCACATCTTCACGAGTCCATTGTCAGCACAAAGGACAGCAAGCTTCAAGCAAGATCTCTTCGTGATGCTCCACTTGAACTTGCACACCGCAAACTTGATGACGATCACCACTTGATGTCATCCTCCATGGGTTGTATGAGATCTTCCTCTTGATGCAAGCCCATGGAAACATACCTAACCCCACATAGAACTCTCACGTAGACTATGGGTTAGTACACAACGCGTGATGGACAATGCTTACTATACCATGGGATCACTTGATCCCTCACGGTACATATTGTAAGCTTTGTGTGTTGATCAACTTGATTCACTCTTTGACTTAGTCTTGATCAACCTTGTATCTTATCTTCTCTCTTCATAAAGATGATGTCTTGAAGGTAAACATGAATGTTCGCACAATCTTCTTCTTCAAGATATGCTAGCAATAAGCTCAACTCTCACATGACCAATTTTGGATAGATCCTTAAATGCCACCTTGGTCATCACATAAACTTCTTGAAACCAACAAATGGACTCCAAGAAGTGTCTATGGACAAATCCTTCGAATATACATCAAGGCAACCATTAGTCCATAGGGATGTCATCAATTACCATAACCACACATGGAGAAATGTGCTCTTACACCTGCACCTACTACTATTACTCCACCCATCGCCCGCTATCCAGCATGCATCTAGAGTATTAAGTAAAAATGGATTAATGCTTGGAGGATGATGGCATGATGTAGACAAAGTAAATCCAATCAATATGAATAAACCCCATCATTTTACCCTTAGTGGCAGCAATATAATACATGTAATGCCCCTTTCTGTCACTGGGATTGAGCACCGCAAGATTAAACCCACTACAACTCACCACTCCCACTTGAAGATAAATCAATCTAGTTGGCATAACCAAACCGATAGATCGGAGAGCATTACGAGGCTATAACAATCATGCAAATAAAATACCAGCAAGTATTCAATATCTTTTCATGAATAATCTGAACATAAACCCACGATTCATCGGATCCCAACAAACACACCGCAAAGATTGATTACATAAGATAGATCAACGCGGGAATCGCGGTGATCTTGGCAATGAAGAACATAGAGAGAGAGATAGCCATCTAGGCACTAACTACGGACCCGTAGGTCTACGGTGAACTACTCACACATCACCATGGGAGCAGCAAGGTTGATGTAAAGGCCCTCCGTGATCGATCCCCCCTCCGGCAGGGCACAGGAACAGGGCTCCAGATGGGCACACGGTGTAACAGAAACTTGCGGCAGCGGAAAAAGTGTTTCGGGAGGCTCTTTAGGGTTTTTGCGATTAATGAGAATTTATAGGCCAGAGATCAGGGCCAGAGGGTCGGGGGCGTGTCCCCAAGCCATCAGGGCGCGACCACCCCCCTGGGCGCGCCCTGTTGGCTTGGGGGCACCTCGTGTGCCCTCTGGTCCTCCTCCGATGCTTCCATGTCTTATTTTGGTCTAGAAAAAATCATTAAAAAGTTTTGGGGTATTTGGACTTTGTTTGGTACAGTATTCCCGAAAAGCCAAAAACACGTAGAAAACAGCAACTAGCACTTGGCACTGGGTTAGGTTAGTGCTAAAAAATAATATAAAACAGTAAGTAATTGCCTAAAAAGTATCCTAGAATGATAATATAATAGCATGGAACAGTAAACCAATTATAGATACGTTGGGGACATATCAGCATCCCCAAGCTTAATTCCTGCTCATCCTCGAGTAGATAAATGATAAAAACAGAATTTTTGATGTGGCATGCTACCCGACATGTAATCTTTTCAGGTATGATCATTGAGAAATGATGAATCAATAAACATTAATATAGTAATATCCATAAGCATAAATAACACAATCATCAACTTTCAAAATATACGATCCTTAAAGAATGTTGACCCCCCATTCATTTTATCATATTAGCATGGCATGACTCCGTCTTCACCACATAAATACAAATGTTAAGCGACACGGTGTTAAGCCAAGTAATTGGATCATACTTTTTCACGCGTTTCAACATTTTATACCTCACCCAATACATGAGCGTGAACCAAGGACATAGCATATCGGTGGAACAAAATGTGGTGGTAGGTTTTAATGGGGTAAAAGTAGAGAAGAAAGTCTCGCATCAACTAGGCGTATCAACGGGCTATGAAGATGCCCATCAATCGATATCAATGCAAGGAGTAGGGATTGCCATGCAACGGATGCACTAGAGATATAAGTGTATGAAAGCTCAAATGAAACTAAGTGGGTGTGCATCCAACTTGCTTGCTCATGAAGACCTCGAGCATTTGAGGAAGCCCGTCATAGGAATATATAAGACAAGTTCTATAATGAAAAGTTCCCACTAGTACATGAAAGTGACAAAACATGAGACCCTCTATATGAAAAACATGGTGCTTTATCTAAGCACAAGTGTGGAAAAAGAGGTAGTAGCACTGTCCCTTCTCTCTTTATCTCTCATTTATTTCTTTCTTTTCTTTTCCTTTTTTTCTTTTTTTTTATTTTTCTTTCTTTTTTCCTTTTCTCGTTTTCTCTTTTTTTTTTCTTTTTCTTTCTTTTTCTTGGTGGGCTCATTTGGCCTCCCCCATTTTTATTTTTCGTCCGGAGCTCATCCCGACTTATGGGGGAATCATTGTCTCCATCATCCTTTCCTCACTAAGACAATGCTCTAATAATGATAATCATCACACTTTTATTTACTTACAACTCGATATGAAAAACTATTAAACAATATGACTCTATATGAATGCCTCTGGCAGTATACCAGGATGTGCAATGATCTACCGTAACATGTAAACAATGATGAACAATGGCTTTGCCACAAATACTATGTTAGCTGCATGATCATGCAAAGCAATATGACGATGAGTGCACAAGTCATATGATGTAACGGTGGAGGTTGCATGGCAATATATCTCGGAATGGCTATGGAAATGCCATGCTAGTTAGGTATGGTGCTTGTTTTGAGGAAGATATAATGAGGCTTATGTGCAACAGAATGTATCATGTCACGGGGTTTGGATGCACCGGCGAAAGCTGCACGGATCCTCGAGGTGAGAATGGGCAATGCACGGTACCGAAGAGGCTAGCATATATGAAAAGGTGAGTGTGCGTACATCCATGGATTCACATTAGTCATAAAGAACTCACATACTTATTGCAAAGCTTTATTAGGTCTCTCGAAGCAAAGTACTGATCGCATGCCCCTAGGGAGGAGGTTGGTACGTAGGAGTTACCCATCGCGCGCCCCCGACCTAAACAACACTAGGTTTTCAACGAGGAATAAGAATGCTCACACATCATCACCATGCCATTACCAATATTTAGATGAACAACAAATTAACACCCTTTAAATATCGATATTTCTACTAACCAACAACCATGCATTCACGCCCTTTCATATTACCACATCAATATCATTAACCCACAATTTCTCTTTTATGTGCTACATGAAGGTTTTTATTATGCACTCCTTGAATACCTATTATTTTGGACTAGTCTTATAACCCATGCGAATTACCGTCACTATATATTAGACTCTCAAACAAATTTAAGTGAAGAACGAGAGTGCAATTATTTCTATAAAATCTATACGCCACCGTGTTCTAAAAGATATAAGTGAAGCACTAGAGCAACTGCTTAGCTCAAAAGATATAGGCGAAGCACATAGAGTATTCTAATGAATTATGGTGATCATGTGTCTCTCTCAAGTAGGTGTGTCCAGCAAACAATGATTGTGGAAAACTAAAACAAAAGCAAACTAAAACACAAGACGCTCCAAGCAAAACTCATATCATGTAATGAATAAAAATGTAGCTCCAAGTGACATACCGATGGATTGATACAAAAGAGGGGATGCCTTCCGGGGCATCCCCAAGCTTAGACACTTGAGTATTCCTAGAATATACCTTGGGGTGCCTTGGGCATCCCCAAGCTTAGGCTCTTTGCTGCTTCTTATTCCTTCGTCCATCGTGATAGCACCCAAAACTTGAAAACTTCAGCACACAAAACTCAATAGAAAACTCGTGAGCTCCGTTAGTATGATAGGTAAATCAAAAACTTTAGGTACTATTATAAATTTATTCATAATTTATTATTGCATAAGGTACTGTATTCTAACTTCTCCATGGTTTATACCCCCGACACAATCCATAGCATCATCAAAACAAGCAAACTATTCAAGCAAAAACAGAATCTGTCTAAAACAGAACAGTCTGTAATAATCTGTGCAATCACCATACTTCTGTAACTGCAAAAATTCTGAAAATTTAGGAAAATATGGGGAATTTGTATACAAATACTGTGTAAAAATTCAGTAGAAGAATAAGTTCCAGTAAAATCATAGAAATTCTGCACTGGATGCAAAAGTTTCCGTTTTTGCACCGTATCAATTGTACTTATCATGCAAGTCATCCCAAAGGCTTTACTTGGCACAAACACTAATTTAAACATACAAAGACAATCATTACAGTATCTATAATCATGTTATCACACCATGACAGAAAGTAAAAACAAAAATTAAAGATAACTATTGGGTTGCCTCCCAACAAGCGCTATGCTAGGCATAATGCATAGTATCAAGTGTTGTCATCTTTAGATGGCCCTCATGATAGATTCATAAGGTGGTTTAATTCTCTTTCTAGGGAAGTGTTCCATCCCTTTACTTAGTGGGAATTGGAATCTTATGTTTCCCTCTTTCATATCAATAATAGCACCTATAGTTCGTAGGAAAGGCCTACCAAGTATTATTGGACAAGACGGATTGCATTTAATATCAAGCACAATGAAATCCATGGGCACTTAATTTCTATTAGAAAGAATAAGCACATCATTTATTCTACCCAATGGTTTGTTAATAGTGGAATCCGCATGATGCAAGTTAAGGGAACATTCATTTATATCGGTGAGACCTAGCACATCACATAAAGATTTCGGTACAGTTGAAACACTAGCACCAAGGTCACACAAAGAATTGCATTCATATTGTTTAACTTTTATTTTAATAGTAGGTTCCCACTCATCATGCAACTTTCTAGGAATAGAAACTTCTAGCTCAAGTTTTTCTTCATGAGATTTTAGCATAGCTTCTACAATATGTTTAGTAAAAGCCTTATTTCGTTCATAAGCATGGGGTGAGCTAATAATGGACTGCAGCACGGAAATACATTCTACTAAATATAAATTATCATAAAGTCCTTGTGATCCAAGATAGTGGGTACATCACCAGTTAAAGTTTTGACCTCTCCAAACCCACTTTTTCATTTTTATTATTAAGATCATCACCCTCCGAACAAACGGAACACCTTCTAGCTAAAGTTGACTCATCTCCAGTCCCTTTATCACCTATTTTCAGATTAGTAAATAAAGATTCAATGGGATAAGTACCAATCATTTTATGATCTTCATCATGATTACGGTAAAACTGGGTGGAAGAGCCTTTTATAAGAATTCTCGCTCAGCTATCGACCTACCGGTCATCTCCTTACTCTCATTAATAGATATTTGGATGGATTTAATAGACTCATTAATATCATACTTGGGTGGCAAAGTTTTAGTTTTAACAGTTTCCACATCATGAGCAATCCTATCCACATCATGAGTGGGAAATTTTCTAATCATCATTTTCATTCTCTCCCATGATTGTGCAACTTGTTCTTGCTCATGTTGTTTAAAATTCATAATTTGGTTTCGGAGAGATATAATTTTAGCGGGAGGAAAATACTTGGCAATAAAAGCATCCTTATACTTATCCCATGTTCCAATACTATTGCGAGGCAAGGATGAAAATCAAGTTTTAACTTTATCTCTTAGTGAAAAAGGAAATAATTTTAATTCGACCACATCATTATCCACATCCTTTTTCTTTTGCATATCACACAATTCAACAAAGGTGTTGAGATGAGAAGCGAGATCCTCATTAGGACTTCCCGAAAATTGTTCTTTCATCACAAGATTTAGCAATGCGACATCAATATCATAAAACTCTGCACTATTGGCGGGTGGTATTTCTGTACTAATAAAATCATTATTATTAGTATTTGATAAGTCACACAACTTAGTAGTATCTTGAGACATGGTGAAGCAAATAAACTAGCAAGCAAATGAATAAACTAGATAACTAAGCAAACAAGCAAAGATAAATATTTTTGTATTCTTTGATTTTTATAGCAAGCAAAATATAACAGCAAATAAAAAGTAGAACAAGTGAATGATAATTTGTGAGTAGGTACTTGAAAGGAATTTGATGATGATCCCCGGCAACGGCGCCAGAAATCCTTTCTGATACTTGTAAACTGCATTGGGTTTTTCCCCGAAAAGGAGGGGATGATGCAGCAAAGTGTAGGTATGTATTTCCCTTAGCAAGAACCAAGGTTATCGAACCAATAGGAGAACCACACAAATTTCCGTATTCAGCGCCTACGCACAAAAGAGCAAACACTTGCACCCAACGCGGGCAAGAGGGTTGTCAATCCCCTTGAACTCGTTACTTGCAAGCGATAAGTAGTGATAGATAGATAATTTGATAAATGTAAATTGTAAATAAAAAGAAAGTAAATGATGGTAGAAAGGTATTTAGAGTTTTTGTAATTATAATTGTGAGGAGACCCGGGGTCCATAGTGTTCGCTAGAGGCTTCTCTCTCGAAGAAGGCATACGGTGGGTAAACAAATTACTCTTGGGCAATCGATAGAAAAATGCATAGTTATGCAATATTTATTCACGGAAATGATCATGTATATATGCATCATGTCCATAAACAAGTAGACCGGCTCCTGCCTGCATCTACTACTATCACTCCACCCATCGACCGCTATCCAACATGCATCTAGAGTATTAAGTAAAAACAGAGTAATGCTTGGAGGATGATGACATGATGTAGACAAAGTATACCCAATCAATATGAATAAACCCCATGATTTTACTTAGTGGCAGCAATACAATACGTGTCATGTCCCTTTCTGTCACTGGGATTGAGCACCGCAAGATTAAACCCACTACAACGCACCACTCCCACTTGAAGATAAATCAATCTAGTTGGCCTAACCAAATCGATAGATCGGAGAGCATTACGAAGCTATAACAATCATGCAAATAAAATACCAGCAAGTATTCAATATCTTTTCATGATAATCTGAACATAAACACACAATTCATCGGATCCCAACAAACAGGTCGCAAAGATTGATTACATAAGATAGATCAGCGCCGGAATCACGTTGATCTTGGCAATGAAGAACATAGAGAGAGATAGCCATCTAGGTACTAACTACGGACCCGTAGATCTACGGTTAACTACTCACACATCACCATGGGAGTAGCAAGGTTGATGTAGAGGACCTCCGTGATCGATCCCCCCTCCGACAGGGCACGGGAACAGGGCTCCAGATGGGCACACGGCGGAACAGAGACTTGCGATGGCAGAAAAAGTGTTTCGGGGGGCTCTTTAGACTTAGTGCGATTAATGAGAATTTATAGGCCAGAGATCAGGGCCAGAGGGCCGGGGAGGTGGCCCCAAGCCTTCAGGGCGCGACCACCCCCCTGGGCGCGCCCTGTTGGCTTGGGGGCACCTCGTGTGCCCTCCGGTCTTCCTCCAAACACTACTAGAGGATGGTCCAAAGACAACACATCAATTAGAGACCCTTCGACCAAACTGTGTGCGATGCATGAATCCAAACGGTTTAGTTATAGCTCCGTTGCTAATGACGTGAACTATGTGCGATGGCGGACCCATCAAATACGATTCAAAAAATAGTTACGTGTGTGATGCATCGCATACAGTTTGTTCTTATGAACTGTTTGTGATTAGCGAAGATAACAAAAACGGTTAACAAAACTACATACGAGTGAGATGCTGCGCAAATAGTTTTTCCAAAAAATGCGTGTGTGATGTTGCCTATTATTGCACACGGTTTGAAAAAATGTAAATGTGTGTGATGCTTTGCACACGGTTTTTACAAATCATGTGTGTGTGATGTATTATATCATTGCACATAGTTATTATAATGCAATCGTCTATGATGCCATGCACACAGTTTTATAAAAAGTGTATGTGTGATGTAGCACATCACTGTACACGATGTTAAAAATGCAAATGTGTGTGATGCCTTGTGTTGACACCAGATTTTGACACGGAATAAAACGTTATTAAGATATATTCAAATGAAGAAGTGCTCTACACGAAAAATTTCCGTAGTGTTGACACGAACATCTTTGCAGTTTGAGTCATCGCCGTCCGATCTGATTTCGAAGGCCGAAACTATGCTCAAAGTACTAAGATTTCATATTCGGAGTAATGTTCGGCCGGTTAAGCCCTCAAGATGACCTCGTATGAGAAAAAGTTCAACATGAATTGTTTTCGTCTTGTCGAAACAATCGATTTTGATATAAAATTCATCACAATCCGAGGTCGTATGCAAAAGTTACAGCCATCAGAATGCGGCCCTACCACGAGGCAAAATATGGCGCGAGGGATCACACAACCACCTAAGTGATGTCTGACGGGTCACGCAAGCGGTTCAGCCTTCAAGACGGCCTCGAATGGAAAAACTTATAACACGAAAAAGTTCCGTCTCGTCGAGGCGATTGATTTTTATATATAAGTCATCCCAATCCGAGGTCGTATGCAACTTGGAGAGGCAAAACAAGATCAGACTGAAGTTTCAACCCGGAGAGGCACACGTTTTTTTCATACATTGTGTGTGCGATGTAGTCTGTCATCGCACACGCTTTCAAAAATGGAACCATGTGTGATTCCTGAAATTATTATTTTTCCAAAGAATAATGGTTTGCGTGATATGTTTGAAGGTGAGCTGACATTTTCCTTCGTCGTTTGACTTTGAGTATTTTTTCTACACTTAACATGCACCATAGAATCCTTCCATTTCTAATTTGGCACTTTTCAGATCCCATTTGCTATATTTGAGTCATTAACTGCATTTCCAGTCATTTAATGGATATAATTGAAATTTGAACTATGAATGCATGAAACAGTACGCAAAAATGATTTGAAAAATCATACTTAGGATATTGAGTATATTTGTATGCCTCATACAAGAAATGAATATAAATTCATTAGACATATATGTCAAGAATCAACCGTGGACAAGGATTTCATTGGTATTAAAATTATAAAAATTGCAAATAAAGTCTGAAAAATATGAAACTTGGCATAGTGTCATTATATGACTTCACTATGATGTGGTAAAAATTTGAGAAGGTTTAATTTTTTATGTACATCCTTTAGAAATCTGACAACCTCCAAGGAACGATCATGGTTTCAATAGTGAATGCACCAAATTAGTGGCGAACTTATGTTTTCCCTTATCATTTGACCTTGATTTTTTTCTATAGTTAAGATACACCATAGAATCCTCGATATTAAAATTTGGCACTTTTTGGAGCTCATTTGCTATATTTGAGTAATTAACTACATTTCTAGTCATTTAACGGATACATTCAAATTTGAACTACGAGTACAGAAAATAGTATAGAAAAATGATTTGAAAAATCATATTTGGGCAGTGAGTATATGTGTATGCCTCATACAAGAAATAAATATAAAATTCAAATATCTAAGTGGCAAGAATCCACCATTAACATGAAGTTTATTGGTATTTTAGTGCTAGAAAATGTATATAATGTCTAATAAATACGAAACTTGGCATGGTGTCAATATAAGACCTTAGTATACTGTAGTAAAAATTTGAGAAGGATTCACATTTTTTTTGATGGTGTAAGTGCAAAAATCAAATGACAAGAAAACACACATATGTGTGCTGAATTCTTATTGGTGAAGAGATTGAAGCCTTGAATCAATGACATGGCACTCTACGTCGGCGGGGCCCAATCCCGCGCATACCTCGACCGCCGTTGGGGCGTCCGGATCACCAGGACGAGACCAAGGGGTGAGGAGCTACGCGATCAGTGAGGCTCCTAGGGCGCGTTGCTCAGGAGTCCCCCTTGACGCTCAAGCGGCGCTCTACGTCGGCGGGGCCCAATCTCGTGCATACCTCGACCGCCGTTGGGGCGTCCGGATCACCAAGACGAGACCAAGGGGCGAGGGGCTACGTGACCAGTGAGGCTCCTGAGGCGCGTTGCTCAGGAGTCCCCCTTGACGCTCGAGCGGCTCCCATATCTTTTTGCCGGTTCCTACACCGAGAGGAGCCTGAGCCTCCAAAGGCTCCATGATGCCGTGCCGGGCCGCGGCCGAAGCCCTTGAGCGAGGGTCGACCGCTAAAAGATGGGCGCTTCCGAGGCAACAGGCCCTTGCCGGCTTGCCCAGAGGCGCCACGCGAGGACCAAGGTGCCAGGGCCTTGGCAAGGTATGCACACCGTGCCCGTGCCGCCCCCGCTCGCGGGGCGCGTGAGGGGGAGACCGACAGGTGTCGATTCAGAAAACGAGATTTCAAGACCGGAAAAAAGGAATCGCAAAGAGAGAAAATCCCCACCCTTTTTTTCAAATAGAGTTACGAAACTTTCGAGTTTCATTTCAAAAAGTGGCAATTCGAATACAAAAAAGGAACAAGCAACATCCGCGTCCGGCACCTAGGCTAGTCTTCGTCTTCGTCTTCCCCCAGCACGGAGCATAAGGCTTCCACTAGGCGTGGGCATAGTCATTGGAGGACAGTGTTGTCCGCCAGCGTGGAGCATGGGGCTTCCACTTGGGCGTGGGATGGAACCCCTCCGCGTCCTCGGGGGGCTCCGGGCGTATACAACCCACTCATTATTACGTGAGAGTGTCACGGGTTGAGCCTGGGGGTGCGCAGGGAGCTCCATGCCCCCTGGACATGGAGCCCACTTCCAGCCCCCAAGCATGATGCGGCGAAGTGGGGTCGGCTCCGGACGGGCCCTTGAGCGCGGGGGGAGCCCCCCGCGCTCTCCGCAGGGAAGGCCCGCCTCGGAACAGGTCCTTGGGCACTCCAAAGCCCGGGGACGGATGTCGTCGTTGTAGTAGCGCCGCAGCCCCCTGCGCTGCAGGCGGGGCCCGGCGCAGGGCCCTTCCGTCACGCGCGAGGCTGACGCCCAAGGTGGTGCCCCAGCGCGCCCCGCTGGGGTGCCCGGGAGCCTCACACGGGTACCCAATCCCCCGTCCCCAGGCGGGCCGAGCCGGACCCGGAGACATGGGCGAGTATGTGATCCCCTGCCGCTGGTCGAGCGAGGCCTGGCCCGGAGACATGGGCGTGTATTCCACCCTCCGTCTCTGGGTAGGCGACGCCCGTCCTGGAGACATGGGCGTGTGCTCCACCCTCCGTCTCCAGGTTGGAAGCACCTGGCCTAGGGACATGGGCGTATGTTCCACCCTCCGTCTCCAGGTTGGAAGCACCTGGCCTGGGGACATGGGCATGTGTTCCACCCTCCGTCTCCAGGCTGGGGGCGCCTGGCCTGGGGACATGGGCGTGTGTTCCACCCTCCGTCTCTAGGCAGGTGACCCCCGGTCCACGGACCCAGGCGCCTGCTCAGGGTAGCTCCCCACCAGCGGGCGCGCCTCACGAGGCTGCCAGTGCCTGGCGCCCTCGCGAGACCGACCCTGCCAGCCGCCCTCGCGAGGCTGCGCATACCAGCCCCGACGAAAGCCGCTCGTGAGGCCGCGTATGCTCCTCCTGTTGTCGTGGTGGCCGGCGCTGCTCCTTTCGCAGCCCGGGCGCTCGTCAACATGGTCGTTGTGGAGTTGCTCGAGCCCCCGGGTGCGGGCGTGGACGAGTCGCCGGGCGTCCGCCCCGGACGCGACGGGCGCGCTGGGAGGCGCGAGGTGGCGGCCACCCCGTGCGGCCAGCATCTCCCACCGGTCTTCGTCCGCGCCAGGGGTTAACTCCTGCGTGCCCGGCGAACTGGGCCACACCCCCAACGGGTGCGGGTCGCAACGCGCTTCCCAAGGGCATCCGCGTGTCCCCAGCGCCGTGCCGGTTGGTTGAGTGATTCTATGGACGCGAGCCCCCAGGCCCGTCCCATAGGGAAGCGCCTGGACCTCGCCGGCTGTGGTGGCGCGCCTGGTCGCACGACATACCCAGTCGTCGTAGCGACCGCAAGCGGCGTGGAAACGCTGTAGTTTGCGGGCCACGAGGAGCGCGACTCGCCCGCACGTCAGGTCACGGCGGACTCGGGAGGATGATACCGTGACGCGGACGCGGGGGAGGGTCAGGGCGACGAGAACGTGCTGCGCGGTTGATGAGGGCGGCAGCCTCCGGCGTCTGTCGAAGGCCGGGCTGGCGATGGCATCCGCCAACGGGGGGGCAAGGCAACGCGGGATGCCGAGGTCTGCAGGCGTCGCCCGAGCGACGTGAGCAGCCCGTCGTTCGGCGCGGGCTCGGTGTCCCTTGGCCATGGAAACGGCGAGCGGAGGCGAGGTGAAGCTTGTATAAGGTTTCCGACACGCCCCCTACCTGGCGCCCCAAATGTCGGATTTCGGGCTCCGCAAAACCCAAAGATGTTCGAACTCATGGGCGTGTGCGAAGATCCCCACCAGCTTCGTCCTCAAGCTCACAACTTCACAGCCCGGCCCGACGAACTCACTCAATCACGGGGAAGAAGATTAGCACACGAGGATTTACCCAGGTTCGGGCCGCTGCGAAGCGTAAAACCCTACTCCTGCCTTTTGGTGGATTGCCTCACGAGGAGGTTTGTGGATGAACTAGTATAGTGGTGAGTAACCTCGCGAGGGCCCTCGGGTGGTGTTGGATCTGTGTCCTCTACGGAGCAGCCTAGCCTCTATTTATAGTGGCCCGGGTCCTCCTCCCTTATCGCAATGGCGGGAAGGGATCCCACAGCGGCCAAATTCGAAAGGGGACAAGAGGTACATCTTATCCTGGCAAAAGGTGGTCTTCGCCTGCAAAGTAGCTGGTGGCGATGCAGAGGTGGGCTTGGCGATGACGTCCGTCCTGCGGGGCTCGTGGTCTTGGTCTCATTGCGCTGGAATGGAAACCTTTGTGGGGTGCCTTGGGAACTCGCGTGCGTCCTTGCCTCCTTTGCACAAAAGAGGAAACTGTCTCCTCTGCGCGCGCTGGTGCCCGCCTGGCCCGGCTTGCGTCATCCTTGACCTCCCGAGGCCGAGTATTGCATAGAGATCTCCGCCGCTCAGGAGGGGGCTTGGGGAGGCCTCTTCCCTCGGAGGGTCTTGGCGCCGTCCCCCTCGCGAGCGCGGGGCTCTCGCGAGGGCCTTGTCTTGAGTGAGGCTGCCTTGGGCCGTACCGGGCCTTCGTAGTGGGCCACGCCCTGGGCCGCAGGCAGGCAGTTGATACGTCTCCAACGTATCTATAATTTTTGATTGTTCCATGCTATTATATTATCTGTTTTGGATGTTTTATATGCATTAATATGATATTTTATATTATTTTTGGGACTAACCTATTAATCTAGAGCCTAGTGCCAGTTTCTATTTTTCCTTGTTTTTGAGTATTGCAGATAAGGAATATTAAATGGAGTCCAAATGGAATAAAATCTTCAGAATGATTTTTCTTGGACCAGAAGAAACCCAGCAGACTTGGAGATGAAGGCAGGAGACCTGCCGTGGAGTCACAAGCCACCAGGGCGCGCCCTAGGACGGGGCGCCCCCCTGGCTTGTGGCCCCCCGACAGCCCTCCTAACCCTATTCTTCGGCCTATAAATTCCAAAATATTCCTTGGATACAAAAAAGAGCCACGCAAATACTTTTCCGCCGCCGGAAGCCTCTGTTCCCGTGAGATCCCATCTTGGAGCCTTTTCCGGTAATCTGCCGGAGGGGGATTCGATCACGGAGGGCATCTACATCAACTCCATTGCCCCTCCGATGATGCGTGAGTAGTACACCACAGACCTTCGGGTCCATAGCTAGTAGCTAGATGGCTTCTTCTCTCTCTTTGTTCTTCAATACCATGTTCTTCATGATCTTCATGGAGATCTATCCGATGTAATACTCTTTTGCGGTGTGTTTGTCGAGATCCGATGAATTGTGGGTTTATGATCAGCTTATCTATGAATATTATTTGAATCTTCTCTGAATTCTTATATGCATGATTTCATATCTTTGCAAGTCTCTTCGAGTTATTGGTTTGGTTTGGCCAACTAGATTGGTAATTCTTGCAATGGGAGAAGTGCTTAGTTTTGGGTTCAATCTTGCGGTGTCCTCACCCAGTGACAAAGTAGGGGTAGCGAGGCACGTATTTGTATTGTTGCCATCGAGGATAAAAAGATGGGGTTTTCATCATATTTCTTGAGTTTATCCCTCTACATCATGTCATCTTACCTAATGCGTTACTCTGTTCTTCATGAACTTAATACTCTAGATGCAGGCAGGAGTCGGTCGATGTGTGGAGTAATAGTAGTAGATGCAGAATCGTTTCGGTCTACTTGACACGGACGTGATGCCTATATGCATAATCATTGCCTTGGATATCGTCATAACTATGCGCTTTTCTATCAATTGCTCAACAGTAATTTGTTCACCCACTGTATTATTTTCCTTCATGAGAGAAGCCTCTAGTGAAACCTATGGGTTATGGCCCCCGGGTCTATTTTCCATATTATATTTTCAGATCTATAAACCAAAAATACGAAAAATACTTCGCTGCATTCTTTTTACTTTTGTTTTACTTTATTTTCTAGCAATCTTTTATATCTATCTCTATCAGATCTCATCCTTGAAAATAACCGTGAAGGGATTGACAACCCCTTTTAGCGTTGGGTGCAAGAGTTTGATTGTTTGTGTAGGTGCGGAGATTGGGGACTTGCTTGTATCTCCTACTGGATTGATACCTTGGTTCTCAACAACTGAGGGAAATACTTATCTACTTTGCTGCATCACTCTTTCCTCTTCAAGGGAAAACCAACACAAGCTCAAGAAGTAGCAAGAAGGATTTCTCGCGCCGTTGCCGGGGAGATCTACATCAAGCCTACCAAGTACCCATCACAAACTCATCTCTTGCATTACATTATTTGCCATTTGCTTCTCGTTTTCCTCTCCCCCACTTCTAAAACGATTTTCAGAAAATACCAAAAAGATTTGCCTTTTTATTCGCCCTTCTTCCGTTCGTCTTTTCGTTTGCTTTTTGTTTGCTTGTGTGCTAGATTGCTTGCTTTGTCACGATGACTCAAGAGAATACCAAGTTGTGTGACTTCTCCAATACTAATAATAATGATTTTATTAGTACTCTGATTGCTCCCGCCACTAGTGCGGAATCTTATGAAATTAATGCCGCTTTGCTTAATCTTGTTATGAAAGAACAATTTTCCGGCCTTCCTAGTGAAGATGCCGCATCCCATCTAAATACTTTCGTTGAGTTGTGTGATATGCAAAAGAAGAAAGATGTGGATAATGATATTGTTAAATTGAAGCTATTTCCGTTCTCACTACGAGATCGTGCTAAAACTTGGTTTATATCTTTGCCTAAAAATAGTATTGATTCATGGAATAAGTGTAAAGATGCTTTTATTTCCAAGTACTTTCCGCCCGCTAAGATCATCTCCCTTAGGAACGATATAATGAATTTTAAGCAACTTGATCATGAGCATATTGCACAATCTTGGGAGAGGATGAAACTAATGATTAGAAATTGCCCCGCGCATGGTTTGAGTTTATGGATGATTATACAATTTTTTATGCGGGATTGAATTTTGCTTCTAGGAATCTCTTAGATTCTGCCGCGGGTGGTACTTTTATGGAAATCACATTAGGAGAAGCTACTAAACTCCTAGATAATATTATGGCAAATTACTCTCAATGGCATACCGAAAGATCTCCTACTAGTAAAAAGGTGCATGCTATTGAAGAAATAAATACTTTGAGTGAAAAGATGGATGAATTGATGAAATTGTTTGCTAGTAAGAGCGCTCCTATTGATCCTAATGATATGCCTTTGTCTTCTTTGATTGGAAATAATAATGAATCTATGGATGTGAATTTTGTTGGTAGGAACAATTTTGGTAATAACGCGTATAGAGGTAATTTCAATCCTAGGCCGTTTCCTAGTAATTCCTCTAATAATTATGGTAATTCCTATAACAATTCTTATGGAAATTATAATAAGATGCCCTCTGATCTTGAGAATAATATTAAAGAATTCATTAGTTCGCAAAAGGGTTTCAATGCGATGATTGTAGAAAAATTGCTCAAGATTGATGATTTAGCTAGGAACGTTGATAGAATTTCTCTTGAGATTGATTCTTTGAAAATTAGATCTATTCCACCCAAGCATGATATTAATGAGTCTTTAAAGGCTATGAGAATTTCTATTGATGAGTGTAAGGAAAGAACCGCTAGAATGCGTGCTAAGCGTGAATGGCTTGAAAAAGTGTGTTCTCGTGATAATATTGATGAAGATCTTAAATTGATTTTGTGACTCCTATTGAATCTTTGTTTTCTAATATAAATCTTGATAAAGATGGGACTGGAGATAAGTCAACTTTAATTAAAGGGCGTCCCAATGATTCGGAGTTTATAGATCTTAATGCTAAGATTGATAAAAGTGGGATTGAAGAGGTCAAAACTTTAAATAGCAATGAACCCACTCTTTTGGATTTCAAGGACTTTAATTATGATAGTTTTTCTTTGATTGATTGTGTTTCCTTGTTGCAATCCATGTTGAATTCTCCGCATGCTTATAATCAAAATAAAGCTTTTACTAAACATATCGTGGATGCTATGATGAAATCTTTTGAAGAAAAACTTTAGTTGGAAGTTTCTATACTTAGAAAGCTTTATGATGAGTGGGAACCTACTATTAAGATTAAGATTAAAGATTATGAGTGCCATGCTTTGTGTGATTTGGGTGGTAGCGTTTCCACGATTCCAAAAACTTTATGTGATGTGCTAGGTTTCCGTGAATTTGATGATTGCTCTTTAAATTTGCATCTTGCGGATTCCACTATAAAGAAACCTATGGGAAGTATTAATGATGTTCTTATTGTTGCAAATAGGAATTATGTGCCCGTAGATTTCATTGTTCTTGATATAGATTGCAATCCTACATGTCCTATTATTCTTGGTAGACCTTTCCTTAGAACGATTGGTGCAATTATTGATATGAAGGAAGGAAATATTAGATTCCAATTTCCATTAAGGAAAGGCATGGAGCACTTTCCTAGAAAGAAAATAAAATTACCTTATGAATCTATTATGAGAGCTACTTATGGATTGCATACCAAAGATGACAATACCTAGATCTATTGCGTTATGCCTAGCTAGGGCGTTAAACAATAGCGCTTGTTGGGAGGCAACCCAATTTTATTTTTATGCTTTTGTTTTTGCTTCTGTTTTTGAGTGTTTTACACATTATTACCTCTGTATTAATTGTGTTTTCTTGTTTAAATTAGTGTTTGAGCCAAGTAAGACCTTTGGGATGGTCTACGGTGTTTGTGATTTGATTTTGCTGAAAAACAGAACATTTTTTTCTCAGTCCAGGAATTTTGTAAATTCACTTGAACGTCATTTTGATCTGAAATTTTTACACAAGATTTATATACAAATTTCACTGATTTTCCTAATTTTTTAGAATTTTTGGAGTTACATAAATATTCGATGTCTATAGATTGCTACAGACTGTTCTGTTTTAGACAGATTCTGTTTTCTTTGTGTTGTTTGCTTATTTTGATGTATCTATGGGTTGTATCGGGGGGTATGAACCATGGAGAAGTTGTAATACAGTAGATATTACACCAATATAAATAAATAATTAGTTCACAACAGTACCTAAAGTGGTGATTTATTTTTCTTATACTAACGGATCTCATGAGTTTTCTGTTGAGTTTTGTGTTGTGAAGTTTTCAAGTTTTGGGTAAAGATTTGATGGACTATGGAATAAGGAGTGGCAAGAGCCTAAGCTTGGGGATTCCCAAGGCACCCCAAGCCATATTCAAGGATACCAAAGAGCCTAAGCTTGGGGATGCCCCGGAAGGCATCCCCTCTTTCGTCTTCAATCCATCGGTAAATTTACTTGAGGCTATATTTTTATTCACCACATGATATGTGTTTTGCTTGGAGCGTCTTGTATGATATGAGTCTTTGCTTTTTAGTTTGCCACAATCATCCTTGCTGCACACATATTTTGAGGGGGACACGCATGAATCATGAATTTATTAGAATACTCTATGTGCTTCACTTATATCTTTTGAGCTAGGCAATGTTGCTCTAGTGCTTCACTTATATCTTTTTAGAGCACGGTGGTGATTGATTTTATAGAAATTATTGAACTCTCGTACCTCACTTATATTATTTTGAGAGTCTTTAAACAGCATGGTAATTGGTTTAGGTTATGAACTTAGTCCTAATATAATGGGCATCCAAGAGGGATATAATAAAAACTTTCATATTAAGTGCATTGAATACTATGAGAAGTTTGATTCCTTGCATATAGTTTTGAGATATAAAGATGGTAATATGAGAGTCATGCTAGTGAGTAATTGTGAATTGGTAGAAATACTTGTGTTAAAGTTTGTGATTCCCGTAGCATGCACGTATGGTGAACCGTTATGTAACGAAGTCGGAGCATGATTTGTTTAATGATTGTCAACCTTTGTGTGAGGGTCGGGAGCGCGCGATGGTTAACTCCTACCAACTTCTCCCCTAGGAGCATGCGTCTAATACTTTGCTTCGATAACTAATAGACTTTTGCAATAAGTATGTGAGTTCTTTATGACTAATGTTGAGTCCATGGATTATACGCACTCTCACCCTTCCACCTTTGCTAGCCTCTCTAGTACCGCGCAACTTTCGCCAGTGCATTAAACCCACCTTCCTCAAAACAGCCACCATATACTTTCCTGAAAACATCCACCATACCTACCTATTATGGCATTTCCATAGCCATTCCGAGATATATTGCCATGCAACTCCCACCATTCCATTTTTCATGACACGCACCATCACTTTCATATTGCATATAGAGTCATATTTTTTTCTAGGTATCGAGTTGTAATTTTTTGACTTGTAAGTAAATAAAAGTTTGATGATCTTCATTATTAGAGCATTGTCCCGTGAGAGAAAAGGATGATGAAAGCTATGATTCTCTCACAAGTTGGGAGGAGTTTCCGGACTTTAATAATAAAAGAGGCCAATGAAGCCCAAATAAAAAAAAGAGGCCAAAGATGCCCACCAAAATAAAAATAATGAGAGAAAGAGAGAAGGGACAATGCTACTATCTTTTTCCACACTTGTGCTTCAAAGTAGCACCATGATCTTCATGATATAGAGTCTCCTATTTTGTAACTTTCATATAACTAGTGGAATTTTTCATCATATGCACAACCACTTAGTTTCTTTTTGAGCTTTCATACACTTATAACTCTAGTGCATTCCTTGCATGGCAATCCCTACTCACTCACATTGATATCTATTGATGGGCATCTCCATAGCCCGTTGATACGCCTAGTTGATGTGAGACTATCTTCTCCTTTTTCCTCACAACCTCCACCATATTCTATTACACCTATAGTGCTATATCCATGGCTCACGCTCATGTATTGCGTGAGAGTTGAAAAGGTTTGAGAACATAAAAGGTGTGAAACAATTGCTTGACTTGTCATCGGGCTTGTGCATGATTTAGATACTTTGTGTGGGGAAGATGGAGCATAGCCAGACCATATGATTTTGTAGGGATAACTTTCTAAGGCCATGTTATTTCGAAAGGACGCAATTGCCTTGTTAGTATGCTTGAAGTATTACTGTTTTTATGTCAATATTAGACTTTTGTTTTGAATCTTATGGATCTGAATATTCATGCCACAATAAAGAATATTACATGGATAAATATGTTAGGTAGCATTCCACATCAAAAATTCTGTTTTTATCATTTACCTACTCGAGGACGAGCAGGAATTAAGCTTGGGGATGCTTGATACGTCTCCAACGTATCTATAATTTTTGATTGTTCCATTCTATTATATTATCTGTTTTGGATGTTTTATATGCATTAATATGCTATTTTATATTATTTTTGGGACTAACCTATTAATCTAGAGCCTAGTGCCAGTTTCTGTTTTTTCCTTTTTGAGTATTGTAGATAAGGAATATTAAACAGAGTCCAAACGGAATAAAATCTTCGGAATGATTTTTCTTGGACCAGAAGAAACCCAGCAGACTTGGAGATGTAGGCAGGAGACCTGCCGTGGAGTCACAAGCCACTAGGGCGCGCCCTAGGGGGGGCGCCCCCTGGCTTGTGGCCCCCCGGCAGCCCTCCTAACCCTATTCTTCGGCCTATAAATTCCAAAATATTCCCTGGATACAAAAAAGAGCCACGCAAATACTTTTCCGCCGCCGGAAGCCTCTGTTCCCGTAAGATCCCATCTTGGAGCCTTTTCCGGTAATCTTTCGGAGGGGGACTCGATCACGGAGGGCATCTACATCAACTCCATTGCCCCTCCGATGACGCGTGAGTAGTACACCACAGACCTTCGGGTCCATAGCTAGTAGCTAGATGGCTTCTTCTCTCTCTTTGTTCTTCAATACCATGTTCTTCATGATCTTCATGGAGATCTATCCGATGTAATACTCTTTTGCGGTGTGTTTGTCGAGA
Organism: Elymus sibiricus; assembly: GCA_039707655.1. Classification (NCBI taxonomy): domain Eukaryota; kingdom Viridiplantae; phylum Streptophyta; class Magnoliopsida; order Poales; family Poaceae; genus Elymus; species Elymus sibiricus. Next base: position 376,962,479 of record CM077667.1, read on the forward strand.
TCCAATGAATTGTGGGTTTATGATCAGCTTATCTATGAATATTATTTGAATCTTCTCTGAATTCTTATATGCATGATTTCATATCTTTGCAAGTCTCTTTGAGTTATTGGTTTGGTTTGGCCAACTAGATTGGTAATTCTTGCAATGGGAGAAGTGCTTAGTTTTGGGTTCAATCTTGCGGTGTCCTCACCCAGTGACAAAGTAGGGGTAGCGAGGCACGTATTTGTATTGTTGCCATCAAGGATAAAAAGATGGGGTTTTCATCATATTGCTTGAGTTTATCCCTCTACATCATGTCATCTTACCTAATGCGTTACTTTGTTCTTCATGAACTTAATACTCTAGATGCAGGCAGGAGTCGGTCGATGTGTGGAGTAATAGTAGTAGATGCAGAATTGTTTCGGTCTACTTGACACGGACGTGATGCCTATATGCATAATCATTGCCTTGGATATCATCATAACTATGCGCTTTTCTATCAATTGCTCGACAGTAATTTGTTCACCCACCGTATTATTTTCCTTCATGAGAGAAGCCTTTAGTGAAACCTATGGCCCCCGGGTCTATTTGCCATATTATATTTTCAGATCCATAAACCAAAAATACCAAAAATACTTCGCTGCATTCTTTTTACTTTTTTTTACTTTATTTTCTAGCAATCTTTTATATATATCTCTGTCAGATCTCATCCTTGCAAATAACCGTGAAGGGATTGACAACCCCTTTTAGCGTTGGGTGCAAGAGTTTGATTGTTTGTGTAGGTGCGGAGATTGGGGACTTGCTTGTATCTCCTACTGGATTGATACCTTGGTTCTCAACAACTGAGGGAAATACTTATCTACTTTGCTGCATCACCCTTTCCTCTTCAAGGGAAAACCAACGCAAGCTCAAGAAGTAGCAGCAGTTCTGGGTACCCCCGTTCCCAGGACGCCGACAGATGTGATCCCGTTATCAAATGACAACTCTTGTCCATGGCTAGGAAACCACAGCCATCTTTGATTAATGAGCTAGTCCATTAGAGGCTTACTAGGGACACATTGTTGTCTATATACCCACACATGTATTTGAGTTTCCAATCAATACAATTATAGCATGGATAATAAACATTTGTCATGAACAAGGAAATATAATAATAACCATTTTATTATTGCCTCTAGGGCATATTTCCAACAGTCTCCCACTTGCACTAGAGTCAATAATCTAGCTCACATCACTATGTGATTTACATTGTAATGAATCTAACACCCATACAGTTCTGGTGTTGATCATGTTTCCCTCGTGGAAGAGGCTTAGTCAACGGATCTGCAACATTCTGATCCGTGTGTGCTTTGCAAATATTTATGTCTCCTCCCTCGATGTAATCGCAGATGGAATTGAAGCGTCACTTTATGTGTCTGGTCCTCTTGTGAAACCTTGGTTCCTTGGCTAGAGCAATGGCACCAGTGTTGTCACAGAACAGAGTCATTGGGTTCAGTGCACTGGGCACAATCCCAAGATCAGTCATGAACTGCTTCATCCAGACACCTTCCTTCGCCGCCTCCGAGGCAGCTATGTACTCCGCTTCACATGTAGAATCAACTACCACGCTTTGCTTGGACTACACCAGCTTACCGCTCCCCCATTGAGAATAAATATGTATCCGGTTTGAGACTTAGAGTCATCCGGATTAGTGTCAAAGCTTGCATCGACGTAACCCTTTACGACGAGCTCTTGATCACCTCCATAAACGAGAAACATTTCCTTAGTCCTTTTCAGGTACTTTAGTATATTCTTGACCGCCGTCCAGTGATCTACTCCTGGATTACTTTGAAACCTTCTTGGCCATACTTATGGCAAGGCTGATGTCTGGTCTTCTGCACAACATTGCATACATGATAGAGCCTATCGCAGAAGCATAGGGGATGACACTTATCTTTTCTCGATGTCAAGGATTCAGTTAATCCCGTACGCTGTTCCCTTTGTTTATCGGTATGTTACTTGCCCGAGATTCGATCGTCGGTATCTCCATACCTAGTTCAATCTCGTTACCGGCAAGTCTCTTTACTCGTTCCATAATACAAGATCCCGTGGCTAACACTTTAGTCACTTTGCTTGCAAGGCTCATTGTGATGTTGTATTACCGAGTGGGCCCTGAGATACCTCTCCGTCACACGGAGTAACAAATCCCAGTCTTGATCCATGTCAACTCAACAGACACCTTCGGAGATACCTGTAGAGCATCTTTATAGTCACCCAGTTACGTTGTGACGTTTGATACACACAAGGTATTCCTCCGGTGTTAGTAAGTTACATGATCTCATGGTCATAGGAACACATACTTTGACATGCAGAAAACAATAGCAATAAACTGACACGATCATATGCTACGTTCATAGTTTGGGTCTTGTCCATCACATCATTCTCCTAATGATGTGATCCCGTTATCAAATGACAACTCTTGTCCATGGCTAGGAAACCACAACCATCTTTGATTAATGAGCTAGTCCATTAGAGGCTTACTAGGGACACATTGTTGTCTATATACCCACACATGTATTTGAGTTTCCAATCAATACAATTATAGCATGGATAATAAACATTTATCATGAACAAGGAAATATAATAATAACCATTTTATTATTGCCTCTAGGGCATATTTCCAACACCCCTCACCTCTATATATATGTTGAGGGGCGTGGGGAATAGCCTCTCCAAGACCTAGGGCGCAACCAAGGGGGAGGAGGTGGAATCCTAGTCTTCCTCCTTCCCTTCCATACAAAGGTGGACTTTCCACCTCTCCCAAGCCACATGGGCCTTGAGCGACTTGTGCGCCTGGCCCTATAAGGATAGGGCGCCTCCCCTCAGCCCATGCAAACCATTGGGACGTGGTGGAACCCGTGCTAGACTTCCGGACTCCTCCGGAAGTTTCCGAAACCTTCTAGAATCTTCCCAGTACAATACCGGGAAAACCAAAACTTTTCCGGAAGCCAAAATATGACTTCCCATATATAAATATTTACCTTCGGGCCATTCCGGAGCTCCTCGTGATGTCCGGGATATCATTCGGGACTCTGAACAACATTCGGTCACCAACATACATAACCCAATAATACTATATTGTCACCGAACGTTAAGCGTGCGGACCCTATGGGTTCGAGAATCATGGGGACATGACCGAGACACCTCTCCAGTCAATAACCAATAGCAGGACATGGATCCCATATTGGTTCCCACATATTCCACGAAGATCTTTATCGGTCGAAACACGATGTCAAGGATTCAATCAATCCCGTATGCAGTTCTCTTTGTCTAGCGGTATGTTACTTGCCCGAGATTCAATGGTTGGTATCTCCATATCTAGTTCAATCTCGTTACCGGCAAGTCTCTTTTCTCATTCCATAATACAAGATCCCGTGACTAACTCCTTAGTCACATTGCTTGCAAGCTTATTGTGATGTTGTATTACCAAGAGGGCCCAGAGATACCTCTCCGTCAAACGGAGTGACAAATCCCAGTCTCGATCCATGCCAATCCAACAGACACCCTCGGAGATACCTGTAGAGTACCTTTATGATCACCCAGCTATGAAGTGACGTTTGATACACACAAGGCATTTATCCGGTGTCAGGGAGTTGCATGATCTCATGGTCTTAGGAACAAATACTTGACATGAAGAAAGCAGTAGCAATAAACTTAGTGATACGATCAAATGATATGCTTACGGTTTGGGTTTTATCCATCACATCATTCTCCTAATGATGTGACCCCGTTATCAAATGAAAACTCATGTCTATGGTTAGGAAACCTTAACCATATTTGATCAATGAGCAAGTCTAGTAGAGGCTCACTAGGGACACGGTGTTGTCTATGTATCCACACATGTATGTGAGTTTTCGATAAATACAATTCTAGCATGGATAATAAACGATTATCATGAACAAGGAAATATGATAATAAACAATTTATTATTGCCTCTAGGGCATATTTCCAACATTATACTCCCCAATACAATCCATAGCACCATCAAAACAAGCAAACTATGCAAGCAAAAACAGAATCTGTCTAAAACAGAACAGTCTGTAAAGATCTGTAGAAAAACTATACTTCCATAACTCTGAAAATTCTCAAATATTAGGAAAACCTGGGAAATTTGTATAAAAATATTGTATAAAAATCAGATCAAAAAGACGTTCCAGTAAAATCGGAGAAATTCTGCACTGGACGCAAAAGTTTCTGTTTTTGCACTGTATAAATTCTACTATCTTCCAAATCATCCCAAAGGCTTTACTTGGCACAAAAACTAATTTAAACATAAAAACACAATAATTACAGTAGCAATAATCATGTCAACACACCAAAACATAAAGGAAAACAAAAATTTAAAGATAACTATTGGGTTGCCTCCCAACAAGCGCTATTGTTTTATGCCCCTAGCTAGGCATAATGCATAGTATCAAGTGTTGTCATCCTTAAAATTAATTCCATAGATGGACCTAATAGTATATTCATCATGTGGTTTAATTCTATTTCTAGGTAAGTGTTCCATCCCTTTCTTTAATGGGAATTGGAATCTCATATTACCTTCTTTCATGTCAATAATAGCACCTATAATTCGTAAGAAAGGCCAACCAAGCATAATTGGACAAGACGGATTGCACTCAATATCAAGCACAATGAAATCCACTAGCAAATAATTTCTATTAGCAATAATAACAACATCATTTATTCTACCCAATGGTTTATTAATAGTAGAATCCGCTAAATGCAAGTTAAGGGAACATTCATTCATATCGGTGAGAACTAGCACATCACATAAATATTTTGGTATTCTAGAAACACTAGAACAAAGGTCACACAAAGCATTACATTCTTAATCTTTAAGCTTAATTTAATAAGAGGTTCCCATTCATCATGTAATTTTATAGGTATTGAAACCTGTAACTCATGTTTCTCCTCATGAGCTTTTATCATAGCTTCTACGATATGTCTAGTAAAAGCTTTATTTTTTCATAAGAATTAGGTGAGCTAATCATGGATTGAAGCAAGGAAATACATTCAACTAAAGAGCAACTTTCATAATTAAAGTCATTGTAATCCAAAGTAGTGGGTGCATCACTAATTTCTTCAAACTCAGACATGATTGCAATTTCAAACAAGCAAGCAAACAAGTAAACTAGATAACTAAGCAAACAAGCAAATAGAAATATTTTTTTGTATTTTTTATTTTTATATAAAGTAAAATAGAATAGCAAAAATAAAGTAGAACAAGTGAAAGATAATTTATGTGTACGGACCTGAAAAGAATTTTATGATGCTCCCCGACAACGACGCTATAAATTCTTCCTGCTACTTGTCAGCTGCGTTGGGATTTCCCCCGAAGAGGAGAGGAGATGCAGTACAATAGAGATATGTATTTCCTTTGGTGAGAACCAAGGTTATCTAACCAATAGGAGAACCAATGCAAATTCCCTTAAACAACACCTACACGCAAAAAACTAAACAGTTGCACCCAACGCTGGCCAGGGGTTTGTCAAGCCCCTTGAACTCGTTACTTGCAAGGATTAAATCTTGAGAGAATAGATAATGTAAAAGAAAAATAAAATAAAAGTAAATAAAGTGCAGCAAACTAATTTACATATTTTTTTATGTTTAAGTAGACCCGGGGGCCATAGTGTTCACTAGAGGCTTCTCTCTCGAAGGTAGCACACAATGGGTAGACAAATTACTGTTGGACAATTGATAGAATTGCGCATAGTTATGCAATGTTTATTCAAGACAATGATCATGTATATATGCATCACGTCCATAAATAAGTAGACCGAAATGATTCTGCATCTACTACTATTAGTTCACCAATCGACCGCTATCCAGCATGCATCTATGGTATTAAGTTCATGACAAACGAAGTAATGCTTGGAGCAAGATGACATGATGTAGACAAAGTAAGGCAAGCAATATGTTCAGACCCCGTCATTTTATCCTTAATGGCAACAATACAAATATGTGTCTTGACCCTTTTTGTCACGAGGATAGAGCACCGCAAGATTGAACCCATTACAATGCACACTCCCACTGAAGATAAACCAATATAGTTGGCCAAACCAAATCGATAGTTCGGAGATAAATACGAAGCTATAAGATCATGCATATTGAAATTCAGAGGAGACTCAATAACTTTTCATGAATAATCTGATCATAAACCCACAATTCATCAGATCCCAACAAACACACCGCAAAAGAAGATTACATCGAATAGATCACCGCGAAGATCGCGATGAACTTTATATTGAAGATCAAAGAGAGAGAAGAAACCATCTAGGTACTAGCTATGGACCCGTATGTCTGTGGTGGACTACTCACGCATCATCATAGAGGCAGCAAGGTTGATGTAGATGGCCTCCATGATTGATTCCCCCTCCGGCAGATCATCGAAAAAGGTCTCTAGATGGCCTCCCATTGGAACAGATTCTTGCGGCAGCGGAAAAAGTGTTTCGGGTGGCTCTTTGTTGGTTTTCCGATATTTGAGAATTTAAAGAAGTAGAATTAGATCAAACGGAGCCACGAGGGGCCCACAAGGTACCTGGGCGTGGCTACCCCCCTTGGCGCGCCCAGGTGCCTTGTGGCCACCTCGTGCAGCTTCCTGACTCCTCCCGAAGCTTCCTGGGTCTCTTTTGTCTAGAAAAAATCATCAACAAGTTTCATAGTGTTTGGGCTTTGTTTGGTACAAATTTCCTGGAAAACCAAAAACAGGCAAAAAACAACAACTGGCACTTGGCACTGGGTTAATAAGTTAGTTCCCAAAAATGATATAAAATAGCATATAAAGTATCCTAGATTGATAATATAATAGCATGGAACAATAAAAAATTATAGATACGTTGGAGACATATCAGAGATCATGTGGATCGTAAGTCAAGTTCAGGCACCTGTCATTTCCTCAGATGATCTCTGGTTTGCTGGTCCTCGAAGAAGCACAACAATGTATCACTTTCCATAGCTGAGGCTGGGTATATTGCTGCTGGTGCCTGCTTCTCTCAGCTACTACTGCTGTCACTCAAGGATACGTCGTCATCGTGAAAAAAATCCCTCTCTACTGCGATATTGAGAGTTCCATCAAGATCGCCCACAACCTAGTACAACGCTCAAGGACAAAGCACATTCAAATTCATCATCATTTTCTTCGTGATCATGTGTTGAAGGAAGACATTATCATCAGTCATGTGAAGACATACAATCAGCTGGCCGATATCTTCTCTAAACCCTTGGATGAGAAAAGGTTTTGTAAGTTCTGGTGTGAGCTAAATATCCTAGAATCTTTGGATGTCCAGTGAATGGAAACATATCCAGACACTTGTGCAAAGCTGATGACTTTGATGCACAACAAATGAAGTAACGTATTTCTTCAATCAATGAAGACTTACCCCCTGAGTGTGAAGAAATTAATGAAGAATTTGTGAAAGGATCGATATGGTCGACTAGAGGGGGTGAATGGGTGACTAACAATTTTTTTGCTACTTTTAACAAATTAGGGTTAACAATAAAATAGGTTGTCTGGATATGCAACTAGGTGGACAACCTATATGATGAGCTCAACGACAACAATACAAGCAAGCACAAGATACAGACACAATATAACTTGCACAAATTAAAGGATAGAAATAACCATAAGTGGAGTTGATGGAGACGAGGATGTTTTACCGAAGGTCCCTCCCTTTAGGGGGAGGTACGTCTCCGTTGGAGCGGTGTGGAGGCACAATGCTCCCCAAGAAGCCACTAGGGCCACAGTATTCTCAGGGCCGGCCCTGAGGGGGGCGGGCAGAGGGGGCGACCGCTCCGGGCCCCGGGCTCGAGAGGGCCCCCCACCAGTACGTACCACATAGTTTCTCAGTGTGTTGCGGAACAAAAATCCCATCGGGCCTCGCTCAGATTAAGACGAGTAGAGACATCTAACGGCGGTCTGAGCATCTCGATTGATTAAGGATAGGATGGAGTTCTCGTACATAGGATTAGCCTAGAAAAAAAAACTCTATGAGGCATTGCAGCCGAACATCGCTATAATGATTTGACCAGGAATATAGGAGGCATGAGAAACATAACAACCATTAGCGATTGGATCTACTATGGCTGTGTCACCCACGTTGATGATGATTTCAGTGGTTTCTGAATTCTGATCGTCGCCACCTAGGTCCGGCAGGAAGAGCAGCGCTGCCGGCTTGCTGCCTGAAACTCCAGCCGGAGAGGCGGACATGCCTAATCGTTGATTCTTACACGATAGTGTGGAGAGGCGAGATGAGATCAGGTACTGATTTTGCCATGATAATGGAGAATTTTTTAGGGGTAATTGATAAATATTTTATTGAAGAGATCATGTATCTTTGTGGTAATTTCCAATAACTCAATTTTTTTATATCAGCACCGTCATGTCATTTAGAAAAATACAATGGACAGTGACAAGAGGAAACATATACACGAGTTGATAAGAATCAAAGAAAAGATCCATTTATTAGTTCTATACGAGAATAAGCACTCCACCATGACGAGTCTGTGATGGTCTCTATGAAGAAACAAACTCATCACTTTGGAAGAGGAGAACACTACAAAAGACAATGTTGACATCAACACAGTTGATAACAATGTGAGTGCCCGCTGCCCATGATGTTATATTTAATTCATCTGCTACATAATTTGCTCATATAGACGAGATACTTTTTTTACTATGGATATTTAAGAACCAAGAATTGCGATAATCTTAATAACAAATAAGGGATATTTCATATATAATATGTGTATTGAATCGTATTTTCGTATTTGTATTAAAGGGCCCCATTTTCTTCTTCCTCCCCGGCCCCCCGAATTCTCAGGACCGGCCCTGAGTATTCTCCTCACGCCCTCGTACAATGCAATATGTCGTGATTCCACTAGTGGTGCCCTTGAAGGCAGCAACCGAACCTTTACAAATAAGGTTGGGGCAATCTCCACAATTTAATTGGAGGCTCCCAACACCACCAGAATCTTCACCAGAGTGGAATGTGGCTTCAAGGTGACCTCTTCCGTCTAGGGTGCCCAAACACCCAAGAGTAACAAGACCCACAAGGTATTAGTGGGGGGAATCAAATATCTCTTGGTCGAAGTGTAGATCTAGGAACTCTCCTCCAAACCCTAGAAGATCAACAAGTTTTGGTGCAACAATGGACTTAGGGGATAAGAGGTTTGTCTTCTTGGGGAAGAAGACCCCCTTTATATAGGAGGGGTAAATCTGACCGTTTTCTGCCCTCGGCCCGCACACAAGGGGTGCTACCGCTCCTAGGAGTGGTATTACCGCTTCATGCGGTACTACCACACTGATTCATGTGAGTACACAAAGTACAGGAACAGTAGTGATGAGGACATGAAAACCATTGAACCCTTAGAGTCGAGGACGACTCCTTTTCAAGAGGGGGAGGATGACGAGGACATGAATACCATTTGTACACCCCTGTCATTGAAGGAGAAATCATAATAATTTGGGTCAAACAAATACATTGCCAGGTGAACGCTAACATAAGTTCACACTGTAATCTTGAACACATGGCTGCACTTTCATCTCCTTCGTTGTTGGTTGAACTTAGGTGAAACATCAAAGAAGACCATCAACATTTTCAGTCCGTACCAAAATAGTGTTTTATGACGAAGAAACGGTGCGAAGAAATAGGATGTCTGCTGGAGAAGCAATGTTTTGGCGCTGGTGAAACAACGTTTTGCATGAGTTTGGATACCCCAACTTGCGAAAGGTTTCCAGAACTCGAGTTTGTTGCTGAAGGAAACATTGTTTGACTACAGTGAATAATGTTTGGTCGGGAAATGCCAACCACCTCCAACGGGAGATTTCCAGAAGCTACCTCATTAAGACTCAAGGCCGTTTAGTCAAACCAAAGATGGTTCTCTTTCACACCTAAGCTGGTTCCCGAAGCTAGTTTGATTCCACACCTATCCAGGAGGGGTTGTTCCTATTATAAATAGGATAGCTCTTCCCTTTGTTGGGGACTTTTGCCATTTCTATCAAAGACCAAAGACATAGACTCCTCTAGAGATTGGAGAGCTCTTGTTATCCTTATTCTCGTGATTCCTTGTGAAGTCGCTCCTAATCTGTGCTCCACGACTAGACCGTGTTGTGTGGTTTAGAGTTCGTGGTTTCCTTGCGGATTGCACCTATCCCATGCTCCATGACTTGAGCGCGGTTGTGTAGGGTAGTATTGCGGGTTGTGGATCGACGAATGTTCGGATTGTAGGCTTCGGTGAGCATCCTCCTCGTCGGGTCATAATCTCATATTTTCCGTTTTTGGCTACGTGCAGCTAGCTATCCCCTCCTTTTCTTCGATCCTACGCCGTGAAGATCGGACCTCCCCTCAAACACCCTCTTCTACGAAGACAGTGTCACATCATATGGTATTCAGAGCAAGGTTTACACGGTAGGATCTGTATCCTTGTAGCTAGATCTATCCTTTTTAGTTTGGTTTTCCCCCGTCCTACAGTCCAAAGCCAAAAAAAAGCCACAAAAAATCCAAGCCTTTGTTTGCTGAGATGTTGTTGTTTGCTTTACTCTTTGTGTTTGCACCAAGTTCTATCCGAAGTTGTTGATGTTTTCTTTTAGTCTTATTGTTGGATCTATTGTGTTGCAGGAAAAAGCAAAAAAGGAGAAAAAGGAGAGAGAAAAAGAGCAAAAAAAAAGAGAAGAGAAAGTGTTGAGCAAGTGTGCAATCATATTCAGTTTGGTGAGTGATACGTCTCCAACGTATCTATAATTTTTTATTATTCCATGCTAATATATTATCATTCTAGGATACTTTTTGGGTATTTGTTTACCAATTTATAATATTTTTGAGCACTAACCTATTGACCCAGTGCCCAGTGCCAGTTCCTGTTTTCTGCGTGTTTTTGCCTTTTCAGAGTTACATTACCAAACAGAGTCCAATTGCCACGAAACTTTTTGACGATTTTTTTGGGACCAATATAAGACCTAGAAGCTTCGGAGGAAGGCCGGAAGGTGCACCTGGGCCCCACCACATATCTCGCCGCGCCACCAGGGGGGCGCGGCCAGATATGTGGTGGCCCCCTGGTACGTCTCCCGACGTCGTTCTCTGGCCTATAAATTCACATCTACCCTAAAAACACTAGAAGCGCTCCTGAAACACTTTTTCCGCCGCCGCAAGTCTCTGTTCCGACGTGAGGCCATCTACACCTCCGTTCCGGCACCCTGCCGGAGGGGAGATTGATCACGGAGGGCCTCTTCATCAACCTTGCTGCCCTCACCATGATGTGTGAGTAGTTCACCACAGACCTACGGGTCCGTAGGTAGTACCTAGATGGCAATCTCTCTCTCTCGATCTTCAATACAATGTTCATCGCATCTTTGCCTTGATCAATACGATGTAATCCCTTTGTATGGTGTGTTTGTTGGGATCCGATGAATTGTGAGTTTATGTTCAGATTATTCATGAAAACTATTTGAGTCAAATCTAATTAGTATGATTCTTATTTGCATGATCATCATAGCTTCGTGATGCTCTCTGATTTATTGAGATAGTTTGGCCAACTAGATTGATATTTCTTCGGTGAGAGTGGTGCGTTGTAGTAGGTTCAACCTGGCGAGTTTCTATATCCCAGTGACAGAAGGGGACAAGTTGCATCTTTGTGTTTCTGCTACTAAGGATAAAACGATGGGGTTTATTCATATTGATTGAGTTTACTTTGTCTACATCATGTCAATGTTCTCCAAGCATTACTCTGTTTTACTTAATACTCTAGATGCATGCCAGATAGCGGTCGATGGGTGGAGTAATAGTAATAGGTGCAGGCAGGAGTCAACCTATTTGCTTATGGACGTGATGCCTATATACACATGATCATTGCCGTGAAAATCGCACAACTATTCGCTTTTCTATCAATTGCCCAACAGTAATTTGTTTACCCACCGTATGCTTTGCTTATGAGAGATGCCACTAGAGAACTCTACGACCCTCGGGTCTATTCACTTATATATTCACAAACGCTATCATTACCTTGCTGTTATTTATTACCTTTTATTTTATTTTGCACTTTACTATTATCTACAATTATCTACACAACTCACTTGCTTGCAAATAACGAGATCAAGGGGATTGACGACCCTCTTGCCGGTGTTGGGTGCAAGTTGTTTGTTCTTTTGTGTGCAGCCGCTGAAGACGGTTGAGGATTGGTATTCCTATTGGTTCGATAAACCTTGGTTTCATAACTTAGTGAAATACTTACCCACTTTATGCTGTGATTACCCGTTCCTCTTCACGAAAAACCCAACGCAGATCACGAGTATCAGGAAGGATTTCTAGCGTCGTTGCCGGGGACTTGTGACTCCCCCAATTTTGACCGTATGCTAAACATACACGCAATGCGTATGACCAAGATTAGGGACTCACTGATTGATATCACAACACAACGCTAGACACAAATTAAAGTCATACATCTTCATATTACAAGCCAGGGTCCTCAAGGGCTCGAATACAAAGCTCGACAAGCACGAGTCAGCGGAAGCAAATAATATCTGAGTACAGACATAAGTTAAACAAGTTTTGCCTTAAGAAGGCTAGCACAAACATAAGCAGCGGATCGAAAGAGGCGAGGCCTCCTGCCTGGGAACCTCCTAACTACTCCTGAGCGTCGGCATTCTCCACGTAGTAGTAGGCTCCAGCGGTGGTGTAGTAGTCGTCTCCGGCGTACCCCATCTCCTGGGCTCCATCGTCTGAACGCGGTAATCGTATCGAGGGGGAAAGAGAAAGCAAAGCAGCGGTGAGTACTCATCCAAAGTACTCACAAGACTGACATCAGAACTATGCTAAGTATGCATCAGTATCAAGGAAAGGGGGTTATATCTGGGCTGACTGCAGAAAGCAAGAATAGGGGGAAGGCCTAGTCCTATCGAAGACTAGCATCTTCAGCAATCTTGCAGGATTAGAAGAGAGTAGACTGGTATCTCATATATAGTCATATTATTGTAGCAATTTTATTAAGTAACCACGCCCAGAGATTCTTCCTCGACTCCCCGCGAGGAAGCAATCTCGGAGCCAACATTCATTTCAATTTAAAGTCACAATTATAGTTGTACAAGGTCAAGGTACAACTCCAAGTCGTCCTGTTACCGTGGACACGGCTATTCGAATAGATTATTCATCCCTGCAGGGGTGCACCACATATTCCCCAACAAGCCTGAATCACCTCCGGCCGGACACACTTTCCTGGGTCATGCCCGGCCTCGGGATATCAGCACGTCGTCGCCCCACCTAGGCTCAACGAAGAGGCCAGCCCGCCGGTCTAAATCCTAAGCGCGCAGGTTCATGGGCCCACTTGCCCTTGCACTCCTGCACGATGCGAACGCGGCCGGAAGCAGACCTAGCACATTCCAGTCCAAGAGCTATACCGTCCAGTCCAATCCGGCGCGCGCCGCTCCATTGCTGACGTCCGAAGAGCTTCGGCTGATACAACGACGCTGAGTACCCATAACTTCTCCCACGTGAAGGTTAGTGCGTATTAAGGCCAACGACCTAACTCAGATCAAGTACCCAACCCATTAGCATTTTATTAATGCGGGGCAAGCGCGACCCATAAAGTGCGGTCCCGTCACCCCGACTCGAGGATGTGTGGCAAGGGCCTCTCCTGCCCGTCCACGCCTCAACATAACCCTTTTGATGCATTACCGACGCATCCCGCCACACCTTACACACGGGTACCCTTGGGGCCGACCCGTCTCAAGACTGTCGGGAACTCAGGTCCACCTCAACCAGGGTGGTACCGCCTGTCCCTCCAGTCCCGTCTTTCACATGTAAACAAAGTCAAGTTGAAGTAACTGTGTGTTTATACACCAAGTGGATATCCGAGGAATCACCCTCGATGGATCCCACTCGAGGTATGTGTATGACAAGAGTCGCTATCGATAAATGGGAAGGAGGAATCACCCTTGATACCCACGACCGATTAGCTACGCTACAGAATTAACACCGGGAGTGCTAAGTGAGGTATCACCCTCGGCACTCGGTAGTAGCTCTGCAGTGCCATACTTAAGGGGTGTGCGGTGATGTGAGGGGGCTGGCTCGTAGGTCGGTTGACCGAGTCTTAGGGTTTTCGAGTCGTCGAGTCGTCGATGAAGAAGCAGGGGCAACTGGGGCTAAGGGGTCACTGGGTTTCATTGATCAACCTATACTAAACAGTTGATATGTTTGCAGGTTTAGTACCAGTTTATCAAAAGCAGGCTATGCATCAGAAATAGGAGCTAGCTAGTACAGTAGCAAAATCTAATGCAAGCAGGAGGGAGAAAGAATAAGGCGATATCGGAATGCTCAAGGGGGGGTTGCTTGCCTTGCTGCTCTGCGGCAAAAGGCCGATCGTCAACGGTGTAGTCGTACCCGGCAGCACCGTCAGTCTCGGGCTCTACCGGTAAGAAGAGGGGGAAGAAACAATAAATACAAGCAAACAGATGCAACACGATGCATGACAAGGCAATACACAATGCTAGGGGTAGTCTAACGCAGTACTACACGTATCGGACGGAACGGGAGAATATCTGACGATATTTCCCGGGTCTTTGGGTTTATCGGACAGACGACCCGGAGGGGAAAAGTTCCATGTTTGCTATGCTAGGAGCATGTGACAGACGAACGGATAGCGTATTCGGATTCGTGGGATTTTTCTGATCAACCTTCATGTTCAAAACTTTTTCATCCGAGCTACGGATTATTTTATATTAATTTTTAAAGTTTTATTAATATTCTGGAATAAAACAGATTAAATTTAATTCGAAAATAGCATTATGACATCAGCATGACATCATGCTGATGTCAGCAGTCAACAGTGCTGTTGACCTGGTCAAACTGACGTGTGGGTCCCACTGTCATTGACTGTTTAGTTTAATTAGCAGATTAATTAAGTTAATTAGGTCATTAAGCTAATTAAACTTAATTAGTTAATTTAAACAGACTTAATTAAGTTAATTAATTATTAAATTAATTAATTAATTAGTTATTAATTATTTTTTTATTTTTATTTTTTTTAAACGTTCTGGGGGTGGGGCCCCTTTGTCATTGAGTGGGGGGAGTGGGCCCCCACTGCCAGTGGCCCATTGGCCACAAACACACACACACGCACACAGGGGGGGCAAGCCAGGGCGCCGGCCAGGGGGCGGGCATGGCGGCCAGCGGCTCGGGGCGCGCGCGCACGGGGGCGCGGCCATGGGCTTGCGGGGGGGGGGGGGGGGGGGTGGCCGCGGGCGCGGCTGGCGCGCGTGCAGGGAGGAACGGGCGCGGGGCGCGGGCGCGCGGGGCGTGGGCGCGGGTGCGCGAGCGGGGGCGGCGGCGTGGGGCGCAGGGAGGCCGCGGGGCGAGGTGCGCGCGGCGACCGGGGTGTGAGCGCGGCCGGCGGCGCGGCGGCGCGTGTGCACGGGGCACGGTGACCGCGGGGAAAAAGGAAGGGAAGGGGGGATCCTCACGGTGGCCGTGGAGGGGAATGGCAGGCGGCGCGATGGAGGGCGACGGGAGCGGCGTGGGGCGGCGCTGGGCCGGAGGCTGCGGGGGGGGGGGGTGGCCCCGATCCACTCTGGATCGGGGGGAAGAGCGAGGGGGAGTGGGGGGAACGAGTGGGGGCGACGGGGTGGGTTAGGGTTTGGGGTCGCCAGGGGGGAGAGGTTATAGGGGGGGACGGCTGGGCCGGCCTGCTGGGCTTTGGCCCAGTTGGGCCGGGTTTTTTTGTTTTTGTTTTTCCGTTTTTTTTCTTTTTTTTCTATTCCGTTTCCTTTTAACTATTAATTTATTTTAGTTTTGTATAATATAACTTCAACTCCTAAATTAGTAATAATAACTAGGCTACTGCCCCATTGACTTTTGGCAACTAAATAAATAGTTTATAATTTTATAAAATACAAAAGGCATTTATTTAATTGTTTTACCTACTGTTTTATTCATTCTAGAGTATTTAAACATTTTATAAAAGTGTGGTTTCAACATGACAAATATCCAGAGAATACTTGCCACACTTTGAACATTTTTTTTTCATGTCTGACAAAATTGAATTTTGACTTTAATTTGAATAGGATTTGGATTAACGCGAGATTAACAACAATAACAGTGGTGACATGGCATCATTAGCATGGGATTACTGTAGCTTAATTATCCGGGCGTCACCAACTATCAAGTAACTTCGCACAAAATTTCATCCACTTGTTCTTCTTTTTATTTTCTGTTATATTTAGTGTGTCTCATAAAAATCAAAAATACAAAAATATTTATCTTTGTTAGTTAGTAGTTTGCTTCTAGTTTGCTTTACTTGCTAGTTTACTTGTCTTTCTTGTTGCTTTGCTTGTGTGGTCACCATGTCTCAAGATACTACTAAGTTGTGTGATTTCTCAAATACTAATAATAATGATTTTATCAGTACTCCTATACCACCCGCCACTAGTGCGGAGGCATTTTATATTAATGTTGCATTGCTGAATCTTGTCATGAAATATCTATTTTCGGGAAGTCCTAATGAGGATCCCGCGTCACATCTAATACCTTTGTTGAATTATGTGATATGCAAAAGAAAAAGGATATGAATAATGATATTGTGAAATTAAAATTATTTCTTTTTCACTAAGATATAAAGCTAAAGCTTGGTTTTCATCTTTACCTTGTAATAGTATTGGAACGTGGGACAAGTGTAAAGATGGTTTTATTGCCAAGTATTTTCCTCCTGCTAAGATCATCTCCCTTAGAAATCAAATAATGAATTTTAAATAGCAAGATCAAGAGCATGTTGCACAATCTTGGGAGAGAATGAAATTGATGATAATAAATTTCCCAACTCATGGCTTAAACTTGTGGATGATTATCCAAAATTTCTATGCTCGACTAAACTTTGTGTCTAGAAATCTTCTAGATTCTGCTGCAGGCGGTACCTTTATGGATGTGACCTTAGGAGAGGCCACAAAACTTCTGGACAACATTATGACAAATTATTCTCAATGGCATATCGAAAGAGCTCCAACTGGTAGGAAGGTAAATTCTGTCGAAGAAATCGCTACGTTGAGTGAAAAAGTGGATGCTCTTATGAATATGGTTGCTAATAAAAATGCTAATGTTGATCCCAATGATATGCCTTTGTCTACTTTTATTGAGCAAAATAATGATGCTATGGATGTGAACTTCATCTCGCGAAATAATTTCAACAACAATGCTTATAGAGGAAATTTCAATGCTGGACCGTATCCCGGTAATTCCTCTAACAACTATGGAAATTCTTATGGTAATTCTTATGGAAATTCTTCTAAAAATCCTAATAGGATACCTTCTGATTTTGAGAATACAATTAAAGAATTTATTAATTCTCAAAAGGTTTTCAACACTACGGTAGAAGAAAAGTTGCATGTGATTGATACTTTGGCTAAAAACATGGATAGAATTGCTCTTGATGTTGAAACTCTTAAAAATAAGTCTTTGCCACCCAAGCATGATTTTAATGAGACTATTAAATCTATCCAATTATCTATTAATAAAATTAAGTAGATGACCGCTAAGTTGAGAGCTAAGCGAGAATTCTTTGAAAAAGCTCTTCCACCCGGTTTTTACCGGAATCATGATGAAGATCTTAAAATGATTGGTGTTTCTCCTATTGAATCTTTGTTTACTTCTCTGAATATGAATTATAAAGTGACTGGAGATGAGTCAACTTTAGTTGAGGAGCGTCCCATTTGCTTGGAGGGTGATGATTCTAATGCTAAAACTGAAAAAATGGGTTTGGAGAGGTCAAAACTTTAGCTAGTGATGTGCCCACTATCTTCGATTACAAGGACTTTAATTATGATAAATGCTCTTTAGTAGAATGTATTTCCTTGCTGCAATCCATTATTAGCTCACCCAATGCTTATGAACAAAACAAAGCTTTTACCGAACATATAGTAGAAGCTATGATAAAAGCTTATGATGAGAAACTTGAGCTTGAAATTTCTATTCCTAGAAAATTGCATGTTGAGCGGGAACCTACTATCAAGATAAGGATAAATAAATATGAATGCAATACTTTGTGTGACCTTGGTGCTAGTGTTTCAACTATACCTAAAACCTTATGTGATGTGCTTGGTCTCACTAATATTGAAGAGTGTTCCCGAAACTTGCATCTTGCGGATTCTACCATCAATAAACCTCTAGGTAGAATTAATGATGTGCTTATTATTGCAAACAAAAATTATGTGCCTGTATATTTCATTGTTCTTGATATTTATTGCAATCCTTCTTGTCCCATAATACTTGGAAGGCCATTTTTACGAACTATAGGTGCAATTATTGATATGAAAGAGGGAAACATAAGATTCCAATTCCCATTAAACAAAGGGATGGAACACTTACCTAGGAAGATAATTAAACCACCTTATGAATCAATCATGAGAGCCACTTATGGGTTGAGTGTCAAAGATGACAACACTTGAAACTATGCATTATGCCTAGCTAGGGGCATAAAACAATAGCGCTTGTTGGGAGGCAACCCAATATGTATCTTAATTATTGTTTTTTCCTTTCTGTTTTTGTGTGATAAAATGATTATTGCCTCTGTAATTATTATGTTTTTATGTTTTAATTAGTGTTTGTGCCAAGTAAAGCCTTTGGGGTAACTCACAAGATGAGTAGAAACAATGCTGAAACAAAAACAGAAACTTTTGACTCCAGTACATGAATTTTCATTTTTTACTGGATCGTGATCTTGATCTCAAATTTTGACACAGTATTTCTATACAAATTCTTTATGTTTTCCTAATTTTTCAGAATTGTTACAGTTACAGAAGTATGGGCTCTTTATAGATTGCTACAGACTGTTCTGTTTTAAACAGATTCTGTTTTGCTTGCATAGTTTGCTTGTTTTGATTATGCCATGGACTATATCGGGGGGTGTAAGCCATGGGGAAGTTAGAATACAGTAACTATTATGCAAAAATGAATTTGAATAAATTTATCACAGTACCTCAAGTATGCAATATGTTTCTTATACTAACGGATCTCACAAAGTTTTGTTGAGTTTTGTGTGATTGAAGTTTTCAAGTTTTGGGTGTGATCACGATGGATTACGGAATAAGGAGTAGCAAGAGCCCAAGCTTGGGGATGCCCAAGGCATCCCAAGTATAATTCTAAGGAGACTCAAGCGTCTAAGCTCGGGGATGCCCCGGAAGGCATCCCCTCTTTCGTCTCAATCCATCGGTATGTCACTTGGAGCTATATTTTTATTCATCACATGATATGTGTTTTGCTTGGAGCGTCGTTTGATTTTGTTTGATTTTACTTTCAGTTTGTCACAATCGTAATTTTCTGGACACACCTATTTGAGAGAGACACACCTTCATGATAATTTGCTAGAATACTCTATGTGCTTCACTTATATCTTTTGAGCTAGGCAGTTGCTCTAGTACTTCACTTATATCTTTTTGAGCATGGTGGCGTGTAGATTTTATAGAAATAATATGCTCTCGTTCTTCACTTATACTTGTTTGAGAGCTGAATTAATAGTGACGGTAATTTTCATGGGTCATAAGACTAGTCCAAGAATATTAGGTATTCAATGAATGATAATCAAAACCATCGTGTAGCACATATAGAGAAGTTGTGGGTTAATGACATTGATGTAGTAATATGAAAAAGGTGTGAGCCAAAATTGTTGATTCATAGAAGTGTGATACGTCTCCAACGTATCTATAATTTATGAAGTATTCATGCCATGTTTACAATAATTTTATATGATTTCGGTATGATTCGATTGGAACTAACCCGGACTGACGCTGTTTTCAGCAGAGCTACCGTGGTGTTGTTTTTGTGCAGAAATAAAAGTTCTCGGAATGAGCTGAAAATTTACGGAGAATATTTTTGGAAAATATAAAAGATACCGGAGCAAAAAGATACCGGAGAGGAGTCCCGAGGAAGCCACAAGCCTAGGGGGCGCCCCCCCTAGGGCGCGCCCCCCTGGCTTGTGGGTCCCTCGGGAGCCTCCCTGACTTGATTTCGACGCCAAGCACTCCTATAAATCCAGAAAACTCCAGAAAGAAACCTAGATCGGAAGTTCTGCCGCCGCAAGTCTCTGTAGCCACGAAAGATCAATCTTGGCCCTCTCCGGCACCCTGCCGGAGGGGGTCACCATCACCGGAGACCATGGAGGAGGAAGACGGAGGGGCCATCATCACCATGGAGGCCAAGGACCAGAGGGAGAACCTCTCCCCACCTAGGGGGGAGGCCATGGAGGAGGAAGCACAAGGGGGAGACCCTCTCCCCCTCTCTCCCGGTGGTGCCGGAGTGGCACCGGGGGAACCATCGCCGCGGTGATCGTCTTCATCAACATCACCTTCTTCATCACCATCCTCATCTCCTTTCAGCGGTCCACTCTCCCGCACCCTGCTGTAATCCCCTACTTGAACATGGTGCTTTATGCCACATATTACGATCCAATGATGTGTTGCCATCATATGATGTTTTGAGTAGATTTCTTTTGTCCTTTGGGTTGATTGATGATCTAGATTGGTTTGAGTTGTATGCTTATTTTGGTGCTGTCCTATGGTGCCTTCCGTGCCGCGCACACGTGAAGGATTCCCGCTGTAGGGTGTTGCAATACGTTCATGATTCGCTTATAGTGGGTTGCTTGAGTGACAGAAGCATAAACCCGAGTAAGGGGGTTGTTGCGTATGGGATAAAGGGGACTTGATGCTTTAATGCTATGGTTGGGTTTTACCTTAATGATCTTTAGTAGTTGCGGATGCTTGCTAGAGTTCCAATCATAAGTGCATATGATCCAAGTAGAGAAAGTAGCTTATGCCTCTCTCTCATATAAAATTGCAATAAGGATTACCGATCTTGTTAACAATTGCCTAGGACAATTCCGCACACCGACCCATCATTATTCCACACTCGCTATTTGTAATATATTCTAAGTTTATGATAACAGCACCTATTTTTATATTTTAGTTCTCCGATTTCATGCAAAGCTATTCTCTTCATACCCACAACGTAGTTTTATTTCTCGTTCCTAGTTGGAAGCAAACGTTCGGCGTGCGTAGAGTTGTATCAGTGGCAGATAAGACTTGAGAGAATATTGATCTTACCTTTAGCTCTTTGTGGGTTCGACACTCCATACTTATCACTTCCATCTTTGGAAATTTCTACGGTGATTCCTTGCACTTGGGGATTATCAAGCTCTTTTCTGGCGCCGTTGCCGGGGAGCAATAGCGTGGGGTTGATATTCTCGTGTGTGCTTGTTTGCTTTCTTCACTAAGTAGATTTTGTTTTCCCTTTTTGCTTTATTTAGTTGTGGGTGAAACAAACAAAAAAATTAAATAATGAAAAATACAAAAATAATTACTTGCCTCTTGCCTAAGAAGTTTTTCAAAAAGAGAAGTGATTGGAAGGTTGTGCATTGGAGAAGTGAGGGTCGACCTTGAACACTTGTGTTCATGCTCATGGAAACAATGTAGAATTTTTCATGGAATTTTCTCAAAAATAATTATCCCCTTGTATATATCCATTGTATTATAAAAATAATGTGCCAAGATTTGGTTTTAGGATGATTAGATTGCTTGTTTGCTTTGTGCGGTGCAAAAACAGAAACTTTGACTGTAGTGCATGAATTTACATTTCTTACTGGAAGGTCAAAAGTTTCTGAAATTTTTACACAGTACTTCTATGCAAATTTTTTAATTTGTCCTAAATTTTCAGAATTTGTTGAGATACAGAAGTATACGAAGTTTTCAGATTGCTACAGACTGTCCTGTTATTGACAGATTCTGTTTTCTATGCATTGTTCTCTTAGTTTGATGAATCTATGGGTAGTATCGGAGGGTATGAACCATGGTGAAGTTGGACTACAGTAGATATAATGCTAATATGAATTTGGAATGAGTTCACAACAGTACTTAAAGTAGTATTTTGCTTTATTATACTAACGGATCTCACGAGGGTTTTGTTAAGTTTTGTGTGAATGAAGTGTTCGAAGATCGAGGAGGTATCGATATAAGAAGAATACGGAGAGACAAGAGTTCAAGCTTGGGGATGCCTAAGGCACCCCAAGTAAATATTTCAAGGAGACTCAAGCATCTAAGTTTGGGGATGCCCCGGAAGGCATCCCATCTTTATTCTTCAACAATTATCGGTATACCTTGGTTTTTGTTTTGTTCACATGATATGCGTTTTTCTTTTCCTTTTATGCACCCTTCTAGTATGAGATAGTTCTTCATTGTATTTGTAGAATGCTCTTTGTGCTTCACTTAAATCTTTTGAGTATGGCTTTGTAGAATGCTCTTTGTGTTTCACTTAAATCTTTTGAGTATGGCTTTATAGAATGCTTCGTGTGCTTCACTTATATATTTTGAGCTTGGGTATTGGTTAATCTTCATTAATTGTAGAATACTCTATGAACTTCACTTATATCTTTTAGAGTATGAATAAAATTTCCATCAGAATTGGGCTTGGAAGTGTATCAATGTCATGCCTAGATAGAAAGGCATTAAAGAAAAGTGCTGTTTGGGAGACAACCCAATATTTACCATTTCTGTTTTTGTGTTTTAATATGATTAAGCTACTGTAGTAATCATGTTTTGTGCATTTTATTTCAATAAAGTGCCAAGTAATGCCTTTGGGATAGTGTGGTTGATAGTTGACTTGATTCTGTGCAAAAACAGAAACTTTGGTGCCCAGTCCAGAATTTTTATAAATTCACCAGAGAGTCAAAATATTCTGAATGTTTTACACATGATTTATATACAAATTTCCTAGGTTTTCCTAATTTTTCAGAATTTTTGGGGCTGCAGAAGTATGGTCATTGTTCAGATCATTACAGACTGTTCTGTTTTTGACAGAATCTGCCTTGTTTGCGTAGTTTGCTTGTTTTAGCATTTCCATGGCTTATATTAAGTGATATAAATTGTGGAAATGATAAGTTACAGTATACATTATGCGAGAAAAATTATGGATCTTGTATTTAACAGTACCTAAGTGGATGGTTTGCTCTTTATCATACTAACCCATCTCACGAAGTTCCGTTAAGTTTTGTGTGATTGAAGTTTTCAAGTTTTGGGTGAGATATCGATATGAGGAGAATAAGGAGTGGCAAGACCCTAAGATTGGTGATGCCCAAGGCACCCCAAGGTAATATTCAAGGAAGATCCAAGCAACTAAGCTTGGGGATGCCCCGGAAGGCATCCCCTCTTTCGTCTTCAACATTATCGGTAACCTCACTTGGAGCTATATTTTTATTCGTCACATAATATGTGCTTTGCTTGGATCATCATTATATTTTGTTATTTTCTGTTAGGCGTTATTCATAATCTTGTTTTTCAATAAAAGTTCCAAGAATTTCCTTAGGATGCTTGCATTGCATGTTTGATGTGTGCTGTGTAAAAAACAGAAACTTTTGCTGTAGTGTTTGAATTTTCATATTTTACTGGAACGTGGAAAGTTTCTGAAATTTTTACAAAGTATTGTAATATAAATTCCTTAGCATTTCCTAAATTTTCATAATTTTTTGAGTTATAGAAGTACACTGTTTTCATAAATTGCTACAGACTGTTCTGTTTGGACAGATTGCTGTCATAGTTTCGTTATCTACTTATCCTATAGTTTCCATTGCCTATATTGGTAGATATAAATTGTGGAGATGATAGTATACAGTACCTAATGTTTGAAAATTATTATGCAACTTGTCTTTTCAGTACATAAAGAGTTGATTTATTATTATGTGTACTAACTTATCTCACGAGTCCTTTTCAAGTTTTGTGTGGAAGATGTTTTTGAGAATAGGTGAAACCATGATATGAGAGGATTGAAAGAGATACAAAAGCTCAAGCTTGGGGATGCCCAAGGCACCCCAAGTAAATATTTCAAGAAGTCTCGAGCATCTAAGCTTGGGGATGCTACGCATCCCACCTCTCTTCATCAACAATTATCGGTTAGCCTATGTTGAGCCTAAATTTTTATTCGTTCACATGATGCGTGCTATTCTTGGAGTGCTATTTTTCTTTTGCTTGCTGTTTGGATAAAATCATTGGATCTGAAATTTTGAATGAGAGAGAGTCCTCACATGGGTATTTAACTACTTGACTACGCATTGATCTTCACTTATATCTTTTTGAAGTAGTTTTGTCATTTACTCTCGTGCTTCACTTATATCCTATGAGTAAATGGTTGAATGAATTGAATATCATAAATATGAAATTAAATATGCTTCATATACTTATCCCATGGGGAGTAATGACTTCACACATAATAAGTATAGGTGGTAAAATTTATTGAAAGTTAGCAAACACCGCCTTGGTCACTTGAACAATTCATGAAAGAATACTGAAGGAAGAGAGATTCACATATAAATATACTATCTTGGACATCTTCTATGATTGTGAGCTCATTAATTATTTTCAAACTTGAGCAAATTAGTTGAAATTGGACAAGGAAGACAACTTAATGAGTTATGTTTGGGTATATTTGCATAGAAGTTATATTGTTATGGATCCTCTAACATGTGGTGCTTGCTTCCACCTCATACTAGCCAAAACTTCCGCACCAAGTAGAAATACTACTTGTGCATCCAAACACCCTTAAACCAGTTTTGCCATGAGAGTCCACTATACCTACCTATGGATTGAGTAAGATCCTTCAAGTAAGTTGTCATCGGTGCGAAAAGCAATAAAAATTGCTCCTAAATATGTATGATCTTTTATTGAAAGGGAAAATAAGCGTCGTACGAACTTGTGATGGTAAAGAAATAAAAGCGACGGACTGCATAATAAAGGTTGCTATCACAAAGGGCAATACAATGTGACGTTCCTTTGCATTAAGGGTTTGCACATCCAAAAACAAAAAGCGCATGACAACCTATGCTTCCCTCTGCGAAGGGCCTATCTTTTACTTTCTAAGTACTTACCCTTATGCAAGAGTCATGGTGACCTTCACCACTTCCTATATTTCGCCTTTTTCTCTTGGCAAGCGTCATGTGTTGGGGAATGATCTAGACATATATATCCACACAAATATATTTGATCATGAATTATTATTGTTGACAATTATCTATATGATAAATAAGTTGGGAGGCGAAACATTAAGCCCCTATCTTTCTCTGTGTTCGATAGATGCTATTTGTTCTAAAAATATGCTTTGAGTGTCAATAATCATGGAAGACTATATTATAGTTGAGTATGTGGAATTTGCTAAATCAAAGCTCTTACATAGACCCTTCCTGAAAATAAGATGAATTGCAATTGTTCGGTGACTGAAAGCATAGTTTGTTAGTTTTCAAGAAACTTTCTGGTCTATACTTAAACATGTGAATAGCTTGTTACTTGATCATGAGAAGTTTTATGAGATGAGCTACTGTTTATGGTTTATATTGATGCTATAAAAAGTGATTGGAATTATCATTGATCAAAATTGTGCACTTGCTAGCATTCACACTTCATAAATTATTTCTTTTATCATTTACCTACTCGAGGACGAGCAGGAATTAAGCTTGGGGATGCTGATACGTCTCCAACGTATCTATAATTTATGAAGTATTCATGCCATGTTTACAATAATTTTATATGATTTTGGTATGATTCGATTGGAACTAACCCGGACTGACGCTGTTTTCAGCAGAGCTACCGTGGTGTTGTTTTTGTGCAGAAATAAAAGTTCTCGGAATGAGCTGAAAATTTACGGAGAATATTTTTGGAAAATATAAAAAATACCGGAGCAAAAAGATACCAGAGAGGAGTCCCGAATAAGCCACAAGCCTAGGGGGCGCCCCCCCCTAGGGCGCGCCCCCCTGGCTTGTGGGTCCCTCGGGAGCCTCCCTGACTTGATTTCGACGCCAAGCACTCCTATAAATCGAGAAAACTCCAGAAAGAAACCTAGATCGGAATTTCCTCCACCACAAGTCTCTGTAGCCACGAAAGATCAATCTTGGCACTCTCCGGCACCCTGCCGGTGGGGGTCACCATCACCGGAGACCATGGAGGAGGAAGACGGAGGGGCCATCATCACCATGGAGGCAAAGGACCAGAGGGAGAACCTCTCCCCACCTAGGGGGGAGGCCATGGAGGAGGAAGCACAAGGGGGAGACCCTCTCCCCCTCTCTCCCGGTGGTGTCGGAGTGCCACCGGGGGAACCATCGCCGCGGTGATCGTCTTCATCAACATCACCTTCTTCATCACCATCCTCATCTCCTTTCAGCGGTCCACTCTCCCGCACCCTGCTGTAATCCCCTACTTGAACATGGTGCTTTATGCCACATATTATGATCCAATGATGTGTTGCCATCCTATGATGTTTTGAGTAGATTTCTTTTGTCCTTTGGGTTGATTGATGATCTAGATTGGTTTGAGTTGTATGCTTATTTTGGTGCTGTCCTATGGTGCCTTCCGTGCCGCGCACACGTGAAGGATTCCCGCTGTAGGGTGTTGCAATACGTTCATGATTCGCTTATAGTGGGTTGCTTGAGTGACAGAAGCATAAACCCGAGTAAGGGGGTTGTTGCGTATGGGATAAAGGGGACTTGATGCTTTAATGCTATGGTTGGGTTTTACCTTAGTGATCTTTAGTAGTTGCGGATGCTTGCTAGAGTTCCAATCATAAGTGCATATGATCCAAGTAGAGAAAGTATGTTAGCTTATGCCTCTCCCTCATATAAAATAGCAATAAGGATTACCGATCTTGTTAACAATTGCCTAGGACAATTCCGCACACCGACCCATCATTATTCCACACTCGCTATTTGTAATATATTGTAATATATTCTAACTTTATGATAACAGCACCTATTTTTATATTTTAGTTCTCCGATTTCATGCAAAGCTATTCTCTTCATACCCACAACGTAGTTTTATTTCTCGTTCCTAGTTGGAAGCAAACGTTCGGCGTGCGTAGAGTCGTATCAGTGGCAGATAAGACTTGAGAGAATATTGATCTTACCTTTAGCTCTTTGTGGGTTCGGCACTCCATACTTATCACTTCCACCTTTGGAAATTGCTACGGTGATTCCTTGCACTTGGGGATTATCAAAGTGTAGAGATTAAGAGGTGTTAACTTGTTATTCATCTAAAAATTAAAGAGGCATGGTGATGATGTGTGAGCATTTATATTCCTCGTTGAAATCCTAGTGTTGTTTCGAGTCGGGGGCGCGTGATGGTTAACTCCTACCAACATCCGCCCTCGGGGCATGCGAGGAGTACTTTGATTTGTGATAAAACTAATAAAACTTTGCAATAAGTATGTGAGTTCTTTATGACTAATGTGATACCATGGACATACGCATCTTCACCTTCTCATATTTGCTAGCCTCTTCGGTACCGTGCATAGCCCATTCTCACCTCGAGGATCATTGCAAATATTCACCGGCGCATCCAAACCCTGTGACATGATACGCTGTGTTGCACATAAGCCTCATTATATCTTCCTCAAAACAGCCACCATACCTACCTATTATGGCATTTACATAGCCATTCCGAGATATATTGCCATGCAAATTCCATCGTCACTTCACATGACTAGTTCGTTCATCATCATAATGCTTTGCATGATCATATAGAGCTGACATAGTATTTGTGGCAAAGCCACCGTTCATCATATTTTTGATACATGTCACGCTAGATCATTGCACATCCTGGTACACTGCCAGAGGCATTCATACAGAGTCATATCTTCCTATCAGTCCTTCATGTTGAGTTGTAAGTAAATAAAAGTGTGATGATCATCATTATTAGAGCATTGTCCCAGTGAGGAAAGGATGATGGAGACTATGATTCCCCCACAAGTCGGGATGAGACTCCGGACGAAAAATGAAATAAAACTGGGGGAGGCCAAATGAGCCCACCATATAAAAAAAGAGAAAATGGGGGCGGCAAAAAAAAAAGAGAAAAGCCCACCATAAAAAATGAGAGAAAAGAGAGAAGGGACTTTGCTACTATCCTTTACCACACTTGTGCCTCAAAGTGGCACCATGTTCTTCATATAGAGAGTCTCCTATGTTGACACTTCCATATGCTAGTGGGAACTACCGTTTCATATAATAAACATGGCTTGTATATTCCGATGACGGGCTTCCTCAAATGCCCGAGGTCTTCATGAGCAAGCAAGTTTGACACACACCCCACTTAGATTCAGTTGAGCTTTCATACACTTATAGCTCTAGTGCATCATTTGCATGGCAATCCCTACTCCTTGCATTGACATCTATTGACGAGCATCTCCATAGCTCGTTGGTACGCCTAGTTGATGTGAGACTATCTTCTCCACTTTTTACCCCTTTGATACCTACCACCATATTCTATACCACCTATATGCTATGTCCAATGGTTCATGCTCATGTATTGCGTGAAGAATAAAAAGTTGATGCATATTGAAAAAGTACGATCCAATTGCCTGACTTGGACACCGTGGTGCTTAACATTTGTATCTATGTGGCGAAGACGGAGTCATGCCTTGCTAATATAATAAGATGAGTAGGGGTAAACATTCTTTTAGGATCGCATACTTTGAAAAATCAATGATTTTGTTTCCTATACTTATAAAAATTACTATGTTGTTGTTTGTTAATTCATCATTTCTCAATGAGCATACATACCAAAGATTACATAATGGGTAGCATGTCAAATAAAAAATTCTGTTTTTATCATTTACCTACTCGAGGACGAGTAGGAATTAAGCTTGGGGATGCTGATACGTCTCCAACTTATCTATAATTTTTGATTGTTCCATGCTAATATATTATCATTCTAGGATACTTTTTGGGTATTTATTTACCAATTTATAATATTTTTGAGCACTAACCTATTGACCCAATGCCCAGTGCCAGTTCCTGTTTTCTGCGTGTTTTTGCCTTTTTAGAGTTACAGTACTAAACGGAGTCCAATTGCCACGAAACTTTTTGACGATTTTTTGGGACCAATACAAGACCTAGAAGCTTCGGAGGAAGGCCAGAAGGTGCACCTGGGCCCCACGACATATCCCACCGCGCCACCAGGGGGCGGCCAAATATGTGGTGTCCCCCTGGTGCGTCTCCCGACGTCGTTCTCTGGCCTATAAATTCACAAATACCCTAGAAACACCAGAAGCGCTCCTGGAACACTTTTTCCGCCGCCGCAAGTCTTTGTTCTGACGGGAGGCCATCTACACCTCCATTGCGGCACCCTGCCGGAGGGGAGATCGATCACGGAGGTCCTCTTCATCAACCTTGCTGCCCTCACCATGATGTGTGAGTAGTTCACCATAGACCTACGAGTCCGTAGGTAGTACCTAGATGGCAATCTCTCTCTCTCTCTCTCTCTCTCTCTCTCTCTCGATCTTCAATACAATGTTCATGGTATCTTTGCCTTGATCTATCTGATGTAATCCCTTTGTATGCCGTGTTTGTTGGGATCCGATGAATTGTGAGTTTATGTTTAGACTTCAGATTATTCATGAAAAGTATTTGAGTCAGATCGGATTACTATGATTCTTATTTGCATGATCATCATAGCTTCGCAATGCTCTCCAATCTATTGAGATAATTTGGCCAACTAGATTGATATTTCTTCGGTGAGAGTGGTGCGTTGTAGTAGGTTCAACCTGGCGAGTTTCTATATCCCAGTGAAAGAAGGGGACAAGTTGCGTCTTTGTGTTGCTGCTACTAAGGATAAAACGATGGGGTTTATTCATATTGATTGAGTTTACTTTGTCTACATCATGTCAATGTTCTCCAAGCATTACTCTGTTTTACTTAATACTCTAGATGCATGCTGGATAGCTGTCGATGGGTGGAGTAATAGTAATAGGCGCAGGCAGGAGTCGGCCTATTTGCTTATGGACGTGATGCCTATATACACATGATCATTGCCGTGAAAATCGCATAACTATTCGTTTTTCTATCAATTGCTCAACAATAATTTGTTTACCCACCGTATGCTTTGCTTATGAGAGATGCCACTAGAGAACTCTACGCCCCCCGGGTCTATTCACTTATATATTCACAAACGCTATCATTACCTTTTATTTTATTTTGCACTTTACTATTATCTACAACTAGAAAAGTGGCCCGCTCGATGCACGGGCTAGAACATTAGAAAGTTTGATAATGTAAACATATTATTTGATTTCTGTACAGAAAAATTGTGAGTATGTGATGACATTTACAAATATATGACTTTTTAGAACATGGTTTTCCTTATGTATGTTTGGTTTTCACATATAAACATATGTTATCCATTTATCATTTTTTTATGATGAATCTCGTTCAGCAAATTATGTTTGGCATCATTTTTATGGCATTTTATCATGCTGCATTGACTGCAACATCCATATGGAGGTGATGATCCAGCATTGGTCTTAAGAGAGTGTGAGGTTCTTGGTGGTGTTGTAGTCCCCAAGTCCTAAGCCGGACGTGTCAGTCACTTTCCGAAAGGTAGGCAGCCTAAAAACTCATGTCCAACCTCGACATCCACATCCTGGCATTGTCTTCTACCTTATCTTAATGTAGTATTTTATATGAACCAAAATTATTTTCTATCAATTTATCTACTTGTAATAATATGAGTGGAAAGAGGAGAGTTTGTCTTTAAGCATGGTGCGTGTGCTTCCTTTTTAACCCTAATTGTAGGTGATTTGTGGGTCCTAATTATAAGAATTGAGATATATTATATGGAACATAACTTGGATCGAAAGCATAATAAGCTCTGGAAATACATGTAATTTATTTATTAGTATTTTTTATACATAGAGATGTGCTTATCCTTCTTCCGTTGCTACTTCAGACCACATTCATGAACCACTCCCGAAAAGAAGAAAAGAGTATATCATTAGAGCATGGCATAAAGACAGGATTCATACGTACACATTTTCTTAGTAGGATATAAAGACAACATACAATTTTTTTTGGTGTGCATGTGGAGGATAACAAAAGCAAAATATTTCACAAAAGCAGAATGGATTGAATAAATAACAGAAACACATATATAGTACACCATGATTTCATTTTATTGTAGAGACATAATGATGCACTTTCTGCAAACTAAAAATAGCTATGTTGTTCCATGGGATAAAAAGATAAATGGGTAAATCATCTTAAAGTTATTAACATGATCTCCACACACACTTTATCTATGTCAGCAGCCAAATACCTCATATGGTACATGATATTTGTCAGATCTTTTCTAGGATCATTCAAACACTAAGATATATATTTATACGTATATTACATCATGATTTCCTCAATCTCAACAGAAAAATAAATATCTTCCACGATGATCTTCGCTATACTATCTCTGTTAGATGATAACAATTTTTTTCAAGCGGGCAACAAAGATACAATACTGAAAATAAGCAAAAATTACGTTATGAAATATTGTAGCTTTCATCTCCTGCGTAGATACATAATTGTTAAAAAATAGGGCTGATAAGAACCTTAAATTTTAGTGGGTATCATTTTTGAAATTTTAAAATTATGCTCGAACATTTTGGACGGACATGATGTTAATCCGAGGAAAAGGTATTAGTGTATACAACATCAAATCAGTGTCTTTAGCTTTCTAATGAACTTGTTATAGCTTTACCATGCAAAGACGCTTGTATTTGTCTGCTCTATCAAAGAGAAAATCCTGAGATGTACTACCTGTTGAGGAGATCTCCAAGCCTGGCACTACGGATCAGCCACAAATGTGTTGGGCGCCATGGCAAGCTGGAGCACGAACGCAGCTACACACGACCAGTCTTGGCGGGCCATCGCTGATTGAAAATGAATAGTAATTATCAATCTTTTTATCAGAGTTATTTTTCTAATGTGATTTTCCATGCAACTTGTTCCACGTAATCAATAATAAAGCCTCTAAATATCTGAAAATTAGTAAACTGTCCCATGATCAATAGACACCTCTTCCCTTATTAGGTATCCTATGACAATCAACACATAAATAAAAAAAGATGAATAAAAGATATAAATCAAGAATATATGCATGATGTGCTCCCACAAATAAAGAATGGGAACTATCAAACAAAGATGTATACTCACCCGTTTCTATTTTCGGATTATGTCCATACATGATTCATGTCTTCCCATGTATATATACAAGTTTCTAGCTCGCAGCTAGGTAGGTGCATAAGTCTTACATCTTGCCTCATACTGTGGGTGCGCATCCAGATTAGAAGTGATTTGCCGTGAATCGCTGCTCATGAGTTCGATTTGGGCGCCGACTGCGATCTTGGTCCATGATATGGTACGGGAATGCGGGAAAACGACATTTAAAAAAATGTACGTCTAGGGATACGACATGTGTATGCATAGAGGATGAGTACAATAATTCAATAGTGCATTATAAACTAAATTAGTAATAAGTCGGACTGTACATATTAAAAAATGGCAAGTTAATGGTTTCTGGACTCCAGATCTATGTTCTTTCGCCGGCTGCTGTGCCTCTGCGTGTTCGAGGCTCTCCTTGCCGATGCGAGTGGTGTCGCAGTGCCGATTTGGCTTCTCTCCGGCGTGCTGGTCTTCTGGGCCGAGGATGGAGACTTCCCGCCGTCAACAATCCGTGCGCTCAAACAAGGTTTCGCTGGCTCCGGTGGGAGCGGCGGCGGCGGCGGCGGCGCATCCTCATCCCGCGTGGGTGCTGAGGTTGGATCGGTCCCCCAAGGACCTGGTTGTAATTTTCTCTTGTTGTGGGGTGCGTTGTACCACTGCTTAATATCAATTTAGTTCTGGGGTCTTCTTGCAAAAAAAAGATATTTTTACACTGCATTGAGGAACAAAATTAGTAAAAAATATATCTAATTTATACAGTAGATGTTGAGTTTGTGACGGCAGTTGATTGGCCCCAAGTAATCCAGAGAAAGATATAGCAAACGATGAATGAGACAAAATTGAGAATATTTAAACTGCTTAGTACCGATTATATGCGCATGCATGTTCCTTTTCATTGTTCAAGGATCAAGGCGCGTGCGCGCCGGTGCCGTTGGCAAAGGAACATT
This sequence comes from Elymus sibiricus, assembly GCA_039707655.1. Classification (NCBI taxonomy): domain Eukaryota; kingdom Viridiplantae; phylum Streptophyta; class Magnoliopsida; order Poales; family Poaceae; genus Elymus; species Elymus sibiricus. The sequence goes on from CM077667.1 coordinate 376,995,427, forward strand.
ACCCTAGGCCCTAGCTACGCTACGTACTAAGTTTAGCTAGCTAGTAGCAATGGAAGTATGGAATGAACCCAATTTACTTGCATGCAGAATCGTGATGGATCAGTGAGACGTTGCGTCGCAATGGAAGTATGGAACGGACACAGCTTACTTGCATGCAGAATCCTGATGGTTCGGTGAGACGTTGCGTCGCTGCCGGCGAGACATACATCGCTGCCGGTGGCGCGGTGAGATCGGCAGATCATGATGCAGCTGTTAGATGTTTCTTTCGGCGATCAGACTTCTAGCGATCAGGCGAGGTCCTTTGTAGATCGTAACTACCCCATAAGTATCCCATTGGAATCCATCGTATCTCAGCCGTTTTCTATTCTTTTTTCTTCTTATTAATCTCAGAAAAGGGCATGTTTTATATAAGGGCATTGGTGGGTAATTTTCTATGACATAAGTTAAATCTAATGGTCATTAATCATTGATCCAACAAATACACGGTTGGATGTTTCTAATTATTATCGGATTTTCTATCTTAATTCTCTTTTTTCTGGTTAACCCATAAAGCATTTTTTATATATAATAATAATAATAATAATAATAATAATAATAATAATAATAATAGAAGATTATCTACACAACTCACTTGCTTGCAAATAACGAGATCAAGGGATTGACAACCCTCTTGCCAGCGTTGGGTGTAAGTTGTTTGTTCTTTTGTGTGCAGCCACTGAAGACAGTTGAGGATTGGTATTATTATTGGTTCGATAAACCTTGGTTTCATAACTGAGGGAAATACTTACCCACTTTGTGCTGCGATTACCCGTTCCTCTTCACGGAAAACCCAACGCAGATCACGAGTATAAGTGAGAAATTTCAGAAGTTGTGTTTGCAAGTGTTGCAACTCAAACGTGTTGCAAGGATCTACAAAAAATATTCATGTTTCATTTGGTTTGCATCGATTGGATCTCAACACTAGCCGCCTAATCCCCCCACCAAGATCCACCCAAAAACCGTCAGCTTCTTTCCTTTCATTTGCATGTTCACTCCTGATTTGCTACCACCGCACAACTACCAAGGAGTCATTAGAATCTGGGTAAGCAAGAAGGTGAGCTGAGTGTTTTCCACATACATATTTTCCTTTTGTCCACTTGTTTCCGAGAGTTATCATGCCAGGCTCCAACTCGAGTGTACATCGACAACAAAATGTGGAAGATGATTTCCCAAAGACTCGCGCGGTGCTTGGTGATCTGGTTGAAGAAAGTATAGCTGCAGCTTTGCAAAGGATGTTCGGAGGTCGTCTTCCTATAGATGGTAATGGGGATCAACACCGTCAGAGCCCCACCACCTCACTGAGAACCAAGAACCGGCGAAGCCCCGTCTACAATGACTCCCATGATGGTCATGGATGGGATGTTGATGGCCCTGCTAATGGTGCCCCAGCCATGGCAGTTGTACGAGGCCGTGGAGACTTCACCAAACATAGTTCACGTGGGTATGCTCCTACCCACAAGGAGCTTTCTTACCATGGTGACAAGTTTAAGGGCTCCACTCCTGTTACCATGGGTCCTTTTCGGTCGATGGAGAACAGAATTTTACCACACCCATGTGAGCGAAAGCATGCACAACCCAAAATCCCACAACTTGAGAGTGACAAGAAAGGAGAATTGAGTGGCTTCACCAAAGATGAGCGAGAATATACACAACCCAAAATCCCACAATTTGAGAGTGACCAGAAAAGTGAGTTGAGTTACTCCACCAAATGCGAGGGAGAGTGTTCACTTCCCACAACTCTACATATTGAGAGCGATAAGAGAGGTGAGTTGAGTGACACCACCATGTGAGGAAGAGTGCCCACTTCCAAAAATTCCATAAACTGGGAGTGATAAGATAGGTCATTTGAGTGATTCCACCAAATGTGAGGAAGAGTGCCCACTTTCCAACAAAAATTCACATATTGAGTGTGATAAGAGAGGTGAGGTGAGTGAGTCCACCAGATGCGGGGATCAAATTATTGAACATGAGATGGAAAGAAAAGGAAATAAAAAGGGAGAGAGTGATCATACACCAAGAGTGAGCCACCAACATAGTGAGGGAGTGTTTCCACAGCCAAATATGACCAAGCCCCGAGAAAAAGAGGGATTAGTTATGATGGCTAAGAAAAGGGATATATATGCGGGAATTGAGAGAACCTAATACTCCATTCTTTGTATTCATGTACAAGGAAACTTTATTGGCTGCTAACAACTTACCCTCAACTCTTCCTAGTGTTGTATTTGATCTTTTGCAGGAGTACGAGAATGTGATTCCCAAGGAGGTGCCACCCAGATTGCCACCAAAGCGAGGCATTGAACACCAAATCAACTTGGTTTCGGGTGCCTCACTATCAAAATGACCACCGTATCGAACAAACCCAGAGGAGACGAATTAAATTCAGAGGCAAGTAGATGATCTTCTTAGCAAAGGGTATGTAAGGGAAAGTCTTTCTCCTTGCGCTATTCCTATTCTTTTAGTTCCAAATAAAGACGGCACTATGAGAAAGTGCACTGATTGTAGATCCATTAACAACATAACTGTGAGAATTCGACATCCTATACCTAGGCTCGATGACATGCTTGATGAACTATGTGGCTCCACCATATTTTCTAAAATTGATTTGCAAAGTGGATACCACCAAAAAACAATGAAAGAGGGTGAAGAATGGAAAATTGCACTCAAGACAAAATTTGGCTTGTATGAATGGTTGGTTATGCCTTTTGGATTAATGAATGCACCTAGTACTTTCATGAGATTGATGAATCATGTGCTTAGGTCCTTTATTGGCAAGTTTGTAGTGGATTACTTTGATGACATATTGATTTACAACAAAACTGTGGAGAATCATGTTGGACATATAAAATGTGTGCTTACTTTCCTATGGGAGGAAAGGTTGTATGCTAACACGGAAGAGTGCACATTTTGCACAAACAAGGTTGTCTTTCTTGGCTTTGTTATTTCAGGTAAAGGTGTGGAGGTCAATGAAGAAAAGATCAAGGCTATTCGTGAATGGATGCCTCCACAAAATGTGAGCCAAGTATGTAGCTTCCCCAGAACTGCAGGTTTTTACCTCCCGTCCGTGAAGGATTTCTGCACCCTTGTTGCACTAATGAATGAGTTAATGAAGAAAGACACTCCATTCAAACGGGGTGATGATCAAGACAAGTCCCTCCAAGAACTGAAGATGAGGTTATTATCAGCCCCGTTGCTTTCGCTTCCAGATTTTGGTAAGACATTTGAGACTATAAAGATAAAAGATCTCCACCCAAATATACCACACAATCGGCAAGATGGATTAGTGAACTGTGTGAGTCCGCTAAATGTGAGGTTGAGGTCGTCCAATATGAGATTAGAGAGATGAGTGAACCACACCATATTATACCACACCATTAAAGTGAGAGGATTAGTGACTTGTGCGAGTCCACCAAATCTGAGCTTGAGGTGTTCACACACAATATCAAAGAGATGAGTGACCCACGAAATGAAAGGAGAGGATATTATTCAATTACTAACCATTCACAAAGCTCTTTGAAGTATGTGCAGATGCAAAAATCATACTTAGCTGCCCTCCTGCAACAATGGGAGGATGAGATCCATGAACAATTATGGCGCACGTGGAGTACCATCAAACAAACATCATGTTGGGTAAGTGATCTTCAAAAAGGCATGGAAGTACTCAGCGAGGTAAAAGAAAAGAGATCATTCATATTGAAGCACCCAAAGTTATGCACTTATGAATTCTTGAAGCATTGGCGCGATGAAATCAGAGAAAAGATGTTTTCTATGACATCCATCCAACACTACCCTTTTCTTAGTCATAACGAAACCATCAAGGAGCCAATAAAACTAAAACCTGAATATGCTGATTCGACTTTTCCTTGGCCAAGATATTTTGTATTTTCCTCGTGCTATTATTTTGTAGACTGAAGTAAGTCAAGGGCGACTTTTCTTCAAGAGAGGGAGGATGATATCAACATGGATGAGCCTGATTACAAGTTTGTACTCCATGGAAATGTTACTTGGAAGGAATTGCTGAGTCGAACTAAACATTTGAAGTTCACAAAGATGAAAGCTAAACTTATGCATTTGATAAACCCTTTGCATTGCTTCTTTGTACTGGCCTATTTTCTTTTGTGTGATGACCATCTAGAGTCTAGGACGACTCCTTTTCAAGAGGGGAGGATGATGAGTACATGAAAACCACTGAACCCTTAGAGTCGAGGGCGACTCCTTTTCAAGAGGGGGAGGATGATGAGGACATGCATACCATTTGTACACCCCCTGTCATCGAAGGAGAAATCATAATAATTTGTGTCAAACAAATACATTGCCAGGTGAACGCTAACTTAAGTTCATACTGTAATCTTGAACACATGGCTGCCACTTTCATCTCCTCCGTTGTTGGTTGAACTCAGGTGCAACATCAAAGACCATCAACATTTTCAGTCCGTACCAAAATAGTGTTTTATGACGAAGAAACAGAGTTGCGAAGAAATAGGCTATCTGTTGGAGAAACAATGGTTTGGCACTCGTGAAACAATGTTTTGCACTAGTTTGGATATCCCAACTTGCGAAAGGTTTCCAGAACTCGAGTTTGCTGCTAAAGGAAACATTGTTTGACTCCAGTGAACAATGTTTGGTCGGGAACTGCCAACCACCTCCAACGGGAGATTTCCATAAGCTACCTCACTAAGACTCAAGGCCGTTTAGTCAAACCAAAGTTGGTTCTCTTTCACACCTAAGCTGGTTCCCGAAGCTAGTTTGATTCCACACCCTATCCAGGGGGGGGGGTCGTTCCCATTATAAATAGGCTAGCTCTTCCCTTCATTGGGAACCTTTTCCATTTCTATTAAAGACCAAAGACATAGACTCCTCCTGAGATTGGAGAGCTCTTGTTATCCTTATTCTCGTGATTTCTTGTGAAGTTGCTCCTAATCTGTGCTCCACGACTAGATCGTGTTGTGTGGGTTAGAGTTTGTGGTTTCCTTGTGGATTGCACCTATCCCGTGCTCCATGACTTGAGCGTGGTTGTGTAGGGTAGTATTGCAGGTTGTGGATCGGCGAATGTTTGGGTTGCAGGCTTCGGTGAGCATCCTCCTCGTCGGGTCATAATCTCTTATTTTCCATTTTGGCTGCTACCAGCTAGTTATCCCCTACTTTTTTCGATCCTACGTCGTGAAGATCAGACCTCCCCTCGAACACCCTCTTCTCCGAAGACGGTGTCGCATCAGGTAGTGCCGGAGCGGTACTATCGTCCCGTGATACGTCCATTTTGCATCATGTTTTTCCGTTGATATTTATTATGTTTTGAGTCATTATTTCACTTCATGATGCAATCCTAATGCCTTTTTTTCTCTTATTTTGCAAGTTTTATACAAAGAGGGAGATTCCCGAAAGGTGGAATTCTGGACCGGAAAAGGCCACCGAAGAGTTGGATATTCTATGGAACTCCAAATGACCTAAAAATTTATGGAGAATTGTTTTGGAATATATATAAAATATTGGCAAAAAAATACCAGAAGGGGACCCATCATGAGGCCACGAGCCTGGGGGCGCGCCCTACCCCCCAGGGGGCGCCCCGTGAGCTCATGGGCCCCCCAGCAGGCCTTTGGTGCCCATATTATCCTATATTATGCTATTTCCCCTAGAAAAAAAATCAAGAGAATACTTTCGGGACAAAGCGGCGCCGTCTCTAGGCGGAACCTGGGCACGAGCACTTTTGCTCTCCGGCGGAGCGATTCCGCCGGGGAAACTTCCCTCCGGGAGGGGGAAATCAAAGCCATCATCATCACCAATGCTTACTCCATCGTGGGAGGACCAATCTTCATCAACATCTTCACCAACACCATCTCATCTCAAACCCTAGTTCATCTCTTGTATTCAATCTTTGTCTCAAAACCTTAGATTGGTACCTGTGGGTTGCTAGTAGTGTTGAATACATATTGTAGTTGATGCTAGTTGGTTTAATTGGTGGAAGATTATATGTTCAGATCCTTAAGCATATTCATTACACCTCTGATCTTGAACATGATGATGATTTGTGAGTAGTTACTTTCGTTCTTGAGGACATGGGAGAAGTCTTGTCATAAGTAATCATGTGATGTTGGTATTCGTTCAATATTTTGATGATGTGTTTGTTGCTCTTCCTTTAGTGGTGTCATGTGAACATCGACTACATGACACCTCACCATATTTGAGCCTAAGGGAAAGCATTGGGGAGTAATAACTAGATGATGGGTTCGAGAGTGACAGAAGCTTAAACCCTAGTTTATGCATTATTCCGTAAGGGGCTGATATGAATCCATATGGTTCATGCTATGGTTAGATTTATCTTAATTCTTCTTTCGTAGTTGCGGATGCTTGCGAGAGTGGATAATCATAAGTCGTTGTTTGTTCAACTAAGAACAACACCCTAGCACCGGTCCACCCACATATCAAATTATCAAAGTACAGAACACGAAACAAGTAAACATGATGAAACGTGACTAGACAACATTCCCATGTGTCCTCGAGAGTGATTTACTTCCTACAAGAGAACTTTCTGGCTTGTCCATTGCTATAAAAAGGATCGGGGCACCTTGCTACACCTTTGCTACTATTGTTACTTGTTACGAATTGCCTTGCTAGAAAACTATCTTTTACCGCTACTTTCAGTGCTTGCAGAAAATACCTTGCTGAATATCACTTGTCATTTCCTTGTGCTCCTCGTTGGGTTTGACACTCTTACTTATCGAAAAGACTACAATTGATCCCCTATACTTGTGGGTCATCATCCCCTCCGGCGGTACTACCGTTCTGAGTCGCATGACCAGGGGAGGTAATGGTAGTGGGATGGTACATGAGCCAAATTACTACATGGAGCGGTACTACCATCGTAATACCTCCCAACTACCGTGAAGGCAAAATGGGCAACAGAACCGAACACAAGGGATTTCTCCAAGCGGTACTAACAGCGGTAGTAGGACGCAGAAGTGTTGCAAAAGCAATATTACCGCTCTACTATTGTGAATAAAAAATAGGCAACAAATGTTGCACACAAAGAAATCTCCAAGCGGTGGAGACCATGGTAGTGCTCACCGGTACTACCACCTAAGCGATACTACCATGGTGCCCAACGGTATTACCGCTTAGGTGCTGTCAAATTGCCCAGAGAAAACAGAGAGACATCCATGTTGACGCAAGGGGTATGTGGGTGCATATGTGGTTGTGAACGTGTTGATTCCACCCATACCTTGTCATCAATCACCCTCTTAATAGTATGATTTTCCTACGGCTCAATATCATCAAAAAAGAACCGTCGAAAAAACTGTCTTCACTCTATCACCAAAGGCAATAAACCGTCTTGTGCAAGTGTATAAATCTCTGAAACGCTCAATGCACACAGTTAGTCCGCAAATAGCATTGTCCAGTACCATTGGCCAGTATATCCAAAAATATCCAAAAATATCACATTGGCCAGTACAACTTTTTAGCAACAAGGCTCTGCCAAGTTACTGCATTTCTGAAACCCTTGTGAAGGAAATGCTAGCTAGAAGTATCCAATGGCCATGAAATTTTGATGGCATCTTCTCTACCTCATATGACTCCACCATGCCAAATTTCAGCTCCATCAGATCTACCATATGAGTGCCACAAGTTCATCAAGTTTCTGGACCAGATTGTGGTTTACACAGGAACTGTATCCAAACCTTTGCAAAAACTTCTCAAACTCCACCAGTTTGTACTCTTTCTAACCTAGAAACCCCCAGACAAGTGTTTTGGCTCTGGCTCAACTCCATATTCCCTCTGGAACCTCCTCAAGTTTACTACCAGAAACTGTTTTGGATGAGCTCCAGCTCATTGAGCCATTCCCAGACCTACACTTGCCCTATACCCACTATTTGAGCTCAGGTCGACTCTATGGACAAGCTTGGGCAGGCTCGCGAGGCCTCCAGATGCCAGGTCGCGTGGTGATCACCGGCTTGACATGGCCAGAAACGCGCTCTCCGCGCCCAGGCGCTTCGGACGTGACCGTTCCGGCCATCCCTCGCTGCCCCCTCCTTGTCCTTGGTGCCGACAACCTCCTAGCCGCACGCGTGGCCCCTCCCGAATCCTCTCGGCCGTCGGCGAAGGCCGCCGCCGCTCACTGCCAAGCTCCGCCATGGGCGGAACAGTGAGCTCTCGTCGCCATCGTTGTCCGCATGCCATTAATGGCTCCGCTCTAGTCCCATCTCTTCTGCTAGCTCACGTCGCCTCCTCACGCGGCCCGTAGGCCAGCTCAACGGCCAGCTCACCCTGGCTCAGGCAGCTTCGCCGCGGCGCCGTACGGCTCGGGCACCCACCGCCCGGCTATATAAAGCCCTGCCCAGCACCTCCTCTCCTCACCACCTCACCACACCATCACACAACCGCCTCCAGAGCGCCCCAGCGAGGGCCGGGAGCTCGTCTCCCTCAGCTCTGGCGAAGGCTCCGCCGCCCGATCCCCTCCTGACGCCAGCCCACTCCGGCCAACCCCAGCTCTGCCCAACCCCGCTCACGAGCTTAGGGCATCCCCTTGGTGCTCCACGACCTCCTCCCGAGTCAAACCGCTGCCGGAATCGCTGCCGCCGCCGACGCCCGTAGCTTCCACCCGCTGGAGAAGAAGGGGGCTCCGCCGTCCGGCCGTCTCCAGCTAAACCGCGGGTACGTGTTTGTTCGCCTCGGTGAGCTCGTCCCATTCCCGCTCTCTCCCGACCTCGCCGTCGACCACATCGCCGGCGACGATCGCCGGAACCCCTCCTCTCTCTGTTCTCCCTCTCTCTCTGGTTCAAACCCAGCCGTGGGGCCCGCTCGTCAGCGGCTCAGCCGCGCGCGCGCGAAGCGGTAAGTGGAGACGCCTGTCCACTTTACGCTTTCGACGTGGCCGCCTATCAGATTTTCTATTTTCTGTTTTATTCCATAGTTGACCAGTATCTTTGACCGTCCATATCTTTTTAACCATAAGTCCAAATTGACTGATTCTTTTTGCACTTGGTTTGTATTGATCTCCTCTAATTTTTGGTAAAGTTTGGTATTTTTATCACACTCACAGAATTTTTGGTGATTAAAACAGTGTTATGTGACATTTTAAATTGTTGTTTAAAAATATTTTCAGAGGGAAACTTTGGTAACTTTAAAGACCAAGAGTTCTTGGGCAACCCAACAGAGCAAGGCAAGCCAGGACATCCATCTTTTGAAGCATTTCAATAGCATTGCATATTTCAATGCATTATGTTCATTTATTTGCTATATAATAATTCATAGCAATTTAATTTAAATGCTTAGTTGCTGCCATTTTAAGTTATTGTGATAAACCACATGCTTGCTTAATGAAACTTAGTCGGTTGATCTGGAATCACCTGTCCGGGCTTATCCGTGCAACCACATTTGCCGGTATGGGACGGCCTTGACTTGGTCTGGCTCCGTGCTCTTTCACCGGTACCTCCAGACAGGGAGGGTTATGCGTGCGTGCTGCCCTGATCAGGTAGACGGCGGTAACCCTGTGAGCCCAGTTGAGTATTGTGTCGGCGTCCCCGTTTGGGACAGTTTAGTTTGGCCACGGTGGTGGCAGGTGTCACGAGGTGACACAGGGGCCACCCAAGGCAGGACTCCTGGGGAGGATGAATGCCGGTGGTACGATGGAAGAGTCACGGGTCAGGTGGGTTTCGTTGGAGCAACGCTGGTCCACCCGAATGGGATCAAGAGGCCAGGTGCTTCATGATGTGGGTAAAGAGCGCAACCTCTGCAGAGTGAAAAATTTATTCGAATAGCCGCGTCCACGGTATTGGACAGTCCGTCCAGGCCTCGCTAGGTGGTCAACCATAACAGTGATAATAATGATGGAAGAACTCGTCTTGTGTTCGGAAGTACTCGATGGCTTATGAGTATTCCGAGGGTTGTGGGACAACCCGAAAGAGAGTAAGTTGATAACTGATGACAGTAAGTGAATCACTTAAGAATTTAACATGTTGATTGCCATGCTATTGTTTGCTGCATTACTTGGTTGTCATGAGCTTGCGAGTACATTCAAAGTACTCACCTGGCGTATCATGCCAGATGCAGGAGAAGCCGAGGACGGAGGTCCCGATGGTTCGTGCTACGCTAACTAGGCAGTGTCCCAGCAGTGTCCCTGTGGATGGAGTTTCCGCTATGTTCCGCTACGCCATAGAGTTTCCCTAGTAGTTTCGAGGCCCGCTATGTTTCATAAATAATGTAGATATTGTCATAGCACCAGGTGTGCCTTTGGCCTCGCTATCGATGTAAAATATGAGCTTGTACCCGAAGTTATCAATAAAGTTTAGTTCAGTTCTGTTCCAAGTTGATGTGTGTTTCCAGAAGACATGATCTCTGGGTTGGAAACACTGGTAATCCGGTTCGCTGAGCCGGGGTGCCACACAGCCCGCGTCATCGATGAAGTCGAACTTTCCGAGCCGGCTCTTCTTTAGTTGGCCGATCACTAGCTTCTCGATCCCTGGAAGGGCTCCCTCCAAGATGACGACCCCCTTGCGCGTAGGCCCCACGATGGGCGCAAATGTCGTGGGGTTGACACGGTAGGTGTTCTCATAGGATAACTTAGTTGCGAGGCCATAGCTATGAGGCGAAGCCTTGGATGGGGTTGATCGAAAACGAGGGATGCAAGTTTACCCAGGTTCGGCCCCTCTGATGAGGTAGAAGCCTACTCCTGCTAATTTTGTTTATTGGATGTGTTGATATCTATTACAAGGGTGTTGTTTCCCTACCTATGTCTCGAGAGCTTCTAACTTGACTTGTCCCTTTTGATGATCCAGGAACCCCCTTTATATAATAGGACGGGTTTCTGATGTTACAACAGATTCCGGGTCTTACCCATGTTCGGAGTCCTACTCTAAATTCTTTGTGATCCCCAAGTTAGAAAGCCTCTGACTTGTGCACGATCTCCATGAGTTGGGTCTTGCCAACTCTTGCCGGGTCTCATCTGGGCTTGCCAGCCTACTGAGACCCGACCCAGGTGTCTTCTTTGAAGACCCGGCCTTGGGCCTTTGGTCTCCTTTGACAAGGTCTCCTCCAAGCCCTCTGGCCTATTGAGCTCCCAGCCACTTAGTCTTTGGGTGACCCAGTCCTGGCCCCCTAGGTCTTCACAGGCCGGCTCTCGTCAGGCTCGCCGACTCTTTGAGACCCGGTCCAGTTAGCCGGATCTAATGTGTGGGAAATATCCCCAATAGGATGTTAGCCAAAGGAAATGACGACAATAGCGACGCGATCTGTGCTGCAAGTGAGGAGATGGGAATGAGAGCAATGAGAAGTTGGGGTGAAATACCTAGCGGACGAAGGAAATATAGAGGCAACGGCGGCCAGGAGAGTCTAGGCTGCGGCGAGACGACGGCGAGGCAAGTCCACTAGTCCAGGCGGCAGTGAGCGACTCTCGGCTACGGCGGCACCAGCTGCTCGTTCATGCAGTCGCCCAGATCGCTTCCGTCGTGCGAGCAAATGAAGAGGGGGAAAGTTAGGGTTTGTCGTTCGTGGGCTTCGCACGTCAGAAGGCCAGTTAACCACAAACTTTGGATTTTTCTACCGGAGCAGCCATCCAACAGCGAGAAATGATTGAGACGGGAGATCTGACGACCAAAGTCGCGCGAGAAGGCTGGAAAGTGGCTCGGTTTTACTGTTTAAAAATAGTTGAACTGGAGAGCAACCTGCTCCTCTCGCATTTTTTTTAGCAAAGTTCCTCGCGCATCTGCTCGTTCCGCGGAGCGCCTGGGCTGTTGGAGTCGCAATTCACAGATACGGCCCAACCCAACAAAACGCCGCGCCGCATTAATCTTCGACCGGGCTGGGTTGGGTCGGTGGTCGGTCCAGGACACGCTCACCGATCTTCTCGATCGACGGCGCGCCGGCGGCGATGGCGTCGCGGAAGCTCCTCTTCGGCCTCACAGCAGCAAGGCGAGCCAGTCCTCGCGCGTTAGTACGCCTCCCGGTCTCACCCCTCCTGGAAGCCTCCACTTCTGCCTCCGGCGCCACCGCCCCCGCGACGAAGCCGTCAGGTGGATCGCCCTGGGCGCTGCTCTTCTCCCCTAGGGCCTTCTCATCGACGCCGCCGGCGCAAAAGTCCGCCGGAGATGTGCCCGCCCCATCCGCGGTGGACCACAAGTTTGTTTCTCCTCCTTTAAGCCCCTTGTTGCGTATCTTCAGTAACTGCGTGTGTATGGTTTCTGCTTTGTACTAGTATAGCTAGCTGGTCGGGATGACTAGCGCAACTGCGTGGTTATACATATTTTTGTAATATGTTTCGATAAATTTGACCATTATTACAATCAATCTTGTAGATTCTTAATCTATTTTGTTGTTGTAAATCTCCTGCAGTTTAATCATCCGAGCAATGTTTGTTTAATATCATTCAATTTGGTTAGTGGTTTAGGGTATCCATGGCGAGATCAAGAATTGCTCCTGAAAGGTTTACTTCTCCATTATAACCATGGGATTAGAAAAAAGGGAAAATGGTGAAAAAGAGAAGTGTTCATGAAAACTGCCGTCGAATCTTTAGTCCAACTTCTCGCTGATCTATCGAAATATGTTTGATCCTCGCACGTTGATGCTGCTGAGTATATTTATAACATACAGATGTTTTGCGTGGAAAACACATTTTGAAGAAATAAGAATCGGAAAATAATCAAGAGGAAATAGCTCAACTTACTGTTTTTTTTTTTTTTTTGATAATTTGACATTACTCCCAGGGTGGCGTCATTGTCAAAATGTTTGCTAATTGTAGTGTCACATCCAATTTATAGGCAAGTTCAAGCATGGTTGTTCATGAGGTGCTACTTGGGTACTGAAGTAGTAGTAGTAGCACATATCTGTGATTACCAGCACCTGCTCTGATGTTCTCTCTGCTACCTTGCTTATTTTATGTTCTTGCGGACATGCTCATCTATCAAAACGTGAACTTCCAATTATCGAACAACATAACAGGTCATGCTAGCCCATTCCGAATCTATTTACCATCCCGCCAACTCCATTGGGTTGATCAGTTAATTAATCAGCACACACTTTATCAATCCCTAGCTTGATCATCCTCTCCTCTAGCATGTTGACGAATTTGTTCAGCAAGACAGCAAAGTGATGCTGGATGATCGATATGTATGTGGTGGAGAAGTCATCCATTACAACAATATACAACCCGATGCTGTTCATGAGGCATGAGCTATCACCGTCATGTTGAGCGTCGGTCTGTACATCCATATATCGATGGAGGCAGTGATCTGAGTAGAGGCGGAGCTGAGGTGGGGTGCCTCCTAGTCCCATGACCGTATCTGTGAGCATGGGGTTGAGGAAGGCGTCCTTGTTTATGCTGGACTGAGAAAACATACCATCCAGCTTGACCACGCTGGCACAGATGTTAGCTATGTCCAGTGGCGGAGGCAGAAAAATTGGATTAGGGGGGCCAAGTGCTATTAAAATAGGTTGGGGAGGGACAAACCTAAGGAAAATAGATGTTTAGTAGTAAAAAATCTATAAGTCTACACTGTTCATCAGTAATTTAGCGTCTTGATGATGAACTGACAGAGAACTGGAGGAGGCTGTGAGTCAATTAGATGCTCTATATATGGACAAACTATATGTGTATCATGCATATGAAATAACATTACCTCTGAATTTGTTACATACTCTACGCCAAGAAACATGATTCATGTATGGATAGCAAAGTGACCGAATTTTGTATAAATTGTTTGATTCGGTTCTGGCTCACGTATTGATTTGATCAAATCTTAACCGTTCTTTGTAACTTATTGTTAGATTAAATTTTGACCCCACGCTTATACTAAAAATAGTCCACGATATAATTTCTATTGTTTTAATTAAGAAGAAGATAGATTTGGCCCATAGAAAATTTGAAGAAAATTATAAATCTGATATACAAGCAAGATTTATTATACAACGTTTCTTTTGTGTCATTGCATCCTGCACCACAGCGAACCCCTAAAACAGATTCTCGAAGGTTGAAACACTATATATTTCATCATTACAGTTAGAAAAATAAATGTACATGAAAATGAAAAATGACTAAGTTTAGAGCAGAAAAATCCCTTGTTCTTAGTGATTCATATATATGCTTTGTAGTGCCACATTGGATGACAGGATATCACATCTGTTTACATGGAACAGGTTGATAATGCCAGAGGATAAGTTCCATAAATTAGCAGATGATACAATACATGATTTGCTTGAAAAACTTGAGGTAATGGATTCTCTTGATAAGTTCTTCATATCTTCGTTCTTCACTGGAAACTTCACCAAGGAATACATCAGTTGATCCTCTATTTGGCCACTTTTCTGTGTGCCTGTTTCAGGAATATGGTGATTCTCAGCAGATGGATGGCTTCGACATAGATTACGGGGTCAGTTATAATGAAATATCATGCATTCATGTTAGTTTCACTATATTTTTGAACTGCTTTTGTGCATTGGATCACTGATATTGTTTTCTTCATTTCCCTGAAATTTCAGAATCAAGTTCTAACATTGAGGCTAGGCGATTTGGGGACCTATGTTGTAAACAAGCAAACACCAAACAGACAAATCTGGCTATCTTCGCCTGTGAGGTATGGTTGTCTTATCTTATTTGCTGCACATTTGATGTGTATACTACCTGAACTTAAGCATGTTATTATCTTATTTGCCATGCTATATATCTTCACTTTGAAGTTGGGCTTGCTATTATGTTACACTGATACTTGTCTAGGATAGTTTACTGGCATCAGTACCTTTTCAATTTAAGAAGAGTATATTTACATTCTGTTATTTTGATACTTATCCCGTATGGGCTATGGCTTTGTGCTTTTTAGTATGGCTTTAAATTTTCCCCAACGCTTGATTTCTTCAAAAGATCCCACTCTTAAAAGATCCTGCTTAGATATCCAGGTGTTTGTTTAAATTTAACTGTCCATTACCCATAAGCTCGTCAATCTTGATCTGTTAACGTGTTGATTTGTATCTGAAAGGTATGTCTGTATCATGTCTGCAGTGGGCCTGCTAGGTTTGACTGGGATGCAGCAACAGACAGTTGGGTTTATAGGCGGACTGGAGTAAATCTCATGCGACTTCTCGAGAAGGAGATCGGTGAGCTCTGTGGAACTCCAGTAGACCTTTCATAAAGGGAGAGGAAACTGTCAGGTAGTTAAGTTCGATGGGGCATACACATTTCGTCGAAGTAAACTAGATGACATCTTTCAATATGTTGATCCTGCCAAGTAGACCAAAAGAACTGTAGTGCTGCACATTTTTGCACTATATGCTCTTATGGATTGCCAAATAAGTTGTCTGCCGGTTGCCGATAGCAGGATATAGGCCTCTGATACGCCGCATTATAATCAACCATTTTCGTGCAGTGATCTGTTATTTTGTAAGCCTGCTGTCCAAAAATTATATGTTGGTATTTCCCTAGTATGATCAGCCAGACTATTCGTATGTTTCAGTAGGAGGGGAGTGCACAAACACTGGATCTATGTATCAGTGGCAATCAGTATATTCTATTTGTATGCAAGTAACAAGAACCAGATTACATCATCAGCAATCAAACATCCTATACGACTCTTGCTCCATGAGCTCAGGGCTGAGCCTGACCATGAGAACGCAGAACTCCGTCTGATCCAGGGCGCCGTCCCCGTCCATGTCCCCCTCCCTCATCATCTCCCGGAGCTCGTCGTCCTGGAGCTCGCCGAGCCCCAGCCTGGCAGCGTTCCTCTTGAGGCTCTGGAAGGTGATCCTGCCGGCCCCGGGGTCCATGAGCAGCTGGAACCCCTTGCAGAGCTCCTGGACCAGCCCCTCCGCGCCGAGCTTCCTCGCCATCGACGGCAGGAAGTCGTCAAACTGCACCGAGGAGCCCATGCCGCGCCCGGTCCGCGTCGACGGCGAAGAACGGGGGATCAAGGACGGCCGGCCCGGCTTGCAATGCAACAGTGGTGAATGGAGAATGAGAATGGGAGGAGAACGGTGTGTGGGTGCTTAAATAAGGGGGCGGTGATCCTTGGTGGTGACGGGGGAGGAAGGGGTCCATGAGGTTCTCGGAAGGAAGCAGCCCCTCCATGGATGCCAACCAAAGTACAGGCAATTGCAGGCGTCGTGGCTGGCTTTAGCTAGCTATGTTTAGGAGGTTGCTGCGTCCGGCGGTTTTCGCTTGGTTTCGGCGAAGTAGCCAGCACGTTGTAGGGAAGGAGAAGGAGGCTTGCTTCTCCCGTGCCGGATTGCTTGCAGGGGTCTCATGTGATGTATGCCTCCTTTGATTTGCAGTACGTTTTCTTTGTGATTCATTAAGAAAATCGGCGGAGTCAGGTCAATGTGTGTGGCCGATCATCATAACTATAAACTGAAGTGATGTCGAGGAAGGTGGCGCGTTTATTTCCGATTTTTTTAGCTGTTGGACGGCATTTTGACGTGGTCATCTTGAGTACCTCGCAGGAAATTTCCATTCAGTTGATATGTTTTAAGTTCGACGCGCTAACGCCGTTGCTCGTCAGTTGTGATCACACTTGATGGTTTGCGGTGAAGATGAAAGATAATTTTACTGGCCTTGGTGGAGCTTCTAGACATGAGAGGGCTGACAAACAAGTAGTTTATCTTCCCTTTCTGGCAAGATAATTTGTAATTTGAGGCAACCCCTTTCAGTATGCCATCTGTAGGAAACCCCTTTCAGTATGCCATCTGTCACTAATCCTTTGTCAGTGTCAGTGGCTACCAGTGAGGCAGTTGTCCATCACCGGTGAATCACGCCGGTGATGGATTGCCAGCAGCTGCCCGTCACTGGTTTACCTCTCCAGCCTCTTTTTGCCTAGCTGTTATTTAGCTCATGGCTACAAAGATAAAAGTACAAGTCAGTTCTATGACATACACATACACATTCTCATTCATCACATAAGATTCATAAAAAGGCAACATATACAACAAGGTTTCATTAGTTCACAACCAACATGCACAACAAAGTTCCCAAATGCAAAGAGTTGCTTCCTTGAAGGAAAACATTTTGCCATTTTTACCATGATACTTTCCTATTGCTTGCTACAAACTATTGCTTCTAAGATGCTGAGGTGCTAAGTATGTTGAAGGGTTTTGAGTTGTTTTGTTTACCCATACATGTAGACCAAACAAAATTATTTGGGGGCTGTTACGCGTCGGCCGGCGGATCTTTTCAAAAGATCCGTCGCCGCGCGAGCCGTCCGATCTGACACAGATCTAGCGGGTGAATGTATCTTTTCTACTTTGCAACAGAGAACTTGTTGCAGAAACATTTGTAACAGAGGTTGTATTGCGGAATATTTGTGCAAGAAAGGTCCTATTGCATAACTTTTTTTGCAACAGAAGCAACAGAGGTTGTGGTGCGGAATATTTTTTTGCAACAAAGGTCTTGTTACGAATTTTGTTTCTGCAACAAAGATCTTGTTACGGAATTTTCTGCAGCAGCAGAGGTCTTGTTGCACATTAGTTTTTTGCAACAACAGTGATGTTGCAGAAGTGGCCGGCGCCTTGCCGTCGACGATGTCGAGCAGAGGTCATCTTCTTAATCACCTGATAACAGCGGGCGCCGTCGATCTAGAAGAGGGAGGAGGAGAGAGGATGGGTGGGTGGTGAAGCGGACGACAGCCGCGACAGCGGAGCGCGTGCTCGCCGGCGTCAGTGGGGGTGATGGGCGGCGGCGCGGCTTCCAACGCCTCGTTTGGATGATGGAGAGAAGAGGGAGGAGCATGAGGCCGGAGCGGCATAGCTGGGCGACGGCGGTCGGAGAAGAGCTCCGGCGTGCGCGCTCCAGTGCCCATGGCCACTGGTTGCGAGCGGACACATGGAGACAGGGAGAGCTGACCTCATCGGCGTGCTTGTCGGGGACCTCGTCCGCGTGCTGTCTGTGGCCTCGTCCGCGTGCTGTCTGTGGCCTCGTCCACGTGCTGCCGGCGACAAGCAACGGTGGCGGCGGTCGGAGCATGCAGCGCATGGAAGCATCAACCTGACGGGGAGCTTGGGAGAGCACGGGACGATCCAGATCCAGATCCCGCAACACACCACTTGTTACGGTGGGAGGATTGCAACAACGACTCAGTTGCGAAAACTAGTCTAGGTAATACACTGCTCCCGAGCCATCATTAAAATTCAATCTGACGGCCACGAAGCCGATGGACGCAAACGCTATTGTCGGTCGGATGATTAGAATCATTTCCCAAATTATTTCGGTCAATTTTGTGCGATATTTAGTTTTCCGATAACAATTTCAGGTGCTGTTTTGGCAAAACCTAAATAAATATAACCAGGGTAGATCGGGAAAAAAGAATGAGTGCCCAACCCTTGCTTAGACTCAAGTTAATTATGAGCAGCACACTTAATTGTCACTTGTCAATTTGTCATGGACAATGCTCACAGCTGGGAAAGGGATACCAACTTTGGCAAAAGCATCAGTAGGGCAGGAGATCACCTTCTCCTCAATACCAACTTGTTTCGAATCCTACATAGAGTCCAGCACACCACTGCAAAACCTGAGTGAACAATTCTATCCTTAGCACTTGTTCCCTCACCAACCCCACATGAAGTTAGATGTACAAACTAGTCTTTGATCCCAGCAAACGCCTCTTTCAAGCTGACCCACACAAAGGCAGTCAATGAGCAATGAAACATGATGTGGTCTTCATTTTCAAAAGCCCGACATAAGAAACAGCTCTTACTCCAAATCTGCTCCGCATATTTGTCTTCGATCTTGAACCATTAAATAGCCCTTGTACGACTGCCTTGAATTCAAAGGAAGTTTTGCTTTCCACAAACTAGCACCAGCAAAGCTCAGCTGCGCCAGTGAATAACATCCCTAAAGCTCCGCTGACTGTATACATAGATATAGTAGATTATTGTCTACTGCCCAACTCAGTTATCCCATTCATCCCTCAGAACTACCGAACCCAAGGCTTCACCGAATCTGACCATGCAAGCATACCTCCTAATACGAATATACTTGGATCACACTTTTGTGACACATAGGATCATTACTGCTAGCGTTTGCACCAGCAATGCTATTATCCATTCCTCCCAAGTTCCAACGGAGAATACTAGAATGTCTAATCAGTCTATCAACTACGGCAAAATTATCATTCCAAACATGGATGTTGCTGGTTTTGCAAACGCTACGACATGGCATGCACTGATTCTCTAAGACAAATGTTCAGCATATCAACCTGTACCACTGTAACCTGAAGAATCAGCCTCTGTTGAATCGCTAGGTGTGTTCTCACATGATATGTCACCCTGCACACGAACGATGTCCAGTGCTGCTTTTGTGTTCATCTTGCTGCTCTGCTGGTGCTCCATGTAGTCCCTGTACCTGATTCCCCGGAATTTCATTCCCTGGGGGTCATTCCATGCCAACTCCAGGACTGGCTCCACGACGGCATCTAGGCATGGCCCGACCAGGCTCACGAACGACATCCTCGTCTGCCCACCATGGATCAGTGCACGGTGGAGCACGGCCTTGTACCTTCCATTGCTCACAATCTGCACTCACATGTACAGGGCATGCATGTCTATCATTTAGAGAAAGTACAAGTAACAAGGTTTCTGTTTTCATAAGCTTTTATTGTCAAGTTAAGAACACTGTAAAGTGTTCATATACCTCCAACTGATCGCCAGTCATAATGAACAGTGAGCCTGGAAGGGGCTTTGCGACGAGCCACTGGCCGTTGTGCTTGACTTGGAGACCGTCCACACCATTTTGGAAGAGCAGGGTGAGAAGGCCATGGTCAGAGTGGGATGAAATTCCCATAACCCCATCCGAGCCAGCATATGGCGGGTAATTGTTCCCGACAAGGATCTGGAAGCAGGACTCAAGGTTTAGGGCTTCAGAAATGCGGCCACGGTCAAGTCCCAGGCTCTCGGAGATCGTCTTCGCAAGCTCCAGCAATAGCTGCCTCGTTCGAGTAGAGTACTCCTCAGCAATATCTCTAAAAATGACAGTGTAGCCGATTTAGCTTTTGCACCAACATTTAAACAATAATGTGAAAGTAAATATGGTGTTAATTAGCAGTTTGTGCTACCTCAGCTTTGCAGGCTTTGCAGGGCAGTGAAACTCAGGGTGAGCAATCATCTTCACATAGTCCCTCCGACATATGGCATCATCGGCGTCAGAGTAGAAAAGACCTGTTCCCATACGTATAGGATCCTTTGGGCCAGCAGCAATGTATTCTGCTTTCTCCTCCTTTGGTAAGCTGTATAGTTCCTTACACGCCTCCATCAATGCTTCTTGGAGAGCCTCGGGCACCCCGTGGTTAATCACCTTCATGCCAGATCAGACAAAAGGCTATTAATGGCACCTCTAGCTGATTGTTTCCTAGCACTTCCTCCATCCATGTATATTAGTCCCCGTTGTATTTTGGGTCAAATTTTGACCATAAATTTAACTAACAAAATATACTATATGTTTTATGTAGCAAAATAATACCGTTGGATTTTTCTTTCACATATGAATTCAATGATATGCTTTTTATATCATAATACTTATACTTTGCTAACCAAATATATGGTCAAAATTTATAACAGTTTTGCTAAAGCACATCTAGATGTTCCCTAACTATAGCGCATCTAAGTCCTATACCATTGATTTTACGCGAAGATTCGTGCTGACATTTTCGGTTGTCTTTTTCTTTTTTTCTTCTGAGTTTGATTGAGTCACTTAGATGTGCAATAACTAGGGCACATCTTAATTTATAATCCCGGACGAAAGAAGTACCATATGGCTGGCCATAGTGGGGGTAACTTAGGTGGTATCATGCACTTGGGAATAGCAAACATGCTGATGTGGCAGAGAATTAAAGAAGAGAGAGAGGGTTAGAGCAACATAGGTAGATACCGTATCGGCACTCCTTCATCAAGTGGATATGAGTAGCGACAGTTGTTGCTAGGGGTGGCTTCAGGCTTCCTGATATACTACTTTGTAAGGTCTTTGTGAATAATTAATAAAATGGCTGCATGCATCTTCCAGATGCAAAGGCCGGGGGTCATCCTCCTTTTCGAAAAAAAAGGTAGATACCGTATCATGTTAAATGCTATGCTACTTTGTGTCATGCATGGCAATAAAAATGATCATACATGATACTACTCTATGATACTATGCACTATGAAGGTAGTA
The DNA here is from genome assembly GCA_039707655.1 of Elymus sibiricus. Taxonomy (NCBI): domain Eukaryota; kingdom Viridiplantae; phylum Streptophyta; class Magnoliopsida; order Poales; family Poaceae; genus Elymus; species Elymus sibiricus. Next base: position 377,016,569 of record CM077667.1, read on the forward strand.
TCATACACTAGTATCATATGTATGATACTAGTATATGATACTCCCCGCTATGGCCAGCTAACATTGGGACAGGACTCGAATATTCTGATGTTCTTCGGTGGTAGCGTCGTACCATGAAGAAGCCCCAATCTTCGCAGGCCTGGCCGAGCTCGCGTGTCGCCTGCAATCGTTGCTCGGCGTTGCCGTTGAGGAGAACGCCGAGGTCGACGACGGGGATGCCGTCCCCACCGCATGCTCCAGCACAGTCGCCGTGATCCCCCTTCGGATGGTTAGGGCAATGGCGATGAGACAGCGTCGACATGCTGTGTAGTGGGGAAAGGGGAGGGTTCGAGAAGACCTGCCGCGTGGTACAGGTGGATGGCTCGTGTTTCCTCCGTCCACGACAAAGGCAGTCGTACACGACGGGCGGCGCCTAGAAATCCGGCGACGAGGAGAAGAGGTCCGCTGCCGGAGGCGAGGACCACGCGCGCGGGGTCCGCTGCCGCCGCCACCGCGGCGTGGAAGGCGACGAGCTCGACGAGGGGGGGCCCTTTGAGGGAGGAATAGAGGAGGCAGAAGCGAGCGGCGAGCGCGGCGAGAGGCGCAAACGGGCGGCAGGGTCGTCAGATCGGAGAGATTTTGAGGAAGTGAGGAAGTGAAGGGGAATTTTACTAGGAGCGAAGTTCTGAAAGTAAAACCTGTTTTTTCTTTAAAGAAAAAAATGCTCGGTTTGGAGCAGACCTGGCCATATGGGCCGGCACCGCCCATGTGAGGAAGTGAAGGGTGATGCATGCCTCACACACTCTCCCAATCGTCTCTCCAGTGACTTGTCATGGGAAGTCATGATGAACAGTACGGTGTCTGCCCCCCTCTTCCGACTGTCTGATCAAAGGTCAACAAATGTATCTTCGTGAATAGTACTTGAGCTACAGTGACTCATCTACATAAACTCGCACGCAGTGGATGAGCTACATTGATTCGCGTACAGTACCATCTACTGTGCTTTTGCTATAGTGTTTAATCTGGGCTACCCATCCTCCATCGAACGGCGGGCTTCCCGCTAGTTACGGCGTGACTGACTAGAGGCCGGTCACTGGATCTTGGTCCCTCCTAGCACCAAAACCCCCTTCGATCCCTAAAAAAAACCTTCGATTGTGCTATTTTTTTAAATAATACATTTTATTTTTAATTCGAAAAATAATATGCGGATTTGATTTTTTTTTTAAAGTAGCACAGCGTCGGCTTAGGCCAAGCCGATTGGAACCAGTCGGTCTTGGCGAAGCCAATTAGAGGCCAGTGGTTTTTGACGAAGCCGACTGGTCACTCAGCTCAAAGTGCGGGCTTCTGTCGGGTTTAGCTAGACGAATTAGTACTAATTGGTTTCGTTGTAACCAATTGGTTCCTGTCGGCTTTGTGAACTCGACAGCTGCATGAACCCCATGCGTAAACCATATTTTCAAGTGTAATTTTATCCCACCACCCTCTTCCTCCGTCTGCTCCCGCCAATCCTTTCCCTCCATTCTTTCCTGCCAGTCTTTCCCACCATTCTTTCCCGTCAACCCCTTACCCTCGTTCTATAAAATCACCCCTTGTCTGTTGTCTTTTGCATATTTCCTTAGCCATATTTCAAGTCATGTCCAGCGTCAATTCTCGCGGTTTTACTCCACTGATGTCTAATTTGCTCTTGTGCAATGCTGGAAGAATGATGAGGCATAATGTGCGTTTTGCATAATTAGTTAGTAGTGATAGGCACCTGATGGAGTTGGGTAAGTGTTTTTCCGACCCGGTCTCCTGGAGAAGTACCCGGAAAGGAACCCAGAGGAGATTCGACAAGAACTTCTCCGTTTGTGTGGTAGGTGGGATAGAATTGTTGAACTCAAACATATTGGTGCACGCATTGCTGGTACACTCTATCTTGACCATCCAAGAATGTCCTTTCCACAGAAGCAGTAGGAGGGCCACGTTAAGGTAATTCATGTTGTAGCTGTTGCACGACGTTGCAGAATTAGTTTGTAGTATCAAAATTATCCCCGCTGAACTAAGTAAGCACTAAAATACCACCACAGAAAAATTAACCATACTGATAGAGAATTATCCTCGCGTCATTTGTCCCATACATAGAATAGGCATATGTCTCATACATGAGTAGATAGCCATGTCTCTACTGATAGAAAGAAGCGTCACTAACGACGTCTGCCTCGGTGATCGGGCGATGTATTCGGCGTCGTCCAGCCATACCTGTGGAGTGCCCTAACGTTAAGAGCAGGAATCTTGGACCCGTACTGGTCATACTATGTATCCTTTGTGGGGCGTGGTGGAGGAGTGGAATACATGTCCATCCAGTTGTGTGCCGCGACATGTAATCCTGCATGTTCTGCCCACCTTCGTGGTCACTCTCCCACATGGATCCGGACATAGACGGTTGATATATGTAGGCTCCTGCAGGAGGGAACATAAGTAGTGAAGAAATACGTACTACTAATTGATCGAAAAGAATAAATATGAAGAGACATACCCGTTGGTTGTGGCTGAAACACGAAGCCGGACGTGGGCTCCTGTTGGTGCCGCCACGTCGAACTTCCAGCCTGATCAAGAGGGGGTGGCCTGGTCGTCGTCTGCACTGATTGACGTGGACGCGAATGATGTCGGTGTTGTGTGGGTTCTTGCTGGTGCGTGGAGTGACGCGACTGCTGCTGCTGCATGGAGTGACGCGGGGGGTGTTGTAGGGGCTGCTTGTGAACAACGTGTGAAGTGCGGGTGCACGTGATAGCCACGTAGACAACCCGTATCTTCCCCTCCACACGCGTCGACTGGAGATGAGGCCGATGTGGAAGCAGAGGTCCAGACGATAGTGAACGACCAAAGCTGGCCATCTCGTCGTGAAGATTGTGTGTCAACTCAGCGTGAAATTGTCACGATTATTATTAAGTATGTACGGCAAAGTATGTAACAACTAGATGCATTAGATAAAGAGATATATGTTACCGCGTACTGTCTGGAGCCCAAAGTATCATAGCTCGGGTACGTACCCCACGTAGAAGGGGCCGGTATCTCCTCTGGGTGAGAGTGCTGAATGATGTGTATCCGTGTTCCGTTCATGTACCGCTAAAAATAGTGATTGAATAGACCGAGATCAAACACGAGATTCTCATGCCAGAGCCGTGTCGTCGCAGTCTCCCAGTCTGTAATGTACGGCTGAACCCTCTGAAGCCACTGACTCTCGGTCCTGCTAACCCCCTTCCTTGTGATCCTAAAATTACGGTGTGTGTTCAACAATGAATTAATGCTTCAATATGGACAATTGTGAAAGACAATCAAACAATGAATAAATAGACATACCTGTGGACTACTGCTGGCAGGGGAGCCTCTGTAGGCGGAGGATCGACCACCTGTCGAAGACTAAATTGCTTCATAACCCTCTGTTGTGCCACCTCCTCCACGGAGACATCGAAGATGATGTTCGGTTTTGTCATCCAGTAATCCTGATCTCTTGTGCAGAGCACAAAAATACCGTTGGGGTATCTTGCATCTATGGCTGCTTGTGTGTATGGATGCCAGATCACCCCAGTGAACACATTGAACTGCTTGTTTAATGTCGTGTAGGCTCGCCTAGTCTGATCACTAGCAAATCATCTCTGCGCAAAACAAAAGTAAAGAAGATGCAATAAATTATAACACGATACATACCTTGCGACGTGTCCAACACATACCGAAAGTAGGCATGTCGATGAGATCAACATCGAACATCTCGCCCAAAGGGAAACCCTCCTCAACATCTATGTTTGGTCATCCGATAGAGAACCTCTCCCACAATCACAACTGCAAAAATAGAGGGCATCCAAGAAGGGCTGCCTTGTGCGTCACAAGGTGGCCACCGTTGCACATACCTCGATATGTAGCCGCTAAGACCGTTGAACCCCAGCTCCTTTGTGTGATCTGCTCCGGCAACTCAGCTCTCACCATTGTCGGTGTCAAAACTGGCGGATCTCAGGTAGGGGGTCCCGAACTGTGGATCTTGGATTGATGGGTAACAGGAGATTAGGGAGACAGTATTTACCCAGGTTCGGGCCTCTTAATGGAGGTAAAACCCTACGTCCTGCTTTGTTTGTATTGATGATGGAGTACCGAATACAGGGTTGATCTACCTCGAGATCGTATGATGTGGTCTAAAACCCTAGGAGTAATGAGCTTAATCCTTTTTATGGAATAAGACCCTTCGGTTTATATAGTCACCGGGGGTATCTAGGGTTACACAATGTCGGTTACATCAAGAAAGAATATTCCGAACTCATCATCGCGTTCTTGGAGTACACGCTACGGCCCGAGAGATTCCCACCTTAGTCACGACGCCATAGTCTTCGGACCTTCATCGTAAAGCGGCCCACGTTCCGGCCCATAGAGATAGGCCGGCACCCCGAGGACCCCTTAATCCCGGACTCCCGCAGCGATCTCTAGTGCAATAGGGATGTAGCGTGCGCTAATATTGGTGACATGGTTCTCTGTGAACAACACCTTCCCGAGAAGCCACAATATGTATGCCTCGAGGCTTCGAGTGATCTGTGTCTCATTCAAAGGTATGCTTCTGGATACCCCAGGAACTTCTGGATCTGCATTGAGTAAAGAGAAGGTATTAGTAAATAGAGAAAGTATGTGTAAACCAGATGCATGATAAATGAAAGATATGCGACATGTGAACTAACCCGGAAATGGAGCAACCAATCAAGCTTAGGTCTGTGAGGCTCCGAGGCAAGAGCCGGAGCACCGTCACAAACACCATTGAAACGTTGTGCAATTTGGAGCTCCCAACCAGCCGGTGCCTCCAACGGTCCTATGGCATGACCCGCCAACGGTAGTCCCAGCAAAAGTGACACATCCTCCAGAGTAGGAGCCATCTCTCCCCAACGGAAGCGAAACGTGTGGGTTTCGGGCCTCCATCGGTCCACTAAACAGGTGAGCAAAGATGCATCAATGCCGAGGCATGTAAAGGTATCAGTGGCCTCGACCAGACGCACGAAAGGTAAAAGTCCAACCCATTTCAACCTGCATATCACAAAGCATAACAATTCAATTAGTGTGTCACATTGATATACATGCTTGAAATAAATAAATAAAACACGTACATCTGAACCCATTCCGGGTGTATCCTCCAGTTTTCCTTAGGAGTGCGAGTGACCAGAGGATTGAGCTTGCGCTGACATAATATCGTAGCACGATGCTTACTATCAATGTCTGGACTAAGCAACCACATTCGCTCCATTCCTACACTTATTTAAACATAGTGCACACACAATACAAATTTAAACATAGTGCCACACAATACAAATTTAAACATAGTGCCACACAATACAAATTTAAACATAGTGTCATGCTTAATACAAATTTAAACATAGTGCCACACTTAATACAAATTTAAAACATAGTGCCATGCTTAATACAAATTTCAACATAGTGCAACACTTAATACAAATTTCAATGTAGCCTAGCTTCTTCCTCTCCCTCTTCCTCCTCTTCGTCCCTGGTTGCCTCGTCCACGCCCAGTACCACTGGCAGTGAAGAAAGTGGGACAATTAGGGTCCCTATGGCCAAATTCTTTGCATAGAATGCATTTCCTAGTGGGGCCTCCGGCTTCAAATTCATCTTGTAGAGTTTTTTGAATAGATTCATAAGGTTCTTATTTCTTAACTGCGAGAAGAAATTGGCCCCCATATGGCGCATGCACCAATGGCTCTGCAAGTCCTGCTATGGAGTTTGTTCCTGAGGCCTAGGGTTTGTCAGTTTCTTTATCACACTGAGTATACCTCCATGCCTGTCATGAAGGATGCACACATTCGGCTTATCCTGCACAACTGCTATTTTCAGTTACCTGAAGAACCATGTCCAACTTTCAATGTTCTCGCTCTCCATAAAAGCAAATGTGAGTGGGACGACTTGATTGGTTGTCTTGACCAATGACGGTCAGGATCTGACCCTTGTACTTGCCAGTGAGAAAAGTGCCATCTACACATATCACCGGTCGACAATGACCGAAAGCTTTGATGCATACACCGAAAGAGAAGAACAGTCGATGCAACACCTTCATAGCTGGGAACTCTGGCATGAAGAAGTCTTGGGTGTCCACATAGGTTCCTGGATTCCGGTCCTGCAGTGTGTGGATGAGCCTGACAACAGAGTCATATGCATCGAAATACGAACCAAATCTGGTCTCAAGCGCCCTATGCTTAGCCCTCCAAGCCTTGCCATAAGAAATTTTGTACTTCAACCTGACGAAGACTTTTGTCTGGATAGCCTTCACTTCCATCGCTTTTCTCTCCACTATCCCGCTATAAAGCAACCGAACAATAAGCATGGAGGAAAGGTTACCATGATCTTGAGGGATACAGGGGATAACACATGTGTGATGTACTAAGTCATTGATCACCCAACTTGTGCCATACTTAGGGAGATAGCCATGCACCCTGCCGGGACAATGACTGTTCTTGCAAACCATTGTCAAGTATTTCTAACTTGACACCTGAGCTCTGAATTCCCTTTGTGTGGACATTTCCCAATCAATGACTGCATCCTTCATAACTTGCTTGCTTGGATACATAGCACTCATCGCAATGTTGTTCTGGTGATATTGCCAGGCAGAATCATGGCCATCCTTCACGGTCATTGCAGATGAGAAGTCCTGATTCCATGATGCATGATTAGGCACCTCCTCTGTGTTCTCTTCTTCATCCGACTCATCGGAATCATATGCATGACCACTATCACCATCTGTATCTTCATCTTCCATCTGGTTTTGCATGTGCCCATCTATCTCGTCAGCATCCACCTCGTCACTGACATAACCATCAACATTTCCTCCTTCTACCTGACTGCTCTGCCTTGATTCATAACCATCATCTCCAACATTTGACACATAATTTGATAGTGAATCATGCACCCCTTCATTGCTCTGGCTATGATCGTAGCCACCATCGCCTTCAGGAAGCACTAATGAGACCAGATGACATCCCCTGCTTTCGCAACCTTGTAACCAGCGCACCCACTAAGAGTCCCGCTCTATTGGCCTCAAATAAAAGTAAACGACTGAACTTGATCGGGTCCACAATGCATGAACATTGATGGTGTATGTTTCAGCATTAAGCCCTAAACATCCTGCCAACCAGTTTGTCAACTGACTAACATACCATGTTTGAGGGGCAGTCAGTGGCACCTTTATGTACTGAAAATCACTCAGATCAGCTCCCATCTCATTTTTTTGGACAGTACTAGGACCGTAGTAAGGCACAAACTTCACTACATCAGATATCTCTACTAACATAAAAAAATTATCCAACATGGACAACTATTAAGCAACACGACATAATATCCAATGTTGAGGATATCACTTATCGTTAGCGTCTCGGTCAGCTGGGGATTAGAGATTAATCGGAAATCGACCGATTAATCGATTTTATCGGTCGACTATTAATCAACCATTTTTTGCAAATCCCAGGCTCCCAACACTGAAACATGCTATATTAAACACCAAAAAAATATTGGATAGAAGTGTTACCTTGATTCCTAGCCCTTGAATGCTCGTATAATGATAAAAATAGGGCAATAGTACATATTGCATAACAAGGTCGATAAAAACACACAAAAACATAGTTTTTGCAAACATAGTGCTAGGAATAGGACTAATTTATCGGTAGATTCCCGATAATTCGCTTGTCAGAGCGATAAATCGGCCAAAAAGATAAAAGGTAAAGATAAGGCATAATCTTATCGCTCACCCCATGAGTAGCGATAAATCGGACGATAAATCGCTGAATCGGAAGATTTTTTGAACAGTGATAATATCATCTATAGTATTCAACCTACGTATATAAAAAATACTACCGTACCAACTAACAATATTCGCACACCTAAATATTTCACATCTAAATATATTACCGAATACTACCGGACCAACTAAAAATCTTTGCACACCTAAAAATTTGACATCTAAATATATTACAGAATACTACCGGGCCAACTATAACCGAATATTCGCACACATATGCAAATATGTCAGACAAAATGGCAGTTGAATCTTACCCTTGAAGCGTGAGAAGCAACTCTGTTCGGTGGCCTACAGTCACCGGAGCAGCAACACTACCACCACCACGGACTGCACCACCAACACCACCACCATCACCACGAGCACCACCACAACCACCTCCACCACCACCACAACCATCACCATGACCACCACGAGCTATCCCATCACGAGATTGAGGTTTCCCTTGTTTGCCCCAACCCTCTAGAATGCAATTACAGTGGAAAATGAGCAAGAAATCGGCTAAAAATCGGGTGTTAAATCGATTGTTTTGTGTAGGAAGAAGAAGGAAAGAAGGGAGGAAGAATAAGAAGAGAGGAGAAGGAAGAAGGTCCAGCCCGATGTCTAACGACCACTAGTCGGTCATGCCACAACCAAATGGCCTGTCGGCTTCGAGTAGGCCGACTGAGGGCCTGCATGCCCAACTGCCCCGCGGTGACGTGACTCGGCCACTAATCGGCCAACGCATTTCTGATATGTCTCCAACGTATCTATAATTTTTGATTGTTCCATGCTATTATATTATCTGTTTTGGATGTTTTATATGCATTAATATGCTATTTTATATTATTTTTGGGACTAACCTATTAACCTAGTATCCAGTGCCAGTTTCTGTTTTTTCCTTCTATTTGAGTATTGCAGATAAGGAATATCAAACGGAGTCCAAACGGAATAAAATTCTACGATGATTTTTCTTGGACCAGAAGGAACCCAGGAGACTTGGAGAAGAGGCCAGAAGACCCACGGGTGGGCCACAAGCCACCTGGGCACGCCCCTGGGGGGGGCCTGACTTGTGGGCCCCCCGTGGCTCCTCCAACCCTAATTCTCCGCCTATAAATTCAAAAATATTCCCCCAATACCAAAAAGAGCCACGATAATACTTTTCCGCCACCGGAAGCCTCTGTTCCCGTGAGATCCCATCTTGGGGCCTTTTACGGTAATCTGCCGGAGGGGGATTTGATCACGGAGGGCATCTACATCAACTCCAATGCCCCTCCGATGATGTGTGAGTAGTTCACCTCAGACCTTCGGGTCCATAGCTAGTAGCTAGATGGCTTCTTCTCTCTCTATGTTCTTCAATACCATGTTCTCCATGATCTTCATGGAGATCTATCCGATGTAATACTCTTTTGCGGTGTGTTTGTCGAGATCCAATGAATTGTGGATTTATGATCAGATTATCTATGAATATTATTTGAATCTTCTCTGAATTCTTATATGCATGATTTCATATCTTTGCAAGTCTCTTCGAGTTATTGGTTTGGTTTGGCCAACTAGATTGGTAATTCTTGCAATGGGAGAAGTGCTTAGTTTTGGGTTCAATCTTGCGGTGTCCTCACCCAGTGACAAAGTAGGGGTAGCGAGGCACGTATTTGTATTGTTACCATCAAGGGTAAAAAGATGGGGGTTTCATCATATTGCTTGAGTTTATCCCTCTACATCATGTCATCTTACCTAATGCGTTACTCTGTTCTTCATGAACTTAATACTCTAGATGCAGGCAGGAGTCGGCCGATGTGTGGAGTAATAGTAGTAGATGCAGAATCGTTTCGGTCTACTTGACACGGACGTGATGCCTATATGCATAATCATTGCCTTGGATATCGTCATAACTATGCGCTTTTCTATCAATTGCTCGACAGTAATTTGTTCACCCACCGTATTATTTTCCTTCAAGAGAGAAGCCTCTAGTGAAACCTATGGCCCCCGGGTCTATTTTCCATATTATATTTTCAGATCTATAAACCAAAAATACCAAAAATACTTTGCTGCAATCTTTTTACTTTTATTTTACTTTTCGTTTTAGTAATCTTTTATATCTATCTCTATCGGATCTCATCCTTGCAAGTAACCATGAAGGGATTGACAACCCCTTTATAGCGTTGGGTGCAAGTGTTTGATTGTTTGTGTAGGTGCAAAGATTGGGGCCTTGCTTGTACCTCCTACTGGATTGATACCTTGGTTCTCAACAACTGAGGGAAATACTTATCTACTTTGCTGCATCACCCTTTCCTCTTCAAGGGAAAACCAACGCAAGCTCAAGAAGTAGCAAGAAGGATTTCTGGCACCGTTGCCGGGGAGGATACATAGCAAGTCAAGACATCTAGACTACCAAGTACCCATCACAAACTCATCTCTTGCATTTACATTATTTGCCATTTGTCTCTCGTTTTCCTCTCCCCCACTTCTAAAACGATTTTCAGAAAAAACCAAAAAGATTTGCCTTTTTATTTGCCTTTCTTCCGTTCGTCTTTTCGTTTGCTTTTTGTTTGCTTGTGTGCTAGATTGCTTGCTTTGTCACGATGACTCAAGAGAATATCAAGTTGTGTGACTTCTCCAATACTAATAATAATGATTTTATTAGTACTCCGATTGCTCCCGCCACTAGTGCGGAATCTTATGAAATTAATGTCGCTTTGCTTAATCTTGTTATGAAAGAACAATTTTCCGGCCTTCCTAGTGAAGATGCCGCATCCCATCTAAATACTTTCGTTGAATTGTGTGATATGCAAAAGAAGAAAGATGTGGATAATGATATTGTTAAATTGAAGCTATTTCCGTTCTCACTACGAGATCGTGCTAAAACTTGGTTTTCATCTTTGCCTAAAAATAGTATTGATTCATGGAATAAGTGTAAAGATGCTTTTATTTCCAAGTACTTTCCGCCCGCTAAGATCATCTCCCTTAGGAACGATATAATGAATTTTATGCAACTTGATCATGAGCATGTTGCACAATCTTGGGAGAGGATGAAACTAATGATTAGAAATTGCCCCGCACATGGTTTGAGTTTATGGATGATTATACAATTTTTTTATGCGGGATTGAATTTTGCTTCTAGAAATCTTTTAGATTCCGCCGCGGGTGGTACTTTTATGGAAATCACATTAGGAGAAGCTACTAAACTCCTAGATAATATTATGGCAAATTACTCTCAATGGCATACCGAAAGATCTACTAGTAAAAAAGTGCATGCTATTGAAGAAATAAATACTTTGAGTGAAAAGATGGATGAATTAATGAAATTGTTTGCTAGTAAGAGTGCTCCTATTGATCCTAATGATATGCCTTTGTCTTCTTTGATTGGAAATAATAATGAATCTATGGATGTGAATTTTGTTGGTAGGAACATTTTTGGTAATAACGCGTATAGAGGTAATTTCAACCCTAGGCCGTTTCCTAGTAATTCTTCTAATAATTATGGTAATTCCTACAACAATCCTTATGGAAATTATAATAAGATGCCCTCTGATCTTGAGAATAATATTAAAGAATTAATTAGTTCGCAAAAGGTTTTCAATGCTATGATTGAAGAAAAATTGCTCAAGATTGATGATTTGGCTAGGAACGTTGATAGGATTTCGCTTGAGATTGATTCTTTGAAAATTAGATCTACTCCACCCAAGCGTGATATTAATGAGTCTTTAAAATCTATGAGAACTTCTATTGATGAGTGTAAGGAAAGAACCGCTAGAATGCGTGCTAAGCGTGAATGGCTTGAAAAAGTGTGTTCTCGTGATAATAATGATGAAGATCTTAAAGTGATTGATGTGACTCCTATTGAATCTTTGTTTTATAATACAAATCTTTATAAAGATGGTACTGGAGATAAGTCAACTTTAGTTAAAAGTCGTCCCAATGATTCGGAGTTTATAGATCTTAATGCTAAGATTGATAAAAGTGGGATTGAAGAGGTCAAAACTTTAAATAGCAATGAACCCACTCTTTTGGATTTCAAGGACTTTAATTATGATAGTTGTTCTTTTATTAATTGTATTTCCTTGTTGCAATCCATGTTGAATTCTCCGCATGCTTATAATCAAAATAAAGCTTTTACCAAACATATCGTTGATGCTATGATGAAATCTTTTGAAGAAAAACTTGAGTTGGAAGTTTCTATACCTAGAAAGCTTTATGATGAGTGGGAACCTACTATTAAGATTAAAATTAAAGATTATGAGTGCCATGCTTTGTGTGATTTGGGTGCTAGCGTTTCCACGATTCCGAAAACTTTATGTGATGTGCTAGGTTTTCATGATCTTGATGATTGCTCTTTAAATTTACATCTAGCAGATTCCACTATTAAGAAACCTATGGGAAGGATTAATGATGTTCTTATTGTTGCAAATAGGAATTATGTGCCTGTAGATTTCATTGTTCTTGATATAGATTGCAATCCTACCTGTCCTATTATTCTTGGTAGACCTTTCCTTAGAACGATCGGTGCAATTATTGATATGAAAGAAGGAAACATTAGATTCCAATTTCCGTTAAGTAAAGGCATGGAACACTTTCCTAGAAATGAAATTAAATTACCTTATGAATCTATTATGAGAGCTACTTATGGATTGCATACCAAAGATGACAATACCTAGATCTATTGCGTTATGCCTAGCTAGGGGCGTTAAACAATAGCGCTTGTTGGGAGGCAACCCAATTTTATTTTATGTTTTTTTGTTTGTTTCTGTTTTTGAGTGCTTTACACATTATTACATCTGTATTAATTGTGTTTTATTGTTTTAATTAGTGTTTGAGCCAAGTAAGACCTTTGGGATGGTCTACGGTGATTGTTGATTTGATTTTGCTGAAAAACAGAAACGTTTGCGCTCAGTCCAGGAATTTTATAAATTCACCAGAGCATAGAATGAGTCTGAAATTTTTAGACCATATTTATATACAAATTTCCTAGATTTTCCTAATTGTTCAGAATTTTTGGAGTTACAGAAGTATTCGAAGTTTACAGATTGCTACAGATTGTTCTGTTTTTGACAGATTCTGTTTTCTTTGTGTTGTTTGCTTATTTTGATGTATCTATGGGTTGTATCGGGGGCTATGAACCATGGAGAAGTTGGAATACAGTATATATTACACCAATATAAATAAATAATGAGTTCACAACAGTACCTAAAGTGGTGATTTATTTTTCTTATACTAACGGATCTCACGAGTTTTCTGTTGAGTTTTCTGTTGTGAAGTTTTCAAGTTTTGGGTAAAGATTTGATGGACTATGGAATAAGGAGTGGAAAGAGCCTAATCTTGGGTATTCCCAAGGCACCCCAAGCCATATTGAAGGATACCAAAGAGCCTAAGCTTGGGGATGCCCCGGAAGGCATCCCCTCTTTCGCCTTCAATCCATCGGTAAATTTACTTGAGGCTATATTTTTATTCACCACATGATATGTGTTTTGCTTGGAGCGTCTTGTATGATATGAGTATTTGCTTTTTATTTTGACACAATCATCCTTGCTGCACACATATTTTGAGAGGGACACGCATGAATCGTGAATTTATTAGAATACTCTATGTGCTTCACTTATATCTTTTGAGCTAGGCAATTTTGCTCTAGTGCTTCACTTATATCTTTTTAGAGCACAGTGGTGTTTTTATTTTATAGAAATAATTGAACTCTCATACCTCACTTATATTATTTTGAGAGTCTTTAAACAGCATGGTAATTGGTTTACGTTATGAATTTAGTCCTAATATAATGGGCATCCAAGAGGGATATAATAAAAACTTTCATATAAAGTGCATTGAATACTATGAGAAGTTTGATTCCTTGCATATAGTTTTGAGATATAAAGATGGTGATATTAGAGTCATGCTAATGAGTAATTGTGGATTGGTAGAAATACTTGTGTTAAAGTTTGTGATTCCCGTAGCATGCACGTATGGTGAACCGTTATGTAACGAAGTCGAAGCATGATTTGTTTAATGATTGTCATCCTTTGTGTGAGGGTCGGGAGCGCGCGATGGTTAACTCCTACCAACCTCTCCCCTAGGAGCATGCGTCTAATATTTTGCTTCGATAACTAATAGACTTTTGCAATAAGTATGTGAGTTCTTTATGACTAATGTGAGTCCATGGATTATACGCACTCTCACCCTTCCACCATTGCTAGCCTCTCTAGTACCGCGCAACTTTCGCCGGTACATTAAACCCACCATATACCCTTCCTCAAAACAGCCACCATACCTACCTATTATGGTATTTCCATAGCCATTCTGAGATATATTACCATGCAACTTCCACCGTTCCGTTTATTATGACACGCACCATCATTTTCATATTGCTTTGCATGATCGTAAGATAGCTAGCATGATGTTTTCATGGCTTGTCCGTTTTTTGATGTCATTTGCTATGCTAGATCGTTGCACATCCCGGTACACCACCAGAAGCATTCATATAGAGTCATATTTTGTTCTAGGTATCGAGTTGTAATTCTTGAGTTGTAAGTAAATAAAAGTGTGATGATCATCATTATTAGAGCATTGTCCCATGAGAGAAAAGGATGATGGAAGCTATGATTCACTCACAAGTTGGGATGAGTCTCCGGACTTTACAAATAATAAAAGAGGCCAATGAAGCCCAAATAAAAAAAATAGGCCAAAGATGCCCACCAAAAAAAATGAGAGAAAAGAGAGAAGGGACAATGTTACTATCTTTTTTTTTCTTCCACACTTGTGCTTCAAAGTAGCACCATGATCTTCATGATAGAGAGTCTCCTATTTTGTCACTTTCATATAACTAGTGGAATTTTTCATTATAACGCACACCCACTTAGTTTCTTTTTGAGCTTTCATACACTTATAGCTCTAGTGCATCCGTTGCATGGCAATCCCTACTCACTCACATTGATATCTATTGATGGGCATCTCCATAGCCCGTTGATATGCCTAGTTGATGTGAGACTATCTTCTCCTTTTCCTCACAACCTCCACCATATTCTATTCCACCTATAGTGCTATATCCATGGCTTACGCTCATGTATTGCCTGAAAGTTGAAAAGGTTTGAGAACATAAAAGGTGTGAAACAATTGCTTGACTTGTCATCGGGGTTGTGCATGATTTAAATACTTTGTGTGGGTAAGATGGAGCATAGCCAGACCATATGATTTTGTAGGGATAACTTTCTTAGGCCATGTTATTTTGAAAGGACACAATTGCTTTGTTAGTATGCTTGAAGTATTATTGTTTTTATGTCAATATTAAGCTTTTGTTTTGAATCTTACGGATCTGAACATTCATGCCACAATAAAGAATATTACATGGATAAATATGTTAGGTAGCATTCCACATCAAAAATTCTGTTTTTATCATTTACCTACTCGAGGACGAGCAGGAATTAAGCTTGGGGATGCTTGATACGTCTCCAACATATCTATAATTTTTGATTGTTCCATGCTATTATATTATCTGTTTTGGATGTTCTATATGCATTAATATGCTATTTTATATTATTTTTGGGACTAACCTATTAACCTAGTGCCTAGTGCCAGTTTCTGTTTTTTTCCTTGTTTTTGAGTATTGCAGATAAGGAATATCAAACGGAATCCAAAAGGAATAAAATTCTACGATGATTTTTCTTGGACTAGAAGGAACCCAGGAGACTTGGAGAAGAGGCCAGAAGACCCACGGGTGGGCCACAAGCCACCTGGGCGCGCCCCTGGGGGGGCGCCCCCTGGCTTGTATGCCCCCCGTGGCTCCTCCAACCCTAATTCTCTGCCTATAAATTCAGAAATATTCCCCCAATACCAAAAAGAGCCACGATAATACTTTTCCGCCTCCGGAAGCCTCTGTTCCCGTGAGATCCCATCTTGGGGCCTTTTCCGGTAATCTGCCGGAGGGGGATTCGATCACGAAGGGCATCTACATCAACTCCATTGCCCCTCCGATGATGCGTGAGTAGTTCACCTCAGACCTTCGGGTCCATAGCTAGTAGCTAGATGGCTTCTTCTCTCTCTATGTTCTTCAATACCATGTTCTCCATGATCTTCATGGAGATCTATCCGATGTAATACTCTTTTGCGGTGTGTTTGTCGAGATCCGATGAATTGTGGATTTATGATCAGATTATCTATGAATATTATTTGAATCTTCTCTGAATTCTTATATGCATGATTTCATATCTTTGCAAGTCTCTTTGAGTTATTGGTTTGGTTTGGCCAACTAGATTGGTAATTCTTGCAATGGGAGAAGTGCTTAGTTTTGGGTTCAATCTTGCGATGTCCTCACCCAGTGACAAAGTAGGGGTAGCGAGGGACGTATTTGTATTGTTGCCATCAAGGGTAAAAAGATGGGGTTTTCATCATATTGCTTGAGTTTATCCCTCTACATCATGTCATCTTACCTAATGCGTTACTCTGTTCTTCATGAACTTAATACTCTAGATGCAGGCAGGAGTCGGCCGATGTGTGGAGTAATAGTAGTAGATGCAGAATCGTTTCGGTCTACTTGACACGGACGTGATGCCTATATGCATAATCATTGCCTTGGATATCGTCATAACTATGCGCTTTTCTATCAATTGCTCGACAGTAATTTGTTCACCCACCGTAATATTTTCCTTCAAGAGAGAAGCCTCTAGTGAAACCTATGCCCCCCGGGTCTATTTTCCATATTATATTTTCAGATCTATAAACCAAAAATACCAAAAATACTTTGCTGCAATCTTTTTTACTTTTATTTTACTTTTTGTTTTAGTAATCTTTTATATCTATCTCTATCGGATCTCATCCTTGCAAGTAACCGTGAAGGGATTGACAACCCCTTTATAACGTGGGGTGCAAGTGTTTGATTGTTTGTGTAGGTGCAAAGATTGGGGCCTTGCTTGTACCTCCTACTGGATTGATACCTTGGTTCTCAACAACTGAGGCAAATACTTATCTACTTTGCTGCATCACCCTTTCCTCTTCAAGGGAAAACCAACGCAAGCTCAAGAAGTAGCAATGTCCGAGTGGGACCAGTCGGCTTCGTCAAAACCGACTGGCCTCTAATCGGCTACGGCTGGACCAAACGGATCCAATCGGCTTCGGTTGGACCGACACTGTATTATTTTTGAAAATTTTCAAATCCGTGTATTATTTCTCGAATTCAAGAAAAAATGTATTATTGAAAAAATCTAGCTTCGATTGCTGCCGGGAAGCTCGAGATTGAGCGGGTTGTCGCCACCACAGGTCTCCGGCCACTTGGTCCCATTTACTTTCTTTTGTCGAGGCGAAGCTCGTGCAGTTGTTTGCTGCAGGAATCCGTGTCAAAACCAATCCATCCATCCTCAAGTTCCTTCACCGCCATTCGGGTTTGTCGTCGTCATCGATACCGTCATCGCCGACCACTTTTGCGACCACCCTAGGTTCAAATGTGCACGCGCGCACAGTGGTTCACCGGTGTCATACTTCAAACGGGCATCTGTGACATCACTCCCACGCATGCACGTGGTTGGGCAATATCTGGCTGTTTTGGCCCATATGCGTTTAGTTCCTTTTCTTTTTCTATTTATGAGTCAACTTTGAAAATTCCTAGAGAATTCATATGAACTCCAAATCCAGTAATTCCAATTTCTATGTGCTTCAAAAATCACCCTGTATTTATCCTGTAATTATTCACATTTTTTGATAGCCTTTTCTGTTTTGTAGATTTCAAACCCATTAAATCTAGTTCAAAACCAATTCAAACTTGACAAATTTAATAGCTCCAAATCTAGTTTTGTCTCTCTGGATATTTTTCATATAACCAGAGAAGTCCAACAAAATTGATTCCAACGTTTACAGAGCACTTTTATCTTCCGCCTATTGTGATTTTATTCGACATTAGATAACGAACTAGACGAAGGATTTGGAGAAGGACCAACAGGGTTTGAAGACTTTGCTAAGACAGACAAGCAACCTTATGACCATGTTGAATACCTAAATATTTTTCATCATTAGTAGAATTATTGTATGTGCATGCAAAAGTATGGCTATGGTTATATACATTGTTAGTTATAGATGATCCTATTGCCTAATGTAGTTGATACCCTTAGAAGCTGATAATACTTGTTTTGTCAAACCAAGAATATTGGTGGGCATAACAATGTGCTATGGTAGATGCTTAGCCATGCAAAATGGATAGAAAACTTGTAGGTAGGACACAAGCAAACTTATTCAAAAGCTTTATGAAAAACCCGTGGGGTGACACTAATACCCGTGGGTGGATACTGTTTTCAAAGAGGATTAGATTTTAAGCATGTGATCGTTGGCCCAACCTACATGCGCAACCACATTACCCCTATATGGGCATGGGCTTTATTGAGTACTGCTACTTGTAAACTACATTGGGATTTCCCCCGAAGAGGAGGGGAGATGCAGCACAATAGAGATAAGTATTTCCCTCAGTGAGAACCAAGGTTATCGAACCAATAGGAGAACCACACAAATTCCCGTCTTCAGCGCCTACACATAAAAGAGCACACACTTGCACCCAACATGGGCAAGAGGGTTGTCAATCCCCTTGAACTCGTTACTTGCAAGCGATATGTAGTGATAGATAAATAAATTGATAAATATAAATTGCAAATAAAAAGAAAGTAAATAATGGCAGAAATATTTTAGGAGTTTTTGTGATAATATTTGTGAAGAGACCCGGGGGCCATAGTGCTCGCTAGAGGCTTCTCTCTCGAAGAAAGCATACGGTGGGTAGACAAATTACTGTTGGGGAATTGATAGAAAAGCGCATAGTTATATAATATTTATTCACGACAATGATCATGTATATAGGCATCACGTCCATAAACAAGTAGACCGACTCCTGCCTGCACCTACTACTATTACTCCACCCATCGACCACTATCCAGCATGCATCTAGAGTATTAAGTAAAAACAGAGTAATGTTTGGAGGATGATGACATGTGTTGGGGAACGTAGTAATAATTCAAAAAAATTCCTACGTGTCACCAAGATCAATCTAGGAGATGCTAGCAACGAGAGAGAGGGAGTGCATCTTCATACCCTTGAAGATCGCTAAGCGGAAGCGTTGCAAAGAACGCGGTTGATGGAGTCGTACTCGCGGCGATTCAAATCGCGGAAGATCCGATCCAAGCGCCGAACGGACAGCGCTTCCGCGTTCAACACACGTACAGCCCGGGGATGTCTCCTCCTTCTTGATCCAGCAAGGGGGGAGGAGAAGTTGAGGGAGAGCTCCGGCAGCACGACGACGTGGTGGCGGTGGAGCTCGTGGTTCTCCGACAGAGCTTCGCTAAGCACTACGGAGGAGGAGGAGGTGTAGGAGGGGGGAGGGCTGCGCCAGGGACAAGGGATGCAGCTCCCATGCACCTCCCCACTATATATAGGGGTGGAGGGGGCTGGTTTCTTGCCCTCCAAGTCCATTGGGGCGTTGGCAAAGGTGGGAGGAAAGAAATCCCATCCTTTCCCTTCCCCACCGATTGTTACCCCCCTTTTTTAGGGATCTTGATCTTATCCCTTCGGGATATGATCTTATTCCTTCTAAGGGGGGATCTTGGTGTGCCTTGACCAGGGGTGTGGGGCCTTGCCCTCACTACTCACGTTCATGTGGGTCCCCCCATGCAGGTGGGCCCCACTCCGGAACCTTCTAAAACCTTCCCGGTACAATACCGAAAAATCCCGAACATTTTCCGGTGGCCAAAATAGGACTTCCCATATATAAATCTTTACCTCCGGACCATTCCGGAACTCCTCGTGACGTCCGGGATCTCATCCGGGACTCCGAACAACTTTCGGTAACCACATACAATTCCCATTACAACTCTAGCGTCACCGAACCTTAAGTGTGTAGACCCTACGGGTTCGGGAACCATGCAGACATGACCGAGACACCTCTCCGGCCAATAACCAATAGCGGGATCTGGATACCCATATTGGCTCCCACTTGTTCCAGGATGATCTCATCAGATGAACCACGATGTCGGGGATTCAATTAATCCCGTATACAATTCCCTTTGTCCATCGGTATGTTACTTGCCCGAGATTCGATCGTCGGTATCCCTATACCTTGTTCAATCTCGTTACCGACAAGTCTCTTTACTCGTTCCGCAACACATGATCCCGTGACTAACTCCTTAGTCACATTGAGCTCATTATGATGATGTATTACCGAGTGGGCCCAGAGATACCTCTCCGTCACATGGAGTGACAAATCCCAGTCTCGATTCGTGCCAACCCAACAGACACTTTCAGAGATACCTGTAGTGCACCTTTATAGTCACCCAGTTACGTTGTGACGTTTGATACACCCAAAGCATTCCTACGGTATCTGGGAGTTGCACAATCTCATGGTCTAAGGAAATGATACTTGACATTAGAAAAGCTCTAGCAGACGAACTACACGATCTTGTGCTATGCTTAGGATTGGGTCTTGTCCATCACATCATTCTCCTAATGATGTGATCCCGTTATCAACGACATCCAATGTCCATGGTCAGGAAACCATGACCATCTATTGATCAACGAGCTAGTCAACTAGAGGCTCACTAGGGACATGGTGTGGTCTATGTATTCACACATGTATTACGGTTTCCGGTTAATACAATTATAGCATGAACAATAGACAATTATCATGAACAAGGAAATATAATAATAACCATTTTATTATTGCCTCTATTGTATATTTCCAACAACATGATGTAGACAAAGTAAATCCAATTAATATGACCGAACCACATCATTTTACCCTTAGTGGCAGCTATACAATATGTGTCATGTCCCTTTCTGTCACTGGGATTGAGCACCACAAGCTTAAACCCACTACAACGCACCACTCCCACTGAAGATAAATCAATCTAGTTGGCCAAACCAAACCGATACATCGGAGAGTATTACGAAGCTATAACAATCATGCATATAAATAACCAACAAGGATTCAATATATTTTCATGAATAATCTGAACATAAACCCACAATTCATCGGATCCCAACAAACACACCGCAAAGATGATTACATAGTATAGATCACCGCAGGAATCTTCAAGGTGATCTTTGCATTAAAGAACATAGAGAGAGAGATAGCCATCTAGGTACTAAGTATGAACCCGTAGGTCTATGGTGAACTATTCACACATCACCATGGGAGCAGCAAGGTTGATGTAGAGGCCCTCTATGACCGACCCCCCCTCCGGCAGGGTACCGGAACAAGGCTCTAGATGGGCACACGGCGGAATAGAGACTTGTGGCAGTGGAAAAAGTGTTTCGGGCGGCTCGCTAGGGTTTTCCCAATATATGTGAATTTATAGCAAAGAGGTTAGGGCCAGAGGCCATGGAAGGTGGCCCCAAGCCATCAGGGCGCGTCCACCCCCCTCGGCGCACCCTGTTGGCTTGGCGCCACCCCGTGTGGCCTCTGGTCTCCCTCCGAAGCTTCCAGGTCTTATTTTTGTCGAGAAAAAACATCAAAAAGTTTCGGGGTATTTGGACTTCGTTTGGTACAGTATTCCTAAAAGGCCAAAAACAAGTAGAAAACAACAACTGGCACTGGGCACTGGGTTAATAGGTTAGTGCTAAAAAATAATATAATTCAACAAGCAAATGCTTAAAAAGTATCCTAGAATGATAATATAATAGCATGGAACAATAAAAAATTATAGATACGTTGGAGACGTATCAGCATCCCCAAGCTTAATTCCTGCTCATCCTCGAGTAGGTAAATGATAAAAACAGAATTTTTGATGTGACATGCTACCCAACATGTAATCTCTTTCATGTATGATCATTAAGAAACGATGAACTAATAAACATCAACATAGTAATATCCATAAACATAAGTAACACAATCATTAACTTTCAAAATATATGATCCTTAAAGAATACTTACTCCCCATTCATTTTATCATATTAGCATGGCATGACTCCGTCTTCACCACATAAATACAAATGTCAAGCACCACGGTGTTAAGCGAGGCAATTGGATCGTACTGTCGGCGTTCTGGGATCGGGGGTACCCAGACCTGCCTGCCTGCAGCCCAGCGCGTGGCCCACCACGAAGGCCCAGTACGGCCCTACAACAAGCCACCCAAGTCAAGGCCCTCGCGAGAGCCCCCGCCTCGCGAGGAGGACAATGCCAAGACCTCCGGAGGAGTGGCACACCTCCAAGCCGCCTCCCGAGGAGCGGAGATTCCTATGCAAGCCCCCGGCCTCATGAGGCCGAGATGACGCGGGTTCTGACGGCTTAGCCAGGCGGGCGCCAACAGGCGCAGAGGGAGGACAGTTTCCTCTTTGGTGCTAAGGAAACAGGGACGTACGCAGGTTCCCAAGGAACCCCCAAAGGTTTCCTTTCCGGTGCAAGAGGACCGAGACCACGAGCTCGGTAGGACGTATGTCATCACCGAGCCCACCACTGCGTCACAACCAGAAGCTTTGCAGGCGAAGACCACCTGTAGTCAGGATAGGGTGTACTACTTGTCCCCTTTCAAATTTGGCCGTTGTGGGATCCCTTCCCGCCTGTTCGACGGGGGAAGAGGACCGTGGCCCCTATAAATAGGGACAAGCTCCCATCGTAGAAGGCAGGTTGAATCGAGCGAGGTTCATCACCAACAGGAGCCCTCGTGAGGCCACCCACACTGTACTAGTTCATCCACAGCCTCCTCGTGAGGCCAATCCACCACAAAGGAGGAGTAGGGTTTTACACCGCAAGGTGGCCCGAACCTGGGTAAATATTTGCGTCCATCTTGTTCCTCGCAAAAAACTTACTCGACGCAGCTAGGCCGTAGGATGACAAGTTGAGACCTTGAGTCGGTTGAGATCTTCGCACACGCCCCAGTGTTCGAACCTTGTTGGGTTTTGCGGAGCTCCGATTCCGACATTTGGCGCGCCAGGTACGGGCGTGTCGAAATCTTTCTCCGGTTCCACCCCGTCTTAGCTCCGTCGCTCCCATGGCTGACGCCCGCTGGGTTCGTGTTGGGCGCCCGGCCGCTCGCGTTGCCCGGACGACGCCCGTGGGCCATGGCGCCCTGCGCCACTCCATCCCTCCGGCAACCGACGATGCCACCAGCCGAGCTGCTCGAGGGCAGCAGGACTCGTTGCTGCCTCCCCCCGGACAGCGTGGCGGCTACACTGCTTCCCCGACCCCTACTCCCGCCACGGCGTCGACCCCCCACGCTCGCCCTGGGCCGGCAAGCACGCAGGCCGCGCTACTCAAAGCGCGTAAAGGGCCTTGCGGTCATCTCGTCGTGCGCCTCGCAGCCCCCAGACCTCGCGTGGTCGCTTGCATCCTCGGCGGATCGCAGGCACCCGCGTCCGGCTGCCACGTAAAGCAACTCCTCCGCCAGGTGGCGCGCGGCTCAGCCGCGACCAGAGGCCCCGCGGGGTAAGACGAGGCCGACGACCGACATCACCTTCGACTCCAAGGACCACCCCAGGGCTACGGTAGCCACTGGTGCAATCCCCATGTTGTGCACCCCCACCATCAACAACGTCGCGGTTACCAAGACACTCATCGACGGTGGCGCCGGCCTCAACGTCCTCTCCGTGGAAACCTTCGACACGCTGCAGGTGCCCTATGACCAGCTTGTGCCCACCAGGCCCTTCTCGGGGGTGGCCCAAGGCTCCACCGCCCCTTTAGGGCAGGTGTGCCTCCTGGTCACCTTTGGCACTCGCGACAACTACCGCACCGAGATGATCGACTTCGACGTGGCCCACATCGGCCTCCCGTACAACGCCATCCTGGGGTACCCGACCCTCGCCAAGTTCATGGCGGCGACGCACCCAGGCTACAACATCATCAAGATGCTGGGGAGCAGCGGCATCATCTCCATGGCCGGGAACACCATGGATGCGTTTCAGGCCCTCAGACTCGCCTTCAAAGCGGCAGCGGCCACACGCTCCGGCGCCGGGGGCACCGCCCAGGCCCCGGGGGCTGAGGCGGCCCCGCGCCTCGACGACGGGGGCGACACCTCTGCTCCTGAGGCCGCAGCGGCCCCGAGCCCTGGTGCCGAGGGAGCGGTGCGGGCTCTGGAGGCCGCGCCCGCGAAGAAGAAACAGCTGTTTTCTCAGGACCGAGCTGAGACGAAGCAGGTGTTCATTAACGACGGAAGCTTGGGCCCCACCTTCACCATCGGCACTGGCCTTCCCCCGGAGCAAGAGAAGGCATTGGTCGACTTCCTCCGAGCAAACAGGGATGTGTTCGCATGGAAGCCGACTGACCTGGTGGGCATCCCGAGGGACGTGATCGAGCACCACCTGATGGTGTGCCCTCATGCGCGCCCGGTAAAGCAGAAGGCGCGGCGACAGGCGCAAGAAAAGCAAGCTTTCATCATCCAAGAGGTCCGCAAGCTGCAGGAAGCCGGCGTTATTCGGGAAGTATGGTACCCTGATTGGCTGGCCAACCTTGTGGTTGTCTCCAAGAAGGGTGGAAAGGAGCGCATGTGCGTCGACTTCACAAGTCACAGCAAGGCTTGTCCGTGGGACCGTTTCCTGCTCCTGCGCATCGACCAGATCGTGGACTCCACTGCCGAGTGCGATCTGCTCGCTTCTTGGACGCCTTCTCAGGTTACCATCAAATCAACATGGCGGTGGAAGACATCGAGAAGACGACATTCCTATCCCCATGCGGCGTGTATTGCTATACATGCATGCCCTTTGGGCTGCGGAACGCAGGCGCGACCTTCCAGCGGTTGATGCACATCGCTCTGGGGCAACAGCTCGGGAGGAATGCCGAGGCGTACGTCAACGACATCGTGGTCAAATCGTGGGAGGCGAGGACCTTGATCGAAGACCTGGAAGATACGTTCGCCAGCCTACGACGGGTGAACCTGAGGCTCAGCCCGGAGAAGTGTGTCTTCGGGGTCCCGTCCGGCAAGCTGCTCGGTTTCCTGGTATCGCACCGGGGGATCGAGGCGAACCCGGAGAAGATCAAGGCAATCGAAAAGATGAGCCCGCCTCAGACCCTCAAGGAAATGCAGAAGCTGGCGGGCTGCGTGACCGCCTTGGGGCGCTTCATCTCCAGGCTCGGCGAGCGGGCCCTCCCCTTCTTCAAGCTCATGAAGAGGAAGGGCCCTCTCGAGTGGACCCCAGAAGCTGAGGCGGCCTTCCAAGAACTCAAGCAGTACCTCACGGACCCTCCCGTCATGGTGGCGCCGCGCGTTCACGAGCCTTTGGTGCTCTACCTAGCAGCGACCCCCCACTCAGCCAGCGTGGCGCTCGTGGCGATCCGGGAGGAGCATGCCGGCGCATGCGCGAAGAAAGGTGGTTCGCAAGGGGCCGCGCGGCAGTCGCCACCTCAGGATGGTGCTCTCGAGGCCCTTGTCGCCTCTGTGGTTCATGAGGCACCAGAGTCATGCATGCCCCCTGAGGAGCAGGGTGGTGCCGACGCTTCGCGCCTCGTCGAGCACCCGGTGTACTACGTCAGCACCATGCTGCGGGATGCACGCTCACGTTACCCCATGCAGCAGAAGCTCCTCCTCGCACTCCTCGTCGCCTCAAGGAAGCTGCGCCATTACTTCCAAGGCCACCCCATCAAGTGTTGGGGAACGTTGCATGGGAAACAAAATTTTTCCTACGCACACACAAGATCTATCCATGGTGATGAGCATCTACGAGAGGGAGAGTGAATCTACATACCCTTGTAGATCGCTAAGCGGAAGCGTTAATAAACGCGGTTGATGTAGTCGAACGTCTTCGCGATCCAAATCGCCGAGCGTCCCGCGATCCAATCATGATCCTTCCGATCTAGTGCCGAACGGACGGCACCTCCGCGTTCAACACACGTACGGCTTGATGACGCCTTCACCTCCTCGATCCAGCGAGCGATGGTGAAGTAGTGGTTGAGTTCCAGCAGCACGACGGCGTGGTGATGGTGGTGAGGAACAATCTCTGCAGGGCTTCGCCAAGCACTACGGAGATTATGACGGAGGAACTAGAGGGCTAGGGTTGCCGGCACACGGCTTGGGAAATACTGATGTGTCCCGTGTGCTAGCCCTGCCCCTCTATTTATATGTTGAGCCTTGGGGTCTAAACTTGGAGTAAAAGCCTCCTCCGGGTCGGTTTTGCCCGCACAAGGTCGGTTTGGCCCGCAGGGAAAGAGTCCAACTCGGATCCCTGCCGAACCGTGCACAGCCGCGCACAAGCGGTAGTACCGCTTCACACAAGCGGTAGTACCGCTTGGGCGGTAGTACCGCTTCACACAAGCGGTAGTACCGCTCCGGCGGTAGTACCGCTTCACCAAGCGGTAGTACCGCTTACGCGGCAGCAAAACTACTTTTGCACTTTCCAATACCTTGTGGGCTTTATCCCTTTGGCTCATATAAAGTGTTGCTGCACCCGAACACTTCGGTAAACATCCGGAACCCCTTCCGGTGAACTCCGGAACCCTTCCAGAGATCAAAACACTATTATCACATATATCAATCTTTACCTCCGGACTATTCCGGAGATCCTCGTCATGTCCGGGATCTTATCCGGGACTCCGAACAACCTTCGGTCACCAACATAATAACTCAATTATACTAATCGTCACCAAACGTTAAGTGTGTAGACCCTGCGGGTTCGAGAACTATGTAGACATGACCGAGACACCTCTACGGCCAATAACCAATAGCGGGACCTGGATGCCCATATTGGCTCCTACATATTCTACGAAGATCTTTATCGGTCGAACCTCTATGTCAAGGATTCAGTTAATCCCGTATGCTGTTCCCTTTGTTCTTCGGTATGTTACTTGCCCGAGATTCGATCGTCGGTATCACTATACCTAGTTCAATCTCGTTACCGGCAAGTCTCTTTACTCGTTCCGTAATACAAGATCTCGTGGCTAACACTTTAGTCACATTGCTTGCAAGGCTCATTGTGATGTTGTATTACCGAGTGGGCCCTGAGATACCTCTCCGTCATACGGAGTAACAAATCCCAGTCTTGATCCATGCCAACCCAACAGACACCCTCGGAGATACCTGTAGAGCACCTTTATAGTCACCCAGTTACGTTGCGACGTTTGATACACACAAGGTATTCCTCCGGTGTTAGTGAGTTGCATGATCTCATGGTCAAAGGAACAGATACTTGACATGCAGAAAACAATAGCAATAAACTGACACGATCAAATGCTACGTTTACAGTTTGGGTCTTGTCCATCACATCATTCTCCTAATGATGTGATCCCGTTATCAAATGACATCTCATGTCAATGGCTAGGAAACCTTAACCATCTTTGATCAACGAGCTAGTCAACTAGAGGCTTACTAGGGACACAGTGTTGTCTATGTACCCACACATGTATTTGAGTTTCCAATCAATACAATTATAGCATGGATAATAAACGATTATCATGAACAAGGAAATATAATAATAACCAATTTATTATTGCCTCTAGGGCATATTTCCAACAGTCTCCCACTTGCACTAGAGTCAATAATCTAGTTCACATCACTATGTGATTTACATTGTAATGAATCGAACACCCATGCAGTTCTGGTGTTGTTCATGTTTAGCCCTTGGAAGAGGTTTAGTCATCGGATCTGCAACATTTAGATCCGTGTGTACTTTGCAAATATTTATGTCGTCCTCCTTGATGTAATCGCGGATGGAATTGAAACATGTAGAATCTGCTACCACGCTTTGCTTGGAACTGCACCAGCTAACCGCACCCCCATTAAGAATAAATACGTATCCGGTTTGTGACTTAGAGTCATCCGGATCAGTGTCAAAGCTTCCATCGACGTAACCCTTTACGACGAGCTCTTGATCACCTCCATAAACGAGAAACATGTCCTTAGTCCTTTTCAGGTACTTCAGGATATTCTTGACCGCCGTCCAGTGTTCCATTCCTGGATCACTTTGAAACCTTCCGACCATACTTATGGCAAGGCTGACATCGGGTCTTGTGCACAGCATTGCATACATGATAGAGCCTATGGCCGAAGCATAGGGGATGACACTCATCTTTTCTCTATCTTCTGTAGTCACTGGGCATTGAGTCTTACTCAACTTCACACCTTGCAATACAGGCAAGAACCCCTTCTTGGACTGATCCATTTTGAACTTCTTCAAAACTTTGTCAAGGTATGTGCTTTGTGAAAGTCCTATTAAGCGTCTCGATCTATCTCTATAGATCTTGATGCCTAATATGAAAGCAGCTTCTCCTAGGTCCTTCATTGAAAAACTCTTGTTCAAATATACCTTTACGCTTTCCAGCATTTCTATATTGTTTCCAATCAGCAATATGTCATCCACATATAATATTAGAAACGCTATAGAGCTCCCACTCACTTTCTTGTAAATACAAGCTTCTCCGTAAACTTGTATAAACTCGAACGCTTTGATCACTTTATCAAAACGAAGATTCCAACTCCGAGATGCTTGCACCAGTCCATAAATGGATCGCTGGAGTTTGCAAACTTTGTCAGCATTCTCTGGATCGACAAAACCTTCTGGTTGCATCATATACAACTCTTCCTTAAGGTAACCGTTAAGGAACGCTGTTTTGACATCCATCTGCCAAATTTCATAATCGAAAAAGGCAGCTATTGCTAACATGATTCTGACGGACTTAAGCATCGCTACGGGTGAGAAGGTCTCATCGTAGTCAACTCCTTGAACTTGTGAAAAACCCTTTGCCACAAGTCGAGCTTTATAGACGGTGACATTACCGTCCGCGTCCGTCTTCCTCTTAAAGATCCATTTGTTCTGAATGGCCTTACGCCCTTCAGGTAATACTTCCAAAGTCCATACTTTGTTTTCATACATGGATCCCATCTCGGATTTCATGGCCTCTAACCACTTCTCGGAATCCGGGCCCATCATCGCTTCTCCATAGCTCGTAGGTTCATCGTTGTCTAACAACATGACCTCTAAGACAGGGTTGCCGTACCACTCGGGAGCAGTACGCGTCCTTGTCGACCTACGAGGTTCGATAGCAACTTGATCCAAAGCTTCATGATCATCATCATTAACTTCCTCTTCAGCTAATGTAGGCTCCACAGAAACAACTTTCTGCGCTGCGCTACTCTCAGGTTGAAGTAAAGGTTCAACAACCTCATCAAGTTCTATCTTCCTCCCACTCAATTCTTTCGAGAGAAACTCTTTCTCAAGAAATGTTCCGTTTTTAGCGACAAACACTTTGCCTTCGGATCTGAGGTAGAAGGTGTACCCAACTGTCTCTTTTGGGTATCCTATGAAGACGCATTTCTCCGCTTTGGGTTCCAGCTTTTCAGGCTGAAGCTTTTTGACATAAGCATCACATCCCCAAACTTTAAGAAACGACAGCTTTGGCTTCTTGCCAAACCAAAGTTCATATGGCGTCGTCTCAACGGATTTCGATGGTGCCCTATTTAAAGTGAATGCAGCTGTCTCTAATGCATAACCCCAAAACGATAGTGGCAAATCGGCAAGAGACATCATAGATCGCACCATATCCAATAAGGTTCGATTACGACGTTCGGACACACCATTACGCTGTGGTGTTCCAGGCGGTGTCAATTGTGAAACAATTCCACACTGTCTTAAGTGACTGCCAAACTCATAACTCAGATATTCTCCTCCTTGATCAGATCGTAGGAATTTAATCTTCTTGTTACGATGATTCTCAACTTCACTCTGAAATTGTTTGAACTTTTCAAATGTTTCAGACTTGTGTTTCATTAAGTAAATATACCCATATCTACTTAAGTCATCAGTGAAGGTGAGAAAGTAACGATAACCACCGCGCGCCTCAATACTCATCGGACCGCACACATCAGTATGTATGATTTCCAATAAGTCACTTGCCCGTTCCATTGTTCCAGAGAACGGCGTTTTAGTCATCTTGCCCATGAGGCATGGCTCACATGTGTCAAGTGATTCAAAATCAAGTGACTCCAAAAGTCCATCAGCATGGAGCTTCTTCATGCGTTTTACGCCAATATGACCTAAACGGCAGTGCCACAAGAAAGTGGTATTATCATTATCAATTCTACATCTTTTGGCATCAATGTTATGAACATGTGTATCATTACTATCGAGATTCAATAAGAATAAACCCCTCACATCGGGTGCATGACCATAAAAGATATTACTCATATAAATAGAACAACCATTATTCTCTGATTTAAATGAGTAACCGTCTCGCAATAAACAAGATCCAGATATAATGTTCATGCTTAACGCAGGCACCAAATAACACTTATTTAGGTTCATCACTAATCCCGACGGTAATCGAAGAGCGAGCGTGCCAACGGCGATCACATCAACCTTGGAACCATTTCCCACGCGCATCGTCACTTCGTCCTTTGCCAGCCTCCGTCTATTCCGCAGTTCCTGTTTTGAGTTGCAAATATGAGCAACCGCACCGGTATCAAATACCCAGGCACTACAACGAGAGTTGGTAAGGTACACATCAATAACATGTATATCATATATACCTTGTTTGTTGTTGGCCGCCTTCTTGTCAGCCAAATACTTGGGGCAATTCCGCTTCCAGTGTCCAGTTCCCTTGCAATGAAAACACACAGTTTCTGGTTTGGGTCCAGCCTTGGGTTTCTTCACGAGAGGAGCAACTGCTTTGCCACTCTGCTTGGAGTTACCCTTCTTACCCTTGCCATTTTTCTTGAAACTAGTGGTTTTATTGACCATCAACACTTGATGCTCCTTCTGAATTTCAGACTCAGCGGCTTTCAGCATCGCAAACAGCTCGGCGACTGACTTGTTCATCCCGTGCATGTTATAGTTCAACACGAAGCTCTTGTAGCTAGGTGGCAATGATTGAAGAACTCTGTCAGTGACAGCCTCTGGCGGAAGGGGCATCCCTAACTCAGCCAGACGGGTGGAGTACCCAGACATTCTGAGCACGTGATCACTGATAGACCCGTTCTCCTCCATCTTGCAAGCATAGAACTTATCGGAGATCTCATATCTCTCGATCCGGGCATTCTTCTGAAAGATAAACTTCAACTCCTGGAACATCTCATATGCTCCATGACGTTCAAAACGTCTTTGAAGTCCCGGTTCTAAGCCATACAACATTGCACATTGAACTATTGAGTAATCATCAGAACGAGCCTGCCAGGCGTTCACAACGTCTAGAGACTCAACTGGAGCGGGTGGATCACCAAGCGGTGCATCAAGGACATAAGCCTTCTGGGAAGCCGTAAGGATAATCCTTAGATTACGGGCCCAGTCCACAAAGTTACTTCCATCATCTTTCAACTTAGCTTTCTCTAGGAACGCATTAAAATTCAGGGGTGCTACTGCGCGAGCCATGATCTACAACATAAATATAGCAAAGACAACTTAGACTATTGTTCTTAGATAATGAGTTTAGTTAATCATATTTAAAAAAAACTCCCACTCAAATTGACATCCCTCCGATCATTCGAGTGTAACATGATCCAAATCCACCAACTCAAGTCCGATCATCACGTGAGTTGAGGTGGTTTCAATGGTGAACATCTTCATGTTGATCATATCTACTATATGACTCATGTTCGACCTTTCGGTCTCTTGTGTTCCGAGGCCATGTCTGTACATGCTAGGCTCGTCAAGTTTAACCCGAGTGTTCCGCACGTGCAACATGGCTTACACCCGTTGTATGCGAACGTAGAGTCTATCACACCCGATCATCACGGCGTGTCTCGAAACGACGAACTTTCGCAACGGTGCACACTTGGGGAGAACACAATTTATCTTGAAATTTAAGTGAGGGATCACCTTATAATGCTACCGTCGTCCTAAGCAAAATAAGATGCATAAAAGGATTAACATCACATGCAAATCATAAGTGACATGATATGGCCATGAACTTGTGCTTTTGATCTCCATCTCCAAAGCACCGGCATGATCTCCATCGTCACCGGCATGACACCATGATCTCCATCATCTTGATCTCCATCAACGTGTCGCCATAAGGTTGTCGCGCCGACTGATGCTTCCACGACTATAGCTAACGTTTAGCGATAAAGTAAAGCATTACATAGCGCTTAATGATTGACACGCAGGTCATACAATAATTAAAGACAACTCTATGGCTCCTGCCAGTTGCCGTACTCATCGACATGCAAGTCGTGATATTCTATACAACACATGATCATCTCATACATCACATATATCTCATCATGTAATTGGCCATATCACATCACAACATACCCTGCAAAAACAAGTTAGACGTCCTCTAATTGTTGTTGCAAATTTTACGTGGCTGCTACGGGTTTGCAAGAACCGTTCTTACCTACGCAAAACCACAACGTGGTGTAGTGATTGCTTTTTGATCTTCTAAAAGAACCCTCTTCATTGAACCGATTCAACTAAAGTGAGAGAGACAGACACCCGCCAGTCACCTTTATGCAACAAGTGCACGCAGCGGTAAAACCAGTCTCGCGTAAGCGTACGCGTAATGTCGGTCCGGGCCGCTTCATCTCACAATACCGCTGAATCAAGTATCAACTAGTAACGGCAAGCAATATGTATACACCCACGCCCACAACTCGTTTGTGTTCTACTCGAGATCTCATCTACGCATAGACCTAGCTCAGATGCCACTGTTGGGGAACGTTGCATGGGAAACAAAATTTTTCCTACGCACACACAAGATCTATCCATGGTGATGAGCATCTACGAGAGGGAGAGTGAATCTACATACCCTTGTAGATCGCTAAGCGGAAGCGTTAATAAACGCGGTTGATGTAGTCGAACGTCTTCGCGATCCAAATCGCCGAGCGTCCCGCGATCCAATCACGATCCTTCCGATCTAGTGCCGAACGGACGGCACCTCCGCGTTCAACACACGTACGGCTTGATGACGCCTTCACCTCCTCGATCCAGCGAGCGATGGTGAAGTAGTGGTTGAGTTCCAGCAGCACGACGGCGTGGTGATGGTGGTGAGGAACAATCTCTGCAGGGCTTCGCCAAGCACTACGGAGATTATGACGGAGGAACTAGAGGGCTAGGGTTGCCGGCACACGGCTTGGGAAATACTGATGTGTCCCGTGTGCTAGCCCTGCCCCTCTATTTATATGTTGAGCCTTGGGGTCTAAACTTGGAGTAAAAGCCTCCTCCGGGTCGGTTTTGCCCGCACAAGGTCGGTTTGGCCCGCAGGGAAAGAGTCCAACTCGGATCCCTGCCGAACCGTGCACAGCCGCGCACAAGCGGTAGTACCGCTTCACACAAGCGGTAGTACCGCTTGGGCGGTAGTACCGCTTCACACAAGCGGTAGTACCGCTCGGGCGGTAGTACCGCTTCACACAAGCGGTAGTACCGCTCCGGCGGTAGTACCGCTTCACCAAGCGGTAGTACCGCTTACGCGGCAGCAAAACTACTTTTGCACTTTCCAATACCTTGTGGGCTTTATCCCTTTGGCTCATATAAAGTGTTGCTGCACCCGAACACTTCGGTAAACATCCGGAACCCCTTCCGGTGAACTCCGGAACCCTTCCAGAGATCAAAACACTATTATCACATATATCAATCTTTACCTCCGGACTATTCCGGAGATCCTCGTCATGTCCGGGATCTTATCCGGGACTCCGAACAACCTTCGGTCACCAACATAATAACTCAATTATACTAATCGTCACCAAACGTTAAGTGTGTAGACCCTGCGGGTTCGAGAACTATGTAGACATGACCGAGACACCTCTACGGCCAATAACCAATAGCGGGACCTGGATGCCCATATTGGCTCCTACATATTCTACGAAGATCTTTATCGGTCGAACCTCTATGTCAAGGATTCAGTTAATCCCGTATGTTGTTCCCTTTGTTCTTCGGTATGTTACTTGCCCGAGATTCGATCGTCGGTATCACTATACCTAGTTCAATCTCGTTACCGGCAAGTCTCTTTACTCGTTCCGTAATACAAGATCTCGTGGCTAACACTTTAGTCACATTGCTTGCAAGGCTCATTGTGATGTTGTATTACCGAGTGGGCCCTGAGATACCTCTCCGTCATACAGAGTAACAAATCCCAGTCTTGATCCATGCCAACCCAACAGACACCCTCGGAGATACCTGTAGAGCACCTTTATAGTCACCCAGTTACGTTGCGACGTTTGATACACACAAGGTATTCCTCCGGTGTTAGTGAGTTGCATGATCTCATGGTCAAAGGAACAGATACTTGACATGCAGAAAACAATAGCAATAAACTGACACGATCAAATGCTACGTTTACAGTTTGGGTCTTGTCCATCACATCATTCTCCTAATGATGTGATCCCGTTATCAAATGACATCTCATGTCAATGGCTAGGAAACCTTAACCATCTTTGATCAACGAGCTAGTCAACTAGAGGCTTACTAGGGACACAGTGTTGTCTATGTACCCACACATGTATTTGAGTTTCCAATCAATACAATTATAGCATGGATAATAAACGATTATCATGAACAAGGAAATATAATAATAACCAATTTATTATTGCCTCTAGGGCATATTTCCAACATCAAGGTCGTCTCTACGTACCCGCTATAGAAGGTGCTGCGCAACCCCAACGCTGTCGGAAGGGTGGCGGAGTGGAACATCGAGCTGCAGGCTTTCCACCTGGAGTTCAGCACAACCAGGGTCATCAAGGGCTCAGCCCTCGCTGACTTCGTGGCGGAATGGACGGATGCCCCCGACCGGGGGCTGGATGAAAGCCAGTGCCTCGCACCCGGTGATGAGGCGCCGGACGGTTGGGTCATGCACTTCGACGGCGCCTTCGCCCGACAGGGCGCGGGGGTTGGAGTCGTACTCATCTCACCGACCCAGGACAAGCTCTACTACGCCGTGCAGCTCTGCTTCCAGCACGTCCAGAAGGTCTCCAACAACATCGCGGAGTACGAGGGCCTGATCGCAGGCCTCAAGGCCGCCGCGGCCATGGGGGTCAAGCGCCCCACCGTCAAGGGCGACTCCCAGCTCCTCGTCAACTTCTCCAACAAGGAGTACAAGCCGAAGGACGAGCACATGGAGGCGTACTTGGAAGAGGTACGCAAAATTGAAAAGCGCTTCCAGGGCTTAGAATTGCAGCACGTCCCGCGTGGCGCGAACAAGGAGGCGGACGACATCGCCAAGAGGGCGTCGTGCCGCAAGCCTCAGGAGCCTGGCGTCTTCGAGGAAAGGCTCTTCAAACCATCGGCGAGTCCACCGACTGCGGGCCTGGCGTCACCTCGGGAGGAACTGCCGCCAGCCCCGCTCTCAGGCGCCCCGGCCTGCGGACCGGCCTCGGGAGCACGATTGCTCCTGGCGCTGGAACCCCAGGCCGGCGGCTGGATGGAGGAGTTCAAGGCGTACCTGCTCTGTGGCGCCCTGCCAGAGAAGGAGGAGGACGCGGAGCGCGTGGTCCGCCAGGCCACAGCCAACTGCCTGAGGGACGGCGAGTTGTACCGCAGGCGCCCAAATGACGTCTCGCTGCGGTGCATATCCGAAGAGCAGGGGCGCGAGCTGCTGGCCGATATTCATGGTGGCGACTGCGGGCACCATTCTTCGTCTCACACCCTGGTGGGAAAGGCGTTCCGCAGCGGCTTCTACTGGCCCACGGCACTCAACGACGCCACCGAGCTGGTCCAATCTTGCGAAACCTGTCAGTTCCACGCCAAGCAGATTCATCAACCCACGCAAGGTCTCCAGACCATCCCGCTCTCCTGGCCGTTCGCGGTCTGGGGGCTGGACATACTGGGCCCTTTCCCTCGGGCGGCCGGAGGCTACTGCTACCTCTACGTCGCCATCGACAAGTTCACCAAGTGGGCGGAGGTGGAGCCCGTCCGCACCATCCCCGCCGGCTCAGCAGTCAAGTTCATCTGGGGCCTCGTGAGCCGCTTCGGTGTCCCCAACCGTATCATTACTGACAATGGCTCACAGTTCAAAAGCAACCTATTTAAGGAATATTGTGCTAACCTTGGGACGCAGCTATGTTACGCTTCGGTAGCACACCTGCGGAGCAACGGCCAGGCCGAGCGCGCCAACGCGGAGGTCCTAAGGGGCCTCAAGGCGAGGAGCTTCTAGAAGAAACTCGAGGCCTGCGGCAGGGGTTGGCTCGGTGAGCTTCAGTCCGTGATGTGGTCCATCCGCACCACTGCGACAAAGCCCACCGGCGAAACCCCCTTCTTCCTCGTCTACGGAGCCGAGGCGGTCCTCCCGCATGAGGTCAAACATCGCTCCCCACGGGTCTTGGCATTCGACGAGGAGCGCTAGGATGCCACGCGGGGGACAGGCCTCATGCTCGGGGAGGAGGCCTGCTGCCAGGCATCACTCCGTGCAGCAAGGTGAGGGAGTCCTGGACTAAGGGGTCCTCGGGCCGCCGGCCTATCTCTCACAGGCCGGCTTGGTGGGCCGCTCTCTGATTGTCACAGGAATGGCCGGATATGCGGCGACCCCGTATTCTAGAAGGAAACCTCCGAAGACGCGGCGTGCACTCCAAGTCAAGATGAGAGGATCGGCGTCTTTACTTCCGGCTGGAGACTTATCATGTGTAAACCCTAGGTACCCCCGGTGTCTATATAAACCAGGGGGTTTAGATTGTAGAGGACGGACAAGCTAACCTAGGGTTTTAGCTACTTGATCTCGAGGTAGATCGACTCTGTAATCTCCATACACATCAATACAATCAAGCATGACGTAGGGTTTTACCTCCATAGGAGGGCCCGAACCTGGGTAAACATCGTCTCCTTCGTCCCCTGTTACCCATCGATCCTAATCTCACTGCTCGGGACCCCTACCCGAGATCCGCCGGTTTTGACACCGACATTGGTGCTTTCATTGAGAGTTCCGCTGTGGGATAGCAAGCCGGGAACCTAGAGTTCTCCGTAGACTCCCGGGGCGATCTTTCGTTCTCAGGGCTCGCGATTCCATCTGACGAGCCCGAAGTCCCTGAAGCTTTAACTTCGGATCCCCCTCTTGACTCCGTCCTCGGGACTATCCCTGCCGACGATCTGGCCCTTAGTCCGGATCCGGTTACAGTACCTGAGGGCCATGGGTCGGCCCCTGCCGAACACACTTTTTGTGCGGACACATTGGAGGTTAACTCCGAAAATCCTAGGCAGATCGATCCGGTCAGGCTCTCGGTGCTCAACGAGGCGCTAGATCGGATCCTATCAATAAAAATCACAGACGGCCCAACTTCGGCCCATGCTCAAATCGGTCTGAGGGCGGGTCATCGGGAATTTTTTGACCCACCCTCCACCCACTTGGTAGCCACTATCGAAGACTTAACCGATATGCTGGACTACGCCTCCGAGGAGGCAGAAGACATGGATGAAGAGGACAGCGCCCCGCCCCTGTCAACACCGGGCGATGGACTGCCACCTCCACCTACGACGTCTACATGGTAGACACCCCCGATGATAAGGGCGATCGCACCCCTAAGAAGAATGGTGACAAATCCGGTGAGGCGCCGTCAAGGCACCGGAAAACAGCGCAAACGATCTAAGGCAAACAAGGGAAGGGAAGCCATTACAGGCACCGGGGAAATCGACACCCCGGAAGACCTCGGCGACCCCGAAGACCGCGAACAGCCACTGGAGGACCAGGACAGGCCCGATGATCAGCGTGACACCGAGGATCCTAATGATTCCGAAGACGACAACTACCTTCCCCCTGTCGAGGAGGAAGACAGCCTGGAAGCCGAAGGCCTCACCGTCCCCGAAAACCCTGCGGATCAGGAATGATTTAGGCGGCAGCTTTTAGCCACCGCCCGAAGCCTGAAGGCAAAAGAACAGCAGCTCAGGGCCGAACAGGACACCATCAATGATAGATGGACGAGGGTCTTGGCAGCCGAAGAAGGGTACGGTACCGATCTACCGGACCAACCCAAAAGCTACCCGCGCCGGCGGCTGCTGCTGCAATTCGATGATGAGGCCCTTGAAACATCGCCTCCCAGGCATACTCCGTACGACCGGCCGGACCGCCCTCCCCGAGGACGGGACAAAATGGCCGGCAAGGCCGAGTATACACCTGCGGTGCCCTGCAGGAGAGGAAAAGAGCCAGCAGGGCCTGAGGCCTGGTATGACTTACGACAGGACCTGGATTACAGAGCAGGCCGCACAAGATCCATCTACGGATCTAGAGGGTACTCCCCCCCCCCGCTAGATGGGACGGGCACCGGTCTTGGCTCGACCGCCACGATAGAAGTCGGGAACAATACCGGACCCGACCTACCGCCGATCATAGGCATGACATAGCTCAGGTCATAGGCGCTGCCCACCCAGTGTACTTCACAGACGAGGTGATGCAGCATCAGTTCCCTGAAGGGTTTAAACCCGTTAACATAGAGCAATACGACGGGACAACAGACCCAGCCGTGTGGATTGAGGACTTCCTCCTCCACATTCATATGGCACGAGGAGATGATCTCCACGCCATAAAATATCTGCCCCTAAAGCTTAAGGGGCCAGCTCGGCACTGGTTAAACAGTCTCCCCGAGAATTCTATCGGGAGCTGGGAGGAGCTCGAGGATGCCTTCCGATCTAATTTCCAGGGCACTTATGTCCGGCCACCGGACTCCTCCGACTTGAGCAATGTTGTCCAGAAAGTAGGAGAATCAGCTCGGCAATTCTGGAATCGGTTCTTGACCAAGAAAAACCAGATCATTGACTGGCCGGACGCCGAGGCAATAGCCTCCTTCAGACATAACATCCGGGACGAGTGGCTAGCTCGTCAGCTCGGCCAGGACAAGCCGAGGACAATGTCCGCCCTCACCTCACTTATGACCCGCTTTTGCGTGGGCGAGGATAACTGGCTAGCTCGACGAAGCCATAACCCCGAAGACCCCGGCACCTCCGAAGTCCGGGATGGAAACGGGAAACCACGGCGCAACAAAAACAAGCGCCGGCACAGCAACGGCGATGCGGAGGACACGGCCGTCAATGCCGGTTTCTGCAACCCAAAATCCGGACAGTGGAAGAAACCTTCTAAAGGTAATAGGGACGAA
Source organism: Elymus sibiricus (assembly GCA_039707655.1). NCBI lineage: Eukaryota > Viridiplantae > Streptophyta > Magnoliopsida > Poales > Poaceae > Elymus > Elymus sibiricus. The sequence goes on from CM077667.1 coordinate 377,055,206, forward strand.
CCTACCACGCTGGACAAAATCATGGATAGGCCATGCCAGATCCACGGCACCCAAGACAAGCCCGCTAACCACACCAACCGTAATTGTTGGGTATTCAAACAAGCTGGCAAACTCGCAACCGAGGAGCAAGGAAAGAGCCCACGCAGCGAGGACGATGACGAGCCCTGCGGTCCAGGTAATGGAGGACAAAAGCAGTTCCCTCCAGAGGTAAAAACTGTGAACATGATATATGCCACTCACATACCAAAAAAGGAGAGGAAGCGCGCCCTTCGGGAGGTCTACGCCGTAGAGCCCGTAGCCCCGAAGTATAACCCATGTTCGGCTTGCCCGATCACCTTTGATCGACGGGACCATCCGACCAGTATCCGTCATGGAGGTTTGGCAGCCCTCGTCCTAGACCCCATTATCGATGGGTATCACCTCACTAGAGTCCTCATGGATGGAGGAAGTAGCCTTAATCTGATTTACTCAGACACGATGAAAAAGATGGGTATAGATCCGTCAAGGATCAAACCCAACAACACTACCTTTAAAGGAGTAATCCCAGGCGTCGAAGCCCGCTGCTCGGGTACAGTGAATCTGGAAGTAGTATTCGGCTCGCCCGATAACTTCCGCAGCGAAGACTTGATCTTCGACATTGTCCCGTTTCGCAGCGGTTATCACGCCCTACTCGGCCGCACGGCATTCGCTCGCTTTAACGCCATCCCCCACTACGCCTACCTGAAGCTCAAGATGCCCGGGCCCAGGGGGTTATTACTGTCAACGGCAACACAGAGCGCTCCCTCCGAACTGAGGAGCACACAGCAGCCCTGGCAGCCGAATTCTAGTATGGCGATGGTAGGCCGGCGCCCAAAACAGCCATAAAGGCACGACATGATAGCAAGCAAGTCCGGTCTCAAACTGAACTCCCGGAATCATCTTCCGACCAGCCAAAATAGGGATACGCACCCCACAGCACAACCCTAGTCCCCGTAAAATACGTGCCCAGAAGGCACAACTTCGCACTCAAAATACCCTGGCTGCTGTGGGGACCCACTATGAAAGGCAAAGCATTCGGCTGGACCGAACTGTTGCCAACACATGTCTTCGGACAAACCACAGGTACCATCCAGGACCTTTCACGCGTCAAGCTCATCCACACTTCGGTGACTTCTCAAGATCTTCTTCCCAAGGTCCGTTCGCCGATATCAATCACCTTTAAAGGAACGCAACCCCCTCGGGAGCAAAGGAGCGGACATGCGACAAGGCACATCGAGGACGTCAAGCCACCTATCGAAGACCCCGGGTAAAACCTCTCCTTTGTAAAATTTATTTTTAGCTTCAAAATATCTGTAATAGTTGCTTCGGCAGTTTGAGTTGTAAAGAAGTCATCAGAAATAAAGATGATCCTTTACGGCCTCCTCGCTGTACTTTTATGTCACATACTCTGTTCTTTACTCACCAACGCCGATAGCAAGGCTTTTCGGTACATTTTACGATGCGACCGGCTAATAGACCGGGGGCTTGACTATAAAAATCGCCCTAAGCATCACCCCAACACTATTGTTTATGTGTTCGGCGTCTCGGATGTCGCGTTATATGAATCGGTTCCGAATTATGTCTTGGGTCAATGGTTGGGTTGCCCGGCTCCTGTGTTTGCCCTCTTACGTTCCGCTCGTTTGGCTAAAAGGGTAAAGGAAGAACCACTTCGATTGTGCTTCCAGCTCGCCTAGTCAAGTACCTCAGTGGAGAAAGCCGAAAACTGACTGTCATAATAAGCGAGAACCGGTCTGCAATCCGAGCAAAAGTGTCAAACTAAAAATCGATAGAGATTATTCCGTGTTATACGAAGGGTTTGTACTATTACAAACCATGTGATGTTGGTTTCAACCTCGGTGTACCCGAATATCACAAAACACTGGGGGCTGGTCATCAGCCCCCGCAGTCAAGTTCCTACGGCTAATTGAAAGCACTAAAGCATCATAGTCCGATTACCTTGTTCCCCTCGCGCTACCGCCTTCGGGCACCGATACGTCGGCTAAGGGTCATAGTGCGGAGGCAGAAACACCTCGTGTAGTATCTACACGGGGGCTGAAGCCGACGACTCGCAACTTTCAGATAAAACAGCCACGCAGGAGTCAAAATAATACAAAGCTCCAAGACATGATAAACCATGCAACCACATTATAAAGCGGAACAGTCATCGGATACATGACAAAACATTCATTCATACATTACATCCTTAGGGCATTGAGCTTCTATCGCCCAAGCACCATCCATAACAGTGGCAAAGTATTTCTCGGGGCGCCTATGCTCCTTCCCAGGGGGCGGAGGCGCGGTTGCCATCTCGGTCGGCTTGATCTTCAGCCAGTGCACCATGGTCCTTGCAAAGGCCATCCGAGCCCCCTCGATGCATGTAGAACGCTTTATAGCGTCAATCTGAGGCGCAGCGTCGCATAGTTTCTGCACCAATCCGAAGTAACTGCTCGTCAACGGCCCTGCAGGCCACAGTCGGATATAGAGGTCCCTCATGGCCGGCTCCGCCATCCTGTGCAACTCCATCAGTTGTTTCATCTGCTTGCTCAAGAGGGGAGGATGCTCGAGGGCTTGAAATTGCGCCCAGAACAGCCGACGCTCGACATCCCCATCCCGAGAGGCGAAGTATCTGTTCGCGTCTACTGCACTCCTCGGGAGGTCCGTAAAAGCGCCTGAGGAACACCACACCTGGGTGAGAAATGCAAACCTGTTACCACCAAAGGCACACTACAGTAAGTACGGCTTACCATCTGCGATCGCCTTGACCTGGCGGAGTTCTTCTTCGAAGAACCGCCTCTCAACTCTCTCCGACTTGAGTTTGGATTTCAGCGAGGATAGTTCGGTGGCCTGGTCCTCGTTCTTTTGCTCAAGGGCCTCGCACTTCGTGCTGGCATCCTTGAGCTCTAGCTGCAACTCTACCACCCGGGCCTCGTGCTTGTCGCTCGCGGCCTTCAACGCGGACAGGTCGGTCGCCGCTCGTTCGGCCACCGCCTTCTCATCCGCGGCCTCCTGCCTCGCCTTCGCCAACTCGGCCTTGAGGTTCTCGACCTCCGTGGCCATGGCTGTGGTAACAATGAGCAAAATAACTCTTAGGAATAACAATCCGAATACCTCAATCAATGAGGATAGACGGTAGACCAAATGGTACAATTCGAACTCACCTTGCGTCTCGTCAAACCTCTTGTTCAGGCGATCGAGCTCCTCATCAGAGCTCTTGAGCTTCCGGTTTAGCTCGGCAAGCTCCACTGCGTTGGAGGCCGCCGCCGATGACGAGGCCTACAAAAAAACTTATGTGCATTAAAATTCCCGAGCTGTCGGATTAAGACCCTTTGCTAAGTACTCCTCGGAGCTCTCAGAGTAGTAAAGGTCAAAGGGTGCCTTGAGCATCGTTTCTAATATTCTGGCATTTGACCCTCGGGTGGGTTTTTCAAACTCACCCAGGGCTCGAGGGCTACTACACTTATAAGAGCTGCATAAACTAGGAAAATTAGACTTTTTATGGAAATAAGAGTATTACATGGCTCACCTTGAAGCCCGTTAAAAGACCGTTGAAGGCCTCTTTCAGTCCGCTATCAACGAACTGGATGCCTTGCAAAACCGCACCCATAAGGGCGCGGTGATCTTCGGCAATGGAGGAACCGGCTAAAGCTTCCTCCATCATGGCAGGCCACCCAGTCATGGGCGGCACCGGTGTTGACCCGCCAACCCTCCCTCCGGTCGGGGATTGGGCTGGCACCTCCGGAGGCGTAGAGCGCTCCGGAGATGTCCTCGGAGGGGGCTGGGCCGAACGCCGTTCCCCCTCTTTAGTTGCCAGGGGAGTCTCCTTCTCCTGGTCTTCGGCGGCCGAGGTATTAACCTCAGCCATAATGTCGTCACCCTCGCTGCCGGTGTTCGGCTCAGAAGGAGCCCGGCGCGACAACACCTCCGCGGCCTCTTTCGAGACCTCAGGAGGTGTAGGGTGTGACGCAGTCCCACTTTCCGCCAGTTCGGCGGGCGGAGACTCCCTGTCTAAAACTTGATCGGTGGGGAGATCGCGTGGGGGGCTGCAAATTGAAAGACGCTCGTCCGTTAGGCATCAAAAGCTCTATATAAGTAATCCAGAGGGTCTTCGGATTCATACCTCTGGGCTGGGGGCTTAGCCCTTGGGTTCCTTCGGGGAACCCTCTCAAAAGACTCAGACTCCTTATCTGAGTCTGAGTTATCATCGGCCGGGACTGCCTTTGTCCGGCATGTCCTCTTCGGGGTCGGAGGAGGTAGATCCTCCGCGGCGTCCGCTGACGCCGCCCTTTTCTTTGTGAGGGGGAAGCCGCACTCCCCCTCGTCCTCATGCTCTTCCTCGTGAGTGGAAGAAGCATGGGTCTCCTCGGACTTAGAGTCCGGAAGACCCCTTTGACGAAGACCCTCTCGGGCCTCCTTCTTCTCTCCTTTCTTCTTCTCCTTCTTCTCTGGCGCCGAATACGGCGCCACGACGAGCATCTCCGCCAACAGATCCGATCGAGGGTCTTCGGGCTGCGAGGCCGGACAGTCGATTTGCGCGGCCTTGTTCAGCCATTTCTGTGAAGATGAGGGAGAAGGGGTTCAGGTTTTTGTCAAGAAACAGAACCGGAGAATTAGAAGTTTCGTCATACCTTGGTGGCAGGAGTTTCGGCGTCAAGACCGGTGTCCTCCTCCTTGGCCAGCCAGCTCTTCTGGGGCTTGAACAGCGCCTTCCACAATTTCTCCTCGATAGTGCGGAAGAAGTGACGCACGGTGGCCGGGTCCCCGAGCTGGTGATCCCACATTGGGGAGGACCGATGCTGGCAGGGGAGGATACGGCGGCGGAGCATGACCTGGACCACGTTGACCAGCTCGATCTTGGCCTCGATCATCGAGGAGATGTGCTTCTGCAGCGATCTTACCTCTGCGGCCGACCCCCAGTCAAGGCCTTTCTTGAGACACGAGGTTAGCCTTGCGGGGGCTCCGAATCTGAACTCGGCAGGTGCCACCCAGTCCGTGCTCCTTGGTTCGGTGATGTAGAACCATTCCTTATGCCAGATCTTCACCGTGTCGATGAAGGTGCCATCCGGCCACTCGACACGGGGGAGCTTACTGATCACCGCCCCTCCACAATCCGCATGCGCACCCGCAACTGTCTTTGGCTTGACGTTGAAAACTTTGAGCCATAGGCCGAAGTGCGGTTGTACCCGCAGGAAAGCTTCACAAACGGTGATGAACACCGAGATGTGCATGAAGTAGTTCGGGGGGAGGTCATGGAAATCCAGCCCATAAAAGAACATGAGGCCCCTGACGAAGGGGTGGAGCAGAAAACCCAGTCCCCGAATGAAATGGGGGACGAACACCACCCTCTCGCCCGGCTTCGGTGTGGGCACCACCTGGTTCGCCTCTGGGGCGCGGTGGGTGATATCGGCGGAGAGGTAGCCGGCATGCTTGAGCTCTTGGATGTCGTTGTCGGTGACGGAGGAAACCTCCCACTTGCCCATGGAGCCAGAACCAGCCATGGCCGAGCTCGGAGAGGAGATTGAGGAAGAGCTGGATCTGGGCTCTCGGAGCTTGGAGAGGTTGAGGAGGCGGATGGCGCGTATTTGGAACGTGAATAGGTCTTGGGGGTTTTCTCCCTTTTATGGGGTGCCGTAGTACCAAGGGCCTCCCTCTTACTGCGCCGCAGGCCTCGCCGCTTCCCGAAACAATCGTGCCGTTATGCGCGTGTGGGATAACCCAGGACATTGACCATATCCCGTAATAAACGGGACACGATCTACACGTTGATAAGACGTGCTAATGGAGAGACGGCCTCGAACCGCGAATCGAGCTTTGGTAACTGGCTCAGCGGCCGTGACGGGCCACGACCCTTCGTCAGAAAGGTTGTCAGGAAATACTATTTGCACTTTGACATTTGGCCTTCGAGGCTAAACAACTTATGGCGTCCGGATAACTACATGTTCGGATAACTACGTATCATCGGCGGCCGGACTAGAGCCAGCCGATCATCAAGGGGGAAAAGAACTCGCCCCGCAAGCCGAAGACTCTGACCACGCGAATCTACTGGTGTCATGACCCCTGGCGTTGGAGGCTAGTTCGGGGGCTACTGAGGGAGTCCTGGACTAAGGGGTCCTCGGGCCTCCGGCTTATCTCTCACAGGCCGGCTTGGTGGGCCGCTCTCTGATTGTCACAGGAATGGCCGGATATGCGGCGACCCCGTATTCTAGAAGGAAACCTCCGAAGACGCGGCATGCACTCCAAGTCAAGATGAGAGGATCGGTGTCTTTACTTCCGGCTGGAGACTTATCATGTGTAAACCCTAGGTACCCCCGGTGTCTATATAAACCAGGGGGTTTAGATTGTAGAGGACGGACAAGCTCATCTAGGGTTTTAGCTACTTGATCTCGAGGTAGATCGACTCTGTAATCTCCATACACATCAATACAATCAAGCAGGACGTAGGGTTTTACCTCCATAGGGAGGCCCGAACCTGGGTAAACATCGTCTCCTTCGTCCCCTGTTACCCATCGATCCTAATCTCACAGCTCGGGACCCCCTACCCGAGATCCGCCGGTGTTGACACCGACACAAGGTACCAGCAGGCGCTGCGGCGATACCATTGCCGCAACATCCGCTCCAGGACCCTCGAAGTCGGAGACCTCATCCTGAGGCGGGTCCTCTCCAGGGAGGGCTTGCACAAGCTCTCGCCCATGTGGGAGGGCCCGTTCAGGGTCGCCCGCGTCTCCAGGCCTGGCGTCTTGCGCCTGGAGACTCAGGACAGGGTCCCCATCCAGAATACCTGGAACATCCAGCATCTCCGTAAGTTCTACCCATGACACTCTCACGTAATAATGAGTGGGATGTATATGCCCGGAGCCCCCCGAGGACGCGGAGGGGTTCCCACCCACGCCCAAGTGGAAGCCCCATGCTCCGCGCTGGCGGACGACACTGTCCTCCAATGACTATGCCCACGCCCAGTGGATGCCCCATGCTCCGCGCTGGGGGAAGACGAAGACTAGACTAGGCGCCGGACGTGGTCGTTATTTGCTCTCTTTTTGTAACCAAATTTGCCGTCTTTTTTAATGAAGTTTGAAGTTTTCTCGTCTTATTCGGAAATGGGGGGGGGGGGGGCTTCTTCTTGCAGCATTTTCTTGTTCTGAGTTCTTTTTACAAGGGTTTGGCACCCGCCAGCTCTCCCTCGCCCGCCCCGCGAGCGGGGGCTGGGCACGGTATGTTGTGCAGGCTCCGGGCCACGCACGCACCTCGCCAAAACTTTGGCGTCCTAATCCTCGCGCGACGCTCTCGAGGCGAGCTAGCGCACAACATCACCTTCACCTCCGAACCCCGGCCTCAGGAGTGCCCACCTCCTGGCCTCGTCGGGCGTCACGGTCCGGCACACCGGCGGCAATCGACCCTCGCAAGGGTGCTCGGGGGCTCTACGGCTGAAAAAAAAAGAAAGAAGAAGCTCCAGAGAAACGCGCCCCCGCGATGTGGGAGCCTACCGCGGGCGAGTCAAGCTAAGTTATCCTAACCACAAGTTACCCTAATCGCGGCGGGCAGTGACATTCCAATTTGCAGTGACATAAAAACCGGGATGCGAGAAGAAAAATGCTAACATAAAGGCGCAAGCGCCGCAGTTCATTACACCCTCGCGGGGCCCTCCATGGTTTTTTCGTGCAGGAAACAAAAGCAAAGAACGGCCTCCCGAGGACCGCCACTCCTAAGGACTGGCCCAGGCACCGCTCGCGCTCAGTTAGAGGCCTCCTCCTCCTTGACGGTGGCGCGGCGGCATAGCGCCTCGACGGCCTCCGGGGCGGGGGCGCGGCGACGCGGCGGCTCGCCGCCCTCCTTGGTCCGAGCCCGCCGACATGGCGGCTCATCTTAATCACCGTTGCTCGAGCTCCCCCTGGAGGAGGCATCGCTGCTGCTGGAGGCGCCGCGTCTGTCGCCAAGGGCAAGCTCACCGCCGAGGACGTCGCCACCGCGATGGTCGTCGGTGGTGGAGAAGAGGTCGCTGTCGTCGCCGTCACCCTCCGGACAGCACCCCAAGCGCCTACCGTATTCCCCGAAGACCTTGACGAAGAGCGTCGCCGCCCCGTTGTACCTAAAATGGAGGGTACACCTCCCCTCCAGGCCGCGAGCGCGGGCAAACGTCTGCCACCCGCGGGTCAGGAACACGTAGCCCGCGGGGGTGACCTCGACCTCCACCCATGAAGCTCGGCTGCAGCAACCGTCGGCCTGTAGCCATAGGCCGGCGGGCCCTCCGGCTGGTAGCGTCCCCGCGAAGAAGCGTGGGAGCTGGACCCAGGAGACGGCCGGCCTCTCCTCCCACACCACGAACTCCTGGGCCGTGTCGACCGAGTGAGATTGCGAGCGGGGCGGCCGGGCATCAGCTGCATACCTTCCTCCTCGACCACGAGCACCACGGCTACCACTGCCGCCTACGCGGGAGGGGGCCCTCCCACGGCTGCCGGAGGCGGAGCCGGCCCGCGCCAGAGTGCGCCCGCGCCCTCAGGGGGCCACCGCAGGCGTCGTGGTGTGCTTGCGGGGACGGCCGCGACCCCTCTTGGGCGGTGGTGAGCCCAGTCCCTCCAGGCGGCCCTTCCCCTTCTCGGCAGCAGAAAACCTCCTCACTGGTGTCATGGTTGTGGAAGCGGCGGACTGAGGTGAGGAGGGAAGAAGATGAGGATGGGCTAGGGGGGCTCCGTCCCCTCGCCCATTTATAGCCGATCGGAGGCCAACCGATGTCTCTCCGCATGCCGGGCAATGATGACTCCACAGCACGCGCCAGCCCTTGTCCGTCGGGGCAGTTATCGAGGCGATGTGGGGAAGTGGAGGCGTCCGCGCCCCATCGTTCGCCACACGTCAAGACCGGCCCGCAGGCGATTGGGGGCCCGCGGCGCTTCGGCCTCCCTTCTCCAGCTTCGCCCCGAAGCCAGCCGTGCGCGCCTTGGGCCCGGGGGCTACTGTCGGCGTTCTGGGATCGGGGGTACCCAGACCTGCCTGCCTGCGGCCCAGCGCGTGGCCCACCATGAAGGCCCAGTACGGCCCTGCAACGAGCCACCCAAGTCAAGGCCCTCGCGAGAGCCCCCGCCTCACGAGGAGGACAATGCCAAGACCTCCGGAGGAGTGGCACCCCTCCAAGCCACCTCCCGAGGAGCAGAGATTCCTATGCAAGCCCCTGGCCTCGTGAGGCCGGGATGACGCGGGTTCTGACGGCTTAGCCAGGCGGGCGCCAGCAGGCGCAGAGGGAGGACGGTTTCCTCTTTGGTGCTAAGGAAACAAGGACGTACGCGGGTTCCCAAGGAACCCCCCAAAGGTTTCCTTTCCGATGCAAGAGGACCGAGACCACGAGCTCGGTAGGACGGATGTCATCGCCGAGCCCACCACTGCGTCACAACTAGAAGCTTTGCAGGGGAAGACCACCTTTAGTCAGGATAGGGTGTACTACTTGTCCCCTTTCAAATTTGGCCGTTGTGGGATCCCTTCCCGCCTGTTCGACGGGGGAAGAGGACCGTGACCCCTATAAATAGGGACAAGCTCCCATCGTAGAAGGCAGGTTGAATCGAGCGAGGTTCATCACCAACAGGAGCCCTCGTGAGGCCACCCACACTGTACTAGTTCATCCACAGCCTCCTCGTGAGGCCAATCCACCACAAAGCAGGAGTAGGGTTTTACACCGCAAGGTGGCCCGAACCTGGGTAAATCTCTGCGTCCATCTTCTTCCTCGCAAAAAACTTACTCGACGCAGCTAGGCCGTAGGGTGACAAGTTGAGACGTTGAGCCGGTTGAGATCTTCGCACACGCCCCAGTGTTCGAACCTTGTTGGCTTTTGCGGAGCCCCGATTCCGACACGTACTTCTTAATGCGCTTCAACATTTTATACCTCACTCAATACATAAGCGTGAACCATGGACATAGCATATAGGTGGAATAGAATATGGTGGTAGATATCAAATGAGTAAAAGTGGAGAAGAAAATCTCGCATCAACTATTGCCATGCAACAGATGCTCTAGAGCTATAAGTGTATGAAAGCTCAACTGAAGCTAAGTGGGTGTGCATCCAACTTGCTTGTTCATGAAGACCTCGGGCATTTGAGGAAGCCCGTCATCGGAATATACAAGCCAAGTTCTATAATGAAAAATTCCCACTAGCATATGAAAATGACAAAACATGAGACTTTCTATATGAAAACATGGTGCTTTCTCTAGGCACAAGTGTGGAAAAAGAGGTAGTAGCACTGTCCCTTCTCTCTTTTCTCTCATTTCTTTTTTTTCCTTTTTTTCTTTCACTTTTTTTTCTCATTTTTTCTTCTTTTTCCTTCTTTCTTTCTTTTTTCTTTTTTTCGTCTGGAGTCTCATCCCGACTTGTGTGGGAATCATTGTCTCCATCATCCTTTCCTCACTGAGACAATGCTCTAATAATGATGATTATCACACTTTTATTTACTTACAACTCGATATGAAAAACTAAACACGATGACTCTATATGAATGCCTCTGGCAGTATACCAGGATGTGCAATGATCTAGCGTAACATGTAAACAATGATGAACGGTAGCCTTGCCACAAATACTATGTCAGCTACGTGATCATGCAAAGCAATATGATGATGAACACACAAGTCATATAATGTAATGGTGGAAGTTGCATGACAATATATCTCGGAATGGCTATGAAATGCCATGATAGGTAGGTATGGTGGCTGTTTTGAGGAACATATAAGGAGGCTTATGTGCAACATATCATATCATATCGCGGGGTTTCGATGCACCGACGAAGGCTGCACCTATCCTCAAGGTAAGAATGGGCAATGCACGGTACCGAAGAGGCTAGAAAATATGGAAACGTGAGTGTGCGTACATCCATGGATTCACATTAGTCATAAAGAACTCATATGCTTATTGAAAAGGTTTATTAGCTCTCTCGAAGCAAAGTACTACTCGCATGCCCCTAGAGAGGAGGTTGGTAGGAGTTAACCATTGCGCGCCCCCGACCTAAACAACACTAGGATTTCAACGAGGAATAAGAATGCTCACACATCATCACCATGCCATAACCAATATTTAAATGAATAGAAAATTAACACCCTTTAACTATCTATATTTCTACTAACCAACAACCATGTACTCATGCCCTTTCATATTACCACATCAATATCATTAACCCACAATTTCTCTTTTATGTGCTACATGAAGGTTTTGATTATGCACTCCTTGAATACCTATTATTTTTGGACTAGTCTTATAAGTTATAACCCATGCAAATTACCGTCACTATTTATTAGACTCTGAAATAAATTTAAGTGAAGAACGAGAGTTCAATTATTTCTATAAAATCTTTACGCCACCGTGCTCTAAAAGATATAAGTGAAGCACTAGAGCAACTGCTTTGCTCAAAAGATATAAGTGAAGCACATAGAGTATTCTAACAAATCATGGTGAACATGTGTATCTCTCAAGTAGGTGTGTCTAGCAAAAAATGATTGTGGAAAACAAAAACAAAAGTAAACTATAACACATGACACTCCATGCAAAACAAATATCATGTGATGAATAAAAATATAGCTCCAAGTGACATACCGATGGACTGAGACAAAAGAGGGGATGCCTTCTGGGGCATCCCCAAACTTAGACGCTTAAGTCTTCCTAGAATTTTACCTTGGGTGCCTTGGGCATCCCCAAGCTTAGGATCTTGCCGCTCCTTATTCCTTCATCCATCGTGATCGGACCCAAAACTTGAAAACTTCAGCACACAAAACTCAACATAAAACTCGTGAGCTCCGTTGGTATGATAGGTAAATCAAAAACTTTAGATACTGTTATAAATTGATTCATATTTTATTATTGCCTGAGGTACTGTATTCTAACTTCTCCATGGCTTATACTCCCCGATACAATCCATAGCATCATCAAAACAAGCAATCTATGCAAGCAAAATCAGAATCTGTCTAAAACAGAACAGGCTGTAATGATCTGCACAAACATCATACTTCTGTAACTCCAAAAATTCTTATAAATTAGGAAAACCTAGGGATTTTGTATAGAAATACGGTGTAAAAAATACAGATCAAAAAGACATTCCAGTGAAATCAGAGAAATTCTGCACTGGTTGCAAAAGTTTCTGTTTTTGCACCGTATCAATTCTACTTATCATTCAACTCATCCCAAAGGCTTACTTGGCAAAAACACTAATTTAAACATAAAAACACAATAATTATAGTAGAAATAATCATGTTATCACACCAATACAGAAAATAAAAACAAAATTTTAAAGATAATTATTGGGTTGCCTCCCAACAAGCGCTATCATTTTATGCCCCAAGCTACGCATAATGCGTAGTATCAAGTGTTGTCATCTTTGACCTTTGCATCTTGGGATGTGTGTTCATGTGGAATTTTTTCAAAGACAATAGGAAACACATCATCTAGTAATATCTTAGTATTCTCAATGCTACTTTCCTCAAAACCTTCCGTATTCTCTGTCACTATACATGAATATTGTTTATTAATAACATTGAAAACTTGTTGGATAATGTGAATTGGAGGAACTTCCGGATGTCTACTACGCAACTTTATTCTTGTAGACTTTGTTGGGCCTCCAAGCGCAGAGTTTTGTAGGACAGTAGCAATTTTCCCTCAAGTGGATGACCTAAGGTTTATCAATTCGTGGGAGGTGTAGGATGAAGATGGTCTCTCTCAAACAACCCTGCAATCAAATACAAGAAATCTTTTGTGTCCCCAACACACCCAATACAATGGCAAATTGTATAGGTGCAATATTTCGGTGAAGAGATGGTGATACAAGTGCAATATGGATGGTAGATAAATGTTTTTGTAATCTGAAAATATAAAACAGCAAGGTAGCAAGTAACAAAAGTGAGCACAAACGGTATTGCAATGCTTGAAAACAAGGCCTAGGTTCTGTACTTTCGCTAGTGCAATCTCTCAACAATGCTAATATAATTGGATCACATAACCATCCCTCAACGTGCAACAAAGAATCACTCCAAAGTTCTTATCTAGCGGAGAACATAAGAAGAAATTGTTTGTAGGGTATGAAACCACCTTAAAGTTATCCTTTCCAATCGATCTATCCAAGAGTTCGTACTAAAATAACACCAAGCTATCCTTTCCGATCAATCTATCTAGAGTTCGTACTAAAATAACACCATATGATACGCATCAACCAACTCTAATGTCACCTAGATACTCCAATGTCACCACAAGTATCCATGAGTTAATTATATGACACGCATCAAACAATTTCAGATTCATAATACTCAATCCAACACAAAGAACCTCAAAGAGTGCCCCAAGATTTCTATCGGAGAACATAGGACAAGAACGTGCATCAACCCCTATGCATAGATTACCCCAATGTCACCTCGGGAATCCACAAGTTGAGTACCAAAACATACATCAAGTGAATCAATAGAACACCCCATTGTCACCACGGGAATCCATATGCAAGACATATATCAAGTGTTCTCAAATCCAATATTCAATCCAACATAACGATATCTCAAAGGGAAAGATTCAATTCATCACAACATGACAGCAAGGGAATAACATCGTATGATCCGACTATATTAACAAAGCCCGTGATACATCAAGATTGTGACATCTCAAGAACACGAGAGAGAGAGAGAGAGAGAGAGAGAGAGAGAGATTGAACACATAGCTACTGGTACATACCCTCAGCCCCGAGGGTGGACTACTCCCTCCTCGTCATGGCCTCCGCCGGGATGATGAAGATGGCCAGCGGAGATGGATTCCCCTCTCCGGCAGGGTACTGGAACGTCTCCAAATTGGTTTTTCGTCGATACAGAGAGTTGCGGCGGCGGAGCGGAGAGTCTAGGGTTATTTTTTGGGGTTTCTGAATATTTGGGAATTTATAGGCATCAGAGGCGGTGGAGAGGGGCCCCGTGGAGGGCACAACCCATCAGGGCGCGCCGGGGGCCCCCTGGCGCGCCCTGGTGGGTTGTGCTCTCCACAGCCCACCTCTCTGGCACTTCTTTGGCCCACTGGGTGTTTTCTGGTCCAAAAAAAATCTCCAAAAAGTTTCGTCGCGATTGGACTCCGTTTGGTACTGATATTCTGCGAGGTAAAAAACAAGCAAAAACAGCAACTGGCACTTTGGCACTATGTCAATAGGTTAGTCCCAAAAAATGATATAAAGTTGCTATAAAGTGATTGTAAAACATCCAAGAATGATAATATAACAGCATGGAACAAGCAAAAATTATAGATACGTTGGAGACGTATCACTTCCTTCTTGGTATTTTCATCAAAGGTGTGGTTATCATGAAACACATACCTCATCATATAGTCCTCATTGTATAGAATTTCATCTATCATAGGATGTTCACGACTCATATTGTAGTGATCAAAAATCTCTCGAGCCTCTCGCACTATATAGTCAAATTCATTCATGAGGATAAGAGCGGCTATCTTCTTAACCTTGGGTTTTTTATAATCGATAAGTCATAGAAAAGAGTTTGCAAAGTAGGGTGAGTACGCATAAATCTTCTTTCAAGTTTAAGTACAAGTGCAAAAATAGCATCGACATAACTATGGGTTCTCTTAAGAATAGGCGTATCCTTGCAAGCTAAAGCACCCGTACAATTTTTTTTAAGCATTCTTGAATAATGTTTTTCCTTATGATATTCCCCTTCCCCAACAAAAACTTTTACATCTCATTATGGAGGAGTTTCCTCTTTTGGGGTCTTACCATCCTCACTCTTCTCAATGATAAACTCAGACATACTAGCAACTTCAAGCAAGAAACTAACAAGTAAACTAGCAAAGATAAATATTTTTGTATTTTTTATTTTTATAGCAAACAAAATATAACAGAAAATAAAAAGTAGAAAAAGTGAATGATAATTTGTGAGAAGGTACTTGATAGGAATTTGGTGATACTCCCCGGCAACTGCGCCAGAAATTCTTCCTCCTACTTGTAAACTGCGTTGGGATTTTCCCTGAAGAGGAGGGGAGATGTAGCACAGTAGAGATAAATATTTTCCTTAGTGAGAACCAAGGTTATATAACCAATAGGAGAACTACGCAAATTCCTGTTTTCAGTGCCTACACACAAAAGAGCACACACTTGCACCCAACGCGAGCAAGAGGGTTGTCAATCCCCTTGAACTCATTACTTGCAAGCGATAAGTAGTGATATATAGATAAATTAATAAATATAAATTGCAAATAAAAATAAAGTAAATAATGGCAGAAATATTTTAGGAGTTTATGTAATAATATTTGTGAAGAGACCCGGGGGGCATAGTGTTCGCTAGAGGCTTCTCTCTCGAAGAAAGCATACAGTGCGTAGACAAATTATTATTGGGCAATTGATAGCAAAGCGCATAGTTATGTAATATTTATTCACGACAATGATCATGTATATAGATCATGTCCACAAACAAGTAGACCGACTCCTACCTGCATCTACTACTATTACTCCACCCATCGACCGCTATCCAGCATGCATCTAGAGTATTAAGTAAAAACAGAGTAATGCTTGGAGGATGATGACATGATGTAGACAAAGTAAATACAATTAATATGAATGAACCCCATCATTTTAACCTTAGTGGAAGCAATACAATACGTGTCATGTCCCTTTCTGTCATTGGGATTGAGCACCACAAGATTAAGCTCACTACAATGCACCACTCCCGCTAAAGATAAATCAATCTAGTTGGCCAAACCAAACTGATAGATCGGAGAGAATTATGAAGCTATAACAATCATGCATATAAATAACTTGCAAGGATTAAATATATTTTCATGAATAATCTGAACATAAACCCACAATTCATCGGATCCCAACAAACACACCGCAAAGATGATTACATAGCATAGATCACCGCGGGAATCGCGGTGATCTTTGCATTAAGAGAGAGATAGCCATCTAGGTACCTACGAACCCGTAGGTCTGCGGTGAAATACTCACACATCACCATGGGAGCAGCAAGGTTGATGTAGAGGCCCTCCGTGATCGATTTCCCCTCTGGCAGGGCAACGGAACAGGTCTCCAGATGTGCACACGGTGGAACAGAGACTTGCGGCGGAGGAAAAAGTGTTTCGGGAGGCTCTCTAAGGTTTTCCCAATATATGTGAATTTATAGGAAAGAGATCAGGGCCAGAGGCCATGGGAGGTGGCCCCAAGCCATCAGGGCGCGACCACCCCCTGGGCGCACCTTGTTGGCTTGGAGCCACCCCGTGTGACCTGCGGTCTCCCTCCGAAGCTTCCAAGTCTTATTTTTGTCCAGAAAAAATCATCAAAAAGTTTCGGGGTATTTGAACTTTGTTTGGTACAGTATTCCTGAAAGACCAAAAACAAGCAGAAAACAATAACTAGCATTGGACACTGGGTTAATAGGTTAGTGCTCAAAAATAATATAAATCAGCAAGCAAATGCTTAAAAACTATCCTAGAATGATAATATAATATCATGGAATAATAAAAAATTATAGATACGTTGGAGATGTATCAGGCGGTCTACCTACAATATATTAAGACCGCATGCCAACTTTGAACCCATTCCGAGAATGTTTTATACGCACTTTTAAAAACAATATTTTTATGATGTCGCAGGCGCGTGCGAGTGTGTTTGGTCTCGAAACGGTCAACGACGAGAACGGGAAGAACCGGTAACTACTAACTTATGCAAGATTTGAAAAATGATGGCAACGGAGTGTCGATGCAATATAAATGATGCGAATGATGCAATGATGAATGCGACAAATAAATGGAAGGCATCTGTCGCGTCGATCTCGAGCTGTTACACCCCCCCCCCCCCACTTACAAGAGATCTCGGCCCGAGATCTTAAAATGAGAAGAGGAAGAAGAAGAGGAAGAGGTAAAACTAAGTTGACTTTTTGACAAATGAGTGAAACCAAAGAACTTTCGAGGTTGCAAGGACATGAGAAAGAGTTGCAAAGACATAAAGATTTCACAAGAACATGAATGAGTTTGAAACCACTCCGGTTGAAACAAGATTGACAAAGAATGAAAAGAAGGAATTTGGGCAACACGTCGGTTGAAAAGAGAAGCAAAATTTGATAAGATGGAAAGAATTTGAAAACATGACACAACACTCTGGTTAAAAGGATAAGCAAGAAAATAACATGATCTTGATAAAACGAGATGATGGTTCGAAGAGAGCAACCTCCGAAACAAATGAATAGAAGCTAGATACTTGGAATGAATAAAATGGAGAAGAAAAGACATATTCTACCACAATTGAATTTGAGAAGCATCTTAACAAAGGAGGATTCATGGAGTTGTTGGAAAATCAATAACAAAAAGAATAAGCTTGTTGTGGGCTTATGGAAAACATCTCAAAATTATGAGGTGAAAATCCGCCACTAACGAAAACAATTGATTTGATTGAGATCAACAAGGAGATGAACACTTCTTTCACCGAGGGATAAAAGAATATGTGGATCATTGATAAGAACCACAATAGAAACAATTATTAGGAAAGGCTTTAGGTGAAATCTAATACAAGATAGCTCCAAGAAAGGACATGATGGGCTTAAATATCTCATTCATGACCAATTTTGTTCCGAGACTCCTCATGAATCAAGAATGCTATAACATACTTAATGAGGATAATGGAGAAAGACTTGCACTTTGAAATGCACGGCAAGAATACTTGAGGTACTACCACAAGAATCTTGAAGAATACTTCAAGAATGATTTAAATCCTTAACGAACCAACATGAAGAACCTCTTGGAGAACTTCGGAATGAAAGGATGATACAAAATAATTGAAGGTTGCAAAAAGAACAAGATTGAGGCCTTGCCATGATTTTGATGAAGATTCGCGACGAGATACCTGAGAAAAACTTGGAACTTCGGAAAAGAAAAGATAAGCAAATTATAATCGAGAATTTGATATCACGAACAACTCTGGAAGAAGGATTGAAATCACCTTTATGAAACAAGAATAAGAATTATGTTATGCTTATCCTTCATCAAGTTAAATCGATGACAAGCAAAGGATTTTGCATACGACTTATTCTTCTTCAAAATGATTGAAGAGAGATAACACGAACTTGAAGAAGTCTTCAACGAAACACCGGTAAGAATTTGGAACGAATGGGGATAATAAGAATGAATGGGAATACATGAGAACGAAGAGACCATGATTCGTCTAGCAGCAAACTTAAACAAGGCACCGGTAAGAATTTAGATACGAACGAAGAAAATATTGAACGAACGAAGAGACATCAATTGAGAAGAATTTGAGAAGGAAAGCTGAATGTTGAGAACAAAGAAATCTTCCGAAATGATGACCTTTGGAGGATCAAGAAACGAAAACAACTTTGAAATGCTCCTGATAGATATGGAAGAAATTTCTCATGATCGAAAACAATTTAAGATGATAGCATCAACCTTGAATCGCGAATTCCATGAGAACGGGCAAAGATTTAAGAGAAACTCTCCTTCGGTCTTCAACGCTAAGAATGATGACGAGAACAACACCATGAATTACTAAGACACTCCGGAACAAGAATAAAGAAAACAATGTTGAGCCAACGATGAAAATAATTTGAAGCGATCTTGGAGAAGGAATATGACTGATCGAGTTCATTCTTACGCCACATTTGAAAAGAATTTAACGAAATCTCCGGGAAAGATTAGAAAAGCTAGGTAGGATCCTGGGAGGAAACCTGTGGGTTATATGGCCACTAAAAGGAAACACTGTTGAATCGATTGTTTAGGAAGAGAGATTGCACCGGTATAAATGAAAACTTGATGAGGTGAGATGCTCGAAATAGCTTAAGCGGATTTTGAATGGAAACACGAATCTTCCGAGATATCTTTGCCACTCCAGATAGAATAGAGAGAGGTGAATAAACAAGATAGGCTTGTTTAAGGATTTCCAACATGGGAAAACATTTAGCGAATGAAAAGGATATGATGAACACCGAGAGGTTGAATCGAATCCACTGGGGAATAAAACAAGAACGAAGAATGATGAACTTAGCACTTAAGCATTGTTAGAACATAATTTTACCTAAGTAGTTTTGGTGATTGATGACAATGCCCTTTGCGGACTAACTGTGTGCATTTAGATTTCAGAGATTATCAAGTGGCACGAGACGGTTTTTATCTCCTCGGTGTTGAAAGGGAAGACGGTCATTTCTTACAATTTAGTGTTGGTGGACGTGGGTCGTAGGAAATCCGTACTAACAAGAGGGGGTCGGCTTCGGAAATGTTTGGGTGGAATCATCACGTACACAGTCCTCAGCACCTGCCTTTCTTTCCGGCTTCTGGAGCCTCTATCCTTCCTTGCCTAAAATCTATCTAGAGTTTGATAAGCGGTAGTACCGCGCCGACCAGCGGTAGTACCGCTTCGGTGGTACTACCGCTGTTTAGTGTTGCTACCACTTCCTCTTATATTCTGCTCTCTGGTATTGGCAACGGAAGTAGAGCGGTAGTTGGGAGCGGAAGTACCACTCATGCGATACTGTGCTCACTCCACTGCTAGCACCTGTAGATCAGGAGTTAAGCGGAAGTACCGCTCCAGCGAAGCGGAAGTACCGCCCCAGCGGTACTACCGGGATTTTCTTCCGCTGGAACTACCGCTCATATTTTGCTCTCTGGATAGGTTGGTTTTCTGAGCGGAACTTCAGTGGCTGTAGAGGGCGGTAGTAACGCTCCAAGCAGTACTACCGTGCTACCTTGCACTTTTGCCACTAGTTCTCCCGCTCATGTCTATACCTACCTATACCTATATATATATATATATAATATAAAAATAATAATATAATATATATATATATATTATATATATATAATATATATATATATAATATATTTAATTTATATATATATTATATATATAATATAATATAATAATAAAGCAAGGTGATATTCATGGTTTCGTCCCGTTTAGGTGTTTTTTTTTATTTTCTTGATTTTGTCTCGTTTAGGTGATTTTTTTTATATGCAAGGTGGTACTAATTTTTGAGTCTGCCTATAATTGTTGGTCGTTTTTGGAGTACTATGCTTCGTTTCATTACATGAACGAAAAAAGCCCAGCCGGCCCATATATTGTTTCTAAACAATAAACGAAAAAGAAAAATAAATTAGCAGTTAGGGGGTTTGAACTCTGGTTGATGGCTTAAAAACAGGCCACTACGTACTAACCAGCTCAACCCACATAAGTATCACGCCTTGATATTCATCACCCATTTATTGTATTGGACCACACGTCGATTTGCTCATGGGACGCTCCTGGGCTTTTAGATAGGATGAGCCGAAAATAAGCTAGCTCGTGCCTATGTAATCATTTAGTAATTAGTCCCACATCGTCACTTTAAATCAAATCTCACCAGTTTATATACTTGGTGAATTGTATGAGAATCAACCTGCCGCCTCAAAAATGAGTTCCATGAATTGTGACAATCTGAAAAAGACCGAAATAAAAGTAGCCTCAATGGAGCTAGAACATGGAGACCATATAAGTACTGCTTCCCTAATTGGCTCGAACTCCTCTTTCTAATCTCTCTTTTTTCTGTTCATTTTATTGTTTGGAATAGTTCCCAAGCTGCCTGCACAACCTAACTCAAAGCCCATCTTGTTTGTACTCAGCAAATGAATTTTTCTTGCATTTGGGGAATTGTGTCCAACATGGCTTGTGTTAAGGTCTACATGAAACATCGTCACGTCCTAAAACAAATACAGTGTTGCCTATATTCAGCTGGTCTATCATTTATTTCTTTCATTGAGTATAGCGTTCTGCATCATTGAGGCTTTCTATTTCATATTTTGTAGTACTTCCACATCTTATGTAGTACACATACTTTTTTCATGTTTACTTAGAAGCGAAAGCTATATTTTCTCCCGTTGCAACGCACGGACATTTTTGCTAGTAACACTAAGAGGAAGTACCGCTGGTGAGAGGGGTAGTACCACTCCGGCGGCTCTACCGCCTCCTTTGAGCCCCTCAGTTGCACTGAGTGGGAGTAACTCCCGTGCCAGCGGAAGTACCACTGTCCCCGGCGGTACTACCACTTATGCACGGGCGGAATGGCATAACGGTTGGATTCTCTTTCCCACTATATAAGTGAGTCTTCTTCCCTAAGAAGACTCACCTCTTTTCCCCAAAAGCTTCATTGTTGCTCCTAAGCTTATTCTTGCCCGATATCCCTCCCTAGCCATTGAAACTTGTTGATGCTCTAGGGTTTGGAGGAGAAGGCCTCGATCTACACTTACACCAAGAGAAATTTGATTGCCTCCACTAATCCCTTGCTGATCTTGTTACTCTTGGGTGTTTGAGCACCCTAGACATAAGAGGTCACCTTGAAGCCATATTCCTTGGTGGTGAAGCTTCGTGGTGTCGTTGGGAGCCTCCAATTAAGTTGTGGAGATTGCCCCAACCTTGTTTGTAAAGGTTCGGTCGCCGCCTTCAAGGGCACCACTAGTGGAATCATGGCATCTCGCATTGTGTGAGGGCGTGAGGAGAATACAGTGGCCTTAGTGTCTTCTTGGGGAGCATTGTGCCTCCACACCGCTCCAACTGAGACGTACTTCCCCTCAAAGAGAAGGAACTTCGGTAACACATCCACGTCTCCATCGGCTCCACTTGTGGTTATCTCTTACCTTTACTTTGTGCAAGCTTTACTTGTGTTGCATCCTTTGCTTGCGTGTATCTTAGTTGTTGTTAGCATCATATAGGTTGTTCACCTAGTTGCATATCTAGACAACCTATTTGTTGCTAAACCTAATTTGTTAAGAAAAGCTAAAAAGTGGTAGTTGCCTATTCACCCCCCCTCTAGTCAACCATATCGATCCTTTCAAGCATCTTCACAATGAATCACCGGATACAATACAAAAGAAAAGATAGCGGAAGCATCAATGAAAATAAAGGCACTTGGACGATAATTTAATCGTTGACGGAAAAGGGCTGGAGGATGGGGAAAACAAAGACTTAGGACGGATGAAACGAACTCCGAAAAAATATATGAAGATAGATCTTACAAATACTGAAAACGATTGAATTAACTTGAAGAAAAGCACTCCGGGTGGAAAGGAATTTGACATGACAATTTAATTGATCAAAAGGATTGGCACTTCCATAGAATATGAGAACATCGTTTAGGAAAGGTTTGGAATCAACACTTGACATCGAAGCAACTGTAATTACCACCTTCAACAAAACAAAGGATGAGGCTTGCAGATTAAGCCAGACACAAATACATGACCCATTTGCATTTGTTGGAAGGATAATCCTAGGTAACTACTTGAATTCCCACCTAAGAACTCCTGAAATCTTTCTTGATTATGCAATCTGTTCCAACAGATACATGGATCAATTACTGTAATAAATCACTCAACTCCTAGAAATAATGCTACACCTCTGATTATCACATCCGTCAACACATAACCAGAGAAACCTCGGAAACTCATCTACAAACCCTCGTAATCACAATGATACTAATTATGACAGTACATGTGATCCTGCTCCCCAGTACTGGGTGCCGCCACACTCTTCGCGCCACAAATAGTATTGAAGCAATTTTGAACATCGTCGTCCTGAGATACTAAGGAAACTGAATGATAAAGGTGTGTCAAGAACCCCCTGGAGCTCTACTCCCCAGGACTTCACCCAAGTGTAGGGAGGAACCAAGAACAGAATTCTGTCACACCGACATCGTAGAGGTTCCAAAATACCCGCGTGATCCTAAAAAAATTGAGTGAGAAGAGGGGTAGAATTAAAATTCCTACGTCAGGATTCCTCACCAGAGTGACGAAGGGAAGAGGAGTACAAAGAATTCCTACTCTCCGATATATAACTAGACTTTAAATAGTTTTTTTCTAGACTCAACAACGGCCAAGTTCGATCAATCAAGGGGGCTACTAGGTTGGTACTTCTCTAATACCAACTTGTCACGCCCAAAATGCGGTACTATCCTCGCGACGGCCCGAGGGCCTCGATAAGGATAGAAGTGAATTTTGGGTCGCTTCACAAGAGTGGAAATCGTCACAATACATGTACTGAAGCGAAGAGTATACAAGAGGTTGGCTTACACTCGCCACATGCTACAACATAAATATATCAATACATCACAATCATCATACAAAAGAGCAGGATCCGGCTACGGATGAAATCAAACGAAAAAGAATATGACATCCACCCTTCTAATCTCAGGCTCCCGACCTGAAACCCATCCTATGATCGATGATGAAGAAGAAGAAACTCCAAATAGAACAATCATCGCGCTCACGTCAAAGTATCGCTTTACCTATACGTACACCCATTGTTGTAGTAATCCGTGAGCCATGGGGACACAACAATCTCATTACCAAGGGTATCAAGACTAGCAAAGCTTAATGGGTGAGGTATGGTTAAGTGGTGAGGTTGCAGCAGTACTAAGCATTTTTATCTAGCTAACTTACGAGTACAAGAATAAGAAGAGTGATCTCCGCACAAATGGACGTGAACTAGTAACAACCAAGAAAGTGATCCTGAACACTTACTAACGAGTCAAACATAACCCCACCATGTTCTCTTCTTGGTTCAAACCTCACAAGAAGAGACGGGCACGGTTACGCACACGGTTGGTGTATTTTAATTGGGTTTACTTCAAGTTTTCTATAATCGGGTGTTAAACAATTTCCAAGTTGCCACATAATCGTGGGCACGGCTTTCCGAAAGATTTAACCCTGCAGGGGTGCTCCAACTCATCCATCACAAACTAGCCACAAGCTGCGGTGGAAAACCTCGACCTCGAGATAACCCGAAGTGTCCTCGGAATCCCGGTGCACAAGACATTCGAGAAGGGTAAAACGGAAAGCACATATGCTCCCTCGAGGTTTTGATAATTCATGACAACATACATTGTCTCTTGGACTAATAGTTTTACCTAGTTTGTTTCAGATAAAGTCCACAAAGAAGATTGGCCATGGATTGTGTGGAGAATCCCCAAGGAGAGAATAAGAAATGAAATAGGATTGGCAAAGGCAACAAGCTTGAAGACTCTACATTTTACATTTTGTGAGAAATCACACCTTGAGTCCATAGGAAAGCCAATACTATTAAAAGGGGATGAGGTGTCTATGATGATCTGGTTGCTCAAGTGCTTAGAGATTAGCTACCAAAAATAAACATGAATTCTCCCACAAATATTCTGTCGAAAACCAAACATCCAAATTCGGTGCCACCAAGTTTTTCCATTCGGCCCTACTGAGTTTCACTTAGACAGATCCTATGCCAAACCCTAGTTCCCGGTGACACCAACTTTCACTTTCGGTGCAACCGAAAAACAGTGACCGACTTTCTGGTATCTCCTTTTCAAGAATCAGAATTTCCGAGATTTGGAAATCGGTACCACCAAGTTGTGTAACTGCCTAGGTCACCCATATCGGTACCACCGAGAATTATATATCGGTCTCACCGAAACGCCAAAAGTTGCCACATTTTACACTAGTCGGTGCAACCAAGTTTTTACTCCGGTTTCACCGAGTTGGGCAATAATGTTGTAACGGTTGGATTTTTGGAGATGCATATACACTACTGCAGGATGCTGCTAACGCGACACTGCAATCAGAGACCCTTCGACGAAACTGTGTGCGATGCATGAATCGCAAACGTTATAGTTCAAGCTCCGTCGCTAATGGCACGAACTGTGTGCGAAGACGGATCCATGAAATACGATTCAGAAAGTTGTTGCGTGTGCGATCTACGGCAGACAGTTTGTTCTTATGGACCGTTTGTGATTAGAGAAGATAACAGAAACGGTTACACAGATCCAGATGTGTGCGATAGTGGGCACACAGTTCATCACTACAAACTGTGTGCGATACTATAGCAGAACACAAACGATTCAGTATAACAAGATGTGTGCGAAGTAAGGCATACAGTTCACTCGGATAAACTGTGTGCGCTGATACAGCTGAACACAAACGACTCGGCATAACAAGATGTGTGCGATATACAGCAAACAGGCGAGTAATGAGAATCGTGTGCGAACACCAGATATAACACAGACGATTGGTGCTAATAACCTGTGTGTGTTGTGAGGAAACATTTGCTGGTATACAACTGTCAGCGATTGATGAAATCATCACCGACGGGTTTCGTAGTTTAGTCCGTGTGTACTGTGATTTGCTCGGTCTGCACAACATCAATGCTACGCCTACAGAACAACAACATATGTACTTATAAGAACATGATTTCATAAACAAAAAAGAACACAATGCAATTTCAAATATTGTATCACAAATACCAGCAATATTACAAGGTTCAAATTCCAGCATAACGAGGCCCAAATTCAAAGATTACAAGGTATAAACTGACATTAGAAATCAAATCCAATCTTCAGGATCCATGGGATGAAATATTTCTGCGAAGGGATCATCCACCCAGAAGTCATATATCGGCTCGATAGAATCGCTTCCGAATAATCTGTCGTATGAACTTCCAAAGTAAAAATCAGCTTCTGCAGAGCCTTTTCCATTCCGCTGTAGATGCCTCCGCTGGTCAGTAAACCATCCATTGTGGCACACTAAATATAGTGCAAACCTCATTACCTTGAGCACCCTTGCTTTCTGAACAAAGAAACTGACAAATTGAATCTCTGGATTGGTGCCTCGGTACTCGTTCAAAGTAATTTCCGTGAGATGGAATTCAAGGCATTCAATGGGATTGTTATATCGCGCCACCTTTTCCACTCCAACTCCTGCTTGTATCTGCAAACGAAGACAACCTATCAGTGCTTAGATGCAGTATCGAACACTACGGGCCTCTTTGATTTGCATGATATATAAAATACACTAATAGATTGACATGCCATCTTCGATCATTGATGATTAACGTCTCAAAAAAAATGTATAGTACACATTTCATCGTAATCAAGGGTAAAAGTACCAACAAATTGAACTCCGTTGTGGTTAAGAATTAACAGGAAAGGAACATCACCTCGACGTATAGCTTCTCCATGCACGGAAAGCATATAAGGAACTTAACAACTTCATCCAGATTGGGGCCGACAGATTGTAGTGCCACGATCTTCACTGTGCGCAGAGACAATGCGAGGCTTGTGGGAATCATTTTCTGGATGACAGCCGAACATAGATCAACAAAAACTAGATAAAATGTGATGTATAATAATAAGAATGAGAAGAAGATTGTTGTACCTGAACGGGTTTGGATCCAGCTGTAACAAGTTCAGAGAATTCAGCACACGAATACCCCAACACTGTCAATTTCGGTGCGCCAATGACCCTGGTTCTTGTTCGACCTTCTTTATCAAGTACAAACAATCTCTCTAGGAAAGGCGCATTCTCAATGACCATATCATGAAACTCCCCAACTGACAGCGTGTTGCGGCACCAGCCATGCACATAAATCGTACGGAGATTCGTCGTAGCGATGTGGAGGCTACTGAACCCAAACATCATCTGAAGACGAAGGTACTCGAGCGTTGTACATCCGTCGAGCAGGCGCTCCAAATCCGACTTCGAGATGCTGACGCCAAAGAGCTCGAGGTGCTTCAGTTTTGGGAGATGAAGAGTGTGCAGCATTAATCTTGGGGAAAAGGCACCGCATGAACGTAGCGCGGCACAGCGTGGGCGCGAGGCGGAGGACGGACGGAAGCAACGAGCGCCCATGTCCAGCATCAAAGTTGAGCTCCTCGAGCTGATCTAGGTCGGGGGATAAGAACCAGTCGTGAAACTTGGGTTTGGCCTTGCAGTTTGAATGAAAAGTGCCGATGGCAAGGCGTCTGACGGGCGCAGTGTGCGTGGCGAGGATGTGGGACAATGCGTCCAAGCATTTGCGATCCCCGCTGCAGAGCTCATCGTCGTCGAGGAGGTCAATGGGGGTGGAGTGCCATAGGGGGCGCCACCGCCTGGAGAGGATGGTGGTCTGCACGGCAGATTTGATGGGGAGGAGGGACATGATGGTTACCAACATCTCGTCGGGGATGCTGCTGATGAAGTCCACGCTCGTCGGAGGCTCGTGTGGTTCAGCCTCCACCCGCCCCCGGTTGTTGGCCGCCTCGCCGTCCATCGAAAAAGGAGGCGATCCGCGGCGGCAGCTCAAATAGATAAGACCGAAGGAGAAGGTGTAGCACTAATGGAGAACTTGGGAGAGAATAGGGATGTGAGTGGAAGTCTGAGGGCAAAGGGCTTGATTCCCGGTGAGCCAGCTGCGCCTACGCGGCGGATTGCTCGCACACATCCCTTTGAGCCTGCGCGGCGGACTCCTCGCACACGTCCTGTCTAATCAAACATGCACCCACAGCACAGGCAGGGCCCACCTCTCATAGAGGCAGGGCCACGCGTCTGCTCGATGAGCCCGTTCCCAAACGGTTTCTAAAAACCATAAAGCGTTCCGTGCTTGGGAACTAAAACCATCAATAAATATTGAGCTTATTTCCTTTCACATTCCAAATTACCACGAGCTAATTTTTTCCGCAAATCAGTTCACACCTACCAAACCTGAACGTGTTCTCACTTACAGTAGCGGTTGTTTACTGTAGTAGGCTATAAAAACACAAACTCGTACTCGAAAATTATCGCACATTCTTCACCCCAGCCACCAAAAAAACAGGCCTTTCTTTGTCCTTCATTCCGTCTGCCATGGCCGGTAGGGGGTGTTTCTGGGTTGAGATATAACCAGGGAAGAAAGACCAAAGCCACGTAAGCAACCGAGAGGTCTCGCCGCCGCGCCGCGGAAGCGCCAGAGAGCTCCAGCGACACCGCTTTGGCCGCAGCAGAGATGTCCGGTGGTGCCGCGGACGCCCGGGAGGATCTTTCGCGGAGAGGCGATGGCTCTCACAGTCACAAGCGCATTCGCCTCGGAGGCGAACTGGACGATTTGGCAGTCTTTGATTCCTCAGCCAGCGACGACATGCGCGCTGAGCTCGATAGGAAGGACGCCATGATCGATGACCTGGTGAAGCTGCTGGAGAAGAGCGACGCCTCGGTTGACAGGGCGACCGGCCTCGTGGAGAAACTTATGTAGGAGAACGACGCCTGGAAGAAACTGCTCGAGAAGAAAAGTGCCTCGGAGGGGAGGTTGAAAGAACTCTCCGAGGAACTTTTGAAAGACTTGGCGAAGCTCTACATCGAGCGGGAGGGGCTGGTGAAGGAATCAATGAAGCGTGTGAAGGAACTTCATGCGTACGCGACGCAGGCCATCGACGCTCTCGAGCAAAGAGCCCGCACCATGGCCGCAATGCGGAAGATGTCGGATGAGGCGACAGGAGATGGAGGTCGTGGAGGCGATGAAGAAGGAGATTGAGGAAGTCCGCGCCCAGCAATCCATGAAGAATTAGATAGCAGCGGGCCAGATTGTTTTCTTTGTCTTCCTTCTTCAACCTCTTCCTTCTTCTTTTGCCCCTGTGTCTTTGGGGAGTTGCCACATGTGGCATTTTTTATTATCATGCATATGTATGAAAATTATTATCTTTGCCGGTGCTAATTTGTTGTTATATTATTTCGTTCGTTTGTACATGTATACGAGTCGAAAACAGACGAAACGTCAAAGTTCTCGGCTAGGCACGAACAAAACAGTGATCACAAGCTAACTAGTCCCTCCGTCCAGGCGCATTAACTAGATGATAAACAACGGGTAGGACGCCATTAATTCAGAAGTTGGGAGCGAGGCGAGCGGGGGGTGGAGGTCAAAGTATCGCTTCCCGATGAGCATGCGCAGTAGACTCTCATGCGTCCCGTCGAGCATGCACGGCGGACAGCTCTCACGCATCCTGTCAAGCCTGCACGGCGGACAGCTCGCACGCGTCCTGTGTCATCAACCTGCAGCTACACGCACGGCTCCCCCATATGAAGTACTCCCTCCGTTTCTTTTTAGTTAGCATATAAAATTTGGTCAAATTCAAAAAGAAACGGAGGGAATAAAAAAATGGACGCGTGGCACAAAATGGTTATCATACAAGTTTTGTATGTACAGGAATTCAATAAACCAATATTATCAACGATTGCTGCCGAGCTATCATGCCTAAATCTTATATTTACTAATTGTATGCACCATACGAGCCGCCACGGTAATTCTCACGTGAAACAAATATATACTGTTGGATTAAAATATTAACGTCCAAGATGATTCCTTTCACCGTAATGTCCTATAGTGTCCAGAGCCGTAACAACTTATATCTCCCCAACCTCTCTTCTTGGACTTTCCATGTCATGACGTTGTCGTTATTTCAACTCCTATCAAATTGGATCTAGGTTGTACGAGCGACCATGACGACCAGCTTTCCTCCCCATCTCTATTCTCTCCCATGATCTAATATGGATTTTGTTTTGTTAGAGTTGAAGTGCAATCAGGAGGTTGTGCACATGCATGTCCAGTAATCGAGCAGTCTTTCCATGTCCACTTTTTTTCTCCCATGATCTAATGGATTTATTTTATTAGACTTCAAGTGCACGTTTGATCAGAAAGTTGTGTTTGATGCGTGTTCTGGCCAATTGAGCAAGCTTTCCAGTTGTGAATCTCGCCGAAAAGTACTAGTGCGTCGGGAAAGAAACAAGCCAACTGGGTTGCCGGAGTGCCTGTCGCCGCCGGCGATCTGCGATCGGTGCTGTCGTCGTCGATCTGCCACCGATGCGATCGAGCGTTAGCGTGTATTACCTATGCAGGAACCTTATGGAGTGTCGGCCTGCAACACCGCCCAGCGCGACGGAGTCGTTGCCGAAGATGTTGAGGCACTGCGAGGCGTATACGAGTGTGTACTACTAGCCTGCCATGGGTGAAAAGTACCAACCCTGGGACTAGGTGGACTGCAGGAGCTATGTCCAATTTATTGGGACGTGCAGGATGGCGGCAAGCACAGTTGGTGGCTGGAGCTAAATTCGTGACTAATGTTAGTATTGATGCCCTATTGCGGAAGACGCATTGTAACATCAGCCCCTTTTTGTCAACCGATGACATCACCCATGTCCGTTTCATGTGGTTGGCAGTTTGACATTAACAACAGGTATTCGGTCCTCTTGAGCATCTGTACAGTTTAATCTCTGTAGCTGTTACATGCATGCATGCGTCCTGGCTATGTTTTTCTGTACCGGTGGCGTGTGCTAAACTGCTATTCTCTTAAAGATAGTAATATTTTCAATCAGATCTTTCTCTTCGTTAGTTTCTTTCAGAGTTCATATTTATGTAGTCGATTGTTTGACTTATAAAGCAATTAAAGGGATGAACTGATTGAACGTGCAATTAAAACAACCATGTTTCGTACACAATTTGTTTTTCTCATTGATAGATGTAATCGTTTTTTTCTTGCGGTGGAAGTAATCGAGTTAAAGATTATCTTCCGACTAAAATTGGATCAAGATTATGCAAATCATTTCTGATTTTCCTACTTGCTGGATCAGAAACGAAGTTGTCCTATTATAAATTTCCTCCAACTTGAGGATGAGGAGGTGTGAATTTGACACCGAGGATTTTGGAGGTCGCATACAGCTGGAACAGGTTTTTCTTCTACAATGTCTGAATTCTTTCACTTCGATTCTCCTTTTTTTATCTGCAGTTTTAAAATGTCGCAGGGTACTTACTGAAAGTTGTTTGGTCGTCCATGAGGCTAACCTGAAGATATGGAGGATTATAATGGAGTATTTTCTACTTTAATATTTTAGATATGATTACTATTTTAGTTAACCAGATAATTGTTATTTAATTAGAGAAATTACATGTCTTCTATGCTTATATTGTTGTTTTATTTTACATATGCAGTCAAAATATATATCTTGACCTACCAAACATTTATAAGACCCTACCTATATGACTATAGTACCTACAAGTTTCAGAATAGAGAATACAATTTACCTTATGGATACGTAAGCCTAAAAAATGTAACAAGTGTGGAAAAGTGTGCCAAGGCTTATAATTTGTTGCCTCTTCTGTTGTTTGATATTATCTGTATTTTCATAGTTGTCAATGCTTCACGTAGACTTATCTAATCCAACGATGGCTACTCCTTTCAGCTTCTATCAAATAATACGTGCTTTATGGCCTTTTTTCTTATGATGTATTCATCAGTGAACTGAGGAAAAAAGTTAATCCAACCCAATGATGGCTACTTCTTCCAGCTTCCATCATGCATTACGGGCTTTATGGTATGTTATTCGTGATGATGTATTCATCAGTCAACCGAGGAAAAATTTATATATTATGTGTCAATATGAAAGTACCGCAATAGTCTCAGTGCATCCAAATACGGGGTAAAATTTCCAAGTAAAGAATTATGTACCGCAGCAGTCAATATGAAGGTCGGAGTGTAGTTTCCTACCGTACGCACTTCGCACTGCGGTATCTTACATAAAAATATTTAAGTGACAAATGGTTATATCTGCAGATGTCACTACCTTTCCTTATATACACCCCATATGTTTCTTTCATGAGTTTCTATTTTAACTATAAATTTAAAATTAGGTTAGTCTTAGCTCACACCACATATATAGCTATATGAATTTACGCAAGGTTGGCTTTTGCCGTTAAAACAATTATTTCTCAAAAAAAAAAAGAGTTAGCTTCAAATTGATATTCTTTGGTCATGCTTATAAATTATATGTGGCTAAAATTTGTGCGACTAAAAGTATTTCCATGGATTATTCACACTTAAAATTGACATATATTTCTCCATGCTTATGTTCATTAGTGAAAAATCAAGATATTTGGCAAGATGTAGACATATCAGGTTACAAGGCTCCTTTTACTCTCTTCAAATACTCTTAACTATTTCCACAAGTCCAACGAGTGCAAAATAGTAATATTCGTTCATATTTTCCATGGAGGAAACAATGTGAATTGTTGCATTTTCTTCGTATTAATATATGTATGATCATAACCACCCTCTACTCCGAGTATCTATTTATGAATTTTGTAAAATAGCTAGCCCGTGCAGTTGCACGGGTTAATGAGTAGTGTTTCTAATTCATTCACATTCGTATGAAAAGGGCTCTAGAAAAATCAATTGATGTATAGAAAGGGCCGAATTGGTGCACTAGAGGACACGTTGAATGTAGTTTCGTCACAAAAGGTGTCATGTTTCCTATCGAAACCACGAGGTCAGAGCATGTGCTCTAGTTCAAAATTTGAACTACGCATATTAAATCCCTAGAAAACTCAATTAATGTATAAAAGGGGCCGAATCGGTGGACTAACGACTCATTGAATGTAGTTTCACCAACAAAGGTGACATGTTCCCTATCGAAATCACAAGGCTTCTTGAATAAGCTTTGGCTTGTAAGATGCATGTCCCAATATTTGTCCCAAATTCGTCAGAAAACAAAATGCACACCGTAGATGTGCCGTGGCATGACACTATGTAAGTTTCGTGAATTCATGGCTAGCTTTGGGTTCTCTCGGACTTTGAAACCAAGATTATCAATGTTTGCGATCTAGTCACGACACTGAGATGTTTGTAATTCAGTGAACATCAGTGCATGGGATCTAAACATGGACCCAATGACACAAAATGGTTTTTAATCCATTTTGGTGCGCTGGAGCCCATGCTTGTAATTCAAACTTAAGTTCTTCACATTAAGTGCATGCCTAGAAAACTCATATGTCGTTTCGACCACAAAGGTGACATGTTCCATATCGAAACCACCATGCTTGTCGTGGGAAGATCCAATTTGTAAGAGGTTTGTCCCAAAACTTATATACCATGTCCTATAAGTGTCGTGTCGACACACCAGTTTCAATAATTTCACATTTTAGCGTTGCACTTGTATTAGCCTATGTTGCATGTAGAAAAAATATCAACGCAAGAAGAGACATCGAATGCCGTTCCCTCCACAGAGGTGACATGTTCCGTATCGAAACCACGATGATTCTTGAGAGAAGTTTTGGTGTGCAAGAGACTTGTCCCACATTGGACAAAAAAATTATCATGTCGTATAAGTGCCATGTCATGACACCGGAGTAAGTTTCAAGAATTTCAGACGAGTTGTGGATTTATGATGATTTGATAGCCAAGTTTCTCAATGTTTGTGTCCTCGTCATGACTTCGAGATGTTTGCAATCCATTCACGTTCATTTGCATGGGACCTAAACAAGGAACCCAAGGACACAGATACCATTTTTCAACCCATTTTGGTGACACGAAGCATGTTCCTTTAGTTCAAATTTGAATTATGCACATTAAATGTCTACAAACTTGATTAGTGTAGTATACAAAAAGCTAAACGAACCATGAATAATTTAAAGCAGTTCTATACGCCCGTCTGAAGCTCGTGCGTGTGTAAGCACGGTGCGCGCGTGTCTTGCTAGCTCGAGCTTCCTTCTTTCAGAAGTTATCCAATTTGTATTAAAATGATGTTCTATCCAAACACGCTTCTCCTGCCACTCCCCCAATCGGTCTCCCGCCACTCCCGCAATCGGTTTCCCGCCGAAGCGCCGGCCCCGTCGTCAACCTCCTAGACGAGGAGGACGACACGGAGCAGGCAAAAGCGGTATCACGCCATCGTGCATCAGCAAGACGTCATCATCAGTCCCCATGCCACCATGGCACATGGTTTCCAGTACTACCAGAAACGTCTACGATGCGTGCCTGGTCCCACCAGGTGCCCATCGGGGTACGCCTTATATATGATAGGAGGCAACCGTTACCAGCAAGACGCTGCTTTCCAGCTTGTAACCCATTCGAATGGAAATCGGAAGTTAAGCGTGCTTTCGGTGGAGTAGTAAAGGATGGGTGACCGGTTGGGAAGTTGCTAGATTTGAAGGTTCATTTAGGCGGTGTGATATGATCACTATAGGCATAAATAAAATGCGTGTAGTGATATGTCATTCCGGCTAAAATAAATCTTGAGATCCTTGTTTTGAAAATATCCATGGTTTTCTTTTGCTGTTTTGAAAATGTCAAGGATCCAGTGAGTGTGTGTGTTTGATATGTCATTCCGGCTAAATAAATCTGATCCTTGTTTTGAAAATATCCATGATTTTCTTTTGCATCTTTTACTGTTTTGAAAATGTCAAGGATCGAGTGTGTGTGTGTGTGTGTGTGTGTGTGTGTGTGTGTGTGTGTTTGTGTACCATTGCCTGTGTGTGGACCATGTGCCTACATTGTGCGGTTTCTGATGACAAACCTATCGGTGGGCCCTTAGGATCTGCCATGCCTTTTACTGACAACGCTGGAAGGCCAAGGATGGGTGACGATGTGTGTGTGTGTGTGTGTGTGTGTGTGTGTGTGTGTGTAAACCCATATGCTTGTGTGTGGACCATGTGTACATTGTGCGGTTTCCGACGACAAACCTATTAGTGGGCCCTTAGGGTGTGTCATGCCTTTTATTGACAATGATGGAAGGCAAAGGATGGGTGACTGTGTGTGCGTGTGTGTGGGGGGTGCGCGCGTGTGCGTGTGTGTGTGCGTATGTGAACCCATGCCTGTGTGTGGACCATGTGCCTACATTGTTCGCTTTCCGACGACAAACCTATCGGCGGGCCCTTAGGGTTTGTCATCCCTTTTACTGACAACGCTGGAAGGCCAAGGATGGGTGACGGTGTGTGCGCGTGCGTGTGTGCGTCTCTCTCTCTCTCTCTCTGTGTGTGTGTGTGTGTGCGCGCGCGCGCGTGGACCATGCATGCGTCCATTGTGCGGTTTTCAACGACACGCTTATATACCGATGGGCCGCTATATATCATCCATTTGAGTGACAACACTGGAACGTCACCCTGCTACGTGTCATGTGTGTGGGTGGGGGTGGGGGTGGGGGGAGGGGAACGATATATATATATATATATATATATATATATATATATATATATATATATATATATATATATATATATATATATATCCAGTTATCTCAGCTAGGTGCATGCCACATCATAAATAGTGTACCATTGTGTATTAATTGTTGAAACACCGGACCACACCATTTTCGCATATACATTTGGCCATATGCAGGGGGGTGGTGTTCTTCTAGCCCCGCTCAACTGATCATCGACGACGCGCCAACTCATGGGACCGTGTGATCTATATATCCCTCTTGTCCGACAACAATATGTGATGGTTTGGCCATATTAAGGTATAAATTCTCTTGGTTGTCTTACGAAAATTCAGACATGGATAAATGTGTGACAAAGTTTGAAACATGTCATGTGTTCATAGGACCCCATATATCCTCCGACACATAGTGTATGGGGCAACACCCTATATTATGTTTGTCACGAAACCCTTTTCTGTCACATTGGACACTTTTAGGCATGCACATATGCAGCGTGTGCCACACATTAAAGTTGCGCATTGCGAATTTAAACATGACAACACCATGTTCGTACATATATATATATACTTCATCCGAACCTAATTACATGTCTTTTTTACAGATTTCACTACGAACTACATATATATTTAGGAACGGATGGAGTATGTATTTGGGTAACTAGCGGGCGTGGTTGTGTTTTGACCCTCTCTTGCGTTTTTTTCTCGTTTATCTCAAAGATGCTAGTATTATGTAAAATAGCAAACGAAACTGACGAAACAACCGTATGCGATTGTACCCCGAGCAGACACGAGTGTGCTACTCTAACCGTGTGCGATGTCCGTACACAGCAAAATCAGCCTTGCCTAGTGGTGCCAACCACAAGCGTCAGCCAGTGCAAAGGGGTAATGTGCACAGTACAAACCCAAACCCGACAGCGACCTATAAAAGATCTCGCCGGCGGCGGCTAACACCTAATTTTTCCGCCGATAGCTCGCCACCACCACCACACACACCAAATGGAACCGTTGCTCAACCATGGGTATGTGCATGGCGCCGTCCTGATAGTGTTGGACGACGACGTGATAGAGGATTCCGACACGTTGGCCGCCATGGCGAGCAACGGCCAAAAGTCAGCTGCTGCGGCTGACGACGACGGGATAGAGGATTCCGACGCGCTGTCCTCCATGTCGGTCAACGGTCGACCGTCATCTGCCGTGGCCGCCGCCGCCGACGAACACCTCGAGTTTCAGCGTCGGATGCAGATGGCCATCGCTCTGTCCATCCAGGAATCGGGCCTCGATGCGTTCCTGCGCGACGAGGACGAGCGCCGTCTCAGTGTCGGTGTGGAACAATCTATCACATCTGCGGATGCCATCCGCAACGCGGCCAGGGATCTGAAGCGGCAGAAACAGCGGGATAGTGCGAAGAGGAAGCGAAGCTCAGATGCAGAGGGCAAAAAGAGGCGGGAGCAGGACCAGAAGGCGGCGGAGCAGGCCGCCGCATGCCTCTCAGCCGCGTTGGAGGCCAGTGCAGGCCTTGCAGCTGCGGCGGCAGCCCTGGCAACAGCGGCCACGGCGACCAGGGACGCAGCTCTAGCGAGATCGGCGCCCGTCTGTATCCCGATGGCCCACCTGGATGCCACGACATCTTCGTCGACAGCGAAAGACCTGACAAGAGGCGCCGCGGTTGCTCTGGCCGAGGTAGCCCCGCCGGTCTCCGTCGTGGAACCAGTGGAGCTCATCGACTTGACGAGCTCCTCTGAATACTCGTTCTGAGGCGAGGAAGGTCATGACGACGGTGGAGGCGTGATGACCCACAAGTATAGGGGATCAATCGTAGTCCTTTCGATAAGTAAGAGTGTCAAACCCAACGAGGAGCAGAAGGAAATGACAAGCCGTTTTCAGCAAGGTAATCTCTACAAGCACTGAAATTGTAGGTAACAT
Organism: Elymus sibiricus; assembly: GCA_039707655.1. Taxonomy (NCBI): domain Eukaryota; kingdom Viridiplantae; phylum Streptophyta; class Magnoliopsida; order Poales; family Poaceae; genus Elymus; species Elymus sibiricus. The sequence continues at coordinate 377,091,842 of CM077667.1, forward strand.
ATAGTTTGATAGCAAGGTAATTTGTAACGAGCAAGTAACGGTAACGGTAAACAAGGTGCAGCAAGGTAGCCCAATCCTTTTGAGGCAAAGGACAGGCCAGAACAATCACTAGTAATAGGCAAAGTGTTCTTGAGGGTACACGGGAATTTCGTCTAGTCACTTTTATCATGTTGGTTTGATTCGTGTTATCTACTTTGATAATTTGATATGTGGGTGGACCGGTGCTAAGGTGCTGTTCTTACTTGAACTAACAACCTACTTATGATTAACCCCCTCGTAAGCATCCGCAACTACGAGAAAAGTATTAAGACAAAGTCTAACCATAGCATTAAACATGTGGATCCAAATCAGCCCCTTACGAAGTAGCGCGTAAACTAGGGTTTAAGCTTCTGTCACTCTAGCAACCCATCATCTAATAACTACTCCACAATGCATTCCCTTAGGCCCATGAATGGTGAAGTGTCATGTAGTCGACGTTCACATGACACCACTAAGGGAATCACAACATACATATCATCAAAATATCGAACACATATCAAATTCACATGATTACTCGCAACATGACTTCTCCCGTGACCTCAAGAACAAAGGTAACTACTCACAAATAATAAACATGCTCAAGATAAGAGGAGTAATGAATAGCATAATGGATCTGAACATATAATCTTCCACCAAACAAACCATATAGTAATCAACTACTCAAGGTAATCAACACTACTAGTCACCCACAGGTACCAATCTGAGGTTCCGGTACAAAGATTGAACACAAGAGATGAACTAGGGTTTGAGAGGAGATGGTGCTATTGAAGATGTTGACGAAGATTGGCCTCCCAAAGATGAGAGGGGTGTTGGTGATGACGATAGCTTCGATTTCCCCCTCCGGGAGGGAAGTTCCCCCGACGGAATCGCTCTGCCGGAGGGCAAAAGTACTCCTGCCCAAGTTCCGCCTCGAGGCGGCGGCACTTCGTCCCGAAAGTCCTCCTAATTTTTTAGGTTTTTTGGGAATTTATACCAGAAGATGGGCACCGGAAGCGAGCCAGGCTGGGCACGATACACCAGGGCGCGCCCAAGGGGGCCTGGCGCGCCTTGGTGGGTTGTACCCACCTGGGGGCCCTCCTCCGGTAGTTTTAAGCTCCAGTAATTTTTATTAAATAAAAAAATAATCTCCATAAATTTTCAACTTCATTGGAGTTGTGTAGAATAGGTATCTCTGACGTGCTTTTCTTGGGCCCAGAATTCCAGATGCCGGTATTCTCCCTCTTTGTGTAAACCTTGCATATTATGAGAGAAAAGGCATTAGAATCACTCCCCAAAGCATTATTATTCAACAAAACAAAGTAAATAACAATAGGAAATCATGATGCAAAATGGACGTATCAACTCCCCCAAGCTTAGACCTCGCTTGTCCTCAAGCGAAAACCGAAATTGAAAAGCATGTCCACTTGGTTTGAGAGAGAGGTGTCGATAAAAACAAAATACGGACATAGAAGCATCATGCTTATTAACATAACAACAACAAACTCTAACATAAGAACTTATTTCAATACATTTTTATCATAAGGCTTTTCATGAACAAGTAACAATTCATCACAACATAGAAGTATGAAGCATAAACCTTATTGGAAACCAACAAACTATGTTCTCAGTCAACTTTGCAACTACAATTCATCATATTTTCAGGAAGGGTCTCATGTCGGAGCCTTTTGGCAAGTCCACATACTCAACTATCATTTAGTCTTCTATGATTGCTAACACTCACGGCATACCCATGAACAAAAAGTTTCAACCGGACACGTAGGAAGATAGGGGCTTATAGTTTTGCCTCCCAACTCACTCACCTCAAAGGTGATGTCAACAATAATAACTCATGCCCACCCATATCCAACTGGGTATATGTGCCTAGATCTTTCCTCACCACATGATGCTTGCAAAAGGAAAAAGTGAAAAGGGAATAGGGAAGGATACTTTGACTCTTGCATAAAAGTAAAAGATAGGCCCTTCGCAGAGGGAAGCAGAGGTTGTCATGCGCTTATTGGTTTGTATGCCCAATCCCTTAATGTAAAAGAACATCACGCTATATTGCCCCCTATGATAGCAACCTTTATTATGCAGTCCGTCGCTTTTATTACTTTGCCATCATAAATTCGTATAACGCTCAATTTTCTCTTACACTAATTGATCAAAACACTTTTAGAAGCAATTTTTATTGCCTTATTGCACCGATGACAACTTACTTGAAGGGTCTTTCTCGATCCATAGGTAGGTATGGTGGACACTCAAAGAAAGAGTTTGGTTTGGGTTTTTGGATGCACAAGTAGTATCTCTACTTAGTGCGGAATTTTTGGCTAGCAAAGATATTGGGCAAGCAGCACATGTTAAAGGATCTATGACAATATAACTTCTATGTGGATATGAACAAACATAAATCATTACATTGTCTTCCTTGTCCAACGTCAACAATTTTGACATATAATATTTGATGGGGGCTCACAATCATAAAAGATGTCCAAGATAGTGTATTTGCATGTGAATCTTCTCTTCCCTTATTAATTCTTTCATGAACTGCATCATTGACCAATGCTATGTTTGTCAATCTCCAATAAATTTTACCACTTATACTTTTCCTTATGTGATGTCATTACTTACCATAAGATTAGCATATGATTCTTTTCATTTATTTCTTTTTTCTTTTATTTTGATTGCAACAAGAAAGTAGAGAAGCAAAAGCTCAAACCAAACTTTATTATATAACTCTCACTCGATTACATAGAGAGATAGACCACGAAACTAACACACGAAAATAGATCATGCTAAACTTTTATTCAACTAAAGCAAAGGGAAACTAAGGATCGAACTAAAATAGGTAAAGGTGAATAAAAGTGGTGGTGATACGATACCGGGGCATCTCCCCCAAGCTTGGCTCAAGCCAAGGGGAGTGCCCATATCCATGTGCTCAAGTCTCCTTGGGTGGTGGTGATGAAGAAGGTGGAGGTGTTGATGTAGGTGGTGGTGATGTGATGTCACACTTTAGCTTCAGAAGATGCTCCAATTTGTGGATGACTCTCCTAAGATTGTCGATGTGTTCTTGCAACAAGATATTTTCACGGATGAGAAATTTATTCTGAACATGAACCACTTCGAAGGCTCTAAAGGCTTCTATTTCAATAGGGGTGAGATGACTGTAATAAGGTTGAAGGATATCTTCTTCCTCTCCCTCCTTTGCTGGCGTGAATTGATCTTCTTCAGGGAGATAATCCAGCTTAGCTTCATTGTCCTTCTCCTCCTTGTAGGCTTCTTCCGGCTCCTCCCTCTTCAACTCTATCTTCATTAGCCAGGCATCTTCTTCCACATTGTTAGGAGAGGGAGAAGACATGATGCCTGACTTGACAAATCTGATAGGAAAATAGCAAGAAACAAGAACAGAGGATTTCTCTGCGATACGGTCGTCAAAACAGTTGGGGGTATATATAGAGAATTTTTTATTCTTGGGTAACAAGTATTTGGAAGGAAAACGGAGTCTGGAAGGCATCCGAGGTGGGCACAACCCACCAGGGCGCGCCCTGGTGTATCGTGCTCACCTCGATCACCTTCCGGTTTATTTTTTATTTCCAAAATTCTAAAATATTCCAAAACTGACAAAAAATATTTTTGCGGATTTTTCGGAGTCCGTTTACTTATCGTATCACATACCTCCTATTTTTAAGTATTCTGGAGTGTTCCGGAAGATTTCTTTTATGTGTTCCTCCGGTGTCATGGTTTGGATAACATTGCTTTCAACGTTAATTGGTGTACCTGAGATATAATGCTTAATTCTTTGTCCATTGACTACCTTCGGATTAGTACCTTCAGCGTTATTAATCTTGATAGCTCCAGAACGATAGACCTCTTCAATAATATATGGTCCTTCCCATTTCGAGAGAAGCTTCCCTGCAAAAAATCTTAAACAAGAGTTGAACAAAAGAATATAATCTCCTATTTTGAATTCCCGCTTTTGGATTCTCTTGTCATGCCATCTCTTTACTTTTTCTTTGAATAGCTTGGCATTTTCATACGCTTGGGTTCTCCATTCATCTAGTGAGCTATTATCAAATAGCCTCTTCTCACCGGCAAGTTTGAAATCATAGTTGAGCTCTTTAATTGCCCAAAATGCTTTGTGTTCTAGTTCTAGAGGCAAATGACAAGCTTTTCCATACACCATTTTATATGGAGACATACCCATAGGATTTTTATAAGCTGTTCTATAGGCCCAAAGTGCATCATCTAATTTCTTAGACCAATTCTTACGAGACCTTTTAGCAGTTTTTTGTAATATTAATTTTATTTCTCTATTGCTAAGTTCTACCTGACCACTAGATTGAGGATGATATGGTGATGCAATTCTATGGTTAACATCATATTTAGCAAGCATCTTACGGAAAGCACCATGAATAAAGTGTGAACCACCATCGGTCATTAAATATCTAGGGACTCCAAACCTCGGAAAGATAACCTCTTTAAGCATTTTAATGAAGGTGTGGTGATCAGCACTACTAGTTGGAATAGCTTCTACCCACTTAGTGACATAATCAACCGCAACTAAAATATGAGTGTATCCGTTAGAGGAAGGAAAAGGTCCCATATAATCAAAACCCCACACGTCAAATGGTTCAACAACAAGTGAATAATTCATAGGCATTTCTTGACGCTTACCGATATTACCAATTCTTTGACATTCATCACAAGACAAGACAAACTTACGGGCATCCTTGAAGAGAGTAGGCCAATAAAAACCAGATTGCAATACCTTGTGAGCAGTTCTATCTCCCGCATGATGTCCTCCATAAGCTTCGAAATGACATTTCCGTAGGATTTATTCCTGTTCATGCTCAGGTACACAACGTCTAATAATACCATCTACTCCTTCTTTATAAAGATGTGGGTCATCCCAAAAGTAATGTCTCAAGTCATAGAAGAATTTTTTCTTTTGTTGATATGTAAAGCTAGGTGGTATATATTTAGCGACAATGTAATTAGCATAATCAGCATACCAAGGTGTGTTGTGTGAGACACTTATTGCAGCTAGCTATTCGTTAGGGAAACTATCATCAATAGGTAGTGGGTCATCAATAATATTTTATAACCTAGACAAGTTATCAGCTACGGGGTTCTCAGCTCCTTTCCTATCAACGATATGTAAGTCAAATTCTTGAACCAGAAGAACCCACCTAATGAGTCTAGGTTTAGCATCTTTCTTTTCCATAAGATATTTTATAGCAGCATGATTGGTGTGAACAATAACTTTGGAGTCAACAATATAGGATCTAAATTTATCACAAGCAAACACAACTGCTAAAAATTCCTTTTCAGTAGTGGCATAATTTCATTGAGCATTGTCTAGAGTTTTACTAGCATAATGGATAACATTCAATTTCTTATCAACTCTTTGTCCTAGGACAGCACCAACAACATAATCACTAGCATCACACATAATTTCAAAAGGCAAGTTCCAATCAGGTGGTTGAACGATAGGTGCAGAGGTTAAGGCTTTCTTGAGTGTTTCAAAGGCTTCCACACAATCATCATCAAAAACAAAAGGGATATCCTTTTGCAAAAGATTAGTAAGAGGCCTAGAAATTTTAGAGAAGTCTTTAATGAATCTCCTATAAAAACCAGCATGACCAAGGAAACTTCGAATACCTTTAATATCTTTAGGACATGGCATTTACTCAATTGCATCAACTTTAGCTTTATCCACCTCAATACCTCGTTTAGATATTTTATGCCCCAAGACAATACCTTCATTAACCATAAAGTGGCACTTCTCCCAATTCAAGACGAGATTAGTTTGTTCACATCTCTGCAAAACTCGATCAAGGTTGCTTAAGCAATCATCAAAAGAAGTTCCGTAAACGGAAAAATCATCCATGAAAACCTCCACAATCTTTTCACAAAAATCAGAGAATATAGCAGTCATACATCTTTGAAAGGTAGCAGGTGCATTGCATAAACCAAAAGGCATACGTCTATAAGCATAGGTTCCAAAAGGGTAAGTAAAGGTGGGTTTCTCTTGATCGGATTGTGACAAAGGTATTTGAGAGAAACCAAAATATCCATCTAGGAAACAAAAGTGTGTGTGCTTAGATAGTCTCTCTAGCATTTGATCAATGAAAGGCAAAGGGTAATGATCTTTCCTAGTAGCTTTATTTAATTTTCTAAAATCAATTACCATTCTATAGCCAGTGACAATTCTTTGTGGAATGAGTTCATTCTTATCATTAGGAACAACGGTAATACCTCCTTTCTTAGGGACACAGTGAATGGGACTTACCCATCTAATATCAGCTATGGGATAGATTATACCTACTTCCAGAAGCTTTAATATTTCAGTTCTTACCACTTCCTTCATCTTGGGGTTTAATCGACCTTGATGATCAACAACGGGTTTAGCATCAGGTTCCATATTGATCTTGTGCTGACATAGAGTGGGACTAATGCCCTTAAGATCATCAAGAGTATATCCAATAGCAGCCCGGTGCTTCCTTAGAACTTTCAATAATCTCTCTTCTTCATGTTCTGAAAGGTTAGCACTAATAATAACATGATATATCTTTTTCTCATCAAGATAAGCATCCTTCAAAGTGTCAGGCCATTGTTTCAATTCAAACACAGGATCACCTTTAGGTGGAGGAGGACCTCCAAGGGTTTCAATAGGCAAATTGTGTTTCAAGAGAGGTTGTTGTTCGAAGAAAATTTGATCTATTTCATTTCTTTCACGCAAGTGCATATCGTTTTCATGGTCAAGCAAATATTGTTCTAATGGATCAGTAGGAGGCACAGCAATAGAAGCAAGACCAATTATCTCATCCTTATTAGATTATTCTTTATCATGGGGTTGTCTACTAAACTTGGAAAAATTAAACTCATGAGACACATTACCAAAACTGACACTGACGGTTTGTTTTTCACAATCTATCTTAGCATTGACGGTGCTCAAGAAAGTTCTACCAAAAATAATGGGACAAAAGTCATCTTGTGGGGAACCAAGGACTAGAAAATCAGTAGGGTATTTTACTTTACCACACAAGACTTCAACATCTCTAACAATCCCAAGTGGTGTGATAGTGTCTCTATTAGCAAGCTTAATAGTAACATCAATATCTTCCATTTCAGCGGGTGCTATTTCATTCATAATTTCTTGGTATAAGGTAAAAGGGATAGCACTCACACTAGCACCTAAATCACCTAAACCATGGTAGCAATGATCTTCTATTTTAACTGAGACAATGGGCAAGCCTTCTATAGGTGTATGTTTATCTTTCTTATCAGGTTTAGCAATTCTAGCAGCTTCATCACAAAGGTAGATGACATGCCCATCAACATTTTCTACCAAGAGATCTTTAACCATAGCAACACTAGGTTGTACTTTAATTTGCTCAGGGGGTTTAGGTGCTTTATATTACTCTTACGAACCACAGTTGATACCTTAGCATGTTCCTTTATCCTAACAGGGAAATGTGGGTTTTCAATATAAGCGGTAGGCACAACTGGATCAACATTGTAAAAGATGGTTTTTTCTTTAGCTATGACCGGTTCTTTAATTTCTTATTTAATAGGGGGATGATATTTAAACCACTTCTCCTTAGGGAGGTCAACATGAGTAGCAAATGCTTCACAGAAAGAGGCTACTATCTCAGAGTCAAGTCCATATTTAGTGCTAAACTTATGAAAAGTATCGGTATTCATAAAAGATTTAACACAATCAAATTAAAGCTTTATACCTGCTCATTACCTTCGTCGAGTTCCTAATATTCAGAGTTGCGCTTAATTCTTTCTAAGAGATCCCACTTGAAATCAATAGTCTTCTTCATATAAGAACCAACACAAGAAGTATCGAGCATGGATTGATCATTATGAGAAAGCCGAGCATAAATATTCTGAATGATAACTTCCCTCGGAATGTCATGATTGGGGCATGAATATAACATTGACTTAAGCCTCCCCCAAGCTAGAGCGATACTTTCTCCTTCACGAGGCCAAAAATTATATATATAATTCCGATCACGATGAACAAGATGCATAGGATAAAACTTTTGATGGAATTCCAATTGCAAACGATTCCAGCTCCATGATCCAAGATCATCACATAGCCTATACCATGTCAATCCTTTTCCCTCCAAAGATAAAGGGAAAACCTTCTTCTTAACTTCATCTCCGGGTAAACCTGTAAGCTTAAATAATCCACATATTTTGTTCACATATAAAAGATGCATATCAGGATGTTCACTTCCATCTCCTGCATAAGGTTTAGCAAGCAGTTTTTCTAGCATACCCGAAGGAATTTCATAAGTAACATTTTCAGTAGGTGCTGTAGGTTGAGGGGTAACTAATTGTGGTTCCGGTCGAGGTGAAGATACCCCGAACAAACCCCTCAAAGGATTGTTCTCCATAGTAGCAAGTAGCAATAAATTTCAGCACGTAGTATAAGTTTTTCCTTACCGATTTCCACTTACCAAGAGCGCTTCACTCCCCGGCAACGGCACCAGAAAAGAGTCTTGATGACCCACAAGTATAGGGGATCAATCGTAGTCCTTTCGATAAGTAAGAGTGTCGAACCCAACGGGGAGCAGAAGGAAATGACAAGCGGTTTTCAGCAAGGTAATCTCTGCAAGCACTGAAATTGTAGGTAACAGATAGTTTGATAGCAAGGTGATTTGTAACGAGCAAGTAATGGTAACGGTAAAAAAGGTGCAGCAAGGTAGCCCAATCCTTTTGAGGCAAAGGACAGGCTAGAACAATCACTAGTAATAGGCAAAATGTTCTTGAGGGTACATGGGAATTTCGTCTAGTCACTTTTATCATGTTGGTTTGATTCGTGTTCGCTACTTTGATAATTTGATATGTGGGTGGACCGGTGCTAAGGTGCTGTTCTTACTTGAACTAACAACCTACTTATGATTAACCCCCTCGCAAGCATCCGCAACTACGAGAAAAGTATTAAGACAAAGTCTAACCATAGCATTAAACATGTGGATCCAAATCAGCCCCTTACGAAGTAGCGCATAAACAAGGGTTTAAACTTCTGTCACTCTAGCAACCCATCATCTAATAACTACTCCACAATGCATTCCCTTAGGCCCATGAATGGTGAAGTGTCATGTAGTCGACGTTCACATGACACCACTAAGGGAATCACAACATACATATCATCAAAATATCGAACATATATCAAATTCACATGATTACTCGCAACATGACTTCTCCCGTGACCTCAAGAACAAAGGTAACTACTCACAAATAAAAAACATGCTCAAGATTAGAGGAGTAATGAATAGCATAATGGATCTGAACATATAATCTTCCACCAAACAAACCATATAGTAATCAACTACTCAAGGTAATCAACACTACTAGTCACCCACACGTACCAATCTGAGGTTCCGGTACAAAGATTGAACACAAGAGATGAACTAGGGTTTGAGAGGAGATGGTGCTGTTGAAGATGTTGATGAAGATTGACCTCCCAAAGATGAGAGGGGTGTTGGTGATGACGATAGCTTCGATTTCCCCCTCCGTGAGGGAAGTTCCCCCGACGGAATCGCTCCGCCGGAGGGCAAAAGTGCTCCTGCCCAAGTTCCGCCTCGAGGCGGCGGCGCTTTGTCCCGAAAGTCCTTCTCCTAATTTTTTTAGGTTTTGTGGGAATTTATACCAGAAGATGGGCACCGGAAGCGGGCCAGGCTGGACACGATACACCAGGGCGCGCCCAAGGGGGCCTGGCACGCCCTGGTGGGTTGTGCCCACCTGGGGGCCCTCCTCTGGTAGTTTTCAGCTCCAGTAATTTTTATTAAATACAAAAATAATCTCCGTAAATTGTCAGCTTCATTGGAGTTGTGCAGAATAGGTATCTCTGACGTGCTTTTCTTGGGCCCAGAATTCCAGATGCCGGTATTCTCCCTCTTTGTGTAAACCTTGCATATTATGAGAGAAAAGGCATTAGAATCACTCCCCAAAGCATTATTATTCAACAAAACAAAGTAAATAACAGTAGGAAATCATGATGCAAAATGGACGTATCAAGGCACGGCGTTTGTATGCATCCATGGCGTAGTGAATATTTTGTGCAGTTCATGTTCATGTAAATTGACGAACTGTTTGTAAATTTCTGAGCGTATGAACTAATGTCAACTATTCCGCTGCAAAATAAGGCATTTTGTGTTGAAAATTTGCCAAATGTTTGTGTCATCTGTTTGTGGGCATGTGGAAATTTAGGATGAATTTGACGTGTGCGACTGAAATTGAGGATGAACCGTGTGAGATGAACCCGCCTTGAGAAATCTCAGAAAGAGCTACCCGCCTCGAGTGATGCAAAAATTCGTGGTTTCGCGGCACGGCATTTCGTTACAGCGTAGAGCGTACACACTTTATTATGTTGCTCCCGCCCAATTCGTTTGCCAAAATTTAATTGGAAGCGATATTTCAACTGCATGCCGCCTTTCCTCGTCACCGCACCGACCCTATAGTAAAATTTCAGCTGCCGAGGCATTTGAACCGTCGCCATCCCTCGTCCACCACCATCTCCACCCACACCATTACTACTAAATTTTTCAGCCGCAGCGGCACATCCGCAAACACCCCCCCCCCCCCCGTCCGCATGACACCCCCTCCCCCTTCCTCCCCTGCTTGAACCCTAGATCGCCCCCGCCACCGCCTCCCACCACCAACCTCAGCCGGTCTGCTCGTGCCTCATAGCTAATCAAGTTCAGGGTCCCCACCGATCCACATACACCATCGCTGCCCTGAGATTTTAGATGCGGCCGGCGGTGTCCCTTTCCCCCAGATCCCCATCCCCTACTCCAGAGAGTCGCAGCCTAATCAGCCCGACCACATCTCCCGTGGACCTCGAGGAGAGTACGAGCAAAAAGAGGTCTATCATGGTCTCTCCGCCGTACGCTGGCGAGGTGGGTGCCATTCGAGCCGACCCTTCGATCCCGGACGAACACCTCGCCGCGGGAGCCGGTGAGGACGCTGCCTACGTTGCCATGCCGAAGGCTTCAAGTCTGCGGCAACGCGTGTTCCTGTATCGCAGGAGAGCCGGCTACGACATCAAGCTCGTCAACATCACCGGCTTCACCTGGGCCATGTCACAAGTTAAGTGGTCCACCGGCAACGCCTCTGGTTCAACCGCCATCGATCTCTCCAAAGGCCCCGCCGCTGATCTCCTCCGCCTCGCGGTCATGGATTTGCGATCCTTCTACGCCATCGAGCCCCTTTTCTCATTTCTGAAGGAAACGTTCTACGGCGGTGGCTTGGGATCCTTAGCTTCAAAGTCAGATCTCATCCACCAAGATAATGGCACACACTACGGCTGTTACAAGGGGAAACGTGCCATCTGCGACATCAGGGAGCGCACCCCGGGCACCTCATATCCCAAGTGGAAGGAGCCCATCCATGACAAGTGAGGCAACATCCTGTGAGCAAATCATACCTTTTGTAGCTAGCCGTCTCGTACCCATTGTTGTAGTAGCTTTTGCCATGCGATAATCATGCAGTGTTTAATTGAGCATTTGTCCAGTTGTCAAGCAGATTCCTTGCTTTTCTGTATCTGGTTGTTAGGTTGGTTGCATTTAGTATTTGTCCAGTTTTCAATGGCTATAGTTGGTTGTTACAGTGAGCATGAATGTCTTGTTTCTTTCAGTTATTCACAATGTGATGTTCATTATGTGCAAGTATGAACTGTGCAGTTGAATTTCATCAATAACACCTGTTATGCCTGGTGTTGTTAACCTGTGCCCTTAACTCCCGCTTTAAACATGTATGCCTTGTTTCTTTGAATTTGGTTGCCAGGTTGGTTGTAGTGAGCATTTGTCTAGTTTTCAAGCAGATGCCTTGCTTTTCTATATCTCGTTGTTAGGTTGATTGCAGTGAGCATTTGTCTAGTTTTCAAGCAGACACCTTGCTTTTCGTTATCTGGTTGTTAGGTTGGTTCCATTGAGCATTTGTCTAGTATCAAATGGCTATATTTGGTTGTTATAGTGAGCATATCTGCCTTGTTTATTTCAAGAAGATACCTCGTATACTTGGTTGATGTTAAGCCTGATGTACTTATCATGACTTTACATGTGCACAGGAAAACAATGGGAGTGGCCAACGTTTTCCATCGAGGTTCTTTTCATCCCTCCGCTTATACTCCATCCGTTCCATCATGTAGTGCATATAGATTTTTGTGATGTATCTACATATACCATCTAAAATGTATACAATATAAAATTTTGTGATGTACATAATGAAATGGAATTGCAATTCTAGATGTAAATGTTTTTCTCTACAAACTATGTCAAAGTAAGTAAATGTTGACTTCTCAAAATGTTTATATGCAACACATTGTGGAATTGATGGAGTAATATATTACACCATTCTGCAACTGCATTTTAGCTTCTAATATTGGCATCTTGCTTGTAGGTACATATGTCTTAGGTAAAGATCCATTCCTGGACCCTTTTTGCGTGTGGGGTAATGAAATATTCATGAACCAGCATCAAGTGAGGAAACTGAAAATGATTGTTATGGAAAAGAGACGAACAATGCCAATTAGACTATTTGTTTACGCTCTATCCAACACAACAGTGAGCTGTAGGATGGTAACTACGAACTCCGTATGCTTCTATTAGTACTGCCCATAAAGAGTTGTCACACAACAATGTCTGAATCTTTTTCTTTTGTAGTGGTTCCCAAAGCAGTTTACTCAACATTACCTCGCAAAGTACATGATTGTTGGACATGCAATGAAGGTTAAAATATATCATCGAGACTACAATGAGCATCGAGAAGTCGTAATGAAGACAGTGAAGGATGGGCGGGCGGCCATCACTAGGGGCTGGCCTAGGGTCGTTCGTGCGTTAGGCATGGAGGAGGGCACAATATGGGCATTCCGCTTCACCTTCTCCAGCATACAAAATGTCTTTCGGCTCTCTCTTTACCGTCTTTAGTACAACCGTGCTTCCATCATTCTTTATTTGTTCCTTCTGTAGTTTTCCTTTTTCTTGAGAATTGATGCTTGTGTAGTTCTTGAGTATATGTACATGTGAATCGAATTATGCATTCGTTCTTAAACCTAAACATGATTCGATATGAAATACATGAATTCCTACTTTCAAATTTAAATTATGTGAATTATGAACAAAGGTATTTAATTAGGGGCAAATCCTGCTCTGCAGGCCATTACAATGCACACAGTTTGAGAAAGCAAAACGTTTGCGATCAACTCCAACATCACACACGTTTCTCCATTCGAGGCGTGTGCGATGAATCTCTTCTTCGCACACGGTCAGACGAGAAAGAACGTGTGAGATTAACAACACCAGCGTTTGTGCTAGTCTCCTTATCACACACGATTTCGTATTTTGAACTGTGTACCATCATTACATTGGTCAAAGAAGAACGCGTGCGATAGGCCTTCATCCGACAGAGTTATTCTGGATGACACGTTTGGGAAGTATGGATCACACGTTTGGGACATTTTATAAATCACAAATGTTTATCAGAAACCCCGCGTGTGGGATATATTCAACCTTCACATACGGTTTTACAATGATAAACGTATGCACTCTTATATCATATCACAGACGGTTATAGTGGAACTAAATGTGTGTGATTGTCTCCTTATCATACACGCTTTATAATCGTCAACTGTTTGCGTTTCGGTCCACATCGTAAACGGCGCTTCACAGAATAGTGCGTGCGATGTTGTATGATGTCACACGAGTTGCAAGGACGAACCGTATGGGAAATACACATATCTCAAATGATTATCCGGTGACCCTCGTTTGTGATAGATGCGGACATCCCATACGCTTAGTTTTGCCAAACGTTTGCGTTCGTTGGCCACCATCACCGACGGGTTTACCGTGTCGTGTGGGATGGACCCCCTATCGCCCACACATGCAAGGCGACGATTTAGAACTACGTCGCGGAAAGGGGTTAAAAACCATTTGTATAGCACGTCGCTGCACCAGTGATATATACCCCTCCACCTCCTCTCACTCATAGAGGAAGGACTCAGAACACACTTACACTTGCCCTATTCATTTTTCTGAGAGAGAACCACCTACTCATGTGTTGAGATCAAGATCTTCCACTCCAACCATATGAATCTTGATTTCTAGCCTCCCCAAGTTGCTTTCCACCCAATCAACCTCTTCTACCAAGCCAAATCTGTGAGAGAGTGATTGTGTGTTGAGGAGACTATCTTTTGAAGCACAAGAGCAAGGTGTTCATCATTGTTACCACATCTATTACCTTTTGGAGGGTGGTGCCTCCTAGATTGGTTAGGTGTCGCTTGGGAGCCTCCTTCTTCGTGTTGTGGAGTTGAACCAAGAAGTTTTTACGGGCAAGGAGATCGCCTACTTCGTGAAGATCTACCCATAGTGAGGCTAGTCCTTCGTGGATGGAAGCCGTAGTGGAATAGACGAGGTTGCTACTTTGTGGACCCTAACGGGTGGAGCCCTCCGTGGACTCTCGCGACCGCTACCCTCCGTGGGTTGAAGTCTCCATCAGCATGGACGTACGATAGCACCACCTATCAGAACCACGGGAACAATCTTCGTGTCATCTATTGCGTTTGATCTTCCTATCTTTACTCCTTCTTACATACGCTTGTCTTTACTTTTCGCTGCTATACTTGTTGACTAGCATGTCTATGGTGCACTAGACTTGTTAGAATTGCTAAAATCTGCCAACCATTAAAATTGGGAAAAGGTTAGGTTTTTAATTTGTTAAGTAGTCTATTCTCCCCCCCCCCTCTAGACGTCCCTTCTCGATCCCACAAAAACAAATCTAGCAAGACCTCCCGACGTGTCGACGATCCCGATAGGAGCCGCGTATCTCGTTCTCAGGACAGATGAGTTATGATTACCACGACCAATCCACGAGTTGCTCCGGGCGGCGTTAATAAGTTGCTCTAGTTTGGAACAGCACCATCAGCACTGCCCCCTGTATTATGTGGATTAAATCAACAAGGGGGCGACCCTCTATGCATTAATAAAGGTGTTCAATATTATTATGTTGGGCAAATTTTAGTACCAATGTTGGGCCTTGCCGGAAGAGTTTTATCCCAAAATGAATTATCAAGGGGGTTCCCATAACAACCCCAAGCATGTTAGGAGCGCTCAATATGGAACATAACACCGGTAATCGGAAACTAGGGTGGCAAGAGTGGAACAAAATACCATGCAAAAGGCCTAGCCTTCCACCCTTTACCAAGTGTATAGATGCATTAGTTAAATAAGCAAGATATTGTGATATCCCAAGATATCCATGTTTTCACATGGAACCACTTGCACCTGCAACTAGCAACGCTATAAGAGGAGGCTGAGCAAGCGGTAAATTAGCTAAACAATGGTTTGCCGAGAAGGTAGAGGTTAGAGGCTTATCATGGTATTTTGGGAGGCTTGACAAACAAGTGGTAGGTTGCGAGACATAGCGATACAAACGAGACAAGTAGCATGGCAATGATAGTAGTGGTATCCAAGGTAATGATCATCTTGCCTGAAATCCCGCATGGAAGAAGAACGAATCCGTGAAGTAGACGAGCGAGGTGTAGTCGAACGAATCTTCACAATCCGAAACGGTTACGGAACTCTAGCGAGGAGAAGCAAATCCGGGAACAAACAAGTGACGCAGTAAACACCACAACACATACATGATATGATGCACAATCAAATATGATGCATGTCCATTTAATTATGCATGGCATGGCAAGCACAACAACCAACCACTGCACAATAAGTAAAGTTCAATATGCAACGGGTTGCATGTTGTCGAAACTCCACATTTGAATTAGTCAGTGCACTCTTGTTTATTTACTCAACAAGTTTAAATTTTGATTAACATGGAAAGAGGTGGAGCATGAATAAACTACGCTATCTAGTCATTTTAAAGGAGGCCGGAAACAACATATAGTATTTTCGAAACGACCCCATATGTAATTTTTGAAATTGGTTCAGATCTGACTAAAACATATTTTACATTTATTAAACAGAAAAATAAAGTACACCATGTTATTTTACATGTTTTTCTAAGCAAGTTGCATACGTAGATCATTTAATTCGGAGCTACGGTTAATTAGATATGACATAAACCGATTTAATAAGTCATTAATGCAAATTGAATTCAATCAGCAAGTTAAACATTTTTTATCATGGATGAAAGTTGCATATTATGAATGTACATGAAATTCTACACATTATATGACATGTTTTAATCCGATGCATAGTTAATTATTTATTAACATTTTAAAATCATGGCATTTTTCTGTAAATATGTAAAATCATGGATAATTGGATAAATTCGTTCTACGAAAAACAAAACATTACGTGGGCCAAATCTGGCTGGAACTGGGCTACACAGAGCTGAGCGGGGGATGCTAAATTGCGCTCAGGGCGAGGGATAGGCGATGCTCACCTAGTGGGCTAGGCCCTTGTCGGTGCGTGCCTGGCTGGATCGAGTCGAGGCAGAGGATGAGGGAGTCAACGCTTTTTCGGGCGCGCCTTCCTCCTTGACCACGGTGGCACTTGGAGAGCTTGCCGGATCAGCCTGGTCCCGACAAGTCG
This sequence comes from Elymus sibiricus, assembly GCA_039707655.1. Taxonomy (NCBI): domain Eukaryota; kingdom Viridiplantae; phylum Streptophyta; class Magnoliopsida; order Poales; family Poaceae; genus Elymus; species Elymus sibiricus. Next base: position 377,108,425 of record CM077667.1, read on the forward strand.
GCAGCACAGGAGGCCGGAAATGGGTCGCGGCAGCTGGGCTCCCTCCAAATAGGGTGAGAGGCTGGCGACGAGGGGTTGGAGTTGCTATTGTTCGTCCTGGTCCTTGACGGGAGGACGTAGGCAAGGAACTTGGCTGGGCGGCGGAGTTTGAGGCTTAGAAGGCGTGGCAGCGGCTGGGCCTCATGGCTCGGTGCGGCTAGCGCGGGTCGGAGCTAGGCCTGGCTCGTGCGCTCGATCCCGATGGATCCGAGGCAGGGGAGGCATAGAGCTTCAACGATGGTAGCCATGGTTGATGAAGAGGTCGGGGACAGGCAGGCGGGGTCTGGATCCGTTCGGTCTTGGTGGCGGGCGGCGCGAGGTCGACCGAGAACGCCGGCGAGCTTTTGGATGGCCCGGTCGAGCTGCACAGAGGCGTCGTCCCTAGCTTCGTCTGGTTCTGGGGCGAGGTCGAGGCTGACGACATGGAGACATGGCAGTGCATGGAGCTACTGTTGTTGCTTGAAGAAAAGAAAGACATGGAGAATTCAGAGAGGAAACAGTGGAAGGAAGGAAAGGTAGGGGCGGCGCGGGGCTCATCTGCTGATCCAGCGAGGTACAATAGGGTGGGGGAGGTCCTCGGCTGCCATGCGAGGAGGCTCGGGCGAGGTGGCTGTGAGGGCTCATGGCAGAGGCCGTTGGACCGAGATGAGAGGGAGGTTTGCGGAGTGGCAACGGAGTTTGAAAACTGAAAACATACAATTTGACCGGCTATAGTGACAATATAGGTTTGACGGTTGGGGTACCAAACGGATTCCGAATGCGACGAAATTTGGCAGGCGGTCTAACTACAATATATTAAGACCGCACGCCAACTTTCAAACCATTCCGAGAATGTTTTATATGCACTTTTAAAAACAATATTTTTACGATGCCGCGGACGCGTGCGAGTGTGTTTGGTCTCGAAACGGTCAACGACGAGAACGGAAAGAACCGGTAACTACTAACGGATGCAAGATTTGAAAAAATGATGGCAACAGAGTGTCGATGCAATGTAAATGATGCGAATGATGCGATCATGAATGCGACAAACAAATGACACACACGACGAAACTCAAAATAAATGATAGGCATTTGTCGCGTCGGTCTCGAGCTGTTACATATGGCTCTGTTCCCAGGAGTCAACATCGGGAGGATGGAGGAGCCCGAGACAGCCGAGAGAAATGAATATCTCCTCTCGGAAAAAGAGGCGCTTCCAAGGGATCCGAGCCGCGGGAGGCAGTTTGGCGCCAGCGGGCATGCTGAGGGCCTGAAGAGACAGGTCGGCCTAACTATCTTAGTTAGGCCTTCGTTTTCGTCGTCTACTTGATCCTTGCTGACAAGACTTCGTCCTTCTTTATACTGGCGCCGCCCCTCGCACCGTCGAAGAGGAGCCCTTTGCAGTCCTGGTGCTTGAAGCCCCCGGGCGGGGTGCACCTGGAGACTCCACCGGAGAGAGTGGTCGGGCCTTGGAGGCCCTGAGCTTGTCGACATCAATGTTGTTCGCCCGACTCAAGGCCCGTCGGGCTTTGCCCCGACAGAGGGAGCGTCAGGGGCATCTCCTACCGCCCTGGTCTCCACGGGACCGACAATCAGGACGAGCCGCCCCTCTGGGAGCCTTTCCCGCCGTCCTCGGCCTCCCGGGTTGACCGGATTCAGAGTCCATCCTTGGCCTTAAGCGGCTGAAGCGGTGGTGAAATAGGCTCGTCGCCTGGCGATCTCTTTAAGGCGACGCATTTGGTGATTGATCGTCTTGGCGTCCATGTGGCGACCAAAAAAGATACCTTGTCCCGAGGACAACATCTCCTCCATGAAGCTTGGAAGGTTTACTTCCTCTGATCCAAATGTGCCCATCAAGAGGCTGAGGCCACCCGTACGAGCGGGACTCACGTCATGGAGAACGCCGCGAGGTCCTAGGAAAACGCCGTCGAGGGGAATCCCGTAGCTTTTAGTCCCGAACGCCCGCCTCCGACGGACGTTGTGGGTGCCCGGGAGATGGCCATGTCTGGACGGGAAGCCGACGTTGCAATCCATGAAGCAGAGGCCAAGAAGACGACATCGGATCTTCGTACCGAGAGGGAGAGACTGGAGCTGCTTCAAGAAGTGTTGTACGCCCGAGAGGTCAAGCCGGAGACCCCCGAAGAGGCTATCTTGCATAGGGAGACCATCCATGAAGACAATGTGGAAGCCACTGATGCCCGCCTGAGAGACCGTCGCGACAAGTAGGACGCCGAGAAGAAGAAGACTCTTGCTGACTCTCATCTCCGACAGAAGGAAGAGGTCCGCTCTGAATACCAGCGGAAGATGACGCTCCAGGAGAACCGTTTCACGGAGAAAAGCAAGGCCTTTGACACCAAATGCCTAGCCCTGGAAAGGCAACTGGCCTCGCTGAAGGAATCTGTTAGTGAAGTTAAATCCTTGGCAGCCCTCAACGAGAAAGCCCGGGACGAGGCTCTGCAGAGGCTCTCCGACTGTCAAGCGGAGCTGTCGCATCTTGAGACGCAAAACGCCCAGCTGGTGAGTGACTTCGCAAAGCAGGGCAAAGAGATGGACCAGCTTGGGGGACAGCGCAAGATGCAATGCGATGTCTTCAAGGGGGTTCGCGAACGCCTCTCCGAGATCGCGGGGGAGATGCAGATGGATCTTCCTGGTTCCCTTAATTTCTAGGTTGATAACGTGGGGAGCTATGCCTTGTTTTTCCAGGACTTTGTCATCAGGTTGGGAAACTTCGCGGGAGTTCCGACAAGAGATGGAGATCGAGGCCTGCGATGTGGCAGCGCTGGCCAAAGAACGTGTTCTCGCGATCTTCGTCTTGCAAACCCCTCATTCCCGTTTGCGCACTTGGTGAAGCCCCTTGGGCAGAGTAGGAGGGCCGAGGCCTCGAGGGCTGCAGTCGCCGACTTCGTTGATGAACTTGTTGGCGCCTTCGCTCCTGCTGATGAGGAGGGTGGCGTGAGAGGTGCAACACTTCCCGACGGATTGTTGGGTGAAGATGCTGACTTTGAAGCATAGGTCCTTCGGGAGTTGTTTGTTTGTGAAAGTACTTGATGTCCGTATCAACACTTATCTTGTTCTTTAGGTGTGTTTGTCCGTAAATGATATTTGGATTCCCTCTAAGTTGCCCGGCTTCTCTTTGAGGCGCTTTTCTTCCTCCTTGAGCCCCCGAGCCTCTTGTTTTTCTCTTTGCGAGCCAAACAAGCTATTTGCGGTGCATGAGCTTGTATTCTGGCTCCTGGTTACTCCGAGCCTGTTGAGTGTATGGTAGCCCTCGGGCCCATCGGGCCGGAGCGGGGAGTAGATCGTCGCGTGGGGTAGATGGGGCCATAATCAGGCGAGGCCTGACACGTGTGGCGGTACACCCGTTGTTGGGGGAACACACCCTGGCCATCATGCCCCTCGTAGCCCGGTCATATCGGGATTTCAGGCATAATGCGCCTCTCCTGAGGGCGGCGCCTTGGTTCCCGCGTCATGACCCTTGGGAATTGGAGTGTTGGGGAGTGGAGGGGTTGAGGCCGTGCGTTGCAGGAGCGGTGGCTTTACTGCCCATCTGCACTGTCTTATAAGACATCAAGCTCCCATCGGCCCTCACATCTTCCTTCACAGTCCCCCGAGCCTACTCCAACTCCGTCATCCTTCTTCCCCACCAACCAACTCCTCCTTCGACGCGCTTCTTCTTTCCGCAATGGCACACGGTGACAACATCCATGAGAGGGAGCAGATGTTGTCTTGCCTCGCCGCAAAAGACCTTGAGCTTCGGGAGTTGCGTGCAGCCCTCAGCGGCAACGCCCTCCGCTTGGAGGTCGAGACCGCAGAGTTGCGGGGGCGCTAGAGACGGAGAAGATTCGCCGACGTGAAGCAGAACAACTGTTCGCCCAGCTGCACGCGGGCCATTATGGGACCATGGGGGCGCTGCGCGACGTCTATCGCCGGTTGAACGAGGACATGCAAGTCCTGATTCTCCGACCATTCATCCCGTACTCCGCCTTCAACGAAGGGAAGCTGAACAATCAGATGTTCTTCTTCCAGCACCTACCCGCCCGATTTGGAGAGTTCCACGACCGTAGGTAGGCGGCGCAGGAGGCGGTCGTCGACAAGGCCGTTCGTACGGTGGCCACCAGAATCTTCGTCGGTGTCTATCATACCTCCCCTCACTTCCCCTTGAAGGTGGTGTTGGAGGAGAATACCTTCGAGGATCGGCATGCGGCTTAGCGCGCGGTGGAGGATGTTGTTGCCGCGGTGGTGCGGCGGGAGAAGGGTCTTGATGCTGAGGTCGTCTAAAGGCCCCGCGCACTGAGAAGCGCGAGGTTACGGGGTCGCCTTTTCAGACCCTTTCTTTTTCTTTTTCTTGTCTCGTTGTTTGTAAGCGGGGATGGCCGCAGTACTTGCCGGGCCGGCAAGGCAACCCTACTGACGGGTGCGCCGGCCCGCTTTATCATCCAAGTTAATCTTTTGTGTTTCTGCAATTATCTGTTTTTGCCTCTCGATCGTTATCGCCATACCATACGAATGTTATAGGCGAAGGATCGCCACCCGGATCAAACTAGTTAGGGAAAAGATGACAAAAACCACCAACCCAGGAAAGCGGTCCGCACGGGAGAGATCCCGGGAACTTTCTCGAGCAGGCGCAACACACTGCAGCAACTTCGTCACACCGGGGAAGGAGCAGAGGCTTTGGTGGCCCGGGGAAAATATTGCTCGAATGGGACATGACCCGGGAACTTTCCCCCTGCAGGAGGTGAGGCACACATCTCTAAATCCACTATAGGTGGTTGACACTAGGGCCATAGCGTCTGGAAAGGGACTCGCACGGGGTGAATCCCAGGAGCCTTTCCGTCACTGGGGACACGACGCTCTGTTGTGACTCGACCGCACGGGTGAGTAGCAGTGGGGTAGCAATCAGAAGGAAGATGTTCATCGGAACAGGACCCAAAAACGTTCCAATGTGCAGGCGGGACGTGTAGCTGCAACTCCTCCGTTAGGAAAAGGGGCAGGGGTCCATCAACCTGAGGAAAGCGGTCCCGAGAACTTTTCTCATCACAATTGACGCGACACTCCCCGGTCACCCAGTTTTTGTCATGGTCATTTAGTAGGTAGAGAGCAGAGGCTCCGTCGAGCTTCGTGGTGACGATGAACACCACCTTCTTGTTTTTTTCTTTACAGATCGAGGGCCCATGTTTCCAGCCACCAGGTAGGTCCCTGGACGAGCGGTGTATGTAGTACAACCCCCGTGTCTGGTGGGTCGAGTGGATCTTCGCGGCCCCGGGAGGGACGCTCGGAAAATCAGGTGCTTCCGTCGTGGCCCGAGCATTTTTCTCCCTGGGGGTAGATAGGAGTGCTTCAGAAGTTCGTCTTGGCGAAGGGAGCCCTTGCCGGGCTTGAGACAGAAGGTGCAGTCCTTTGATAGGCGCTTCCCACATTGCTCCAACCGAACGGCCAATATCGAGAAGGATATGTTCCTTTCTCCTTGGGGGAGATAGTTCTCCATCCCTTGCATTTGCCGCCTTGGGGAAGGCTTACGCACAGACGCCTTCTTTCGCCAGAGCCCGCCACGATGACGGGGCCCATGGGGCCGCCACACCACGCCGGGATTCTTGTTCCGCGACACTCCGGCCACCGCAGGGCGTGTATTTTGGAGATGAGCGCGTGTCTTTCTTCGACGTGGCCGGGTCGTTTGCCCATGGAACTCCTTGATCGTTCGGCGAGGGCCGACGTAGTCCTCCGAGGGCGCTTGCGTAAACCTCCATAGTCTTGGTTGCCGGGGCCACTAGCCGGGCCTCGGCGGGGGAGCTTCGTGGTTCAGCGCGGTTGTTTCCATGGCTGCCGCCCGAGACAGGGCGGCGTAGATCATCGGTCTTCTTTGTAAGAGGCATGCGACTGGATCCCGACTCAAATAAGTAGAGACATCTCAGTCCCCTACCCGGCGCGCCAAATGTCGGTTTCCAAGAACCTACATATGAGTTGTGATCAACAACCCTTTGAGAGTTCGGCCAGGGACTGAACACGTCCAACTATCCTAAGTCGTGAATAATGTATGGTAGATGAACACGAAGAACTACCCAGGTTCGGGCCACCTTTGTGGTGTAATAACCTACTACTGCTTCGTTGTGTTGAATTGGTAGAGAGCTACAATGTGTATTACAATGGTGAAGTCAACCTTTGCCTCTGTTGCTTGTGTGAAAGATCGACCCCTTGAGAGGTCCCGGACTACCCTATTTATAGTGTCTAGATGGGGACTGGCTTGGTCGGGAGCATACCCCAACGGGCCTGTACAGGCAGTACTACTGAGGTATGGCCGTCCGGAGCATGCATGTACGAGTGATGATGTCGTCCTTCTGGGCCAGGTGAATACCCACCAGATACTTCCCGGTTGTCCTACCGCTTCGAGACTATAGCGGTGTAAGCGACGAGTGAATATAGCCGTACCAACAGTCGATGGCTTCAGCTGGAAGGAAACGGTACGAGGAGGCGTGCAGAGCAAGGGTCTCCATCCCTCAAGTCATGACGGGAACCTCTTCTTCCCGGATGCACCCAGGCTCCTTCCCAGACAGACCCGTGAAAAGAAAGTGTATCTTCGGAGACCGAACAATACCCGTCGAATATTAGGAAGTCCTCCTGTCCCCTCCTCTGGTTCCATGAGAGGTCCTCTGATTCGCTCGTATAGTCCGGTGTGCCAGGCTGTCACTATCCTAGTTTGCTTTGCTCCGACACAGTTCTAAGTGAAAGTTCAACTTAACAATCTCCACTGCAGTACCGGTATATAAACAATGCTTTGGAACAAAAGGCAATTTTTTGTGTGCCTCTAGGATCCGGTGGGGGATTACTGGAATTTGGTCTATTTTTGGGCCAGCCCAATAGTATTTTGAAAATTCCTAATAAATCCTAGAGGCCCGCTCAACCCATTCATGCAAGACAAGAGGTGGGACTAAAGTTTAGTCCCATACTTCTCACTTAGTAGGAGTTGGACCTCTTTATAAGGGAGATTGTTTCTCCACGTGGATGAACATGAGAACAAGAGAGACATACACGCGCGCTCGTCCTTCGCCGCTTGTCTCGCGCCACGGGTTGCGGGAATGAGCCGAGCCGTTGTCTAAATTTTTGCCATGCATGACTGGTATGCGAAAGGTCGCACGAGAGCTGAAATATTTTTTCTCTAGTGGAGAATGAATACGAACGTTGCACCCTTCGGCTGCTGGCTGTTCGCTTCGTCTCTCGTCTTTTCGTTTCGTCTTCCATCGCTGCCGGTTCGCCTCCTCCTTCTGTGCTTATAAAAGAGAGGTCGCTCCTCTTCATAGAGACACACCAGAACATCATCTTCCTCACGCCATCAAGTTTTAAACTCTGAGCTGCTGCTAGGTTTTCCCCCATCTCGGCTTGCGACGTGCACCGCAGGTCGGGACAGTAAGCCTCTGAAACCCCACCTCTTTGAGTCCTATACGGGAGAAGGGTGATAAGGTTTTTGAGGAGCGCTCTGCGTGACTACTGACCTCTGCATCACGGACGCCTCGGACGCCGATGACTACTTCCCCAAAGACGACTTCTTCCCCAACGTCGGTAACCTCTTCAACGACATGGCCGGCGACAACGTCAACGCCAACATCAATGCTACTGCCGCACCTTAGTATGTGTTCGCGTTTTTCCTGTTCGAGATCCTGCTAGAGTTTCTTCTTCTAGTATCTCTTTTAAATGTGTTCCGCTCTAGTTCACATCTTCACATCTTGTTTGCCTACTCTTTGTTAGATTGCATGACTTGTTTTATCTCTGTTATGATAGTCATGTTTTATCTACTATTTCTGTTAATAAAATCATATGGTAAATTGCTCATATTTCCAACAATCTCTTCATCATGTTCCAACATGAAGTTTCCTTGTTTTCGAAGCATACCATTCGCTACCAAATGAAAATATATTTTTGTGTTGCCTCCCTCGAGCAGGTTTTGTCGCTGGCTATTTAATACTTCCTCCGTAAAAAAATGTCTAAACGCTTTTATATTTCTTTACAGAGGGAGTACGATTTTTGTTCCTTCTCAGTCGGAGATGAGCTAAGCGCTTATGGCATCATGCCATCATGTACAAGGTCTTCATCCGACAAAACCGCGGCCACTGGTGTTCTTTTGGCATGGATTAGTTGTCAATAATTTTTAACAATTCTTGTTTCTCTTCATCTGCTAAGCGCTCATCGACATCATGGTTAAGGATTAAGTCTACATCGTCATGTGACAAGATCGTGACCTCTGATTTGTTTTTCTTGTGACTGTCTTAGACGTCGTATCCTGGCTTGCCATTTTGCCACAGGGAAGTCCCCTGTTGCTCGTGGACAGAGCATTGGGACACCATGTCAAAGAAACTTTCCTCGTGAGGCAGCCTAACTCAAATAAAGTGTTTACCGGCCAAACCCTGTCTCCGGCAGTCCGGCGTCCGCCCCGCCGCGTTTGTTCGCTGGCTTTGACCTCGGAGTCGTTCCACAAAAGAATTACGCTCTCAACACAGCTAGATTTGATGTTATCCTTAAAACAATCTTTCGCCCCCGCTTTATAGGTGTGTCTAAGACACATCTAATTATGACGTAGTTATTGCACATCTAAATGATTAAATCAAGCATAAAAAGAAGAAAAAAAAGAAAAAAAATATCCACACGAATATTCACGTAAGATCAATGATATAAAACTTAGATGTGCAATATTTATGTCACATCTAGATGTGCTTTAACAAAACTGTTATAACAAAGCAACAGCCCAACCAGTTGCCACTTGGTGTTAGCCAGATTTAGTGTTATCCTCAACATAAGTACTATCACCCTTACGTAGCAGGTTGTCTCCAAGGTCTTGGCCTGCAGGTCGTCACCTTTTGACTTTCGAGTTTTGATGAGTTCGACACGCTATAAAAAGGCTTTGAGGTCTAAGCTTCTCGTCACCACAGCACCACCAAAGCAGAACCCTAACAAAGCAACTATCCACTAATCCGCTTATCATTCCTTCCTTCGCGCCGATCGCCAACGTCTGCAATGGCCAACCATGGCGCCGCCGCTCTCCTGATCGCGTCCCTTCTCGTCGCCGTCACCCTCGCCGACGCCAGGGTGGCCGTGCAGGTGCGCCGCGACCTGAACGAAGGTACGTGTCCATGGACTCCACCCGATCCATGGTAGCGTCCGTGTTCCACGAACCAGTGATAACTGTACCTTACTACTGGAACTACGTCTTGATCTGGATTCTGACTCCTGAAACGTGCGTGCGTGCGATCGAGCTGCAGCAGGTCACGTGGTGCCGGCGAGCGACGCGAAGGCGGTGGCGGCGCTGACGTGCAGCAAGGTGCAGGGGCTGAAGGCGGGCGAGACCTGCTTCTCCGTCGCGCTGCTCGGAGGCCTGACCCTGGAGTCGTTCCTCGTCTTCAACCCCAACATCGACTGCGGCAAGACCTTCATCGGCCAGTGGGTCTGCCTCCACGCCTCCACTGCTTGACCAGTTGCTGCACGCACCAGTGCACCGACCACCGCTAGAGCTATGAATCGAGGCGGCGGGTGCTCTCCTGTTTATACTTCCCTTGCAAAGTGTGTTTGCTGCTTTTGTGTTTGTTTTGAAAGATGCTGCTTGGTGTTATCTCGGGTGGACTAGTCCGCCGGTGTGTGTTTGTTGTACCAATCAATAAATGCTAGTCTATGTGGTGTACTGGTGTGGCAATCGGTCTCCAAATTACCATCGTTTAACAAAAAACTTCCAATCTATCTATCATTTGTGATGGCAGTAGTACAAAGTACGCCGGGAGTAATAAAAAGTACAACCAGGTGTCTAACAGCATCCCCAATAGAAGATGTAAATTTGGAGATGTAAAAGCAGGAGATATAAAATTTACATCTTTAAAAAGTCCTTTTTACATCTTCAAAAAAGGGTCAACTCCAACAGATGATGTAAAACGGAGATGTAAAAGTACAACTCTAATATGTGATGCAAAATGAAGATGTAAATTTGGCGACCGGCTGATGTACAACCGTTGTACAGCTACACAATTTCACATAAAAACATTATGAATTGAAATTTAAAAATTTAATGTGTCCACAATATCAAATTATTACATAATCATCAAATGCAACAAAGTTCTTGCACAATACAACAAACAAATTATGAAACTAGGTGGCTCTTTCACCATGCCATTTTCAATACTCCTCCATCAAATCCTTGTGAAGTTGATCGTGCGCATCGGAGTCTCTAATTTCATTGTACACCTTCATGAAGCATTTGATTCGCTCCTCTCTTCGCATTGGCATAACGCGTACGCCCATCAAGTGATAGAAGGTGTAATCTAAACCCTGTCCATGCTCATTCTCAATGATCATGTTATGCATGATCACGCAAGCAGTCATGATATACCAAAGGATTTTTTTAATCCCAGAATCTAGATGGACCTCGCACAATAGCAAATTGGGATTTCAAAAATCCCAAAAGCCCTCTCAACATCTTTCCTAGTAGCCACTTGTGCATTGTGAAAGGTGAGTTCTTTCTTACCTTGGGGTTTTGCAATTGGCTTGACAAAAGTACTTCACTTCGGGTAGATGCCATCCGCAAGATAGTACCCGTAGTTATATGTGCGGCCATTTGCTTCGAAGGTCACCGGTGGTGCTTTTCCATTTGCTAACTTGGCAAAAAGAGGTGACCGGTTGAGCACATTGATGTCATTGCAAGATCCATGCATCCCAAAATATGAATGCAAAAACCATGTTTCTTGATCCGCAACGGCCTCAAGAATGTTAGTGGCATCCTTCCCACGTCCCTTGAACTGTCCATGCCATGCTCTTGGGCAATTTTTCCACTTCCAATGCATGCAATCGACGGACCCTAGCATACCTGGAAACCCACGAGCTTTGTTCATCTCCAACAGCCTCTGAGTGTCCTGAGCATTGGGAGCTCTCAAGTAGTCTACACCAAACACTTCTACCATAGTCTTTGCAAATTGTTTGACATAGAAGATAGGGGTGCTCTCTGTCATTGCCAAGTTGTCATCAACGTAGTCTGCCGGAACATCGTAGGCCATCATGCGCAATGCGGGAGTGACCTTCTGTTCGGTGCTATGTCCAAGCAACCCTGCACAATTCCTCCTCTGCTCGAAGGATCGATCATGCTGTTTCACGGAATTGCAAATGTGGATGAACAAGTCTTTGGACATCCTGAACCGACGTCGGAAGTACCTCTCTAGAAAAACGGGTGATGAACCGAAATAGTTGTGCATCAACTTGTTGTGCGCCTCAACCCGTTCTCTCCGCATGAATGCACGACCATACACGGAACCATCGTGCTTCGGCGTCTTCCCCTTGTGCATCACCACTAGCATAGCAATGTCCTCTTCTTCGTTCAAATCAAACTCCTCATCAGACGAGGAATTGTCCACGAAAGAGGAGTCACACGAGCTCATCTACAACGCGGAAAATCACCGTCAAAGTAACTCTCCAAACCCAACAAAAAAACCCGTCAAGTTTCATCGTTTTTTACCTTTGGGAATGTCATCAAACACCTTGCTTGCGGGGTGGAAGAAATCGGTCGGCTGTAGGTTGGGCAGTCGTTCGACGGTGAGGAGTGCGGGCGGCGGCGACTGCTAGGCAGAGGGGATGGCCGCATGTCGGCAGAGAAGTAGGCGGGAGTTCGGCGCGGCCGACGGGCGGCTTCGCACGGTCGGAAGAACGGCCAAGCCTCGTGGCCGTCGGGCGGGCGGCGTGGCGCTCCTCCCCAACTACAGCGGGGGGTCTTGAGCTAGGAAGGAGCCTAGCCCATCGTAGACCTCGCCGGCGGAGCTATTTAGGCCAGCCACAACCGCCGGAGATGCTTCGATTCGGCGGCGGTCGAAAGTGAATCGCCGGCTGCGGGCAAGCGGCGGGGGACGGGGCGGCGAAGTCACGGGCGGCGGGCACGTTGATTTGGTGCGGATTCGGCTGACGGCGGAGTTAGGCGGGCGGCGACTGTTCGCGCGGAAGGCAACTGAACGACAGCTGGTGGGTTGGCGGGCGGTTGTGTTTTTACATCTCCTAGAGATGGAGATGCAAATTTGCATCGCGATGTGTTGTAGTTTACATCTCCGAAAGACGGAGATGTGATTTTTTTTGTATCTACACCATCTGTTGGAGAAGTGTTTTGGGGCCTCGGAGATGCAAAAAATAGTTATTTTTACATATACATCTTCTATTGGAGATGATCTAAGTTCGTACACCACCTAGCGATGGACAACTCGCTACAAACAAGGAATTCGGTACAGTTGGGCAGATAATTTAAATAAGCCATTCTACGGGGTTATTTGAAAATTGTGGAAGCTTGGTTTGATCAAGTTGATGAGTATTGGAAACAAGTTGTAGCACTTACTCTGGAAAATTATATTGAAGCACATAACTTGTTAAAGATTACACAACGCTTTGAATTTGAATGAGGCCATGCCCCTTCTTTTTCATAAAATGAGGCCGCATAGGACTGAAAAATGTTTTCTAAAAGAAAGAATGCAATAGTTTTAGCCCAACATCAGAATTATAAATGGTCTTACAGATATACTTCTTACGAGATTTCTTTTAATCACTCTATTTGGTATATGAAACTCATTGACTTCATTTTCTAGTGAATGTACTTGCTTTTTAGAGGTATGAACTTGTTTTTTGATGCACTAGAAGCTTTCTCTTTTCCACTTATGGGACTTTTGGGGAAAAAAACTTTCTCCTTTCTACTTGAGTTAAGCAGGCCGCACCAGGAAAAGTACATGGATGAACCCATGACATATGAACCCACTTCACAAAACTTATTTTTAAATGACAAAAAAAGTGAAAAAAAAGTTTCACGCATGCATCTTCACATTTTATGTATGCGCAGAAAGTTTCGTAAAAAATATTTTTTCTTTGGTTTGTGCAAAAAAGACAAAAACAAATGTATCGTGCAACACTATTTAGAAGCACTAAAATTTGTCTTTTTGAGAGGCAAAGTAAAAAGAGTTTTTTTCACAAAACTTTATGCTGCACACACATGTTGTGAAGATGTATGTGTGAAATTTTTGTTTCGTTTTTTTTGGCATTTCTAAACATGTCTAAAATGCATTTTTTTTAAAAATGGGTTCATATGCAGTGGGTTCAGGACGTCCCCACTCGCTGCACCAGACATTTTCTTTTAGCAAAAAGTAGTATTACAACCATCGCATCCTGTGGGCCGTGGTATTCCTTGGGCTGAATGGGTTTCATCTTGGGCTGCAGAAAATTAAGGCTCTCCGGAGGTCTGCTCGAGCCCCTTCCCCTTTCGTCGCTGGCACCGATTTCGCCATGGTCCATGAGGCAATGAGTGGTCACCGGCGGCGGCAGCGGCGGCTGCTAGGCGATTTCCGCTGCACTGCCTTTTATCGCTGTCATTTTACCTGGACGCGAAGCTCACTCACCCAACTCCGGAGTGTCGTCTTTGGTCTACAGTTCGAACCTGGTGCGCCATTTCTTCTGCAATTAAAATTGCTGTTAGAGATTCTTGGCTTATTATGTTTGGTTTTCCATAATTTTGTGTGTTGTGTGTGGTATGGAAAGACGGATCGTGCAAAAATGGAGTCGATGGAAGAGAAAGGGGCGAGGTCTGGGCACCCATCCCCTCCAGTCCTCCACCCATTTTCTTCTGGAAGTGCTGGAAGTCCTGTAGACACGCCGTGGATCAGTAAAATATTTGAGCATGGTAATTGCCAACCACGCCCTTGTGGTGCAGATTACAACAGTTTCACAATTGTGGACAATGAATGAAGATTGCCATCTTTGTTGCACAGGCGCAGCTGGTTCATTCTTCTTGTGAAGATATGTTGGGGTTAGATAAGTCAAGAGTCAGTCCACGGTCAAAACTCACTACCTCTGGTGGAACCGTGGAAAGGATGTCCCTAATTATTTGTGGTCAGTGTGTAGTATGATTATTCTTCTACAGACATAAGAGAGTCACATCCCAGCATTGACTGCAGCCATCTTCCATGTTTTATTAGCAATTGGAAAATTGCTTTCATGGAATCTTCAAAGCTGGCAACCCCGGATGTTCATGGTCTGTGGAGACATTTGCTGGAAAAAAAGTTCATGCCATCTTGCAACGATCACAACTAGTATTCTGCTTACCCTGCTCACCCCTTGATTCATTACTTCGAGAAACTCTCAGAGGTATGGAAATTTGAGATCTGCTTATGTTATGCCCTCCTTTTAGTATAACTCTCTTTCTCTCCTTCTGAACTGTTTTGGTTTGCAATTTGCCCAGTTTATGCTTGGAGAAAGCCATGTTGGTCGAAATAAGCTACTTGAAGAAGTGCACAGTTGTTGTTCTGCTGATTCTATCTGTGTTAGCAATAAGATGTTTCGCAGCTACCACGCCAAGAGACAGCATCACACTCGGTGAATCCATTTCTGATGGGCAGAGCCTTATTTCTAGTAACAAGAAATTTGTGCTTGAATTTTTTAGCCCTGGAGCTTCAAGCCACCGATATATTGGTATATGGTATAACAGTGTCCCAAGAGGAACGGCTGTATGGATTGCTAACAGGAATAATCCAGTACAAGATAAGTCGGGCGTACTTAAGTTTGATGATGTCGGTAATCTGATAGTCCAGAATGGCACAGGCAGCTCGTTTATAGTTGCTTCTGGTTCTGAGGTGGGATTGAGGGACAGGGAGGCTGCAATACTGGATAATGGCAAATTTGTGCTAAGGAGCATGACCGACCATTCAAATATCACATGGGAGAGCTTTGCCTCTCCTACTGATACATGGCTCCCTGAAATGAATATTACACTTGGAAATTTGCTGACATCATGGAAGAGCTATGATGATCCAGCAACGGGAGATTACACTTTTGGTTTTGGACCGAGCATAGTTAATGCATCAGCATCACAATTCATTATTAACTGGAATAGGATTTCATTTTGGACAAGTGCACCCTGGAATGGTGACACGAATTCTCTCATTCCAGAACTGAAATCTATAGGTATCATCCCTGTTTCATTTCAGTGTGACAACCTTACATGCATGTACACTCCCAACCCTGCTGGCATAATGACTAAGATTGTTTTGGATAAAAGTGGTTCACTGAACATAACACAGTTCGATTCGGAAGCCAAATTGTGGACATTGTTATGGAGACAGCCACCCAGTTGTGACGTGTCTAATTTATGTGGAGTTTATGGTGTATGCAACAACAGTGTGTTACCAGCATCTGTATCAGCACCAGTATCCCTTTGTCAGTGTCCAGAAGGATTTGCACCACAAGACCAATCAAATTCCAGGAAAGGGTGCACCAGAAAAACCCCACTGCAGTGTAATGGTGATAGGTTTGTTGATATGCTTAATATGACGCTTCCTGACAACAGACAGAAGCTGTCTGTTGAGGAAAAAAGTGAATGTGAATTTGCCTGTATGAAAGATTGCTCTTGTACGGCATATGCTCATTCACTATCCGATGGTTGCAGCTTATGGCATGGCAACCTAACAAACTTGCAGGATGGAGTTGAAATTCTTCATCTTCGTGTAGCTGCATCAGAATTACATGGTAAAGGACTAGTGCCATTGGGGAGACAATATGTGAAGATAGGGTTAATTGCAAGAAAACAAAAACATCATTGTCAAGTGACAAGCTCTGTTTTTTTGCAGGTCACAAAATGCTTTGGATAGCGTATGTACTTCCGTCAGTTGCATTCCTTGTCTTTTGTCTCGTCTCTTTTATTTGGATTAGGAGATGGAAAAATAAAGGTAACATTCTGAGTTGGAAAAAATAATTCATAGTTAAAGAACATGACATGTCTTAGTCTGATAAACACATGATAAGTCCCCTTTTATGAATCAGGGAAAGGAAAAGAGCATGATCACCCCCTCGTCATGGCTTCAGATGTAATGAAACTTTGGGAGAGCGAAGACACAGGCTCTCACTTTATGATGCTTTCCTTTTCACAGATAGAAAATGCCACAGACAACTTCTCAACTGAAAACAAGCTTGGAGAAGGAGGGTTTGGCCCTGTGTACAAGGTTAATTATTACTTTTAGTTTTATTTGTTAATAGTTTGCTAGAATTTCAATATGAAAGGGTGCTAATTATAATAATTTCGTCTGAAGCATGTATAGCTTTGTGTTTAGCCAAGTAACGATAGTGAATGTTCTTATCCTTGTGATTGCAATAAATTAAAAACAGACTGATTGAAAGGGGGAAATGGAGCGTATCTGTCCAGTGGTCCTGTAAGATGTTCATAGTTACAACATCCTCCACTTTTTAGTCATGTGTGGCAAATACGTTGTGTTGTTTGATCAAGCAGTTCGGCAAATTCAATATACATCAAACCATCAAATCAATATCATGGATAGTGGTAGTTGGGAGGTGAATCTATTTCTAAGATATGACTGTACAAATGTCTGACTGTGGAAAATTTGACACAATGCTCCAGGGCAACTTACCAAATGGACAAGATGTTGCTGTTAAGAGACTTGCAGCGAATTCAGGGCAAGGACTACCAGAGTTTAAGAATGAAATCTTATTAATAGCCAAGCTTCAACACAGCAATTTAGTTGGACTCTTAGGTTGCTGCATTGACGGGGAAGAAATGTTACTAATCTATGAGTATATGCCAAACAAAAGCTTGGATTTCTTCCTATTTGGTATTTTCATTTTTATATAAATATCCCTACTTCACATAGCTATATTTTTCTTCCATGCCTTCTTGAACTAATCAAGTCTTAATTTTGCAAGAACAATCGAGAAGGGCTTTCTTAGTCTGGGCAATGCGTCTTAACATAATTGAAGGGATTGCACAAGGTCTTATTTATCTCCACAAGCATTCTCGGCTGAGAATTATTCACAGGGACCTGAAACCAAGCAACATTTTGTTAGACACTGATATGAACCCTAAGATCTCAGACTTTGGAATGGCAAGAATATTTGATCCTAAAGGAGGACTAGCTAACACGAAAAGAGTCGTTGGAACATAGTAAGCAGTTCTATTGGTATTTTACATGTAAAGTGGAAGAATCACTATACTGAGAAATGAACATCGAATTTACTAGATTATTGTTCTTTCAGTGGCTACATGGCTCCCGAATATGCTATGGCAGGTATTTTCTCTGTCAAGTCCGATGTATTTAGCTACGGGGTACTGCTTCTGGAGATCATCAGTGGACTAAGAAATGCCGCAGCTCGTGGACATGGCAACTCCCTAAACCTCCTTGGTCATGTGGGTCAAAGTTCCAACAAGCTCAAACTGTTCTATAGTTGTTGTACCTGATTTTTTATTCTAATTTGATGTCTGCAACTGAACTTTGCAGGCATGGGAGCTGTGGAAAGAAGGCAGATGGCGTGAGCTCATTGACAAATCCTTGCACGGTGCATGTCCTGAGAATATGGTGCTAAGATGCATTCACGTCAGCCTGTTGTGCGTTCAGGAGAATGCTGCTGATCGGCCCTCCATGGCCGAAGTCATTTCCATGATTACCAACGAAAACGCCACCTTACCGGCCCCAAAACAACCTGGTTTCCTCTCCATGTTGCTTCCGACTGAAGCTGATGTCCCTGAAGGAAGTTTCTCTCTGAACGATTTGTCAATTACTGCCCTGGATGGTAGGTAGTACTTTCTCCATTAGATGTGGACCTCTGCCTGAAGATGCAAGTGTGCTACATTTGCTTCTGAATAGATGTATGCTCATATGAGTATCATGTTATCCCATGATATTGACTGGAACTTCTTAAGTGCTTTGTCTCAAGATATTAATTGTCATTATTATAAGGCAGTAAGTTCAGGAGAAGCTGTGTTTGGTACACCCTCTGCTCCTAAATATAAGACGTTTTGGCAGTCAATTTAAACTGCCAAAACGTCTTTCATTTAGAAACAGCGGTAGTAGTACATGTTTTGACATATTCAGTTCTAGGTTAACAAAACTGCCCTGTAATCGGTTAATCCCTCCCAGGAGGGGATTGGAGAGGATTGGAGGGGATTTGAGGTGGATTTTGACTTGTAGGGGATTTAATCCCTCTCAATCCCCTCCAAACCTCTTTAAATCTGAAGGACCGAACAAGGCCTTATTGGTTAACGTAGATCAAATCATATGGTCGAACCTCTTGGATGAAAAGAAAACCCTTTTTGTTTTACGGGAGGTCGATGTAATAACCGTCACAGGTACTCTACTTCTTGCCACTATTTTCATCTAATTACTTAGTCGCGTTTGCTAATCATCAGACACCTGACATTTTTTGCTCACGATAGTCAATTCCACTGAGGCTGAAAACGGGGCGACGTGTCAAGTGCAACGAGGAGCGTCGACCCCCGCGAAGGACACAGTAAATCAACTCCATCGAGGAAACGAGATTCTGTCTCCTCCTGCAGCCAGGCTCCAGCGTACCTGTTACACTGGAGACTGAACTACACTGACCGGACAGATCGAGACTGATAGACAACAATCCCATTCCTCCACCGTTATCATCTTTTTTTTCCCCTGCTATCGATTCGTTCTTGTTTCTCCACTGTCACTGCGCTACCACCAACGTGGAGCAAGACAGTTTCAAACAAACAAAAAAGTGAGCAACGTGAGGGTAAAATATTAGGGCCGGTCAAAATCACACGGCCATCCAAGAATATTACAGTACAAAGCAGTTCCATAGGAATCACAGATGGGATTACCCCGGGGCCCGGCCTGTAAATGTTAGGAACATACGACATGTCCATGCGGTTCTCAGCATAAGCAGTATCGCCCGTACCTCGGACGCCGTCTCCAAGGCCATGGCCGGATTCCCTTCGTCACGCTCTCCATCTTATCGACCTTCGAGTGTCGAGCTCGTTGTTACGCTATAAAAAGGGCTAGTGCTAAGCTTTCTCATCACCACCAAAGCAGAGCCTGACGAGCACCTCTATCCGCTTATCCTTTCTTTGCGTCGGCAGCATCTGCATCTGCAATGGCCAACCACGGAGCCGCCGCTCTCCTGATCGCGTCCCTTCTTGTGGTCGCGGTCACCCTCGCCGACGCCAGAGTCACCGTGCAGCTGCAGCGCGACAGTGTTAACGGAGGTACGTCCATGCCAACCCGTCAACATCATCCAGCTGATCTGCATGTGTAGCAGTGGCCAGATGTGCTGGATTATGACCATATTTGGACGTGCGCCTGTCCGTGCGTTTCGCAGGTTATGCGGCGAACAAGAAGGCGGTGCCGGCGCTGACGTGCAACAAGGTGGGCGCGGTGCAGACGGGCGAGACCTGCTCCTCCCTCGCGGAGAGCGCCGGGCTGACCCAGGAGGACTTCCTGGGCTTCAACCCCAACATCAACTGCGTCAGGATCTTCGTCGGCCAGTGGGTCTGCTTCGACGCATCCTCTGCCTAACGCACGGTTGCATTGCATGTACGTGCGCAGCATCGCTAAGTTGCTGCTACTTTATGAATAAAGGAGGCTAGCGTATACCTCCGCCACTACTCGAGTTGAGTTTACTGCTTGTGCTTCCCTCGCAAATGGATCGAGGTGGTAGTCCGTCACTCTGTCTTTGTGCCAGCTTTGGCTTAGAAACTGGATCGGTTGGTTTGCGCTTGATTACCAGTGCGTTTGCCTCGTGTGTCTCTTTCCTTGGCTGCTCCTGTTACTGATTGGCACTGTGTTACTTCCGTAAATTTGGTCCGTGTGTCATGGATGATATCGCAGTCTCGAATATCACGGTTGCCCCTAAGAGTATTTCTAGTCCTTCCCTCTAAGTGCTATATTTCTCTAAGAGCATCTGCAACCGGGCATCCAAAAACAGTATCAAACGTCCGTTCGGACGAACCGGTCAAAAGAAAATCGACCCATCCGGACGTCTCAAACCAGTCTCAAACGCACGGGATATCTGACGATATCCAGCACAAATGTAGGGCGGATATGGACGGCCCTAGCGCACCCGGGCACGTCAGCCACCTCTGACCCGACAGGTCCGGCCCACCACCGACTCTACGATTGTCCCACAAAAAATCCCAATTCGTCCCCTTCTCCGAACCCTAACTCACCCGCTCTTTACTCTCGCTCTGTCCTCTCCTCTTCCCTCTCCGATTCTGATCCAGTCCAGCGACATGTCGAGCTCCGGCAGCCACTCCGGCTCTGACCTCGACTACGAGGAGGAGCTGGCCTTCCGCATTGCCATGGAGCGATCAAAGGTGAACGCCCGGGGCAGCTCCAGATCTGCACCGTCGCTGCTCCCGCACCGGCGCAGCACGGACGCCGGAGCTGGCCCATCCCGCCCCTCGCGTAGCTCCGCCAGGGCCGCGATGTCCGCTCTGCCCCCGTGTCATCCCTCCCCTCGCCGGACGCTGCTCCACGCGAGCAGTGGTGGGTACTAGTGCCCGTGCTGCCGACTCGCACGCGCACTTTCGAATCGGAGGTGCGCGCCGCCCGCGCGAGAGGCGGCGGGCGATGGAGAGGGACATGGCGGAGCAGTCCATGCGCCGCCGCCGCGGGTTGCCGGCGGAGCCCGACGAATACGAGCGGCTCCTCGCTTGGGTCTACCGTCGGTCGCTGACGACGGAGGAGACGGACGCTCGCCACCTACGGTGGAAGAATGCGAAGGCGCTCCGACTTGCCATTGAGTAGTCAGAGCGTGAGGCGAATGAGGCAGTGGAGGAGGCGGCTCGGGTGGCGAAGCTGAAGCGGCAGCAGGACATGGCCTTCCGCTGGATGAAGGGGCCGATCCTCCTCTCCAACTCCTCGTCCGAGGACGGCGCCGACCACAAATCCACCTCCTCCGAAGACGACCAAGATCCTCCACTAGCCATGGACGCCTACAGTTGCGCCGGCGGCCAGAAGGGCAAAGGCCCGACGAGGAAGTGCTGGAGAGCCTCACTACTGAGAAAGGGCTTATAGGTGAACCCCCATTAGTGGCGGGCGCAGTCTAGCACCCGCCACAGCTAATCTGAAAAATTAACAGTGATGGGTGCAAAAACATACCCACCACTGCTATTGGCTTACCAGTGGCGGGCGCCAGTTTGCGCCCGTCATTATTAAGAGGCGTCCAGACTTGTCATGGGACAAATGTTAGCTGTGGCGGACAGAAAATTGCGCCCCCACTGTTACCCGAGTTACCAGTGGCGGGCAGCAATATGTACCCACCGTATCTATTTTTTTGTCTCGCGGAAAATCTGTTCAAAAATTGTAGTGGCGGGTTTTGATATGTGCCCTTCACTGGTAACCCAAATGACAGTGACGGGTTGTGTGTTGTACCCGCCACTTCCTAAAATCCCACCGAATCCCACTTAAGCCCACCGAAGCCCACTTCGTGTCTAATACCTAACCCTAACCCTCTGGTACGTCCATCGCTATCTCCCCCATCCGCTGCCCTTATCCCCTCCTTCTTCCAACTCCCCTGCTCCCCTCCATCGGTCTGCTTCTCCCACCACGCCAGCCTCCTCCACGCTCCCCACTAACGATCCCCTCGCCCTCTCCTCCATGCTTCCCGCGGCCTGCATCCTGTTCCGCGGCTAGGGTTTCGCCTCCCCATCTTCTTTGTCGGGATCTGCCATAGGTGGCGACGTCGAGGCAAGAGGTCACCGGATCCGACACCGCCGTGGCCAAGGTATGTCCTTCCCCTCCTTCTTGGCCGGGATCAACCCTCTTCTCCTAACCTCATCTTTTCCTCCTGCCCTTACCTCTGTTGCAGTTCGACATGGAGCGGACGAGACGGGGACAACGATCGGAGGGCGGTCCACTACCTCCCCCCGGGCCTCACGGTGGTCGGATCCACTGGCAAAGGCCTCGTTGCGGCTGGATTTACTAGCTACTGCCTCGTGGCGCCCCGAATACACAACCACACCTTGCTCCAACAACCGCCCCTGCCGCCTCACCTTTCTGTGCGCCGGACAACGTCGTCAGGTACCAGCCCTGTTTTTCTATATGATGGCCACTAGGATCTGAAACTGTTGGCATGCAACACTTGCACGGGATACTCTGCTTGAATATTTTATGTTAACATCAAGAAGAAAAGGGAACAAACTGTTGGAAATATGCCCTAGAGGCAATAATAAAGTTGTTATTATCATATTTCCTTGTTCATGATAATCGTTTATTATCCATGCTAGAATTGTATCGATCAGAAACTCAGATACATGTGTGGATACATAGGCAACACCGTGTCCCTAGTGAGCCTCTACTAGACTAGCTCGTTGATCAAAGATGGTTAAGGTTTCCTAACCATAGACATGAGTTGTCATTTGATAACGGGGTGACATCATTAGGAGAATGATGTGATGGACAAGACCCAACCGTAAGCATAGCATTTGATCATATTAGTTTATTGCTACTGCTTTCTTCCTGTCAAGTATTTGTTCCTAAGACCATGAGATCATGCAACTCCCTGGCACCGGAGGAATGCCTTGTGTGTATCAAACGTCACTTCGTAACTGGGTGATCATAAAGGTACTCTATAGGTATCTCCAAGGGTGACTGTTGGGTTGGCATGGATCGAGACTGGGATTTGTCATTCCGTATGACGGAGAGGTATCTCTAGGCCTTCTCGGTAATACAACATCACAAGAAGCTTCCAAGCAATGTGACTAAGGAGTTAGTCACGGGATCTTGTATTACGGAACGAGTAAAGAGACTTGACGGTAACGAGATTGAACCAGGTATGGAGATACCGACGATTGAATCTCGGGCAAGTAACATACCGCTGGACAAAGGGAACTGCATACGGGATTGATTGAATCCTTGGCATCGTGGTTTGACCGATAAAGATCTTCATGGAATATGTGGGAACCAATATGGCCATCCAGGTCCCGCTATTGGTTATTGACCGGAGAGGTGTCTCGGTCATGTCCACATGATTCTCGAACCCGTAGGGTCCGCACGCTTAACGTTCGGTGACGATATAGTATTATTGGGTTATGTATGTTGGTGACCGAATGTTGTTCGGAGTCCCGGATGAGACCCCAGACATCACGAGGAGCTCCGGAATGGTCCGGAGGTAAAGACTTATATATGTGAAGTCATATTTTGGCTACCGGAAAAATTTCGGATTTTTCCGGTATTGTATCGGGAAGCTTCTAGAAGGTTCCGGAAACTTCCGGAGGAGTCCGGAAGTCCACCAAGGGTTCCACCACATCGCAAGCGTTTGCATGGGCTGACGGGAGGCGTCCTGGCCTTATTGGGCCAGGCGCACAAGTCCCTCAAGGCCCATGTGGCTTGGGAGAGGTGGAAAGTCCACCTGTGTAAGGAAAGGGAGGGAATTGGACTAGGAGTCCAACTCCTCCCCCTTGGCTGCGCCCTAGGGCTTGGAGTGTAGGAGATATGCCCTAGAGGCAATAATAAATGTTATTGATCTATAACTGCTATGGTTCTCGAGTCTACAATAACCACGAGGCTCGGAGGAAGACTCATATGCACGTGTGGAATAATAAACGGTAAAATGTATTCCTAGTCTGGCCTCTAAGACTAGCTCAAGTGTTGCATGATGGTTCTGTTTTCCTGATCATGGGCATGTCTATGCCAGCAATTTTGAGGGCACAATGTTAGAAGAACATTTGTGTTGAATCGACCTGAATTGATGTTATGCTATGAGATACATTCGTCACAAGTTAAATGGTTAATAACACAGAGATGGTTAACGTTTGCATGATTCCTCAGACCATGAGAGTATCGAGTTTCTTCATGCTTGATTCATGAACTTTGGGGTTTGTTAAACGTCATCCGTAACTGGATGGCTATTACGGCGGCTTACGGGTTCATGGGAAAGTATGTCAAGTAACTTGATAGCTCAAGATTGGAATTTGCTCCTCCGACGATGGAGAGATATCTCTGGGCCCTCTTGGTGTTACGGTATCCATCATCGTCTGGCCAGACACTTTGTGATTTGATCACGGGGATGCCGGAACACGGTAACGAGAAAAGAGAACAATACCGGTAACGAGGTAACTGGCATAGTGGACAAGTTGTTGATCCACGGGGATGCCAACATGTCTCACCTCGGGTATTTGTAACATATCGCGAAGCAACAGGAATAGCACATGGCAACTGGAGGTTCACTCGAATATTCATTCGTGTGGGTATAGGGGTCAATATGGGTGTCCACGGCTCCGATGTTGATCATTGATCGGAAGGGGTTCCGGGTCATGTCTATACTTCACCGAACCTATAGGGTCACACGCTTAAGGGTCGTCTATCTGCTGAATACTAGACAGGGAGTCTAAGAGAAAATCACCGGAAAGGTTTCGGACAGCGGAAAATTTTCGCAGAGAGAACACCGGAACAGTTTCGGTAAAACTGAAAAGTTGTTTCAGGTGATACCATTAAGTCAAATTGGTTTTGGCACATGCCTGATAATTCTTGGAGGGTGCCAGAATCATTCTGGAAACTTCTGGGAATTTTCTGGAAGAAAAACCGGAAATGTTCCGGAGCTGCCGGAACCACTTTAGATGCTTTTCGCAGATGAAAATCACTAATCCGGAATTGTTCCGGAACGCATTGAAAATTATTTTAGTGGGTACTGGAAATGTTCTAAGCCCACATAAATATTTTCAGTTCGAACGGACGCTGAAAAATGTCGTCGTGAATAGTGAAAGTGCTTTTTGGATATTTATGGAAAACCACCTTTTGGGATATTTCCCAAAAGGCTTCTAGAAGGCCTTGGGGGCCAAGGAAGCCCCTCATGGGGGCCCCCAAGGGGGTGGCCGGCCAAGGTGAGTGGAGCTCCATGGAGCTCCACATGACATCCCTTTTCCCTCTTATGCCCTTTGTGTATGACATAAAGTGGGGACATTTTTGGGTTTTTGGAATGTCAACTCTACCCCTTGGTTTTCCTATAAATAGGAGGTGAGGGGGCTGCCCAAACCTCATGCTTGCTCTCATACACATGCCATAGACTTGTCTGGCTTCTCTCTCCCTCCCAGCGAAATAGTTTCGTAGAGCCGAAAGGCTGTCTGGGTTCCGGCAGGAACTAGTTCTGGACGGCGAAGCCCTGCCGGATAGATGACACCGTATGTGTGCAACTTGTAGAGAGATCGTAGTTTCGGTCTTAGTTCGAGAGGTCCTCCCGAAGGGCTGTCCGAGTGACCGTCCGAGTTTCGAAGGTCCTCCCGAAGGGCTGTCCGCGACACCGTCCGGGGGACTGTCCGACCGCCTCCCGGAGGGCTGTCCGAGGGGCAGATGAGGGTATACATCCTCGCGGTTGGGAGGTTGTAAATCCTAGCTGCGGGGATCTGCACCGCCGATCGTCATCGACTCTACTTCCGCTGCGCTACGAGTCGGTAACGAAAAAGATCAAACCTTGAATGCAGTCTCCATAGTGGTCCTGGGCTGGTACGTAGGTCGGAAATTTTTGTTTTCTGCTGCGTTACCCAACATGGAGGGGCTGATTCCCATGCCCCTCCACCTATATATAGAGGGGAGGGGGCGCCCCAAGAACACACACCAAGCCCTTGGCGCCTCCCTCTCTTCCTAGATCGTTTTCTCCTCTGTTCGCGGTTCCGGTAACGCTTGGCGAAGCCCTACTGGCACTGCACCACCACCACCTCCAGCACGTCGTCGTGCTGGTTGAGAGCCATCTACTACTCCACCCTCGCTCGCTGGATCGAGGAGGCGGAGACGTCATCGAGCCACATGTGTGCTGAACGCGGAGGTGCCGTCCGTTTGGCGCTAGATCGGGACAGATCGCGATTGGATCATGAAGACGTACGACTACATCAACCGCGTTATATACGCTTTCGCTTAGCGATCTACAAGGGTATGTAGATACACTCCACCTCTCGTAGTTATGTATCTCCATGGATAGATCTTGCGTGCGTAGAATTTTTTTTTCCCGTGCAACTTTCCCCAACACAAACATCAGTGCAAAAGAAAACGGTAGTAAAATGCATACTACTTTTTTGTCCTTGCCAAGACACATTACTTACTGCTAAGTGCTAACTCATTGTCAGCTAAGACATTTCCTTGGTATGACATTACAGATTGACATATGAGTACTTAATAGCAATGTACAAAAAGGGAGAAGGAAGTTTCCTGTATGTCATCATTTTTCTGATTTCATAAGATTTCTCTGGTTTCATAAGATAGTACGCATTTTTATTTAATTAAATAACCTCCTCATGTGTTTCTCTTGTTATTTCTAGTGCATTGAACATATTTCAAATTATGCGCATTTGTTCCGCGTTAATTACTGAAACTGAACATTCTTAATTTTGGACTTGGTTAATGCACTAGCTTTTGTGTTTATTAATACCACGACCTCAATTGGCTCTCGGTAATGCTGCTAGGAGATCACAATTGAGTTAATGCGAGAATAAAAAGGCTTGGCGAGCACGAGTTGGCCATTGACCCAAAGCAGCTTCCCATCCACGCCCATTCTTCTACCGGCGTCAGCGGCTGTGCTGCCGGTACTCATCCTCATTATCTTCCCATACGGCAAGCAGATGATGGCCACCTGACCGTGTCGCGACGGATGCTCTTCAAGGCCGCTGGCGATAGGATAGGCGACACCAGCGCTCCCGCGCCGCTGGCCACTCCGGCCACGGCGGCCATCACTCCGGCCGGCCTGATTGGCGCCATGGGCTCGGCCGGCCCTCCCACCTACCCATCAGCTGCGTCTGCTAGGCTGTCGACCCCTCTCCATGCCTTGGGGGTGGCCGGAGCAGGCAAATCCTGGGGCGTGGGCAGAGACATCTCCGCGGCCGGCGAGGCGGATGTGCGGCGCGGTTTCCTGCTGCGCAATGGCTTCCTCGTTGCCTCCACGCCGGCCATGTTGCGGGGGGCGACGGCGGACGGCGATGGTCCACTCCTTCGGTCGCCGGTTGAGGCACTGCTAGATTTCGCGCTACGGTTCTTCTCAACGCCGGTATGTGTCCCTTTGTCCGCTACTTCTTCCCTCTTCTCACCAACTATGGTGTGGCTGGAGGTGCTACTGCCGGCGCCGCCGCCTCCGGCGGCCGCCATCGTTGTACTGCTTAATTGTTGAATTGGCTCACCTTCTGCTTACCCTCTAATTCATCAATTCAGCTCCTGTTTATTCTCGTTTACCGTGGCCAACAGTAGTATCGCTAAGTTCATTTTGTCGCTAGAAGGTGTTAATTACAAAGGTATTGTCGTGCGTTTCCATGCTAATCCCACACCGGCAACCCAGCCTCTTCCGCGCCTTTTTGCTGCTCATGTCAGCCTCGACGTGGATGCCTTTCCTACCCCGCGTGCCCTGCCACTCAGGTCTGTCACGGGCTCGGCCGCCCCCGCTTCAATCAACTTGCCTCTGCCCGCTGTCAGCTCGACCACGTCCGCTACCCACTTGGCTAGCCTCCTCTGTTCAAAAGCTTGCTCTTTGTCGTCTTCATCAGCCATCTCCTGTAGCTTTTCCCGTGATCGCCCTTTGGATGGCCATCCTTTACTTCCTCAGTTGACAGCTGGCTCTCTTGGATCGGTTTCTCTCGCTCATGCCATGAGGTACCCCGCGTTGGATGTTTGTGCCGCTGGGATCTTGCCCAACCATGCACGCAGGGCGCATGCATGCTTCTCTGACACCCCCGGTTCGCCCCATCTCGACCAGCCATCCTGCCACTCCGGGCCACCCATGCTTGTGCGCAGACGGAGGCCGGTGTTGGATGTCTCTAAGCCTGGCATTCTTCCACGACCAATGGGACCGCTTCCCTGGTCAACCTCCCCCATCCAGCGTCCAGACCCCCTTGGGTTGTCGTTGGACGTCGCGCAGGTCACAAATAGTGACAGCAGGGATTCCGAGGCAGCCAGCCCCTGCTCGACTTGGCTGCCGCTCTCCCACGCCTCAAGTCTTCTTGCACACCCTTTGAAATCTTATGCCCATGCCCTCCTAGCTTCCCTTATAGCTTGCAACCCCCCTGTCCGCGTAGATGTAGGTCGTTTTCCCCTCCAAAGTTCTTCAACGCCATGCGACGCTGCTTCCGGTGCTTGGCTCTTGACCACAAAGTGCGCGATTGTCGAGATCCTGTGAGGTGTCGTCGGTGCTGGAAGGTGGGTCACACCCAGCATGGCTGCAAGACCCTTTTAACCCCCTTTGCCCTTAAGTTGCCCTTCCACCCTCAGCTTCCTCTCTCTTCCCTGCTCTTGCCCTCCCACACTCAGCCTCCTCCCATCGCCTCCACATGCTCTCCCTTGCTTGCTTTGAGCTCACACTCCCCAAGCCCACCCATGCCCACCCCAATGGCAGATTTCATTTCCTTGGAGCCCGCCTCCTCCCATGACGAACACCAGCTCTCTTCTGCTCAAGCTTCTCCCCCTCACATTTTTCCTTTCCCGGAGCAAACCGTGGCAGCTGAGGTAGAGGAGGACCCCATGGAAGAGGAGGAAGATCCGGATGAGATCGAATTCGAATCGGGGGATGAGTCCACCAATAAGGATGACAAACCCGAATCGGGGGATGAGTCCACCGATTCGGATGAGATCCAACCTATCTTCCATTCTTCCCCGTCTTCTTCGCCCTCCGGTGCCCTCGTCAACCTCCCTCCTAGAGCGGCTCCTCCTACAGTCATCTACACCCGTCGCAGCGCGCGCATCTCTGCGGCGGAGCACCCTAGCCGCATGACCAAGCTGGAGAAGGCAACCATTCTAAAGAAGCTCAAGCTAGAGGGCAAACAGACGACCCCCAGCTCCAGCCTCCTGCTGCCAGCGGAGGAGCTAATGGAGATTACCGTGGACGGTGCTCCGTCGATCCCGCGTAAGGATGCTGTCCAGATTGCCATTGCATGTGGCGTCTGTGAGACCGACCTCGACTTGGTGCCCTCCGGTGACGATGTGTGACGGCCCCTCTTTCGCTTGGTGGCGGCGCACCACCCTGTCGGCCCTTCGTTCCAACTGCAACTCCGCTCGCCTTTTTAGCTGCAGCTATGTTTTCGGGTCGGATCGCATGCATGCAATCCCCTATGCGTCTTTGCTCTCAAGTCTATCCCTCTACTATGTATCTTTTCCATTCCATGTGATGTGTTCTCTCCTTAATCCTGTTACCGTTTGTGTCATCGCTAGGTTTTTATTTTTTAGGGTTATTCGCTGTCTGGTTGTTGTTAGCTTAGTTTCCAATGATTAGGGAGCTTTCTATTATTTCTTGGAACGTCCATGGGCTAGGACGGCACAAAAAATGCACTGATGTGAAATCTACCCTCTCTTCAACCTCTTGTTCGGTTCTTTGCTTGCAAGAAACCAAGCTGCAAGCCATCACTCACTTCAAAGCTATCTCGTTTCTTCCCACAAACCTTAGACACTTCCATATGATCCCCTCCACTGGCGCTTCGGGTGGAATTGCTACTGCTTGGGACAATGCTATCCTTGCATGCTCCAAGGTTGTGATTGGCAATTTCGCTATCACTTGCTGGTTTTGAGTCACGTTTTGATGATCTTACTTTTGCGGTTACCAACGTTTACGGGCCGTGTGATGCTGCTTCTAAAGCCCCCTTCCTTCAATCTCTGACTGATCTTCTGCCAGATATCTCGTGTCCTTGGACGATCATTGGAGACTTTAATCTTACTCTTAGGCCATCGGATAAATCTTCCTCTAATTTCAACGTGCAAGAAGCCAGTCTCTTCTCCTCGGCCATAAACTCTCTTCAGCTCCAGGACTTGCCACTCCTTGATAGATGCTTCACTTGGTCTAACCAGCAAGATGTGCCAGTTCTCGTGAGGCTAGATCGGGCACTTGCAAATGTTGCTTGGGCTTCCAAATTTCCCGATACCTCGCTCTCCTCGGTTACTAGAACTACGTCTGATCACGTTCCCATTCGGTTGACCGCAGCCACTTCTATCCCAAAATCTACGGTTTTTCGTCTTCATCGCTCTCTACTCGGCAACCCCCAATTCCAGGAGAAGGTTGTGGTCAATTGGAATAGCGTGGGCCCTAGACATGCTCACCTTGGCTCAACCGGAGCTCTCGCCCTTAAGATCAAGCGTATTCGTAACATGGCCAAGAAATGGATGACCACTCGTAGGTCCCCAAAAATCCTTGCTACCAACTGTCACACCGCCATCAATCTGATCGACAAACTTGAAGAGTATAGACCTCTCTCTCCAATTGAATCTCACCTTAGGATTGCGGTGAAGCTTTCACTGCACCGACACAATGCTGCGATTGCGGCTTATTGGAGACAGCGGGCTAAAATCAAAGATTGCACCCTGGGTGATGAAAACTCGGCCTACCTCCATTTTTGCGCTTCGGTTCGTCACTGCAAAAACCAAATTAAAACCCTCTCTGATAACAACGGGCTCTCCTTCACCGCTCACTATGACAAGGAAGCAATTTTGCTTCAATTCTTCAAAGGGCTCGTGGGTGTCAGCTCCAATGTTTCCCTTTCCTTTGACCTTGAGAGTTTCTTGTTGCCTAATTCTATCTCCTCTTCTTAGGCCTCTGATCTTGCTCGACCTTACACCTTGGAAGAGAT
This sequence comes from Elymus sibiricus, assembly GCA_039707655.1. Classification (NCBI taxonomy): domain Eukaryota; kingdom Viridiplantae; phylum Streptophyta; class Magnoliopsida; order Poales; family Poaceae; genus Elymus; species Elymus sibiricus. The sequence continues at coordinate 377,138,759 of CM077667.1, forward strand.
CAGGGAGGCCTTGTGGGCCATGAAAGATGATGCGAGCCCTGGGCCAGACGGACTGGGCTGCGCTTTCTTTAAGGCAAATTGGAACCTTGTCAAATTGGATCTTCCATTCTCGGAAGGTGATACGTCTCCAACATATCTATAATTTTTGCTTGTTCCATGCTGTTATATTATCATTCTTGGATGTTTTACAATCATTTTATAACAACTTTATATCATTTTTTGGGACTAACCTATTGACATAGTGCCAGTTGCTGGTTTTGCTTTTTTTACTTCGCAGAATATCAGTACCAAACGGAGTCCAATCGCGACGAAACTTTTTGGAGATTTTTTCTGGACCAGAAGACACCCAGTGGGCCAAAGAAGAGCCTGGAAGGTGGGCTGTGGAGAGCACAACCCACCAGGGCGCGCCAGGGGCCCCCCGGCGTGCCCTGATGGGTTGTGCCCTCCACGGTGCCCCTCTGCACCGCCTCTGATGCCTATAAATTCTCAAATATTCAGAAAACCCTAGGGGAGTCGATGAAACACAATTCCAACCACCGCAAGTTCCAGAACCTCGAGATCCAATCTAAACACCATCATGGAGGGTTCATCTTCTTCATAGGTGCCTCTCCGATGATGCGTGAGTAGTCCACCATAGACCTACGGGTAGCTAGATGGCTTCCTCTCTCTCTCTCTCTCTCTTATGATTCTCAATACAATGGTCTCTTGGAGATCTATTTGATGTAAACTTTTGCGGTGTGTTTGTTGGGATCCGATGAATTTTGAGTTCATGATCAGTTTCTATCCATGAATATTATTTGAGTCTTCTTTGATCTCTTATATGCATGATTACTTATAGCCTCGTATTTTTCTTCGAATCTTTGGTTTAGTTAGGCCGACTAGATCGATTTTTCTTGCCATGGGAAGAGGTGCTTTGTGATGGGTTCGATCTTGCGGTGTCCTTTTCCCAGTGACAGAAGGGGCAGCAAGGCACGCATGTATCGTTGCCATTAAGGATAACAAGATGGGGTCTATTCCAACATGAATAGATCTTGTCTACATCATGTCATTGTTCTTATTGCATTACTCCGTTTTTCCATGAACTTAATACACTAGATGCATGCTGGATAGCGATCGATGTGTGGAGTAATAGTGGTAGATGCAGGCAGGAGTCGGTCTACTTATCTTGGACGTGATGCCTATATAATGATCATCGCCTTGGATATCGTCATGACTATTTGATTTTCTATCAATTGCCCAACAGTAATTTGTTCACCCACCGTGCGCTATACTCATGAGAGAAGCCACTAGTGAATCCTACGGCCCCCGGGTCTACTTTTCCAACATATTGCTTTCCGATCTATCTTTTTGCATCTTTGTTTTCAAATCTACAAAACCAAAAACCCAAAAATATATGGCTGCACTTTTTATTTGCCTTTTCTATTTTGCGTTCTTGAGAGATCTATCTCTCCTATCTATCACTACCTAATCTATCTTTTTACCGTAGAGAGATTGACAACCTCTCTTTCGCGTCGGGTTGCAAGTATTTTGTTATTTGTGTGCATGTGCTGCTTATTGGGTGGTGGTGATCCTCCTACTGGTTCGATAACCTTGGTTTCATAACTGAGGGAAATACTTACCGTCGCTGTGCTGCATCATCCCTTCCTCTTTGGGGAAATACCGACGCAGTCTCAAGCCACGTCAAAGGAATTTCTGGCGCCGTTGCCGGGGAGGAAGCGGTCTCTTCTACGTGCCTATCTCAGGCGCCGAGGAGACTCGATCATCATCTACCAGGTTCCTAATCACAAATCTCATCTCCTTGCAATTACATTATTTGCCATTTGCCTCTCGTTTTCCTCTCCCCCATTTCACCAATTTGCCGTTTTATTCGTCCTTTTTTTCGTTTGCCTTTTTCTCGTCAGATCTCTTGCTTGCTTGCAATCTTGTTTGCGTAGTCACGATGACTCAAGAAAACACCAAGTTATGTGATTTTTCCAATACTAATAACAATGATTTTATTATTACTCCTATTGCTCCTCCCGCCACTAGTGCAGAGTCTTGTGATATTAATGCCGCTTTATTGAATCTTGTCATGAAAGATCAATTTGCCGGTAATCCTAATGAGGATGTCGCGTCCCATCTAAACACGTTTGTAGAATTGTGTGATATGCAAAAGAAAAAAGATGTGGACAATGATATTCTGAAGTTGAAATTATTTCCTTTTTCCTTGCGGGATCGTGCAAAAATTTGGTTTTCTTCTTTGCCTCGCAATAGTATCGATTCTTGTAATAAGTGCAAGGATGCTTTTATCACTAAGTATTTTCCGCCCGCGAAAATTATTTCCCTTAGGACGCAAATCATGAATTTTAAGCAACTTGAGCATGAACATGTTGCACAATCTTGGGAAAGAATGAAATTGATGCTAAGAAATTGTCCTACTCATGGTTTAAATCTTTGGATGATCATACAAAAAATTTATGCGGGATTGAATTTGTGTCTAGAAATCTTTTAGATTCCGCCGCGGGTGGTACTTTTATGGAGATTACTTTGGGTGAAGCTACTAAATTGCTAGATAATATTATGGCTAATTATTCTCAATGGCATACCGAAAGAGCACCTACTAGTAAAAAAGTTAATTCGGTTGAAGAAATTAGTACTTTGAGTGATAAGGTTGATGCTTTGATGAAATTGGTTGCTAGTAAAAATGCTCCTATTGATCTTAATGATGTGCCTTTGTCTACCTTGATTGAGCAAAATAGTGATTCCGTAGATGTGAACTTTGTCTCGCGAAACAATTTCAATAACAATGCTTATAGAGGTAATTTTAATCCTAGGCCTTTTCCTGGAAATTCCTCTAATAATTATGGTAATTCCTATGGTAATTCCTCCTACAATAATAATAGGAACACCTCTGATCTTGAGAGTAATATTAAAGAATTTATCAATGCGCAAAAAGGCTTTCAATACTACGATAGAAGAAAAGTTGAAAGATTGATGATATGTCTAGAAGCATTGATAGAATTTCTCATGATGTTGAAAATCTCAAGTTGAAAGCTTTTGTGCCTTAGATTGATGAATCAATTAAATCTTTATATGTCTCTATGGATGAAAGTAAGAAAAGAACCGCTATGCTTAGAGCTAAAAGAGAAATCTTAGAAAAATCGTTTTCTAGTGATTGCCTTCATAAAAATGATGAAGATCTTAAAGTGATTGGTGTTTCTTCTATTGATTCCTTGTTTAGTAATATTAATATTGATGATAAAGGGACTGAAGTAGAGTCTACTTTAGCTAGAAGGCATCCCAATAATTTGGAGGGTGAAAATCTTGATGAAAAATTTGATAAAAGTGGGTTTGAAGAGGTCAAAACTTTAACTAGTGATGTGCCCACTATTTTGGATTGCAAAGACTTTAATTATGATAGTTGCTCTTTGATTGAATGTATTTCTTTTTAGCAATCCATGTTGAATTCACCCCATGCTTATGAGCAAAATAAAGCTTTTACTAAACATATCGTTGATGCCATGATGAAATCTTTTGAAGAAAAGTTAGAGTTGGAGATTTCTATTCCTAGAAAATTACATGATGATTGGGAACCTACCATTAAGGTCAATATTAAAAATTATGAGTGCTTTGCTTTATGTGATTTGGGTTCTAGCGTTTCCACGATTCCGAAATCTCTATGTGATGTGCTTGGTCTTACCAATATTGAAGAATGTTCTCTTAATTTGCACTTGGCGGATTCTACTATTAAAAAGCCTTTGGGAAAAATTAATGATGTTATTATTCTTGCAAATAGGAACTATGTGTCCATAGATTTTAGTGTACTTGATATTGATTGCAATCCGTCTTGTCCCATTATACTTGGTAGACCGTTTTTACGCACTATAGGTGTCGTGATTGATATGAAAGAAGGCAATATTCGTTTTCAATTTCCCTTGAGAAAGGGTATGGAACACTTCCCTAGAACAAGAATTAATCCACCATATGAATCAATCATGAGGGCATCCCATGGATCCAAAACTAAAGATGACAATACTTGAATCTATGCGTTATGCCTAGCTAGGGGCGTAAAACGATAGCGCTTGTTGGGAGGCAACCCAATGAATAAATAAATTTTTGCTTTTTTCCTTTCTGTTTTTGAGTGTTGACACAATTATGCCTCTATTATGATTGTGTTTTTATGGGTTATTTAGTGTTTGTGCCAAGTAGAACCTTTAGGATGATTCATAAGATGAGTAGAAGCGATGCTGAATCTGAAACAGAAACTTTGCGTCTAGTATATGAATTTTCATTTTTTACTAGAACGTGATCTTGAGCTTAAATTTTAACACAGTGTTTCTATACAAATTATTTACGTTTTCCTAATTTTTCAGAATTTTTAGAGTTACATAAGTACGGTTAGAGCACAGATTACTACAGACTTTTATGTTTAAGACAGATTCTGTTTTCGTTGCATTGTGTGCTTGTTTTGATGAATCTATGGGTTATATTGAAGGGTATGAGCCATGGTAAAGTTAAAATACAGTAGGTATAATGCAATAATAAAATATGAATGGGTTTGCAACAACACCTAAAGTAGTGATTTGCTTTATTATACTAACGGATCTCACGAAGATTTTGTTGAATTTTGTGTGATTGAAGTTTTCAAGTTTTGGGTGAGATCACGATGGATGAAGGAATAAGGAGTGAAAAGAGCCTAAGCTTGGGGATGCTACAGCACCCCCAATATATATCCAAAGAGAAACAAGCAACTAAGCTTGGGTATGCCCCCGAGTGGCATCCCCTCTTTCTTCTAACAACCATCGGTATTTTACTTGGAGCTATATTTTTATTCGTCACATATCAGGAGTTTTGCTTGGAGCGTCTTGTATCATTTGAGTCCTTGATTGCTTTGCTTGTTAGTTTGTCACTTGTATCCTTGCTGGACACACCTATTTGAGAAAGCCAAAATTAGGCTATGATTTGTTAGAATTGCTCTATGTGCTTCACTTAAACTTTTTGAGCTATAGAATTGCTCTAATACTTCACTTATATCTTTTTGAGCACGGTGTGCTTGGAAATTTTTGTAGAAATACTCTCATGCTTCACTTATATTAATTTGAGAGTTAGTAAATTTTGAAGAAATCCTCTCATGCTTCACTTATACCTTTTGAGAGATGAAATGTTTATGCTCATGTGCTTCACTTAGATTTGTTTGAGCTTGTCAAAAAGCAATGGCAATATATGAAACTAGTCCCAAAGTGATAGATATCTAAGGAGGATATAATAAAAACTTTTATGAAGATCATTGGACAAATTAAACTTGATTCCTTGTAATAGTTTTGAAACATGATGATAGTAATATGTGAGTCATGTTAGTGAGTAATTATGCTTTAGTAGGAATATTGATGTTAAGGTTTGTGATTCCCTATGCATGCACGAAAGTCAATAGTTATGCAATGAAGTTACATCCTACTTATGGTGCATTATTCGGTGTTAGTTATGCTCAATGCTCGCTTATGTGAATTTTCGTTTCTTGGTTTGGTTGCTTCTCAATCTATTTGCTAGCCTCCATTTGTACTAAGTAGAAATACTACTAGTGCATCCAAAACCCTTAAACCAAGTTTTGCCTTATGAGTCAACCATACCTACCTATATGCGGCATTTCCATGCCGTTCCAAGAAAATTTGCATGTGCCATCTCTAAATTTTCAAAATAAATTTTCTCTTTTGTGTGCTCGTACCGCTCATGAAATGGTGGGGAGTGTCCAATATTTTTCCATGCTAGATGTGTTATTCTCAAAATGAGTGTTTATTCACTTGTCATTGCACGAGAGTGTGGCGGTAATAGGGATGCCCATTCCCGAAATGAAAAAGAAAAAAAATACTTACTTTATGTTGTCAAATAATAAATTCCTTGGAAAGTGTTGGTATGGAAGGCAACCGTGGATACGGCCCGCCATGGAAAGTGAAAGTTTGGTGGAAAAAGGAATAAAATTTATTTTCTGTTTGGGAACCGCCTATGATATATCTAGCATGGAAAGTATTGTGAGCTACTTTGTCGTTTTCGTTGACAGGAAAGGCATGCCACCCAAAATATTTTTCTCTCTCAATTTAAATCTTGAGCTCTGGCACCTCTACAAATCCCTACTTCCCTCTGCGAAGGGCCTATCTATTTACTTTATGCAATTTTTATTTTTACTTTGAGTCTTCATCTTCTCTTATAAATCACCAACTAGGGGGCACTATGATCGTACTTGAGCATTGGGCATTGCTAATATTTGAGTGTGTTTCATGAATGGATCAATGATTGAGCATGATGGGCTAGGGATAACTTTCTTTAGTGTTGATATTTTGAAAGACATGGTTGCTTGTTGGCATGCTTGAGTATTGAAGTCATTATGTTAAAACTAGACTATTGCTTTGAATCATCTACAAGTCCAAATGTCCATGCTATACAAAAGAAAAGAATATGAGATGAACATGTTAGGCAGCATTCCACATCAAAAATTCTGTTTTTATCATTTACCTACTCGAGGACGAGTAGGAATTAAGCTTGGGGATGCTGATACGTCTCCAACGTATCTATAATTTTTGCTTGTTCCATGCTGTTATATTATCATTTTGGATGTTTACAATCATTTTATAACAACTTTATATCATTTTTTGGGACTAACCTATTGACATAGTGCCAAAGTGCCAGTTGTTGTTTATGCTTGTTTTTTTACTTCGCACAATATCAGTACCAAACGGAGTCCAATTGCGACGAAACTTTTTGGAGATTTCTTTGGACCAGAAGACACCCAGTGGGCCAAAGAAGAGCCAGGAAGGTGGGCTGTGGAGAGCACAACCCACCAGGACGCGCCAGGGGGCCCTCGGCGCGCCCTGATGGGTTGTGCCCTCCACGGGGCCCCTCTGCACCGCCTCTGATGCCTATAAATTCTTAAATATTCGGAAAACCCTAGGGGAGTCGACGAAACACAATTCCAGCCGCCGCAAGTTCCAGAACCTCGAGATCCAATCTAAACACCATCACGGAGGGGTTCATCTTCTTCATAGGTGCCTCTCCAATGATGCGTGAGTAGTCCACCATAGACCTACGGGTCCGTAGGCAGTAGCTAGATGGCTTCCTCTCTCTCTCTCTTATGATTCTCAATACAATGGTCTCTTGGAGATCTATTTGATGTAAACTTTTGCGGTGTGTTTGTTGGGATCTGATGAATTTTGAGTTCATGATCAGTTTCTATCCATGAATATTATTTGAGTCTTCTTTGATCTCTTATATGCATGATTACTTATAGCCTTGTATTTCTTCTTCGAATCTTTGGTTTAGTTAGGCCGACTAGATCGATTTTTCTTGCCATGGGAAGAGGTGCTTTGTGATGGGTTCGATCTTGCGGTGTCCTTTCCCAGTGACAGAAGGGGCAGCTAGGCACGCATGTATCGTTGCCATTAAGGATAACAAGATGGGGTCTATTCCAACATGAATAGATCTTGTCTACATCATGTCATCGTTCTTATTGCATTACTCTGTTTTTCCAAGAACTTAATACACTAGATGCATGCTGGATAGCGGTCGATGTGTGGAGTAATAGTGGTAGATGCAGGCAGGAGTCGGTCTACTTATCTTGGACGTGATGCCTATATAATGATCACCGCCTTGGATATCGGCATGACTATTCGATTTTCTATCAATTGCCCAACAGTAATTTGTTCACCCACCGTGCGCTATACTCATGAGAGAAGCCACTAGTGAATCCTACGACCCCCGGGTGTACATTTCCAACATATTGCTTTCTGATCTATCCTTTTGCATCTTTGTTTTCAGATCTACAAAACCAAAAACCCAAAAATATATGGCTGCACTTTTTATTTTCCTTTTCTATTTTGCGTTCTTGAGAGATCTATCTCTCCTATCTATCACTACCTAATCTATCTTTTTTACCGTAGAGAGATTGACAACCTCTCTTTTGCGTTGGGTTGCAAGTATTTGTTATTTGTGTGCAGGTGCTGCTTATTGGGTGGTGGTGATCCTCCTACTGGTTCGATAACCTTGGTTTCATAACTAAGGGAAATACTTACCGTCGCTGTGCTGCATCATCCCTTCCTCTTTGGAGAAATACCGACGCAGTCTCAAGCCACGTCAGAAGGCAGATCTTAAGCGTATCAACCAAGCCCATATCATGCTCCTTCCTAAAAAATCTGATGCTTCCAAACCTGAGAACTATCGCCTAGTGTCGCTTCAAAATTGTTCACTCAAGATTGCTTCTAAATGTGTGTCTACCCGAGTCCAACCTATGATCTATCAAATGACTCATCTTGATCAAACGGGCTTCATCAAGGGTCGCGGGATTGCTGAAAATTTTGTCCACGCGGCAGACGTCGTCCAGACCTGCTATAAAAGGAGATTGCTGGCTATTGTTCTGAAACTGGATTTTCATAAAGCCTTTGATTCTGTGTCGTGGGAGGCCCTGTCTTCCATTATGCGTGCCAAAGGTTTCCCACCAACCTGGTGTCGTTGGATCGAGGATTTGAACAAATCTGCCAGCTCGGCCGTTTTGCTGAATGGAAAACCGGGTCCTTGGTTCCAATGTCGTCAGGGGCTGCGACAGGGCGACCCAATTTCTCCCTATCTTTTTATCATTGTCGCAGACATCCTAAAATGGCTAATTCTTCAAGCTGCTCAAAATGGGCATCTTACGCATCCTCTGGATGCAAATCTTCCTTGCACCGTTCTCCAATACGCCGATGACATGCTTATCGTCCTTTCGCCTGACGTTGCCCAGCTGCAAACTCTTAAGAATATTCTGCTGCAATTTTCCGAGGCCACGGGTCTAACCATTAACTTCCACAAAAGCACCTTTGCTCCCATCCACGTCGAACCGGCGCTTGCCTCAAACCTGGCGGCGATCCTAGGTTGTCCGGTTGCCACCTTTCTTCAATCTTACTTGGGTTTGCCTCTTTCAACCCATAAACCGCGCCTTGCCGACTTTTTCTTCATTATTGACAAGGTGGACCGACGTTTGGCAGGTTGGAGGGGCCTTTTACTTTCACTTGCTGGTCGGGCTATTCTTGTACACTCTGTCCTTCGCGCCCTCCCAATATATGCAATGAGTGTTTTGCTTTTGCCTGCTGGAACCCTGCAGGATATCGAAAAGCGATGTAGAGCTTTTTTCTGGACCGGACAAGACTCGGTCACAGGTGGGCAATGCAAAGTAGCTTGGGACCTCGTGTGCACTCCTTTCGCTAATGGGGGGCTTGGGTTTTCTTCTCTTAAACATATGAATCTTTGCTTGCTTCTTAAGCACATCGCTAAGCTTCATGCAGCTAGCACTCCTCCGGTTGCCTCATACATGATCTCCAAGTATGGATGGTCGCCTTCGAATGACTTGGGCACGTCGGCTACCCTCCATACCCCAATTTGGCATGATATTATTAAAGGTCTTGATTTCTATCGCTCTTTAACCATGGTGCACCTTGGGAACGGAGCAACCACGTCCTTCTAGCATGATCTTTGGATTCCCCACTCCACTATAACTCTTGCACAACGCTTCCTAGCGCTTCTCTCTCATTCCAACAGAACAAACACCTCCGTGGCTAGGGTGATGGCTACAAATGATCTAACCTTGGACCTTGCACCCAGACTATCTTACGTGGCCACCTGCGAGCTAAATGTCTTGCGCACTACACTGGCTTCCGTAAATCTGAATATGCAGGATGCTGACAGAAGAACAATGAGGGTAGGGGCAAGCCGCTAACCAATAAGCTTGCATATAAGGCAGTATGGGAGCATCGGCCTAAGGACCTACTTGCTCAAGCGATCTGGCGAAACTATGCGCCCAATAAGTGCCGCATCTTTGTTTGGCTTGCCCACAAAGACCGCTTGTATACTAACGAACGACGTTTCCGTCGAAGAATTACAATAGAGGACACCTGCCCACTCTGTAACCAGTGTGAATCCATCAACCACCTTCTATTCCACTGCCACCTGCTATCACCACTTTGGGCTGAGCTCAGCCTTGGATGGAGAAGTGAACAACAAAACTCGCTCAACCGTGCTGATGGCCATCCTTTGGAATATTTGGAAGAGGAGAAACGCAAAGGTTTTTCGCAATGAACACCAAGGCCTCCACATAATTACGCCCTATGCTGCTGATGAGCTGCGACTATGGTCCCACCGATGTAAAAACCCCCAAAATCAGATCCTGCTTCGAGATTGGGGGTCCATGTTGTTTTACTTAGCCGAGAGATTGTAATCCTCTATCTCTATGTAATTTTTCTCTTACTCCCTCCCCCTGTACCTCTGCTACTCTTGTAACACCTTCTTTGGTTGGTTAATAAAGGTTCAGGCAGGCGTAAGCCCGCAGTTGATGCGTAAAAAATAAATAAAAAGGCTTGGCCTTGGCTGCGAGTGTTGTCACCAATCGAGGAAGCAAATCTGGTGTTGGAATAAAACCACACACTTGGAATCCGTCAGTGTGTGCCAGCACTCTTAGTCCATTGCATTGGGCTAGAATTACTACGTCATTTCACTAGCTAATAAGTACTTAACTAAAATTAATTGTTTTTAATTATGTGCAAACGTGTCCCTGCTCCATTGTGCGGAGACGGCGATGACGGCAGGAGGGCACCGGCATTGTCCTGCCCTAGGAGAAGGAGAAGGGGTGCACCTAGCTAGCGGCCCTGCTCTGCTCCAAGGAAACCAAGTGGTCTTGCCCGAGCTCAACGACGGCCACAACGATCCACAGCATTAGGTAGCACCTCCAACTCCCTCCCCAGTTGCTGCTGCTAATTTTCAGTACAGTTGATGCTGCTAATTTATAGTCCTATGCTCCTTTTGCCCTTAGAATTGATAATATGGGATTGGTTATGCTTGAAGTTGATTCAGTTTTTTCATAGTAACGTTTCATTCAGTTTCAGTTTCAACACAAAGGACCTCCCACTACACCTGTTCTTTCTATTTTCCACATGAAGCCCCAACTTAATTTATGCATGGATAAACCATGAACTGTAAGAATTGTCTTGCACTACAGCTGCATGTTAGCTTAATTTATGACAAGTATATGTTATATATAGATGCTTTGGCCGGATGAAATGGATGCATGTATTTCAAGTATATGTCATATGTCATTAACACCATGAGCTGCATGACTTGAGCTCTTCTTTCACTGGTGCAGCACACCCCAGGAGCATTAAGTTCATAGACACAAGTCACCACTCTCGATACAAGTCGCCACTTTTTTAATAAGGAACTAAGGATCCTCCATGTTATATCCTGTAGCATGTTTGAAGGACTGGTTTTGGTCTGATGACAATCAATTGAAAGACTACGTTATCCTATTGATTTACATGAGAAATTACAGTTTTGTTAGTTATTCTTCCACAATTACCAGCTGAAAATAGCCTGAGAAAGGAAACGATCATGTGTATGTAATAGCAATATGTAGTTTGATTCCTTCATTTTCTTGGTTTGCAGCTACACTTTTGTCTAGAGTTTCTTAATGGACTACATTCCTGTTCATGTGTTGTCATAGTGAGCATGTAAAACTATGTCATGGCCTTGATTTCCTAGCTTTTGTGTTTATTAATATCACGACCTCAATTGGCTCTCGATAATGCTGCTATGATTAATGGATTCATGTCTTCATGGCTAATTTTTTTTGTAGGTGAGATCCAACCGGGAAAGAATGGATGAGTAGAATAATACTAGGAGGAGCACCATTTATCGTGTCCGGCCCTTTAGTTCTTCCTATTTTGTTTCTTGTTCGATCACAACATTGATAATGGGTTCCGAATCATCATACTTGTGCATATATGATCCTGGAACATTGTTGTTTCTTATTCTTGTTGATGGACTGAATCATATTTTATAGATAAGTTTATGCTTATGGAAAATTCGTTTATGTATGATGGACTGAATGCACATTGTTCTTTCTTTTTCTTTTTGATGGACTCATATTTTTGTGACTATATGTATGTATATCTACATGAATAATGTGTTGTATGAACTGTAAAATGCGAACATGGTAGTTTTTTTTCTGTACCTGGTATAGTGATCAGTGGCAGGCCTGACTTTGTGCCTGCCACTAGTAATAGGCCACCAGTGGCGGGCCTTAGTTTGGATGGACCTAAATCCAGGCGGATCTAAATCCCAGTCTAAAGTAGTAGTGGCGGACCCCTACCTATGCCCGCCAGTGGTGACCTGCATAGTAGTGGCGGGCCCTGGCCTGCCACTGGTGGCCTGTTACCAGTGGCAAGAAGTCAGTGGCGGGCTTGCCTGGGCCCAAAGCCCGTCACTGATGTCCATTTTCCATCCGTCACTGGTAGGCCTTTTCGTGGTAGTGCCTTGATACGTCCATTTTGCATCATGTTTTCCTACTGATATTTATTATGTTTTGGGTCATTATTTCACTTTATGATGCAATCCTAATGCATTTTCTCTCTTATTTTGCAAGTTTCACACAAAGAAGGAGATTGCTGACAGTTGGAATTCTGAATCGGAAAAGGCTACAAAAGACATGAATATTCTCCGCAGCTCCAAATGACCTGAAAATTTAGGGAGAATTATTTTGGAATATATAAAAATACTGGGGGAAGAATTACCAGGAGGGGCCCCACCAGTGAGTCACGAGCTCAGGGGGTGCGCCCTACCCCCTGGGCACGCCTACCTAGCCCGTGGCTTCACCAGCAGGCCTCCGGGGCCTATCTTCTCCTATAAGATGCTACTTGCCCTAGAAAAAAAATCAGAAGAACATTTTGGGATGAAGCGCCGCCGTCTCGAGGCGGAACCTGGGCAGGAGCACTTTTGCTCCCCGTCAGAGTGATTTCACCGTGAAAACTTTCCTCTGGGAGGGGGAAATCGAAGCCGTCGTCATCATCAATGCTTCCTCCATCATGGGAGCAACAATCTTCGTTAACATATTCACCAGCACCATCTCTTCTCAAACCCTAGTTCATGTATTCAATCTTTGTCTCCAAACCTCAGTTTGATACATGTGGATTGCTAGTAGTGTTGATTACATCTTGTAGTTGATGCTAGTTGGTTTACTTGGTGGAAAATTATATGTTTAGATCCTTATGCATATTCAATACCCCTCTGACCTTGAACATGGATATGATTTGTGATTTGTTACTTTTGTTCTTGAGGACATGGGAGAAGTCTTGTTATAATTAATCATGTGAAGTTGGTCTTCGTTCGATATTTTGATCATGTGTATGTTCTTGCTTTAGTGGTGTCATGTGAATGTCGACTGCATGTCAGTTCACCCTACTCGAGCCTAAGGAAAGGCATTGGGGAGTAATAAATAGATGATGGGTTGCGAGAGTGATAGAAGCTTAAACCTTAGTTTATGTGTTATTTCGTAAGGGGCTAATTTGGATCCACATGTTTCATGGTATGGTTAGATTTATCTTAATTCTTCTTTCGTAGTTGCGGAAGCTTGCGAGAGGGGGTAATCATAAGAGGGTTGCTTGTTCAAGTAAGAACAACACCCTAGCACCGGTCCACCCACATATCTAATTATCAAAGTAACGAACACGAATCAACTACACATGATGAACGTGACTAGATGAGAATTCCCATGTTATCGGTGTCAAAACCGACAGACCTCGAGTAGGGGGGGGGGAGCTGTGAGATCGGATCAATGGTAACAGGAATAAAGCATACGAGGTTTTTATCCAGGTTTAGGCCCTCTCTATGGAGGTAAAACCATAGAGGTGATGATGATGTGTATGGGTGTAGTAAGTACAGAGTTGATCTACCTCGAGATCGTATTATGGTCTAAACCGTAGGGGTGATGATGATGTGTATAGGTGTCCTCTTACCATCTACTCCGGTTTATATAGCCACCCGGGGTATCTAGGGTTACATGAATGTCGGTTACCATCTTACCATCTACAGATTACATGCCGAACGAATCTTCCCTTCGTGGAGCACACGCCAAGTCTTCGGTAGAGTCCGATATGCTCACGCCCTGTCTCAGGGCCTCCGAAGTCCTTCCTCCTGGATGGGCCTCGAGCTCAACCCGGCAATCTGACCCATGGGTTCGTGCGCCCATGGGCACCCGACCCGAATGGGTAGGGTATGGGTCACCATATTCGCCCATGGGTCTTACCCATGGGTAACCCGATTAGTCGTGGATAGGGTATGAGCGTAGGTTTGTGTCCATGGGTTACCCGTTGGGTCACCCGATTGATATTAATAATCATATTTATTTATTTTACATGACAGAATATATTTAGAAAGGCACTTGATATAAGCACTAGCAAATATGCCCGTGCGTTGCAACGGGGGACAAAAATATTATGCCCTGGTCAAATAAGTATGACTCAATACATCGACATACGAGCGTCCTCTATTTTTAACACGGTGGCCCATCATGTTGACACTTTTTTTATTTTTCCCACCCTCGCTAATGATGTCCGTTGTGTCCATGTGATCTCAATGCATTTGACGTGGTAAATCTCAAGGCTATGACCCTGCCACTGCACGCCACACTTGTTATTGTGTAGCACAAAGAAATATTTAAAACTTTAAGAACTAATCTCGTCGACCACGAACTACTCCCAACCCCTAGACATATAAATACTTTTCAAAAACTAATTAAAAACCTAAACCTAAAATACTTAACACTCAAATTCTAGAGCTACTTAGATCAATCTTATGGAGAACTACTAAAATAGACGTATTAAAAAAAACATTGTCAGCACAATTTAAAAATCAATATTAAGCCACTCGTACATAAACCTCATATCAGTAGTTTAGTGTACACCGCTATTTGCCTGGTTTTTATTTTCATTATTTTACGTTTTTCACTTTTCTTTTCGGTTTCACTTTTTCTTTTAAATTTTCTTTTTGTCGTTTATGTTTTTTTCTTTTTTTTTTCAAGTTTGTTTTACTTTTATTTTCTTTTTATTACCTTTTTCCTTTTTTCCTTTACTTTTTGTTTATTTCTTTTTCGTTTTCCGAACATCTTCCAAAATTTTGAATATTTTCTGAATTCTGAACATTTGTGGAATCCACAATTGGTTTTTGAAATCATGAACATTTTAAGAAATCGTAAACAATTTGCAAATTCATAATTCTTTTACAAAGTCCTAATTTTTTTATGAAATCATAGAACATCTTTTGAATTCATGAATATTTTTTGGAAATTTTGAATCGGTGAACAGTTTTTTGAATCTACAAATACATTTATGAAATTTGGGAACAAATTTGTAATTCACAAACATTTGTTTTGTTTAGGCGAACATTTTGTGAAATGCATGGACAGTCTTTTAATCAACGTTTTTTTTTGAATCGATGAACTTTTTTATAAAATTGGGAATACATTTTGGAATTCGTGTTTTTTTTAGTTTGTATGAACATTCTTAAAAATTTCATGGACATTTTCTTCGAATTCACGAATATGTTTTGAATACATGATCATTTCCAAAACCATGAATGATTGTTATTTTTCGAAATCATGAATTATTTTATAATATGCGAACAGTTTTTAGAATATGATTTAATGAACATTATTTTCAAAACTCACAACTTTTGAAATTTGGAATTTTCGGAAATCCCGAATTAATTTAAAGATGGGAAAACAAAAATTACAATGAGAAAAGAAAAGGCATAAAAATTGAAAAAAAAAACATGGGCCGGCCATGAACCCGTGCTGGGTGGCTTGCTCGATAAAGAGATAAAGGGGGGAGAAAAAGTAGTCAAAACCAAGGATCGAACCTGCGTCTCCTGTGTAGAGGTGTGGAGCTTCAAGCACTACAGCGAACATATGTTTGTGATATTTCCGTGTCTCGTCCTATAAGAATGAAACCGGCGGCGATTTTGACAGAAAAAAAATGAATCGTTTTCTTTACTTATGGATGGCATAGTGGGTAATTTAGGGCAACTTTGGGGGCAAATATATGACAGACGACCAGAAGCAGTAGCCCTTTTAATATTAGGTAGAGATCTTTACCTAATAATAAAGCACAGATCGCTTCTTACCTCCGTAATTTCGTCCGTTTTGGTCCGTCCACCCTGCCAGTTCAATTTGGTACGTCGCCGATCGCTCAAATCCACATGTGCCCCAAACAGAAATCCAGCGACCGTAGGTATTAGGCCTTGGCACGTACTGCAGCTGTTGGGCCTAGGTAAAAAAGGGCACAAAAAGGAACCGGACACAAATTAAATCGGCACGCGAGTTTCTCTCCAGACCTTTCTTAGATGCCCTTCAAATAATTATTAATCCCACCTCGCAACTTTATATCAAATCTTCCCGATTTATATATGCTCTGAAGTAGACAATCAACAAGCCTCTTTGGAATAAAGATAAAGAAAACGAGGGCGAGGTGAAAGAGGAGTTTAAATCGAGACGTGATCTCTAGGTAAAGGGAATAAAAGAGAGAGAGATCAGATTGAACGAGCCAAACAAGGCTACCGCTGAGTGGCCGGAAGTTCAAGGCCACGGTCGGGGAAGGAGGAACGGAGCCGTGTGCGGCCCAGGGGCACGCTGCTTGCCTCAGCATCATCGCCCTTGCCGCGCTCTCTGGGAAGAGGAAAGGGAGCTGTGTGCGGCCATTGGAAGAGGAATGGGAACACGGGAGGCCGTCCTGGCCAGGGAGCACGAACGGCCCTTGGTAGGAAGGAGCTGGGGGCGGGTCAGCTCGTGGGCGCACCTGGATGTAGGAGAGAATGAGCGGTGCTGGGGTGGTGGATAAGGTCGCGGGAGGAGAAGGCTGGAGGCGCAGCGATAGCCATGTGTGGAGAAAAGATAAAATGAGCTCTCGGTGGATAAGGTCGTGGTTTCATGTTTCATGCCTACTACCATATCTTACGAGTACATTAGTAGTTGCTACAATAATTAAATTATGTGTGACTAGAATATTGAAAAAAAATACTCCTTCCATTCCTAAATATAAGTCATTTTATAGATTTTAATAGGGACTACATATGAATGTATAGACATATTTTAGAGTGTAGATAGCGATGAAGAGTTGAGAGAACACGAAAATGTTGCATCCGGCTCGAACTCGGTCTGAAGGAGGGGCCACGTCATGTTCCGCCTCGCCCACCAGCTACGTCGACCATGTCCTAGGTCCTTTCATGTCTCACCTCCATGTGGCTACTCCCCTCCGTCATACCATCTCTCCCGCAGCTACGCGTGCCCCAATCCTAATCCTCATCCAGCCCTGATGATGGTGTCAAGGGAAGTAGTCGCGTGGTGCAGTCCGTCTACTCCTACTGCTGATGGCACGTATCAACAAAAAAGAACTAAGCATTGTCAATTTTTTTACTGTCTAACCGGTCATCTTATCTTTGATGTGGGCAAGTTTGGAATATTAATTCATGATAAGACAAGGAAAAATCTAACAGATTTAAAAATATAGCTCAGTATTTCATCACCACAGATAAACTCGGATGTCATGCGAATTCAGAAATTTATTTTATACCAGTTGCAACGTGCATGTTCTTTTGCTGTATATATAACCTAAGAGTTGATGGCTCCCCCTAATAATATACACATGTTGGTTGTTAATTCTGTTATAATTAAATCCACTCGACAAATGAAAATACAGACAAGACGTGGACGTGTCTAAGTGGACTCTTACACATCAAAATTTTCTCATGATCCAAATAGGTTTTCCAAGTTTGGCAGAAGTTTCCTTCATACTTAAATCAATCTTTTTTCTATATCTTCAAATCATAGGAGCCATTGTTTTCCGATCATCTACAGACCTCACGCAAGTAACATTAGGTTGCTAAAAGCATGAAAACATAACCACTTTTGCAAGTTTGACAAAGTTGTCCCTACCTTTTCAATCTAATTTTTTTTCTTTTAATGAAACAACTTTCCTTTGTCAATGTTACAATCTTGCAATTATTATCGGAGTTAGATACTAAAAGTGGCACATATCACGCGATGCAGGTTTTGTGTTTCTTCCTTCCGTTGCAACGCAAGGGCATATGTGCTATAATAATAATGGAGTTATTGCTTCTTGCGCTAGACGAAGACATAGCACACCCATTTGGCCGGCCCATGTCCGGACGGCCTGTTTTGGAATTTCGTTTTTTTATATTTTCTTTTTTTCTTCATTTAGTAATTTGGGAATTCAATAAAGTTTCAAAAATTAAAAAATGGAACTTTTGGAATATTTTTTTTAATAAATCATAAAATGTTTGAAGATTCAAAAAATGTTTGCGATATTGTAATAAAATGGTTGCTTATTCAAAATATGTTCATGATTTTTTCAAAATTTTGTGTATTAAAACATGTTAATGAAATTGAACAAATTTTGCGAATGAAAACATGTTCATGAAATAAAAAATATCCTAAAAATTCAAAAACTTTTCATGACTTACAAAATAGTTTATTCATTAATTAAATGTTCGCTGATTCAAAAAATCATCATGCATTTCAAAAAATATTCGTTAAATAAAAAATATGTTCCTTAAATGAAAAATATGCTCGTGATTCAAAAAATTGTTTCACAAATTTCCAAAAAAATCACTTATTCTAGAAATGTTCGCAAATTCAAGAAAATTGATCAAAAAATGTTCACAATTTTAAAAGAATGTTTTCCAATAGTATAAAATGTTCAAAAATCGTTTCACTAATTTCTAAAAAATGTTCTTCGATTCTAGAAATGTTCACCAATTCAATAAAATTGTTTGAGAAAATGTTGAAAATGTTAAAACAATTGCATGTAGTAGAAAATGTTTATGAATTCAAAAAAGGTTCTTGATTTTAGAAAAAATTCAAAAGTCTGTAAAAGTGTTCATGAATTTGATGTGCACGACTTCAACTTTTTTTCATGATTTCATGAAATTGTGAGTGATAGTGTATCCGGTGAAGCAAAATGTGGTCATGGTCATTGGAGATTATCATTATCTTTTCTTCCGTTGCAACGCACGAACAATTTATCTCTAATACCAGTAGCCTGCTCTATGTTGTTCGGACATGTGTGGCTGGCAGCTGCTAACAAAACAGAATAATCATTTGTTAGCCCACGGTGTGCAGCCCAAGTGCCGAACCATATGATCCATACCCTTTTCTCATTCATACACAACGTCTGAAGCATCACGGGCTAAAATTCATCATGTGATCGACCCATGCAGATAGACCACCTGCACACCACGGCTCCTTGAGACTGCAAGTATTATAGTACCACCTTGACTAGCCAGGTAAAACAGAAGCATCGCCAACACTATAAAGTATCATGAGGCCTCATACCACGTAGCGTTGCTACTACCTGTCAATGTGACGAAAGGTTTTTGTATATAAGCAATTTCACAGGGTTTAAAGGGTCCCGCCTTACTAGAATTTTTGGTCAAGACATATTTTTTTTAAATGACCTACATGTTGCAATGCCCGATGGGTGCCCGACTGGGTCGGGTGACCCAGTGGGTTTGGGCATGGGTCGTGGGTTGATGGTCGACCCGATAGTGTGTTCGGGCATGGGTCTGGTTGAGGTCAACCCGACCCGATTGCCAGGTTGACCTCGAGCCCGTCCCATAGACTTGATCAACTCGGCTGGGACCCCCTAGTCCAGGACTTCCTCACATGTGTCTTCAGGAACACATTGCTTGCTATAAGAGAATTTTTCGGCTTGTCCTTTCCTATAAAAAGGATTGGGCCACCTTGCTGCATCTTTGTTACTTGTTACGAATTGCCTTGCTACAAAACTATATGTTACCGCTACTTTCAGTACTTACAGAGAATACCTTGCTGAAAACCATTTGTCAGTTCCTTGTTCTCCTCATTGGGTTCGACACTCTTACTTATCAAAATGACTACGATTGATCCCCTATACTTATGGGTCATCAATGCTCATCCTTCTATGTGTATTATCGTTTTTAGTTGTTGAAGTTGTTAAGAACCTGTCCGGCGACGAACTCCGATGATCTCTTGGATGATGTACAGTTCATTTATGTGCACTTGGTTGTCTGTTTGATGCCGATTTCGTTGTCCGTTGATTGATCACGTAGAGTACGCTACTTTCAGTACTTACAGAGAATACCTTGCTGAAAACCATTTGTCAGTTCCTTGTTCTCCTCATTGGGTTCGACACTCTTACTTATCAAAATGACTACGATTGATCCCCTATCCTTGTGGGTCATCAATGCTCATCCTTCTATGTGTATTATCGTTTTTAGTCGTTGAAGTTGTTAAGAACCTGTCCGGCGACGAACTCCGATGATCTCTTGGATGATGTACAGTTCATTTATGTGCACTTGGTTGTCTGTTTGATGCCGATTTCGTTGTCCGTTGATTGATCACGTAGAGTAGCTCATCACGTTGCATGCATAGTATGAATATAGAGTGCCGGATATGAGATACGCGGATGTGAAGAGGGAAATTTGAGACATGACCGGTCAGTGCTCGCGGACGCACCCGGACGCATTCGTGGGCGTTTGAGGGACGGATTTATCAAATCCGGCTGCAGATGCTCTAAGATTTCTGGTTTGAGGGGTTCAACACCAACTAGCCCTTCCCTCAAATGGTGTAACTCCTCGTAGCATCTCTAGCTGATACCCTAAAAACCTTCAGTGGAGTAAAATTTTGGTTTTACTCCTTTTTGCGGGCACCCAACTGATCTCTTAAAACATTTATAACAGGAGTACAATTTTCAATCTTCAGCCCCGCGAAAGAGTAAAAACACTTGGCCTGGAGGCGGATGAGTAAAATCTCATTGCTCCCGTCCAACCCCAAATCCGCTGCCTCATCTTGGGCGGTCGTAGAGCTCATGGAGCCCCACGACGAGCTTGCCACTGGCCATGACATCTGTCGTCGCGAGTAACCTGGTCCCTACAGTAGTAGTCGCTACCGCCGCATCCACATGGGTGTCGCGCCTTGCTCGAACGTGATGCGCCAGAGGAGATGGTGATTGTCGTGTCTTTTGCTTCTCCGATACACCCCGTCATGGCTGCACCCATGATCTCCAAGGACTTCATCGACTTCGAGTTCAGCATGGGCGGGGGCGACTGCACCACCAGTATGCTCCCAGCGGACGAGCTCTTCGCCGACGGGAAGCTGCTCCTGCTCCACCAGGCGTTGCTACTATCGTTGCGTCGGAGTCGGAGGCTGCCACGATGGTGGCAACACCAACGCAGTTGTTTGAGGCATTCGGCGTCTCCGGAGTAGATGAAGCCGATCCTCGGCGGCGCGGTGGCTGGTCCTGCCGACCAGTAAATATTCTCCCTGAAGGCGCCCAGCGTTCTCGATCCGGTGGTTCTGATGGATCTTTCTCATGTGTGGTTGGTGGCAAGTCGATGACGTGGTCAATTGTAAGTTTTACTCGCCGCGGAGACGCATACCACGTGTTTGAAAAAAATGGATAAGTTAATTGTAAGTGTTACTCCGCTAAATTTAGGTGATCGGTTAGTCTTGATCAAAACTTAATGGAGTAAAATACTCCATTAAAATTTAATCGGTCGTTTACTCCTCTATTTTTTTAGGGAGTCCGCTAGAGACGCTCTTAGAAGTTACTCCTCAAAATAACCTCTTCTTGCTCAAATTTGACCGGCCTCTCATTCTCCCTAAATATCCTCTCTTCTCTCAAAGGTGGCGTTAAACACTACCTCCATCACTACTTAAGTTGAGTTTGGTATTTGTATTCCCGTCACAAAAGGACAAGGTAATCACATTAATTTCTCGATCAATGGTGCTTATGTTGACTCATGATGTTGTCGAGCGAAAGAGATACGAACACAATGCACATGTACCCAACCTCTGTATGATTATGATGCACATAGTCAATAAGAAAAAAGAAATAAAAGCGAGAAGAACAACAAAACATCAACAAGAATTACCACCCTTGACAAAACCCTAACTATGAGAAGGTTCCCCAATAACAATGCCTTTGGTTAGTAAACAATGCATGATCGTCATCGGCGCCATCCAACCGCATATACCAGATCATGTGTTTTCTCCCATAAGACAAATTCCAAGCAAACTCCAAACAATGCCTTCAACAAGTAAGCATAAACCACTACTCTCATGTACAACTAGTATGGCAGACCTAAGGTTTTCACTTTGAAATTAGAGACCTAGTACTCAATGAGCAACACAAAAGACGAAGCCTCTTGTGTTTCCGCCACCAGCTTGCTAGAAAAATTATAGCTAAACCTTGCCCATAACCATCGAATCACGAATCATGATGAACTCCACAATCAAGCATTTGTTGAGATATCATACAAATTGAGTGCGCTATAACCTGTGCCCATGTAGGGCCAACCCCGACCATCACATGAACACGAGTATACCCAATGGAGACGATCCATCGCAAGGGCGGGAGACATGAGGGTAGCCTGACACGGCAAGCCATGCAATCAAGTCACACGCACCACCATCACCAGCTTCATCGCTCGCTCCACCGCTTGTACCCATGTCGATGAAAGACCATCAAATGGAGGCTGACATGCAAAGCGAAACGACCAAAAACGTGGAACCCCCCTCCCAAGTCAACGGACCGGGGACGAGGACACCATAGAGAAGCCGACCATCACCGGATCATGCCGGCCCAGGTGTGTCTCAAAAGTGCCTGAACGAGACACATGGTGAGTCACCGCTAAACAGCCACCAGAAGCGACGTGCCCTCCTCCCAAAGTTGCTAAGAGGATTAGAGCTGCAAATAAGCCAACCACCGTGACTTTGAGTACCGCCGACCGGAAAGGGCAGCTTCACCATCATAGTAGGAGGAGCACCCAAAGGGTTGATCTATTTTTACCATTTCGCCGACCACAACCTTCCTCGCAAGCGACACAACATTCGCTCGTAGACCAACGCCACAGTTGGCTCTGCACGCCAAAGCATTGCTAACCGCACCAGTTGTCGCTGCAAGTCCGCATGACACAACCCAACAGGGGCGAGCACCGATCGATAGAGGCCTCACCATCGCTGTTTTGCCAAGTGGGATTGGCCAGCCAACATCCTTTGATGAGGGAGAAGGGAATCACCATCCAACAAGCATGCTTTGTCCGCTACCATCCTTTGGCGAGGGTGAGGGGGGAGAGCATTAGGAGAAGGGGGTCCAGCAGTGGTTAGGGTTTTCCACCCGAGGGAGAGCTATGCGGGCATTCAGTTGGAACCAGCTTCTCACATGTTATCTGGAGTAGTTTGTCACTCTCTCTTTGTACCATCTTTGATTCAGAAATTGGTTGAGTCGGGTTCTGTTTGAGTACCAATGTGTTACCTTGTTGTCCCGATGTTGCAATCTTCGAATTACCATTGTTGCACTTGCAATTTCACGGTTGCACCAATGCATCTAAATTTCTTTTTGTGCAAAAAATGCACTAAACTTTGGTCGCCACTTGGGGACGACTTGGATATACTGGCTTGGCCAGCTACAAATCTTTAGTCTCGGACGCCTTCAGACATGTAGGAGCGAGAATATTATTAATTCAATATTTACACCTTTACACATTAGAGAGGATATCTTGATCCCAAGTACACATCAAACTTGTGAGGGCATCAGGCCAAAAATACACTTTTCGTTTTTTCCAAAAATAATGAAAAAATCTTGCATGTAAAGGATGTATATGTATGTATGAAACTTGAACATGATCGCATGCGGCCTATGCAAAACTTCAAAATTTACACGTGCGTACTTGTATAGATTCTCTACATGCATGTTTTTTCCGAAAAATTTCAAAACTTAAAAATTATGTTTTTCTAGAAAAATCCCTACAGGGCACAAATGTACATTGGAGTATATGCATAATACGCCTCCAACGTATTTATAATTTTTGTATTTTTCTTGTCTTATATCCATCATTTTGTGAAGGTTATATATTTTATGGAACTAACCTATTAATTCATTATCGAGTGTAACTTCCTATTTTTTGTTGGTTTTGGTTTCAGAAAAATAAAATAGTTACTTTATCACCAAGATCTAAAAAACTATAGAAGTTTTAAAATACCCCGGTGACTATTGTGCCAGAGGAAGGGAACCTGGGAGGCACATGGTGCCTAGCCGCCCAACCCAGGCTTCTGGTTCCCTAGGGTGCCAACAGTGGGGCCCATGTATCGTAGTTGGCTGTATATACCATTGTAAACCCTTGTCATATTTATCGAGCATTTTTTCTCCGCTGCCACTTCACGTTTCAAGGCGATGTCACTATCATCCCTGATCAGGTACTCCGTGGAGGGGAAATTCATCCCTCTTCATCAACACTAGAAGGGTTGGACGCGCTTTGCGGCGCTGTTGATGTTTTTGGATTTTCATTTGTACTCGATCTATCTTAAAATATAAGGTGTGTTAGTTTTTTGAAAGTCAAACCTCTTTAAATTTGACCATATTTTTATAGAAACATATCAGTATCCATAATATCAAATCGGATTCTTAGATTCATCATGAAATAAATTTTCATATTTTATTATTTAGTATTGTGGATGTCGATATTTTTGTGTCGGAACTTGATCAAAGTTTAAAAAAGTTGACTTTTAAATGAACTAATACAACTTAGATTTTAGAACGGAGCGACTATTACGTTCGGTTAGTGGCGAAGATGACGGAGTGTCTTTTCTTTTTTATTCATATAATGCGGTGTTCTGGTGGGTTTTCGCGGTGTGATTTTGTGATCTACTAATCAATTCATACTTATGTGCGAAAAATTTCTGCATCGGTGACTGCATGTACTATATTGGTGCCACAATATCACATGTTGACGCTATTTTTTTCTAGGTGATGAAAAGGTGCCTAGGATTGGTAAGTTGTTATAGGCCGGTTGCTTTCAATTGATTTAAAAAATGTTGACCCAGTCAAAATCATGGATGAAATCTAATACTCCCTTCATTCCCTTATACAAGGCCACTATGAAAAATACATTTTGCATCTATATAAGGCCACCAACAGTAATCGAGGTAAACATTAATGATGTTTCCTCACAGTAGCAACTTGTTTAATACTTGCATGCATGTATTCATAATGACACTAGCTATTTCCTTCTCATTCATTCGTTGCATGCATGCGGCGTATTAATGATTCCGATTAACGAAAAGAAAACTTGACTTTACAAGCGGTCATTAAATTTTGCCTTGGTACCTGTAATATGAGTTTGTGGCCTTGTATAAGGGAATGGAGGGAGTATTTAATTTCTTAATGAAATAAAAGAGCATAGTTAATTAAAATAATTGAGGAAGGGATTGCTCAATAAAATAAAAGATCATAGTTAATTAAAATAATTGAGTGGGAGATTGTTGACCCGGTCAAAATCGGTGACCCACTTTCAAATTGGTGACCTCAATTGAATGGGAGGCCTCCAATTCTAGGGAGATTAGTGATATAGTATATTGATCATCCTTGTTACAATATGAGTTGTGACTAGTCCACCCCTAGACTACAAGATCATTTCAATAGCCAATATGTAATCTCCCCCCCCCCACGCCCCCTTGTCGTTCAATACAATGGCTACATGAGTTTTCTATCATGATTGTAGTCCATCTGATTAAACCTAGTGGTGATGTTTTTCATGTGACGATATTTTTGGTGTATAGATGCATATTTATCTCCTATTATTTGTCTTCTCTTGACTAGTTTAAATGGGTAACCAGTAGATGAAGTGGTGTCCAGTAGTTGGGTTTAATCATGCAGTAACCTACCACACTGGCAATGAATGAAAAGAATTTGCATTGTATTATTGCCACTAATAATAAAAGGGATAGTAAATGTGTTTCTGTCAATTATGAGCCCAAGGCTTAGGGGGTATTATTCAATTGTATGTCATCATGCTTAAGGAAATTTTCCATTTTATTACTTAATACTTGAATGTTGCAGATAGAATCTCGATCAAAGAGTTAGACATTAGCCATACTCCTAGGGAGGGTCTTGGTCTATCGATTTATGAACATATTGTCTATATAATATTAACACATTACACACAATCTAGCATGAGCATGAGATATTTGACTTTTTCACATGTATGTCTATGCTACTTTGTTGCACTATTTATCTTATGGAGAGTTACTATTGATGAACTTATGAACCCGGGTCCAGTTTTTATTACCAGAAAGTGCATCCAACAAATTTAACTTGTACTTTTAGTTCCGGCTATTATTTATTCCAAAAAAGCAAAAAGTTTGTCTACCACATTATCTTTTAATATCTTGCACACTTGGCAAAGCTAGCAAAGTTGACATTGTTGTTAGTGTTCTTGGGGCACAAGTGAAATTTTATTTGTGCTGTGGAACATATCATCAGTATAAGAAATGTGCACCTCCATGGATAGATACATTGGTTATCATTGAGCGAATAACTTGCTTCTTGCTACAAACTCTTGCACACGGGGGCCCAACTACGTTGACTCACTGATGCAGCGACGTGCCATGCAAACAATTTTTACCCCCTTTACGTGACATAGTTTTAAACCGTCACCTAGACAGTGTCGGAGATAGGGATGCCTCAGTGCACACGTTAGAGAATAACTGTGTGTGATGCCATTTTTTCATCACACGGATTGATAAATATATTTGCATGCGATGCTAGTTTTGCATCATATTGACTCATAAATATAATTGTGTGCGATGCTAATTTTGCATCACACGGGTTGATAAATACAACTGTGTGTTATGCCAACTTGCATCACTTACATCACATGGTCTGGTAAATATGGCCATCTAGGATACTAAGCTTTGTGGCACACTATAGGCAAAATATAACCGTGTGTATTGATAGACTACATCACACACACATCGTTCGTAAAAACCGTGTGCAAAGCATCACACATGCTTACGTTTTTTTAAACCGTGTGCAATCATAGACTACATCACACACACACACACACACACATCTTTTGTAAAACTATTTGCGCGACATCCCACACAATTACATTTCCAAAATGTGCGTGATATTACGACATCACACACACCTTTTTTGGGGATTTACATCGTGCACCCTGTTTGAGTTACATCGCACACAGTTTGGTCGAATGGTGTGTGATAGATGTGTCGTCTTAAGCTCAATCTACAGTAGTGACTAGCCATGCCACTAGCAACTAGCAATGATAATTTCCCCTTATGAAGTGTCTTGTTCAAAGAGTCTGAAGTGCATTAAGAGATCAAGTCGTAGATACAATCATGTCCAAAATGAGAGAAATTATCTGAGCATACAAGATCCTAGATATAGAGCTAGATAATACCTTTTTCACTCGGTTCATTCAGTTGACAAAAGTCAAGTCAAGCAAAGAAACAATGCAGACAAACTTGAATGAAAAAACATGCAATCAATATGATTCCATTTCTATAAATATGCAAGAAGCAAAACTAGAACATGCATTTTAAAAGAAACTATAATATCCACAATCGATCTATTAAACCTCTCAAACATGGCTTACGATGACATAATCACCATACATGAGTATGTTGAACTAGGACCACATGATATGGAAAGATGTTTGATCATATGCGTCAAACTCATTGTTAAAGCATACTTATCACATGAAGGAGTGATGAATGTTCTAATTCACTAATGTGTTCACTTTTAGAGTTGCTATAGCTCATTGATTTTTGTAAAGCTTCATATAAGTATGATTTCCCTTCTCAAGAGGGATAGACTTACGTTGGGGTTGCCGATTTAGATAACTTCTAGTTGAAGTTGACGTGTTTGCCAATGGTTGGTGAAGGACTTGTAGCCGTCCCACTTGAATTTGAGGACAAATGTTTCTTCATGAAATTCCTCTTATTCCAATTTTATATGGTGGTTGGCTTTACATGGGATGGTAGGAACTTGAAGTTGTCACACTTGGAGTTTGAGCAAGCTTCATAGTGAAATGCACTTTCAATTCCTATATGGTTACTCCCTATATTCCTATTTACATGCACACTTGTTTTTATGATTAAACGTTGACCACCAATTTCATCAACAATATATTAATTTTGTGTCATAAATATTTTATCTATGGAAATAACATTTTAATACGAAGTGAATGGTATAACTTTTGTGACACCTAACTTAAGTTTTGTTAGCGAAATTGGTTGTCAAAGTTGAACCTCAAAATTTGTGTGCGACATATAAGGGACGGAGCGAGTGCTAGCAAAGGGACCGACAAGATATCCAAACGATACGTGTATATACATCATAGTAGAAAGGCTTTGGGTTAACTCAAGCACAAAAATCCCTAATTCATGCATATGAGTGAGGGTCCAATTCCTGCTAGATGCATCTAGGATAGTTAGATCACTTTGCAACCTACAAAAGATTTTCTAATCTTGCGGTTTAGTAAATATGCTAGACAATTTCTTATAGGTATGAACATTGTTGAGGCTGATGTCGCCTTTAGAAACATGATCACAAATAGAGTGGTGACAAACATCAGTATGTTTGATTCGATACAGTTGGACGGGATTGTGGGACATCTTTATGACACTCTCATTGTCCCAAAGAAGTTGGATATTATTGAGGTGAATGTCATGATCTTTTGTTTGTCTCATCCATAGAAGTTGGGCACAAGAAGAATCGACTGAGATATACTCGGTTTCGACGGCGGATAGTGAGACAAAAAATTGTTTATTTGAGGACCATGACACAAAGGATGTTGTAAGAATTGCGAGTACACAAAGTTCAGTCCCCATAAACCTTTATTTGGTGTAGTTTGAGTCGAATAGACAACATGATCAAAGGACGACCCTTTCTGATACAATAAGCTGAAGGTTGGTGTTTGAATCAAACATCTCAAGATTGTTTTAATGACTAGTAAGTGGCTCTATTCTAGAGCTACTTGAAATCTCGCACACATGCATACACTAAGCATTATATCTGGCCAGGAAGCACAAACGGTAAAGTAGAGAACTGATCATGAAATGATATACCTTGGATCAACGAGAACATCGTCGTTGCTGAGGTCAAGGTGTCCATTTATTAGCATGGGGGTTTCAATACCTTCGGTGTTCTCCATTATGAATTTATTAATCGTGTTATTTGTGTGCTTAGTTTGTGACACGATAGTCCCTTCTTGTGTTTGTTTGGTTTGATGTCCAAAACAACCATCATTGATATTCAATATCTTTAGCCATCAACGCACAAGACTCTTTGCTAAAATGTGAGTTAATAGACCCAAAGATAATATCATCCACGTATATTAGACACAGAAAGAGTTCACCATCTTGTTCCGCAGGACCACACCACCACTGTGGTGAGAAGCTGTCAGTCACCTTCGGACCGCTTGGACATGGAAAGAGTGGGACAGAAACCACTAGTGAAATCGCCGCTGCCTAGTGGATGACATCCTGTATACCTAATCCCGCCGATCTAAAGAACAAGCAAGCAGGCGATGCAAACAACTCCGAAACAACAAAAAATGACGGACACCAACAACATAGGAATGGACCGCTTCAAATTTATTCTCTGTGGCACCACTCCCACCATTGTAATGACATATATTGAAACCCTATCCCTACTTGTTTGCATGTGAGGGGATAACTTGGATCCTGCCCCCTCCTGTCGCCGGAGAAGCGGACTGAGGGAGGAGGCACCTTCCCGGTGCATATGTGGGAATACCGCCGCCCTCCTGATGCCTGTGCGTGGGAGACGAGAGTCGTGGGGGAAAGGATTAGTCGCCTCCACTCCAGTCCTCTTTGATCCTACACCAGCCTCTCTCTCTCTCTCTCTCTCTCTCTCTCTCTCTCTCTCTCTATTTTTGCGCCTGATTCGCTCTTGTTTCTCCACTGTCACTATGCTAGCACCAATATGGACCAAGATAGGCCAGAGGGCTCGGCATCCCGGATCTGCAATGGTTAACCTATGCTCTCCAAGCTCGATGTCCATGTCTACAACGCACGGATACCTCAACGCCATGGTCTGATTTTGAGATTCAGGTTCCGGCGAAGGCGAGCAAAGTTTTCCAGACGGCCACGGTGGCTCAACTGGGCGACGACCACAACGCCTTGTTTTGGGAAGACCGGTGGATGCAGGGTTATAGAGTGTAGGATATTGTACCGTGCATTTACCTTCGCATGCCCAAGCATGTTCGCCTTCTCGAATGGTGTTCGAGGCACTCCATGAGGAGGCTTGGACCATTGACATCGGGCCGGACATCGACCACAATTCTCTTCTGGAGGTATTCGCGCTCTAGGACAGAAGTGTGGTTTTCTAGCTGTTATCGGCATCGGAAGACTCAACTAGATGGGTCTAGGAGGGAAATGGACTCTACTCTGCTAGATTGGCTTACGAGGCCAAATTCTGGGGCTTGGAAGTGGCCCCATATGCAGAGATTGCATGGAAGTCGAAGGCCCCCCCGTCCAATGTCGTTTCTTTGTTTGGCTCGCGGGGAGAAATATATGTTGGACCTTAGATCGCCTGGCTCGCCGCGGTCTGCCGCATCAAGCGGCGTGTTCATTTTGTGACCAAGCTGAGGAGACGTTGAACCATATCGGGCCACTAGTAGAAAACAGGGCATCAGTCCCGGTTCCAGAGGGCCTTTAGTCCCGGTTCTGCAACCGGGACAAAACGATCGGGACTAGTGCCCACAACTTTTAGTCCCGGTTGGCTTACGAACCGGGACTAAAGGAGCTCCACGTGGCCGCTGTGGGGCGCCGAGGCAGGAGGACCTTTAGTCCCGGTTGGTAACACCGACCGGGACTAAAAGGCAGTCACGCGTCAGCAGCTGCCAGATGCTGGTTTTTTTTGAAAGGAGGGGTTTAGGGGTTTTTATATTGTGTTTCCCCCTTTTATTTTTGTGTTTACCCTTCAATTCTTTTACATTTAGGGTTTCATTTTTATTTAATTCAACTTGGTCTATTGCATCCATCTAATTTGTACTGGTATATGTCATATAACAACTCATCATCATCTTAATCAACTCTTCATCATTCTAGGTAAAATAGCATAAAAAAGGTGAACTCCTCATCATTCTGGTTGTTATCATACTAGCAAGTGATCAAGTAATCACAAGTTAGAAACACTAACTACTTCTCTCTCCTAGGTAAAATAGCATAAAAAAGGTGAACTCCCGCATCTCCCCATTGAAGAATACAGATCAACCTATCTCCAACTTTTGGCGTGATCAACCTATATCCATCAATCAAGACATCGTGTCCAAGTGGTTGCGTGGATGCTTTTATTGCCTGGCTCCATCCTTTGATTTTTAGACTTTCTTCACTTCGAGATATTCTGTATTTACCAGGGTAACTCATCTACATTGGGCGTAAGCTAACCATATGCAAATCACTGGTGGTAACCATCCATTTAGGCACGGTCTCTAGTGGGAGTACCTGTTGAAGAACATAAGTAATAATAACATAGTTAGCTAAACTAGTTTTGCTTAAGAAGAATGTATGAAAAAGATGGACTAGTGACGCAATGGTAAAAAAGTCTTACAAAGTTGTTTGAAGTGATGTTATAATGGTTCAACTTGTGCACTAGTGGCACATATCCATGATAAATGTTCCCAGCCATGTAATGTTTAGCATGATACTCAACATCATCAATAAATGATATCAGATGATTTTTCTCCAACCAAGTAAGCTCGGAGTCATAACTGTAGTAGGTGCGATCTATTATCTGTCGGGTACCTCTTGTAGCACGGAAATAAGCTAATAATTAAAAATAAAGAAATTTAGTCGGGATGAGTACCAAATACTTTTCAATAATCAATATAAATTACCTAACAAATATGTTGACAAACGCACCTGGAGGTAGCACCGGAATCAAGTCATCCTCCGCATGCACCCAAATATCTATATTATTATCACGAACATCGTCATTACCAAGATCGAAGGTAATGTTCATGTCCTCATCCAACCCATACGCCTTGCAAAATGCTCTCCAACTAGAACAACCAAAATATGTGTGATCTTTGTTATTTTTCACCTTAACAACAAAAGTGTAATGCTTCGTTCTTAGGTGAGCTATCTTAGGCTCTGTACTACACTTCTCTTTGAAATGGAACTTGTCCAAGACAGCGAATCTTGCATGACAGGGAACGCACTAGTCAAATTGTACAAAAGAAAATTAAAGGTTAATTAAAGCAAAAAAGCACACGTCATACTTCATTAACAAAAAATACATGTCGTCTTTACATACCGTAGTAATACTAAATTCTTCCGTTAGTTTGACGGTGAACGACGTATCGTTGTCTAGGTGAGGATAAATGTCACATATACCCCTGTCATCGCAGCACAAAGGGCACTGAGGGATCATATCGTCGTCAGACGACGTCGACATTTCCCGTGTTCATGATTCTAAGATTAAAAATCGACGGCAAATTTCTTTAGCAAGATCATCATATAATATCACTAATACATATAATAGCACCGGCGATCGTCGGGGACTCTTCATATAATATTATCATATAATATCACTAATACATCTCGAATAAAATACTTTGGAGAGATGCACATTTGGAGAGATGATTACAGTTTTAAAACTGAGTCAGCACCAAAGTTTCTTTCTTCTTTAAGAGTAACCAATGCTCCTAATTCATTCTTTTTTAGAAAATTTTGGCCTTTGTTTTTTTTTTCAATTTTAATATAGGGGGAAGAAGAAGGATGGATAAAGAACCCAACCAGGCCTTTGGATCTAGATCAAATGGTGGA
The DNA here is from genome assembly GCA_039707655.1 of Elymus sibiricus. Classification (NCBI taxonomy): domain Eukaryota; kingdom Viridiplantae; phylum Streptophyta; class Magnoliopsida; order Poales; family Poaceae; genus Elymus; species Elymus sibiricus. Next base: position 377,171,226 of record CM077667.1, read on the forward strand.
GAGTGATTTTAGTGAAGCTAAAAAATCCAAACACCGGACACATTGTCGCCCCATTTTTTACTTCCTTGCTTCTTTTAGGCAATCTAAATGCCCTTAATTAATATTTCCTAAAATATTTTTTCTTGAATTTTTTAGTTCTAATTTTGCGTCATCCGCATGACAGAAAAAATGAATGATGGGCATGCCATGTCTTAGCTGTTTTCCAAAGGCTACAACTATTGTTCTGTACATCCTATGGGTTAGTGCCTTATATCAATATTGATCACTCTCCTGTGATCTACAAGATAGTATCAATTGCATCTCTGCTAGAGTCCATTAGCTTGCTCAAAACTTTGTTTGAAAAGTGCCACTTGGTACATCAATCCATCCATCTATACATACATACATACATGGACAAAAAAATTCTATGAACATAAAAAATTCAATGAACAAAAAAAATTCATCATATCAACATTTTCTATATATATACATCCATCCATCCATCCATCGATCTTGAGCAGAGTAGAGTATATGCCACAACATTCCTAAAGTTTGCCACGACTTTGCCATATAATTATGGTCCAAAGCTCTAAATTTCATAACTTTGCCACAACAAAAATTTCTTCAATGAACATCAAAATGAACTCTAAATAAACTCTAAAGACAAAATGATCATCCATCCATCTAAACATATCTAACTAATGGCCCCCCCTTTTACTAAATGGCATGGCAGAAACATAGCATGGCATCCATCTAAAAATATCTATCTAACATAGTCAAATGGCACCATTATAATTTACAAACTTTACATATGAACATTTTCTATATACATAATCTATATACATAGTCAAATGGCCCCATTATAATTTACAAATATGAATATAATCTATATACATAATCTATATACAAATATGAACATAGTCAAATATGAACATAAAAATTCTCAAGTGCATTATGTTCATATGGTGGGACTGGCAACCACCAGCAGAAGGGGCTCACTGTGGGGGCAGGGGCCGGCGCGGCAACGTCGGGGCTGGCAGGGGCGCGGCGACGGCGACGAGGCAGGGCGAGGCGACGACGACGACGGGGCAGGGCGAGGCGACGGCGACGGCGGGCAGGGCGAGGCGACGGCGGGGCAGGGCGCGGCGACGGCGACGTAGGGGCAGGGGAGCGGCGACGTAGGGGCAGGGCGCGCGTCGGGGCAGAGGGGCAGCGAGGGCGTCAAGGGCGTCGGCGAGGGGCAGGGCGCGGATAGGGCGTCGACGACAAAATCCGGCAGCCTGGCGGCGTCGAGGTCGTCGTCGGCGCCGTCGGGGGAGAGGAGAGAAGAAATTGCAGATGGATTGGAAAATTCTCTAAGTGCCATTTATATAGCCCCCCCTTCAGTCCCGGTTGGTGGCTCCAACCGGGACTAAAGGCCCCCCTTTCGTCCCGGTTGGAGCCACCAACCGGGACTAAAGGTAAATTTCAGCAGCCCAAAGGGCCGGAAGCACAGCCCTTTAGTCCCGGTTGGTATCACCAACCGGGACTAAAGGCCCCCTTTTAGTCCCGGTTGGAGCCACCAACCGGGACTAAAGGGCTGTGCTTCCCGCAGCCAAATGTTTAGTCCCACCTCGCTAGTCGAGAGGGGCTCAGAGTGGTTTATAAGCGCTGCTGCCGCTGCCCTCTCGATCTCCTCTCTATTGCAGGCAGTACATGCCTATCTCATGCCCTATTGGGCCTGCTAGCACCGCGGGCCTGCATCCTGGCCCATTTCTAGGGTTTCTAGTCGAATGCAGGCCGTTGTGGCTAATAGGCAGGCCTTTTTATTTATTTTTTGCATATATTATGTTTTTAAATTTTTAATGTTATTTTTTTGCATATGTTTTAGTTGATTCCTTTTGCTATTAGAGTTTTATAAAAGCTTTTTACTATTAAAGTTTTTAACAAATAAATACTTTGATAATTTTAGTTAATATTATTTTGATTCTTTTTAGTTGATTATTTTTGCTATTAGAGTTTCATAAAATCTTTTTAGTTCATTCTTTTTGCTATTAGAGTTTTATAAAATCTTTTTAGTTCATTCTTTTTGCTATTAGAGTTTTATAAAAGCTTTTTAGTTCATTCTTTTTGCTATTAGTTCATTCTTTGAGCTAAATGATCCTGAAATTGACAAGCACTCTAAATGAACTCTGAAAAGGTTGAAACTTGGCATGATTTCATAATTTCACTCACATAGCATGTGCTAAAAAGTTGAGAGGGTTACGGGAAAAACTGGATGCACTTCCTGTACAAACTGGACAATCTCTTTCGAAGTAACATGGTTTCGGACGAAAACTCATCTATTACAAAAGGGATTTCATTTTTTAACATATTTTAACTCCAAACTTTTTTTGCATTCAATATGCACCATTCAAAGCCACATCATCAATTTTTCAACCCTTTTCTGACTTCATTTGCTATTTTTCATGCATTTCATGATTTATTTTGAGCTAAATGACCTTGAAATTGACAAGCACTGCAAATGAACTCTAAAAAGGTTGAAACTTGGCATGGTATCATATTTCACCCACATAGCATGTGCTAAAAAGTTGAGAGGGTTACGGGAAAAACTGGATGCACTTCGTGTACAAACTGGACAATCTCTTTCGAAGTAACAGGGTTTTGGATGAAAACTCATCTATTACAAAAGGGATTTCATTTTTTAAACATATTTTAACTCCAGACTTTTTTTGCATTCAATATGCACCATTCAAAGCCACATCATCAATTTTCAACCCTTTTCTGACTTCATTTGCTATTTTTCATGCATTTCATGATTTATTTTGAGCTAAATGACCCTGAAATTGACAAGAACTGCAAATGAACTCTGAAAAGGTTGAAACTTGGCATGGTATCATAATTTCACCCACATATCATGTGCTAAAAAGTTGAGAGGGTTACGGAAAAAACTGGATGCACTTCGTGTACAAACTGGACAATCTCTTTTCTCTCGGTTTGAGCCACAAACAGCAGTGACCCTCAGAATACTTGTGGAGGATAACTATGGCTTTCAACCCAGAATCAAATGTGCAAATTATTCGGTTATCTTATATATGCCGAACGGTTAGACTGATATTTTTGTCTAGACGGAGGATTTTGTCCAGACTGAGGATTTTGTCTAGACTGAGAATTTTGTCCAGACTAAGGATTTTGTCTAGACTGAGGATTTTGTCCAGACTGAGGATTTCGTCCAGACTGAGAATTTTGTCCAGACTGAGAATTTTGTCTAGACTGAGAACTTTGTCCAGACTGAGGATTTTGTCCAGACTCAAGTCTTCGGCTTATTTGCATGGTAAAATATTCTTATGACATGGCTGGATGCACAAACCATCCCTAATATTTTAACACCCTTGCTTGCATGCGAAGCTATATGCATTATTATTTGCACAAACCAAATAGACCTAAACGAAGTGCGTCGGAAGTGCGTCGGTCACCGTACATCCTCCATTGCCGGTTCATCTGCATTAAACGAGAGCCGACAGGGGCGTCTACCAAAACCATGGCACTATATAATAACAAACAATAATACAAGTAAGAAGTTAATTTGATCTCAAATTGTGCATCTAAATCAAATAAACTCACACATACACTCCTCCACTAAAACCCACAAACAACACTACTTCTAGACCATTTGAAATGAGCTAAAATATAGCAGTGAGAGATGAAATAATGAAGTTGCTAACCTTTTTAGAACACTTGGATAGTTGATGCATCGTCAAACCTAGACAAATCTTGGGAAAAATGGAGCTTAGAGGTCGAGTTTGGAGGAAGAACAGAGAAGATAACTTAAGTGTGGCTCGGGCATTTCATTGAACACCTCATGTGCATATATAGGCAAAAAACAGAGTAGCCCACACCTCCACCCTTCCATGGGCAAAACACAGAGGAAATGGGGGGGGGGGGGGCGTGGATATATATAGGCAAAAGATTTAGTCCCGGTTTGTATAATTTTAAGTTAATATTATTTTTCATAGGTACCATACTCATGATGTGGGATTATTTGTACTCCTGATGTAAGATAATATAAAGGTGCCTGGATGTTCATGAGATATGCCAAAACAATAGACTCTTCTCATAGGATTCTCTGATTTCCCAGCCCTTAACATATCATCAACTTTCCCTTTTGACCCTTTTATGGATCCACATATCTGTCTACTATGCATATTTGTACAAGGAAATAAACATAAATTTACCAAAAATTAAAACAGATGCCAACCTTGCCAGTTAATACGTCACCTTCATGTAACTGCAGTGACCATCAGAATGCTTGTGGAGCATAACTATGGCTTTCAACCCAGAATCAAAGGTGCAAATTATTCGGTTATCTTATATATGCCGAACAGTTACTTCAACAATCCTGGCACCAGAAAGCAACCAGAAAAATCGAGACTTGGATCGGCATATACAAGATAACCGAAAAAATTGCACCTTTTGTGAACTCAACTAGAATCATGCTCGCAGGCATTTCATCGAACACCTCTTGTGCATAGGAAGGGAAAACAAACTAGCACACACCTCCCACCTCATATGAGGAAAAAACAGAGGAGAGGGCGGGCAGGGGCGAGGGTATATATAGGCAAACTTGTAGTCCCGGTTGGTGTCTAAAACCGAGACTGAAGACAAACCTTTAGTCCCGGTTTGAGACATCAACCAGGACGAAAGGGCCTCGCTCCTGGCGCAACCCCTTTAGTCCCAGTTGGTGTCACCAACCGGGACTAAAGGTCCCGTTCGAACCGGGACTGGTGCCTGCCGAGCCCAGGCCGGCGTCCTAGCCGTCCGAATCGGGACTGATGATTACATTAGTCCCGGTTCGTAACTCGACCGGGACTATTGCTCCGTTCGGCCTAGAACCAAAGCCCTGTTTTTTACTAGTGGGCTTACATGTGTGCTAGTGCGAACGGTGGTGCATCGCATGCTCACTGCACTAGGAAATCCCGAGTGGACACCAACTGTGGAGCATGAGCTGGTGAATTGGTGCAATTCTTGTCGCGTGACGAATCTCTGAGCTAAGGAGGTACGAACCATACTCTCATTAGGGACGTGGGACCTATGAAAACATCAAAATGCGATGGTGTTCGACGGTGTAACCCTTTCGATGCACTTGGTCTTCGCAAGAGTCGAGAGTGAGGGTAGAGCGTGGAAACTTGCGGGACTCTTGAAGGGGGACTTATCGTCTTTCTTTGGGTCCTTAGTTAGGGGGCGGCATCGAGTAGTTAGCATTTTGTTGCAATCTTTCGGTGGAGCTAGTGACTTTGTGTAACGGTATGTAAGACACACGTGGATGAGGTTTTCCCCCCTTTTCTTCTTTAGTACTCCCTCCGTCCCAAAATAAGTGTCGCAAAATTAGTACTAAATTAGTATAAATTTTGTAATAGACCAACTACACTTATTTTGGAACGGAGGGAGTACATGATACACACGCTTGTGCATATTCTAGAAAAAAAAGCATGGACCAAGACATTTTTCAAGAGAAAAACGAGCAACGTGAAGGTAAAAGAAATTTGGTCGGTCAAAATCAAACCGGAAAAGATATTACAAAGCAGTTCCATAGGAATATGAGATTACCCGGGCGCGGCTCGTAAATGTTAGGAACATACGACATGTCCATACGTTCTCAGCATAAGCAGTATCGCCCGTACATTGGACGGTGCCGTCTCGAAGGCCATGGCCGGAACCATGTCGTCACGCTCTGCATGTTATCGACTTGTCGTCACACTTCCCGTCACCAAGTTCGTTATTACGCTATAAAAAGGGCGAGGGCTGAGCTCTCTCTTCACCACAGCACCACCAAAGCAGTTAAGCAGAGCCTAAGGAGCACATATATCCGAGTCGGCATAGCATTTGCAATGGCCAACCACGGAGTCGCCGCTCTTCTGATCGCGTCCCTGCTCGTGGCGGTCGCCCTCGCCGACGCCAGGATCACCATGCATGTGCAGCGCGACAGCATTAACGGAGGTACGTCCATGGCAACCAACTTGGACGCATGGCCGCGTCGATCTGCACGCACACGTACCCAGGCGTATCGGTGATCGAATGTGCTGGATGGATTCTGACCCTTCTGGACGTGTGGATGTACGTTTCGCAGGTTATGCGGGGAAGAAGGCGGTGCCGGCGCTGACGTGCAACAAGGTGAGCGCGGTGCAACAAGGCGAGACTTGCTCCTCACTCGCGGAGGACGCCGGCCTGACACTGGAGGACTTCCTGGGCTTCAACCCCAACATCAACTGCGTCAGGATCTTCGTTGCCCAGTGGGTCTGCCTCGACGCATCCTCTGAGTAACGCACAGTTCAGTTGCATGGACTACGCAGCATCGTTAGTTGCTGCTACTACTATGAATAAAGGAGGCTAGTCGCTATCCGTACACCTTCACCACTACTCAAGTTAAGTTCGGTATTTGTACTTCCCTCGCAAAAGGATCGAGGTTAGAGTCCGTCAGTCTGTCTTTGTACCAGCTTTGGCTTAAAAATGGGCTCAGTTGGTCGTGTTTGATTACCAGGGCGTTTACCTTGTGTGTCTCTTTCCTGGGCTGTGCCTGATTACCAGTGCGTTACTTTGTGTCGCTTTCGGTAATTTTGGTTCGTGTGTCACGCCTTAGAGCATCTACAATCGGTTACGAGTAGATATTTCCGCATTTTATGAGATCCGCACTTTAACACCTGAAATTCCGTTACGAGTAGATACTTCCGCAGGAGCATAATCGATTTTCTGGTTAAATACATTACAAGCGGAAATTCACGTTGACACATGGAAGCATATGCACCTGCTATGGAAAAAACATTTCAAAATGTCAAAAATTTCCGAACAAAAATTTGACGCGCACATCTTGATATTCTATGTGTGCACGCCAAGTTTTATGGAAAACCAGCATTTTCTGTGGCTTGTGTAAAAAAAGCAAAGAATGTCTCGTGAAAAGACATTTTTAACACTGAATTTTGTCTTTTTCACACGCGACACAAAAATTGTCATTTTTTCACGAAACGACTTTGTGAGTACGTAGAATGTCGAGATGTACGTGCGAAATATTTTTTCAGAATTTTCTAACATTTCAAAATACGTTTAAAATACGTTTTAAAAACCAGGAGCATATGCTCCTGGGTGCCAAAACGCTCCTCTCCATTACAAGATGTTTTTTTTCATACTTTCTGCAGGCTTTTTAAACCCTGTTATACGTCTGCCTGACCGGCACCTTTTATATTCATCCCAAATCTGAAGCAAATATGAGGAGGTCCAGAAGCATCTGCCACGTCAGACCCAGTAGACAGGACCCATCACAAATTGCATCAAATCCCCCTCCCCTCCCAACACCGATCTTTTCCCATCGTCCACCCATGCCCTCCCGTAGCTCCGCCGCCACCATAACGCCACCGCTGCCCCGACCCTCAGCGTTGCTAGCACCATCACAAACCTTCTTCTCGTTCGTCTCGCCGCTTCAGACACCGTCGCCGCCATGGACGCCGTTGAGGAATGTCCGACTATCCTCGGACCGCACCTTACCCTTTATGTGTTCGACAAATTGTCCTTGCAGTTTTTTGTGATTCTTTTATACGAAAACGATGGATTCAGATGGTTCATCAAATGAGGAGTATGAAAACACGAAACCTCATGAGTTAATGCAAAAGGGGTTCCTCAATTCGTCTGAGTGAGACAAAGATGTCGAGATGTTGATGGTCATGAGCATCTAGGAGGAAATGGACATGGAGGTGGAGTACATTCTGAACTTCAAGGATTAGATCAACGGGAGAAGAGTTTTGAACTGGGATATAGTCGCTGGAGCATGGCTGCTCTACAAGGACTACTTTCAACCCGGGCCAATATTCTTTGATACATGGTTTCGTCAACGCTTCCGTATGCGCAAACACTTGTTCTTCTGGGTGATGGAGGGAGTGTAGGCACATGATTCCTACTTCAAGCTCACCAGGGCTTGTTGTGGAAAATTCTCGTTCTCCGCTAAGAACAAATGCACGACTGCTATAAGGATGCTTGCACTAGGCACCATGGTCAATGCCTTTGGTGAGATGGTCTGGATAAGGGAGCACACATGCTTGAAGACCACTGTTAGATTTGCACGCCCCGTGGTACAAATGTTTGAAGCGGAGTATTCAAGAGAACCAAATGTGCAAGATACAAAAAACTTGATGGTTATTGGAGCGGCAAGATGCTTTCGAACACTGGTGCAACGACGTGCTATACAAACGGTTTTTAACCCCTTTCCGTGACGTACTTTGAAACCGTCGCCTTGCATGATGTGTGGGCGATAGGGGGGGTCCATCTCACACGGCAAACCCGTCGGCGACGGCGGCCAACGAACGCAAACGTTTGGCAAAACCAAGCGTATGGGATGTTCGCATCTATCACAAACGAGGGTCACCGGATAATCGTTTGAGATATATGTATTTCCCATACGGTTCATCCTTGCAACTCGTGTGAGATCACACAACATCGCACGCGCTATTCTGTGAAGCACCGTTTACGATGTGCACCGGATCGTAAATAGTTCACGATTATAAAGCGTGTACGATAAGGAGACAATCACACACAGTTAGTTCCACTTTGACCGTCTGTGATATTATATAAGAGTGCATACATTTATCATTGTGAAACCGTATGCGAAGGTTGAATATATCCCACACGCGGGGTTTCTGATAAACGTTTGTGATTTATAAAACGTCCCAAACGTCTGATCCATACTTCCCAAACGTGTCATCCAGAATAACTGTGTGGGATGAAGGCCTATCGCACGTGTTCTTCTTTGACCAACGTTTACGATGGTACACAGTTCAAAATACGAAATCGTGTGTGATAAGGAGACTAGCACAAACGCTGGTGTTGTTAATCTCACACGTTCTTTCTCTTCTGACCGTGCGCGAAGACGAGATTCATCGCACACGCCTCGAATGGAGAAACGTGTGTGATGTTGGAGTTGATCGCAGACGTTTTGCTTTCTCAAACCGTGTGCATTGTAATGGCCTGCAGAGCAGGATTTGCTCCTAATTAAATACCTTTGTTCATAATTCACATAATTTAAATTTGAAAGTAGGAATTCATGTATTTCATATCGAATCATGTTGAGGTTTAAGAACGAATGCATAATTCGATTAACATGTACATATACTCAAGAAATACATAAGCATCAATTCTCAAAAAAAAAGGAAAGTATAGAAGGAACAAATAAAGAATGATGGAAGCACGGTTGTACTAAAGACGGTAAAGAGAGAGCCGAAAGACATTTTGTATGCTGGAGAAGGTGAAACGGAATGCCCATATTGTGCCCTCCTCCATGCCTAACGCACGAACGACTCTAGGCCAGCCCCTAGTGATGGTCGCCCGCCCATCCTTCACCGTCTTCATTACGACTTCTCGATGCTCATTGTAGTCTCGATGATATATTTTAACCTTCATTGCATGTCTAGCAATCATGGACTTTACGAGGTAATCTTGAGTAAACTATTTTGGGAACTACTGCAAAAGAAAAAGATTCAGACATTGTTGTGTGACAACTCATTATGGGCAGTAGTAATAGAGGCCTACGGAGTTCGTAGTTACCATCCTACAGCTCACTGTTGTGTTGGATAGAGCGTAAACAAATAGCCTAATTGGCATTGTTCGTCTCTTTTCCATAACAATCATTTTCAGTTTCCTCACTTGATGCTGGTTCATGAATATTTCATTACCCCACACACAAAAAGGATCCAGGAATGGATCTTTACCTAAGACATATGTACCTACAAGCAAGAAGCTAATATTAGAAGCTAAAATGCAGTTGCAGAATGGTGTAATATATTACTCCATCAGTTCCACAATGTGTTGCATATAAACATTTTGAGAAGTCAACATTTACTTACTTTGACCAAGTTTGTAGAGAAAAACATTTACATCTAGAATTGCAATTCCATTTCATTAGATACATCACAAAATTTTATATTGTATGCATTTTAGATGGTATATGTAGATACATCACAAAATCCTATATGCACTACATGATGGAACGGATGGAGTATACGCGGAGGGATGAAAAGAACCTCGGTAGAAAACGTTGGCCACTCCCATTGTTGTCCTGTGCAAGTACATGTAAAGTCATGATAAGTACATCAGGCTTAACATCAACCAAGTATACGAGGTATCTGCTTCAAATAAACAAGGCATATATGCTCACTATAACAACCAAATATAGCCATTTGATACTGGACAAATGCTCAATGGAACCAACCTAACAACCAGATAACGAAAAGCAAGGCGTCTGCTTGAAAACTAGACAAATGCTCACTGCAATTAACCTAACAACCAGATACAGAAAAGCAAGGCATCTGCTTGAAAACTAGACAAATGCTCACTGCAACCAACCTGGCAACCAAATTCATAGAAACAAGGCATAAATGTTTAAAGCGGGAGTTAAGGGCACATGTTAACAACACCAGGCATAACAGGTGGTATTGATGAAATTGAACTGCACAGTTCATACTTGCACATAATGAACATCACATTGTGAATAACTGAAAGAAACAAGGCATTCATGCTCACTGTAACAACCAACTATAGGCATTGAAAACTGGACAAATACTCAATGCAACCAACCTAACAACCAGATACAGAAAAGCAAGGCATCCGCTTGACAACTGGACAAATGCTCAATTAAACACTGCATGATTATCGCATGGCAAAAGCTACTACAACAATGGGTACGAGACGGCTAGCTACAAAAGGTATGATTTGCTCACAGGATGTTGCCTCACTTGTCATGGATGGGCTCCTTCCACTTGGGATATGAGGTGCCCAGGGTGCACTCCCTGATGTCGCAGATGGCACGTTTCCCCTTGTAATAGTCGTAGTGTGTGCCATTATCTTGGTGGATGAGATCTGACTTTGAAGCTAAGGATCCCAAGCCACCGCCGTAGAACATTTCCTTCAGAAATGACAAAAGGGGTTCGATGGCGTAGAAGGATCGCAAATCCATGACCGCGAGGCGGAGGAGATCAGCGGTGGGGCCTTTGGAGAGACCGACGGTGGTTGAACCAGAGGCATTGCCGGTGGACCACTTAACTTGTGACATGGCCCGGGTGAAGCCGGTGATGTTGACGAGCTTGATGTCGTAGCCGTCTCTCCAAAGATACAGGAACACGCGTTCCCGCAGACTTGAAGCCTTCGGCATGGCAATGTAGGCAGCGTCCTCACCGGCTCCCGCGGCGAGGTGTTCGTCCGGGATCGAAGGGTCGGCGCGAACGGCGCCCACCTCGCCAGCGTACGGCGGAGAGGCCATGATAGACCTCTTTTTGCTCGTACACTCCTCGAGGTCCACGGGAGATGTGGTCGGGCTGATTAGGCTGCGACTCTCTGGAGTACGGGATGGGGATCTGGGGGAAAGGGACACCGCCGGCCTCATCTAAAAACTCAGGGCGGCGATGGTGTATGTGGATCGGTGGGGACCCTGAACTTGTTTAGCTATGAGGCACGGGTAGACCGGCTGAGGTTGGTGGTGGGAGGCGGCGGCGGGGGCGAGCTAGGGTTCAAGCGGGGGAGGAAGGGGGAGGGGGGTGTTGTGCGGATGGGGGGGGGGGGGGGGGTGTTTGCGGATGTGTCGCTGCTGCTGAAAATTTTAGTAGTAATGGTGTGGGTGGAGATGGTGGTGGACGAGGGATGGCGACGGTTCAAATGCCTCGGCAGCTGAAATTTTACTATAGGGTTGGTGCGGTGGATGAGGAAAGGCGGCATGGAGTTGAAATACCGCTTCCAATTAAATTTTGGCAAATGAACTAGGCGGGAGCAACCAAGATCGCACACGGTCCAAACATAATAAAGTCTGTACGCTCTATGCTATAACGAAATGCCGTACCGCGAAACCACGAATTTTTGCATCGCTCGAGGCGGGTAGCTCTTTCTGAGATTTCTCAAGGCGGGTTCATCTCACACGGTTCATCCTCAATTTCAGTTGCAGACGTCAAATTCATCCTAAATTTCCACATGCCCACAAACAGATGACACAAACATTTGGCAAATTTTCAACACAAAATGCCTTATTTTGCAGCGGATTAGTTGACATTAGTTCATACACTCAGTAATTTACAAACAGTTCATCAATTTACATGAAGATGAACTGCACAAAATAATCACTACGCCATGGACGCATACAAACGCCGTGCCTCCATCGTCATCATGAAATTCCTCGCCTCAGAACGAGTATTCAGAGGAGCTCATCAAGTCGATGAGCTCCACTGGTTCCACGGCAGAGACCGGCGGGGCTACCTCGGCCGAAGCGACCGCGGCGCCTCTCGCTAGGTCTGCCGATGTCGATGAAGATGTCGTGGAGTCCAGGTGGGCCATCGGGATACAGACGGGCGTCGATCTCGCTAGAGCTGCTTCCCTGGTCGCCGTGACCGCTGTTGCCAGGGCTGCCGCCGCAGCTACAAGGCCTGCACTGGCCTCCAACGCGGCTGAGAGGCATGCGGCGGCCTGCTTCGCCGCCTTCTGGTCCTGCTCTCGCCTCTTTTTTTCCTCTGCATCTGAGTTCTGCTTACTCTTCGCACTCTCCTGCCGTTTCTGCCGCTTCAGATCCCTAGCCGCGTTGCGGATGGCATCCACAGATGCGATAGATTGTTCCACACTGACACTAAGACGACGCTCGTCCTCGTCGTGCAGGAACGCATCGAGGCCCGGTTCCTGGACGGACAGAGCGATGGCCATCTGCATCTGACGCTGAAACTCGGGGTCGTCGTCGTCGGCGGCGGCCGCGGCAGATGATGGTTGACCGTTGACCAACATGGAGGACAACGCGTCGGAATCCTGTATCCCGTCGTCGTCGGCCGCGGCAGCTGGCTGTTTCTCGTTGCCCGCCATGGCGGCCAATGCGTCGGAATCCTCTATCACATCGTCGTCCAACACTATCAGGACGGCGCCATGCACATCCCCATGGTTGAGCAACGGTTCCATTTGGTGTGTGTGGTGGTGGTGGCGAGCTATCGGCGGAAAAATTAGCTGTTAGCCGCCTCCGGCGAGATCTTTTATAGGTCGCTGTCGGGTTTGGGTTTGTACTGTGCACATTACCCCTTTGCACTGGCTGACGTTTGCGGTTGGCACCACTAGGCAAGGCCGATTTTGCTGTGTACGGGCATCGCACACGGTTAGGGTAGCACACCCGTGTCTGCTCGGGGTACAATCGCATACAGTTGTTTCGTTTGTTTCGTTTGGTAATTTACATAATACTAGCATCTTTGAGATAAACGAGAGAAAAAAACGCAAGAGAGGATCAAAACACAACCACGCCAGCTAGTGACTCAAATATATACTCCCTCTGTTCCTAAATATATATGTAGTTCGTAGTGAAATCTGTAAAAAAGACTTGTAATTAGGTTCGGATGAAGTATATATATGTACGAACATGGTGTTGTCATGTTTAAACTCGCAATGCGCAACTTTAATGTGCGGCACATGCTGCATATGTGCATGCCTAAAAGTGTCCAATGTGACACAAAAGGGTTTCATGACAAACATAATATAGGGTGTTGCCCCCTACACTATGTGCCGGAGGATATATGGGGTCCTATGAACACATGACCTGGTTCAAACTTTGTCACACATGTATCCATGTCTGAATTTTCTGAAGATAACCAGGAGAATTTATACCTTAATATGGCCAAACCATCACATATTGTTGTCGGACAATAAGGATATATAGATCTCGCGGTCCCACGACTTGGCGCGTTATCGAAGATCAGTTGAGTGGGGCTAGAAGAACACCATCCCCCTGCATATGGCCAAATGTATATGCGAAAATGGTGTGGTCCGGTGTTTCAACAATTAATACACAATGGTACACTATCTATGATGTGACCTGCACCTAGCTGAGATAACTGAACATATATATATATACCACCCTTAATATTGGTTATATATATATATATATATATATATATATATATATATATATATATATATATATATATATATATATATATATATATATATATATATATATATCGTTCCCCTCCCCCCACCCCCACCCCCCCACACACATGACACGTAGCAGGGTGACGTTCTAGCGTTGTCACTCAAATGGATGATATATAGCGGCCCATCGGTATATAAGCGTGTCGTCGAAAACCGCACAATGGACGCATGCATGGTCCACACACACACACACACACACACACACACACACACACACACACACACACACACACACAGAGATGCACACACGCACACGCACACATCGTCACCCATCCTTGGCCTTCCAGCGTTGTCAGTAAAAGGCATGACAAACCCTAAGGGCCCGCCGATAGGTTTGTCGTCGGAAACCGAACAATGTAGGCACATGGTCCACACACAGGCATGGGTTCACACACGCGCACGCACGCACCCCCCCACACACACGCACACACCGTCACCCATCCTTTGCCTTCCAGCATTGTCAATAAAAGGCATGACACACCCTAAGGGCCCACTAATAGGTTTGTCATCGGAAACTGCACAATGTACACATGGTCCACACACAAGCATATGGGTTTACACACACACACACACACACATACACACACACACATCGTCACCCATCCTTGGCCTTCCAGCGTTGTCAGTAAAAGGCATGGCAGATCCTAAGGGCCCACCGATAGGTTTGTCATCAGAAACCGCAGAATGTAGGAACATGGTCCACACATAGGCATTGGTACACACACACACACACACACACACACACACACACACACACACTCGATCCTTGACATTTTCAAAACAACAAAAGAAGCAAAAGAAAATCATGGATATTTTTGAAACAAGGATCAGATTTATTTAGCGCGAATGACATATCACACACACACACACACACACACTCGATCCTTGACATTTTCAAAACAGCAAAAGAAGCAAAAAAAATCATGGATATTTTCAAAACAAGGATCTCAAGATTTATTTAGCTAGAATGACATATCACTACAGGCTTTTTATTTATGCCTATAGTGATCATATCACACCGCCTAAATGAACCTTGAAATCTAGCAACTTCCCAACCGGTCACCCATCCTTGACTACTCCACCGAAAGCACGCTTAACTTCCGAGTTCCATTCGAATGGGTTACGGGCTGGAAAGCTGCGTCTTGCTGGTAACGGTTGCCTCCTATCATATACAAAGCGTGCCCCGATGGGCACCTGGTGGGACCAGACACGCATCACAGACGTTTCTGGTAGTACTGGAAACCGTGTGCGATGGTGGCATGGGGGCTGATGATGACGTCTTGCCGATGCTCGATGGCGTGATGCCGCTTTTTCCTGCTCTCCGTCCTGTTCCGTCTCATCCTCCTCGTCCAGTAGGTTGATGACGGGGTCTGCGCTTCGGCGGGAAACCGATTGGGGGAGTGGCGGGAGACCGATTGGGGGAGTGGCGGGAGAAGCGTGTTTGGATAGAACATCATTTTAATACAAATTGGATAACTTCTGAAAGAAGGAAGCTCAAGCTAGCACGACATGCGCACACCGTGCTTACACACGCACGAGCTTCAGACAGCCGTATAGAACTGCTTTAAATTATTCATGATTCATTTAGCTTTTTGTAGACTACACTAATCAAGTTTGTAGACATTTAATGTGCATAATTCAAATTTGAACTAAAGGAACATGCTTCGTGTCACCAAAATGGGTTGAAAAAAGGTATTTGTGTCCTTGGGTTCCTTGTTTAGGTCCCATGCAAATGAACGTGAATAGACTGCAAACATCTCGAAGTCATGACGAGGCCACACACATTGAGAAACTTGGCTATTAAATCATCATAAATCCACAACTCGTCTAAAATTCTTGAAACTTACCCCGGTGTCATGACACAACACTTATACGACATGATAATTTTTTGTCCAATGTGGGACAAGTCTCTTGCACACCAAGACTTCTCTCAAGAACCATCGTGGTTTCGATACGGAACATGTCACCTCTGTGGAGGGAACGACATTCGATGTCTCTTCTTGCATTGATATTTTTTCTACATGCAACATATGCTAATACAAGTGCAATGCTAAAATGTGAAATTATTGAAACTGGTGTCTCGACACGACACTTATAGGACATGGTATATAAGTTTTGGGACAAACCTCTTACAAATTGGAGCTTCCCACGACAAGCATGGTGGTTTCGATATGGAACATGTCACCTTTGTGGTCGAAATGACATATGAGTTTTCTAGGCATGCACTTAATGTGAAGAACTTAAGTTTGAATTACAAGCATGGGCTCCAGCGCACCAAAATGGATTAAAAACCATTTTGTGTCATCGAGTCCATGTTTAGATCCCATGCACTAATGGTCACTGAATTACAAACATCTCGGTGTCGTGACTAGACCGCAAACATTGATAATCTTGGTTTCAAAGTCCGAGAGAACCCAAAGCTCGCCATGAATTCATGAAACTTACACAGTGTCATGCCACTGCACATCTACGGTGTGCATTTTGTTTTCTGACAAATTTGGGACAAATATTGGGACATGCATCTTACAAGCCAAAGCTTATTCAAGAAGCCTTGTGATTTCGATAGGGAACATGTCACCTTTGTTGGTGAAACTACATTCAATGAGTCGTTAGTCCACCGATTCGGCCCCTTTTATACATTAATTGAGTTTTCTAGGGATTTAATATGCGTAGTTCAAATTTTGAACTAGAGGCACATGCTTTTACCTCATGGTTTCGATAGGGAACATGACACCTTTGTGACGAAACTACATTCAACGTGTCCTCTAGTGCACCAATTCGGCCCTTTCTATACATCAATTGAGTTTTCTAGGGCCCTTTTCATACGAATGTGAATGAATTAGAAACATTTAGGCTTGATAGCTCGGCCGCAATCATTGATAATATTGGTTTATTGAATTCCTGAACATACAAAACTTGTATGATAACCATTTGGTGCCACGCGTCAATTTTTTACTCCCTTTGTTTCTTTTTGAATTTGACCAAATTTTATATGCTAACTAAAAAGAAACGGAGGGAGTACTTGATATGGGGGAGCCGTGCGTGTAGCTGCAGGTTGATGATAGGACGCATGAGAGCTTTCCGTCGCGCAGGCTCGACGGGACGCGTGCGAGCTGTCCGCCGCACAGGCTTGACGGGATGCGGGAGAGCTGTTCGCCATGCATGCTTGACGGGACACATGAGAGTCTACTGTGCATGCTCATCGGGAAGCGATACTTTGACCTCCACCCCCCGCTCGCCTCGCTCCGAACTTCTGAATTAATGGCGTCCTACCCGCTGTTTTATCATGTGGTTAATCGCCTGGACGGAGGGACTAGTTTGCTTGTGATCACTGTTCTGTTCGTGCCTAGCCGAGAACTTTGACGTTTCATCTATTTTTGACTCGTATACATGTACCAACGAACGAAATAATATAACAACAAATTAGCACCGGCAAAGATAATAATTTTCTTACATATGCATGATAATAAGAAATGCCACATGTGGCAACTCCCCAAAGACACAGGGGCAAAAGAAGAAGGAAGAGGTTGAAGATGGAAGACAAAGAAAACAATCTGGCTCGCTGCTATCTAATTCTTCATGGATTGCTGGGCGCGGTGTTCCTCCATCTCCTTCTTCATCTCCTCCATGACCTCCATCTCCTGTCGCCTCTCATCCGACATCTTCCGCATTGCGGCCATGGCGCGGGCTCTTTGCTCGAAAGCATCCATGGCCTGCGTCGCTTACGCATCAAGTTCCTTCACACGCTCCACGGATTCCTTCAATAGCCCTCCCGCTTGATGTAGAGCTTCGCGAAGTCTTCCAAAAGTTCCTCGGAGAGTTCTTTCAGCCTCCCCTCCGAGGCACTTTTCTTCTCAAGGAGTTTCTTCCAGGCGTCATTCTCCTCCATAAGTTTCTCCACGAGTCCGGTCGCCCTGTCAATCAAGGCGTTGCTCTTCTCCAGCAGCTTCACCAGGTCATCGATCATGGCGTCCTTCCTATCGAGCTCAGCGCGCATGTCGTCGCTGGCATCGGAGAGTTCTTTCAGCCTCCCCTTCGAGGCACTTTTCTTCTCGAGGAGTTTCTTCCAGGCGTCCTTCTCCTCCATAAGTTTCTCCACGAGGCCGGTCGCCCTGTCAACCGAGGCGTCGCTCTTCTCCAGTAGCTTCACCAGGTCATGGATCATGGTGTCCTTCCTATCGAGCTCAGCGCGCATGTCGTCGCTGGCAGAGGAATCAAAGACTGCCAAATCGTCCAGTTCGCCTCCGAGGTGAATGCGCTTGTGACTGTGAGAGCCGATGCCTCTCCGCGAAAGATCCTCCCGGGCGTCCACGGAGCCACCGGACATCTTTGCTGTGGCCAAAGCGGTGTGGCTGGAGCTCTCTCGCGCTTCCGCAGCGGCGGGACCTCTCGGTTCTTTCCGCGGCTTTGGTCTTTCTTCCCTGGTTATATCTCGACCCAAAACCCCCCCTACCGGCCATGGCAGACGAAATGAAGGACTAACAAAGAAAGGCCTTTTTTTTGGTGGCGGGGGTGAAGAATGTGCGGTAATTTTCGAGTATGAGTTTGTGTTTTTATAGCCTACTATAGTAAACAGCTGCTAAGTGAGAACACGTTTAGGTTTGGTAGGTGTGAACTGATTTGCGAAAAACTTTAGCGCGTGGTAATTTGGAATGTGAAAGGAAACAAGCTCAATATTCATTGATGGTTTTAGTTCCCAAGCACGGAATGCTTTATGATTTTTAGAAACTGTTTGGGAACGGGCTCATCGAGCAGACGCGTGGCCCTGCCTCTATGAGAGGTGGGCCCTGCCTGTGCTGCGTGGGTGCAGGTTTGATTAGACGGGACGCGTGCGAGGAGTCCGCCGTGCAGGCTCAAAGGGATGCGTGCGAGCAGTCCGCCGCGTAGGTGCAGCTGGCTCACCGGGAATCAAGCCGTTTGACCTCGGACTACCACCCACAACCCTATTCTCTCCCAATTTCTCCATTAGTGCTACACCTTCTCCTCCGGTATTATCTATTTGGGCCGCCGTCGCGGATCGCCTCCTTTTTTGATGGACGACGAGGTGGCCAACAAGCGGGGGCGGGTGGAGGCTGAACCACACGAGCCTCCGGCGAGCATGGACTTCATCAGCAGCATCCCCGACGAGATGTTGGTAACCATCATGTCCCTCCTCCCCATCAAATCTACCGTGTAGACCACCATCCTCTCCAGTCGATGGCGCCCCCTATGGCACTCCACCCCCATTGACCTCCTCGATGACGACGAGCTCTGTAGCAGGGATCGCAAACGCTTGGACGCAATGTCCCACATCCTCACCACACACACTGCGCCCGTCAGACGCCTTGCCATCGGCACTTTCCGTTCAAACTGCAAGGCCGAACCCAAGTTTCACGACTGGTTCTTATCCCCCGCCCTAGATCAGCTCGAGGAGCTCAACTTTGATGCTGGACATGGGCGCTCGCTACCTCCGTCCGTCCTCTGCCTCGCGCCCACGCTGCGCCGCGCTACGTTCATGCGGTGCCGTTTCCCCAAGATTAATGCCGCTCACGCTCTTCATCTCCCTAAACTGAAGCACCTCGAGCTCATTGGCGTCAGCATCTCGAAGTCCGATTTGGAGCGCCTGCTCGGCGGCTGTACAATGCTTGAGTACCTTCGTCTTCAGATGATGTTTGGGTTCAGTAGCCTCCACATCGCTATGACGAATCTCTGTACGATTTATGTGCATGGCTGGTGCCGCAACACGCTGTCAGTTGGGGAGTTTCATGATATGGTCATTGAGAATGCGCCTTTCCTAGAGAGATTGTTTGTACTTGATAAAGAAGGTCGAACAAGAATCAGGGTTATTAGCGCACCGAAGTTGACAGTGTTGGGGTATTCGTGTGCTGAATTCTCTAAACTTGTTACAGCTGGATCCATACCCGTTGAGGTACAACAATGTTCTTCTCATTCTTATTATTGTACATCACATTTTATCTAGTTTTTGTTGATCTATGTTCGGCTGTCATCCAGAAAATGATTCCCACAAGCCTTGCATTATCTCTACGCACAATGAAGATCTTGGCACTACAATCTATCGGCCCCAATCTGGACGAAGTTGTTAAGTTCCTTATATGCTTTCCGTGCACGGAGAAGCTATACGTCGAGGTGATGTTCCTTTCCTGTTAATTCTTAACCACAACGGAGTTCAATTTGTTGGTACTTTTACCCATGATTACAATGAAATGTGTACTATACATTTTTTGAGATGTAAATCATGAATGATCGAAGATGGCATGTCAATCTATTAGTGTATTTTATAAATCATGCAAATCAAAGAGGCCCGTAGTGTTCGATATTGCATCTAAGCACTGATATGTTGTCTTCGTTTGCAGATACAAGCAGGAGTTGGAGTGGAAAAGGTGGCCCAATATAACAATCTCATCGAATGCCTTGAATTCCATCTCACGGAAATTACTTTGAACGAGTACCGAGGCACCAATCCAGAGATTCAATTTGCCAGTTTCTTTGTTCAGAAAGCAAGGGTGCTCAAGGTAATGAGGTTTGCACTATATTTAGAGCGCCACAATGGATGATTTACTAACCATCAGAGGCGTCTACAGCGGAATGGAAAAGGCTCTGCAGATGCTGATTTTGACTTTGAAAGTTCATATGACAGATTATTCGGAAGCGATTCTATCGAGCCGATATATGACTTCTTGGCGGATGATACCTTCGCGGAAATATTTCATCCCATGGATCCTGAAGATTGATTTTGATTTCTAATGTCAGTTTGTACCTTGTAATCTTTGAATTTGGACCTCATTATGCTGGAATTTGAACCTTGTAATATTGCTAGTATTTGTGATACAATATTTGAAATTGCATTGTGTTCTTTTTTGTTTATGCAATCATGTTCTTATAAGTACATATGTTGTTGTTCTGTAGGCGCATCATTGATGTTGTGTAGATCGAGCAAATCATAGTACACACAGACTAAACTACGAAACCCGTCGGTGATGATTTCATCAATCGCTGACAGTTGTATACCAGCAAACGTTTTCCCAAAACACACATAGGTTATTAGCACCAATCGTTTGTGTTATATCTGGTGTTTGCACACGATTCTCATTACTCACCTGTTTGCTGTATATCGCACACATCTTGTTATGCCGAATCGTTTGTGTTCTGCTGTATCAACGCACACAGTTTATCCGGGTGAACTGTATGCCGTACTTCGCACACGTATATAGTTTTGGTAACCGTTTCTGTTATATTCTCTAATCACAAACGGTTCATAAGAACAAACTGTCTGCCGTAGATTGCACACACAACTACTTTCTGAATCGTATTTGATGGATCCACCTTCGCACACAGTTCGTGCCATTAGCAACAGAGCTTGAATTATACCTTTTGTGATTCATGCATCGCACACAGTTTCGTCGAAGGGTCTCTGATTAATGTGTCGTGTTTGGACCATGCATGCCGTAGACACGCCCTATCCGTTCGTGGTGTACACCAAACATCCGATCTGGATGGAGAACTCCAACGTCATGGACCTGTTACTTGACGAGGACAAGTACAGAGTGGTCTGGTTCGACCTCATGTCCCACTGCGTGCTCTGTTCTCGCGTCCCTGCGCGTGCTCTGCTCTCGCGCCCCTGCGCGTGCTCTGCCAGCGGTTGGGGCTGGCCCACGATTATGTTCGGGGCTCCATATGCATGCGGTTGCGCCACACGCGTCGCCCCATGCAGTTACGTGCTCCACGACTGAATCACGCACTGCAAAAACTGCCATCCGGACGTGCTGGTTTTCCAGGACGTCCGACCCCCATTTATACCCACGCCCATTAACCATTGTCTCTTCACGCTTTCGATCGCACCCCACAACACAATAAGCACACCCTGGACGACGCATACAGAGAGGATGTCCAACGGCACTCCAATGGAGTTCAGCGTGCATCATGTGGAGACCCACATGAGGAAGACGGACCTCACGGTGGTGTACACTGATACGTCTCCAACGTATCTATAATTTTTGATTGTTCCATGCTATTATATTATCTGTTTTGGATGTTTTATATGCATTAATATGCTATTTTATATTATTTTTGGGACTAACCTATTAACCTAGAGCCCAGTGCCAGTTTTTGTTTTTTCCTTGTTTTTGAGTATTGCAGATAAGGAATATCAAACGGAGTCCAAACGGAATAAAATCTTCGCTATGATTTTTCTTGGACCAGAAGAAACCTACCAGACTTGGAGAGGGGGGCAGGAGACCTGCCGGGAGACGACAAGCCTGCAGGGCGCGCCCTAGCTGGGGGGGGGGGGGGGGCGCCCCCTGGCTTGCGGCCCCCCTGCAGGCCTCCTAACCCTAATCTTCCTCCTTTAAATTCCCAAATATTCCCCCAATACCAAAGATAGCCACGATAATACTTTTCCGCCGCCGGAAGCCTCTGTTCCCGTGAGATCCCATCTTGGGGCCTTTTCCGGTAATCTGCCGGAGGGGGATTCGATCACGGAGGGCATCTACATCAACTCCATTGCCCCTCCGATGATGCGTGAGTAGTTCACCTCAGACCTTCGGGACCATAGCTAGTTGCTAGATGGCTTCTTCTCTCTCTATGTTCTTCAATACCATGTTCTCCATGATCTTCATGGGGATCTATTCGATGTAATACTCTTTTGCGATGTGTTTGTCGAGATCCGATGAATTTTGGATTTATGATCAGCTTATCTATGAATATTATTTGAATCTTCTCTGAATTCTTATATGCATGATTTCATATCTTTGCAAGTCTCTTCGAGTTATTGGTTTGGTTTGGCCAACTAGATTGGTAATTCTTGCAATGGGAGAAGTGCTTAGTTTTGGGTTCAATCTTGCGGTGTCCTCGCCCAGTGACAAAGTAGGGGTAGCGAGGCACGTATTTGTATTGTTGCCATCAAGGGTAAAAAGATGGGGTTTTCATCATATTGCTTGAGTTTATCCCTCTACATCATGTTATCTTACTTAATGCGTTACTCTGTTCTTCATGAACTTAATACTCTAGATGCAGGCAGGAGTCAGTCGATGTGTGGAGTAATAGTAGTAGATGTAGAATCGTTTCGGTCTACTTGATACGGACGTGATGCCTATATGCATAATCATTGCCTTGGATATCGTGATAACTATGCGCTTTTCTATCAATTGCTCGACAGTAATTTGTTCACCCACCGTATTATTTTCCTTCAAGAGAGAAGCCTCTAGTGAAACCTATGGCCCCCGGGTCTATTTTCCATATTATATTTTCAGATCTATAAACCAAAAATACCAAAAATACTTTGCTACAATCTTTTTACTTTTATTTTACTTTTCGTTTTAGTAATCTTTTATATCTATCTCTATCAGATCTCATCCTTGCAAGTAACCGTGAAGGGATTGACAACCCCTTTATAGCGTTGGGTGCAAGTGTTTGATTGTTTGTGTAGGTGCAAAGATTGGGGCCTTGCTTGTACCTCCTACTGGATTGATACCTTGGTTCTCAACAACTGAGGGAAATACGTATCTACTTTGCTGCATCACCCTTTCCTCTTCAAGGGAAAACCAACGCAAGCTCAAGAAGTAGCAAGAAGGATTTCTGGCGCCGTTGCCGGGGAGGATACATAGCAAGGCAAGACAAGAACTCTCCCGTCAACTTGCCAATTCTGGAGTGGTTGCCGGAGAGATCTACATCAAGCCTACCAAGTACCCATCACAAACTCATCTCTTGCATTTACATTATTTGCCATTTGCCTCTCGTTTTCCTCTCCCCCACTTATAAAACGATTTTAAGAAAAAACCAAAAAGATTTGCCTTTTTATTCGCCCTTCTTCCGTTCGTCTTTTCGTTTGCTTTTTGTTTGCTTGTGTGCTAGATCGATTCGTTGCCACCATGTCTGAATCTAGGGAGGTTTTCATTGAAAAGGATAGTAATAATCTTGAGGGGAATTTTGATGACTTTGCTAATAACGACCCTCATGAAGAACCTACTATCACACATACAAAAAAATTCCGCATAGGTAGCGGTAATATTATTGGAAAAGGTGTTATTCAAGATTTCTTTACTTGTGCTGGTACGCTACCTACTTTAGGAGGGTCTATTCTCAATAAAACTAATAGTCTTGCGGATGCAATAACACTGTTAATAATTGAACTTGAGAGGCTACTTGTTCATATGCATCCTTGCATACAAAGGATTTTTCTAGAGTTCTCTAATATTCAGCATTCTTCCGTTAAGCGTGCCGCCACTATATTTCTAGCCCACGAGTTTAGATTCATCATGAAAGAGGCTAGCGAAATTTTTGCTCATTATAAAATTAATGGTGGATGTCCCCCTATAGAGGAGATCCTTTTTAATCAAGAAGAAATAATGAGATTGCATTCTCCGGATTATGTTGCCTATAATGAAAATTTGAGAAAAAGGGTCCCTACCGAGGTTTTGGTTGATAAGATTTCTGAACTCAATGATAATTTTGCTATACAAAACAATGGATTAGAGTTCATATTAAGAGATAGGCTTATGACTTTCCACCAAAGGAAAGCTTACAATGATGAATTGATTATACACTATAGGGGGCCGAAGGAGGAACCTATCCCTCCCGCACTTGATCTTAAGGATCCTTATCCTATTAAATTTAGCCCTTTTGATTATTTTTTCTTGCCACAAAGGAAACTTGCCGCTGAAAGAAGGGAGTATGAGATGATCATGGACGATCTCCCTTACTATTATGATAATACTTAGATCTATTGCGTTATGCCTAGCTAGGGGCATTAAACAATAGCGCTTGTTGGGAGGCAACCCAATTTTATTTTATGTTTTTTGTTTGTTTTTGTTTCTGTTATTGAGTGCTTTACACATTATTACCTATGTAGTAATTGTGTTTTATTGTTTTAATTAGTGTTTGAGCCAAGTAAGACCTTTGGGATGGTCTACGGTGATTGTTGATTTGATTTTGCTGAAAAACAGAAACTTTTGCGCTCAGTCCAGGAATTTTATAAATTCACCAGAGCGTTGAATGAGTCTGAAATTTTTACACCAGATTGATATACAAATTTCCCAGACTGTACTAATTTTTCAGAATTTTTGGAGTTACAGAAGTATTCAAAGTTTACAGATTGC
Organism: Elymus sibiricus; assembly: GCA_039707655.1. Classification (NCBI taxonomy): domain Eukaryota; kingdom Viridiplantae; phylum Streptophyta; class Magnoliopsida; order Poales; family Poaceae; genus Elymus; species Elymus sibiricus. The sequence goes on from CM077667.1 coordinate 377,196,257, forward strand.
TACAGACTGTTCTGTTTTAGACAGATTCTGTTTTCTTTGTGTTGTTTGCTTATTTTGATGTATCTATGGGTTGTATCGGGGGGTATGAACCATGGTGAAGTCGGAATACAGTAGATATTACACCAATATAAATAAAGAATGAGTTCACAACAGTACCTAAAGTGGTGATTTATTTTTCTTATACTAACAGATCTCACGAGTTTTCTGTTGAGTTTTGTGTTGTGAAGTTTTCAAGTTTTGGGTAAAGATTTGATGGACTATGGAATAAGGAGTGGCAAGAGCCTAAGCTTGGGGATGCCCAAGGCACCCCAAGCCATATTCAAGGATACCAAAGAGCCTAAGCTTGGGGATGCCCCAGAAGGCATCCCCTCTTTCGTCTTCAATCCATTTGTAAATTTACTTGAGGCTATATTTTTATTCACCACATGATATGTGTTTTGCTTGGAGCGTCTTGTATGATATGAGTATTTGCTTTTTAGTTTGCCACAATCATCCTTGCTGAACACATCTTTTGAGAGGGACATGCATTAATCGTGAATTTATTAGAATACTCTATGTGCTTCACTTATGTCTTTTGAGCTAGGCAATTTTGCTCTAGTGCTTCACTTATATCTTTTTAGAGCACGGTGGCGTTTTATTTTATAGAAATAATTGAACTCTCATACCTCACTTATATTATTTTGAGAGTCTTTAAACAGCATGGTAATTTGTTTAGGTTATGAATTTAGTCCTAATATAATGGGCATCCAAGAGGGATATAATAAAAACTTTCATATAAAGTGCATTGAATACTATGAGAAGTTTGATTCCTTGCATATAGTTTTGAGATATAAAGATGGTGATATTAGAGTCATGCTAGTAAGTAATTGTGGATTGGTAGAAATACTTGTGTTAAAGTTTGTGATTCCCGTAGCATGCACGTATGGTGAACCGTTATGTAACGATGTCGGAGCATGATTTGTTTAATGATTGTCATCCTTTGTGTGAGGGTTGGGAGCGCGCGATGGTTAACTCCTACCAACCTCTCCCCTAGGAGCATGCGTCTAATACTTTGCTTCGATAACTAATAGACTTTTGCAATAAGTATGTGAGTTCTTTATGACTAATGTGAGTCCATGGATTATACGCACTCTCATCCTTCCACCATTGCTAGCCTCTCTAGTACCGCGCAACTTTCGCCGGTACATTAAACCCACCATATACCCTTCCTCAAAACAGCCACCATACCTACCTATTATGGCATTTCCATAGCCATTCCAAGATATATTTCCATGCAACTTCCACCGTTCTGTTTATTATGACACGCACCATCATTTTCATATTGCTTTGCATGATCGTAAGATAGCTAGCATGATGTTTTCATGGCTTGTCCGTTTTTTGATGTCATTTGCTATGCTAGATCGTTGCACATCCCGGTACACAGCCGGAAGCATTCATATAGAGTCATATTTTTTTCTAGATATCGAGTTGTAATTCTTGAGTTGTAAGTAAATAAAAGTGTGATGATCATCATTATTAGAGCATTGTCCCATGAGAGGAAAGGATGATGGAAGCTATGATTCCCTCACAAGTTGGGATGAGTCTCTGGACTTTAAAAATAATAAAAGAGGCCAATGAAGCCCAAATAAAAAAAAAGAGGCCAAAGATGCCCACCAAAAAAAATGAGAGAAAAGAGAGAAGGGGCAATGCTACTATCCTTTTTCCACACTTGTGCTTCAAAGTAGCACCATGATCTTCATGATAGAGAGTCTCCTATATTGTCACTTTCATATACTAGTGGGAATTTTTCATTATAGAACTTGGCTTGCATATTCCAATGATGGGCCCCCTCAAATTGCCCTAGGTCTTCGTGAGCAAGCAAGTTGGATGCACACCCACTTAGTTTCTTTTGAGCTTTCATACACTTATAGCTCTAGTGCATCCGTTGCATGGCAATCCCTACTCACTCACATTGATATCTATTGATGGGCATCTCCATAGCCCGTTGATACGCCTAGTTGATGTGAGACTATCTTCTCCTTTTCCTCACAACCTCCACCATATTCTATTCCACCTATAGTGCTATATCCATGGCTCACGCTCATGTATTGCGTGAAAGTTGAAAAGGTTTGAGAACATAAAAGGTGTGAAACAATTGCTTGACTTGTCATCGGGGTTGTGCATGATTTAAATACTTTGTGTGGGGAAGATGGAGCATAGCCAGACCATATGATTTTGTAGGGATAACTTTCTTTGGCCATGTTATTTTGAAAGGACACAATTGCTTTGTTAGTATGCTTGAAGTATTGTTGTTTTTATGTCAATATTAAGCTTTTGTTTTGAATCTTATGGATCTCAACATTCATGCCACAATAAAGAATATTACATGGATAAATATGTTAGGTAGCATTCCACATCAAAAATTCTGTTTTTATCATTTACCTACTCGAGGACGAGCAGGAATTAAGCTTGGGGATGCTTGATACGTCTCCAACGTATCTATAATTTTTGATTGTTCCATGCTATTATATTATCTGTTTTGGATGTTTTATATGCATTAATATGCTATTTTATATTATTTTTGGGACTAACCTATTAACCTAGAGCCCAGTGCCAGTTTTTGTTTTTTCCTTGTTTTTGAGTATTGCAGATAAGGAATATCAAACGGAGTCCAAACGGAATAAAATCTTCGCTATGATTTTTCTTGGACCAGAAGAAACCTACCAGACTTGGAGAGGGGGGCAGGAGACCTGCCGGGAGACGACAAGCCTGCAGGGCGCGCCCTAGGTGGGGGGGGGGGCGCCCCCTGGCTTGCGGCCCCCCTGCAGGCCTCCTAACCCTAATCTTCCTCCTTTAAATTCCCAAATATTCCCCCAATACCAAAGATAGCCACGATAATACTTTTCCGCCGCCGGAAGCCTCTGTTCCCGTGAGATCCCATCTTGGGGCCTTTTCCGGTAATCTGCCGGAGGGGGATTCGATCACGGAGGGCATCTACATCACCTCCATTGCCCCTCCGATGATGCGTGAGTAGTTCACCTCAGACCTTCGGGACCATAGCTAGTTGCTAGATGGCTTCTTCTCTCTCTATGTTCTTCAATACCATGTTCTCCATGATCTTCATGGGGATCTATTCGATGTAATACTCTTTTGCGGTGTGTTTGTCGAGATCCGATGAATTGTGGATTTACGATCAGCTTATCTATGAATATTATTTGAATCTTCTCTGAATTCTTATATGCATGATTTCATATCTTTGCAAGTCTCTTCGAGTTATTGGTTTGGTTTGGCTAACTAGATTGGTAATTCTTGCAATGGGAGAAGTGCTTAGTTTTGGGTTCAATCTTGCGGTGTCCTCACCCAGTGACAAAGTAGGGGTAGCGAGGCACGTATTTGTATTGTTGCCATCAAGGGTAAAAAGATGGGGTTTTCATCATATTGCTTGAGTTTATCCCTCTACATCATGTCATCTTACTTAATGCGTTACTCTGTTCTTCATGAACTTAATACTCTAGATGCAGGCAGGAGTCGGTCGATGTGTGGAGTAATAGTAGTAGATGCAGAATCGTTTTGGTCTACTTGATACGGATGTGATGCATATATGCATAATCATTGCCTTGGATATCGTCATAACTATGCGCTTTTCTATCAATTGCTCGACAGTAATTTGTTCACCCACCGTACTATTTTCCTTCAAGAGAGAAGCCTCTAGTGAAACCTATGGCCCCCGGGTCTATTTTCCATATTATATTTTCAGATCTATAAACCAAAAATACCAAAAATACTTTGCTGCAATCTTTTTACTTTTATTTTACTTTTCGTTTTAGTACTCTTTTATATCTATCTCTATCAGATCTCATCCTTGCAATTAACCGTGAAGGGATTGACAACCCCTTTATAGCGTTGGGTGCAAGTGTTTGATTGTTTGTGTAGGTGCAAAGATTGGGGCCTTGATTGTACCTCCTACTGGATTGATACCTTGGTTCTCAACAACTGAGGGAAATACTTATCTACTTTGCTGCATCACCCTTTCCTCTTCAAGGGAAAACCAACGCAAGCTCAAGAAGTAGCATACACCAACGACCTGGGCATGATGGAGGACTCCATCGACACCGTGGAGCGGCTGCTTGATGCGGATGACAAGTACAAAGTGGTCGGCTTCGACCTCACTTACACCGACGGTCGTGCCGGGCATGATCAGAAGGTTGCCGTCGCCCAGTTGTGCGTCGGCCATCACGTCCTCCTGTACCACTACTGCCTGGCCACAGTGCCTTGCGAGCGTTTCACCAGGTTTGTTAATAGCCCCAACTACAGGTTCGCTACGGTGGACACCACCGACAATCCAAAGGTGCTCAAGACTTCGGGCTTGGCCTGCCAGAAACTTGTCGACATTCGCGGCCACTACAGTGTCTGGGGCAGCAAGAAGCACATGGACTCCCATGTTGACCTGGCCGAGGTCATCATCGACCCCTACTATGCTGACATGAAGGCTGAGTGCAACAAGAACAAGCCTGTCTGGCATAGGTGCTGGGTGAAGAAACTGGATGAATATCACCTCCAGACCGCTTCCAAGCAAGCATACACATGCTACGAGATGTTCAGGCGGATCGTTGACATGAGGAAGTGCCTCCTACCTGAAGACAACGAGGGATCGAGCCACAAGCAGAGCGCTGTCGGCAAGCGTCACAAGAAGTAGATGATTTGATGATCGTTTCTCAATTCTCATACTACCTCTATGCAGAAATATTCGTAGTTTTAGAGGGATAAGTTTATTAAGCATGTAATAGTTTATTAAGGTGTGCGCCAATGTTATGTGTGTATTGGATGCTTAATTTGGTTATGCAATCATGTTCTTCTAAATAGAGCATAGATGTTTGTGGGCAGATTGAGCAAATCACATCGCATACGGAATAAATAACCAAATCCGTCGGTGATGATTTCATCAGTCCCTGACAGTTCTTTATCCGGAACCGTTTGCCCGCAACACATCCGAGTGGCCTGTGTACATCACACACATCTTGATCTGAGAAACCGTTTGTGTTATTTTTGCTATCGCACACAATTCATCCCAGTGGCCTGTATCCTGTCTGTCACACACATCTTGATCTATGTAACCGTTTATGTTATTTTACCTCACCACAAATAGTTCATCTGAGTGACCTGTATGTCGTCTATCGCACACATGATCATCTGGACAATCGTTTGTGTTCTGCTTGATCAGCGCAAACAGTTTATCATGGTGAACTGTATGCCGTACATTGCACACACTTATATTTTTATAAGCGTTTGTGTTATATTACCCAATCACAAACAATTTATCTAGGCCAACTGTTTGCCAAACATCGCACACGCAACTATTTTTTAGATCGTATTTGATGGATACGCCATCGCACATAGTTAACATCATTAGCGATGGAGCTATAACTATACCGTTTGCGATTTGGTCATCGCACACAGTTTTGTCGAAGGGTCTCTGATTGATGTGTCGCGTTAGCAGCATCCTGCAGTAGTGGAAGCATGCTCGGTTCAATTGATTGAATGCATTGACAATGTAAGAAAAGCGCCCAAAGGTTTTTGCGGGATGTATCAAGGTCAGACCAAAGAGGCCACCATCATAGTCAAAAGAGTGGCATCAAAGGACTTGGGGATTTGGCATGCTTTCTTTGGCATGCCTAGTTCTCACAACGACATCAATGTGCTCCAGCGATCTCCCGTGTCCAGGAGACTTTGCAATGGACAAGCATCATCGTGCAACTACATTGTAACTGGCACGCTACAACATGGCGTACTACATTGTACATGGAGACTTTGCAGAATTGCAATGATGTGGGAATCAAAATCTTTATGGTAGTTGATGACATGTTGTGTCATTTTGTGCAATATGATCGTCGAGGACAAGGGTTAAGGGGCAGTCTGAACCCATGATTTCGAGAAGGCCGGAGAACAAGTCCACATCCCGGATCAAGATGCACACCAGATTATGAATCTTTTGCATATACATCAGAGTCTTTGTGATGAATAGGTGCACGTGGAATTACTCAATGATCTTGTGGAGTATATGTGGACCTACAATGGAAACCAAGAAGCTTAATGTTTGAATTGTGCACTTGAAGTAATTGTTTTGTTTGAACTATGTATTTCATGTATGAAGTATGTTTGAATTTTGGAACTACTCATTGATCTTGTGATATTCATGTGTGTGCCAAACATGCATGGATTTGCATGGATTTGAGGTTCTAGATAAGAGGGGTTCTCCAACGCTATCTGCGGACGCGTCAGGGTGTGTCTGTGGATATTTAGGTGGGCGGATTTACTAAGTCCGGCTATAGATGTTCTTAGACATGGAATATGACACAACATGGGCATTCCACTTGTACACCTGCTTCAACAACCAGAATGGCATTCGCCTCTCTTTTTAAGGTCTTTAATACTATGGTGTTTCATCATTGTTAATTTGTGTTTCTATAATTCTTGAACATATGCTACATGTGAATATAATTATGCATTGGTTGTTGAACCTTTGTAAATTGAATGTATCGATGGATATGAATAAGTAATTGCCTACTTTTAAATTTGAATTCCGAAGAATTTCAAATTGCATGGATTAAACTATTGGGAAAAATAAACTATGCATGTCATTATGGTACACATGGTTTGACAAAGCTAAATGTCTGCAATCAATCACAACAGCAGGCATGTTTCACACATCAGCTATGCGTTGAGGCCACATACGCTCGGTTTTGGCTTTCGGTTTATGTTTTTTGGCAATGACCATGATGGCTGAAATTCCACCATTACAGAAATATATAGAAAAATCGGATGAAATAGTAAAACCAAAATTTAAATTTTGGAACGAATATTACCAAAATTTGATCAAAATCCAAATCAATCAAAAAAGGTCTCACATAAACATAACTCGTACGAGCACAAATATAATGTTTTGTCTCTTGAAAGACTCCAAAAGTTGAGCCAAGTCAAAATCAAATCATGCCGAAAATATTTGCCCAAAAATTACATATATCGGGTCCGCTCGAGATCGCCGCAATTCGGCTGAAATTTAATTTTGTCGACCGACATACATAACTCTGGCACATCCACACACATGTTTCGTTCAGGTCTAACGTGTGCGATGAAACCACAACAGCTCACACATATCTTACTCGGCAAACGTGTGTGACCCACCTGCACAGCCCTAGAATTATTTTAGTGCAATTAAATATTTGAGTTTAAATGGGTGCATTTGGAAGTATTCATGTATCATGTTAAATTCAAGAAAGTGGAATTGAGGAAAATTGAAAGCCTCAAAATTCAATTAAATAAAGGCAAAACCCCTAAAATCTCATTCAATGTTTTCCAAAATGTTCCTTTAAAGTTCTGAGAATTTTGGCAATAGTTTTTAGACAAAACAAAATTTGTTAACATTTGTAAGAAATTATTTTGGGCATTGAAAATTAAATCCAATGGTATTTGAATTGGGATTTTATCATATTAAATAGAATATGGGCCCAAAAATTCTGAAATTCCATGTGTGACTTTGGTTTGGACCATTTGAACCACATGTAAATTTTCAGAATATTTGGAGAAGGTTTGGGTCTCCAATTATTTCAAAATAGATTGAAATAATTGATAAAATAACAGAAAACTGAAATAAAGAAAGAAAATTAACCTGGCCATCCCAGCATTGTGCATCCCATCTAGCCCATAGTTCCAGTCATCCCTAACCCCTCGTGAGGAGGACAAAGCGTGGCACCATAGCGCGCGGCCGAGGCCGCCACCTCCTGCTTTGACGTGGCCGAGCACCCCCATGCCTATCCCCCTCGCCAGAGGCGTCCCACGAGACTCCTCCCTCACTCTCAATCGCTGTAACCTCTCTTTCTATCCTCCATCTCGTGTTCCGGCAGCCGTCCCACGAGAGCGGTCGCGCCATCGCTCGTCGCACATGTAGCCAACAACGCCGAGAAGTTGTGCCACCATGTCCGGGAGCTTTGCAATCCACCAGAATGTCATCACGCCGAAGATCACGTCCCCAGATGCCTTGCAGAGATGCACTCAAGCTCGTCTTCAAGCTTTGCACTAACGGAAGCCAATGCTCAATTCTCCTCCTGGAAGTCGTCCCTGAGGCCTCTAACCTGCCCCTCTGCATTCCTCTGAGCTCTTGAAAGCACGCCCTCTTTCCCCATTCTCGATTTCTTGTTGCAGCCCTAGTCCCCATGAGCTCCGAGCGCGGCCCTCCGCCATGGTCGGCATGCATCTTCCTATCGAGCTCCCCAGGAGTCCCTCTGCTCCCTGTCGTGTTCCTGCTGCCCTTTGGTTGCCACTTAGATGCTTGGTTTGGTCGCTAGAGCACGGTAGCACCGCACCCGTTTGACCCAAACTCCAGCCGCCGCCAAACATGTCGGCGCCATTGATTCCTGCAGCTACCCGACCCGGCGCTTACACCCCTTGATGCGGCTTGATGTGTTGCGTCTATAGAACCCACCCACGTGCACTCTCGTCACCGAAAACGGTTGGCCGTAGACGTCCACCATGCCGTGTTTAACGCCGGTGTTAACCGCCGACATGGCGTGCTTAATTAGCGCTGATAACCCATTTAGTTAACCCCTGAGCAAGTGACAATGGGCCCCTCATGTTAACTAACGCCGTGTTTTTATTCTGGTTAAATTAGAGTTAAAATCCGATGGCCCCACGTGTCTGGTTTGACCAGGCCTAGTCAGCAGTTGACCTGGCCCCACTGGTCGGCGACTTTGGCTAGTTGACCCTGAGTAACAAATGTATTTTTGGCATTTTTTGATTTATCAGAAATTCCATAAAATACTTAAAACTTTAGAAATTCATAGAATATAAACTATAGCTCATATCAGAATAAATATATATGAAAAATGATCAAATAAATATGAAGAATATGTTTATGGAATTTTCATGCATGTTTGAACAAGTTAACATCACCAACTAGGATAATTCATGATTAGGGAAATTTATGAAATAACATTTGGAGTTGGAATTTGATCGTGTTTCAATTCCACTTCAATTAAATTGGACTACTGTTGCATCAGGTCAATTTAATAGCTTAACATGGCATAACGTTCATTTTGGTTGTGCATTGCATTGAATGTTGTTCCTCCTTTGTTGTCGGTGTTGTTCCTTCTCGGTAGCAGACGATTCCGATGTTGTGATTGTTGACACCGATGATGAGGATTACTATCTGCAGAAGTTCCAGGCAAGCAACCCCCCTTGAGCATCCTGATACAATCCCACTTTCTCGCTCTTGTTCTCTTTTACTACATTAGGGAAACAACAATTGAACTGTTACATGTTTTGGTAGTTGAATTCATTCCTCTGCATGACCTGTCCTTGTCACAGTAAATAGTTAAACATCTTAGTGTGAGTAGCAATTACTTGAGCAATGCCATGACTACACATCCATGCTTACTTGATATGCTTGCTATGCTTAGAGTCGTGCTTAGTCATGTTCGGCGATAAATTTGAATGGTTGTGTTCATGTCCTACTGTGTGAGAGTTAAGTGTGTAAACCCGATTTGGTAACGGTAGCGATGAGAGACCATGTAGGAGTACATGGCAGATTGTCTCATTGAGACCATCCTGCAGAACTGAGTTTTATGTATGTGATCCAAGACTAGCTACTACCACACATTGGGCCCTGAAATATGACCCCGCTCAACTTATTAATCGACTCGAGATCTGTCTAGGAGTTGCAACTAGTTTCTAGTGTTTGTAGGACGTTCTAGGGGCCGTCTTTAGAGCTACCCGATGGGATGGGATTCATTATGGTAGATGCACCTATGGCCCGGTGTACCAAGCATAGTTTCATACGGCGAGGTGGGCTTTGGAACCCTGCACATATCATTTGAGGGCGTAATAGAAACTTTGGCCGGACTTCCCTTGCGGATACAACCTCAAATAGGCGATAAACCTGGACGAGAGCCTTGTGTGATTAACGGTCATGGTCTACACCCATGCCGGGCTTCCGCTTGAAGGTTGCCGAGATACATGACATGTATTGCGCTAAGTGGTGGAAACATGTGATAATAAGAAGACCCCTGCAGGGTAAATGATCTATTCAAATAGTCACGTCCTAGGATATGGACTACTTGGAAGCTTATATGGTTCGTAGACAATTTAAATGGATTCTCTAAAATGTGCGAGATAAGTGTGAGTGTTATGGATGACCTTCTCGTAGGAAGACGGGAGAGGATCCATAGTGGTGTATTGATCTCATGAATATGTGGACTCGTGTGTGCTCTCTCACCTCAAGAAAGTTCTCCTAGTCGTAGTATAGGTTGGCCAAGAGTCAAAGGTGGCTTGCTGCAATAAACTCCCACCCCCTTGTTGATACTAATGCATATGTAGATAGTTCTGATGTAAATCTTGCTGAGTACCTTTATACTCACGGTTGCTTCATTTATGTTTTACAGAGGAAACCTTAGTCTCACTAGTAATTTCTATGTGAAGTTCGACATTGACCTACTAGCTTGGGAATCCCATACAAAGGTCTCGCTCCTATGGTGGGTCTTGTAGATAGACAGGCTTCCTCAGCCTTCTTTCTAATCTTCTTCATATATGTACCCAAACATGTTATGCTTCCGCTTGTGTCTTGTATAATCTGAGTGTTGGGTCATGTGACCCCTGCTTGCAATATCACATTATGTTGGCTCCTATGAGCCTTTAATAAACACTTTTAGTCATAGACTTATGTTGTGAAGCCATGTTATATCTACACATATCATGCATATTGTGTGTATGTTTTGAAATGCATCGGTATGTGTGGGATTCGACACCAAGTTGTATGCCTACTGTAGCCTTCCTGAAATGCCTCTTTGTGCTTCTACTGAGCCTTGGTAGATTGCTATTGCTCCGGACACATTGATTGACCGACATGTATCCTTCTTTGCTCTTGTGTATGTCCTTACGGGGAAATGTCACGCGGCGTTTACTGGAGTCCTTGTAGCTTGCTACGACTCGATTACACACACTGATGACCGGCATGTGCATTGTTGGGTTATGTATGCCTATCCATGTATTGTTTGTGCCACTTGGGTCTATAACTTGGTAGATCGCCTGGCTCGCCGCAGTCTGCCGCATCAAGCAGCGTGTGCATTTTGTGACCAAGCTGACAAGACGTTGAACCATATCCTGCTTATGTGTGTGCTAGCGCGAACGGTGTGGCATCACATGCTCACTGCACTAGGAAATCTCAAGTGGACACCAACGATGGAGCATGAGCTGGTGAATTGGTGCAATTCTTTTCACGTGACGAATCTCCGAGATAAGGAGGTACGAACCATATTCTCATTATGGATGTCAGATCTATGGAAGCACCATAATGCACTTGGTCATCGCAAGAGTCGCGAGCGAGGGTAGAGCGTGAAAACTTGCGGGACTCTTGAAGGGAGACCTAGGGCGTGTTTGGTTGCCCGCATCGATTTTGGCTGCATTGCATAGACTTCTCAGATGGACCTGGCTGAGGAAAAACAGCCTCAAAACACCATATGCACATTGTTTGATTTCCTGCATATAGTTTAGCTGCATGAGGGAACTATTTTTGACTCGTTGTTTGGTTGGCCGCATTGGATTATAGCCCACATAGGACAAGTTGTTTGGTTGCAACCTGTGTTATGTGCTCTCACCACTTCTCAGTAGTGGTGACCTTACCACACGCGATCTTAATAGCTCCACTACTAGCTACGAAATAAATTACGGTTCATCCTTGCTACTATAAAATGGTAGTACACATTATTAAGAGCCATATGGCTGAATGGGGAAAGTTCATCATCCATCCTCTTCCTCTTCCTCTTCTTCTGCTGCTGCTGTTGTTGCTTCCTCTTGTGCTACTGCTCTTCTTCTTCTTCAGATCCTTGTCTGGCCTCTGTTATCCCACATTGTCTGTGCCCACTCCAACCTTTTGTTCTTCCAGGCTTCGTTGTCAAATGCCTCCACACCAAGGCCACCGAGGTCAAGATCATCAGGTGTCACATCCTCCTCCTCAGGCACCAGTTCTTCACAACCCCATTGCAGGATCAAGTTATGCAGAATGCAACATGCAAGAACAAGCTTAACCTGGGTAGGGTAAGGGTGGAATGACTTCTGATCTAGGATCTTGAACCTGTTCTTTAGAGCTCTAAATGCCCTCCCAACAGTTACTCTAAGGCTGGAGAGTCTGAGATTAAATAGCTCTTGTGGAGTCCTAGGAAAGTTCCTACCAGCAAACTCGTTCAGATGGTACCTGATTTTCCTGAAGGGTGGAAGAACACATGGCCGACATGCATAGCCTGCATCTCCCAGGTAGAACTTGCCATCAAGGATGTTGATTCCATCAGGACGACTGATGATGTCACTAAGTATGTTAGCATCACGTGCCGACCCTTCCCAGCCAGCCAACACATATCTGAACTTCAGATCGAAGTCAACAGGAGCAAGCAGATTCTGGCTTGTGTAGTGCTTCCTCCCCCAATGCAATCCTGAAATGGCAACACAAGATTGTGTTAGTGCTCACCTTCAACAATCCAAGCATATCAAACAATGAACTACATACTGTAGTGCTCACCTTGAAGTATGGATACCATATTGGGCTAGTGCAAATCTTGGTAGGACTCCGGCCAGTTGGTGACCTGATCATGTCTCCACTGAGCTCCCCAACAGCGTACATCACTTGCTTGAAGTACCTTGAGATGGTATCCATTGATCTCCTTGAAGTGTTGTGGATAACCATGAACCGCTGGTTATGGCCAACAACATGAAGGAACATGGCCACTTGCTCTTCCATACTGGTGTGCATGCTATCTTCCAGCAGCCCCTGCTCCTGAAGGTCTCGACAAGTCTGGCAAATGGTGCTCTTTTCATTCTAAGCAGTTGTATATGTAGTTCAGATTCTCTATCATCTCCTGCTCTCGCATAAGCATTGGAGCATATCTGATGAGAGGCCTCTCACCACGATGAACAACTCTCTTGTGCATGAAAATGACCCATGCCCGGATCACACCTATCAGTGCCGCTGCTTGAACTACCAGCCGCATCCATGCATCCATAACCTAGTCCACATCGAGGGTGCGTTGAGCAATGGGGTAATCAATCCTACACCTTGCCTAATGGCCTAACAACGTACCTAACATAGGGGGGAGAGGGGGTGTTGCTTACCGGCCTCAGAGCCGAGGAAAACAAAGGGGACCATGGCTGAGTCAAGGACAACCAGACGATGGACAAATGGAAGGGGAGCAGCAGCTCCTGCTGTCAGATCTGCCGCTGCCGCTAGCACAGATCTGAATCGCCACTGCCGCCACCGATGGTGAGGCTAGAGGAAGTGGATGTCCTAGAGGTAGTGGTGACCAAGTAAATGGGTGAGTGTGTGAGAGGTGAGCCTAGATTTGGCACCATGCCGCTGCGCCCGGTTTGCATCTCCCGCCATCCCCACTTGCTTTTGCCCTGCTCCCCCGCATGCGAGATTGCGCCGCACTCAGCATGGCTCACTAGAAACTGCCGATTCGGCAGTTTCTAGCGAGTCGGGCTGTGGGCTGCTTTAAGCTTCGTGCAGACGCGAGTCAGCCCACCGCGTTCGCAACCAAACGCAAATTTCGTGGCCCAACTAGGCGTGGTTGTGATTTTGTTGGCAACCAAGCACATCCCTACCGTCTTTCTTTGGGTCCTTAGCTAGGGGACGGCATCGAGTAGTTAGCATTTTGTTGCAATCATTCGGTGAAGCTAGTGCCTTCGTGTAACGGCATGCAAGACACTCGTGGATTGGGCTGTTTCCCGCTTCGACTTTCTTAAGGGTCACGATATTCACCATGCGTGTGGCATCTAAGTGGTGCTTGCCGCACGTCATGTGTGGCATCTACATACAACCGCCTGCACACGCACGTCGGGGCATCCCCTTGCCACCCGCACATCCGAGCGTGCCACCCCGCGGCCCGCACGACCAACGACTCCCCCCCCCCCCCGCGCGACAGAGTAGCCATCCCATAAATCTCACTTAACCCTCTGCCGTCTCCCACCTCCCGATCGACAGTCTTCCCCTACCTCCCTCCTTGTGGTTCAGAAATTGCCATGGTAACCAGAGCAAAACCCTAGCGCCGCCTGGACGAAAAGCAGGGCAACGAAATCCACAAGGTGAGAAACCTCGTGGATCCGGCCGTTCTCCTCTTACCTCCCCTTACAAATTTCCATCGAAATTGCCATCATGGATCCGAGCTGTCCTAGATTTTTTCCATATGGATCCGGCCATTCTCCTCTCCCCTCCAAAATCAATGAAATTGCCATCATGTGTCCTAGATTTGATCTGCATATTAGTTGCCATCAAGTTCGTAGAAGATGGAAATGTCGAGTTGGCATCGAATTGATCTACTTGAAAGTAAGATCATATGCATTTAGATCGAAGGGAGGGTGGGGAAATAGATGGGTATGGGGGAGGGGAATACCAAAGCATGGGTTTTCATCAGGACATTGGAGGAAAAAAATTGCCGCCCAACTTTGATGGAAGTTGCCACCCGGGTATAGAACTAGCTGCCGCCAATACTTCATGGTAGTTGCCATCTCGGGTGTAGAAGTACTATGCAGAAGGATGTATTGTCAAAAAGATGCACAACCTCAATGTTTTAGTTGCCATGCTATGCTAGGGGTGTATGACATTCATATGATAAGATTGTCATCTATCTTTTAGTTGAACTAACCTAATAGTATGGGAAGAATAATGCATACTCACGCATGCCATGATTGATCATTCTACAAGAGTATAAATGGCAACTGATGGATGTCGACGACAAGGGAAAACATCAAGGTTTACTAGACAGATGGATGACTTCAATGTGTTTTCCTACTCAATCGAGACATAGTTTGCCATGATACATGATGTACGAATGGCACGATAAAACTGTAAGTTGCTATATAATAACTAAGCAGAATGTCAATGCAAATGTGTAATACTGATAGATTAGACAAACAAAAGTGCCAAGATCATACAATGTCTGATGGCAAACAATACAATTAGGGTTAACACAAAAATTGCCATGGTTGTACTACTTCCATACAATAGCACAAAAAGGGAAGTTGCCATTGAGCCCCGCACAAGAAAGGCAAAAAAAGTGGCTTGTAGGCAAGTAGGGAGTTGCCATCTGCTAATTGAAGCAGTATGGCAAACTGGTAAGTTGTTACACAGATATAATTGCCATACTAGCAACATGGAAATTAAGCATGAGGCATTTGCGATGTGGCCCTGCAAAAAATCTTGGAAAACATACAGTGTTTTGGGACATGGAGAGCAAGTTGCCACCTGGTAACTGAATACACTATAAAGTTGCCCTGTAACACTGCAGAAGACATGACAAATAATATCTTGGGGTAAAGAGGGAGTTGCCACATGCTAATTAAAATACACTAGGCAATTGTCAGGTAACACTGGAGAGACAAGGTAAATAATATATTGGGGTAAAGTGGGAGTTGCCATATGCTTCTAAGCACACTAGGCAGTTACCCTTGAAACAATGCAAAAAGACATGGCAAATAATATCTTGGGGTAAAGAGAGAGTTGCCATCTGCTTACAAGCACACGAGGTAGTTGCCATGTATCACTGCAAAAACATGGCAACTGGCAGTTTGGGGTAAAGTGAGAGTTGCCATCTCCTAAGTAAATAGTGCGGCAAAATTGTAGCTAAGCCAGAAGATTCGAGTTGCCGTGTTTGCACATATCAACATGGCAACTGAGTGAGTTTCACAAAACAATCAACTACCATCAACCGACACGAAATGCATCGAAGAATCTTACACATTCCTGCAACAAACATAGAACATGGCAACCTGGATCTAGGGTTCTTGCCATGCTCTCAGCCTCTGATTTCAAGCAAAATCAACGAGCCACTGCCTACAAGACCATCAAATGAACAAAATCGTCAAGTACGAACTATGACAAATCACTCCAATCTCGATTTGAAAGCATATAATCTCTAAAAATAGAGAATGAGTCGCGCGGAACGGGCGACTCCTCGCCGGCGAGACTTCCACCGCCGCGGCTATGATTCGTACTAAAGGTGGCTTTAATACACGCCGGTAACTCCCCATCGACGGGGATCATGCGAACTCCCTAGAACACACTGGAATCTCCATGGATTCAAAACAGAGGAAACTACAGGAGGAGAAACAGAGTGATATGAGTCAAGCACGATACCTCTACGCGGTGCAGGCTCTAGCGATGATGGTCGGGCTGCGTGAGCTCCGGCGGCGGCCACGAGTCCCCGCGAGACTTCCGCCGCCGCCTCTCCTCTGCTCCGCCGTGGAATCACCCCTGCTTTGCCGTGGAACTACGCTCTGCACTCTCGAATGCGAATGGGTGTGTGTGTGGGGGGGGGATGGGAAGATGAGATGGGAGGGAAGTGGAAATAAGTCAACGTGCCGTGAAAACTTTCGATTGTGCGGGCGTGCGGGCATGACGGCAGTTCCACTGCACGTCGAAGGTGGCAACCGCACGTTGCGGGTGTGCAAGACATTGTTCAGGCAAACTCTCCAACGCCCACACAGACCAGGATACATACGTGGCACCGATTTTTCATCTGACCTCGTCAAGATTCGTGGAAAATAGAACCAACCACTACTGTAATCGAAATATACACCGGGTGCCACAAACACTCGGCAAAGGGCCAATAACCGCCGGCAAAGCCTTTGCCGAGGTTGCACTCGGCAAAGGCCACCCGACATACACCTCTCAGGCAAACAGGAATTTGCCGAGAGCCACCACCCAAACACTCGACATACACTTTGCCGAGGGCCGAAAAACGTCTCTCGACAAACAAAAGTGACCTCACGTCCGCTGATTCCGTCAGTTCTTTGCCGAGAGTCACTCTCGGCATAACTACCACAGCCAAGTGGCTGTCCATCCCAGCTCATACATGTTTGCCGAGAGCGGCTCTCGGTAAAGTTAAGTGTCCCTCTTCAGTTTCTTCAGTTTTTACCTCTTGCTAGATCAAACATGCATGCATAGATATCTCCATCAAGTTGAATACATATCCAACAATATATAGATATCCAACAATATATAGATATCTCGATCAAGTGCATACATATATATCCAACAATATATAGATATCCCCATCAAGTGCATACATATATATCCAACAATATATAGAAATCTCCATCAAGTGCATACATATATATCCAACAAATTCGGAGCCAAAAGCAAGTTCACGAGAGCAATAGGGAAATATAAGCTCCATGAGCTCCACCGCTATGAACATAGCATGTAAGTCCATCAAGTTCACATCCATGAGCTCCATCGTTCACATTTTATTAAAGCATCTGCAAAATAATCCCGAAAGATATTTCATCAGTTATATAAAAAGAATAAAAAAATGAGACAACAATAGAAAAGAAGTAACGTTTATCCCAATGTATACTGACCGTGCACAACATATCATCAACACCAAAAAAACAATGAACTGGACAAAGATTATCAGGTTCTTAATGCCACCAAACCAAGTCCGACATACACCCTTGCCTACTCCATCACCGCGCTTCGCTCTGCACCGGAGCTTGGAGCAATGATACTCAAATGAATCATACATTTCAGGATGCCTCACTCTAAGCACAAACTAGGAGTAATGATCCTCTGCCTGCTGCCTAGTTGGAAACCCTTTATAGTCGGTATTGCTGTAACCGTTCACCTGTTCACGACATTCCTCCCACGAATCGTACACTCCAAGAGACCTCCCTCTACACACTACATACCACCTCATCTACCAATAGAAGAATATGATTTGAACAAGCATAACAGGAGAAGCAACAAAAGTTTAGAAGAGCAAAAGCAAAACATAGCCAACGTAAGCATTAATGATTCATATACCCAAAAGCAACATCACAAGTTTTACTCAAGTCATACTCCGAGGCTACATCAACAAGTACATTCACTAAACTTCTCTTAAAGTGGGATGATGCCACCGACAGGGTGGAGGAGGGCGCGCGCCGGTCGGTGGAGGAGTCCGAGATGTAGTCGGTGAAACCAGTGATCGTGGAGTCAGAGCACGTGGGGTCGGTGGGGTGAGGCCGCCGACGGGGTGGAGGAGGGCGCTAGCCGGTGGGAGATGGGGGCACCGATGGGGGAGGGTACCGGTCGGTGGAGGAATCCGAGATGTAGTTGGTGAAACCAATGATCGTGGAGTCAGAGCCTGTGGGGCCATCCCCCACAGTGGATGACCAAGCGTCATCGGGAATGATGGTCGGTGGACTCAATGGTGGGGCCTTGCTCTCCTTACGCGGTGGGGCCTTGCTCTCCTTACGAGATGGGGCCTTGCTCTCCTTAGCTGGCGGATTCTTCTTGGCCAAATCCTCAAAAAGCTTTATTAGTATCAACTGCGGGTTCTCCTCAATGAGCCCCGCCCAGCGGTCATCGGCACAATTCTCCTTGACTGCGGAGTCGACCCTAATGGAAGCTGCGTCGTCAGAGGAAGCCATGGCCACGAAATCGATCGGTGTTAACACCTTGCATCACACAATGAAAAATAACATAAGAATCAAACATCAAAGATTAGTCTTCCTCCAAGAACAACTCTCATTGACACTCTCTCTGGTGATGGTATATATGGTGGACACTCTCTCACAGGTATTTCGTCTTTCGGTGATGGTCAAGTTGGGCAAGTGTGAGGACCGGTTTTTCAATAAAATATTTATTGAAAAATCGCCCCTTTAGTCAGATCAGCACAGAAAAATAATTCGTACTGGTAGACAAATCCTTGATACAGAAATCCAGTAGTACTTAATATTATACAGGGTTGAGCTGCGGATACTCAACAATTTGTTACATGCTTGCAAATATTCTACATAGGGGCGGATATATCACAGTGGTAATGGAGGTAGTACTACTGACTCGCAATACATGGTGGGTGGTGGGTATGTCACAGTGAAGTGGGTGCTATGACTCTAATATCTTACAACTCGTCAAGCGTCGGAGTGAGGCTCGATAATTTTATTTGGGTAGCGGAAGCGGTTATAATACAAGCGGTAGACTCCAGGATCGCAAGGAACTGACTGGGACTCCTCTAGGCGTCGGACTCGCTATCGAACTCTTCATCCATAAGATCGCCTTCGTCAACATCTGGACAAATCAACAAGCCAGGTGAGTACTTTGAATGTACTCGCAAGACAGTTTGGCCATAAGATATAACAAATGCAAACATGATGCACATAAGCAGATTAGTAATGTACACACAATTAGTAAATTTGCACAGCAAGATAAATAAAAAGGAAGTCGGGTGGTAGTCCTCCCGAAATCCCAAAACATAAAAGAAGGCCGATCGAGTGTCTGAAGCGACGCCTCGGAAGGTAAGACTAAAATAATCATGCCTCAGTCGGGCGTCGGGGCAACACAACATAAGGGGCTTATACTGAAAATAAATAACAGTGCGCGCCACAATCGGACGTTTGAGCAACGTCGCATAAAGGGCTTATAATAAAAGTAAATAACAAGAATGCCACAGTCGGACGTCTGAGCGACATCGCGTAAAGGGCTTGTACTAAAAATAAATAATAAGAATGCCACAGTCGGACGTCTGAGCGACATCACATAAAGGGCTTGTACTGAAAGTAAATAACAAGGATGCCACAGTCGAACGTCTGAGCGACATCACATAAAGGGCTTATATTTCAACATTCAAATACGTGTATCCAGGAGGTAGCACCATCCCAAGGAATACTCGGTGCATCACATCAATAATCAGGTTAGTCCATTCATAGAAAGAATATTCAGCCAAGGTTATTTCTGTCATTTAACATATTAGTTCTCTAGAGACTGATACTGAGACTGACACTTGACCTGTCAACCAATGTCCTTAACTGCGGACACGGCTACTCGAAAAGTTTGACTCTGCAGAGGTTGTACTCTTTACCCACAGTCAACGGATTTCAGTAGTCATGAAGGACTAGTTCCGTCTACGGTATTTTAGAAGGAAACACCCTAACCAGTACACACCCATTTCACATCACGCTCCCTGGAATCACCCAAAGCAACGCTCAAGAAAAACTATAAGACGGGGAGGCCGACACCTCGAATGGCATGGGATCAAATTTATACCACGCGCTACTAAGGGGTGCCCCCCTCTCGGCCCTAGTCGGAAACACCCATGCCCCCTGACCGGATGACGGGTTTACTCCAGGGCCATGGAACCCTCATCACGGCCCCTCTATTTGGTGTGTACATGGAAAGAGGTTTGCAACTTACTAAACCACATTCTTTGCAGAAAACATGTGGCAGCACGAAAATAAGGGGAACAGGGACAAGACTCGGTTTCTTTGATAATTCTGGCATGCTCCAACATCACCAGCATGCAACCTATCATGTCACCACATGACTAGGTTGGCCAATCATTTCATGATACATCAAGTTTTTAGCTCACTTGCAACTTATCATGCATGAAATATAACATTCATCATATGCTCTGTTATAATATGCCATAGAACTCATGTTAAGCAAACATGCAAAAAACTCATCATATCAAAGGTTCAAACATGCTTGCCTGGATCAGCGTAGTCAGAGTCTAGCTCGGCGAAGTTGACGGCAGCATCTCCTCCTTCGTTATCTACGACACATAAAATATAGAATTTCTAACGTAAATACCGTGCGCGTATAAATGTTGTCCCAAAATATTTTTGAATAAATCCTATAAAAAACTAGACTGATAAATAAGATTTTCAGAAAAAGAATCAACTAAAAATCATTTTCTTTTTAAAAGTTATTAAGGGTCTAAGCCCAGGGATCTATCTGTTATAAACAGAAAACTTCCCAGGGGCTAGACTGAGAAAGGCAGAAAACGTTTTGAAAGGAATACGCGAGCCAGAGGGGAAAGCGTACTTGGCAGAAAGGTGCCTTCAAAAAACAGTTCAGAAAAGAAAAGAACCCTGACGAGGAGGTCCCAGTCAGGTTTAAAATGCCCACCGGCGACAGAGGCTTGCGGTGGTCGCCGGCGACGATCCATGGCGGGGCTTGGGTAACTAAGGGCACAAAAGCACTCACCGGACTATTCCGCGTCGGAGGGTAGTGGAAACGGTCGTCGACGAGCACCACGTCGACGACAACTTCTACTCCGGCGGACGGTGGCGTCGGGTGAAGTTGGATCTCACCGGAGGGAGCTACTACCACCAAATTGAGGCCCGGGTTAGAGCAATAGGTGCACTAGGAGGCTGCTGGTTAAATATGGGCAGAATCCACCCACTCACCAGAGAAAATTTCACCGGGACCCGAAGCGGATCGGGGCGGCCGGAGTCGGGGAAGAAGGCCTCCCCGAGGTCCTCTGTTGAGCTGGGCATGGCTCTAAGGGGTGGTAGGGTGGTGCTGGGCTGCGTGGTGGTTCGGGGGCATCCTATTTATAGGGGATTCGATGCGGTTCCCGTGACGGAGTGATCTCCGGTGCGGATCACGGTGAACGGCGGGCTTGGCAGGTGATTACGGTGGCTGGGCAGGTTACTGCATCTCCCTAGGTTCCATTTTAGCTCTAACCGGGGCTGATCATGTAGGGAAATCGCAGCTCGACGGAACGGCGGCCTGTGGCCACGGCGGCTGCAGAGAGCGCGCACTGCGCTGCTCAGGCCACGGTGACGGCTCTGCAGCATGCACAAGGGTGGGGGACGGCCACGCGGAGGCTCTAGGTTGCTTGGGCGGCGCGGGGGAACGCCGTTCTGCGATGGTGGCTCCTGGCGGCTGCAACAGACGGCTCTGCCGCCGCGGGAGGGGTCGGGGCCGGCGAGCCAGCTCACCACCGACGACCACAAGTGGCCAACCTACCGTGCGGCGCTGAGGATAGGAAGGAGGCACAATGCGCAAGATGCCACTGCTGCTACTGCAGAGATTGACACCGAATCTCTGAAATAGTCTGAATTTAACTGCAACAGTGCACGCCAGGTGTTCGACCGATTGCCAGAGAGCTCAAATTATTTTTTCTTGAGCTGAAACTTGGAGGGCTTATCCATTGGGGATACTAGGGGTCCTCTGAATTATCTTAGAATTTTTGAAGTAAGGGAAGAGGGGTAACCCGCAAAGAAATGGTTTCTGGTCCAAATTTCTTTTGAATGAAGTTTGAAAATGTTGAACTATGGACCAGAAGGTTTTTGCATAAATGGGATGTGGGTACTAAGGTTTACTAGTGGTAATTTATTTGAGGTCAAAATCAATAGGAATCTGGTACTTCCTTTGTATATCTTGAGACCCCAAAATAAAAGACAGAAATAGTTTTTATGCTATTTTATAAAGAAAAATATATTTTTTCCTGGTTGGGTCCCTTGAGAAAAGTTGGGTTGTAACCCTTGGGTCAGAGGGAGGAATTTTTAGAAGAGGTTTTTGAAACACTAAGCAAGTCAAGAGTGAATATGAGTTTCAGTATAAGATTTTTAGAAATAAAAACTCCAAAGATATCCTCACCAAAATTAGAGAATATGCCAAAGTAAATTCTTGTAGGAAATAAACTCCAACAGAAATATTTGGAGGGCAGAACCAAAGTTGATACAAAAAGTTTTATAAGAAAATTTTTATCCTTTGGGCTCAAAGAGGAAATCAAATCAAAAGTTTTAAAAAATTCCATCTCAAAGGAATAAAAAATATATTTGTCAAATCAAATTAATTTTTTTTGGGGTGTTACAACACCTACCTCGTTAGGAAAAATCTCGTCCCCGAGATTCCAGCTGTTCCTCAAATAGGTGTGGATGTTCTGCCCGAAGGAAATCCTCTCTTTCCCATGTTGCTTCATCCTCGGTGTGATTGCTCCATTGAACCTTGAAAAGTCTGATTGTATTCTGACGGGTCCTCCTTTCAGATTTCTCCAATATCTTTATTGGACGTTCCCGGTAGGTGAGGTCTGGCTGAACGTCTATGCTTTCATGAGATACTTGTTTCTCTGGGTTGCTCACACACTTTCTTAATTGTGAGATGTGGAACACGTCATGGACGTCTGGCAATTCTGCGGGTAGGTCTAGCTGCTAGGCCACTCTGCCTCTTCGTGCAATTATCCTGAAAGGTCCAATAAATCGCGGTGCCAATTTTCCCGTGATCTTAAATCTTTGCAGACCTCTCATCGGAGATACTTGGAGGTATATGTATTCATTTGGCTCAAAATTGACTTCACGGTGTTTTTGATAGTAATAGCTCTTTTGTCGACTCTGGGCTGCCTTGAGTCGATCTCTGATTATTTTAACCTTTTCCTCAGCTTCCTTGAGCATGTCTGGGCCGAATATACGGCTGTCTCCCGTCTCTGACCAATTAAGCGGGGTACGACATCTTCGTCCATATAAGGCTTCGAAAGGTGCCATTTGTAGACTGGCCTGGTAACTGTTGTTGTACGCGAACTCGGCGTATGGCAGGCTTTCTTCCCAACTGGTTCCATAGGTGAGAACACACGCTCTTAGCATGTCCTCTAGAATTTGGTTCACGCATTCAGTCTGCCCTCTAGTCTGAGGGTGGTACGCTGTGTTGAATACTAGTTGAGTCCCTAGAGCTTGTTGTAGGTGATCCCAAAATCTGGAGACAAATTGCGTGCCCCTGTCTGACCTAATGGTCTTGGGTACTCCGTGTAGGCATACAATGCGGGCGAGATAGAGTCTGGCAAGCCTTTGCATTAAGTATGTGGTCTTAACTGGGATGAAGTGTGCCACCTCAGTCAACTGGTCTGTGATGACCCATATGGCATCATTTCTGTGTTGTGACCGAGGTAGTCTGACAATGAAATCCATACCTATCTCGTCCCACTTCCATTCAGGTATCCTGTTTGGCTGTAAAAGTCCTCCTGGCTTTTGATGTTCAGCTTTTATGCGCTGACATGAGACACAGTGATACATCTCCAACGTATCAATAATTTATGAAGTATTCATGCCATGTTTACAATAATTCTATATGATTTTGGTATGATTTTATTAGAACTAACCCGGACTGACGCTGTTTTCAGCAGAACTACCATGGTGTCGTTTTTTGTGCAGAAATAAAAGTTCTCGGAATGGGCTGAAAATTTATGGTGATTTTTTATGGACCAAAAGAGACCCCCGAAGCACCGGAGCTGGGCCAGGAAGTGACCGAGGAGGACACAAGCCAGGGGGGCGCGCCCTACCCCCCCAGGAGGGCGCTCCTGGCTTGTGGACTCCTCGAGCACCCCCATGACGTGAGACTGACGCCAAAAATTCCTATAAATACCAAAACCCCCAGAAAGAAACCTAGATCGGGAGTTCCGCCGCCGCAAGCCTCTGTAGCCACGAAAAAACAATCGGGAGCCCGTTCCGGCACCCTGCCGGAGGGGGAAACCATCACCGGAGGCCATCTTCATCATCCCGGCGGTCTCCATGACGAGGAGGGAGTAGTTCACCCTCGGGGCTGAGGGTATGTACCAGTAGCTATGTGTTTGATCTCTCTCTCTCTCGTGTTCTTGAGATGACACGATCTTGATGTACCGCGAGCTTTATTAATATAGATGAATCATATGGAGTTTTCCCCTCTCTATCTTCTTGTGATGAATTGAGTTTTCCCTTTGAAGTTTTCTTATCGGATTGAGTCTTTAAGGATTTGAGAACACTTGATGTATGTCTTGTGATGGGATATCTGTGGTGACAATGGGATGTTCTATTGATCCACTTGATGTATGTTTTGGTGATCAACTTGCGGGTTTCGTGACCTTGGGAATCTATGCATAGGGGTTGGCACATGTTTTCGTCTTGACTCTCCGGTAGAAACTTTGGGGCACTCTTTGAAGTTCTTTGTGTTGGATTGAACATGATGAATCTGAAATTGTGTGATGCATATCGTATAATCAAGCCCATGGGTACTCGTGGTGACATTGGAGTATCTAGGTGACATTAGGGTTTTGGTTGATATGTATCTTAAGGTGTTATTTTAGTACGAACTCTAGGGCTGTTCGTAACACTTATAGGGATATCTCATACGATTGATCGGAAAAGATAACTTTGAGGTGGTTTCGTACCCTACAATAATTTGTTCGTTTGTTCTCCGCTATTTGTGACTTTGGAGTGAACTCTTTGTCGCACGTGAGGGATTTACATATGATTCAACTATGTTAGTATTGTTGAGAGAACTTGCACTAGTGAAAGTATGAACCCTAGGCCTTGTTTCCAAGCATTGCAATACCATTTTTGCTCACTTTTGTTACTTGCTACCTTGCTGTTTTTATATTTTCAGATTACAAAAACCTTTATCTACCATCCATATTACACTTGTATCACCATCTCTTCGCCGAACTAGTGCACCTATACAATTTACCATTGTATTGGGTGTGTTGGGGACACAAGAGACTCTTTGTTATTTGGTTGCAGGGTTGTTTGAGAGAGACCATCTTCATCCTATGCCTCCCACGGATTGATAAACCTTAGGTCATCCACTTGAGGGAAATTTGCTACTGTCCTACAAAACTCTGCGCTTGGAGGCCCAACACGAGTCTACAAGAAGAAGGTTGCGTAGTAGACATGAAGCTCTTTTCTGGCGCCATTGCCGGGGAGGTGAGTGCTTGAAGGTATATCTTTAGATCTTGCAATTAAATCTTTTAGTTTCTTGTTTTTCACTAGTTTGGTTTTATAAAATAAAACTACAAAAAAATGGAATTGAGGTTGCCTCATATACTTCATATTTATAATGTCTTTCGTGAAAATGATGGAAAAGAAAATTGTGCTCAAGTGTTAGAAGAAGAAGTTATTAAAATGTTTGGCACTAAATCTTTGTATGATGAGCATGATTGCAATGTTGTTAGTATGAATTCCTTGAATATTCATGATGCTAATGATATGCAAAGCTTCAAGCTTGGGGATGCTATGTTTGATGAAGATGATATGTTTAGTCCCCCAAGTTTTGATGAGCAAATTTATTGTGATGAAAGCATACCTCCTATTTTTGATGATTATTGTGATGACATGTATGCTATAAATAATAATGATAACCATGAAACTTGTCATCATGATTTTAATTTTCAATTGGATTATGCTTCACATGATAGTTATTTTGTTGAGTTTGCTCCCACTATTATGAATGAGAAGAAAATTGCTTATGTGGAGAGTGACAAATTTTCTATGCTTGTGGATCATGAAGATAATGCTTCATGCGATAATTATGTTGTGAAATTCCTTCATGATGCTACTGAAAATTATTATGAGGGAGGAACATATGCTTGTAGGAATTGCAATAATATCAAGTTTCCTCTCTATGTGTTCAAAGTTTTGAAGTTATGCTTGTTTTGCCTTCCTATGCTAGTTGATTCTTGCTCCCATAAATTGTTTGCTCACAAAATACCTATGCATAGGAAGTGGGTTAGACTTAAATGTGATTGTGATGAGATTCATGATGCTCTCTTACATGTTTCAAATACTATTCCTATGTGAGCATCATTGAAATCATCATGCCTAGCTAAAAGGCATTAAAGAAAAGCGCTTGTTGGGAGGCAACCCAACACTTTTACTTTCTGTTTTTGTGTGTTCACATGATTAAGCTACTGTATAATCATATTTTATGCCTTTTATTTCAATAAAGTGCCAAGTAAAGCCTTTGGGACAACTCACAAGATGAGTAAAATTGATGCTGAACCAAAACAGAAACTTTTGCCTCCAGTACAGTAATTTTCATTTTTTACTGGAGCGTGATAATGATCTGAAATTTTTACACAGTATTGATATACAAATTATTCAGGTTGTCCTAATGTTTCAGAATTTTTAGAGACAGGGAAGTATGGTTACACTACAGATCTTCACAGACTGTTCGGTTTTTGACAGATTCTGTTTTGCATGGATAGATTGCTTGTTTAGTGTTTCCATAGCTTATATTAAGTGATATAAATTATGGGAATGATAGAATACAGTAGGTATCATGTGGGAACAATTATGACTCTTGTCTTGACAGTACCTAAGTGAATGATCTATCTTTATTATACTAACCCATCTCACGAAGTTCCGTTAAGTTTTGTGTGATTGAAGTTTTCAAGTTTTCGGTGAGACACCGATATGAGGAGAACAAGGACTGACAAGAACCTAAGCTTGGGGATGCCCAAGTCACCCCCAAGGTAATATACAAGGAAGACTCAAGCGCCTAAGCTTGGGGATGCCCCAGAAGGCACCCCCTCTTTCATCTTCAACACTATCGGTATATCTTACTTGGAGCTATATTTTTATTCGTCACATAATATGTGCTTTACTTGGAGTGTCATTTTATTTTGTTATTTTATGTTAGGTGTTATTTATAATATTGTTTTTCAATAAAAAGTTCCAAGAATTGCCTTAGGATGCTTGCATTGCATGTTTTGATGAGTGCTGTGTAAAAACAGAAACTTTGGCTGTAGTGTTTGAATTTTCATATTTTACTGGAACGTGGAAAGTTTCTGAAATTTTTACACAGTGATTTCATATAAATTATATAGCATGTACTAAATTTTCATAATTTTTTGAGTTACAGAAGTACACTGTTTTCATAAATTTCTACAGACTGTTCTGTTTGGACAGATTGCTGTCATAGTTTCGTTATCTAGTTATCCTATAGTTTCCATAGCCTATATTGGTAGATATAAATTGTGGAAATGATAGTATACAGTACCTAATGTTTGAAAATTATTATGCAACTTGTATTGGAAGTACATAAAGAGTTGATTTATTATTATGTGTACTAACCTATCTCACGAGTTCTTTTCAAGTTTTGTGTGGAAGATGTTTTTGAAGTATTCATGCCATGTTTACAATAATTCTATATGAATTTGGTATGATTTTATTAGAACTAACCCGTACTGACGCTGTTTTCAGCAGAACTACCATGGTGTCGTTTTTTGTGCAGAAATAAAAGTTCTCGGAATGGGCTGAAAATTTACGGTGATTTTTTATGGACCAAAAGAGACCCCCGAAGCACCGGAGCTGGGCCAGGAAGTGACCTAGGAGGACACAAGCCAGGGGGCGCGCCCTACCCCCCCCTCCCCGGGAGGGCGCTCCTGGCTTGTGGACTCCTCGAGCACCCCCTTGACATGAGACCGACGCCAAAAATTCCTATAAATACCAAAACCCCCAGAAAGAAACCTAGATCGGGAGTTCCGCCGCCGCAAGCCTCTGTAGCCACGAAAAACCAATCGGGAGCCCGTTCCGGCACCCTGCCGGAGGGGGAAACCATCACCGGAGGCCATCTTCATCATCCCGGCGGTCTCCATGACGAGGAGGGAGTAGTTCACCCTCGGGGCTGAGGGTATGTACCAGTAGCTATGTGTTTGATCTCTCTCTCTCTCGTGTTCTTGAGATGACACGATCTTGATGTATCGCGAGCTTTATTAATATAGATGAATCATATGGAGTTTTCCCCTCTCTATCTTCTTGTGATGAATTGAGTTTTCCCTTTGAAGTTTTCTTATCAGATTGAGTCTTTAAGGATTTGAGAAGACTTGATGTATGTCTTGCGATGGGATATCTGTGGTGACAATGGGATGTTCTATTGATCCACTTGATGTATGTTTTGGTGATCAACTTGCGGGTTCCGTGACCTTGGGAATCTATGCATAGGGGTTGGCACATGTTTTCGTCTTGACTTTCCGATAGAAACTTTGGGGCACTCTTTGAAGTTCTTTGTGTTGGATTGAATATGATGAATCTGAAATTGTGTGATGCATATCGTATAATCAAGCCCATGGGTACTCGTGGTGACATTGTAGTATCTAGGTGACATTAGGGTTTTGGTTGATATGTATCTTAAGGTGTTATTTTAGTACGAACTCTAGGGCTGTTCGTGACACTTATAGGGATAGCTCATCCGATTGATCGGAAAAGATAACTTTGATGTGGTTTCGTACCCTACAATAATTTCTTCGTTTGTTCTCCGCTATTTGTGACTTTGGAGTGAACTCTTTGTCGCACGTGAGGGATTTACATATGATTCAACTATGTTAGTATTGTTGAGAGAACTTGCACTAGTGAAAGTATGAACCCTAGGCCTTGTTTCCAAGCATTGCAATACCGTTTTTGCTCACTTTTGTTACTTGCTACCTTGCTGTTTTTATATTTTCAGATTACAAAAACCTTTATCTACCATCCATATTACACTTGTATCACCATCTCTTCGCCGAACTAGTGCACCTATACAATTTACCATTGTATTGGGTGTGTTGGGGACACAAGAGACTCTTTGTTATTTGGTTGCAGGGTTGTTTGAGAGAGACCATCTTCATCCTACGCCTCCCACGGATTGATAAACCTTAGGTCATCTACTTGAGGGAAATTTGCTACTATCCTACAAAACTCTGCGCTTGGAGGCCCAACACGAGTCTACAAGAAGAAGGTTGCGTAGTAGACATCACACAACATGCGACGAATATGGCTATATCTCTTTTCATACCATGCCACCAATTTTGTTCTTGAATGTCCTTGTACATCTTGGTTCCTCCTGGATGGATTGAATACGGAGCGGTGTGGGCTTCGGTCAAAATTCGTTGTTTGAGGTCCTCTACTTTTGGTACGCATAGCCTGTCCCCATACCATAATATTCCCTTGTCGTCCACGACAAACTCTGAGGCCTTGCCCATACTCTCACTTTTCTTTTTATTCCTTCGATGTTGGGGTATCCGTGCTGAGCTTCTTTAATTTGTTCCACCAAGGTGGGTTGGATTTCCAAATTTGCCACGGTGCCTTCCGTGACCAAAACCATGTTGAGTTTGGCAAACTCCTATTGGAATTCAGGTCGTAAATTTTGTAGACTGCCGCTGCCTGATCTTGGGTTTCGACTGAGAGCATCTGCCACGACATTTGCCTTGCCTGGATGGTAGTGAATTCCAACATCATAATCCTTCACTAATTCCAACCAGCGTCGTTGCCGTAAATTGAGTTTTGGCTGTGTGAAGATATATTTGAGACTTTTATGGTCTGTATATATTTCACAACGATTTCCAAGTAGAAAGTGCCGCCCTTGAGTGCGTGAATTACTGCTGCCAATTCCAAGTCATGGGTAGGATAATTTTCCTCATGTCGTCGTAGTTGCCTGGAAGCATAGGCGACTATTTTACCTTCTTGCATTAGTCCACATCCAAGACCTTTCCTGGATGCGTCGCAATATACTTCAAAATATGTGTGTATGCCCGGCACGATTAATACCGGTGCTGTCGTTAATTTCTTCTTCATTTCTTGGAAACTTTTCTCGCAGGCTTCAGTCCATTCAAATTTCTTATCCTTCTTGAGTAACTATGTCATGGGCTTTGCTATGGTGGAAAACCCCTCAATAAATCTTCTATAATATCCAGCCATTCCCAGAAAACTTCGGATATCTGTTACGTTGGCTGGTTGTTTCCACCCAAGTACAGCCTTAACTTTTTCTGGGTCCACGGCAACACCTTCTTGGGTTAGTACGTGGCCTAGAAAACCAACTTGTTTTAACCAGAATTCACACTTGCTGAATTTGGCGTACAGTTGATGCTTCCTTAATTCCTCCAGCACAATTCTGAGATGCTGAGCTTGTTCTTCTGGTGTCTTGGAATATACCAAAATATCATCAATGAACACCACAACAAATTTGTCCATATATTTCATAAAGACCTTGTTCATGAGATGCACAAAATATGCGGGAGCATTGGTCAGTCTGAACGGCATTACTGTGAATTCATATAATCGGTATCTGGAGGTGAATGCCGTCTTACGAATGTCTTCGGTCCTTATTTTTAATTGATGGTATCCTGACCTCAGATCATTTTTTGAGAAAACTTTGGCTTGAGCGAGCTGGTCGAACAAATCATTTATCCGTGGCATCAGATATTTATTTTTGATGGTGACCAAGTTCAGAGCTCGATAGTCCACACATAATCTCAGAGTACCATCTCTTTTCTTGGCAAATAATACTGGTGATCCCCATGGTGATGAGCTGGGCCTGATATAACCTTTGTCCAGTAATTCTTTTATTTGCTTCTTTAATTCTACCAACTCGGACGGTGCCATCCTGTATGGTTTCTTGTAAATGGGTTTGGTGCCAGGTGCTAGTTCAATGATGAACTCTATCTCCTGGTCTGGTGGCATACCTGGTAGCTCTTCTGGAAACACATCCGGAAATTCGCAGACTACCGGGACTTTACTTAATTCAGAAATATCCACTTTATTTAGCCTTGGTTGAAGCGATATTGGTCTTTCTATGGTTGCAACTTTTATTGTCTTCCCGTGATGATGAGTGAGAGTCACTGTCCGATTGAAACAGTCAATAAATCCCTTGTTGGTGGTTAACCAGTCCATCCCTAGAATAACATCCAATCCGTTGTTTTCTAGTACAATGAGGTTTGCCCAAAACTTTAATCCTTCAATCTCAATAATCACACCTTGGCAGTAACTTTGAGTGATTTGCTTAACTCCCGGGGACTTGATAGTCATTGAATTTTCCAAAGGGAGAATCGAAAAATGATTTTGCAAGGCAAATCTTTTCGAAATAAACGAGTGAGAGGCTCCAGAATCAAACAAAACTGTGGCAGGAATTGTGTTGACAGGGAACGTACCGAGTACGATGTCAGGTGCGTTTTGTGCTTCTTCCCTGGCTACGTGGTTCACGTGGCCCTTTCTGTGATTGTTATTGGGGTTGAATTGTTGCGCTTAGGAGCTGAATTATTCCCATTGTTGTTTGGCTTGGGAGCCGTGTTTCTTGGCTTTGGGCACTGCTTGGCATAATGTCCTTCTTCTCCACATGCGAAGCATGTAATGCCTGGGTGGTATGTAATTCCTTGTCCCTGGCATGATAGTTATTTTTCGGGCGAGGAACTGCAGTTGAGGATTTATTTGTCTCTTTTTTCGAAAATCATTTTTGGACTTGTTTTTGCAAGAATGAGCAGACTTGTCTCTCTTGCGCTTGTGAATGTCATCCAAGCTGCAGCGCTCATTTTCTAGTACACAATGGCCTTGTCCACAAGTGTCTTGAAGTCTGGAAAGGTGTGAACGACCAGCTGGCATTTTAAGTGCTGGTGCGAGGCCGTCCAGAATTTTTTCCATCTTTTTTATTTTCAGTCATATATTCTTCATTAGCATAGCAGGATAGTTGGGTAAACTGACCCAGGTAGTCTGTTACTGTCATGCTTCTCTGCTTGAGGTCTTCAAATTCTCTCTTCTTGATTTTCATAACACTGTTGGGAATGTGTGCCCCATGAAATTTTCCTTAAATTCTTCCCAGGTGATGTTGTGTTCATTGGGGTGCATGCGTAGAAAATTTTCCCACCATGACGCAGCTGCTCCAGTGAGGTAGTGTGGGGCATAAAGTACTTTTTCATGATCTGAACATTGTGCAGTAATTAGCTTCCTCTCAATGTCACGTAACCAATCATCTGCCTCCAGAGGCTGATCAGTGTGAGAGAAAGTTGGGGGCCGGGTCTTCTGCAGTTCGGATAATTTGGAACGTTGCTGGTATGGTTCGCGGTGATTTCCCATATTGATAATATGATTCATGATATCTTGATGCTGTTGTTGGCTTTGCTCATAAAGGCGACATACTTGAGAAAATGATGCTTCACTGTCCTGCTGACTTGTTTGTCCCTGTGTGTAATTGTTGCCTGTCTGCGTACAATGATTTTCTTATGGAGGACTTGGCATGGAACGAGTCCAGGGATGATGCATTTTTCACTCTGGGGTATTTTTGCAAAACACATGAGAAAATTCTGTGCGGCAAAAATAAATAATTTTGCAAAGGCAAAAACTTTAAATACTCCAAGATTTTTCATGAAAATATTTGATTGCTCATGGAGAAGGACCGCATGGTACATATCTTACAAGCAAGCCATAATTATACAATACATCACTCAGGATGAGCGTACACATTCCTGACATGTTATTTAAGCTAGTGTACTTCTCCGAACTCCTACAAGATGCGCACACGTACTACTACTCTCCAAGCCTATATACACGTATATACACATATCTTACACGCGGCATCATCACACCTCTGCTCGGCGCACTCAGTCTGAAATGGTAAACATGTCGCTCGGCCTGCCGAGGGTAAGTCCCAGACGAGGTGCTGGAGACACAACCTCCTCAAGAATAGGCTCTAGGCGAGGGACACGAGGCTGTGGGGCTGGTGCGGGGGCGGCAGGTGGTGCATCTCTAACTGCGGTAGGAGCAATAACTTGGTTAAACTCCTCAGTGGTAGACAGGTGGCGTGCGGTGGACATGATGGCAGGCGAATATGAGGCTGCGATGTACGACAGTGGTGGTGCTGTATGGAGGAGCTCCCTCCTGTTGAGCACACAGGCCTAAACTGAGTCCATACGAGCAGCCACGAAGTCGTCCACGAGGTTATCAAAAGCTGCCTCGAGAGCCTTGAGGTACTCAACGAGCATCTCAATGGCTTCATCTCTCTCTCTCTCTCTCCCCTGGTGCAAGCAAAAGCACAGTGACACGTGTAGGGAACGTGGCATGGGAGGTAGCGGTAGCGACGAGTCTTCATCGAAGGAAGAGCGTCCCGGAGACGGGCAATTGCCTCTTGATACGTCTCCAACGTATCTATAATTTTTGCTTGATCCATGCTGTTATATTATCATTCTTGGATGTTTTACAATCATTTTATAACAACTTTATATCATTTTTTGGGTCTAACCTATTGACATAGTGCCAAAGTGCCAGTTGCTGTTTTTGCTTGTTTTTTACTTCGCAGAAAATCAATACCAAATGGAGTCCAATCGCGATGAAACTTTTTGGAGATTTTTTCTGGACCAGAAGACACCGAGTGGGCCAAACAACTGTCGGAGAGGTGGGCTATGGAGAGCACAACTTACCAGGGCGGGCCAGGGGGGCCCCAACGCGCCCTGATGGGTTGTGCCCTCCTCGGCCCCCTTCCGCACCGCCTCTGATGCCTATAAATTCTCAAATATTCGGAAAATCCTAGGGGAGTCGACGAAACACAATTCCAGCCACCGCAAGTTCCAGAACCACGAGATCCAATCTAAACACCATCACGGAGGGGTTCATCTTCTTCATAGGTGCCTCTCCGATGATGCGTGAGTATACCACCATAGACCTACGGGTCCGTAGGCAGTAGCTAGATGGCTTCTTCTCTTTCTCTTATGATTCTCAATACAATGGTCTCTTGGAGATCTATTTGATGTAAACTTTTGCGGTGTGTTTGTTGGGATCAGATGAATTTTGAGTTCATGATCAGTTTCTATCCATGAATATTATTTGAGTCTTCTTTGATCTCTTATATGCATGATTGCTTATAGCCTCGTATTTCTTCTTCGAATCTTTGGTTTAGTTAGGCCAACTAGATCGATTTTTCTTGCCATGGGAAGAGGTGCTTTGTGATGGGTTCGATCTTGCGGTGTTCTTTCCGAGTGACAGAAGGGGCAGCAAGACACGCATGTATTGTTGCTATTAAGGATAAGAAGATGTGGTCTATTCCTACATGAATAGATCTTGTCTACATCATGTCATCGTTCTTATTGCATTACTCCATTTTCCATGAACTTAATACACTAGATGCATGCCAGATAGCGGTGGATGTGTGGAGTAATAGAGGTAGACGCAGGCAGGAGTCGGTCTTTCTATCTTGGACGTGATGCCTATATAATGATCATCGCCTTGGATATCGTCATGACTATTCGATTTTCTATCAATTGCCCAATAGTAATTTGTTCACCCACCGTGCGCTATACTCATGAGAGAAGCCACTAGTGAACCCTACGGCCCCCGGGTCTACTTTTCCATCATATTGCTTTCCGATCTACGTTTTTGCACTCTTTGTTTTCAGATCTACAAAACCAAAAACCCAAAAATATATTGCTGCATATTTGCTCTTTTTATTTGTGTTCTTGAGAGATTTATCTCTCCTATCTATCACTACCTAATCTATCTTATTACCGTAGAGAGATTGACAACCTCTCTTTCGCGTTGGGTTGCAAGTATTTGTTGTTTGTGTGCAGGTGCTGCTTATTGAGTTGTGGTGATCCTCCTACTGGTTCGATAACCTTGGTTTCATAACTGAGGGAAATACTTACCGTCACTGTGCTGCATCATCCCTTCCTCTTTGGGGAAATACCGACGCAGTCTCAAGCCACGTCAATGGAATTTCTGGCGCCGTTGCCGGGGAGGAAGCGGTCTCTTCTACGTGCCTATCGTAGGCGCCGAGGGGACTACATCATCATCTACCAGGTTCCTAATCACAAATCTCATCTCCTTGCAATTACATTATTTGCTATTTGCCTCTCGTTTTCCGCTCCCCCACTTCACCAATTTTCCGTTTTATTCGCCCTCTTTTTCGTTTGCCCTTTTTCTTGCCGGATCTCTTCCTTGCTTGCAATCTTGTTTGCGTAGTCACGATGATTCAAGAGAACACCAAGTTGTGTGATTTTTCCAATACTAATAACAATGATTTTATTAGTACGCCTATTGCTCCTCCCGCCACTAGTGCGGAGTCTTGTGATATTAATGCCGCTTTGTTGAATCTTGTCATGAAAGATCAATTTGCCGGTAATCCTAATAAGGATGCCGCGTCCCATCTAAACACGTTCGTTGAATTGTGTGATATGCAAAAGAAAAAAAGATGTGGACAATGATATTGTGAAGTTGAAACTATTTCCTTTTTCCTTGCGGGATCGTGCAAAAATTTGGTTTTCCTCTTTGCCTCGTAATTGTATAGATTCTTGGAATAAGTGCAAGGATGCTTTTATCACTAAGAATTTTCCGCCCGCAAAAATTATTTCCCTTAGGAAGCAAATCATGAATTTTAAGCAACTTGAGCATGAACATGTTGCCCAATTTTGGGAAAGAATGAAGTTGATGATAAGAAATTGTCCTACACATGGTTCGAATCTTTGGATGATCATACAAAAAATTTATGCGGGATTGAATTTTGTCTCTAGAAATCTTTTAGATTCCGCCACGGGTGGTACTTTTATGGAGATTACTTTGGGTGAAGCTACTAAATTGCTAGATAATATCATGGCTAATTATTCTCAATGGCATACCGAAAGAGCACCTACTAGTAAAAAAGTTAATTCGGTAGAGGAAATTAGTACTTTGATTGATAAACTTGATGCTTTGATGAAATTGATTGCTAGTAAAAATGCTCCTATTGATCTTAATGATGTGCCTTTGTCTACTTTGATTGAGCAAAATAGTGAATGCGTAGATGTGAATTTTGTCTCTCGAAACAATTTCAATAACAATGCTTATAGTGGTAATTTTAATCCTAGGCCTTTTCCTGGAAATTCCTCTAATAATTATGGTAATTCCTATGGTAATTCTTCTTACAATAATAATAGGTACACCTCTGATCTTGAGAGTAATATTAAAGAATTTATCAATGCGCAAATGGCTTTCAATACTACGATAGAAGAAAAGCTGAATAAGATTGATGCTATGTCTAGAAGCATTAATAGAATTTCCCATGATGTTGAAAATGTCAAGTTGAAAGCTTTTGTGCATAAGATTGATGAATCTATTAAAGCTTTATATGTCTCTATGGATGAAAGTAATAAAAGAACCGCTATGCTTAGAGCTAAAAGAGAAATCTTAGAAAAATCGTCTTCTAGTGATTGCGGCTATAAAAACGATGAAGATTTTAAAGTGATTGGTGTTTCTTCTATTGATTCCTTGTTTAGTAATATTAAAATTGATAATTAAGGGACTGAAGTAGAGTCAACTTTATCTAGAAGGCGTTCAGATAATTTGGAGGCTGAAAATCTTGATGAAAATTTTGATAAAAGTGGGTTTGAAGAGGTCAAAACTTTAACTAGTGATGTGCCCACTATCTTGGATTGCAAATATTTTAACTATGATAGTTGCTCTTTTATTGAATGTATTTCTTTGTTGCAATCTATGTTGAATTCCCCCATGTTTATGAGCAAAATAAAGCTTTTACTAAACATATCGTTGATGCCATGATGAAATCTTTTGAAGAAAAGTTGGAGTTGGAGATTTCTATTCCTAGAAAATTGCATGATGAGTGGGAACCTACCATTAAGGTCAATATTAAAAATTATGAATGCTTTGCTTTGTGTGATTTGGGTGCTAGTGTTTCCACGATTCTGAAATCTCTATGTGATGTGCTTGGTCTTATCAATATTGAAGAATGCTCTCTTAATTTGCACTTGGCGGATTCTACTATTAAAAAGCCTTTGGGAAGAATTAATGATGTTCTTATTCTTGCAAATAGGAACTATCTGCCTATTGATTTTATTGTGCTTGATATTGATTGCAATCCGTCTTGCCCCATTATACTTGGTAGACCGTTTTTACGCACTATAGGTGTCGTGATTGATATGAAAGAATGCAATATTTGTTTTCAATTTCCCTTGAGAAAGGGTATGGAACACTTCCCTAGAACAATAATTAAGCCACCTTATGAATCAATCATGAGGGCATCCTATGGATCCAAAACTAAAGATGACAATACTTGCATCTATCCATTATGCCTAGCTAGGGGCGTAAAACGATAACGCTTGTTGGGAGGCAACCCAATGAATAAATAAATTTTTTATTTTTTCCTTTTTGTTTTTTAGTGTTGACACAATTATGCCTCTGTTATGATTGTGTTTTTATGGTTTATTTAGTGTTTGTGCCAAGTAGAACCGTTACGATGATTCATAGGATGAGTAGAAGTGATGCTGAATCTGAAACAGAAACTTTGCGTCGAGTATATGAATTTTCATTTTTTGCTGGAACGTGATCTTGAGCTGAAATTTTCACACAGTGTTTCTATACAAATTCCTTACGTTGTCCTATGTTTTCAGAATTTTTAAAGTTACATAAGTATGGGTAGAGTACAGATTACAACAGACTGTTCTGTTTAAGACAGATTCTCTTTTCGTTGCATTGTGTGCTTGTTTTGATGAATCTATGGTTTGTATTGGGGGGTATAAGCCATGGTAAAATTAAAATACAGTAGGTATAATGCAATAACAAAATATGAATGGGTTTGCAACAGTAGCTAAAGTAGTGATTTGCTTTCTTATACTAACGGATCTCACGAAGATTTTGTTGAGTTTTGTGTGATTGAAGTTTTCATGTTTTGGGTGAGATCACGATGGATGAAGGAATAAGGAGTAGCAAAAGCCTAAGCTTGGGGATGCTACCGCACCCCCAAGATATATCCAAAGATAAACAAGCAAGTAAGCTTGGGGATGCCCCCGAGTGGCATCCCCTCTTTCTTCTAACGACCATCGGTATTTTACTTGGAGCTATATTTTTATTCATCACATATCATGTGTTTTGCTTGGAGCGTCTTGTATATTTTCTTGCTTTGTTTGTTAGTTTTCCTTTGTATCCTTGCTGGATACGCCTATTTGAGAAAGCCAAAACCATGCTATGATTTGTTAGAATTGCTCTATGTTCTTCACTTAAACTTTTTGAGCTATAGAAATTGCTCTAGTGCTTCACTTATATCTTTTTGAGCACGGTGTGCTTGGAAACATTTTTAGAAATACTCTCATGCTTCACTTAGATTAATTTGAGAGTTAGTAAATTTTGAAGAAATCCTCTCATGCATCACTTATACCTTTTTGAGAGATGAAAACTTTATGCTCATGTGCTTCACTTAAAATTGTTTGAGCTTGCAAAAAAGCAATGGCAATATATGAAACTAGTCCCAAAGCGATAGATATCCAAGTAGGATATAATAAAAACTTTCATGAAGATCATTGGACAAATTAAACTTGATTCCTTGTAATAGTTTTGAAACATGATGATAGTAATATGTGAGTCATGTTGATGAGTAATTATGCTTAGTAGGAATATTGGTGTTAAGGTTTGTGATTCCCTATGCATGCACGAAAGTCAATAGTTATGCAATGAAGTTATATCCTACTTTTGGTGCATTATTCGGTGTTAGTTATGTTCAATGCTCACTTATGTGATTTTTCGTTTTTTGGTTTGGTTACTTCCCAATCTATTTGCTAGCCTTCATTTGTACTAAGTAGAAATACAACTTGTGCATCCAAAATCCTTAAACCAAGTTTTGCCTTATGAGTCCACCATACCTACCTATATGCGGTATTTCCATGCCGTTCCAAGCAAATTTGTATGTGCCATCTCTAAATTTTCAAAATAAATTTTCTCTTTTGTGTTCTCGTACCGCTCATGAAACGGTGGGGGTGTCCAATATTTTTCCATGCTAGATGTGTTATTCTCAAGATGAGTGTTTATTCACTTGTCATTGCACGAGAGTGCGGCGAAATAGGGATGCCCATTCCCGAAATGAAAAAGAAAAAAAATATTTACTTTATGTTGTCAAATAATAAATTCCTTGGAAAGTGTTGGTATGGAAGGCAACCGTGGATACGGCTCGCCATGGAAAGTGAAAGTTTGGTGAAAAAGGAATAAACTTTATTTTCTGTTTGGGAACCGCCTATGATATATCTAGCATGGAAAGTATTGTGAACTACTTTGTCGTTTTCGTTGATAGAAAAGCATGCCACCCACAATATTTTTCTCTCTCAATTTTAAACCTTGAGCTCTGGCACCTCTACAAATCCCTACTTCCCTCTGCGAAGGGCCTATCTATTTACTTTATGCAATTTTTATTTTTGCTTTGAGTCTCCATCTTCTCTTATAAGCACCAACTAGGGGGCACTATGATCGTACTTGAGCATTGGGCATAGCTAATATTTGAGTGTGTTTCATGAATGGATCAATGATTGAGCATGATGGGCTAGGGATAACTTTCTTTAGTGTTGATATTTTGAAAGACATGGTTGCTTGATGACATGCTTGAGTATTGAAGTCGTTATGTTAAAACTAGACTATTGCGTTGAATCATTATAAGTCCAAATGTCCATGCTATATAAAAGAAAAGAATGTGATGAACATGTTAGGCAGCATTCCACATCAAAAATTCTGTTTTTATCATTTACCTACTCGAGGACGAGTAGGAATTAAGCTTGGGGATGCTGATACATCTCCAACGTATCTATAACTTTTGCTTGTTCCATGCTGTTATATTATCATTCTAGGATGTTTTACAACCATTTTATAACAACTTTATATCATTTTTTGGGACTAACCAATTGACATAGTGCCAAAGTGCCAGTTGCTGTTTTTGCTTGTTTTTTACTTCGCAGAAAATCAATACCAAACGGAGTCCAATTGCGACAAAACTTTTTGAGAATTTTTTCTGGACCAGAAGACACCCAGTGGGCCAAACAACGGCCAGAGAGGTGGGCTATGGAGAACACAACCCACCAGGGCGCGCCAGGGGGGCCCCGGCGCGCCCTTATGGGTTGTGCCCTCCTCGGCCCCCTTCCGCACCGCCTCTGATGCATATAAATTATCAAATATTCGGAAAACCCTAGGGGATTCGACGAAACACAATTCCAGCCGCCGCAAGTTCCAGAACCGCGAGATCCAATCTAAACACCATCACAGAGGGGTTCATCTTCTTCATAGGTGCCTCTCCGATGATGCGTGAGCAGTCCACCATAGACCTACGGGTCCGTAGGCAGTAGCTAGATGGCTTCTTCTCTCTCTCTCTCTCTTATGATTCTCAATACAATGGTCTCTTGGAGATCTATTTGATGTAAACTTTTGCGGTGTGCTTGTTGGGATCCGATGAATTTTGAGTTCATGATCAGTTTCTGTCCATGAATATTATTTGAGTCTTCTTTCATCTCTTATATGCATGATTGCTTATAGCCTTGTATTTCTTCTTCGAATCTTTGGTTTAGTTAGGCCAACTAGATAGATTTTTCTTGCCATGGGAAGAGGTGCTTTGTGATGGGTTCGATCTTTTGGTGTTCTTTCCCAGTGACAGAAGGGGCAGCAAGACACGCATGTATCGTTGCTATTAAGGATAACTAGATGGGATCTATTCCTACATTAATAGATCTTGTCTACATCATGTCATCGTTCTTATTGCATTACTCCCTTTTTCCATGAACTTAATACACTAGATGCATGCTGGATAGCGGTCGATGTGTGGAGTAATAGAGGTAGATGCAGGCAGGAGTCGGTCTATCTATCTTGGAAGTGATGCCTATATAATGATCATCTCCTTAGATATCGTCATGACTATTCGATTTTCTATCAATTGCCCAACAGTAATTTGTTCACCCACCGTGCGCTATACTCATGAGAGAAGCCACTAGTGAACCCTACGGCCCCCGGGTCTACTTTTCCATCATATTGCTTTCCGATCTACGTTTTTGCACTCTTTGTTTTCAGATCTACAAAACCAAAAACCCAAAAATATATTGCTGCATATTTGCTCTTTTTATTTGTGTTCTTGAGAGATCTATCTCTCCTATCTATCACTACCTAATCTATCTTATTACCGTAGAGAGATTGACAACCTCTCTTTAGCGTCGGGTTGCAAGTATTTGTTGTTTGTGTGCAGGTGCTGCTTATTGGGTGGTGGTGATCCTCCTACTGGTTCGATAACCATGGTTTGATAACTGAGGGAAATACTTACCGTCGATGTGCTGCATCATCCCTTCCTCTTTGGGGAAATAACGACGCAGTCTCAAGCCACGTCACCTCTTGGGAAGCCATCTGCACAGCATGCCTCTCCGTAGGCATGGCTCTCCCAATAAATCGGAAGCGGCGCGATTCAGCACGCCCTCCCTTGAACTGCACCGAGGCCTGGTGCATAGTCAGACTGTCGCTGAGCTTGTGCTGGTAGAGTGTGAACTCGGGACGAGTCGATGGCCCAATCACGATCTTGGCGATGGAGACGAGGAGCCTGGAAAACCCCTCGGGTTCATTGGCGAACACCTGAGATTCACAGTCGCCGCCAGCCATCTACAAAAGTAGACAAAAATTCCAGATAGTCATATCATAAATTTATGATGACTAACAGAAAAATTGCTACAATGTGCAGGATGCTAAAACAAATTAATTAGACTAATTACTTGTTAGCAATCGCACCTAGTGGCTTCCTACAGTCAGCCTGGCTCTGGTACCAAGGTTGTCAGGACCGGTTTTTCAATAAAATATTTATTGAAAAATCGCCCCTTTAGTCAGACCAGCACAGAAAACTAATTCGTACTGGTAGACAAATCCTTGATACAGAAATCCAGTAGTACTTAATATTATACAGGGTTGAGCTGCAGATACTCAACAATTTATTACATGCTCGCCAATATTCTACATAGGGGCGGATATATCACAGTGGTAATGGAGGTAGTACTACTGACTCGCAATACATGGTGGGTGGTGGGTATGTCACAGTGAAGTGGGTGACATGACTCTAATATCTTACAACTCGTCAAGCGTTGGAGTGAGGCTCGATAATTTTATTTGGGTAGCGGAAGCGGTTATAATACAAGCGGTAGACTCCAGGATCGCAAGGGACTGACTGGGGCTCCTCTAGGCGTCGGACTCGCTATCGAACTCTTCATCCATAAGATCGCCTTCATCATCATCTGGCCAAATCAACAAGCCAGGTGAGCACTTTGAATGTACTCGCAAGACAGTTTGGACATAATATATAACAAATGCAAACATGATGCACATAAGCAGATTAGTAATGTACACACAATTAGTAAATTTGCACAACAAGATAAATAAAAAGGAAGTCGGGCGGTAGTCCTCCCGAAATCCCAAAACATAAAAGAAGGCCGATCGGGTGTCTGAAGCGACGCCTCGAAAGGTAAGACTAAAATAATCATGCCTCAGTCGGGCGTCGGGGCGACACCACATAAGGAGCTTATACTGAAAATAAATAATAGTGCGCGCCATAGTCGGACGTCTGAGCGACATCGCATAAAGGGCTTGTACTGAAAATAAATAATAAGAATGCCACAGTCGGACGTCTGAGCGACATCACATAAAGGGCTTGTACTGAAAGTAAATAACAAGGATGCCACAATCGGACGTCTGAGCGACATCACATAAAGGGCTTATATTTCAACATTCAAATACGAGTATCCAGGAGGTAGCACCATCCCAAGGAATACTCGGTGCATCACATCAATAATCAGGTTAGTCCATTCATAGAAAGAATATTCAGCCAAGGTTATTTCTGTCATTTAACATATTAGTTCTCTAGAGACTGATACTGAGACTGACACTTGACCTATCAACCAATGTCCTTAACCGCAGACACGGCTGCTCGAAAAGTTTGACTCTGCAGAGGTTGTACTCTTTACCCACAGTCAACGGATTTCAGTAGTCACGAAGGACTAGTTCCGTCTACGGTATTTTAGAAGGAAACACCCTAACCAGTACACACCCATTTCACATCACGCTGCCTGGAATCACCCAAAGCAACGCTCAAGAAAAACTATAAGACGGGGAGGCCGACGCCTCGAATGGCATGGGATCAAATTTATACCGCGCGCTACTAAGGGATGCCCCCCTCTCGGCCCCAGCCGGAAACACCCATGCCCCCTGACCGGATGACGGGCTTTACTCCAGGGCCATGGAACCCTCATCACGGCCCCTCTATTTGGTGTGTACATGGAAAGAGGTTTACAACTTACTAAACCGCATTCTTTGCAGAAAACATGTGGCAACACGAAAATAAGGCGAGCGGGGACAAGACTCGATCTATGTCAATACTGGAGTTAAATGGTTTCTTTGATAATTCTGGCATGCTCCAACATCACGAGCACGCAACCTATCATGTCACCACATGACTAGGTTGGCCAATCATTTCATGATCACATCAAGTTTTTAGCTCACTTGCAACTTATCATGCATGAAATATAACATTCATCATATGCTCTATAATAATATGCCATAGAACTCATGTTAAGCAAACATGCAAAACACTCATCATATCAAAGGTTCAAACATACTTGCCTGGATTAGCGTAGTCGGAGTCTAGCTCGGCGAAGTTGACGGCATCGTCTCCTCCTTCCTTATCTACGTCACATACAATATAGAATTTCTAACGTAAATACCGTGTGCGTATAAAAGTTGTCCCAATATATTTTTGAATAAATCCTACAAAAAACTAGACTGAGAAATAAGATTTTCAGAAAAAGAATCAACTAGAAATCATTTTCTGTTTAAAAGTTATTAAGGGTCTAAGCCCAGGGATCTATCTGTTATAAACAGAAAACTTCCCAGGGGCTAGACTGAGAAAGGCAGAAAATGTTTTGAAAGGAATACGCGAGCCAGAGGAGAAAGCGTACTTGGCAGAAAGGCGCCTTCAGAAAACGGTTCAGAAAAGAAAGGAACCCCGACGAGGAGGTCCCACCCGTCAGGTTTAAAATGCCCACCGGCGACACAGGCTTGCGGTGGTCGCCGACGACGATCCATGGCGGGGCTTGGGTAACTAAGGGCACAGAAGCACTCACCAGACTATTCCGCGTCGGTGGGTGATGGAAACGGTCGTCGACGAGCACCACGTCGACGGCAGCTTCTACTCCGGCGGACGGTGGCGTCAGGTGAAGTTGGATTTCACCGGAGGGAGCTGCTACCACCAAATTGAGGCGCGGGTTAGAGCAATAGGTGCACTAGGAGGCTCCTGGTCAAATATGGGTAGAATCCACCCACTCACCAGAGAGAATTTTACCGAGACCCGAAGCGGATCGGGGCGGTCGGAGTTGGGGAAGAAGGCCTCCCCGAGGTCCTCTGTTGAGCTGGGCGTGGCTCTGAGGGGTGGTGGAGTGGTGCTGGGCTGCGTGGTGGTTCGGGGGCGTCCTATTTATAGGCGATTCGAGGCGGTTGCCGTGACAGAGTGATCTCCGGTGCGG
Source organism: Elymus sibiricus (assembly GCA_039707655.1). NCBI lineage: Eukaryota > Viridiplantae > Streptophyta > Magnoliopsida > Poales > Poaceae > Elymus > Elymus sibiricus. The sequence goes on from CM077667.1 coordinate 377,240,803, forward strand.
ATCACGGCGAACGGCAGGCTTGGCAGGTGATTACGGTGGCTGGGCAGGTTACTGCATCTCCCTAGGTTCCATTTTAGCTCTAACCGGGGTTGATCATGCAGGGAAACCGCAGCTCGACGGAACGGCAGCCTGCGGCCACGGCGGCTGCAGAGAGCGCGCACTGCGCTGCTCAGGCCACGCCGACGGCTCTGCAGCGTGCACGGGGGTGGGGGATGGCCACGCGGAGTTTCCAGGTTGCTTGGGCGGCGCGGGGGAACGCCGTTCTGCGCCGGTGGCTCCTGGCGGCTGTAACAGACGGCTCTGCCGCCGCGGGAGGGGTCAAGGCCGGCAAGCCAGCTCGCCACCGACACCCACAAGCGGCCAACCTACCGTGTGGCGCTGAGGATAGGAAGGAGGCACAGTGCGCAAGATGCCACTGCTGCTACTGCAGAGATAGACACCGAATCTCTGAAAAAGTCTGAATTTAACTGCAACAGTGCACGCCAGGTGTTCGACCGATTGCCAGAGAGCTCAAATTATTTTTTCTTGAGCTGAAACTTGGAGGGCTTGTCCATTGGGGATACTAGGGGCCCTCTGAATTATCTCAGAATTTTTGAAGTAAGGGAAGAGGGGTTACCTGCAAAGAAATGGTTTCTGGTCCAAATTTCTTTTGAATGAAGTTTGAAAATTTTGAACTATGGACCAGAAGGTTTTTGCATAAATGGGATGTGGGTAGTAAGGTTTACTTGTGGTAATTTATTTGAGGTCAAAATCAAAAGGAATCTGTTACTTCCTTTGTATATCTTGAGACCCCAAAATAAAAGACATAAATAGTTTTTATTCTATTTTATAAAGAAAAATATATTTTTCCTGGTTGGGTCCCTTGAGAAAAGTTGGGTTGTAACCCTTGGGTCAGAGGGAGGAATTTTGAGAAGAGGTTTTTGAAACACTAAGCAAGTCAAGAGTGAATATGAGTTTCAGTATAAGATTTTTAGAAATAAAAACTCCAAAGATATCCTCACCAAAATTAGAGAATATGCCAAAGTAATTTCTTGTAGGAAAGAAACTCCAACAGAAATATTTGGAGGTCAGAACCGAAGTTGATCCAAAAAGTTTTATAAGAAAATTTTCATCCTTTGGGCTGAAAGAGGAAATCAAATCAAAAGTTTTAAAAAATTCCATCTCAAAGGAATAAAAAAGTATATTTGTCAAATCAAATTTTTTTTTGGGGTGTTACAGCAAGTCCATCGTGCGTGACAAATGTATATCACATGACGAACTTGCGCAAATCGACCGCCATCGACAAAAGTCGATTTTCTTCCTCCAAGAACAACTCTCATTGACACTCTCTCCGGTGATGGTATATATGGTGGACACTCTCTCACAGGTACTTTTACTTTCAGTGATGGTCAACCTGAGCAAGTCCATCGTGCGTGACAAATGTATATCACAGGACGAACTTGCACAGATCGACCGCCTTCGGCAAAAGTCAATTTTCTTCCTCCAACAACAACTCTTATCGACATTCTCTCTGGTGATGGTATATATGGTGGACACTCTCTCACATGTATTACGACTTTCGGTGATGGTCAAGCTGGGCAAGTCCATCGTGCGTGACAAATGTATATGACAGGACGAACTTGCGCAGATTGACCGCCATTGGCAAAAGTCGATTTTCCTCCTCCAACAACAACCCTCATCGACACTCTCTCTGGTGATAGTATATATGGTGGACACTCTCTCAGAGGTATTTTGACTTTCGGTGATGGTCAAGCCGGGCAAGTCCATCGTGCGTGACAAATGTATATCACAGGACGAACTTGCGCAGATTGACCGCCATCGGCAAAAGTCGATTTTCTTCCTCCAACAACAACTCTGATCGACATCACTCATCCATATAGCATTCATACAAGCAAACATCTAGCATACATTCATCTAACATGTAGCATTCATCCAACATGTAGCATTCACCGAACATCTAGCAAACATCTAACCATCTAGCATTCATCCAACATGTAGCATTCATCTAACATCTAGCATTCATCCAACATGTAGCATTCATCTAACATCTAGCAAACATCTAACCATCTAGCATTCATCCAACATATATCTAGAATTCAACCATATAAGATTCATCAAAGCACACCAAAAAAATGAAGACGCCGTCCGGAGGGGGGTGGGGGCACCGGCGGAGGAGGGTGCCGGCGAGAAGGGGAGGGCGCCGGCGGATAGGGGAGGGCGTCGGAGTGGAGGGAAGGGCGTCGGAGTGTAGGGGACGGCACCGGCGGGTAGGGGAGGGCGCCTGAGTGGAGGGGAGGGCGCCGGCGGGTAGGGGAGTTCGCTGGAGTGGAGGGGAGGGGGCCGACCGGCGGCGGGGAGGCCGGTCGGGGAGGGGGGGCGCCGGTCGGTGGCGGGGAGGAAAAATGAGAAAAGACCGAGATGGGCAAGAAACTTAAGTGTCCCGCAGATCTTTCCCGAGAGCTTGTCGGTGCGACTCTCGGTAAAGGTCGAAACCTAGATCTAGGGTTAACCTTGTGCCGAGGGTTGCTCTCGGTGAAGATCGAACCCTCGATCTAGGGTTAGCCTTGTGTCGAGGGTTGCTGTCGGTAAAGATCAAACCCTAGATCTAGGGTTAGCCCTACGCCGAGGGTAGCTCTCGGTAAAGATCCCCGTAACTGTAGGGTTACCCCTGTGGCGAGGGTTGCTCTCGGTAAAGATCAAACCCTAGATACTCTCCGAAAAATGCGGGGGCCTGGCACGTGTCATGCCATGGCCTCCTTTGAGAGCACGAGAAGTTTCGAGGGCAACTGAGCAACATGACCCGCACTTCCTTCACAATCGGACATGTTCCCCCTCGATACCCAGGGACTAGCTCGGAGATGGTGCGGTTTACAAGCGGCCTCGGAGGAAGCTTATTCCAAACGCTCCCAAACTTTTACCACACCCTATAGGGGTCATGTGATGACACCGTGCCAGCTCTCGAGGAATTCTGGCATCGTATGATTTTTCGAGGATTTAAACGGTAGCATCAAGCATGCCAACGAGGTACTTTCGCCCATCGGTGGCAGGGTTGTCCCTCCCTCATCTGCACAAAGGCCTACACATGCCACAAGGAATTTTCCATTCCGCTTCCGGGCATGATTTCATGTGCCACCTTGTAGATCTGCAATTTCCGGCGATGAAACCCTAGCAGAGCAATAAATGTCTCAAATATTGCACGCATGTCTGAAAAATATGGGGGCCTGAGACGTATCATGCGATGGCCTCATTTGAGAGCACGAGAAGTCTCGAGGAATTCCAGCATCGTACGATTTTCCGAGGATTAATAAAAAGAGGTCAATGTGAATAATAGTAATTGAATTAATAAAAAGCGTCGGCATCCATCCGAGGACTATCGTACTATTTAAACAGGTCATGTTGCTTGTCACTGGGAGAGGTGGTACTAAAGTTTGCCGAGAGCCCGATCTTTACCGAGAGCCACGCTCGGCAAAGAAGTGTAACCGTGACCGCACCGTTAGTCACCGCAGGATGTGCCACGTGGCAAAACTTTGCCGTGCGGCGGCTTCTTGACTCTCGGCATATAGTGCCTTTGCCGAGTGTTTTCGCTTTGCCGAGGGCTACTCTCGGCAATATCACGGTTTTGCCGAGAAGCTAGGTTTGCCAAGTGCTGCTCACGGTGTCTCTTACTGTGCCGAGTGCCCGTGATTTAGCTCTTGGCGAAGAGCCTGACACCCGGCGTATAAGGAAATTCCAGTAGTGAACGGAGATAAACACGTGTGGACAAAGTGCAAATACGCCACACGTGTGGGCGTTATCATTTGGGTTTTTTAATGCATGATACACACGTTTATGCGTATTCTAGGATACAAACATGAACCAAGACATTTTTCAAGAAAAAAGCGAGCAACATGAAGGTAAGAGGAATTTGCTCGGTCAAAATCACACCACAAAAGATATTACAAAGCAGTTCCACAGGAATCACAGATGAATAACGCAGCATCGTTAGTTGCTGCTACTACTATGAATAAAGGAGGGTAGTCGCTGTCCGTACACCTCCACCGCTACTCAAGTTAAGTTCGGTATTTGTACTTCCCTCGCAAAAGGATCGAGGTTGGAGTCCGTCAGTTTGTCTTTGTACCAGCTTTGGCTTAAAAATGGGCTCAGTTGGTCGTGTTTGATTACCAGGGCGTTTACTTTGTGTGTCTCTTTCCTGGGCTGTGCCTGATTACCAGTGCGTTACTTTGTGTCGCTTTCGGTAATTTTGGTCCGTGAGTCGCGCCTTAAAGCATCTACACTTGGGCTTCATAACTTTTATGTTCCTGTGAGTGCCTTCTCACTGCACATGCATGTTCTATCTTTCCACTGTCCTATTATATTTTGCAGTTGTACTGATAAGTTTTGACAGGTTCTCCTAGAATAAATTAGTACTGTAATTTTTTGCTCTTTCAGCAACTTATCTTCAAGAATTGCTTCTGCGAACAGGTTCCACCTCAGCTAAGATAATTAATCCGGTATTCTGTCTGTGTTTAATTACTGCAACAGGAGTATACTTTTACTTATTTTGGTCAGCTTGAGTTCGTGCCGTTGATTGCTTAATATGCAACTGTATTGTTTAAGATGTAATATTGTAACAAAATTACTTGGAGAATCTCATGGATCATCCATCTGGTATTTGTCCTTCCAACTTTTATGTTCAGAAAAATGTAATATATTTGAAGGAGCATTTAGAAGACCAGGTGTTTTTGTCTTGCGTGCTGATATATCCTGGACTCTGAGCTATATAAATGTTAGTACCTAAGGTTTGGATAAAAACATATAATGTTCTCATGTCCTACTGCAATTAATTCCCAAGTCCATGTGCAAGATAACCTTTTACCTTCTTGGCAGTAATAGGCAGCCGCATGTGAAGCTGAGTCCTGCATCAAATTAAACAGACTATCCATATTAGCCTTTTGCACCTTAAAAATGCCATTATGAAACATATGCGACTTTCTATCTGATCATTAGTGCATTGTGATCTATTGCATTTGCCCAGATCTCCCGGGAGACAATACTAATAAGTTTCAGAAACTCAATTGCTTATATTGTCCGTTCCCCTACTTCTTCGACCTGCAAATATTCTAAGAGGAACTACCTAACTAGACATATATTGTTTTCATGAAGATTCTGTTCTGCAAATAAAAATTCTAACCAGTTTGAGTTACTTGAAAGTATTTTCTAAGTTCGGGTGCGTTGCAAGCTACTTTACGATGCCTTTGTAATTTACAGTGTGCTACAATTATATTTCATAAGTATAGAACTAGGCACTAATTAACATACAGTTCACCTATTCCTTTGTTCAAATAGATTTATGACCACTCTACTAGCTAGAAGTTTATTAGAGAGGTTAAATGAAAGAAAAGCCCATCTATGACTATGTGTACACTAATTTTTACTTTTAGGAATTACTTACATCGTGCACAACAAATCATATAACTAGATGAATATAAGCTAGATGAACAGAATGTTAATTTTAATGCATATGAACGAAATGTGTGTGTGTGTGTGGTTTGCTCTACAGAATGGCTTCAGAGTGCAAGCATCTTGCTGTGCAGATTAATGCCATGAAGCACGACTTGATGTATTTGTATATATCAAGGCCATGTTTGGAATGCACATCCACAAATGGTTGACAGGCTAGACTTATTTTGATGTTTAGATCTTCGGCCATACTCCTATAATCAATCACACCTGCATTTTTTACAGTATTTTTTTTCTGTACGGCACTGTACTTCCAAGTGGAGACTTATGCCTGAGCAGACGTTCAAGTAGATTCAAGCATTTCCACTAGAAGTCAGTAAACCATTGGGAATAAAATAGCTACACTATTGAGCCCCTGTGACAATACTAATTCATAAACTGCATACAGGTTAATTGGAAGTGTTACACAAAAGTCATTGTTTGGTGGTAAGCTCTGATTGCACAATTGACCCGTCCAAGTTTAGTGAGCGTGCATCTCAATTTAGTCCAGATTAAAAAGTTCCAATTTCTCCTATAAAATTTTCATCAATACCTGTAGGTGGTGTTCTCTATAGTGTTTCAATGGAAAAAACTCTGAACATATATCTTTCGAAGTATCTATTGTTTCCATCAGAAACACATTGGTACAGACAAAAAAAGGAAAAAAAATCTGAACATATATCTTTCAAAGTATCTATTGTTTTCATCAGACACACATTGGTACAGACAAACCACACATTTCTACTAACTAACCACATAAATTGGATTCAATTAGATTAATTTTGTTTTCCCCAGCATAGAAATCCTGAATCCCATCAGCTTGCAGGTTCTGACCATGTGGTAACCAGGCATCTGCTTTTAGTCCAAAAGATGAATTTATTCCATGATAGTTAATGCAGTGGAGGTGTGCTGATGAGTGTTTGAAGATGGTCAGACGGCCGTCACTGCCGGCGAGGCTGTGGGGCTAACTTACTATGGCAGACCCGTGGACCAGCTGTTCATCTTCTCGCCATTGTTCGATTCTGTCGACAGTCATCACTGAGTCTAGCCGGTAGGAAAGTATTTTTAGTATCCTGAATTTTGTGTTCAGTTATCTCTAATACCCTGTCCAAACGGTTGTTCTAGCTCCGCAATTTTATAAGGCAAATTTGTGGCAAGTGTGTTGCATGTGTAAGTAAATTGGGCTTGACTAATGTTGAGGCCTTCCATCAATTTTTATTACTTCAACAGAAAAATCGTCCTTATCCACATTGTGGCAGTGCTTTTGGTAATAGGCACTTGGCTGGGAGCTTGGGATGTTGATGAGCACGTCATGATGACCCAGTGAGAGGTAAAGCTACGAGGTTTGATCGAGCGACTTATATGAAGAGGTAACGGCAGGTGGCGGCCAGGTTGCTAGATGAGGCACGAGCTGCTCCTGTACACTGGCGGGCGCCAGCTACATCCTATGTACCCTGCTGCAAAGTAGTGGCCGGTGTGATGCGGTGATTTTTCCTTTTTGAATAACGGTGTCATTACACTTGTGGTCTGGATGCTGTGGAAGCATAGAAACGACACTGTCTTCAGCGGAGCCTCTTCATCAACGGATGTCGTGATTACGAGGATTGAGTTAGAGGGACCAGATTGGAGGGCGGCGGGATTGCTCCGCGAGCAAGGATCGTTACCATGCACAGTAGATAAGTTGGACAGTGGCGAGTAATCCGCATGTGGATTGATCAATGGCTTTCATAGCCGTGGCTAATTTGTAACAAACACTAAGCCTTTTTTGGCTCCTTCCATCTATGCTTCTGATACGTCAATCTTGACGTATCCTTGAAAAAAACATACTTTTTTTCACAGGGAAGGTTTAGTCTGCATAAGCATACGTGCTAAATGGCTTGATTATTATTCTGCACTTTTATATATTATGATTTATTCTAATAGTTTTTCCAGACACTGATTTTCATGATAAGTGAAAGTGAACCTCGAATTATATATTTTCTTAGAGCATGGATTCACATGGTCTTAGACACTGTACCTGAGTTTGCACTTGCAACAATGGCGTCCACTAATATAATGCACCTAAACCTAATGAAGTTGCATGATCTTATTTTCACAACGATGTTCAATGTAATGTCACTTGCCATAGACCAACTAGAATTTGTGTGACATGTAACCTAACTGAAACGCAAATTAAATACAGCAATAAAAATTCTTTGATTCCTATGTATGAGAAAGAAAAAAATTGTTACATGCATGTTTAACAATAATCCACGAGAACATTTCACACCATACGAACATTTCTAATTCAAAATATTCCAAGACAATGAAGAAAAATGCTAGCCCGTGCAGGTGCACGGGTTGTTGACTAGTTCATCCCAAATCTGAAGCAAATATGAGGAGGTCCAGAAGCATCCGCTACGTCAGACCCAATAGACAGAACCCATCACAAATTGCATCAAATCCCCCCTCCCCTCCCAACACAAATCGTGTCCCATCGTCCAACCACGCCCTCCCCTAGCTCCGCCGCCACCATAACTCCACCGCTGCCCCGACCCTCAGCGTTGCCAGCACCATCACAAACCTTCTTCCCATTCGTCTCGCCGCTTCAGACACCGTCGCCACCATGGACGCCGTTGATGAATGTCCAACTATCCTTGGACCGCACCTTACCCTTTATGTGTTCGACAAATTGTCCGAGCTGTTTTTTGTGATTCTTTTGTACGAAAACGATGGATTCAGATGGTTCATCAAATGAGGAGTATGAAAACACGAAACCTCGTGAGTTAATGCAAAAGGGGTTCCTCAATTCGTCCGAGTGAGACAAAGATGTCGAGATGTTGATGGTCACGAGCATCTAGGAGGAAATGGACATGGAGGTGGAGACTATGATTCTCCCACAAGTCGGGATGAGACTCCGGACGGAAAATGAAATAAAAAATGGGGGAGGCCAAATGAGCCCACCATATAAAAAAAGAGAAAATGGGGGAGGCAAAAAAAAGAGAAAAGCCCACCAAAAAACAAATAAAAAATAAATAAATGAGAGAAAGAGAGAAGGAACTTTGCTACTATCCTTTACCACACTTGTGCCTCAAAGTGGCACCATGTTCTTCATATAGAGAGCCTCCTATGTTGACACTTCCATATGCTAGTGGGAACTACCTTTTCATATAATAAACTTGGCTTGTATATTCCGATGACGGGCTTCCTCAAATGCCCGAGGTCTTCATGAGCAAGCAAGTTTGATGCACACCCCACTTAGCTTCAGTTGAGCTTTCATACACTTATAGCTCTAGTGCATCATTTGCATGGCAATCCCTACTCCTTGCATTGACATCTATCGATGAGCATCTCCATAGCTCGTTGGTACGCCTAGTTGATGTGAGGCTATCTTCTCCACTTTTTACCCCTTTGTAGGAGATATGCCCTAGAGGCAATAATAAATGTTATTGATTATCTCCATGTTCATAATTAGGTTTATGTTCCATGCTATAACTGCTATGGTTCTCGAGTCTACAATAACCACGAGGCTCGGAGGAAGACTCATATGCACGTGTGGAATAATAAGCGGTAAAATGTATTCCTAGTCTGGCCTCTAAGACTGGCTCAAGTATTGCATGATGATCCTGTTTTCCTGATCATGGGCATGGCTATGCTGGCAATTTTGAGGGCACAATGTTAGAAGAACATTTGTGTTGAATCGACCCGAATTGATGTTATGCTATGAGATACATTCGTCACTAGTTAATGGTTTATAACACAGAGATGGTTAACGTTTGCATGATTCCTTAGACCATGAGAGTATCGAGTTTCTTCATGCTTGCTTCATGAACTTTGGGGTTTGTTAAACGTCATCTGTAAATGGGTGGCTATTACGGCGGCTTACGGGTTCATGGAAAAGTATGTCAAGTAACTTGATAGCTCAAGATTGGGATTTGCTCCTCCGACGGTGGAGAGATATCTCTGGGCCCTCTCGGTGTTACGGTATCCATCATCGTCTGGCCAGACACTTTGTGATTTGATCACGGGGATGCCGGAACACGGGAACGAGAAAAGAGAACAATACCGGTAACGAGGTAACTGGCATAGTGGACAAGTTGTTGATCCACGGAGATGCCAACATGTCTCACCTTGGGTATTTGTAACATATCGCGAAGCAACAGGAATAGCACACGGCAACTGGAGGTTCACTCGAATATTCATTCGTGTGGGTATAGGGGTCAATATGGGTGTCCACGGCTCCGATGTTGATCATTGATCGGAAGGGGTTCCGGGTCATGTCTATACTTCACCGAACCTATAGGGTCACACGCTTAAGGGTCATCTATCTGCGGAATACTAGACAGGGAGTCTGAGAGAAAATCACCGAAAAAGTTTCGGACACCGGAAAAGTTTCGGACAGCGGAAAAGTTCCGCAGAGAGAACACCGGAACAGTTTCGGTAAAACTAAAAAGTTGTTTCAGGGGATACCATAAAGTCAAATTGGTTTCGGCACATGCCTGATAATTCTTGGAGGGTGCCAGAATCATTCTGGAAACTTCTGGGAATTTTCCGGAAGAAAAACCGAAAATGTTCCGGAGCTGCCGGAACCACTTCAGATGCTTTTCGCAGATGAAAATCACTAATCCAGAATTGTTCCGGGATGCATTGAAAATTATTTTAGTGGGTACTAGAAATGTTCTAAGCCCACATAAATATTTTCAGTTCGAACAGACGCTGAAAAATGTCGTCGTGAATAGTGAAAGTGCTTTTTGGGATATTTTTGGAAAGTCACCTTTTGGGATATTTCCAAAAGGCTTCTAGATGGACTTGGGGGCTAAGGAAGCCCCTCATGGGGGGGCCCCCAAGGGGTGGCCGGCCAAGGGTGGAGCTCCTCCATGGAGCTCCACATGGCACCCTTTTTCCCCTCTTATGGCCTTTATGTGTGACATAAAGTGGGGGTACTTTGGTACTTTGTGTGACCATCCTACCCCTTGGCTTTCCTATAAATAGAGGTGGAGAGGGCTGCCATCTCTTCATCCTTGCTCTCATACACATGCCATAGACTTGTCTGGCTTCTCTCTCCCTCCCAGCGAAATAGTTTCGTAGAGCCGAAACGCTGTCTGGGTTCCGGCAGGAACTAGTTCTGGACAGCGAAGCCCTGCCGGATAGATGACACCGTATGTGTGCAACTCTGTAGAGAGATCGTTGTTTCGGTCTTAGTTCGAGAGTACCTCCCGAAGGGCTGTCCGAGTGACCGTCCGAGTTTCGAAGGTCCTCCCGAAGGGCTGTCCGCGACACCGTCCGGGGGACTGTCCGACCGCCTCCCGGAGGGCTGTCCGAGGGGCAGATGAGGGTATACATCCTCGCGTTTGGGAGGTTGTAAATCCTAACTGCGGGGATCTGCACCGCCGATCGTCATCAACTCTACTTCCGCTGCGCTATGAGTCGGTAACGAAAAGATCAAACATTGTATGCAGTCTCCATAGTGGTCCTGGGCTGGTGCGTAGGTCGGAATTTTTTTTATTTTCTACTGCGTTACCCTACACCCTTTGATACCTATCACCATATTTTATACCACCTATATGCTATGTCCAATGGTTCACGCTCATGTATTGCATGAAGAATAAAAAGTTGATGCATATTGAAAAAGTACGATCCAATTGCCTGACTTGGACACCGTGGTGCTTAACATTTGCATCTATGTGGTGAAGACAGAGTCATGCCTTGCTAATATAATAAGATGAGTAGGGGTAAACATTATTTTAGGATCGTATACTTTAAAAATCAAGGATTTTGCTTCCTATACTTATAAATATTACTATGTTGTTGTTTGTTAATTCATCATTTCTCAATGAGCATACATACCAAAGATTACATAATGGGTAGCATGTCAAATAAAAAATTCTGTTTTTATCTTTTACTACTCGAGGACGAGCAGGAATTAAGCTTGGGGATGCTGATGCGTCTCCAACGTATCTATAATTTTTTATTGTTCCATGCTAATATATTATCATTCTAGGATACTTTTTGGGTATTTATTTACCAATTTATAATATTTTTGAGCACTAACCTATTGACCTAATGCCCAGTGCCATTCCTGTTTTCTGCGTGTTTTTGCCTTTTCAGAGTTACAGTACCAAACGGAGTCCAATTGCCACGAAACTTTTTGACATTTTTTCTGGACCAATACAAGACCTAGAAGCTTTGGAGGAAGGCCGGAAGGTGCACCAGGGCCCCACCACATATCCCATCGCTCCACCAGGGGGCGCAGTCAGATATGTGGTGGCCCCCTGGTGCGTCTCCCGACGTCATTCTCTGGCCTATAAATTCACATCTACCATAAAAACATCAGAAGCGCTCCCGAAACAGTTTTTCCGCCACCGTAAGTCTCTGTTCCGACGGGAGGCCATCTACACCTCCATTCCGGCACCCTGCCGGAGGGGAGATCGATCACGGAGGGCCTCTTCATCAACCTTGCTGCCCTCACCATGATGTGTGAGTAGTTCACCACAGACCTATGGGTCCGTAGGTAATACCTAGATGGCAATCTCTCTCTCTCTCTCTCTCTCTCTCTCTCTCTCTCTCTCTCTCTCTCTCTCGATCTTCAATACAATGTTCATCGCATCTTTGCCTTGATCTATCCAATGTAATCCCTTTGTATGGTGTGTTTGTTGGGATCTGATGAATTGTGAGTTTATGTTCAGATTATTCATGAAAAGTATTTGAGTCAAATCTGATTACTATGATGCTTATTTGCATGATCATCATAGCTTCGTAATGCTCTGCGATCTATTGAGATAGTTTGGCCAACTAGATTGATATTTCTTCAGTGGGAGTGGTGCGTTGTAGTAGGTTCAACCTGGCGAGTTTCTATATCCCAGTGACAGAATGGGACAAGTTGCGTCTTTGTGTTGCTGCTACTAAGGATAAAACGATGGGGTTTATTCATATTGATTGAGTTTACTTTGTCTACATCATGTCAATGTTCTCCAAGCATTACTCTGTTTTACTTAATACTCTAGATGCATGCTAGATAGCGGTCGATGGGTGGAGTAATAGTAATAGGTGCAGGCAGGAGTCGGCCTATTTGCTTATGGACGTGATGCCTATATACACATGATCATTGCCATGAAAGTCGCATAACTATTCGCCTTTCTATCAATTGCCCAACAATAATTTGTTTACCCACCGTATGCTTTGCTTATGAGAGATGACACTAGAGAACTCTACGCCCCCCGGGTCTATTCACTTATATATTCACAAACGCTATCATTACCTTGCTGTTATTTATTTACCTTTTATTTTATTTTGCACTTTACTATTATCTACAATTATCTACACAACTCACTTGCTTGCAAATAACGAGATCAAGGGGATTGACAACCCTCTTGCCGGCGTTGGGTGCAAGTTGTTTGTCCTTTTGTGTGCAGCCGCTGAAAACGGTTGAGGATTGGTATTCCTATTAGTTCGATAAACCTTGGTTTCATAACTGAGGGAAATACTTACCCACTTTGTGCTGCGATTACCCGTTCCTCTTCACGGAAAACCTAACGCAGATCACGAGTATCAATTGGTACCTCTCCTACTGAATCTTTATTTACTTCTCTGAATATAAATGATAAAGGGACTGGAGATGAGTCAACTCTAGTTGAGAAGTGTCCCGTTTGCTTGGAGGGTGATGATTTTGATGCTAAAACTGAAAAACGTGGGTTTGGAGAGGTCAAAACTTTAGCTAGTGATGTGCCCACTATTTTGGATCACAAGGAATTTAATTATGATAATTGCTCTTTAGTAGAATGTATTTCCTTGTTGCAATCCATTATTAGCTCACCCAATGCTTATGAACAAAATAAAGCTTTAACCAAACATATAGTAGAAGCTATGATAAAAGCTTATGGTGAGAAACTTGAGCTTGAAGTTTCTATTCCTAGAAAATTGCATGATGAGTGGGAACCTACTATCAAGATAAAGATAAATAAATATGAATGCAATGCTTTGTGTGACCTTGATGCTAGTGTTTCAACTATTCCTAAATCTCTTTGTGATGTGCTTGGTCTCACTAATATTGAAGATTGTTCCCTCAACTTGCATCTTGCGGATTCTACAATTAAGAAACCTCTAGGTAGAATTAATGATGTGACTATTATTGCAAATAAAAAATTATGTGCCTGTAGATTTTATTTTTCTTGATATTGATTGCAATCCTACGTGTCCCATAATACTTGGAAGACCTTTCCTACGAACTATAGGTGCAATTATTAACATGAAAGAGGGAAACATAAGGTTCAAATTCCCATTAAAGAAAGGGATGGAACACTTCCCTAGAAAGATAATTAAACCACCTTATGAATCAATCATGAGAGATACTTATGGGTGGAGTGTCAAAGATGACAACACTGGAAACTATGCATTATGCCTAGCTAGGGGCATAAAACAATAGCGCTTGTTGGGAGGCAACCCAATAGTTATGTTTATTTTTTTGCTTTTAACTTTCTATTTGTTTTTGATAGCATGATTATTTCCTCTGTAATTATTATGTTTTTGTGTTTAAATTAGTGTTTGTGCCAAGTAAAGCCTTTGGGATGACTCAAAAGATGAGTAGAATCGATGCTGAAACAAAATAGAAAATTTTGACTCCAGAACTGGAATTTTCATTTTTTACTGGAGCGTCATAATGATCTGAATGTTTTACACAGTATTTATATACAAATTTTAGAGGTTGTCCTAATTTTTCAGAATTTTTAGAGTTACAGAAGTATAGGTTCTCTACAGATTGCTACAGACTATTCTGTTTTAGACAGATTCTGTTTTTGCTTGCATAGTTGCTTGTTTGATTATGCTATGGATTGTATCAGGGGGTATAATCCATGGATAAGTTGGAATACAGTACCTATTATGAAATTATGAAATAATAATCAATTTATAACAGTACCTAAAGTATTCAATTTGTTGCTTATACTAACGGATCTCACGAAGTTTTGTTGAGTTTTGTGTGATTGAAGTTTTCAAGTTTTCGGTGTTATCACGATGGACAAAGGAATAAGGAGTGGCAAGAGACTAAGCTTGGGGATTCCCAAGGCACCCCAAGGTAATATTTGAAGGAATACTCAAGCGTCTAAGCTTGGGGATGCCCCGAAAGGCATCCCCTCTTTTGTCTCAATCCATCGGTATGTCACTTGAAGCTATATTTTTATTCGTCACATGATATGAGTTTTGCTTGGAGCGTCGTTTGTTTGTGTTTGATTTTACTTCAAGTTTGCCACAATCATTGTTTGCTGGACACACCTATTTAAGAGAGACACACCTTCATTATAATTTGTTAGAATACTCTATGTGCTTCACTTATATCTTTTGAGCTTAGCAGTTGCTCTAGTACTTCACTTATATCTTTTTGAGCACGGTGGCATGTAGATTTTATAAAAATGATTTCACTCTCGTTCTTCACTTATATTTGTTCGAGAGTTAATAAATAATGGCAGTAATTTGCATGGTTCATAAGACTAGTCCAAAAATATTAGGTATTCAATGAGTGAGTAATCAAAACCATCATGTAGCACATATAGAGAAATTGTGGGTTAATGATATTGATGTGGTAATATGAAAAAGGTGTAAGTTCATAATTGTTGATTCGTAGAGGTGATGATATTAAGGTTAACTTCTTGTTCGTCTAAAAATTAAAGAGGCATGGTGATGATGTGTGAGCATTTCTATCCCTCGTTGAAATCCTAGTGTTGTTTCGGGTCAGAAGCGCGCGATGGTTAACTCCTACCAACCTCTTCCCTCGGGGCATGCGAGCATTACTTTGATTTGTGATAAAACAAATAAAACTTTGCAATAAGTATGTGAGTTCTTTATGACTAATGTGAAACCATGGACATACGCAACCTCACCTTTTCATATTTGCTAGCCTCTTCGGTACCGTGCATGGCCCATTCTCACCTTGAGGATCGGTGCAATTCTCGCCTGTGCATCCAAACCCCGTGACATGATACGCTCTGTTGCACATAAGCCTCATTATATCTTCCTCAAAACAGCCACCATACCTACCTATCATAGCATTTTCATAGCCATTCCGAGATATATTGCTATGCAAATCCTATCGTCACTTCACATGACTAGTTCGTTCATCATCATATTGCTTTGCATGATCATATAGAGCTGACATAGTATTTGTGTCAAAGTGACCGTTCATCATATTTTTGATACATGTCATGCTAGATCATTGCACATCCTGGAACTGCCAGAGGCATTCATATAGAGTCATATCTTCATATCAGTTCTTCATATCGAGTTGTAAGTAAATAAAAGTGTGATGATCATCATTGTTAGAGCATTGTCCCACTAAGGAAATAAAGATCGGGGAGGCCCTCCATGATCGCAAAAACCCTGGAGGCAGTCCCGAAACCATTTTTACGCTGCCGTAAGTCTCTGTTCCGCCGCGAAGCATTATGGAGCTCCATTCCGGCACCCTGCCGGAGGGGGGATCGATCATGGAGGGCCTCTACATCAACCTTGCTGCCCTCATGATAATGTGTGAGTAGTTGTAGTTCACCACAGACCTACGGGGCCATAGCTAGTACCTAGATGGCAATATCTCTATCTCTTGATCTTCAATACAATGATCATCACATCTTCGCTTTGATATATCTGATGTAATCCTATTGTGCGATGTGTTTGTTGGGATCCGATGAATTGTGGGTTTATGTTCAGATTATTCATGAAAAGTATTTGAGTCACCTTTGAATATTAAGATTCTTATTTGCATGACCATTATAGCTTCGTAATGCTCTCCGATTTATTGATGTGCTTTGGCCAAGTAGAGATCTATCTTCAGTGGGAGTGGTGCGTTGTGGTATGTTCAACCTGATGAGTTTCTATATCCCAGTGACAAAGTAGGGGACAAGATGCGTATTTGTGTTGTTGCTACTAAGGATAACACGATGGGGTTTATTCATATTGCTTGAGTTTACTTTGTCTACATCATGTCATCGTTCTCCATGCATTACTCTGTTTTTCATGAACTTAATACGTAGAGAGCCAAGCATAGAAGCGCTCTTGAAGTGTAGTAATAGTAATAGGTGCAAGCAGGAGTCGACCTATTTGTTTATGGACGTGATGCCTATATATACATGATCATTACCGTGAAAATCGCATAACTGTCCGCTTTTCTATCAATTGCCCAACAGTAATTTGTTACCCACCGTATGTTGCCTACATGAGAGATGCCGCTAGGGAAAACTATGGCCCCCGGGTCTATTCACTTATAAATTTACAAACTCTACTATTACCTTGCTGTCTTTATTTACTTTTTGGTTTAGTTTGCAATCTACAATTATCTACACACCTCATTTGCTTGCAAATAACGAGATCAAGGGGATTGACAACCCTCTTACCCGCGTTGGGTGCAAGTTGTTTGTTCTTTTGTCTGCAGCCGCTGAAGATGGTTGAGGATTGATATTCCTATTGGTTCGATAAAACATGGTTTCATAACTGAGGGAAATACTTACCCACTTTGTGCTGCAATAACCCGTTCCTCTTCACGGAAAACCCAACGCAGATCACAAGTATCATGTGTGTGTGTGTTTGTGTCTGTGTGTGTGTGTGTGTGTGTGTGTGTGGTGCATTGAAGAAAGATGATATCCCCCAACAGTTGATCCTTGTGACCAATTGTTTCACCTATTGTCTTATCCAATCTTTGATTTGAGTGTGGGCTATCGTCAAATCAAAATTAGAACTAACAATTCTCATAATGTTGTCTTACTCGTGGTTGTTTCCTCGAGCATACACCATTAAATCTTTTGGTTTAACCAATGATCTTACTTTGATCTCATAGTTGTGGAATTCCATCCTTATGGATATTTTGATGAATTGTTGTTGATCCCATCAATAACATCCTTATCTTTTCCATAACTCATGATAAATAACAAAGTTAGTGTTGGAAACTTTTGTAGGCATTATCTTCGTGTCCCGTACATGAAGTACATGTTTGATGAAAGAAGTGACTTTCTTTAAGTTCACATGCATTTGACGCAAATTGCCACTGTGAATCCGAGAAAAGTTATTTTGTTTCCTTCGGAATCATCTCAAGTTAGTCATGCAGGTGCGAAGTATGCTATGATCTGATAGGATCGCTACCTCCATCCATATGAATTTCCTAGCACACCAAGCCACTAATTGACTTGTTCAAGGAAAATAAATTAAGTGATAATCCTGAAGGTACCAGACGGACGTGCACAAGGCTTCGTTACCACCAATGATGCTTCCCAACAAGAATTCGGTAGTGTTTTGTTGCAACTTCTATGTCGTCACGTTTATCTTGGATAGTGTGATCATGTGTATCTTGCAATCCAGCTCATGTTTTGGAGTTGGCTTTTGTAGTTCGTTTCCAGATAATCTCGCAACATCATCTCGTCGACTGTGTTGCAAGCCTTCCTTTACATGTTGAGTCTGGAATATCCTGTCACTAACCTGATATGAATCTCAGGCAGATACGATGGTTGGAACTTTTCCCAAGAAGTATAATATTGGTCTTTCTAAAGCGGTAGAGTGGATGATGTGGCTGACACACCTAACCGGAATACCTACTATTGTAGTATTTTCATTCAGTAATTTGGCCACTTTCCCATGAGGATTTCGTATGACTTATTCTAGAAATTGCTCCTTATGGATCCTTTATGTTCTGGAGTCCGACCTTTACTTGATGTTCTAGATACCAAGCATCATCTATACTTGGGTTATACTATTTCATCAAGGATAACATTTGAAGCAAAGTTCTAAATGTCTCTCGGTCAATCATCCAGATCTCGTCCCTTGGCATAGCTAAGGTGAAATCTGAGAAGCTGTTGCCTTCCTTTGCATTTGCATCCTCCATCACTACTCCTCATGGTAGTATGATGTGTTACCAGGATCTTGGCATAGATGTTGGTAAAACCTAATGAATATGGAATGCTCAAGTTCTCGAGAGAATACTTAGACACTAGGTTATATCTTCGGTATCAGTTGGGATGTGCCTTCCGTTTGCCGAGTTGTCCTATAACTATAGTTTCTTTCCAAACTGAGTATGCCATTCTTTCAAATTCCTTCAAGTGATCGTTTGTGAATTGCCTTAGCTTAGTATGAAGAGTTTCAATGATCCTTGTATCAAAAGTAATTCTTTTTGCCACTTAAGGGAATAATTCTGTGAGTCACCTCTAAGGTGTCCCGTTATGGTATGAAGGGAATTAACTCCTCACAACTTTGTAACTCGTCCACCATTCTCTCAAGCGTGGGATTGTTGCCTACCAAATTGAATGTTTGTCATCTATTTCTATCCACCACTCCTGATATGTGTTTTGTGACTTAGCTTAGGGGATATTCTTATATCTCACCCCATGAGTTGATCGTAAGTTGCTTGGTCTTTATGAAGATAAAATCATGTAGAGTTTCGCTCTTTTCGTCGCCGTGTTGGATGAAGTCTTCAAGCAAGGATGTCAAGATCAACATGATGGATTGAATTAACATCTTCGAGAAGGGCAATAGGATCATGAAGACCGTGTTAGTTTTGTGCCCCTCTTTCCTCTTACCTCACGTCATGAATCTTGGGACGAGAATCTTGTTTCGTGGTGGTGAGTTGTCACGCCCCTAGAATTATTTTAGTGCCATTAATTATTTGAGTTTAAATAGTTGCATTTATAAGCATTCATGCATCATGTTAAATTCAAGAAAGTTGAATTGAGGAAAATTGAAAGCCCTAAAATTCAATTAAATAAAGGGCAAAACCCCTAAGATCTCATTCAATGTTTTCCAAAATGTTCCTTTTAAAGTTATGAGGATTTTGGCAACAGTTTTTAGTCAAACCAAAATTTGTGAACATTTGTAAGGAATTATTTTGGGCATTGAAATTAAATCATATTGTATTTGAATTGGGTTTTTATTCATATTAAATAGAATATGGACCCAACAATTCTGAAATTCCATGTGTGACTTTCGTTTTGACCATTTGAACCACATGTAAAATTTCAGAATATTTGGAGAAGGTTTGGGTCTCCAACTATTTCAAAACAGATTGAAACAATTGATAAAATAACAGACAACACAAATAAAGAAAGAAAAGTAACCTGGCCAGCCCAGCACTGTGCACCCCATCTTGCCCATAGTGCCAGTCATCCCTAACCCATGGCCAAGAGGACAAGGCGTGGCAGCAAAGCGCGCGGCCAAGGCGTCCACATCATGCCTCGATGTGGCCGAGGTGTCCACCTCCTGCTTCGACGTGGCCGAGCACAACAACGCCGAGAAGTTGTGCCACCATGTCCGGGAGCTTCGCAATCCACCAAAACATCATCACGCCGATGATCACGTCCCAGGACGCCTTGTAGAGACGCAATCAAGCTCGTCTTTGATCTCTGCACTGACGGCCGCTGATGCTCGATTCGCCTCCTGGAGGTCATCCCCGAGGCCTTGCCCCTCCGCACGCCTGTGAGCTCTTCTACGCACGCGCTCTATCACCATGCTCGATTTCTTGTTATAGCCCTAGTCCCCATGAGCTCTGAGCGCCGCCCTCCGCCATGGCCGGCGTGCATCTTCCTGTCGAGCTCCCCAGGCGTCCCTTTGCTCCCCGTCGTGTTCCTACTACCCTTTTGCTGCCACTTAGAAGCTTGTTTGGTCGCTAGAGCATGGTAGCGCCGCGCCCGTTTGGCCCAAAATCTGGCCGCCGCAAAACATGTCGGCACCGTCAATTCCTGCAGCTACCCGACCTGGTGCTTACACCCCTCGACGCGCCTCGATGTGCTGCGTTCATAGAACCCACCCACGCGCGCTCTCGTCGCCAAAAATGGTTGGCCGGAGACGTTCGTCGTGCCCTGTTTAATGTCAGTGTTAACCACCGACGTGGCGTGCTTAATTAGCGTTGATAACCCATTTAGTTAACCCCTGAGCAACTAGCAGTGGGCCCATCCTGTTAACTAACCTCGGGTTTTTATTCTTGTTAAATTGGAGTTACACCCCGATGGCCCCACGTGTCTGGTTTCACCAGGCCTAGTCAGCAGTTGACCTGGCCCCATTGGTTAGTTACTTTGGCTAGCTGACCCTGAATGTATTTTTGCCATTTTTGATTTATCGGATATTTCAGAAAATACTTAAAACTAAAAAATTCATAGAAAATAAACTATAGCTTAGATAAAAATAATTTACATATGAAAAATGATATATATATATATATATATATATATATATATATATATATATCTAGAATCTGTTTATGGCATTTTCATGCATGTTTGAACAAGTTAACATCACCAACTAGGACAATTCATGACTAGGGCAATTATAAAATAACATTTGGATTTGGAATTGTTTGAATTCCACTTCAATTAACTTGGACTTCTGTTGCATTAGGTCAATTTAGTAGCTTAACATGACATATGATGACCCACAAGTATAGGGGATCAATCGTGGTCCTTTTGATAAGTAAGAGTGTCGAACCCAACGAGGAGCAGAAAAAAATGACAAGCGGTTTTCGGCAAGGTAATTTCTGCAAGCACTGAAATTGTAGGTAACAGATAGTTTGATAGCAAGATAATTGATAACGAGCAAGTAGCGGTAACGGTAAATAAGGTGCAGCAAGGTAGCCCAATCCTTTTGTGGCAAAGGACAGGCTAGAACAATCTCTAGTAATAGGCAAAGTGTTCTTGAGGGTACACGGGAATTTCGTCGAGTCACTTTTACCATGTTGGTTTGATTTGTGTTCGCTACTTTGATAATTTGATATGTGGGTGGACCGGTGCTTGGGTGTTGTTCTTACTTGAACAACCTCCCACTTATGATTAACCCCCTCGCAAGCATCCGCAACGACGAGAAAAGTATTAAGATAAAATGCAACCATAGCATTAAACATTTGGATCCAAATCAGCCCCTTACGAAGTAGCGCATAAACTAGGGTTTAAGCTTCTGTCACTCTAGCAACCCATCATCTAATAACTACTCCACAATGCATTCCCTTAGGCCCATGAATGGTGAAGTGTCATGTAGTCGACGTTCACATGACACCACTAAGGGAATCACAACATACATATCATCAAAATATCGAACACATATCAAATTCACATGATTACTTGCAACATGACTTCTCCCGTGACCTCAAGAACAAAAGTAACTACTCACAAATAATAATTATGCCCAAGATCAGAGGGTTATTAAATAGCATAATGGATCTAAACATATAATATTCCACCAAATAAACCATATACCAATCAACTACGCAAGGTAATCAACACTACTAGTCACCCACAGGTACCAATCTGAGGTTCCGGTACAAAGATTGAACACAAGAGATGAACTAGGGTTTGAGAGGAGATGGTGCTGTTGAAGATGTTGATGAAGATTGGCCTCCCAAAGATGAGAGGGGTGTTGGTGATGACGATAGCTTCGATTTCCCCCTCCGGGAGGGAAGTTCCCCCGGCGGAATCGCTCCGCCGGAGGGAAAAAGTGCTCCTGCCCAAGTTCCGCCTCGAGGCGGCGGCGCTTCGTCCCGAAAGTCCTCCTCTGATTTTTTTTCTAGGTCAAATGTGACTATATACCAGAAGATGGGCACCGGAGGTGGGCCGAGGTGGCCACAACCCATCAGGGCGCGCCCAGGGGGCCTGGCGCGCCCTGGTGGGTTGTGCCCACCTGGCTTGCCCCCTCTGGTAGTTTTCTACTCCAGTATTTTTTATTTATTCCAAAAATAATCTTCGTAAAATTTCAGCTTCATTGGAGTTGTGCAGAATAGGTATCTTTGATGTGCTTTTCTTGGGTCCAGAATTCCAGCTGCCGGTATTCTCCCTCTTTGTGTAAACATTGCATATTATGAGAGAAAAAGGCATTAGAATCACTCCCCAAAGCATTATTATTCAACAAAACATAATAAATAACAGTAAGAAATCATGATGCAAAACATAATAAACTTGATCAAGGTTGCTTAAGCAATCATCAAAAGAAGTTCCGTAAACGGAAAAATCATCCATGAAAACCTCCACAATCTTTTCACAAAAATCAGAGAATATAGCAGGCATACATCTTTGAAAGGTAGCAGGTGCATTGCATATACCAAAAGGCATACATCTATAAGCATAGGTTCCAAAAGGGCAAGTAAAGTTAGTTTTCTCTTGATCGTATTGTGACACAGGTATTTGAGAGAAACCAGAATATCCATCTAGGAAACAAAAGTGTGTGTGCTTAGATAATCTTTCTAGAATTTGATCAATGAAAGGCAGAGGGTAATGGTCTTTCCTAGTAGCTTTATTTAATTTTCTAAAATCAATCACCATTCTATAGCCAGTGACAATTCTTTGTGGAATGAGTTCATTCTTATCATTAGGAACAACGGTAATACCTCCTTTTTTAGGGACACAATGAACGGGACTTACCCATCTACTATCAGCTATGGGATAGATTACACCTGCTTCCAGAAGCTTTAGTATTTTAGTTCTTACTACTTCCTTCATCTTAGGATTCAAACGTCGTTGGTGATTAACAACGGGTTTAGCATCAGGTTCCATATTAATCTTGTGCTCACATAGAGTGGGACTAATGCCCTTAAGATCATCAAGAGTATATCCAATAGCAGCCCGGTGCTTCCTCAGAACTTTTGATAATCTTTCGTCTTCATGTTCTGAAAGGTTAGCACTAATAATAACAGGATATATCTTTTTCTCATCAAGATAAGCATACTTCAAAGTGTCAGGCAATTGTTTCAATTCAAACACAGGATCACCTTTAGGTGGAGGAGGACCTCCAAGTGTTTCAATAGGCAAATTGTGTTTCAGGAGAGGTTGTTGTTCAAAGAAATTTTTATCTATTTCATTTCTTTCACGCAAGTGCATATCATTTTCATGGTCAAGCAAATATTGTTCCAATGGATCAGTGGGAGGCACGGGAATAGAAGCGAGACCAATTATTTCATCCTTACTAGATAACGCTTCATCATGGGGTTGTCTACTAAACTTGGAAAAATTAAACTCATGAGACACATCACCAAAACTGACACCGACAGTTTGTTTTTCACAATCTATCTTAGCATTGACGGTGCTCAAGAAAGGTCTACCAAAGATAATGGGACAAAAGTCATCTTGTGGGGAACCAAGGACTAGGAAATCACTAGGGTATTTTACTTTCCCACACAAGACTTCAACATCTCTAACAATCCCAAGTGGTGTGATAGTGTCTCTATTAGCAAGTTTAATAGTAACATCAATGTCTTCTATTTCAGCAGGTGCTATTTCATCCATAACTTCTTGGTAAAGAGTAAAAGGGATAGCACTCACACTAGCACCCAAATCACATAAACCATGATAGCAGTGATCTCTATTTTGACTGAGACAACAGGCATGCCTTCTATGGGTCTATGTTTATCTTTTTCATCGGGTTTAGCAATTCTAGCAGCTTCATCACAGAAGTAGATAACATGCCCATCAATATTTTCTACCAAGAGATATTTAACCATAGCAATACTAGGTTGTACTTTAATTTGTTCAGGGGGTTTAGGTGCTCTTATATTACTCTTACGAACCACAGTTGATACCTTAGCATGTTCCTTTATCCTAACAGGGAAAGGTGGTTTTTCAATATAAGCGGTAGGCACAACTGGATCAACATTGTAAAAGATGGTTTCTTCTTTAGTTATGACCGGTTCTTTAATTTCTTATTTAATAGGAGGATGATATTTAAACCACTTCTCCTTAGGGAGATCAACGTGAGTAGCAAATGCTTCGCAGAAAGAGGCTACTATCTCAGAGTCAAGTACATATTTAGTGCTAAACTTGTGAAAAGTATCGGTATTCATAAAAGATTTAACACAATCAAACTCAAGCTTTATACCTGACTCATTACCTTTGTCGAGTTCCCAATCTTCAGAGTTGCGTTTAATTCTTTCCAAGAGATCCCACTTGAATTCAATAGTCTTCTTCATATAAGAACCAGCACAAGAAGTATCGAACATGGATTGATCATTATGAGAAAGCCGAGCATAAAAATTCTTAATGATAACTTCTCTCGGAATGTCATGATTGGGGCATGAATATAACATTGAATTAAGCCTCCCCCAAGCTAGAGCGATGCTTTCTCCTTCACGAGGCCAAAAATTATATATATAATTCCGATCACGATGAACCAGATGCATGGGATAAAACTTTTGATGGAATTCCAATTGCAAACGATTCCAGTTCCACGATCCAAGATCATCACATAGCCTATACCATGTCAATAATTTTCCCTCCTAAGATAAAGGGAAAACCTTCTTCTTAACTTCATCTCTAGGTAAACCTGCAAGCTTAAATATAATAGGTGCATATCTGGATGTTCAGTTCCATCTCCTGCATAAGGTTTAGCAAGCAGTTGTTCTACCATACCCGAAGGAATTTCATAAGTAATATTTTCAGTAGGTGTTGTAGGTTGAGGGGCAACTAATTGTGGTTCCGGTCGAGGTGAAGATACCCCGAACAAACCCCTCAAAGGATTGTTCTCCATAGTAGCAAGTAGCAATAAATTTCAGCACGTAGTATAAGTTTTTCCTTGCCGATTTCCACTTACCAAGAGCGCTTCACTCCCCGGCAATGGCGCTAGAAAAGAGTCTTGATGACCCACAAGTATAGGGGATCAATCGTAGTCCTTTCGATAAGTAAGAGTGTCAAACCCAACGAGGAGCAGAAGGAAATGACAAGCGGTTTTCGGCAAGGTAATTTCTGCAAGCACTGAAATTGTAGGTAACTGATAGTTTGATAGCAAGATAATTGATAACGAGCAAGTAGAGGTAATGGTAAATAAGGTGCATCAAGGTAGCCCAATCCTTTTGTGGCAAAGGACAGGCTAGAACAATCTCTAGTAATAGGCAAAGTGTTCTTGAGGGTACACGGGAATTTCGTCTAGTCACTTTTACCATGTTGGTTTGATTTGTGTTCGCTACTTTGATAACTTGATATGTGGGTGGACCGGTGCTTGGGGTGCTGTTCTTACTTAAACAACCTCCCACTTATGATTAACCCCCTCGCAAGCATCCGCAACTACGAGAAAAATATTAAGATAAAATCCAACCATAGCATTAAACGTTTGGATCCAAATCAGCCCCTTACGAAGTAGCGCATAAACTAGGGTTTAAGCTTCTGTCACTCTAGCAACCCATCATCTAATAACTACTCCACAATGCATTCCCTTAGGCCCATGAATGCTAAAGTGTCATGTAGTCGACGTTCACATGACACCACTAAGGGAATCACAACATACATATGATCAAAATATCGAACACATATCAAATTCACATGATTACTTGCAACATGACTTCTCCCGTGACCTCAAGACCAAAAGTAACTACTCACAAGTAATAATCATGCTCAAGATCAGAGGGGTATTAAATAGCATAATGGATCTGAACATATAATCTTCCACCAAATAAACCATATAGCAATCAACTACGCAAGGTAATCAACACTACTAGTCACCCACAGGTACCAATCTGAGGTTCCGGTACAAAGATTGAACACAAGAGATGAACTAGGGTTTGAGAGGAGATGGTGATGTTGAAGATGTTGATGAAGATTGGCCTCCCAAAGATGAGAGGGGTGTTGGTGATGACGATAGCTTCGATTTCCCCCTCCGGGAGGGAAGTTCCCCTGGCGGAATCGCTCCGCCGGAGGGCAAAAGTGCTCCTGCCCAAGTTCCGCCTCGAGGCGGCGGCGCTTCGTCCCGAAAGTCCTCCACTGATTTTTTCTAGGTCAAATGTGACTATATACCAGAAGATGGGCACCGGAGGTGGGCCGAGGTGGCCACAACCCATAAGGGCGCGCCCAGGGGGCCTGGCGCGCCTCGGTGGGTTGTGCCCACCAGGCTTGCCCCCTCCGGTAGTTTTCTTCTCTAGTATTTTTTATTTATTCCAAAAATAATCTTCGTAAAATTTCAACTTCATTGGAGTTGTGCAGAATAGGTATCTTTGATGTGCTTTTCTTGGGTCCAGAATTCCAGCTGCCGGTATTCTCCCTCTTTGTGTAAACCTTGCATATTATGAGAGAAAAGGCATTAGAATCACTCCCCAAAGCATTATTATTCAACAAAACATAATAACTAACAGTAAGAAATCATGATGCAAAATGGACGTATCAACATACCATTCATTTTGGTTCTGCATTGCATTGAATGTTGTTCCTTCTTTGTTGTCGGTGTTGTTCCTTCTCGGTAGCACACGATTCCGACGTTGTGATCGTTGACAAGAGCATTACTATCTTTAGAAGTGTCGGGAAAGCAACCCCCCCCCCACACACACACCCCTTGATCATCCCGATACAATCCCACTTTCTCGCTCTTGCTCCCTTTTACTATATTAGGACAACAACAATTCAACTGTTACATGTTTCGGTAGTTGAACCCATTCCTCTGCATGACCTGTCTTTGTCACAGTAAATAGTTAAAACTCTTAGTGTGAGTAGCAATTGCTTGAGCCATGTTGTGACTACTCATCCATGCTTGCTTGATATGCTTGCTATGCGTAGAGTCGTGTTGGGTCTGATCTATCTGGGCGATGAATTGGAATGGTTGTGTTCATGTCCTACTATGTGAGAGTTAAGTGTGTGAACCCGATTTGATAAAGTAGCGATGAGAGGCCATGTAGGAGTACATGGTGGGTTGTCTAATTGGAGCGCCCTGAAGAACTGAGTACTATGTATGTTATCCAAGACCAGCTACTACCACACATTGGGCCCTGACATATGACCTCGCTTGACTTATTAATTGACTTGAGCTTTTTCCAGGAGTTGCAACTAGTTTCATGTGTTTATAGGATGTGCTAGGGGGCATGTTTAGCGTTGCCCGATGGGATGGGCTTCATTGTGGTAGATGCACCTGGCCCGGTGTACCAAGCGTAGTTCCATCCGGTGAGGTGGGCTTCGGAACCCTGCACACATTGTTTGAGGCCATAATAGAAACTTCAGCCAGACTTCCCTTGCAGATACAACCTCAAATAGGCGATCAACCTAGACGAGAGCCTTCTGTTATTAACGGACATGGTGTACACCCACGTCGGACTTACGCTTGAAGGTTATAGGGATAGATGACGTGTATATGGCGCTAACTGGTGGAAACATGTGTGAAGAAGTACACCCCTGCATGGTAAATGATCTATTCGAGTAGCCGCGTCCTCGGATATGGAGTACTTTGAAGCTTATATGGTTCATAGACAATTTAATTGGATACCCTAAAATGCGCAAGATAAGTGTGAGTTCTATGGATGACCTTCTTGTAGGAAGACGGGAGATGAACCATAGTGGTGTACTGATGTGGTGAGTATGTGGACTCATGTGCGTTCTCTCACCTCAAGAAAGTACTCGTAGTCGTACTACAAGTTGGCCAAGAGTCAAAACTGGCTTCCTGCAATAAACTCCACAACCCCCTTGTTGATAATGACGCGTATGTAGATAGTTCTGATGTAAATATTGCTGAATACCTTTGTACTCATGGTTGCTTAATTTATGTTTTGCAGAGGAGACCTTAGTCTTACTAGTGATTTCTATGTGAAGTTCGACGTTGACCGAGTAGCTTGGGAATCCCTTACAGAGGATTGGCTCCTATGGTGGGTCTTGTAAATAGACAGGCTTCCTCGGCCTTCTTTCTTTTCTTTATGTTTGTACTTGTATGCTTCCGCTTGTTGCTTGTATAATCTGAGTGTTGGGTTATGTGAACCCTGCTTGTAATATCACACTATGTTGGCTCCTATGAGCCTTTAATAAACACTTTGAGTCATAGAGTTATGTTCTGATGCCATGTTGTATCTACACAGATCATGCATATTGTGTGTATGTTTTGAAATGCATCGGTGTGTATGGGATTGGACACCTAGTTGTATACCTATGGTAGCTTTCCACACAGGGAAATGCCTCTTTGTGCTTCCACTGAGCCTTGGTAGCTTCCTACTGCTTCGGACACACTGATTGACCGACATGTATCCTTATTTTCTCTTGTGTCTGTCCCTACGGGTAAATGCCACGATGTATTTACTGAAGTCCTTGTAGCTTGCTACGACTCGATTACACACGCTGATGACCGACACGTGCATTGTTGGGTTATGTATGCATGTCCATGTACTGTTTGTGCCACTTGGGTCTATAACTAGTCATGTCAAACCGGATTCTCTGACATATTGATGCTAGCGACATAATCATATACGTGAGCCAAAAGGCGCAAACAGTCCCGACCAAGTTAAGGTGACAGTCGTTGTGTACCATACGTAAGGCCGCAAAGCTATATGATGTGTTACATGCTAAATCTGTGTGCCTTAGGACCGGGGTCTAGACATAATCCATACTACACACATTTATCTTGGTACAAACATGTTACCAACTAGAAAACGTGTGTGACAATTGTAGCACCGCATATATTTTTTTGTTTTCAAAACGTGTGTCATATTTGACATATGGCAAAAAATAGGATTGAGTTAAATGTTTATGATAGATGTCTTATCGCACACGCTCTACCAACACAAATTGTCTTCGATGTTTTTCCCATCACAAATGTTGCACCATAAAAGGGCGCGTGATATAGGATTATTCGACGTATTTGTTGTTGGGATCAATGAAAGGGTTTTGAATTAACGTCCGGTATATGTGAAATAATTTTTTTCGTAGATGTCTTACGTCTCTTTCGCGTTTTTCAACCCTGCAGGTACCCAGGATCATGGAGAGCGAGCCACGAAGATGCTAAGGGCAAGGAGACCATGAAGTATTATTCTGAGCACCAGTGACATATTGGTTTAGTACGGTAACATAGATCATATCTCTGAGGCTTCAAGAGGTGTAGTTATTAAACGCCCAATGCATTTGTCTGATTATAGTAATTTTAATTATCGAGTCAACCCCGCGAGACGGATAGGGACTAAGGTTGGACAACTGACTCTTGATGCAGGACATATGCCGGTCAAGACGTAATTTGGACACATCCATCACTTCGGTTCATAACAAGCACATCTCGATGGATGTCTTCCAGCGCACAAATTTATATCATATTTGGTCCCAACACAAGTATAAGTTGTAAGCATTAGGACCTTTTACCCATGCCTATTTTTATTTTAAGTATTCTACTTCAGTTGTTTGATTCGATCCGGTCAAAAGATGGAATTGTTTCTTTAACAAAAAAATTGTCTTATACCCTAGCTAAAAGGGCATCATCCTCGCATGGGTTAGATAAATCAGGGTCACCTCCGAGGGAAGAGGCGAGAATCCTTTCTACTCCATTTTCGGATCACCAAAGAAAATAATCAGGATGCACACACTATTAGAAAACAGGCCTTTGGACCGGAGCATTAGTCCCGGTCGGGTTTTGGAACGGGACTAATGTGACCACTAGTCCCGGTTCATGAGGCTAGGCTTTAGTCCCGGTTCATGAGGAACCTCTAGTCCCGGTTGGTGTTACCAACCGGGACTAAAGGGGTGGTGGCAGGCTGGTGGCAGGCTGGGGCCCCCACGAGCCCCTTTAGTCCTGGTTGGTAGCACCAACCGGGACTAGAGATGGACCTTTAGTCCCGGTTGGTGTCACCAACCAAGACTAAAGATATCACTATATATAGTACTTCGTGCAGCCCGAGCCCAGGCTCTACTTTCTCTCCTCTGTTCTTCCCCTTGCTCGAGCTCATCCTCCATTTTTGCCAAGACTTGTCAAGATTTGAGGCACCCCATCTATCCAAGTGTTCACAAAGGTTAGCAACTTTGTCCTTTCATCTCGCATTGCTAGATTAGCTCGTGCAATGCTCTATAAGTATAGTGATTTGTGAGTTTTAGTTTGGGAGTAATTATGTGGGAGTTTATTTGATTTATATGCAATTTGAGCTCAAATTAACTTCTTAGTTTGCATATGTGTAGGTGTGGTTTACTTAGTGCCTTCCTGTCCCCGTCCTAACCACCGTCGATCGCTCGCGCCGTCCCGTCGCCGGCACCACCTTGGTGAGCCTCTTGTTCCTGTCCTTTTTATTTAAAAAATCTTATTTGTATGATTTAGATAGTTACTTGTATAATTTTTTTACTTGTATGATTGTTTGTTATACATAGTGCCATGGTTTTGATATCCGTGCCCGTCGGCCCTCGTCCGGTTTATGATTCGGATGTGGTATATTCTCTTTTATAACTATTTGTTGCATTTCGTGTTTATGACAATTATGCCCATCAAGTTGACATAGATATTTTTATCTAGGAGGTATGTGAACCGGAAATTGCAACCGACCCTCTTGTCAAGAAGTTAAATTTAGTTGAAAAAGAAAACGAGTATTTGAAAGAAAATTGAAAAGAATTGAAGAAGAGAAGATGAAATTGGAGTTGTATGTTGCCGATGTCGTCGATGATCACAAGATCAAGATGGATGCAATGCGCTTGAAGATTAGAAAGATTAGAAAATATGCCGTTAATAAAGAGGCTTGGTATCATTATGTTGTTGGATCAATTATTAACTTAGTTGCGATTTTGATCGCATTTGTTGTTGCATTTAAATGCTTTAGGTAGATAGTTTTATGTTGTTTTTATGAGAATAAGTGTGTATGAACTTTCTGTATGAACTTGTATTAATTTTGTCTTTTTGGTGTTGTGTAATGAAGATGAGTCGGCAATGGATGTACGATGACCGATGCTCTCCCCAGTTCATTAATGGCATGCATAGTTTTCTGCGTGCGGCTAAGGCAAACAAGCGGGATAGTTTTATGTGTTGTCCATGTGGTGTCTGTAAGAATGATAAGAATTACTCTAGCTCAAAAGTCATTCACATCCACCTGTTTACGTCCGGTTTCATGTCTGGCTATAACTGTTGGACCAAGCACGGAGAAAGAGGGGTTCTAATGGAAGAGAATGAAAAAGAAGAGGATGATGACAACTATCCTGGGTTCCCTGAATACGATGGTACTACAATGGGGGAAGAGAATGAAGAAGAAGAAGCTGAAGAAGAGGCATCAGATGAGCCCGCTGATGATCTTGGTCGGGCCATTGCTGATGCAAAGAGAAACTGCGAAAGTCAAAAGGAGAAGTTGAAGTTGCAGCGCATGTTAGAGGATCACCAAAAATTGTTGTACCCAAATTGCGAAGATGACAAGAAAAAGCTGGGTACCACACTGGAATTGCTGCAATGGAAGGCAGAGAATGGTGTATCTGACAAGGGATTTGAAAAGTTGCTGAAAATAATGAAGAATAAGCTTCCAAAGGATAACGAATTGCCCGACAGTACGTACGAAGCAAAGAAGGTTGTCTGCCCTCTAGGATTAGAGGTGCAGAAGATACATGCATGCCCTAATGACTGCATCCTCTACCGCGGCGAGGAGTACGAGAATTTGAATGCATGCCCGGTATGTGGTGCATTGCGCTATAAGATCAGTCGCGATGACCCTGGTGATGAGGGCGAGCGCGCCAGGAAGAAGATTCCTGCCAAGGTGATGTGGTATGATCCTATAATACCACGGTTGAAATGTCTGTTCCAAAACAAAGAGCATGCCAAGTTGTTGCGATGGCACAAAGAAGACCGTAAGAAAGATGGGAAGTTGAGAGTACCCGCTGATGGGTCGCAGTGGAGAAAAATCGAGAGAAAGTGGCTGGAGTTTGCAGGTGACGCAAGGAACTTATGGTTTGGTATAAGTGCAGATGGCATCAATCCTTTTGGGAGCAGAGCAGCAATCTAGCACCTGGCCTGTGACTCTATGTATCTATAACCTTCCTCCTTGGTTGTGCATGAAGCGGAAGTTCATTATGATGCTAGTGCTCATCCAAGGCCCTAAGTAACCCGGCAACGACATTGATGTGTACCTAAGGCCATTAGTTGATGAACTTTTACAGCTGTGGGACATAAAATGTGTATGTATGTGGGATGAGCACAAACAAGAGGAATTTGACCTACGAGCGTTGATGTTTGTAACCATCAATGATTGGCCTGCTCTTAGTAACCTTTCAGGACAGACAAACAAGGGGTACAATTCATGCACACACTGTTTAGATGAGACCGAAGGTATATATTTGGATAAATGTAAGAAGGTTGTGTACCTGGGACATCGCCGATTTCTTCTGATCAAGCATCTCTTAAGAAAGAAAGGAAAGCATTTCAAAGGTGAGGCAGATAACTAGAAGAAGCTTGACCACCGTACTGGTGATCATATACTTGATATGGTCAAGGATTTAAAAGTAATCTTCGGAAAGGGTCATGGCAGACAATCTGTTCCGAATGACGCTGACGGACACGCACCCATGTGGAAGAAGAAATATATATTTTGGGAGCTAGAGTATTGGAAAGTCCTAGAGGTCCGCTCTACAATCGACGTGATGCACGTGACGAAGAATCTTTGCGTGAACCTGCTAGGCTTCCTAGGCATGTATGGGAAGACAAAAGATACACCGGAGGCACGGGAGGACCAGCAACGTATGCACGAAAAAGACGGCATGAATCCAAAGCAGTATCAAGGTCCTGCCAGCTACGCGCTTACCAAAGAAGAGAAGGAAATATTTTTTGAATGCCTGCTCAGTATGAAGGTCCCGTCTGGCTTCTCGTCGAATATAAAGGGAATAATAAATATGACCGAGAAAAAATTCCAAAACCTAAAGTATCATGACTGCCACATGATTATGACGCAATTACTTCCGGTTGCATTGAGGGGGCTTCTACCGGAAAATGTTCGATTAACCTTTGTGAAGCTATGTGCATTCCTCAATGCAATTTCTCAGAAGGTAATCGATCCCGAAATCCTACCAAGGTTACAGAATGATTGGTGCAATGTCTTGTCAGTTTCGAGTTGGTGTTCCCACCATCCTTCTTCAATATCATGATGCACGTCCTAGTTCACCTAGTCGAAGAGATTGCCATTCTGGGTCCTGTATTTCTACACAATATGTTCCCCTTTGAGAGGTTCATGGTAGTCTTAAAGAAATATGTTCATAACCGTGCTAGGCCAGAAGGAAGCATCTCCAAGGGCCATGAATTGGAGGAGGTTATTGAGTTTTGTGTTGACTTTATTCCTGACCTTAAGCTGATTGGTGTTCCTGAATCGCCGCATGAGGGGAGACTGAGTGGAAAAGGCACGCTAGGAAAGGATTCAGTAATATGTGGGGACGGGCATTCTTGGGCCCAAGCACACTACACAGTTCTCCAAAATTCCAACTTGGTGGCCCCATATATCAATGAACACAAGAATATTCTATGCTCCAAACACCCGGAGCAGTTTGACGACTGGATTACACGTGAACACATGGGGACTTTCGGCGGTTGGTTGCAAACACATCTCATGAATGATGACAGTGTTGGCGATGAGCTGTACTTGTTGTCCAAGTCACCATCTTCGACTATATTGACTTTCAAAGGGTACGAGATTAATGGGAATATATTTTACATGATCGCCCAAGATAAAAAGAGCACCAACCAAAACAGTGATGTCCGCTTTGATGCAACAAACAACAATAGGGAAAAGGACACATATTATGGTTACATAGAGGAGATATGGGAACTTGACTATGGACGTGATGTTAAGATCCCTTTGTTTCAGTGCAAATGGGTCAATCTGACAGGGGTTAAGGTAGACCCGAAGTACGGAATGACAACAGTGGATCTCAACAATCTTGGGTACATTGAGGAACCATTGGTCCTAGCCAATGATGTGGCGCAGGTTTTCTATGTGAAGGACATGTCTACCAAACCGAGAAAAAGGAAAGATAAGGAAGCGAATACATCATACGGTGAGCCAAAGCGCCACATAGTTCTTTCAGGGAAAAGAAACATCGTGGGAGTGGAGAACAAGACAGACATGTCAGAAGATTATGAAAAGTTTCATGAAATTCCTCCCTTCACAGTGAAGACTGACCCAAGCATCATGTTAAATGATGAAGATTGTACATAGTTACGGCGCAAAGGGACACACGCGAATAAAAAGTATTATACCCCAAGATCCCACTCTGGGATGTGATCGGCTTCACCGTCATCACTTTCTTCTCTAGTGAGTAGCCGAGATAGGCTAGTTTGTACACAAAGTGCATCCAGTTTTTGTCGTAACCCTCTCAACTTTTTAGCACAAGCTATGTGTGTGAAATGATGATACCATGCCAAGTTTCAACCTTTTCAGAGTTTATTTGTACTGCTTTTCAATTTCAGGGTCATTCGGCGCAAAAAAAAATCAATAAATGCATGAAACATATCAAATGAAGTTAGAAATTGTTGAAATGTGAGGACGTGGCTTTGAATGGTGCATACTGAATGCACAAAAAGTATGGAGTTGAAATAAGTTTAAAAAATGAAATGCCTTTGTAATATATGAGTTTTCGTCCGAAACCCTCATACTTCGAAGAAGATGGTCCAGTTTGTACACGAAGTGCATCCAGTTTTTGCCGTAACCCTCTCGACTTTTTAGCACATGCTATGTGTGTGAAATGATGATACCATGCCAAGTTTCAAACTTTCCAGAGTTCATTTGTACTGCTTTTCAATTTCAGGGTCATTCGGCGCAAAAAAAATCATTAAATGCATGAAAAATATCAAATGAAGTTAGAAAGGGTTGAAAAGTGAGGATGTGGCTTTGAATGGTGCATATTGAATGCACAAAAATTATGGAGTTGAAATAAGTTTAAAAAATGAAATGCCTTTGTAACAGATGAGTTTTCGTCCGAAACCCTCATACTTCGAAGGAGATGGTCTAGCTTGTACACGAAGTGCATCCAGTTTTTGCTGTAACCCTCTCAATTTTTTAGCACATGCTATGTGAGTGAAATGATGATACCATGCCAAGTTTCAACCTTTTTAGAGTTCATCTGTACTGCTTTTCAATTTCAGGGTCATTCGCCGCAAAAAAATCATTAAATGCATAAAAAATAGCAAATGAAGTTAGAAAGGGTTGAAATTTGAGGATGTGGCTTTGAATGGTGCATATTGAATGCACAAAAAGTCTGGAGTTAAAATAAGTTTAAAAAATGAAATGCCTTTTGTAACACATGAGTTTTCGTCCGAAATCCTCATATTTCGAAGGAGATGGTCCAGTTTGTACACGAAGTGCATCCAGTTTTTGCCGTAACCCTCTCAAATTTTTAGCACATCCTATGTGTGTGAAATGATGATACTGTGCCAAGTTTCAATCTTTTCAGAGTTCATTTGTACTGCTTTTCAATTTCAGGGTCATTCGACGCAAAAAAATTATTAAATGCATGAAAAATAGCAAATGAAGTTAGAAATGGTTGAAATTTGAGGATAAGGCTTTGAATGGTGCATATTGAATGCACAACAGGTCTGGAGTTAAAATAAGTTTAAAAAATGTAATGCCTTTGTAATAGATGAGTTTTCGTCCGAAACCCTCATACTTCGAAGGAGATGGTCCAGTTTGTACACGAAGTGCATCCAGTTTTTGCGGTAACCCTCTCAAATTTTTAGCACATGCTATGTGTGTGAAATGATGATACCATGCCAAGTTTCAACCTTTTCAGAGTTCATTTGTACTGCTTTTCAATTTCAGGGTCATTCAACGCAAAAAAAATCATTAAATGCATGAAAAATAGCAAATGAAGTTAGAAAGGGTTAAAATTTGAGGGTGTGGCTTTGAATGGTCCATATTGAATGCACAAAAAGTCTGTAGTTAAAATAAGTTTAAAAAAATGAAATGCCTTTGTAACAGATGAGTTTTCGTCCGAAACCCTCATACTTCGAAGGAGATGGTCAGTTTGTACACGAAGTGCATCCAGTTTTTGCCGTAACCCTCTCAAAATTTTATCCCATGCTATGTGTGTGAAATGATAATACCATGCCAAGTTTCAACCTTTTCAGAGTTCATTTTTACTGCTTTTGATTAAAACTAATGAAGGTATAAAACTAAAAGAGTTAAACAGAATCTGGTTTTGATTAAAAAACCTATTTAATATATCCTAAAAATTCCCAAATTGAACATACTGATAAAACATACTAATATTAAACAACAGGAAAAACAATCACTCAAAAATCTATTTTTAAACTAAAGTTATTCACAAACTAGTGATTCACACAAATTTCAAAAGAATTCAAATTTAAACTATTTAAATTTGAAAACTGCTGGCACTAACAGAAAGTTTATAATTTTTTGACCTAAAGCAAAAATATTCATTCAAAAACTATAAATATTCTAACAGTTATTCCAAATCTAAAAACAGAAACTGTCCTGTTTAGAAAAACAAAACGAAATAAAAAGAGAAAATAGACCTTTAGTCCCAGTTGGATCCACCAACCGGGACTAAAGGTCCCTTCCCGCACGGAATTTGGGCCGCCGAAAAGGAGACCTTTAGTCCCGGTTGGTGTTACCAACCGATACTAAGAGCATCTCCAGCCGTCCCCCCAAGAGGCCTCCCAGGAGCACTTTTTTAGCGCCGGCGAACGAAAAAAGTCCCACTCGCACCCCCAACACCTCACTTTTCGCCCGATTTGAGCAAAATTAGAGCCGGCGCTCCCAGGCCAAACCCAGCCCACCGGGGGCACTTGGGGGCGTCGGCGCTACTTTTTGCTTGCAAGTGGCCAACCATCAGTCACCCACCCCCTCTCTCTCCTCTCTTTTCTCTCTCCTCCACACATGGCACAGGAATCTCACAGAGGGCGCGTGGCCGGTATAGAGCGCCCCGTCTGGTGGCTGGGAGCACAACGACTAGAAAAAAAGTCACCCCAAAGCAAAAATTACGCCGGGACAACCCCAACCGGCGCAAAAAAGGCCTCCTGGGAGGCTCAACGGCTGGAGATGCTCTAAAGATGGACCTTTAGTCCTGGTTGGTGCCACCAACCGGGACTAAAGGGTCTTTAGTCCCGGTGCGCTCTTTAGTCCCGATTGGTGGCACCAACCGGGACTAAATGTGCCGCCCTATTTAAAATCCCCTTCTTCCACCCCAAATCATTCATCACGCCCGCTCGACGACGGCGCTAGGCTGCATGCGCGCACCCTCGACGTTGCCGTCCGGCCGCTCTGCTCCCAAGCGCCGCCCGCGCTAGCGCTGCCACGCTGCCCGCCGCCGCCGCTCCTCCGCGCGCGCCCGCCTTGATCCCCGCCCTCTCCTCCAAGCGCCACCGCGGCCCGAGCCCGCGCCGGCGCCGCTCCTCCCCGCCTCCGGCGTCCTCCTCCGTATCCGGCGCCGCTCCTCCGTCTCCGCCCCGACTATCCCGGCCGGTGAGCATCTCCTCCCTCGAATTTTGTTCATTTGTTTGTATATTAGAATTTGTTTAGATGTTCTTGATGTTTAGATCAGTTCTTGATGTTTAGATGTTTAAATGTTTAGATGTTAAAATCAGTTCTTGATGTTTAGATGATTAGATGTTTAAATGTTCTTGTTGAATTTTGTTCATTGAAATCAGTTCTTGATGTTTAGATGTTTAAATGTTTAGATGTTGCTGATTTGCTAATTGAGATATTGCAAATTCCATGTTTAGATGTTTAGAAATTTGAGTAGGAATTTGTTTATAAGTTTGAGTAGGAATTTGTTTATAAATATGAGTAGCATAATAAAATGATAATCATTGTTATGAAAATCCCATGTTTATAAGTTCTCGACGTCCATGATGCCCGGCCCGCATCCTCGTCGTCGACTCGGCGGCGACAACTTGCTTGAGAGGCGGCATGTCCGGGACTGGGCTCCGCCGGGCTGGCACTGGGAGGTGCTAGCTTCCGGGGCGCGTAGCTTGGTGAGGAATCAGACTCCCGTCGTCGACCCGGAGGTTCTTTGGTGGCGGTCGAGTGGACCACTATCTGTGCGGAGGGAGCCGGCCCTCGCGGAGGTGGTATGTCGTCGTGTCAGGGAGGAGGATGAGCACGTCCGTCGCTACATGGCTGCGTTGGACGCCTGGTTCTCCAATACCTGGCAGGTTCTTCAGGGATCTCACCCGAGCTATGATCCTGTCATGGTTCCTTCTCTTTGAGTGTCCACCGCCCGCGCCTCAGGAACCGCAAGTCAACTGGATTATTCGATAGTATTCGAGCTGTATTAGTGTTGTTATATGATAATATTCGAGATGTATTAGTGATAATATTCGATGATGCATTAACTGGATTATTCGAGATGTATTAGTGATATTATATGATGAATACTAAATTGTTTTATCTTTCATCTGGATTAGTTAAGCTATGGACGATAGCGGCAGAGACCGTGAAGAGGGTCTCTTCAGGATTATACGCTCCCAAGACCCAGAGATTGAATTAGATGACAGCTCACAATGGCTGAACGATTCCGGTGAGGGAATTAAGGAAGAACCAATAGACGAAGTGCACACAAACAATGATGGCGAAGGAAATATTCTTCAATTAACAAAGTCCGGCGCGGTATATATATATATATATATAAATATATATAAGGCCTCTGGTGATCATTACATGTATTAAATGATTTGTATATATATATTAACGAATCTTTCTTCTTTTAGCCCTCCGGATCGAGCAAATCTTCTACAAGGGTAGTACGAGGCCCGGCCAAAAAGTTGGACGCGGGCATAAAGTACAACATCGATGAAATCAGTTCGGGTGGCGAACCGATTGCTCCTAAAAAGAATGCGGACAAATTTATACGTCAATGCGGAGTTATTGTTAGGGACCAAATCCCGATCAGCGTTCAAGAATGGAATAAGACAAAGGAAGATCGAGGAGTTAGTTTTGTCGACGAAAGAGCAAAAAATACGCTTTGGGATACGCTCATGTCACATTTCACCCTACTAGAGGGTTTGACAGATCGCCAACGGGAATTAGTCAAGAAGTGTGCTCTTAAGAAGATGGCCACACAATTCTAGACTTGGAAGAAAAGAGTATGGACCAGGTCAGCGCAGGAAAGAAGACTCCAGAATTCAAAGGAGAACTAGTGAAGGTAAAAGATCACTGGGACTTATTTGTGCAGCGCAAGGAATCGGAAGCAGCTAAGGAACGGTCGAGAATGAACAAGATAAATGCTGATAAAAAAAGTTTCACCATGTTCTGAGGCCAGGTGGCTACAAGACTGGGTTGCCTAAGTGGGATGAATCTGAGAGAAAGATGATTGCTGCAGGGGTCACTCCAAAAACAGTGGGTTGGCCCGAGAGGTGCAGGACTTGGTTTTATGCGCATGGGGGAAAGTTGGACCCACAGACAGGGGAGATTATTGAACTGGCAAGTCTTAAAGAAGCCTCAGACGCTTTACTTGAAGCAATAGCAGAGGCTCTAAGGGGGACGTTCGTTCCCGATAGAGAGAACGACGAGCTTACACGCGTCCTCAAGAATCCTGAACACCCGGGACGAACACGAGGCAAAGGCGTTGTTCCATGGGTTGAGGGGTTTGCAGGGTGGAACGACACTTACAGAAGCCGTGGAAGAAAGAAGAAGCAGGATGCAGACGGGCTTCAAAATTTGGAATGCGCTGTCATGGGGCAGCAGGAGCAGATCGACACACTTAGCCAGCAAAGGGCGTCTTAGCGACATGATGAGCAACCAGATCCAGCATTGGATAGTACCATCCCATCTATGCCGAAAAGCAGCGTGGGTTCCCGTGGATGATATCCAAGAGTCGACACCTTGTGAGCTACACATGAAAATGAAGAACATATCCATGAAGGTGGCGGACGGCTTTGCTTTACCGAATCCACCTGAAGCAACCATCCATGGCAATCCGATTCCACCTGGCTATGCTCGTGTCGGGGTGGACGAAGTTCTATCGGGATAGGACTCACTAGAGCTTGACTATCATGGAGGTCAAGGGGAGCAGACACTGGGAGAAGCCATACGTGGTATCATTGTATGGAAAAAAGGAATGCATCGTGTTTCCAAACTCGGTGCCAAGGCCACCGACTCCTCCTCCAAGTCCGCCGCGTGAGCCGACTCCAACCCACCTCGAGACGGAGCGCAGCGCGAGTCCGCCATGTCAGCCGACTCCAACCCACGTCGAGACGGAGTGCAGCGCGAGTCCGCGACGTCAGCCGAATCCACCCCACCCCGAGACGGAGCCTAGCGCGAGTCCGCGATATCTATCTCCGCCGCGTCAGGCGTCGACTCCAAAGTGGAAGAGAGCAGCAAAGAAGAAACCCGAGCCTCTTGCCAAAAAGAAGTTAGCTTACGAGATGACTAAGGAGGAAACCGATGTCGAAGTGGCTGCCCAACTGCGGGCCCATTTTGGACCGAAACCGCCCCCGCCGCCAAAGGAGAAAATACCTGACAAAGTCGTACAACACTTTGTGGATCTTGCTAAACCGGCTATGGAGAAAAAGCGACCAGACTATGAACGCTCTATTAGCAAGTCATATCATCAAAAAAGCAGCAGTCGAGCCTTACAGGTAGTAATAAATGCAGGAAAACTGTTCCCCAGCTCGGAGAACAGGCAGTGCAATCGATACCCCCGCTCAAGGTGAGTACCGAGAAGGCGGTAACCGACGCTAATAGAAAGATGGCTAGAGAGATGGGTATCACTGTTGAGCAACTCCTAGGCATGGAGGAAGTCCCCACTGTCTATGAGAATGAACTCGCAAGGAAATATGTCCACCTCTGGTCAGTAAAGACGAGGAGAAGCTTCTATCAACGCAAATGCGCCATTTGCATGAGTGGTACCTGAGAGAAATAAAGGTCGGGAGAGAGAGCCTCATGTTGAAAGTTAAGCGAGAGCATTACTACCATGAAAAAGATTTGTGGATTGAAAATGAAGAATTATTTCAGTCATTCCAACAAGACGCACTCGACAAATCTCTCGTCAATTGCTATTGTCTGTAAGTGATTTCTTTCTATAATTTAAGTCTCTAGCTCAGCTCGTTCATTGCCTGTAATTATCCTCACTATATTCTTTTGTGTGGTATTATGCAGAATGAAGATTTTTGAAATGAAAAGAGATGGAGTCTATGGCATTGGGTTCATTGACTCAAATACCGTTAATGAAGAGGTGTTAAATAACTTCAAACAAGACACGGAGAAAAAGCTTGCTAATGTTTTTGAAGGAACTAAATACCAAACCAGAAATACTACTTCCTTACAACTTCAGGTGAGTGTCACTGTCTTGTACTACAAATTCTATTTTTGCTTACTTGATGTTAAGTGTAGTTGATGAGTTATGCATTCTCGCTTATACAAACGTGTGCGCAGATACCACTGGATACTGCTAATCATTAGAGTTGACGAAGGAAGTGTTGAAGTACTGGACTCACTAGGTAAAGACCCTAAAGAATACAGAAGCCTGGTTTTGATGCTCGACAGGTAATTTCAATCATTATCGCACCATGTAGGCCTCTTTAGTTCATTTCCCAATATATCAAGTAATTAATAACTCCTTTATTCATTTTCTTTGTCGGGCAGGGTTTGGGAAAAGTGCATCAAAGAGGTTGTCGGTGATTGGCAACCAGAGCTGAAATGGCGACGGATCAAGGTAATTAAGTAGTACTAGCTACGTCCGCGCATCTCTTTAATTCTAGTTTCAATACCATTATCATGCTTGATTATTATCTGATTGAATTCTATTCTCGTAAAGTGTATGAAGCTGGAACAGGGGGCCAATTTATGTGCATACTACGTTTGCGAGAACATTCGCTTTATGACCGAAAGGAGCCGAGATGCAAGACATCTTTGGGTACGTAAACACTATCACAATTTTTTATCATGATCTAATATATATATACACACAACTAATATATTCATATTGATCTCCTTCTTTAAAGACGGTGGAGATGCGGGATAGTCTCCTACCAAGGGACCGCATACGAACACTTCAAGAGAAAATGGCGGGATTTTTTGCTTGAGCAGGTCATATCTCCCAACGGAGAATACCATTTCACCTAATGCCTGCATGTAATGATCTGCAAATTGTAGGAGAAATTGTATATACCAAATTGTATATATATGTGTGTATGCATGGTCGTACGAGAAATTCTATGATATATATATATATGATCGGTTCTACGAGAAATTCTATTGTATATGCATAACGTGTATAATATGTAGTAGCGTAAAATATGTTTGAAATGAAAAAGAATTAAATGGAAAACACAAAATAAAAAGGAAAAATAAACAATAAACCCTAAACCCCTAAACCCCTAAATCGTTAGTCCCGGTTGGCGACGCGCGCTGCCGGCCACGTGGCAGGGATTTAGTCCCGGGTCGTGGCCAACCGGGACTAAATGGTGGGGGCCTTTAGTCCCGGTTGGGGAACCGGGACTAAAGGCCCTTCCCAACCGGGACTAAAGGCCGTTTTTGTACTAGTGACACAACCAAAACACGAACTGTTTGACAAAAGAAAATAAAAACCCGACATATCTACAACAGTAAAGTCCTAAGTAACCGACACTGCTTATGTCGAAGGAGGTGGTGGTCCAGTCCGAAGATTATGCAGCCACCCATGATGGGTAGAATCTCCCCCACCCTCCCCGACCGCTTACACACCTTTGAAATGCCAAAACCGCGAATTGAGTGGAGCTTAAATGATTATATTCCTTATGATAGAACCAACTCATTAGGGGTTCAAGTTTTAGATTTGGCATTGATGGTCAAAAATTCCTAAATTCATTTCAACCCTTATGGCGATGCACGATTAGTGAAAGAAGATGTTTCCGTCGACTACGAAGACGTTTGTGTCGACTTCGCCAATCTCAATATAATGTGTCAGCTCAGTCTCTCAGGGATGCTCATAGGGATAAAGTATGCGTACATGCGTTTATAGGGGTGAACGTCTGCGTGTATATTCGAGCGCTTACGTCTACTGTGTTAAATAAAATGCCAGAACTGCATTTCTATTATGTATGATGCCGCCGCACCCATGTGTACAAAGTCTTGTGTTCCATACAAACTATGGATGACAGAAAGGATCCCATGTGCATATATGCAACCCACGGGATTTTTATACTAGCGCAATTTGACGATGGGCAACCGTAGG
The DNA here is from genome assembly GCA_039707655.1 of Elymus sibiricus. NCBI lineage: Eukaryota > Viridiplantae > Streptophyta > Magnoliopsida > Poales > Poaceae > Elymus > Elymus sibiricus. The sequence continues at coordinate 377,284,038 of CM077667.1, forward strand.
GTTAAAAAGTCAACCAGTTCGATAGTCAACTTCACAGCCTCATAGGGTAGGCGTAATTAGTTAGTGATCTTATAATTCATGGAACGAAAGAAATCCACCCGCATTACATGATACTGACGACGAGATGCCGTCACTCATCGTTGAATTGAATTACGGACTTTGTGGTGCGCTAGTACAAGATAATCGTCGTGGATCACATCGGTCCATTCAACCAGACGGTGAAGAAAGTCATATGTTTCCCCTCTTGCACGGGAGGGGACGGGGCCAGCCAGCTCGTCAGAAGCTTGAGCACATAATATGAACGTAGCGACTACGTATGGCATGTATCCCTGTCCATATTTATTGGTACGACATTTCAAGTCACAGGCAAGCTCCATCCGCCTAACCCCCATTTAGATGGAAGCCGCGAGCCAAATGTCGTGCAAACGACCGACTAAACGTGGACCGTGCCCTCGCCGCCGTCCCGTCCGTCCGTTGGCAAGTCACGACGACCATCCCCCTTCGTGTGCGCCCCGGGAAAAGAAGTGCATGTGCGCCGGCCCCATGGCCCGGATCCCAGTCCAACCCCACACCAACCGCCAAGCCTCAGCGAATAAGTAAATTTTCTCAAGATGCGTGCTGTCTGACTCCGTATAAACTTGTAAATTGCTATACCTAGTTAATACAACTGACAAAACTGACACTGCATGTCTTTTCAGCCTTTTCACAGAGGAGAGAGAGTTAGAGTGGACATGAACGACGCATGCATGCACTCTCTCTTCCCATACACTCACATGGATTAATTTTCATCCTCATATTTTTGAATACTTGATATGTTTTGAACCAAATGTTCATTTTTGAAACTTTATATATTCGAGTCCAGGACGATAAGACCTTTCAAACAAGATCAATCTTGGATACATTTTGACTAGTTTGAATTTTATGTATCATATTTCAATATTATTGTATTTCGATTATTTCACTCATCTCAAACTATATTACACTCATTCAATTGAAATACTATATTTCACTTGTTTTGAAAAAATGATTTCACTCGTTACAAAAGATAGATTTCACTCATTTCACTAGTTTCAGAAAACATATTACACTCATTCAATTGAAATACTAAATTTCACTTCTTTCAAAAAAGTGCTTTCACTCGTTACAAAAGATAGATTTCACTCATTTCACTAGTTTCAGAAAACATATTACACTCATTCAATTGAAATACTATATTTCACTTGTTTCAAAAAAGTGATTTCACTCGTTACAAAAGATAGATTTCACTCATTTCACTAGTTTCAGAAAACATATTACACTCATTCAATTGAAATACTAAATTTCACTTCTTTCAAAAAAGTGCTTTCACTCGTTACAAAAGATAGATTTCACTCATTTCACTAGTTTCAGAAAACATATTACACTCATTCAATTGAAATACTATATTTCACTTGTTTCAAAAAAGTGATTTCACTCGTTACAAAAGATAGATTACACTCATTTCACTAGTTTCAGAAAACATATTACACTCATTCAATTGAAATACTATATTTCACTTGTTTGTAAAAAGTGATTTCACTCGTTACAAAATATATGTTTCAATTCTTTGAAATACTTTATATCTATGAACTTAGTGAAATTTATTTTTTGAACTAAGTGAAATCTATGAAACGAGATATTTTTTGAAGACTGTGAAACATGTTATTTTGAAATCTAATTTAAAAATATTCAAGATTGATCTTGTTCTGAAGATCATGTTGCAAGGAATTTGAATCTATAAAAAAAATATAATGAAATTTTAATGTGAAATATGGTGACCATCTAAAATTGTAAGCAAAAATAAAAAGATGGATTTGTTTGGGAGCGGGGAGAGAGGAAAGAGGTTGCATGCATGCTGGGCTGACAAAGCTGACATACTAGTACAAATAGTGGGCCACCCCCCTGACATAGTACAGTGATATACGAGAGGTGGGTTATAGAAATATAGTGCTCTACGTGGGCCACGACGACACACGAATCGCAAACCAAGTGAACGGCGGATGGTTTGCCGGTACATCCCTGAACCGGTAAAAGAGACTTTGCGCGAGCCTCAGTCCATAGGATAGCGCAAAGTCTCTTTTACCGGTGCCGGGATGTACCGGTGGTCGTCCCACCAATGCCTTTCTGCCATGTGTAAAGGTGTGGGACCATATGCATGTGTATATCAACGTATTGGTGTAAATAATTTCTTGTATTTTGTTTTAAGTCAAATCAATGTCAGATTGATGGGACCCATGTCAGGTGAGAGTGAAAGTATATCCTGACGTTGCATGTGGTGCAGTGATACAAATCCTTTCCTTTTATTTTCTCTTTAGGTTTTTCAATCATTTCTATCTTTTGAACCATACTGTTATTTTGGAAATATTTTATATATTTGAATTCCTGAAGCCAAGAGCTTTAGAATAAGACCAAATTTGGCCAAATTTCAAACATGTTTTAATTTCAACATTACAAATGACTGAAATCAAATAATTGAAATAATTGAAATTAGTTTTTTTTCATTGAGTGAAATCAATTTTGAAATATGTTTTCTCAACCGAGTGCAGTATGTCTTCTCAACCGTGTGAAATTATTTTCTTTAGATGAATGAAATAGGTTTTTTGAAACAAGTGAAATATAGCATTTCAATTGAATGAGTGTAATATGTTTTCTGAAACTAGTGAAATGAGTGAAATCTATCTTTTGTAACGAGTGAAAACACTTTTTTGAAACAAGGGAAATGTAGTATTTCAATTGAATGAGTGTAATATGTTTTCTGAAACTACTGAAATGAGTGAAATCTATCTTTTGTAACGAGTGAAAACACTTTTTTAAAACAAGCGAAATATAGTATTTCAATTGAATGAGTGTAATATGTTTTCTGAAACTAGTGAAATGAGTGAAATCTATCTTTTGTAATGAGTGAAAGCACTTTTTTAAAACAAGCGAAATATAGTATTTCAATTGAATGAGTGTAATATGTTTTCTGAAACTAGTGAAATGAGTGAAATCTATCTTTTGTAACGAGTGAAAGCACTTTTTTGAAAGAAGTGAAATTTAGTATTTCAATTGAATGAGTGTAATATGTTTTCTGAAACTAGTGAAATGAGTGAAATCTATCTTTTGTAACGAGTGAAAGCACTTTTTTGAAAGAAGTGAAATTTAGTATTTCAATTGAATGAGTGTAATATGTTTTCTGAAACTAGTGAAATGAGTGAAATCTATCTTTTGTAACGAGTGAAATCATTTTTTCAAAACAAGTGAAATATAGTATTTCAATTGAATGAGTGTAATATGTTTTCTGAAACTAGTGAAATGAGTGAAATCTATCTTTTGTAACGAGTGAAAGCATTTTTTTGAAAGAAGTGAAATTTAGTATTTCAATTGAATGAGTGTAATATGTTTTCTGAAACTAGTGAAATGAGTGAAATCTATCTTTTGTAACGAGTGAAAGCACTTTTTTGAAAGAAGTGAAATTTAGTATTTCAATTGAACGAGTGTAATATGTTTTCTGAAACTAGTGAAATGAGTGAAATCTATCTTTTGTAACGAGTGAAATCACTTGTTTAAAACAAGCGAAATATAGTATTTCAATTGAATGAGTGTAATATGTTTTCTGAAACTAGTGAAATGAGTGAAATCTATCTTTTGTAACGAGTGAAATCACTTTTTTTAAAACAAGCGAAATATAGTATTCCAAAGCTTTTTTAAAATGAGTGAAACCAATTTCTAAATGAGTGAAATCGGTTTTTGAAATATTTGAAATAAGTTTTTTTGCCTAGAGTGAAATCATTTTCTAAATGAGTGAAATCAGTTTTTCGCACCGATTGAAATCAATTTCGAACTGAAATATGAAACTGAGTTAAATTTGTTTCCTCAAGTTAGTGAAATTATTTTTCTGAAATGAGTGAAACTAGTATTTCAAAAAAACTAGTTTTATGAAATCGGCAAAACAAGATCAATCGAGTGAAATTATTATTTTGAAATCTACAAAACAAGAGGGAACACTTTTATGAAATAGCGAAATAGTCTTATGTTTTATGAAAGTATCCCAAAGATAATTGAAATATATAAAATAAAAAAGAGTTCAAATATATCCAAAATTGATCTTGTTCTAAGCGTCTTCACACAGCGAATTCAAATATATAAAAAGTTTCAATAATAAACATTTGATTCAAAAGTTATGAACCATTAAAAATTGGAGGATCAAAATAAAATGCATGTCCGGTGTATGGGGTGAGAGAATGCATGCATGCACCTTTCTCTGCAATCCTTCTCTCTCTCTGCGCGCAGTAAAAGCTGAAACAGTCTGACACACAAGTACATGTATTCATATGTATTTCCATTCATCTCTATTGTATACAATACAAGGTGCATGCATGCGAATCTTGATGAAACAAAACGGACGGCGGATGATGCACCGGTACCTCCCAGCACCGGTAAAAAAACTTTTTCGCATAGGATAGTTCGTTCGTTCGTGGTGGCAGTCCTGTACGTGCCCCCCTGTTTGGTGGAGGCTAACGTACTCTTCCTACCAGCTCGCGTGAAGACCAGCTGCCTGTTCCCGAATAGGGCAGCCAAGGTTGACCCTGGCACCACGCCGATGCCAGCCAGCCAGCTCTTTTGCTGGTCAGTAAACCAGGGGAACGGATATCAAATCGCCAAGTGCTCTCGGCCTCTCACTTGGCATGCTCCAAAGAGCGCGCGCTCTTCTCTTCTCTTCTCTTCTCTTCCACGACCGACTCGTTTCATTTCGCGCTGATCGGATCCCGAGGAATCATTGGCGCGGCACGCGACCCGCTTGTGTGCTTTACTAATCATCCCCGCACGATCGGTCACCGCCGTGCGGGTCGGCGTCGGCGCGAGCTCGCAAAGCCATGCTCTGACTCTGAGAGGGAAGAAGCTCGCAAAGCATGGGGACGGCACGTGCGCCGATGATCTGGCGGCTCCTCCTCCTCGTCGCGGCCGCCTGCTGCTTCTCCTCCTCCGGCTCCGTCGCCGCCAGCGACAGCATCGACCTGGCCGCGTCCGTCACCGGCAACCAGACGCTCGTGTCGGCGGGCGGGATCTTCGAGCTCGGCTTCTTCAGCCCGCCCGGCGGCAGGACGTACCTCGGCATTTGGTACGCGGGCATCCCGAACAGGACCGTCGTGTGGGTCGCCAACCGCAACGACCCGCTCGTCAGCGGCCCCGGCGCCCTCCGGCTCTCCCCCGATGGCCGGCTCCTCATCGTCGACCGCCAGAACAGCACCGTCTGGTCCTCCCCGGCGCCCACCAGGCGCCTAACCGCGGGCGCCGTCGCGCGGCTCGGCGACAACGGCAACTTCCACCTGAGCTCGGACGGGAGCGGCTCGCCTCAGAGCGTGGCGTGGCAGAGCTTCGACTACCCGACGGACACGCTGCTCCCCGGCATGAAGCTCGGGGTGGACTTCAAGAGGCGCCTCACCAGGAACCTCACCTCGTGGAGCAGCGCCACCGACCCCTCGCCGGGGCAGTACACGTTCAAGCTGGTCCCCGGCGGGCTCCTGGAGTTCTTCCTCTTCCAGGGCACCGAGAAAATCTATGCCAGCGGGCCGTTCAACGGCGCCGGGCTCACCGGCGTGCCCAACCTCATGTCCAGGGACTTCCTCTTCGCCGTCGTGGACAGCCCCGACGAGAAGTACTACAGCTACTCCATCACCGACAAGAAGCTGCGGTCGCGGTTCCTCATGGACGGCACGGCGGGGCGGGTGCAGCGGTACGTGTGGATCGACGGCGCCTGGAGGAGCTTCTGGTACTACCCGACGGACCCCTGCGACACCTACGGCAAGTGCGGGGCGTTCGGGTACTGCGACATCAGCCAGACCCCGCTCTGCACCTGCCTGCCGGGCTTCGAGCCGCGGTCCAAGGAGCAGTGGGACCTCAGGGACGGGACCGGGGGGTGCGTCAGGACGACCAACCTGAGCTGCGGCGCCGGAGACGGGTTCTGGCCGGTGAACCGGATGAAGCTGCCGGAGGCGACATACGCGACGGTGCACGCCGACATGACGCTGGACCAGTGCCGGCAGGTGTGCCTGGCCAACTGCAGCTGCAGGGCCTACTCCGCCGCGAACGTCAGCGGCGGGATCAACCGCGGGTGCGTCATCTGGGGCGTCGATCTGCTTGACATGCGGCAGTATCCGGCGGTCGTGCAGGACGTGTTCATCCGGCTCGCGCAGTCTGAGGTAGACGCCTTGATTGCCGCAGGTTCGACCTCTCATCATCTTCTCAAGCTCTCTCCATACTGAGCGCACTTTAATTATTTCAGTTTAATGCAGCTCACGGTTACATCATCATTGTTAAGCTCTCATTTCTTTCATCTAACTTGTTCTTGGACGAAAAGAGATTTGGGATAAATTTGGCTTGCTAGAGTTAGAAATGTGGCCATGTATGTTAGCTAGAACCTAGAAGTAACAGACCTCCACTGGCCATTAGGGGTCAATTCACAGGATCAAGCATCACATCACATCACCAAAACGTTTGCTGGCCGGTCTAGTTAGAGCATATGCGTCCAAGCATCCCTGTCGAGGTCCAACATCAATGTGTTCTCTGTTTCTTCCCCATCCATAACCATCTGATAGCTATCAAACCGTGTTCTCTTGCACGGCGATTTCTCTTGGTCGACAATCCGGATGGGCCGTGCACGTGGACGAACTGGCACCACGTTCCTCACCTATTCGGTATTCAATGTGAATCCAGCTGTTTTGTTGGGTCGTCAGAGTTTGGCCAGTCGATGAAACAGTCGCAATGGATATTTGTTGGGTCGTCAGAGTTCGGCAGTGAGCCTCATACTAGTCCACGGTTTACCTGCGCATACACGCAAATTAGCGTTGTCCCTGTAGCCGTCAGTTGTTGGGTAGAGTAGAATTGCAATCTCCATTGATTTTTCTACTGACAGCACTAAACTCGTTGGACTAGTTGCTTGTTAAAAAGATAATCGCTGGATTAGGTGAAGTGCAACCCGCACAAGAAACGCCAGTTAACACTCAAATGTGCATCACCACCCACCCAACCTGAAAATGACATGGCTATAGAACATGTGGTGTGGATATGGTAAACTAAGATCAAGTACTTGGACTGGAAAAGTCCATAATTGACACAAGAACCAGCGTTAGACCGGGTCACCTGACGTTTCACCGCTGCTTTGATTTTCAGCTAGCCGCCAGCGCCCAAAAAGGAAACTGCTGATCGCAGGCGTCGCCGCCGTTTCCGGGGTGCTTCTTCTGGGGGCGATCGTTGGCTGCTGCTGTTTCTGGAGGAAGAAACAGCAGGCCAAAACGGCGCCAAGTAGCCATGACGACGTGCTTCCACTGAGGCACAGGAAACACCCCACGGCGAGCCCGGCACGGAATCAACGGCTGGAGGAGAGCAGGATGGGTTCCGAGAAAGATCTTGACCTTCCGTTCTTCGATCTAGAAGCGATCCTGACTGCAACGGATGACTTCGACCCAGATAGCAAGATAGGGCAGGGTGGATTTGGTTCCGTCTATATGGTACGTATATATATGATGAATCAATTAACAGTAGAGAACCTTATTTTTACCGTTGTGGATTTTAATTTAATGGATCTGCAATTCAATGAGCAGGGAAAACTTGAGGATGGGCAAGAAGTAGCTGTCAAGAGGTTATCGAAGAAATCAGTACAGGGTGTTGGGGAATTCAAGAACGAGGTGAAACTGATAGCAAAGCTTCAGCATAGGAACCTTGTGAAGCTGCTCGGCTGCTGCATCGACGACGACGAGAGGATGCTTGTCTACGAGTTCATGCCCAACAACAGCCTAGACACATTCATATTTGGTCAGTACATTTTCTTTGCAGGAACAGCTTCTAACTTCTTATGCTGGCATTACATCCGCAATGTGCTTACCATGGTTGATATATTTGTGCTACAGATGAAGAAAAGCGCAAGTCACTAGTATGGAAGAACCGTTTTGAGATCATCATGGGGATTGCGCGGGGTCTGCTATATCTCCATGAAGACTCCAGGGTCAGGATCATCCACAGGGATATGAAGGCAAGCAATGTGTTATTAGACAGAAATATGATCCCCAAGATCTCCGACTTTGGCATCGCGAGAATGTTTGGAGGTGATCAGACAACTGAATATACCATGAAGGTCATTGGGACATAGTGAGTACTATCTCTCGATTAATGCTTACATATACTACCTTTGAAAATGGGCCTTCCTTCTGACTAGCAAGATGGTGGTTTTCAGTGGCTACATGTCTCCGGAATATGCAATGGACGGTGTGTTCTCTATGAAGTCCGATATCTATAGCTTTGGCGTCCTGGTGATAGAGATCATCACTGGCAAGAGGAATCGAGGCTTTTATGACGATGAACTTGATCTCAACCTCCTTGGTTATGTAAGTACGAGCATGATAAATTGTCAAAAGGGACCGATCTTTGATTGTTTCTATTGCTAATATTACAATCATGTTGATCATTTTTTAGGCGTGGATGTTGTGGAAAGAAGGCCGGGGTGTGGAGCTACTGGATGAAGCAATGGGCGGCACCTTTGACTACGATGTGGTGCTCAGGTGCATACAGGTCGCTCTCCTGTGCGTTCAAGTGCATCCTAGGAGCAGGCCACTGATGTCGTCAGTTGTCATGCTGCTGAGCAGTGAAAATGCAACAATGCCAGAGCCAAACGAGCCTGGAGTAAACATTGGGAAGATCACGTCTGACACAGAATCGTCTCAAACCCAGACAGGAATCAGCTTAACAGAAACTGCAGTAGATGCTAGGTAGTTTAGGGTACGAATTCTTGTTGCTTTGTTGCTCTAAAGGAATAGTTTGTACAGCATAGGCATTTATGGTTTACCTATTGCCACAGCCTCTTGGAATGTTTAACTATGACATGCACAGTTTAATTACTCATCAAAGAGATACATCATAACATAGTAACATGTGCCTTTTTTAACGAAAAAGGCTTTCCCCCCACTTTATGTCTAAAGCAAACCGCCACAAGACAAACAGGTACCGGCACAGTGCCAACGCAACGCACACCACACCAAAGTACACATAGAGGGTAGCACAAAAATGGGTTATGCTGAGGGCACCAGCTCAACAAGCCTTAAGAAGAAAAAAACACATGCCGCGAGGGGAGTTCAGAGAGCTAGGCCCGGCGCGACGGAGGGAGTGGCGGCGCCAAGCGGAGAGCCAAGGATATGAGATCTATAGTGAGTGTATCGACGGCGCCGTGGCCCGGTCCGCGGCTAAGTGGCTTCCAGAGCTGCAAATAACCATAAAGTTTGTAAATAGCATTAGTAGGCCGCCGCACGGGAGAACACTCAATAACAAGATTGTTGCGAATTGTCCACAACATCCACGTGAGAACTCCCCCCAATCCCTGGCCACCAAGTGTGACGGGACCCCACCGAGGAAGCTTGTAATTCCTCATATAGATCGGGGAAGTTGGGGTGGCACCATCCACAATCCACAACTTCCCATAAAGAACTCCACAGGAATTGAGACATAGCACAAGAGAAGAAAATATGGTTGGAGTTTTCTTCCGTGGCACTGAGGGCGAATATCATCACCGGGGTCATTGCGTTTGAGTACCTCCACCCCTAAAGGTACTTGGACGCGAATCCATCGCCATAAGAATATGCTAATCTTTAAAGGGAGCCTAACCGACCATAGTTGGGCGAGAGGCTTCGGACCCGGGACGACCGCAATAGCCCGGTAAAGCGACCTAGCCTACAATCGACCGCTCCGCTCTAGGTGCCAAGACATTTAGTCCGGTTCTAAGCTGGGAGTGTGAAGGGAAACACACTCCAGCATATCCTCCCAGGCCACCTCCTCGAGGGGGCCGAATGCCCACCTGAAAGCGAGGCTCCCAAGATTAATAAGGGCAGCCTAGACAAAGATTTGCGGAGCCACACAGATGGAGAATAACTCTGGGAACCACGCGGCAGAGGGGTGGTCACCCGCCCAACGATCGAACCAAAAGAGGATCAACGACCCAAATCCCACCAACATTGAGGACCCAATACGGAGGACGGTGAGTAGTTGGATAATAGATTACCAGAACTGGGACCGACTCGAGCGTTGGCAGAATGCAAGGGGTTGCCACCACAAATATTCCGCCTTAATAATATCTAACCACAACCTGTCCTTTGTATTCGCAATGCACGACAACCATTTAGTTAGAAGCACGATATTCATATGCTTGGATGGCATGATCGCCAGACCATCCTGGTCTTTAGGTTTGCATATGTCGGTCCAACGTACCATATGATATTTTTCTTTATCTCCCTCGCTAGCCCAGAAGAATTTGAACTGGAATTTCACAAACTCGTCCTTGTCAAGCTTGCTCATGTTTATCATAAGCTTTCTATAGCTTATTTTTAGAAAACACGCACAAGGAGCGTCTGGCTTTAAATTAATAAAACCAACAGAGGACAAAGGTACCACAATGTTAATTTCTTACAAACCAATCAAGAAAATTAAAATGCGATACATCCCGCGACTCAAAGAGAGCACTATCGAAACTATTGGACGACCAGCTCCAACTCAAGTGTTCCTATGAATGGCGTGCATGTGCTCGATCTTAAGAAGGATATCCGTCGCCACCTCACAATCCTTCATCTTCCCTAGAGGGTGCCACCGCTGAAAAAATATAGACCATTTAAAGATATAATCGGCAGGTGGGATGGAATTGTTTCCTCAATAGCCAGCTTATTCCGAGTAGTCCAAAGCGCCCAAGCTAAAGCACTAAACGTTATCAAGGTAAACAACGATGCTGCTCATGGGAGTTGTTTAACAGTGTTAGGATCTCTTTCATAGAGCTAGGGTTCCAAGAGGAACCAAAGAACTCATGAACGCAACTCCACAGGAATTTTGCAGGGGCACATCAAAATAATATGTAATTGGCGTCTTCTGGCATACCACACAAAACACAACAGTCGCTGCCCGGGCAGTGGCATTTTTGGAGGTTAATAGCAGATGGCAGATGGTCCTAAGCCGCTTTCCATAGAAACATACGCACTTCAGGTGGCACACGGGTAGCCCAAAGTGCCTTCGCGTACCGAGTCTTAGGTCCACAGACAAGATTGACATATGTAGATTTAAGGGTGAAATTGCCCGAGGGTTCTAGCTCCCAGCTGATGGAATACAAATCCCCGTTAAGGGTAACATGCTCCAAAGAGGAAGGCATGTTGTCCAAGGCAATTTATTCCGTGGCGGATAACGATCTAAGGAAGGCCACGGTGGCAGACTCCGGAAGCAAACACTTCGTTGATAAGAGCCTGCAGCTAGGCCGCGATACGAACAGGGATGTGAATAAGGCATAAAGTGGCTTGTCTGAAATCCACGTCGAAAGCGGTATCTTTACCATTGTCAATAGAATTTTTTTTTGAATTAAGACCCAGTCAACGCAGTATTAAAAAAACACGGCCTGCGTCGATCCATTGTCTAAGGATTAACAAAGTCTATAGGTAAACGAGAGTGTTCAAATATGCATATGCGCCTCTCCGCATGTTGTTTTGAAGTAAGGATTGGAGCACTAATCTGGTACTAGAGTTTTATAAGCACCAATTGACAAACACAATACTCCGAAAGTAGGCTTTTCTCATGATTTGTGGAGAAACCAAACACCCGTGTCATATAAGATTTTAAATATTAAAAAATACGACCACTAAAGAAAAATAGAAAACAGAAAATAAAAATGTTGGGGCACCGACTTAACATCGAGCCCGAGCATATAACATTAATCACCAACAGGAGCGAGCTAGCTCTCTCTCTCTCTCTCCCTCCCTCCCTCTTCATATTCTTCACACTACAAAACATACTTGCCCTTCCTCTCAATATTGTTGCTCTGATGTGTGTTCAAAATGTTCAGGCCATCTCTGTTATAGTGTTGTGGCTGACTAGCAACTAAGACCCCTTAGTTGTCAACTGCATATACAATAGGCTCCCCTATGATACTAATGGTGATCTGCTTCTCACAAATTTGAGTTGCCTTATTGAGGTCATGTGATGTTGGGGAATCTCCTTTAACTAGAAGGGCTTGGCGCGCTTTGCTGCGCCATCGGTGTTGCTAGGTTTTCATAAAAAAATTACACCATTCGTTTCAAAATATAAGGTGTAAGTTTTTTGAAAAATCCAATCTTTTTAAGTTTGACCAAATTTGTAGAGAAATATATCATTATACATAATATAAAATCGGTATCATTAGATTCATGATGATTTTTTTTTATTGTTTTAGTATTGTGGGTGTCAATATTTTTTACTCTAAACTTGGTCAAAGTTAAACATATAATACTTTTCGAAAACTCAATACACCTTATGTCTTAAAATTGAGTGAGTATTTGGTTTCGCGAGAGGGGAAGACGATGACGTGTGTTTTTTTATTTATAATGCAGCGTGTTTGGTGGGCATTCAGTGGTGTGATTCAATGTAATTTGCTAATCAATCCATACTTTTGTGTGCAAATTTCATCGGTGACTGCATGTTCTATATTGCTGCTACAATATTACAGATTGGCACTTTTTAAGGTTGTGAGAGGGTTGGTTGATTGATATGTTTTTATAAGTCAATTGTTGTCGGTTGATTTAGAAAATTGTTGGCTGTTAAAATCATAAACCAAAGCCAAAATTAAATATCTCGATAAAATGAGAGAGCTTCAAAATTAAAGAGCACAAGGAATAAAAGAATATAATAACAGAGATGAATTAAAAGAATTTACTAAGAGAGATGAATTAAAAGAATTAGATAGGAGAGCTCCTTGAGAAATTGTTGACCCGGTCAAAATCAGGTGATCCAGTTATAAATTGAAGACATCAATTGATTGGGAGGCTTTAAAATTAAGAAGCATAGTGTATTTATATATATAGTTTAGACAAATTGAATAAGAGAGCTTTCAGAAATTGTTGACCCGGTCAAAATCGGATGACCCCATGTCAATTGAAGACCTCAATTGAATGTGGGCTCTCCAATTCTAGGGGGATTAGTGTTATAGTATATGACAATTAATTTAACACATTTAGTGTGCTTAAACTCCTTGAGCATTTTCTGAACAATTATAGTGTTACCAAGCAGCTCTAAACCTGCTATGCCATTTCCCTCAACCCTAACATAATAGAGAAAATATTTGCTTCCAAAGCCCTCTATATCCATAATAGCTAACAGATTGATGTACGAAATGTGAGAGCTGCACATTGTCCTATCCAGGTTGTCTCTAACATTAAACTGAAACCTCACATCTCAAATCTCATTATCATCCAAACTACACATCAAAAGAATGAATATATCCAAATTTTAGTACTCAATTTAATTCATTACAAGAACCACTAAGTTAGAATTGAGGTCACATTCACATTAATAGCACACTCTACTATATTTTGCAATAATGAATATATCCAAAAACTCATCATGGATATAAAGCAACACTCACAACTAAACATTGTGGTACAACAATTTAGACCATTTGTTCAATCATTACTAGTTTCAGATTAATTGAACACAAACCAACAGATTAAACATTGCAACAACACTACCAATTAAACCCATAATGGGTACACACCAACACTACAATTTATAGACTAATTAAACACAAACCCTAATCCCAAATCCTAGGTTTAACAATAATTGCTAAATCGAGGCAGATACAGTGAAGGTAACTAACTCAACGCCTCTGATTCCTATAGTCCAATGGTGGCTGCCCTTGGGGTATTGACCACCCTACATGCTAGTGCCGCCACCACATGCTCCAGCAATGGCCTCAATGAACAAAAACGTTGCTGCCGCAACAATCTTCCTCGTCGTCGTGGGAAGATTTGCCACCTCCATCGCTGTCGTGGCCATGGGATGTTGTTGTGTCTCTCCACCACATGCTCCGACAGTGGCATCAATGATCAGAAAATGTTGCTGCCGCAACAATCTTCCTCGTCGTTGTGGGATGCTCTGCCACCCCCACCGCCGTCATCGTCGTGGGATGTTGTTCTGCCCTCTCCGCCGCCACCTACTGGTTCTTCAGTCGCCATGGGAGAGAGGAGAGGGAGAGCGAGAGGGGGCGGGGGGGGGGGGGGGGGGGGGGGGGTGAGGTCACCCTGTCGGAACCTAGCCAACCCATGGCTCCGACCGAGGCGATGTCCCAACCCAACCGTTAACGACTCGCCACCATGTCTGCCGTCATGTGAAAGCTTAGCCACATCAAAACCTGCTCACATTTTTCATCAGTGTTTTTTTTTTGCTACTCTCAACAATAGTGTTCGGTGCATTTTGCCACGTTTTGAATTACTTTTTTTTATGAGTTATGACACGATCGTGGTGGTTTTATGCATTTCACTAATTCTTAATTTGGACGCACAGGTTGCACCGGATACATTCTCTTGCATGTGCACCACTACCGCATTATTCGGATCGATACCACAATATCGCAATATCGAACATGTGCCATCAAGGCAGATCCTTTGAAGTTTGAATACCCTTCAGCACTGTCCAGACTGGCTCTGAGCAGCGGCAACTCGCGCGAAAACCAGCTGTTCCGGAGGGTTAGCGTTGACCTGCATACTCCTTCTCACTGCTGTTCCACGCTGTCACGCTGATTTGAAGTTCATGGGTTACCACCACTCATCCATTCTCTCCTAAGATAACCGCCACGCGCGTCTTCCAGTCCCAAATTGAGCTCGTATTTGGCGGGGCGCCCGATTCCAGAGAGAGGGCCCGAGGAGAGAGGATGAGAGCGCCTGCGCGCGCTCTCTTTGTCGTCTTCGCCACCACCTGCCTCTCCATCTCCATCGCCACCGACACCATCGACCAGGCCGCGTCCATCACCGGCAACCAGACGCTGGTCTCAGCCGGTGGAACCTTCAGGCTCGGCTTCTACAACCCGCCCGGAAGCTCCGATGCCAGGGCCTACCTCGGCATTTGGTACGCGGGCATTCCGGTACAGACCGTCGTGTGGGTTGCCAACCGACAGAACCCGGTCGCCAGCTCCCCCGGCGTCCTCAAGCTCTCCCCCGACGGCCGCCTCGTCATCATCGACGGCCGGAACACCACCGTCTGGTCCTCCGCGGCGCCCACCAGAAACATAACCACCAATGCCACCGCTCAGCTTCTCGACAACGGCAACTTCGTCCTGAGCTCTGACGGGAGCAGGTCAAGTCAGAGCGTGGCGTGGCAGAGCTTCGACTATCCGACAGACACGATGCTCCCCGACATGAAGCTCGGGGTGGACCTCGAGAACGGCATCACCAGAAACATCACGTCGTGTAGAAGCCCGACCGACCCCTCGCCGGGGGCCTACACGTTCAAGCTAGTCATGGGCGGACTGCCAGAGTTCTTCCTTTTCCGCGGCCCGGAGAGGATCTACGCGAGCGGGCCGTGGAACGGCGTGGTGCTTACCGGCGTGCAGAACCTCAACGCCGAGGGTTACACATTCACGGTGGTGTCAAATGCCGAGGAGACATACTACACCTACTACGTCAGCGACCCGTCGGCTCTGTCGCGGCTGATCCTGGACGGCGCGACAGGGCAGCTGCAAAGCTACGTGTGGGGCAATGGCGCGTGGAGCAGCTACTGGTACCACCCAAACGACCCTTGCGACAGCTACTACAAGTGCGGTGCTTTCGGTTTCGGGGTATGCGAGGTTGGCCAGCCCCCCAAGTGCAGCTGCCTGCCGGGGTTCAAGCCGCGGTCACCGGAGCAATGGGAGCACAGGGACGGGAAAGGGGGATGTGTCAGGGTGACCAACCTGAGCTGCGGCGCCGGAGACGGGTTCTGGCCGGTGAACCGGATGAAGCTGCCGGAGGCGACCAACGCGACGGTGCACGCCGACATGACTCTGGACCAGTGCAGACAGTTGTGTCTGGCCAACTGCAGCTGCAGAGCCTACTCCGCCGCGAACGTTAGCGGCGGGATCAACCGTGGGTGCGTCATTTGGGGCGTCGATCTGCTTGACATGAGGCAGTACCCGGTGGTCGTGCAGGATGTGTATATCCGGCTCGCGCGTTCCGAGATCGACGCCTTGAACACCGAAGGTTAGGACTTTCATGGATTTATTAAAACTTTTCATTAGTTATTATGCAGTTCAATACTACATGCAAATCACATTCTAAGCAGTTTTCTTTTATCTTGATTGAATGCTCATGATTATGTTACTGCTAAATTCTCTTATACGATTTCTTGGATTTCATACCAAACTGACTTGGACGCACTAGCCTGTTCAACTAGAAGTCCGAACTGATGAGAACTTTTTTTTAAAAGGCAGAAAACTGAAAATTTATGCAATAGAGTGAACTGGTGAGAACATTGATAACACAAGAGGAGAAACAATTGAAGACGATATAGCCATTGATTCTTCTACTGGTAGCATGTCTGTATCACCGTGGTGCAGTCCACAACATCAAACAAATATCAAACGTGCAACACGAACTAGCTTCAAAGTGACAGATAATAATTATAAAAACATGGATATGTTAGATTAAGAGCAAGCATGATTGCACTAAAATAGTTAATAACTACTCCATGCGAACAAGCATAATGGTGCAGTGTTAGACAGGCTTACCTCATGTTCACCGCTGTTTTATTTCAGCTAACCGACGGCGTCCAAACAGGAGCGTGGCGATCCCTGTCGTCACAACTATTTTCGGCGTGCTTCTGGTGGTGGCGGTTGCCTGCTGCTACTTCTTGAGAAACAATGCGAGCACAAAGCATCGGACCGAAATGCCACCAAGTAGAAGGGGCGACGTGTTTCCCCTAGGGATCAGGAAACATTCAGCCCTGAGGATGAAACAGGATCAACAACTCAATGAGGGCAGGATGAGCAGCGAAAAAGATCTTGAACTTCCATTCTTTGATTTAGAAGTGATTCTAGCTGCAACAGACAACTTCTCTGCGGATAGTAAGATAGGACAAGGTGGATTTGGCCCCGTTTATATGGTAGGATAAGAACCAAGTGACGGTATAGTAACTTCGTTCGTTTTAAGTGATGTAGACTCTAACAGACCTCCAAACCGATGAACAGGCAAAACTTGAAGATGGACAAGAAGTAGCTGTAAAAAGGTTATCCAAGAAATCAGTACAGGGGGTTGTGGAATTCAAGAACGAGGTAAAACTGATCGCAAAGCTTCAGCATAGGAACCTCGTGAGGCTGCTAGGCTGCTGCATCGACGACCAAGAGAGAATGCTAGTGTACGAGTTCATGCACAACAACAGCCTAGACACATTCATATTTGGTCAGCTTATTTTACAGAAACAACTTCTAACTACTTGTGCTGACATTGCATTTACAATGTGTTTACCTCAATTGAAATGTTGTGCAGATGAAGGAAAGCGCAAGTTACTAGGATGGAAGAACCGATTTGAAATCATTCTGGGGATTGCACGGGGTTTGCTATATCTCCATGAGGATTCAAGGGTCAGGATCATCCATAGGGATCTAAAGGCAAGTAATGTGTTATTAGACAAAAATATGATTCCCAAAATCTCAGACTTTGGTATCGCAAGAATGTTTGGAGGTGATCAGACAACTGCATATACCACAAAGGTCATCGGGACATAGTGAGTACTATCTCTTGATCAATATGTACATATATTAGCTTTCGAAAATGAGCTTTCACGCTGACTAGTGATATGGTGGTCTTCAGCGGCTACATGTCTCCAGAATATGCAATGGATGGCGTGTTCTCTATGAAATCCGATATCTATAGCTTTGGTGTACTGGTGCTAGAGATCATCACTGGCAAGAAGAATCGAGGCTTTTACGACGACGAGCTTGATCTGAGCCTCCTTGGTTATGTAAGTACTAACATGATTAGTTGTCAAAAGTGATTGATTTTGATCGTTTGTTACTTTATGTTACTAATAATATACAATTATGTTGATCATTTTTAGTCATGGAAGTTGTGGAAAGAAGGCCGGAGTGCAGATTTACTGGATGAAGCAATGGGCGGCTCCATTGACTACCGTGTGGTGCTTAGATGCATACAGGTTGCTCTCCTATGTGTTGAAGTGCACCCTAAGAACAGGCCACTGATGTCTTCCGTTGTCATGATGCTGAGCAGTGAGAATGCAACATTGCCAGATCCAAACGAACCTGGGG
This sequence comes from Elymus sibiricus, assembly GCA_039707655.1. Taxonomy (NCBI): domain Eukaryota; kingdom Viridiplantae; phylum Streptophyta; class Magnoliopsida; order Poales; family Poaceae; genus Elymus; species Elymus sibiricus. Next base: position 377,302,102 of record CM077667.1, read on the forward strand.
TAAATATTGGGAAGAGCACGGAGGATTATTCTCAAACCCACACTGGAACCAGTTTTACAGGGGATGCAATGAATGATAGGTAGCTTGGAGTAGAAATTCTTGTTACTTTCTTTCTCTAGTGGAGTGGATTGGCGAAGGCAATTTTATTTCAATGCTCGTCACGATCTCTTGTAAACTGTATTTATAACAGGCATAAACAAAAACTTGTAAGTATTACACATCCAAAAGCTAGTAAATTAAATATAAGAAAACAGTGTGTTCTAAGGGCATTTCTAACCGATCCTCTATAACAGTATATTTAGCTTTTTACTCCACTAACTGGCATCTAGCTGATCCCCAATCTGGCCTAACGGAGTATAATTTTACTCCTCTCCCTAAAAATTTCCCTATTTATACTCACTCTCTCCTCCGCCGAGTAGTGGGAGCAGTTATGGAAGTTGAATATATTCTAAAATGTCTAATTGTGGTTCTTGCTTTCTTTGGTCTTGCTCTTCTAGCAAAGAATTGATGAATTGTTATGTAATCCAATGTCGTTGAATGAAATAAAGAAGCAAAGAAATATGTTTCGGTGGCCGAAATTGAAATGCAAATGAAAAACAAAATTACTTCGCTAAGTTTAGGGGATCGGCTAGATCCGGCCAAACCTTAGTGGAGTATATATACTCCACTAAGCCTTTTACTCCGTTAACTTATTGGGGATCTGTTAGAGTTGCCCTAAGTGAAGTACTACTTGTTTCTGCTTGGTAGTTGGTACACAGGGAGTTTGTGTTTAACTGTTTATTCAGTTCCTAGACATCAAACTGAAAACAACAGTTTACCTGCAACCATATGACATCCATCTCACCATCTTCTTCCTGTGAGATAAAGTCTTCAAAGTGTCAAGATTGTGCTCAGTGTGGCAAGCACAGTTCAGACATCAGATTCGGCAAATGTCCACGGAAGCTTTCCATCTTTAGTTTCATCCTATTCTTCAATGGCTTCACGATGACCACGTCTGTTTATCTGAAATCATGTTAGTATTCTATATATAGTTCCGATATACAGCATTACGCTAGCAATTACGGAACCCTACCAATTAGCATTGCAAAACTGAGTAATAATCGATTCAAAAGCGCCAATGTTTGGCCTGCCTTGGGCTGGCTGTAAGCACCGCCGAAGGTGCCGGAGTGCCCCAGAGGGTGCAGCGTCGGCAGTGCCCCCGGAGCACGGCCCCAGGCGCGATGCAGGTCGCGCCTCGGTGGAGCGGAACCCGACGCACGGCCCCCAGGGCGCGAAGACGGGGGAGTGCAGCCCAGCCATGTGGCGCGGCGCGCGGAGTGCTAGAGGAGGCGCGTCCTAGACCGCTGGTCTTCGGTGTGTAGGCTGACCGGGGTTGGCGCTTAGCACGGTGCCGACGTGCCGCACCTAGGAGCACTTGATTTGGGAGAGATGGCGGTGAGGGTGCGGCCTAGGCCGGGATCCAGTCGGGGGGAATCGATTGGGGACTGCCGCGCAACTTCAACCATAGCCCCAAAATTCTCGGATTCCGATCGCCTGCTGCCGTCCTGTGCGGCGCGTGCCACCATCCATATAGACATCCTACTTATCATCCGAACACGACGGCGTGCGGCGGCGTGCGCGAGCACAGGCTACAAGGGATCCTTAATTATTTTTTCCTGTGGCATCTGCGGAACCTCTAAGCGGACCACTTAGTTTGTCATCCAGCATGATATCTCATCGGTCTAATGACAAATCTGCACATCTCTTTTTTCATAAATCATACACAAATCAGAAGGGCTTTACGGGCGGATCGCTGGCATGTACGCGTCAACCACCACGGTCCTACCCAAAACCCTCTTCCCTCACCCTCACCTCCCTCGTGTGTAACTGTCGGCCTAGGTTGGGATCCCGTCGGGGGGAATCGATTGGGGACTGCCGCGCAACTTCAACAAATAGCCCCAAATTCTTGGATTTTGATCGTCCGCTGCCGTCCTGTGCGGCGCGCGCCACCATCCATATAGACATCCTACTTATCATCCGAACACGACGGTGTGCGGCGGCGTGCGTGGGCACATGCTATAAGGAATTCTTACTTATTTTGTCCTGTAGCATCTGCGGACCCTCAAACCATTCATACCACGTACTCTGTCATCTTGCATGATATCTCGTCGGTCCAATGATAAATCTACACGTTTGTTTTTCCATAAATCGTACGCAAATCAAGAGGGCTTTACGGGCGTCCAGATCGATGGCATGTATTCTTTCGCCACCACGGTCCTACCCAAAACCCTCTTCCCTCACCCTCACCTCCCCCGTGTGTAACCGTGGCATCCAAATCGGTGTGAAGGACGAGCTGACGTTGTCGGTACACAACTGGTCTGTATCGACCAGCCGGCGTTGCTGCCGCACCGCGACCGGCGCGGCATGGTCGTGAAGGAAAAGGTGTCGTCGGCGATCGAGAAGACGCATGGGCGGCTCCTCCCCTGCATCGGTGGACGCGATGGTGTCTCCTCCTTGTCGCAGAAAATCATCACGCCAGAGGAGAGGGCGGCCATGGAGGTGGCACGGCAGGAGCGGCGCGCCACTCGTCGTTCTGTTTAATCTAGATAACCAAGACTTGTCGTGGGACTATTTTTAAATAAAATGGTATTAACTAAGTATTAATCAGTGCACAAGAGAAAGTCTTCAAAGACTTGGGTGCTGAGAAAATTGTAGAGAAGATGATGTTTCAAATGCTCAAACCCATGTTGTTAATTTTAATAAACTTGATAGCGTTTGTGGATTAAATTGCCTAGAGGAACTTAGTTGAAGGGTGAGCGAGATTATGCCAAAAAAATTGTGTTGCATCACTTGGTGCTTCATCTCCTTGCTGGTGCCATGGCCCTGCTACTATATGCACGTGTACGTGCGTAAATGTGGCTTCGTCACGTTTCTTAATGTTATGCCGAGGACTCCATTGGCCAATGAACGATCCATCAGAGCTATAGCTCGGATTTCGGCTATGAGTTTATTACCGTACTACTACTTTGTAGATGTGTTGGTTTTCTCTGAATAGAAAGGGATGACGTAATAAAATAGTAATAAGTATTTTCCTCTGTTGAGAACCAAGATGTATCGAACCAATAGGAGAATCACGCAAACGACCATCAACAGTACCTACACATACAAGAGCAAATACTTACACACAACATGGCAAGAGGGTTGTCAATCCTTTTATACTCGTTAATTGCAAGGATCAAATCTAATAGTGGTAGATAGATAAATTGCAAAGTAAAATAAAAGTAAATAAATTGCAACAAGGTATTTAGGGTTTCAGTAAATATGTTGGATAGACCCGGGGGCCATAGTTTTCACTAGAGACATCTCTTTCAAGAGCATAACATACGGTGGGTAAATAAATTACTGTTGGGCAATTGATAGAAAATCACATAGTTATGACGTTATTCATGACAGGCATTACGTCCGTGACAAGCAGACTGACTCCTTCCTGCATCTACTACTATTACTCCATCAATCGATCGCTATCCAACATGCATCTATGATATTAAGTTCATGACAAACAGAGTAACGCTTTATGCAAGATGACATAATGTAAGCAAAATAGAATCAAGCAATATGATTAAACCTCGTCGTTTTATCCTTAGTAGTAACAATACAAATACGTGCCTCGCTACCCCTTCTGGGTGATAACATCGCAAGATTGAATTTACTACGATGCACCAGTCCTTCTGATGATCTACTCATCTATTTGGCCAAAGCAAGCTCATAGATCGGAAAGCATACATAGCTATAACAATCATACATATTAAAGTTCATAAAATACTCAATTACTTTTAATGAATAATCTGATCATAAACCCACAATTCATTGAATCCCAATAAACACACCGCAAAAGGGGATTGCATCATAGGGATCTTCGAAGAGAACATTGTATTGAAGATCAAACAGAAAGAAGAAAGAGCCATCTAGCTAATCAGTATGGACTCGTAGGTCTGTAGGGAACTACTCACACATCATCACGGATGTAGCAAGATTGATGAATATGGCCTCCGTGATCGATTCCCCCTCCGAGAGAGTACCGGCGGAGGCCTCCAGATAGGATCGTGGAAGAACAGAGACTTGCGGCGATGAAAAAATTGCTTCGGGGCTACTTCTGGTGTTTTGGGGATTTACGAAAAATTATAGAAGCGGAATTAGGTCAAGCGGACGCACGAGTGGCCCAAAAGCCCCTGGGGGCGTCGTCTGAGTTTGTGGCTCTCTCGTATGTCTTTGGCCTCCTCCCTAAACTTCTATGGTCCCTTCTGGTCCTGGAAAAAACACTATAAGGATTCGTTCCGTTTGGACATTGTTTGGTGTTGGTTTTCTATGAAACAAAATAATAGGCAAAAACATGAATTAGTACTTGGCAACAAAAATGATATAAAATGGCCTATAAAGCATACAAGATTTATAATATAATAGCATGAAATAATCAAAAATTAGATACGGTGGAGACGTATCAGCTGTTGGAAATATGCCCTAGAGGCAATAATAAATTAGTTATTATCATATTTCCTTGTTCATGATAATCGTTTATTATCCATGCTATAATTATATTGATTGGAAACTCAATTACATGTGTGGGTACATAGACAAACAATGTGTCCCTAGTAAGCCTCTAGTTAAACTGGCTCGTTGATCAAAGATGGTGAAGGTTTCCTAGCCATAGACATGAGATGTCATTTGATAACGGGATCACATCATTAGGAGAATGGTGTGATGGACAAGACCCAAACTATGAACATAGCATATGATCGTGTCAGTTTATTGCTATTGTTTTCTGCATGTCAAGTATCCGTTCCTATGACCATGAGATCATGCAACTCACTGACACCGGAGGAATACCTTGTGTGTATCAAACGTCACAACGTAACTGGGCGACTATAAAGATGCTCTACAGGTATCTCCGAAGGTGTCTGTTGAGCTGGCATGGATCGAGACTGGGATTTGTTACACCGTATGACGGAGAGGTATCTCAGGGCCCACTCGGTAATACAACATCACAATAAGCCTTGCAAGCAATGTGACTAAAGTGTCAGCCACGGGATCTTGTATTACAGAACGAGTAAAGAGACTTGCCGGTAACGAGATTGAACTAGGTATAGAGATACCGACGATCGAATCTCGGGCAAGTAACATACCGAAGAAACAAAGGGAACAACATACGGGATTAACTGAATCCTTGACATAGAGGTTCAACCGATAAAGATCTTCGTAGAATATGTAGGAACCAATATGGGCATCTAGGTCCCGCTATTGGTTATTGACCGTAGAGGTGTCTCGGTCATGTCTACATAGTTCTCGAACCCGCAGGGTGTGCACACTTAACGTTCGGTGACGTTTCGGTAGTATTGAGTTATGTATGGTGGTGACCGAAGGTTGTTCGGAGTCCCGGATGAGACCCCGGACGTCACGAGGAGCTTCGGAATGGTCCGGAGGTAAAGATTGATATATAGGAAGTCCCGTTTTGGTCACCGGAAAAGTTTCGGGCATTTCGGTAGTGTACCGGGAGTGGCGGGAGGGTACCGGGGGACCATCGGGAGGGGCCTTTCACCCCAAAGGGTCTCATGGGCTGTGGGAGGAGTCAAACCAGCCCCTGGTGGGCTGGCCGAACCCCCCACTAAGGCCCATGCGGCTAGGGGTGGGAAAACCCAAAGGTGGAAAGGGTTTCCAAGTGGGGGAGGAGGAATCCTACTCCTAGTAGGATTGGAGTTGGACTCCTCCACCTCCCCACTTCGGCCGCACCAAAGGGGCAGCTCTAGGGGCACCGGCCTCCCTCCCCTTCCTCCTATATATACTAGAGGGAGATAGGGCAAAAGCACTTTGTAAGAACACATTTATCCATGTGTGGTTTTGGTAATTGATGACAATCCCTATGGACTAATGGTTTCCTTGAGTTATATTCGAAGGATTTGTCCGTAGGTACTTCTTGAAGTCCATATGTTGGTTTCAAGGAGTGTATATGGTGACCAAGGTGGCATTCAAGGTTATATCCAAAGATTGGTCATGTGAGAGTTGAGCTTATCGCAAGCATGTCTTGAAGAATAAGATTGTGTGAGCATTTATGTTTACCTTCAAGACATCATCTTTATGAAGAGAGAAGATAAGATACAAGGTTGATCAAGACTAAGTCAAAGAGTGAATCAAGTTGAACAACATACAAAGCGTACAAGATGTACCAAGAGGGATCAAGTGATCCCATGGTATGGTAAGCATTGTCCATTACGCTTTGTGTACTAACCCATGGTCTACGTGAGAGTTCTATGTGGGGTTAGGTATGTTTCCATGGGCTTGCATCAAGAGGAAGATCTCATACAACCCATGGAGGATGACATCAAGTGGTGATCGTCATCAAGGTTGCGGTGTGCAAGTTCAAGTGAAGCATCACGAAGAGATCATGCTTGAAGCTTGCCGTCCATTGTGGTGACAATGGACTTTTGAAGATGTTCCGAAGAGTGGCTCACCCGTAGTGGAGTATGGGGGAGCAATCTACTAGTCTTCATCGAGCCGGCGCAATCAAGAAAGGTGGTCCATCTTGAGAAGGACAAGATCGTCATCATCTAGCTCAAGTGGACTATGCACAAGGCAAAGGTTTGTCCTTGATAGGGTTTTCTATTTTATCGGTCTCATGGTGGTAGTTGGGAGACCGGGTTATAGGATCGATAGCCGCACTATCAAGGGGGGCTCTCAAGTGAGTAGCTTGATCGTATCGTTCGTTGAGAGCTCAAACCATTGCATTCTTGGCATCATCATCTTTCTTGGTTCTTGGTTGGCTTTTCTCTATGTGAGTTTTAGAGCTTATGGTCATCTTCATGACAAGCTCGAGTTCATCGAAAATGGAGTCCATATGCATCTTCTATGATGTTTTCGATGTTGGAGTTTTTGCCGGTTCTTCATTCATAGATGTGTCACATCTCTATATCATTGACATTTTCATACTGCATCTTCTTAAGATAGCTCTTGTCGTCCTGAATCCAACAAGCTTGAGTTTGCTCAATTCGGAGCTCATATGCGAAGGTTATGGCAGTTCTGGTTTTACTGTATCCATCTGGTTGCTCGGGTTCTTTGTTTCTCTCCCGCGGTAGTACTGCTCTGGCCAGCACGGTAGTACCGCTTATAGCCGGTACTACCGCCTTGGCCAGTGGTAGTACCGCTGGGGGAAAGTGAGGTGGCTCGGGAAACTCGCGCGAGGCACCAGACAGCTCCAGACACTTGTCTGGTGTCCCGCTCCAGCCCTCCAGCCGCAGCGGTAGTAGTGGCGGTAGTACCAAGCGGTACTACCGCCGCCCCTTCTACTGCTGCTTAGTTCTGCTTGCGGGCGGTAGTACCGCTCCCAGGGGCGGTACTACCGCTTGTGTGCGGGCTGTGGGGGTAACGGTTGGATTTTCCCCCACCTATAAAAGGGGGTCTTCTTCCCCAATGCATTTTATCCTTTTAGCTCGAGTTTGCCCCACATTGTTGACCTTCTTCGAGCTTGCTAACTCTCAATCCCTCCAATGATTCTTGCTAGTTCTTGAGGGAAAAGAGAGAGGAGATCTAGATCCACATTTCCACCAATCACTTTCTCTTCTAAGTGAGGGGAACCCCTTGGATCTAGATCTTGGAGTTCTTCGTGTTCTTCTTCGTTCTTCCTCTCAATTCCTCCATAACATTTGTTGTTGTGGTGGTATTTGGGAGAGAAGGACTTGGGCACTCCATGTGCCCTTGCCATTGCATTTGGTGCATAGGTTTGAGTTCTCCACGGTGATACGTGGAAGCGAGAAGTTGAGAAGCTTATTACTCTTGGGTGTTTGAGCACCCTAGAGCTTGTTCCTCTTGGGTGCTTTGGCGCGCTAGGCGGTTGGTGGTGGCTTGGAGCTCAATCATTGTGGTGCATAGCTCCGGGCAAGCGTCGGGGGTCTTCAATTAGGTTGTGGAGATTGCCCCGAGCAATTTGTACGGGTACCGGTGACCGCCCTCAAGGGTCCCTTAGTGGAATCACGGCATCTTGCATTGTGCGAGGGCGTGAGGAGATTATGGTGGCCTTAGTGGCATCTTGGGGAGCATTGTGCCTCCACACCGCTCCGAACAGGGATTAGCATCCGCAAGGGTGTGAACTTCGGGATACATCGTCGTCTCCGCGTGCCTCGGTTATCTCTTACCCGAGCCCTTTACTTATGCACTTTACTTTGTGATAGCCATATTGTTTCATGCTTTATATCTTGCTATCACTTAGTTGTTTATCTTGCGTAGCATAAGTTGTTGGTGCACATAGGTGAGCCTAGTTGTTTTAGGTTTTGTGCTTGACATATTAAACGTTAGTTTTATTCCGCATTTGTTCAAGCCTAAACCGTAATTATTTTAAAGCGCCTATTCACCCCCCCCTCTAGGCGACATCCACGTCCTTTCATACTTCAACCCAAAAAGGCCATAGTTCAGCCCTCTCTCCTGATAGATTGATTCCTCTAGTTTTCAACAGCGCTTAGGCGAAGCCCTGCTGAAATAGTTCCACCACCACCGCCGCCGCGCCGTCGCGCTGCCGGAGAACTCATCTACCTCTCCGCTCCCTCTTGCTGGATCAAGAAGGCGGAGATCGTCATCGAGCTGTACGTGTGCTGAACGCGGAGGTGCCGTCCGTTCGGCGCTAGATCGGAAGGATCATGATTGGATCGCGGGACGGATCGTGATGGGATTGCGGGACGGATCGTGATTGGATCACGGGATGGATCGTGATGAGATCGCGGGACGGCTTGCGATTTGGATCGCGAAGACGTTCGACTACATCAACCGCGTTTCTTAACGCTTCCTGCTTAGCGATCTACAAGGGTATGTAGATCCATTCTCCCTCTCGTAGATGCTCATCACCATGGATAGATCTTGCGTGTGCGTAGGAAATTTTTTGTTTGCCATGCAACGTTCCCCAACAGTGGTATCAGAGCTAGGTCTATGTGTAGATGAGATCACGAGTAGAACACAAAGGAGTTTGTGGGCGTTGATGTTCAGATTGCTTCCTCCCTTGGTCTTTTCTTGATTCAGCGGTATTGTGGGATGAAGCGGCCCGGACCAACATTACTCGTATGCTTACGAGAGACCGGTTCCATCAACTGACATGTAACTTCGTTGCATAAAGATGGCTGGCGAGTGTCTGTTTCTCCCACTTTAGTTGGATCGGATTCGACAAAGGTGGTCCTTGAGAAGGTTGAATAGCAATTTGCGTATCACCGTTGTGGTTTTTGCGTAGGTAAGAATTGTTCTTGCTAGATACCCGTAGCAGCCACGTAAAACATGAAACAACAATTAGAGAACGTCTAACTTGTTTTTGCAGGGTATGTTGTGATGTGATATGGCCAATTACATGATGAGATATATGTGATGTATGAGATGATCATGTATTGTATAGAATATCACGACTTGCATGTCGATGAGTACGGCAACCGGCAGGAGCCATAGGGTTGTCTTTATCGCTATGAGTTAGCAATAGTCGTAGAAGCAACAGTTGGCGCGACAACTACATGGCGACACATTGATGGAGATCAAGATGATGGAGATCATGGTGTCATGCCGGTGATGATGGAGATCATGCCGGTGCTTTGGAGATGGAGATCAAAAGCACAAGTTCATGGCCATATCATGTCACTGATGATTTGCATGTGATGTTAATCCTTTTTTGCATCTTATTTTGCTTAGGACGACGGTAGCATTATAAGGTGATCCCTCACTTAAATTTCAAGATAAAATTGTGTTCTCCCCGAGTGTGCACCGTTGCGAAAGTTCGTCGTTTTGAGACACCACGTGATGATCGGGTGTGATAGACTCTACGTTCACATACAACAGGTGCAAGCCAGTGTTGCACGTGCGGAACACTCGGGTTAAACTTGACGAGCCTAGCATGTACAGACATGGCCTCGGAACACAAGAGACCGAAAGGTCGAACATGAGTCATATAGTAGATATGATCAACATGAAGATGTTCACCATTGAAACCACCTCAACTCACGTGATGATCGGACTTGAGTTGGTGAATTTGGATCATGTGACACTCGAATGACCAGAGGGATGTCAATTTGAGTGGGAGTTTTTTAAGTAATATGATTAACTAAACTCATTATCATGAACATAGTTAAAATGTCTTTGAAAATTATGTTGTAGATTACTAGCTCGCGCTGTAGCTCCCTTGAATTTTTATATGTTCCTAGAGAAATAGAGTTGAAAGATGATGGTAGCAATAATGCGGACTGGGTCCATGGTCTGAGGATTGTCCTCATTGCTGCACAGAAGGCTTATGTCCTTAATGCACCGCTCGGTGCGCCACCCCCTCAAGCGTCGTTTGTAGATGTTGTGAACATCTAACAGGCACATTCTGATGACTACTTGATAGTTCAGTGCGTCATGCATTATGGCTTAGAATTGAGGCTCCAAAACGTTTTGAACGTCACGGAACATATGAGATGTTCTACGAGCTGAAATTGGGATCTCAGGCTCGTGCCCGTGTTGAGAGGTATGAGACCTCCAACAAGATTCTTTGCCTGCAAGATGAAGGAGAATAGCTCAATCGGTGAGCATGTGCTCAGATTGTCTGGGTGCTACAATCGCTTGAATCGAGTGGGAGTTGATCTTCTAGATAAGATAGTGATTGATATAGTTCTCCAAGTCACTGTCACTAAGCTACTAGAGCTTCGTGATGAACTATAAAATGCCAGGGATGGAAATAATGATCCCTGAGCTATTCGCGATGTTTGACACCGCGAAGGTAGAAATTAAGAAGGAGCATCAAGTGTTGATGGTTACTAAAACTACTAGTTTCGAGAAGGGCAAGGGCAAGGAGGGAAACTTCATGGATGGCAAGTCAGTTGCTGCTCCAGTGAAGAAACCCAAGGTTGAACCCAAACCCGAGACTAAGTGCTTCTATTATGAGGAGAACGGCCGCTAAAGCGGAACAACCCTAGATACTTGGTAGATAAGAAGGCTGGCAACGTCGACAGAAGTATATTTGATATACGTGTTATTGATGTGTACCTTACTAGTACTCCTAGTAGCACCTGGGTATTGGATACCGGTTCGGTTGCTAAATGTTAGTAACTCGAAATAAAAGCTACGGAATAAACGGAGGCTAGCTAAGGGTGAGGTGACGATGAGTGTTGGAATTGTTTCCAAGGTTGATGTGATCACCATCGCACGCTCTCTCTACCTTCGGGATTAGTGATGAACCTAAATAAATGTTATTTGGTGTTTGCATTGAGCATGAACGTGATTAGATCATGTTTATTGTAATACGGTTATTCATTTAAGTTAGAGAATAATGGTTATTCTGTTTACATGAATGATACCTTCAATGGTCATGCACCCATTGAGAATGGTTTATTGAATCTTGATCGTAGTGATACACATGTTCATAATATTAATGCCAAAAGATACAAAGTTAATAATGATAGTACCACATACTTGTGGCACTGCCGCTAAATGTCATATTGGTGTAAAACGCATGAAGAAACTCCATGCTGATGGATCTTTGGACTCATTCGATTTCGAATCGGTTGAGACATGCGGACCATGCCTCATGGGCAAGATGACTAAGACCCCGTTTTCCGGTATGATGGAGCGGGCAAGTAACTTATTGGAAATAATACATGTTGATGTATTCAGTCCAATGAGTGTTGTAGCGTGCGGTGGATATCGTTATTTTCCTACCTTCACTGATAATTTGAGTAGATATGGGGATATTTGCTTAATGAAACACAAGTCTGAAACGTTTGAAAAGTTCAAACAAAATCAGAGTGAAGTTTGAGATCATCGTGACAAGAAGATAAAATGTCTACGATATGATCGTGGAGGTAAATATCTGAGTTACGAGTTTGGTATACAACTTAAGACAATGTGGAAGTTGTTTCACAACTCACGCCACCTGGAACACCATAGTGTGATGGTGTGTCCGAACGTCGTAGTCGTGCTCTATTGGATATGGTGCGAACTATGATGTCTCTTATCGATTTGCCACTATCGTTTTGGGGTTATGCATTAGAGATAACTACATTCACTTTAAAAGGGGCACCATCTAAGTCCGTTGAGATGATACCGTATGAATTTTGGTTTGGCGGAAACCTAAGCTGTCATTTCTTAATGTTTGGGGCTGCGACGCTTATGTGAAAAAGGCTTTTCACCTAATGAGCTCGAACCCAAAGCGGACAAATGCATCTTCATAGAATACCCTAACATAACAGTTGGGTAAACCTTCTATCTTAGATCCAAGCACAAAGTGTTTGTTGCTAAAACGGGTCCTTTCTCGAGAAAAAGTTTCTCTCGAAAGAATTGAGTGGGAGGAAAGTAGAACTTGATGAGGCTGTTGAACCGTCACTTCAGTTAGATAGTAGCACGACGCAGAAAGATGTTTCTGTGGCGCCTACACCGAATGAAGAGGAAGTTAATGATGATGATCATGACACTTTGGATCAAGTTACTACCGAACCTCGTAGGCTGACAAGAACCCATACCGCCTCTGAGTGGTACGTCAATCCTGTCTTGGAGGTAATGTTGTTAGACAACAGTGAACCTACGAGCTATGAAGAAGCGATGGTGGGCCCGGATTCCAACAAATGGCTAGGAGCCATGAAATCCGAGAAAGAATCCATGTATGAAAACCAAGTATGGACTTTGGTAGACTTGCCCGTTGAACGGCAGGCCGTTGAGTACAAATGGACCTTTAAGAAGAAGACAGACGCTGATGGTAAATGTCACCATTTATAAAGCTCGACTTGTCGCAAAGAAGTTTTCGACAAGTTCAAGAAGTTGACTACGATGAGACTTTCTCACCCGTAGCGATGCTAAAAGTCTGTTGGAATTATGTTAGCAGTTGCTGCATTTTTCAATTATGAAATCTGGCAGATGGATGTCAAAACATCGTTTCCTTAACAGTTTCTTTGAGGAAAGGTTGTATGTGATACAACCAGAAGGTTTTGTCAGTCCTAAGGATGCTAAAATGTATGCAAGCTTCAGCAATCCTTTTATGGACTGGAGCAAGCATCTCGGAGTTGGAATATACGCTTTGATGAGGTGATCAAAGTTTTTGGGTCTATACAAAGTTTATGAGAAACTTGTATTTACAATAAAGTGAGTGGGAGCACTATGGAATTTCTGATAAGTATATGTGGATGACATATTGTTGATCGGAAATGATGTAGAATTTCTGGAAAGCATAAAGGGTTGTTTGAAAAGAATTTTTTCAAAGGAAAACCTGGAAAGAAGCTACTTAAATATTGGGCATTAGGATCTATATAGATAGATCAAGACGTCTGATAAAACTTTCAATGAGTACATACCTTGACAAGATTTTGAAAGAGTTCAAAATGGATCAGTCAAAGAAAGAGTTCTTGCCTAATTTGTAAGGTGTGGAGTTGAGTGAGACTCAAAGCTCGACCACGGCAGAAGAAAGAGAAAGGACGAAGGTCGTCCCCTATGGCTTATTCATAGGCTCTATATATGATGCCATGCTGTGTACCGCACCTAGTGCGTGCCTTGCCATGAGTCTGTCAAGGGGTACAAGAGTGGTCCATGAGTGGATTACTGGATAGCGGTCAAGATTATCCTTAGTAACTAGAGGACTAAGGAAATGTTTCTCGATTATGGAGGTGATAAAGAGTTCGTCGTAAAGGGTTACGTCGATGCAAGCTTTGACACCTATCCGGATGACTCTGAGTAGCAGTCCGGATACGTATAGTGGAGCAACCATTTGGAATAGCTCCAAGTGGAGCGTGGTAGCAGTATCTACAGTATGACATAAAGATTTGCAAAGAACACACGGATCTGAATGTTGCAGACCATTGACTAAAGACCTCTCTCACATGCAAAGCATGATCGAACCCCAGAACTCATTGGGTGTTAGATTCATAACAATGTAAATCACATGGTGATGTGAACTAGATTATTGACTCTAGTGCAAGTGGCAGACTGTTGGAAATATGCCCTAGAGGCAGTAATAAATTAGTTATTATCATATTTCCTTGTTCATGACAATCGTTTATTATCCATGCTATAATTGTATTGATTGGAAACTCAATTACATGTGTGGGTACATAGACAAACAATGTGTCCCTAGTAAGCCTCTAGTTAAACTGGCTCGTTGATCAAAGATGATGAAGGTTTCCTAGCCATAGACATGAGCTGTCATTTGATAACGTGATCACATCATTAGGAGAATGATGTGATGGACAAGACCCAAACTATGAACATAGCATATGATCGTGTCAGTTTATTGCTATTGTTTTCTGCATGTCAAGTATCTGTTCCTATGACCATGAGATCATGCAACTCACTGACACCGGAGGAATACCTTGTGTGTATCAAAGGTCACAACGTAACTGGGTGACTATAAAGATGCTCTACAGGTATCTCCGAAGGTGTCTGTTGAGCTGGCATGGATCGAGACTGGGATTTGTTACTCCGTATAACGGAGACTGGCATGGATCGGGCAAGTAACATACCGAAGAAACAAAGGGAACAACATACGTGATTAACTGAATCCTTGACATAGAGGTTCAAGCGATAAAGATCTTCATAGAATATGTAGGAACCAATGTGGGCATCCAGGTCCCGCTATTGGTTATTGACCGTAGAGGTGTCTCGGTCATGTCTACATAGTTCTCGAACCCGCAGGGTGTGCACACTTAACGTTCGGTGACGTTTCGGTAGTATTGAGTTATGTATGGTGGTGACCGAAGGTTGTTCGGAGTCCCGGATGAGATCCCGGACGTCATGAGGAGCTCCGGAATGGTCCGGAGGTAAAGATTGATATATAGGAAGTCCCGTTTTGGTCACCGGAAAAGTTTCGGGCATTTCGGTAGTGTACCGGGAGTGCCGGGAGGGTACCGGGGGACCATCGGGAGGGGCCTTTCGCCCCAAAGGGTCTCATGGGCTGTGGGAGGAGTCAAACCGGCCCCTGGTGGGGGAGGAGGAATCCTACTCCTAGTAGGATTGGAGTTGGACTCCTCCACCTCCCCACTTCGGCCGCACCAAAGGGGCAGCCTTAGGGGCGCCGGCCTCCCTCCCCTTCCTCCTATATATACTAGAGGGAGAGAGGGCAAAAGCACTTCAACCCAAAAAGGCCATAGTGCAGCCCTCTCTCCCGATAGATTGATTCCTCTAGTTTTCAGCAGCGCTTAGGCGAAGCCCTGCTGGAATAGTTCAACCACCGCCGCCGTCGCGCCGTCGCGCTGCCGGAGAACTCATCTACCTCTCCGCTCCCTCTTGCTGGATCAAGAAGGCGGAGATCGTCATCGAGCTGTACGTGTGCTGAACGCGGAGGTGCCGTCCGTTCGGCGCTAGATCGGAAGGATCATGATTGGATCGCGGGACGGATCGTGATTGGATCGCGGGACGGATCGTGATGAGATCGCGGGACGGCTTGCGATTTGGATCGTGAAGACGTTCGACTACATCAACCGCGTTTCTTAACGCTTCCCGCTTAGCGATCTACAAGGGTATGTAGATCCACTCTCCCTCTCGTAGATGCTCATCACCATGGATAGATCTTGCGTGTGCGTAGGAAAATTTTTGTTTCCCATGCAACGTTCCCCAACATCAGCATCCCCAAGCTTAATTCATGCTCGTCCTCGAGTAGGTAAATGATAAGAATATAATTTTTGATGGTGAATGCTACCTAACATGTTTATCATGTAATCCTTTACAGTATAAATGTAGAGAAATGATGACTTGTAAATATTGAAACAATAGTAAAGATGAATACTAGGAAATGATAATTGCCTTTCAAAATAACAACACTAAAGAATGTTATCCCTAAATTTATTTAATCATGTTAGTAATGGCATAACTATGTATTCCTAACATCATGTATTAATCATGATCACCCCGTGCCTAACTAAGCACTTGACTCGTACTTTTTCACGTGCTTCAACTTTTCAGCTTCACTCAATACCTGAGCGTGAGCCATGGATTTTCAGTACTTTGGATGGAATAGAATGATGATAGGGATAAATAAGGGAAGACACAAGTTTGGATAGTCTCACACCAACTAGGCAGATCGTTGGGCTATTGATACGTCTCCAATGTATCTATAATTTTTTTATTGTTCCATGCTATTATATTATCTGTTTTGGATGTTTTATATGCATTAATATGCTATTTTATATTATTTTTGGGCTAACCTATTAATCTAGTGCCTAGTGCCAGTTTCTGTTTTTTCCTTGTTTTTGAGTATTGCAGATAAGGAATATCAAACGGAGTCCAAACGGAATAAAATCTTCGCGATGATTTTTCTTGGACCAGAAGAAACCTGCCAGACTTGGAGAGGGGGGCAGGAGACCTGCCGGGAGACGACAAGCCTGCAGGGCGCGCCCTAGGGGGCGCGCCCCCTGGCTTGTGGCCCCCCTGCAGGCCTCCTAACCCTAATCTTCATCCTATAAATTCCCAAATATTCCCCCAATACCAAAGAGTGCCACGAAAATACTTTTCCGCCGTCGGAAGCCTCTGTTCCCGTGAGATCCCATCTTGGAGCCTTTTCCGGTAATCTACCGGAGGGGGATTCGATCACGGAGGGCATCCACATCAACTCCATTGCCCCTCCGATGATGTGTGAGTAGTTCACCTTAGACCTTCGGGTCCATAGCTAGTAGCTAGATGGCTTCTTCTCTCTCTATGTTCTTCAATACCATGTTCTTCATGATCTTCATGGAGATCTATCCGATGTAATACTCTTTTGCGGTATGTTTGTCGAGATCCGATGAATTGTGGGTTTATGATCAGATTATCTATGAATATTATTTGAATCTTCTCTGAATTATTTTATGCATGATTTCATATCTTTGCAAGTCTCTTCGAGTTATTGGTTTGGTTTGGCCAACTAGATTGGTAATTCTTGCAATGGGAGAAGTGCTTAGTTTTGGGTTCAATCTTGCGGTGTCCTCACCCAGTGACAAAGTAGGGGTAGCGAGGCACGTATTTGTATTGTTGCCATGAAGGGTAAAAATATGGGGTTTTCATCATATTGCTTGAGTTTATCCCTCTACATCATGTCATCTTACTTAATGCGTTACTCTGTTCTTCATGAACTTAATACTCTAGATGCAGGCAGGAGTCGGTCGATGTGTGGAGTAATAGTAGTAGATGCAGAATCGTTTCGGTCTACTTGACACGGACGTGATGCCTATATGCATAATCATTGCCTTGGATATCGTCATAACTATGCGCTTTTCTATCAATTGCTCGACAGTAATTTGTTCACCCACCGTATTATTTTCCTTCAAGAGAGAAGCCTCTAGTGAAACCTATGGCCCCCGGGTCTATTTTCCATATTATATTTTCAGATCTATAAACCAAAAACACCAAAAATACTTTGCTGCAATCTTTTTACTTTTGTTTTACTTTTCGTTTTAGTAATCTTTTATATCTATCTCTATCAGATCTCATCCTTGCAAGTAACCGTGAAGGGATTAACAACCTCTTTATAGCGTTGGGTGCAAGTGTTTGATTATTTGTGTAGGTACATCTATTGGGGACTTGCTTGTATCTCCTACTAGATTGATACCTTGGTTCTCAACAACTGAGGGAAATACTGATCTACTTTGCTGCATCACCCTTTCCTCTTTAAGGTAAAACCAATGCAAGCTCAAGAAGTAGCAAGAAGGATTTCTGGCGCCGTTGCCGAGGAGGATACATAGCAAGTCAAGACAAGAACTCTCCCGTCAACTTGCCAATTTCTGGCGCCGTTGCCGGGGAGATCTACATCAAGCCTACCAAGTACCCATCACAAACTCATCTCTTGCATTTACATTATTTGCCATTTGCCTCTCGTTTTCCTCTCCCCCATTTCACCAATTTGTCGTTTTATTCTCCTTTTTCTCGCCGGATCTCTTTTTGTTTGCTTGTGTTGCCATGTGCCTTCTATTTGCTTGCATCTTCGCTTGCTAAAAATCTATTGATATGGATCCTCATCCACTTGCTAATCTTTTCAAAAGGCCAAATTATGATGAACCAATTGCTAGTGAGTTGAGTGCACTTGATTATCTCTATGAAGTTTTGTTTGAAAATCATGAATCTGAAAATTTTGATAAAGTGTTGAAAGAAGAAATTTATAAGGTGATTCATGGTAGTCCCTTGAATGATGAGCATGATTGCAATGTTGCTAGTATGAATTCTCTAAATATCCATGATGCTTATGATATGCAAAGCCACAAGCTTGGGGATGCTATGTTTGATGAAGATTATATTTTTTGTCCCCCAAGTTTTGATGAGAAAATTTATTATGATGATTGCATGCCTCCTATTTATGGTGATGGTGATGACACGTATGCTATAATGAGTAATGATAACCATGAAACTTATCATCATGATTTTAATTTGCAATGTGGTTATGTCAATCAAGTGTCTCATGATAGTTATTTTGTTGAGTTTGCTCCCACTACCATGGATGATAAGGAATTTGCTTATGTGGAGAGTAATGAAAATTATATGATTGTGAAATATGAAAAGAATGATTTATGTGATAGTTATATTGTTGAATTACTTCATGATGCTACTGAAATTCATTATGAGGGGGGAACATATGCTTGTAGGAATTGCAATAATATCAAGTTTCCTCTCTATGTGTTTAAAGTTTGGAAGTTGTGCTTGTTTTGCCTTCCTATGCTAGTTGATTCTTGTTCCCATAAATTGTTTGCTCACAAAATCCCTATGCATAGGAAGTGTGTTAGACTTAAATGTGTTTTTCATGAGATTCATGATGCTCTTTTGCATATTTCAATTACTACTTTTTATGTGAGCATCATTGAAATCATCATGCCTAGCTAGGGGCGAAAAACAATAGCGCTTGTTGGGAGGCAACCCAATTTTATTTTATGTTTTTTGTTTTTCTTTCTGTTATTGAGTGCTTTACACATTATTAACTCTGTAGTAATTGTGTTTTATTGTTTTAATTAGTGTTTGAGCCAAGTAAGACCTTTGGGATGGTCTACGGTGATTGTTGATTTGATTTTGCTGAAAAACAGAAACTTTTGCGCTCAGTCCAGGAATTGTATAAATTCACCAGAGCGTCGAATGAGTCTGAAAATTTCACAAAAGATTGATGTACAAATTTCCCAGATTGTCCAAATTTTTCAGAATTTTTGGAGCTACATAAGTATTCAAAATCTACAGATTGCTACAGACTGTTCTGTTTTTGACAGATTCTGTTTTCTTTGTGTTGTTTGCTTATTTTGATGTATCTATGGGTTGTATCGGGGGTATGAACCATGGAGAAGTTGGAATACAGTAGATATTACACCAATATAAATAAAGAATGAGTTCACAACAGTACCTAAAGTGGTGATTTATTGTTCTTATACTAACGGATCTCACGAGTTTTCTGTTGAGTTTTGTGTTTTGAAGTTTTCAAGTTTTGGGTAAAGATTTGATGGACTATGGAATAAGGAGTTGTGGCACCCCGGCTCAGAGTAGACCGGAACGCCCCGTATTCCAGCCCAGGGACAAGTCTTCTGGAATACGGCACTGTTGGCATTGAACAAATCAGCTCTTTATTGTCATGGATAAGGGTACAAGGGTACATAGATTACATCGGTACGGCGATACTACGCCTGACTAGGGTCATTCTATGCTAGCAGCGGAATAATCGACGGTGGTGATGGACTCCACTCCGCAGGGACTCTGGCTGGAACGCGTATCCTAGCTCGCAAACTCGGGATCCTCGACAAGCAAGCAATCATGGCATGACCTGTAAACTAGCATGACACGCCAGGTGAGTACTTTGAATGTACTCGCAAGTTCACAACAAACATCAGCATTAAGGCAAGACAACATCATAGCAATCAAGACTAGGTAAAGGTTTATTATTACCGAAGGGATAATTGAAAATAACAATAACATGCTATACTCCCTGTACTCCAGCTCGTGATCACTCCCAGAACATCTAGCGAATATCCTCAAGATTGTTACCAAGACTTGTCAGTGGCATGATGCCCAACTGCTACCATACTCAGACAAGTTCTTCCATCATTACTATCACTGTTCGGTTGACCACCTAGTGAGGTCTGGACGGGCTGTCCAATACCGTGGACGCGGCTATTCGAATAGATTTTACACTCTGCAGAGGTTGCGCACTTTACCCATACCATGGAGCACCTAGCCTCGTGATCCCATTCGGGTGGACCAGTGTTGCCCCAACGAAACCTGCCTGACCCGTGACTCTTCTACCGTACCACCGGCAATCATCCTCCCCCGGAGTCCTGCCCTGGGTGGCCCCTGTGTCCTCATGACACCTGCCACCGTCGTGGCCAAACAAAACTGTCACAAACGGGGACGGGTACCCATACAACTCAACTGGGCTCACAAGGTTATCGCCGCCTACCGGGCCAGGGCAGCACGCGCGCATAACCTTCCCTCTTTGGTGGTACCGATAAAAGAGCACGCGATCAGACCAAGTCAAGGCCGTCCCATACCGGCAAATGTGGCCGCACGGATAAGCCCGGACAGGTGACTCTAGATCAACCGACTAGGTTTAGCTTTAATTCAACTCCTCATATCCACAAACTGCCGGATGAAACCCAAAATAATCATAGACAGTAATCTCTTAATACAACCACATCATGGCATCATCAAGCGGGTAAACAACTAGCCATTAGCAATCCGTACTCAACATATGTAGTCACCTATTCAAGAATTTACTCAAACATTGCATATTCTAATCCATACTACAAATAATCATACTTGCGATTAAAGTAATTGGTTAAACTGTGATATTCCAATGCAATTATGCAGATGAGGGTTGTGGCTTGCCTGGGGATGAATGAACCATCGGGAAGAAGTGCGGAGAGTCCGCGGAAATGATTGCCGGAAACAGTTCTCTCTCGGAGGGCTTGTTTATGGGCAAGGGCAACATGGTCATTTCCATTATGTCAAAGCATTATGGAAATGGTACCAACATGACGGGCTCGACGAGACGAAGACGTGGGCTTTGGAATCACCTCGATCGTAGTTACGGTTGAAAAGATATAGCCCGACGACGTTCAGGGACCAATCTGTAAAAATAACTCTACAAACAGGCCCTCTACGCGGGCCCGGGCCTTGAGCCACTTACAGACGGGACCTGCGGCCGTTGACTCTCTCCTCCCGCTCCCTATCTTCTTCCTCGCGGCGAACAAAGGAGGGGGCGAGGCAGCGGCGAGGCCAGCGCCGGCCCGGCCAACTCCGGCCACTCCCCGTGAGGGCGAGGGCGCCGGTGGGACCAGGGTGGAGTGCCGCGTCGGACCAGGCCACACACGAGCGTCGGGGAGAGACAGAGCAACGGCGACTCGCGGTGGCTGAAGGGGGAAGGCGGCGGCCGTCGTGGGCACGCGGCCACACTGACTCCGGCGACGAGGGGAGAGGCGGGGTGGACTCGCCGGAGTGCAGGGAAGCAGGTGGTGGTGGAGAGAGGGAGGGAAGAGCTCCGGCTCACCGGAATTCGAGCCGAAGTAGGCGGCGGCCATGGCGGCAATTAGAGGTGAGGAGAGGAGCTGGAGCTCCGGCGAGTGGACGGGGAGGACCAGTGGAGTGAGGAGAAGAGCTTGGTGAGGTCGAGGCACCTCGGGACGGCTTATATAGCCGCAGCGACGCGGTGGCCGAGCGCGGCCGCGGTGACGCGTGCACTATCGTGCTGGCGCTTCGGGAACTCGCCTGGAGGAGGGGAGAGGCGTCCAGAGGGGTCTCAGAGAAGAAGAGAGGGCTCAGGCGAGCTCGGGAAGGCTCGAGGCGACGGACGCGGCGGCGGCAGAGACGGGCACGTCGCGGGCGCGGCTGCCGCACCGCGTAGGAGGGGACGTGAGAGGGGGAGAGGGGTCCAGGGAGAAGAGGACGACGAGGGGGAGCTGTTGGACATGACGAGGCGCGCGGAAACGACGAGCAGAGGAGGGGCCCGAGCAAACGACATCCAGCTCGCATCCATGGCGTGCCAGGGCGGTGGTCACCGCGTGAACCATGGCATCCAGTGCTCCCTGGCCGGCCAAATCATGTCCAGAGTGTTGTCCTTCCAAGGAATAGTCCCATAGAGGTGATGGCTCGAATAAAAGCACTGTGGTTAGATGTGAATGATCTTCTGTAGTTGGCTGTAGCAAACTGTTGCATGAGACTGTGATCAACAGGGATGGGGAAGTGATAGAGCAAGATGTCTCAGATGATTAAGTTAAGAGGGACTATACTCCTGTGCAATTTGGAGGGATTTGGACCAAAGGTTAATATAGTTGCTTAACAACTGCATAATCTGGTCCAGGAAACAAATCTAGATGTGGCACTCACATAACAAATGAGATGGAGCTGAATTTTGTAGGAGGCTAGTTATTTAGGCATATGAGGATACTGTAAAAGTTTCATACCATTTTGATAAACCAAAATGGTACTTCCTTCACATAGTATCCCACTGGACAGAATCTTAGAAAAATAGCTGAGGAGAAATGGCTAGATAAAATGAGCCCAAATTTTGTGGAGATAGGTTATATGGGTAGGAGAATGTTCTGGTAAATTTCCAGCAATTATGAAGCAATATAGAATATAGTTGCTTCACAACCGGAAAATATGACCAGAAGCTAAGATTTGGAGGTGTGATCACATAGAAGATGGAATGATGCTCAAATCTTGTGGAGAGTGTTAATTTGAGCATACGAAGATTCCTGCAAAATTTCAACTCATTTGCATACTCTTAGCTAGCACTTGCTTCACAAAGCTTCCTTTGGATCAGAAACTTTGGAAATTTGCCAAGAAATATCTACTAACCAAATTGAGTTGAATTTTGGCATGTGGCAATGATATGGATAGGAAAGAGTGCCCAAAACGTTTGGGGGCAAACAAGCAAAGATAAGTGGCACTTGCTTCACAAAATGCCACCTGGAGCAGAATAAGAAAAGGAATATTGGTGAAATATTTTTAAACATGGCAAGGATAGGTTTTGACATATTTGAGGAAGATATGACCCCAACATTTTATGAGAATTATTTGGGATTTTTGGAATGATAGAAATGTGGGTTGCTTCACAACCCAGAGCAAACAGGGTTATTCCTTTAATAGAAAAAGGAATATTCCCAAGAAAAAGATTATTGGGATTGGCTCAAGATGGAAATTACAAGGTCTTGGGATGGTTTAGAGGTTGGCAAGCCACTAGGGAATAGGAATCAAGGGTGATCCTTCCAGGTTCCAAGACTACCAAGCCACAGAAAAGCAAAACCAGACCAAAATCAAAAGAAAAAGAAATGGGCAAAATCCAGGGTGTTACAAACCTACCCCCCTTAAAGAAATCTCGTCCTCGAGATTTGGTTGCTCAGGGGTTAAACATAAATATCCCCACTTGAGGAAACCGTTTCCAGCTCGGGTTTCCTTTTTGCCTTTGTATGATGCTCCCGCTGGATTTATCTGACTCACTGCGTGGCTTCGAGGTGGTTTGTTTCACTGGATCCTCATATGTTACTCTGACTTCCATCCGTTTGTGTCTGCTGACTTATCTGGGTGCAATGGCTTATCCTGACTGAAATACATGTCCTTATTGCAAGTCCGGGAGTTGTTCCTCATGGACGGGTTGTGATGAAGTTCAATCCGGACGACCGTTCTTTGAGTTGTGAACAAATTCTCTTGGTTGACACGAAATCTTTTACTCATTGCATTAGGTGGCTTCAAATGGCTGTGTGCCCTTCAGACTCAACTGGTGCTGTGAATCATACCGTTCTCCTGGCGGAATCGGACTCCTTGCAGGGGTTACGGAAACATCTGGGTTAGCTTCACTACCCTTAGCGTCACATCTGTACCAACGACTTGGTTGTAGCCTGTCGTGACCAGCGTAAAGGGTACGACCTTATAACGGTATTATCTGCAGGCTTGACTGACGGGGGTCCTAACAGGAAGATCTTGTCCCCAGCAGGTTATCTTTTGACGGATTTCCCTGGATGAGGACACATGCTTTGAGGCAGTTATCATCCTTTTGATCGTTCCATCTGACAGGCTTGAATATCCCCTTCTGACGATTCTGAGAATGTATAGCTGGCTGAGCGGGTTGATTCGATATGGGGTCCTTGCAACTGGAATAGACCCCGTGGGTGTGTACCCACGGTGATTGGTACCGAACCAGACTGTTTTGAGTATCTGTACCATGTTGATCTTGCAACCATTATCATACCTGTATGGCCAATCTTGCTCCTTCATTATGGTTCTCTTTGCCTGGGTACTTAGCTGAAAGAGCTTGGCCTGATGTGTTCTTGATTCTTCGGATGACCATGGGTGCTGCCAGGTACAATATTCCGGCAGGCATATTACTTAGCAAGTTGTAGCTGTAGGGCAACGACCGTCTGAACCCTTGGATGAAACTGGCAAATAAACCAGTAGCCACCAGAACGGTCTTTACAACTCAGATCTGGGACATTACTAGAGTAACTCAACCCCGACTCAAGACGGCTGAAAAGCAGCTCGGAGCATGAGACGGTGTCGATAAGAAGAGAGTAGCAGTTCCCTAAGACGGCCGAGAAACAGCTCAGAGCATAGGGTCACTGCTACGGAAAGAAATTCAACAGCTGCCCGAGACGGCCGAAAAACAGCTCAGAACACGGGCCAGTTGCTGACAAGAGAAATAAAAGTCGGCATCCACCCCGGACGACCGAAAACAGCTCAGAACACAGGCGTGGTGCCGTCACCAAAGAAAGACGGGCAAGGGTTCATCCGTGTCCCATACAGCTTATCCATAGGTTGTACTTCCTTCATGATGCTACTGAAATTCATTATGAGGGGGGAACATATGCTTGTAGGAATTGCAATAATATCAAGTTTCCTCTCTATGTGTTTAAAGTTTTGAAGTTATGCTTGTTTTGCCTTCCTATGCTAGTTGATTCTTGTTCCCATAAATTGTTTGCTCACAAAATCCCGATGCATAGGAAGTGTGTTAGACTTAAATGTGTTTTTCATGAGATTCGTTATGCTCTTTTGCATATTTCAATTACTACTTTTTATGTGAGCATCATTGAAATCATCATGCCTAGCTAGGGGCGAAAAACAATAGCGCTTGTTGGGAGGCAACCCAATTTTATTTTATGTTTTTTGTTTTTGTTTCTGTTATTGAGCGCTTTACACATTATTAACTCGGTAGTAATTGTGTTTTATTGTTTTAATTAGTGTTTGAGCCAAGTAAGACCTTTGGGATGGTCTACGGTGATTGTTGATTTGATTTTGCTGAAAAACAGAAACTTTTGCGCTCAGTCCAGGAATTGTATAAATTCACCAGAGCGTCGAATGAGTCTGAAATTTTTACAAAAGATTGATGTACAAATTTCCCAGATTGTCCAAAGTTTTCAGAATTTTTGGAGTTACATAAGTATTCGAAGTCTACAGATTGCTACAGACTGTTCTGTTTTTGACAGATTCTGTTTTCTTTGTGTTGTTTGCTTATTTTGATGTATCTATGGGTTGTATCGGGGGTATGAACCATGGAGAAGTTGGAATACAGTAGATATTACACCAATATAAATAAAGAATGAGTTCACAACAGTACCTAAAGTGGTGATTTATTGTTCTTATACTAACGGATCTCACGAGTTTTCTGTTGAGTTTTGTGTTGTGAAGTTTTCAAGTTTTGGGTAAAGATTTGATGGACTATGGAATAAGGAGTGGCAAGAGCCTAAGCTTGGGGATGACCAAGGCACCCCAAGGAATATTCAAGGATACCAAAGAGCCTAAGCTTGGGGATGCCCCGCAAGGCATCCCCTCTTTCGTCTTCAATCCATCGGTAAATTTACTTGAGGCTATATTTTTATTCACCACATGATATGTGTTTTGCTTGGAGCATCTTGTATGATATGAGTCTTTGCTTTTTAGTTTGCCACAATCATCCTTGCTGCACACATCTTTTGAGAGAGACATGCATTAATCGTGAATTTATTAGAATACTCTATGTGCTTCACTTATATCTTTTGAGCTAGGCAATGTTGCTCTAGTGCTTCACTTATATCTTTTTAGAGCACGGTGGTGTTTTTATTTTATAGAAATAATTGAACTCTCGTACTTCACTTATATTATTTTGAGAGTCTTTAAATAGCATGGTAATTGGTTTAGGTTATGAATTTAGTCCTAATATAATGGGCATCCAAGAGGGATATAATAAAAACTTTCATATTAAGTGCATTGAATACTATGAGAAGTTTGATTCCTTGCATATAGTTTTGAGATATAAAGATGGTGATATTAGAGTCATGCTAGTAAGTAATTGTGGATTGATAGAAATACTTGTGTTGAAGTTTGTGATTCCCGTAGCATGCACGTATGGTGAACCGTTATGTAACGAAGTCGGAGCATGATTTATTTAATGATTGTCATCCTTTGTGTGAGGGTCGGGAGCGCGCGATGGTTAACTCCTACCAACCTCTCCCCTAGGAGCATGCGTCTAATACTTTGCTTCGATAACTAATAGACTTTTGCAATAAGTATGTGAGTTCTTTATGACTAATGTGAGCCCATGGATTATACGCACTCTCACCCTTCCACCATTGCTAGCCTCTCTAGTACTGCGCAACTTTCGCCGGTGCATTAAACCCACCTTCCTCAAAACAGCCTCCATATACCTTCCTCAAAACAGCCACCATACCTACCTATTATGGCATTTCCATAGCCATTCCGAGATATATTGCCATGCAACTTCCACCGTTCCGTTTGTTATGACACGCACCATCATTTTCATATTGCTTTGCATGATCGTAAGATAGCTAGCAATATGTTTTCATGGCTTGTCCGTTTTTTGATGTCATTTGCTATGCTAGATCGTTGCACATCCCGGTACACCACCGGAAGCATTCATATAGTGTCGTATTTTGTTTTAGGTATCGAGTTGTAATTCTTGAGTTGTAAGTAAATAAAAGTGTGATGATCATCATTATTAGAGCATTGTCCCATGAGAGAAAAGGATGATGGAAGCTATGATTCCCTCACAAGTTGGGATGAGTCTCTGGACTTTACAAATAAAAAAATAGGCCAAATATGCCCACCAAAATAAAAAAAAATGAGAGAAAAGAGAGAAGGGACAATGCTACTATCCTTTTTCCACACTTGTGCTTCAAAGTAGCACCATGATCTTCATGATTGAGAGTCTCCTATTTTGTCACTTTCATATACTAGTGGGAATTTTTCATTATATAACTTGACTTGTATATTCCAAGTGTCCCCATGTGATGTCGATGACCTTGGAGCGTCGGGGTCGATGCCTTTTGAAGGGGGGGAGGATGATGAGGATATCCCTACTATGGTTCCCTCTCTACCTCATGAAGATAAACAACCCGTTGCTGCAAAGAATATGTCCAATGATGAAATCAGGATTGGCCCAATTACAACAGCTCGTGCTAAGTTACTAGAACAACAGGTGAATTCTCTCTTAGTTGATAATGCTATTTATTTTAATGAGAGCTTTATACTGCCTAAATCCTTATGTGTATGTGTCATTAGGTACATAGGAGAGGAAGACATGGCACAAGGGAGCAAGGAGGGGAGCAAGGAGGCATTGCAGCTGGGAAGGGAGGAAGACCCTGCAGTTTCCAGGGCGGTAGTACCGCCCCACACAAGCGGTAGTACCGCCCCAGTACTACCGTCCTAGTACCGCTTAGGAAATTTCTTCTGGAATCCAAGCGACCCCAAGCGGTACTAAAGCGGCACTAAGTATTTTTAGAGCGGAAGTACCGCTTAGGAGCGGTAGTACCGCTTGCTATAAGCGGTACTACCGTGCTGCCTGCGCGCAGACTTTGGGGCTGACGGCCCGTGTACCCCTTCGATCTATCTTAGGATATAAATACCCTTCCTTAGGGTTAGTTAGAGGCAGACCACGTTTAAGATAAACCCTAGTTCTTGAGATTGCTTGTAAGCATTCATCTTGAATCCTCATCTCCAATTCGTATCGATCTGGAGATCATATACTGCAAGTTGAGTGTAATCTGCTGTTCCATTGGGAATTAGTATATTGCAATTATACCGTTTCATGGTCGACGGCTACGTGCGCAAGTGTGTGACGTTGTGAATATCCAAAGGGTTGAGACCTTTTGAATTGGCATCAGGGATCAAGCGAGGGAGAGTTCATCGGCGACATACAAGTTATCTATCATCTTCATCATCACCACCGCCGCTTACTGAGAAGATCGGGACACCCCATATCATCTTGGTATCAGATTTCCAGTGTTGCCTCGGTAAGCATCCACCAAATCATCCGTAGATTAGTTGTGTTTTTCATCCTATCCAGAAAAAGCCTCACAAACATATTAGGGTTCTTAGTAGTTTGCCATAGCCTAGATTGCATCGTAGATTGGTTTTAGTTGCTGGTCGTTGTGTCTTTCTTTTTGCGTAGCTTTTTCCTTCGAATCGATTGGTTTTAGTTTCCATCGTAGATTGCATCGTAGATTGGCTTTTTGTTTCGATCAGTTATCCTGTTTTGCAAATTCCATAGCCACAGCCTGTCTACACAAAGGTGTTAGGAACTTACCCACGAGACTAGTTTTCGCTCTACAGGCTGCTCATATAGGTTTTGGTGCTTTGCAATTTCTGGACGTGATCCAAGAACAGTCGCCGCTGCCTGCGATCTATTGTGGCCTCAAAAAAAAAAGGAAAAGAAAAGAGGAGAGAGAAAAAAAAACAGAGAGAAAGAAAGAAACGAGAGAAACAGTGGCTGGACGTTGTTGCTATCTATTGCACTGTTGGATTTGTATTATCTTGCGATTGTGCACTCATAGAATTGAGCAATCTTGTGCCTGTTTACATTCAGCATTGCTAGTGTCTCTCTAGTGCATTGCAACACATCCTGTTTTTATAGTTGCTTTGCCACATTTTTCTCCACCGTGTGTGTTTCCTTGGGTGTTTGTTCACACGATCAGCACTAGGACTTGTCTTCGGTATTGTTAGGTATCCAAACCAAGCTCCACCATATACCCTGCTTTGTCGTGTGATTGCCCTTATACCCGGGTATTCACTTCATCACATCCGTGCATTAGTCATCCATCCGAACGGGTAAGCATTGCTATTCACTTTGGAACGGTAAGATTTCCTTTTCTTGTCAGTTTTGAGTGAGTTGTGAGTGTGCCACCAACCAGATTTTGATTTTTGCACTAACCGACTAATCATGTCTTCTAGTGATGTTGATGTGCTGCAGAAAAAGGCTGATGACGAGTGTGTTTCCTGGAAGGACCATGAAGCTCTCTGCGTTCATTTGACAGGGGTTATCGATAGATCCGCTGAAAAAATTGAGGCTGATATTCAAGTTATACAAATGAAAGTGGACGCAACTGACACTACCGTCAATGCTATGCAAACACAAGTCAATGCTCTCCAAATAAGTATACAGCAGTTGACAACTTCAGTCAATGGGCTGCGTGTCGCTATTGAGCAACGCCAACATGACGGTCATGACGATGCTGATAGTGTCCATGACGACAATGACAACATGGTGGGCAATCATGGCCGTGGGCGTGACTTGCAAGGGCATGGCCATCTACCACTACGTGGTGCTCGTCGTGTACCGCTTCCGGAGGATGATGGTTTGGGCAAACCCAAGTTCACGATTCCTAGATTTGAAGGCTCCACTGATGTCGAAGAGTATCTCACTTGGGAGCTTAAGATGGAGAAATTATGGCGTTTGCATGATTATACTGAAGATAGGAAGGTCAAGCTTGCTTCTTCTGAATTTGATGGCTATGCATTGCGTTGGTGGGATAGCGTTGTGAGTACCCGTCGCGATGACAATGAACTTCCTGTTCGCACATGGCGTGAGATGAAGGCGGTTATGAAAGCTCGTTTTGTTCCCACTAATTACTTGCGGACAGTTTATGATAAATTGACACAATTGAAGCAAGGTTCCATGACGGTTGATGCATATTACATGGAGATGGAGATGTTGATGCAGCGTGCTCGAGTAAGAGAATCTGTTGAGATGACTATGCAACATTTTCTCCATGGGCTGAAATATAACATTAAGGGTATTGTTCGGCATCACCAATACAATACAATGAACGAGCTACTCCATCATGCAAGAGAAGCTGAGTCCCAGTTGGCCGAAGAAGCTCAAATTAAAGGCCGTTATACTACAGCTGGGCGGTTCTCCAACAGAACACAGCCGCCCCCTAGTGAGGGCGCTGCCAGCCGCCCCCTAGTGAGGGCGCTGCCAGCCGCCCCTCTTCTTCTGCAACCAAACCAGCCTCCACTGTTCCACAATCAAAGCAACCTGCTGCTCCTGCTGCTAGCTCAGGTTCCAATATGTCTACAGCCCGTAATAAAGATATGCTCTGTCATACATGTGGAGGCAAGGGACACTTCAAGAGAGAGTGCCCAAATAGAAAAGTGATGATTGTGAACGATGACAATGAGTATGAGACTGGAGATGATGCTGATCCATATGCTTCAGATGACGATGGGTACACACGTGACGACGGCATAGATGCTTTTGCTTCTCCAGCACCTACTATTGTTGTCTCGCAGCGTGCTCTTAGTGTGCAGCCACATGTTGATTCACAGCGTTGCAATTTGTTCCAAACAAAAGCACTAGTTGGCCCCAACAAAGCTTGCAAGGTGATCATTGATGGAGGTAGCTGCCGCAATCTTGCAAGCAAGGAGTTATGTGCCAAGCTAAATCTGAAATATTTACCTCACCCCAATCCATATTACGTATAATGGTTGAGTGACAATGGTGAGATGAAGGTGAGTCATATGGTGCGCGTGAATTTTGAGATAGGACCATACACGGATTCCATTGAATTTGATGTGGTGCCTATGACTGTTTGCCATCTTTTATTGGGTCGGCCATGGCTCTATGACCGCCATGTGCAACACAATGGCCGTGCCAATACTTATCACTTGGAGTTCAAGGGCAAGAAAATAAATCTGCAGCCTATGTCACCACAGCAAATTGTCACTGAGTCTCGTCAGAAATCAGAAGTGAATATCGAACAGCCACCTGCACGAGAGAACAATGTAAAAGCCGTGAGTGATAATATAACGAAAAGTGCGAGAGAGCCTAGTTTGCTTATATTAGCCACCAAAGAAGACATGAGAGAATTTCGAGAGGATCCTACAGCCCTGCCTCTTGTGCTTATGTACAAAGGCGAGGTTTTGGTTTCTAATGATACGCAATCTGTTTCTCTTGGTGTGCCTACTGTTTTGCAGGAATATGGCGATGTGTTTCCGGAGGAGGTACCATCGGGGCTGCCACCATTGCGTGGAATTGAGCACCAAATTGATCTCATACTCGGCGCCACCCTCCCCAACCGAGCGCCATACAGGACCAATCCCGAAGAAACGAAGGAAATACAAAAGCAAGTGCAAGCACTACTAGACAAAGGGTATATTCGTGTTTCTCTTAGTCCTTGTGCTGTTCCTGTTATTTTGGTGCCTAAGAAAGATGGTACATGGCGCATGTGCGTAGATTGTAGAGCTATTAACAACATCACTATTCGATATCGTCATCCTATTCCACGCTTAGAGGATATGCTAGATGAATTGAGTGGTGCTGCTGTTTTCTCTAAGATTGATTTGCGTAGTGGTTACCATCAAATTCGGATGAAGGAAGGCGATGAATGGAAAACTGCTTTCAAAACTAAATTTGGTTTATATGAGTGGTTAGTTATGCCTTTTGGTCTTTCTAATGCACCTAGTACCTTCATGAGATTAATGAATCATGTTTTGCGAAAGTTTATTGGTCGTTTTGTGGTTGTATATTTTGATGATATACTTATTTACAGCCGCAATGAATCTGAACATTGTGATCATATTAGACAGGTTTTGCAAGTGTTGCGTGATAATAACTTGTATGCTAATCTTGAGAAGTGCACATTTGCAAAAGATAAAGTGATATTTCTGGGATACATTGTTTCTAAGCATGGGGTAGAAGTAGATTCATCTAAGATTGAAGCAATTCAAAATTGGCCTACTCCCATGAATGTTAGTCAAGTACGAAGTTTTCACGGTCTTGCTGGTTTCTATTGTCGTTTTGTGAAAGACTTTAGTACTATTGTTGCACCATTGAATGAATTAACAAAGAAAGGTGTGCCTTTTGTGTGGGTCGTAGCCCAAGATCATGCTTTTGACGAGCTGAAACGTTTACTTACTTCTGCACCATTACTTGCACTACCAGATTTTTCCAAACAATTTGAGGTTGAATGTGATGCTAGTGGTATAGGTATTGGTGGTGTGTTGATGCAAGAAGGTAGACCTATTGCTTATTTCAGCGAGAAACTTTCTGGTGCTAGACTGAATTATCCTGTTTATGATAAAGAATTGTATGCGCTTGTTAGAGTTCTTGAGATTTGGCAACATTATCTATGGCCAAAAGAATTTATCATACATTCTGATCATGAAGCATTGAAGTATTTGAAAGCTCAATCAAATCTGCATCGACGCTTAGCTAAATGGGTTGAGTTTATTGAGTCTTTTCCATATATCATTAAGCATAAGAAGGGAAAAGATAACATTGTTGTTGATGCTCTATCTAGGAAGAACATGCTCTTGACACATCTCGATGTTCAAATTCTTGGTTTAGAGAGTTTGTGTGATTTGTATGCAACTGATCATGATTTTGCTGAACCATATCGTTTATGTTTGCTTCGAAATGCATGGGAGAAATACCACATCCATGATAGATACTTGTTTCGAGCTAACAAACTTTGTGTTCTAGAATCGTCCGTCCGTTTGCTATTGTTGCAGGAATCACATGCAGGAGGATTGATGGGTCACTTTGGGCGTGAGAAGACGTTGCTCATGCTGGCTGATCCCTTTTATTGGCCCAAGATGAGGCGCGACGTGGACAAGTTTGTTCGGCGCTGCATTACATGTCACAAGTCCAAGTCAAAACTGAAGCCTCACGGTTTGTATACGCCACTACCTACACCTACCACACCATGGGAAGATATAAGTATGGATTTTGTGTTAGGTTTGCCACGCACTAAAAGAGGTCATGATTCTATATTTGTGGTAGTGGATAGATTTTCTAAGATGGCACATTTTATTGCATGCCACAAAAGCGACGATGCGTCGCATATTGCTAACCTGTTTTTCAGGGACATCGTACGCTTGCATGGAGTGCCAAAGACAATTGTTTCTGACAGGGACGTGAAGTTTATGAGCTACTTCTGGAAGACATTGTGGGGAAAGCTAGGAACAAAGTTGTTGTTCAGCACTACATGTCACCCACAAACTGATGGTCAAACGGAGGTGGTGAATCGCACATTGTCCCAATTGCTGAGAGTTATGATCAAGAAAAATCTGCATGAGTGGGAGGAGTGTTTGCCACTTGTTGAGTTCGCTTATAACAGGGCTGTGCATTCTACCACCCAGCTTTGTCCTTTTGAGGTGGTGTATGGTTTCAAACCAATTACACCACTAGATTTGCTGCCTCTTCCATTGCATGAGAGGGTTGATATGGAGGCATCAAACAGAGCAGATTATGTGAAGAAGATTCATGAGAAGACACGGGAGGCTATTGAGAAGCAAGGCAAGAACATTGCTGCTGCACGAAACCAATCAAGAAAGAAAGTTTTGTTCCAGCCTGGCGATATGGTGTGGGTGCATCTTCGCAAGGACAGGTTTCCACAGTTGAGACGTTCTAAACTTCGGCCGCGTGGTGCTGGTCCTTACAAGGTGTTAGCCAAGATAAATGACAATGCCTACTCGATTAATATTCCTATTGCTAACTTTGGTGGCGTTAGCAACAGTTTCAACGTTGCTGATTTGTCCCCATGTGATGTCGATGACCTTGGAGCGTCGGGGTCGATGCCTTTTGAAGGGGGGGAGGATGATGAGGATATCCCTACTATGGTTCCCTCTCTACCTCATGAAGATAAACAACCCGTTGCTGCAAAGAAGATGTCCAATGATGAAATCAGGATTGGCCCAATTACAACAACTCGTGCTAAGTTACTAGAACAACAGGTGAATTCTCTCTTAGTTGATAATGCTATTTATTTTAATGAGAGCTTTATACTGCCTAAATCCTTATGTGTATGTGTCATTAGGTACATTGGAGAGGAAGGCATGGCACAAGGGAGCAAGGAGGGGAGCAAGGAGGCATTGCAGCTGGGAAGGGAGGAAGACCCTGCAGTTTCCAGGGCGGTAGTACCGCTTAGCGGTAGTACCGCCCCAGTACTACCGTCCTAGTACCGCTTAGGAAATTTCTTCTGGAATCCAAGCGACCCCAAGCGGTACTAAAGCGGCACTAAGTATTTTTAGAGCGGAAGTACCGCTTAGGAGCGGTAGTACCGCTTGCTATAAGCGGTACTACCATGCTGCCTGCGCGCAGACTTTGGGGCTGACGGCCCGTGTACCCCTTCGATCTATCTTAGGATATAAATACCCTTCCTTAGGGTTAGTTAGAGGCAGACCACGTTTAAGATAAACCCTAGTTCTTGAGATTGCTTGTAAGCATTCATCTTGAATCCTCATCTCCAATTCGTATCGATCTGGAGATCATATACTGCAAGTTTAGTGTAATCTGCTGTTCCATTGGGAATTAGTATATTGCAATTATACCGTTTCGTGGTCGACGGCTACGTGCGCAAGTGTGTGACATTGTGAATATCCAAAGGGTTGAGACCTTTTGCATTGGCATCAGGGATCAAGCGAGGTAGAGTTCATCGGCGACATACAAGTTATCTATCATCTTCATCATCACCACCGCCGCTTACTGAGAAGATCGGGACACCCCATATCAGCAATCCCTACTCACTCACATTGATATCTATTGATGGGCATCTCCATAGCCGGTTGATACGCCTAGTTAATGTGAGACTATCTTCTCCTTTTCCTCACAACCTCCACCATATTCTATTCCACCTATAGTGCTATATCCATGGCTCACGCTCATGTATTGCGTGAAAGTTGAAAAGGTTTGAGAACATAAAAGGTGTGAAACAATTTCTTGACTTGTCATCGAGGTTGTGCATGATTTAAATACTTTGTGTGGGGAAGATGGAGCATAGTCAGACCATATGATTTTGTAGGGATAACTTTCTTTAGCCATGTTATTTTGAAAGGACACAATTGCTTTGTTAGTATGCTTGAAGTATTATTGTTTTTATGCCAATATTAAACTTTTGTTTTGAATCTTACAGATCTGAACATTCATGCCACAATAAAGAAATATTACATGGATAAATATGTTAGGTAGCATGCCACATCAAAAATTCTGTTTTTATCATTTACCTACTCGAGGACGATCAGGAATTAAGCTTGGGGATGCTTGATACGTCTCCAACGTATCTATAATTTTTGATTGTTCCATGCGATTATATTATCTGTTTTGGATGTTTTATATGCATTAATATGCTATTTTATATTATTTTGGGACTAACCTATTAATCTAGTGCCTAGTGCCAGTTTCTGTTTTTCCTTGTTTTTGAGTATTGCAGATAAGGAATATCAAACGGAGTCCAAACGGAATAAAATCTTCGCGATGATTTTTCTTGGACCAGAAGAAACCTGCCAGACTTGGAGAGGGGGGCAGGAGACCTGCCGGGAGACGACAAGCCTGCAGGGCGCGCCCTAGGGGGGGCGTGGTCCCCTGGCTTGTGACCCCCCTGCAGGCCTCCTAACCCTAATCTTCGTCCTATAAATTCCCAAATATTCCCCCAATACCAAAGAGAGCCACGAAAATACTTTTTCGCCGCCGGAAGCCTCTGTTCCCGTGAGATCCCATCTTGGAGCCTTTTCGGGTAATCTGCCGGAGGGGGATTCGATCACGGAGGGCATCCACATCAACTCCATTGCCCCTCCGATGATGCGTGAGTAGTTCACCTTAGACCTTCGGGTCCATATCTAGTAACTAGATGGCTTCTTCTCTCTCTATGTTCTTCAATACCATGTTCTTCATGATCTTCATGGAGATCTATCTGATGTAATACTCTTTTGTGGTGTGTTTGTCGAGATCCGATGAATTGTGGGTTTATGATCAGATTATCTATGAATATTATTTGAATCTTCTCTGAATTATTTTATGCATGATTTCATATCTTTGCAAGTCTCTTCGAGTTATTGGTTTGGTTTGGCCAACTAGATTGGTAATTTTTGCAATGGGAGAAGAGCTTAGTTTTGGGTTCAATCTTGCGGTGTCCTCACCCAGTGACAAAGTAGGGGTAGCGAGGCACGTATTTGTATTGTTGCCATCAAGGGTAAAAATATGGGGTTTTCATCATATTGCTTGAGTTTATCCCTCTACATCATGTCATCTTACTTAATGCGTTACTCTGGTCTTCATGAACTTAATACTCTAGATGCAGGCAGGAGTCGGTGGATGTGTGGAGTAATAGTAGTAGATGCAGAATCGTTTCGGTCTACTTGACACGGACGTGATGCCTATATGCATAATCATTGCCTTGGATATCGTCATAACTATGCGCTTTTCTATCAATTGCTCGACAGTAATTTGTTCACCCACCGTATTATTTTCCTTCAAGAGAGAAGCCTCTAGTGAAACCTATGGCCCCCGAGTCTATTTTCCATATTATATTTTCAGATCTATAAACCAAAAATACCAAAAATACTTTGCTGCAATCTTTTTACTTTTGTTTTACTTTTCGTTTTAGTAATCTTTTATATCTATCTCTATCAGATCTCATCCTTGCAAGTAACCGTGAAGGGATTGACAACCCCTTTATAGCGTTGGGTGCAAGTGTTTGATTATTTGTGTAGGTACATCTATTGGGGACTTGCTTGTATCTCCTACTGGATTGATACCTTGGTTCTCAACAACTGAGGGAAATACTTATCTACTTTGCTGCATCACCCTTTCCTCTTCAAGGGAAAACCAACGCAAGCTCAAGAAGTAGCAAGAAGGATTTCTGGCGCCGTTGCCGGGGAGGATACATAGCAAGTCAAGACAAGAACTCTCCCGTCAACTTGCCAATTTCTGGCGCCGTTGCCGGGGACATCTACATCAAGCCTACCAAGTACCCATCACAAACTCATCTCTTGGATTTATATTATTTGCCATTTGCCTCTCGTTTTCCTCTCCCCCACTTCACCAATTTGCCGTTTTATTCGCCTTTTTCTCGCCGGATCTCTTTTTGTTTGCTTGTGTTGCCATGTGCCTTCTATTTGCTTGCATATTCGCTTGCTAAAAATCTATTGATATGGATCCTCATCCACTTGCTAATATTTTCAAAAGGCCAAATTATGATGAACCAATTGCTAGTGAGTTGAGTGCACTTGATTATCTCTATGAAGTTTTGTTTGAAAATCATGAATCTGAAAATTTTGATGAAGTGTTGAAAGAAGAAATTTATAAGGTGATTCATGGTAGTCCCATGAATGATGAGCATGATTGCAATGTTGCTAGTATGAATTCTCTAAATATCCATGATGCTTATGATATGCAAAGCCACAAGCTTGGGGATGCTATGTTTGATGAAGATGATATTTTTTGTCCCCCAAGTTTTGATGAGAAAATTTATTATGATGATTGCATGCCTCCTATTTATGGTGATGGTGATGACACGTATGCTATAATGAGTAATGATAACCATGAAACTTATCATCATGATTTTAATTTGCAATGTGGTTATGTCAATCAAGTGTCTCATGATAGTTATTTTGTTGAGTTTGCTCCCACTACCATGGATGATAAGGAATTTGCTTATGTGGAGAGTAATGAAAATTATATGATTGTGAAATATGAAAAGAATGATTTATGTGATAGTTATATTGTTGAATTACTTCATGATGCTACTGAAATTCATTATGAGGGGGGAACATATGCTTGTAGGAATTGCAATAATATCAAGTTTCCTCTCTATGTATTTAAAGTTTGGAAGTTGTGCTTGTTTTGCCTTCCTATGCTAGTTGATTCTTGTTCCCATAAATTGTTTGCTCACAAAATCCCTATGCATAGGAAGTGTGTTAGACTTAAATGTGTTTTTCATGAGATTCATGATGCTCTTTTGCATATTTCAATTACTACTTTTTATGTGAGCATCATTGAAATCATCATGCCTAGCTAGGGGCGAAAAACAATAGCGCTTGTTGGGAGGCAACCCAATTTTATTTTATGTTTTTTGTTTTTCTTTCTGTTATTGAGTGCTTTACACATTATTAACTCGGTAGTAATTGTGTTTTATTGTTTTAATTAGTGTTTGAGCCAAGTAAGACCTTTGGGATGGTCTACGGTGATTGTTGATTTGATTTTGCTGAAAAACAGAAACTTTTGCGCTCAGTCCAGGAATTGTATAAATTCACCAGAGCGTCGAATGAGTCTGAAATTTTTACAAAAGATTGATGTACAAATTTCCCAGATTGTCCAAAGTTTTCAGAATTTTTGGAGTTACATAAGTATTCGAAGTCTACAGATTGCTACAGACTGTTCTGTTTTTGACAGATTCTGTTTTCTTTGTGTTGTTTGCTTATTTTGATGTATCTATGGGTTGTATCGGGGGTATGAACCATGGAGAAGTTGGAATACAGTAGATATTACACCAATATAAATAAAGAATGAGTTCACAACAGTACCTAAAGTGGTGATTTATTGTTCTTATACTAACGGATCTCACGAGTTTTCTGTTGAGTTTTGTGTTGTGAAGTTTTCAAGTTTTGGGTAAAGATTTGATGGACTATGGAATAAGGAGTGGCAAGAGCCTAAGCTTGGGGATGCACAAGGCACCCCAAGGAATATTCAAGGATACCAAAGAGCCTAAGCTTGGGGATGCCCCGCAAGGCATCCCCTCTTTCGTCTTCAATCCATCGGTAAATTTACTTGAGGCTTTATTTTTATTCACCACATGATATGTGTTTTGCTTGGAGCATCTTGTATGATATGAGTCTTTGCTTTTTAGTTTGCCACAATCATCCTTGCTGCACACATCTTTTGAGAGAGACACGCATTAATCGTGAATTTATTAGAATACTCGATGTGCTTCACTTATATCTTTTGAGCTAGGCAATGTTGCTCTAGTGCTTCACTTATATCTTTTTAGAGCACGGTGGTGTTTTTATTTTATAGAAATAATTGAACTCTCGTACTTCACTTATATTATTTTGAGAGTCTTTAAATATCATGGTAATTGGTTTAGGTTATGAATTTAGTCCTAATATAATGGGCATCCAAGAGGGATATAATAAAAACTTTCATATTAAGTGCATTGAATACTATGAGAAGTTTGATTCCTTGCATATAGTTTTGAGATATAAAGATGGTGATATTAGAGTCATGCTAGTAAGTAATTGTGGATAGATAGAAATACTTGTGTTGAAGTTTGTGATTCCCGTAGCATGCACGTATGGTGAACCGTTATGTAATGAAGTCGGAGCATGATTTATTTAATGATTGTCATCCTTTGTGTGAGGGTCGGGAGCGCGCGATGGTTAACTCCTACCAACCTCTCCCCTAGGAGCATGCGTCTAATACTTTGCTTCGATAACTAATAGACTTTTGCAATAAGTATGTGAGTTCTTTATGACTAATGTGAGTCCATGGATTATACGCACTCTCACCCTTCCACCATTGCTAGCCTCTCTAGTACCGCGCAACTTTCGCCGGTGCATTAAACCCACCTTCCTCAAAACAGCCACCATATACCTTCCTCAAAACAGCCACCATACCTACCTATTATGGCATTTCCATAGCCATTCCGAGATATATTGCCATGCAACTTCCACCGTTCCGTTTGTTATGACACGCACCATCATTTTCATATTGCTTTGCATGATCGTAAGATAGCTAGCATGATGTTTTCATGGCTTGTCCGTTTTTTGATGTCATTTGCTATGCTAGATCGTTGCACATCCCGGTACACCACCGGAAGCATTCATATAGAGTCATATTTTGTTCTAGGTATCGAGTTGTAATTCTTGAGTTGTAAGTAAATAAAAGTGTGATGATCATCATTATTAGAGCATTGTCCCATGAGAGAAAAGGATGATGGAAGCTATGATTCCCTCACAAGTTGGGATGAGTCTCCAGACTTTACAATTAAAAAAAGAGGCCAAAGATGCCCACCAAAATAAAAAAAATGAGAGAAAAGAGAGAAGGGACAATGCTACTATCCTTTTTCCACACTTGTGCTTCAAAGTAGCACCATGATCTTCATGATTGAGAGTCTCCTATTTTGTCACTTTCATATACTAGTGGGAATTTTTTATTATATAACTTGACTTGTATATTCCAATGATGGGCTTCCTCAAATTGCCCTAGGTCTTCGTGAGCAAGCGAGTTGGATGCACACCCACTTAGTTTCTTTTTGAGCTTTCATACACTTATAGCTCTAGTGCATCCGTTGCATGGCAATCCCTACTCACTCATATTGATATCTATTGGTGGGCATCTCCATAGCCCGTTGATACGCGTAGTTGATGTGAGACTATCTTCTCCTTTTCCTCACAACCTCCACCATATTCTATTCCACCTATAGTGCTATATCCATGGCTCACGCTCATGTATTGCGTGAAAGTTGAAAAGGTTTGAGAACATAAAAGGTGTGAAACAATTGCTTGACTTGTCATGGGGGTTGTGCATGATTTAAATACTTTGTGTGGGGAAGATGGAGCATAGCCAGACCATATGATTTTGTAGGGATAACTTTCTTTAGCCATGTTATTTTGAAAGGACACAATTGCTTTGTTAGTATGCTTGAAGTATTATTGTTTTTATGTCAATATTAAAATTTTGTTTTGAATCTTACGGATCTGAACATTCATGCCACAATAAAGAAATATTACATGGATAAATATGTTAGGTAGCATTCCACATCAAAAATTCTGTTTTTATCATTTACCTACTCGAGGACGATCAGGAATTAAGCTTGGGGATGCTTGATACGTCTCCAACGTATCTATAATGTTTGATTGTTCCATGCTATTATATTATCTGTTTTGGATGTTTTATATGCATTAATAGGCTATTTTATATTATTTTTGGGACTAACCTATTAATCTAGTACCTAGTGCCAGTTTCTGTTTCTTCCTTGTTTTTGAGTATTGCAGATAAGGAATATCAAACGGAGTACAAATGGAATAAAATCTTCGCGATGATTTTTCTTGGACCAGAAGAAACCTGCCAGACTAGGAGAGGGGGGCAGGAGACCTGCCGGGAGACGACAAGCCTGCAGGGCGCGCCCTAGGGGGGGCGCCCCCCTGGCTTGTGACTCCCCTGCAGGCCTCCTAACCCTAATCTTCGTCCTATAAATTCCCAAATATTCCCCCAATACCAAAGAGAGCCACGAAAATACTTTTCCGCCGCCGGAAGCCTCTATTCCCGTGAGATCCCATCTAGGAGCCTTTTCCGGTAATCTGCCGGAGGGGGATTCGATCACGGAGGGCATCCACATCAACTCCATTGCCCCTCCGATGATGCGTGAGTAGTTCACCTCAGACCTTCGGGTCCATAGCTAGTAGCTAGATGGCTTCTTCTCTCTCTATGTTCTTCAATACCATGTTCTTCATGATCTTCATGGAGATCTATCCGATATATTACTCTTTTGCGGTGTGTTTGTCGAGATCCGATGAATTGTGGGTTTATGATCAGATTATCTATGAATATTATTTGAATCTTCTCTAAATTCTTTTATGCATGATTTCATATCTTTGCAAGTCTTTTCGAGTTATTGGTTTGGTTTGGCCAACTAGATTGGTAATTCTTGCAATGGGAGAAGTGCTTAGTTTTGGGTTCAATCTTGCGGTGTCCTCACCCGGTGACAAAGTAGGGGTAGCGAGGCACGTATTTGTATTGTTGCCATCAAGGGTAAAAAGATGGGGTTTTCATCATATTGCTTGAGTTTATCCCTCTACATCATGTCATCTTACTTAATGCGTTACTCTGTTCTTCATGAACTTAATACTCTAGATGCAGGCAGGAGTCGGTCGATGTGTGGAGTAATAGTAGTAGATGCAGAATCGTTTCGGTCTACTTGACACGGACGTGATGCCTATATGCATAATCATTGCCTTGGATATCGTCATAACTATGCGCTTTTCTATCAATTGCTCAACAGTAATTTGTTCACCCACCGTATTATTTTCCTTCAAGAGAGAAGCCTCTAGTGAAACCTATAGCCCCCGGGTCTATTTTCCATATTATATTTTCAGATCTATAAACCAAAAATACCAAAAATACTTTGCTGCTATCTTTTTACTTTTGTTTTACTTTTCGTTTTAGTAATCTTTTATATCTATCTCTATCAGATCTCATCCTTGCAAGTAACCGTGAAGGGATTGACAACCCCTTTATAGCGTTGGGTGCAAGTGTTTGATTATTTGTGTAGGTACATCTATTGGGGACTTGCTTGTATCTCCTACTGGATTGATACATTGGTTCTCAACAACTGAGGGAAATACTTATCTACTTTGCTGCATCACCCTTTCCTCTTCAAGGGAAAACCAACGCAAGCTCAAGAAGTAGTAGCTATGAAGATGTCTTTCAATCAATATCGGTGTGAGGGGTAGGGATTACCATGGAACTTTTTCATGCACTAGAGCTATAAGTTTATGAAGCTCTCTACTAAAACTAAGTGGGTGTTCGTCAAACTTGCTTACTAATGAAGACCTCGGGCATTTAAGGAAGCCCCGTCATTGGAATATATAAGCCAAGTTCTATAATTGTAAAATTCCCACTAGTATATGAATGTGACAAAACATGGAGACTCTCTATATTCATGGCATGATCATGTATATAGGCATTACGTATATGAAAAGTATACCGACTCTTTCCTGCATCTATTACTATTACTCCACCAATCGACGGCTATCCAGCATGCATCTATGGTATTAAGTTCATGAAAAACACAGTAATGCTTTAAGCAAGATGACATATGTAAACAGAATAGAATCAAGCAATATGATTAAACCCCGTCGTTTTATCCTTAGTAGAAACAATACAAATTACGTGTCTCTTTACCCCTTCTGTCACTGGGTGAGGACATCGCAGGAATGAACCTACTACTATGCACCATTCCCTTTGATGATCTACTCATCTACTTGGCCAAAGCAAACTCATAGATCGGAAAGCATACATAGCTATAACAATCATACATAATAAAGTTCAGAAAAGACTCAATTACTTTCAATGAATAATCTGATCAGAAACCACAATTCATCGGATCCCAACAAACACACCGCAAAAGAGGATTACATTGTATGGATCTCCGAAGAGAACATTATATTGAAGATCAAAGAGAGAGAGAGAGAGAGAGAGAGAGAGAGACCTATCTAGCTAATCACTATAGACCCGTAGGTTTGTAGGGAACTACTCACACATAATCATGGAGGCAACAAGGTTGATGAAGATGGCCTCATTGACCGATCCCCCCTCCGACAGAGTATCGGCGGAGGCCTCCAAATGGGATCGTAGAAGAACATAGACTTGTGATACTTGTGATCTGCGTTGGGGTTTCCATGAAGAGGAATGGGTGATGCAGCACAATATACATAAGTATTTCCCTCAGTGAGAACCAAGGTTTATCGAACCAATAGGAGTAGCACGCAACCCCCGTCTTCAGCGACTGCACACAAAGAAGAAAACACTTGCACCCAACGCGGGCAAGAGGGTTGGCAATCCCCTTGGACTCGTTATATGCAAGCAAATGAAGTGTGTAGAAGAAATTTGAATAAAGTAAATTTCAAAATAAAATAAATGGCAGCAAGGTAATGAAAGCTTTTTTAAATATATAAGTGAATAGACTCGGGGGCCGTAGTGTTCTCTAGTGGCATCTCTCATGTAGTAAGCATACGGTAGGTAAACAAATTATTGTTGGGCAATTAATAGAAAAGCGCATAGTTATGCAATATTTAATCACGACAATGATCATGTGTATATAGGCATCACGTCCATAAGCAAATAGGCCAACTCCTGCCTGCACCTATTACTATTACTCCACGTCGAGAGCGCTTTTATGCTTCCCTCTGTAAGTATTAAGTTCATGACTTACAGAGTAATGCTTGGAGAATGGTGACATGATGTAGATGTGACACCCTGGTTTTATGCTACAGTGGTGATTGTAATTAAGCTACAGTAATGGCCAAATGATTAAGCTAATCTTTTGCGAAACAGGGCTTGATCAAGTTGAAGTTCAAATTCCAGTTCAAATTTCAATTCAAATGCCCTAGGATTTTATGTGATAAATTTAAATCCTCAAACAGCAAGGGAAAAATGTTGCATACTTGTGGAATATTCTAAAACAAATATTGTTGAGGAAAACAACATTACCAAGTTTATGGTGTGG
This sequence comes from Elymus sibiricus, assembly GCA_039707655.1. Lineage (NCBI taxonomy): Eukaryota > Viridiplantae > Streptophyta > Magnoliopsida > Poales > Poaceae > Elymus > Elymus sibiricus. The sequence goes on from CM077667.1 coordinate 377,346,258, forward strand.
ACCCCACCATCAAATAGAATCACATTGGCATTTTAAAAGTGCTCTAAAACCCTTTGGAAAATACACACCAGTTCCAAAAATGCCCAAACTTTTTGTGGCCACTCTGGATATTGCAAGTTAATATTTGGACCACATTGCACATTTTTGCAATAGAGAGATAATGCCAAAAGAAAATGGAAAAGGAGCTGTGAAGAAAACAGAAAAGGAAAAGGGAAAGAAAAAGGAAAAGTGCACTGTGCACTTGGGCCCAGTGGCTACAGTGCGGCCCAGCCCACTGAGACCTCCCCCTACCTGCTCCCGCCCCGCTGTCGCCCGCGCCATGGCCGAAGCTCGGCCGAAGCCGCCGCTGCTCGCCACCTGCCTCCACAGGGCTCCGGGGAGGATAAGGCCAAGGCCATCCACTCCCCCTGGACGCCCTCGCCATTTCCCCCCCTCGCCTTGCTCGCTCTCCTCCCCCTCTCCCTCCTCCAGATCCGCCGCGCCGCCGCCATGGCTGTCGGCTAGCCGTGGCCCCCGAGCTCCATTCGCCCCGTCACCTCGTCCAGGAGCTCCACCGTCGACCGGCGCTCCCATCCCGACCACAAGACCGACCCGGGGGCCCCTGCATCGCCGCCCTCGACCTCCTCCTTCCTCTACGGCTGCCGGGATCGTCGCCGTCGATTCGCTCCGGCAAGCCCTCCCCGAGCCCACGTTAGCACACCTACGGGACTGCTGTAAGCCCCGCATCGCTCCCCCTCTCCTCTCGCCGTCGCATTCGGCCCCTAGCACCGATCCCCGACGTGCCCGAACCCATCGCCGCCTGTGCTCGTCGCCGGCGCCGTTCCGGCGACCAAACGGCCCCGGGCTCCTGCCCGTTGCACTCACCGCACCCCGTAGATGCTCCCCAGCCTCTCCGTTTGCTCGCTAGATCGCCGTAGCTCTGTTTCCCCCGCACTCCCGTACGCGCCGCCGCCTCCGCTCGTCGCCGGCGCCGTTTCCGGCCAAGTCCGGCCGTGCCACCGCCACCACTCGATGCGGCGTCGAGTGGCCGTTCGAACGAGCCAGGCCGCGCATGAAACGACCGCCCGTAGGCGAATCCCGACGCAGGCCCGAGCCCTCCGCCGCGTTTTGGCGTCGCCGGCGTTGAGCCGCCGCCGACGTGGCTGGGTTGGGGCCACCCCCAGTGACCCTGCCAGTGGGCCAGGGGCGACCCAGTTGACCAGTTGACTTGGTCAACTGGCTGACTGGGCACAGCCCAGTCACTGACATGTGGGGCCCCAAGCCCCTGTGTCTATGACAGGTGGGCCACCCCTATCAGCTAACTAATTAGTAATTAGGTTAATTGAAAATAATTAATTAGCACTAATCCCTCACTGACAGATGGGCCCCACTTGCTAATTAGTCTATGTTAGTTTAAATTAAAATGAACTAACCATGAGTCTATGACATGTGGGACCCACTGGTCAGGTTTGACCTGGTCAGCCCCACTGTTGACTGCTGATGCAATGCTGACCTCATGCTGACATCACACCTGCACTGTTCTGGATAATGTTGATTTAAATAATTAGAATAATTCCAGAAATTGATTAAATCTTTGAAAAATCATATAAAATAATCTGTAGCTCAGATGGAAAAACTTTATACATGAAAGTTGATCAGAAAAATCCCACGAATCCAAATATGCCATCCATTCATCTGTCACATGCTCCTATCATGATGACCATGGAACTTTTCCCCTCCGGATCGTTTGTCCGATAAATCCAAAGGCCTGGGAAATATCGTCAGATATTCTCCCGTTTCGTCTGCAACGCGTAGTACTGTGTTAGTGCATGCCTAGCCCTGCATATTGCCATGTCATGCATCGTGTTGCATCTGTTTGCTTGTATTTATTGTTTCTTCCCCCTCTTCTCTTCGGTAGCCTCCGAGACTGTCGCTGCTGCCGAGTACGACTACGCCCCTGACTATCAGGCCTTTGCCGCAGAGCAGCAAGGCAAGCAACCCCCCTTGAGCATTCCGATATCGCCCACTTCTTTCCCTCTTATTCTTGCATTAGATTTTGCTACTGTATTAGTTAGCTCCTATTCTGATGCATAGCCTGTTTTTGATAAACTGTTACTATACCTGCAATCATATCAACTGCTTAGTATAGGTTGATCAAGGAATCCCCTGAGACCCCCCTTAGTCCCAGTTGCCCCTGCTTCTTCATCGACGACTCGAAGACCCGAAGACTCGGTCAACCGACCGATGAGCCAGACCCCTCACATCACCGCACACCCCTTAGTTGTACGACTCTGCAGCGCTACTATCGCGTACCGAGGGTGACACCTCGTGAAGTACTCATGATGCTAGCTCTGTAGTGCAGCTAGTCGGTCGTGGTTATCGAGGGTGATTCCTCCTTCACCACTCCCGACGATGACTCTGTCGTGCAACCCGTCAAGTGTGGGACTCTCGAGGGTGATTCCTCTAAGTCCACCTTGACGGTTTCATCGAGCGGGGCCCTTTGAGGGTGATTCCTCAGGTTCCGTCTTGATGTTTTATACACACAGTTACTATGACCGGGTTACTGAAACATGTTGATGATGGGTCGGCCCTGAGGGGTACCCACGGTTTGATGATGATGAGGCGTGGACGGGCAGGAGAGGCCCTTGCCACACATCCTCGAGACGGGGCGACGGGACCGCACTTCATGGGTCGCGCTTGCCCCGCATTTATAAAATGCTAATGGGTTGGGTACTTGATCTGAGTTAGGTCGTTGGCCTTAATACGCACTAACCTTCACGTGGGGAAGTTATGGGCACTCAGCGTCGTTGTATCAGCCGAAGCTCTTCGGACGTCAGCAATGGAGCGGCGCACGCCCGAGTGGTCCGCAACGGCACCGCGCTTGTTAATAAGGGGTGCTAGGACGGACCTCAGCCGCCCTCGCATCGTGCAGGTGTGCAAAGGGTGATTGGGCCCATGACCCCTGCGCGCATAGGATTTAGACCGGCGGGCTGGCCTCTTCGTTGAGTCTAGGTGGGGCCACGACGTGCTGATATCCCGAGGCTGGGCATGACCCAGGAAAGTGTGTCCGACCGGAGGTGACTCAGGCGTGTTGGGGAATATGTGGTGCACCCCTGCAGGGATGATTAATCTATTCGAATAGCCGTGTCCACGGTAACAGGACGACTTGGAGTTGTGCCTTGACCTTATACAACTATAATTGTGACTTTAATTTGAAATGAATGTGGCTCCGAGATTGCTTCCTCGCAGGGAGTCGAGGAAGAATCTCTGGGCGTGGTTACTTAATAAAATTGCTACAACAATATGACTATATATGTGAGATACCAATCTGCACTCTTCTAATGCTGCAAGATGTTGAAGATGCTAGTCTTCGATAGGACTAGGCCTTCTCCCTAATCTTGCTTTCTGCAGTCAGTCCAGATATAACCCCTTCCCTTGATAATGATGCATACTTATCATAGTCCTAATGTCAGTCTTGCGAGTACTTTGGATGAGTACTCACCGCTGCTTTGCATTCTCTTTCCCCCTCGATACGTTGCTGCGTTCAGACGACGGAGCCCAGGAGATGGAATACGCCGGAGATGACTACTACACCACCACTGGAGCCTACTACTACGTGGAGAATGCCGACGCTCAGGAGTAGTTAGGAGGTTCCCAGGCAGGAGGCCTCGCCTCTTTCGATCCGCTGCTTATGTTTGTGCTAGCCTTCTTAAGGCAAAACTTGTCTAACTTATGTCTGTACTCAGATATTATTTGCTTCCGCTGACTCGTGCTTATCGAGCTTTGTATTCGAGCCCTCGAGGCCCCTGGCTTGTAATATGAAGCTGTATGACTTTAATTTTGTGTCCTTTGTTGTGTTGTGATATCAATCAGTGAGTCCCTAATCTTGGTCGTACGCATTGTGTGCATGATTAGCGTACGGACGAGAATGGGGGCGTCACAAGTTGGTATCAGAGCCGACTGCCTGTAGGTAGCCCCCTTTACAACTCCTTGGCCGAAGTTGAGTCTAGTATTTGAAAAACTTTTACTAACATAGTTGTGTGGGTTACAGGCCCACATCTCAATCGGGTGGTATTAGGATCTTTTATTCCTCGTCTATACTCTGGGTTCTGATCTCTCTTCTCTTTCGGGTTAAAGATTTTATTAACTCTAACTCTAGGTTCTCGTAACTACTTCCCCCGGAGAGCCTCTCATTCCAGATGCTGGCTTGATTCATCAGAAGACTCCGAAGATACTCTCTGTTGTTCCCCCGAGAACTTGTGCTCGTCGATTTTGCGATTTCCTTCCATCGCCAACCCCTGCGGATAAACTCCTCATCATTATCGAGGATTCATTCGTCCCCAGTTGTTCTTGTCTTTCACAAAATTCTTCGAAACGCTATCCGGTCTTCAGAAGTCCTGAGCAGCCTATTGCTCTTGACTTTTCCCACCTGCTTACATGGTGGTTAATTCCATATGTCAAGCAATATCCATTAAAATCCTCTGTGATTTTCATTTGATTTTATTGATTCAACATGTGTGTGGATGCACGCAGTCATCAGTTGTTTATCATAAATTATCCGTCTGGCTCAGACGTCTTTCCAAACATGGGTTGGTTCCCGACAAATCAACCTTGATTGATTGCCCATCTAAGTCCTTTCATCTTACTTGTATTTGATCGGAACATCTGTTTCCGATACACCAATTGGGAAATCTTAATTCCTTTGGTTATTTAAGCATCAAATTATTTGGATGTTCTATGATCTGATGCCTTACATTCCTTCTTCCTCTGCTTGGGTGTCGATACTCACATCAGGTCCTTGGTGGACCGCCAGACCCAGTGTTGGGTTATTATCCGATAGCATCCTTCACATTCCAAATTCTTGTGATGTTCTTCCCCTGATACATGATACCATTGGTAAGCTGTGTCTCCTCCCTCTGATAAGTTGTATCCTATGCTTTCGTCAGCCATGCTCTATTTGCAAGCATGTGTTAATTACTCTTGAAGCTTGTGGTATATGTTCCTAAGATGCCCCGATGGTTTGGACCTATGCCTTCCTTAATTCGTGTGAACCCGACAGTTTTCACGAGTCATACTCTCCTAGTGTTTTGCCAGTTAAACTTTCAAAACTACAACTTCATCAAAGGCGAGGTGTAAATGGAAGGTGATGCATTGGTGAAGTGGGAGTCGACCTTGAACCTTGTGTTCATGCCCATGGAAACGATGTTGATCTTATCATAGAAGCTTCTCTTTTCAATAATCATTCAATGTATGATTTGATCTTGTGTCTTTGATCTTGTCCTTTGCAATCGTGGTTCCGACCATGTTGTGCTACTTTGATTTCGTTCTCAGACAAGTTAAAGTACTTGTCTTCTACAGATCAATACTCCAGTCCATCCTTTATTTCTGTTCTACCTCCGGGTATTATCCCTTGTATCTCGAGAATATCACGGAGCTGTATAACTTCTTATGAGCTCCTCATCAACTATGATATTTCACTGATTCCAGTTTCCTCATGTTCCGAGTTGTGGGACACTCAGGGACAGCGATATCTGAATCGGGTACGCTTTGCGATTCGACGACTCTTAGAATCTTCTTTGCTTATGAGTTTATACTCAATCAGGTCTTTCCAAGCTGTTAGATGTTGAAGCCCGCCTGTATGCCTAGAATGCCTTAAGCACGTCACCTCTTGAAGGGATTGAAAACATTCCAGTTGTCCGGGATTTCCAAGATGTTTTTCCGGAAGAACTTCCAGGGATTCCCCCCGCTAGAGCTGTCGAGTTTGTCATTGACTTGGTACCTGGTACCACTCCTATTGCCAAGCGTCCGTATAAAATGCCACCACATGAACTCCTAGAACTTAAGCAAGAAATTGACAATTCGCTTCATCTGGGGTTCATTCGTCCAAGTTCCTCTGCTTGGGGAGCGCCTTCTCTCTTTGTCAAGAAGAAGGATGGTACGAATCGATTGGTCCAAGATTACCGTCCCATCAACCAAGCAACGATTCAAAAAAAATATCCGCTTCCTCGGATCAACGATCTGTATGATCAACTTGCTGGATCATCAGTATTTTCAAAACTCGACTTGAGGTTGGGTTACCATCAGATCCGGGTTCGAGAAGAGGATATCCCCAAGACTGCATTCGTTACTCGTATGGTTCATACGAGTACACCGTCATGTCCTTCAGCTTAACCAATGCTCCAGCAACCTTCTCTCGATTGATGAATTATATCTTCATGGACTACCTCGATAAATTCGTCGTGATTTATCTGGATGATATCCTGGTTTACTCCAAGAATAAAGAAGAGCATGCTGAACATCTTCGTCTTATACTGGAGAGGCTTCGAGAACATCAACTCTATGCTAAGTATTCAAAGTGTGAGTTCTGGATGGACGAAGTAACCTACCTTGGTCATGTGATCTCCAAGGATGGTATTGCAGTCAACCCTGAACGAGTTCAGGCTATTCTTGACTGGACTCCCCCGAAGAATGTCAAGCAAGTCAGAAGTTTCCTCGGACTCGCCAGCTATTGCCGTCGATTCGTCGAGAACTTCTCCAAGATTGCAAAGCCCTTAACCAATTTGCTTCACAAAGGTGTTAAGTATGAGTGGACAGAAAAATGTCAGGAGAGCTTTCAGGCACTTAAGGACAAGCTGACGTCTGCTCCAGTGCTAGCTCCTCCGGATACTCGTAAGGACTTCGTCATTTATTGTGACGCTTCGCGTCAGGGAATAGGTTGTGTCCTAATGCAAGAACGCAGAGTGGTTGCTTATGCATCTCGTCAATTGCGTCCTCATGAAGAGAACTACCCAGTTCATGACCTTGAACTTGCCGCGGTAATTCATGCACTGAAAGAGTGGCGGCAATACCTTGTTGGGAACCGTTGCGAGATCTACACCGACCACCAAAGTCTGAAGTATCTGTCTACTCAGCCAGATCTGAACCTCCGTCAATAGAGATGGATGGAGCGCATAGCAGATTACAATGTGGGTATTTCTTATACCCCAGACAAGGCTAATGTAATGGCTGATACTTTGAGCCGCAAGGCGTACTGCAATCACCTTCAGGTTCATAAGGTTCATCCCCGTCTTCAAGAAGAATTTCGCAAGCTGAACCTCCATATTGTTCCTCAGGGTTATCTCACTCCACCTCCTAGAGGATCCTACAAGATGAACCTCCACGTTGTTTCTCAAGGTTCTCTCAATACCCTGGTTGCTAAACCAGATCTTGTGGACGTCATCAAGTGGATCCAGAAGTGTGACAGTGAAGTTGAGAGGATTAAACGCGATCTCGCAGAAGGAAAGCCCTCACCCTTCACTATTGCTGAGGATGGCGCTTTGTACTTCAAAGGCCGCCTAGTGGTACCGTGTAAGTCGAAAAACAATGAAATGACTCAGGAGGTCAGGAAGGAAGCACATGACACTCCGCTGTCTATTCATCCTGGTAGTACCAAGATGTACCAAGACATTCATCGAAGATTCTGGTGGTCTAACATGAAGCAAGACATTGCACGCTATGTTTCAGAATGTGACATTTGCCATCGGATCAAAGCAGAACATCAAAGGCCTGCTGGAACTCTACAACCTATTTCTATTCCTGAATGGAAATGGGATCATGTTGAAATGGACTTCATTACTGGTTTTCCCAGGTCGCAGAAAGGCAATGACGCTATTCTTGTCGTCATTGACCGACTGTCCAAAGTTGCACATTTTCTGGCTGTTAAGGAAACTATTACTGCTAGTCAGCTAGCAGATCTTTACATGTCCAGAGTTGTTTCACTCCACGGTATTCCATTGGTGATTAGTTCAGACCGTGGCAGTTTATTCACTTCAAGATTCTGGACAAGTTTCCAGGAAGCTATGGGGACCCGTTTGTCCTTCAGCACCGCTTTTCACCCTCAATCCCAGGGACAAGTTGAAAGAGTCAACCAGATTCTCGAAGACATGCTTCGAGCTTGTGTCATTTCTTTCGGCAAGAAATGGGAGGAATCTCTCCCGTATGCCGAGTTCTCCTACAACAATAGCTATCAAGCTAGTTTGAAGATGGCTCCTTTTGAAGTATTATATGGACGTAAGTGTCGGACTCCTCTGAATTGGTCAGAAACTGGGGAACGTACACTTATCGGTCCGGATATTATCCAACATGCTGAAGATCAAGTCCGCATTATTCATGCAAATCTGAAGGCTGCTCAGTCTCGTCAGAAGAGTCAGTATGACTGTCATCACAAAGAAATGGTCTATCAACCTGGCGAAAAGGCTTATCTTCGAGTCACGCCAATGAGAGGTACACACCATTTTGGGATCAAGGGCAAGCTGGCTCCTCGTTATATTGGTCCTTTCACTATTCTCGAAAGGCGTGGTAAAGTGGCATATCAACTGGAACTACCGCCAAACCTCTATCAAGTTCACGATGTGTTCCATGTGTCACAGCTTCGTCGCTGCTTTAAGGATCCTATCCGAGCAGTGGACCATGAAATGCTGGAACTGCAACAAGACCTTTCTTACAAGGAGCGACCAGTCCGCATTCTCGATGAAACTGAACGTCGGACTCGTCAGAAGGTTACCAAGTTCTTCAAAGTGCAGTAGGCAAATCATTCTGAAGATGAAGCCACTTGGGAACGCGAAGATCATCTTCGTGCAGAATACCCCGGGCTCTTTCCTTCTACTTCTTAATTCTCGGGACGAGAATTCTTGTTAGTAGGGGAGAGTTGTGACACCCTGGTTTTATGCTACAGTGGTGATTGTAATTAAGCGACAGTAATGGCCAAATGATTAAGCTAATCTTTTGCTAAACAGGGCTTGATCAAGTTGAAGTTCAAATTCCAGTTCAAATTTCAATTCAAATGCCCTAGGATTTTATGTGATAAATTTAAATCCTCAAACAGCAAGGGAAAAATGTTGCATACTTGTGGAATATTCTAAAACAAATATTTTTGAGGAAAACAACATCACCAAGTTTATGGTGTGGACCCCACCATCAAACAGAGTCACATTGGCATTTTAAAAGTGCTCTAAAACCCTTTGGAAAATACACACCAGTTCCAAAAATGCCCAAACTTTTTGTGGCCACTCTGGATATTGCAAGTTAATATTTGGACCACATTGCACATTTTTGCAATAGAGAGATAATGCCAAAAGAAAATGGAAAAGGAGCTGTGAAGAAAACAGAAAAGGAAAAGGGAAAGAAAAAGGAAAAGTGCACTGTGCACTTGGGCCCAGTGGCTACAGTGCGGCCCAGCCCACTGAGACCTCCCCCTACCTGCTCCCGCCCCGCTGTCGCCCGCGCCATGGCCGAAGCTCGGCCTCGCCGCCGCTGCTCGCCACCTGCCTCCACAGGGCTCCGGAGAGGATAAGGCCGAGGCCATCCACTCCCCCTGGACGCCCTCGCCATTTCCCCCCCTCGCCTTGCTCGCTCTCCTCCCCCTCTCCCTCCTCCAGATCCGCCGCGCCGCCGCCATGGCATCGGCTAGCCGCGGCCCCCGAGCTCCATTCGCCCCGTCACCTCGACCAGGAGCTCCACCGTCGACCGGCGCTTCCATCCCGACCACAAGACCGACTCGGGGGCCCCTGCATCGCCGCCCTCGACCTCCTCCTTCCTCTACGGCTGTCGGGATCGTCGCCGTTGATTCGCTCCGGCAAGCCCTCCCCGAGCCCACGTTAGCACACCTACGGGGCCGCTGTAAGCTCCGCATCGCTCCCCCTCTCCTCTCGCCGTCGCATTCGGCCCCTAGCACCGATCCCCGACGTGCCCGAACCCATCGCCGCCTGTGCTCGTCGCCGGCGCCGTTCCGGCGACCAAACGGCCCCGGGCTCCTGCCCGTTGCACTCACCGCACCCCGTAGATCCTCCCCAGCCTCTCCGTTTGCTCGCTAGCTCGCCGTAGCTCCGTTTCCCCCGCGCTTCCGTACGCACCGCCGCCTCCGCTCGTCGCCGGCGCCGTTTTCGGCCAAGTCCGGCCGTGCCACCGCCACCACTCGATGTAGCGTCGAGTGGCCGTTCGAACGAGCCAGGCCGCGCACGAAACGACCGCCCGTAGGCGAATCCCGACGCCGGCCCGAGCCCTCCGCCGCGTTTTGGCATCGCCGGCGTTGAGCCTCCGGCCGCCGCCGCCGTGGCTGGGTTGGGGCCACCCCCAGTGACCCTGCCAGTGGGCCAGGGGCGACCCAGTTGACCAGTTGACTTGGTCAACTGGCTGACTGGGCACATCCCAGTCACTGACATGTGGGGCCCCAAGCCCCTGTGTCTATGACAGGTGGGCCACCCCTGTCAGCTAACTAATTAGTAATTAGGTTAATTGAAAATAATTAATTAGCACTAATCCCTCACTGACAGATGGACCCCACTTGCTAATTAGTCTCTGTTAGTTTAAATTAAAATGAATTAACCCTGAGTCTATGACATGTGGGACCCACTGGTCAGGTTTGACCTGGTCAGCCCCACTGTTGACTGCTGATGCAATGCTGACCTCATGCTGACTTCACACCTGCACTGTTCTGGATAATGTTGATTTAAATAATTAGAATAATTCCAGAAATTGATTAAATCTTTGAAAAAAAATATAAAATAATCTGTAGCTCAGATGGAAAAACTTTATACATGAAAGTTGATCAGAAAAATCCTACGAATCCAAATATGCCATCCATTCATCTGTCACATGCTCCTATCATGATGAACATGGAACTTTTCCCCTCTGGATCGTTTGTCCGATAAATCCAAAGACCCGGGAAATATCGTCAGATATTCTCCCGTTTCGTCTGCAACGCGTAGTACTGCGTTAGTGCATGCCTAGCCCTGCATATTGCCATGTCATGCATCGTGTTGCATCTGTTTGCTTGTATTTATTGTTTCTTCCCCCTCTTCTCTCCGGTAGCCTCCGAGACTGTCGCTGCTGCCGAGTACGACTACGCCCCTGACTATCAGGCCTTTGCCGCAGAGCAGCAAGGCAAGCAACCCCCCTTGAGCATTCCGATATCGCCCACTTCTTTCCCTCTTATTCTTGCATTAGATTTTGCTACTGTATTAGTTAGCTCCTATTCTGATGCATAGCCTGTTTTTGATAAACTGTTACTATACCTGCAATCATATCAACTGCTTAGTATAGGTTGATCAAGGAATCCCCTGAGACCCCCTTAGTTCCAGTTGCCCCTGCTTCTTCATCGACGACTCGAAGACCCGAAGACTCGGTCAACCGACCGACGAGCCAGACCCCTCACATCACCGCACACCCCTTAGTTGTACGACTCTGTAACGCTACTATCGCGTACCGAGGGTGACACCTCGTGAAGTACTCATGATGCTAGCTCTGTAGTGCAGCTAGTCGGTCGTGGTTATCGAGGGTGATTCCTCCTTCACCACTCCCGACGATGACTCTGTCGTGCAACCCCTCAAGTGTGGGACTCTCGAGGGTGATTCCTCTAAGTCCACCTTGACGGTTTCATCGAGCGGGCCCCTTTGAGGGTGATTCCTCAGGTTCCGTCTTGATGTTTTGTACACACAGTTACTATGACCGGGTTACTGAAACATGTTGATGATGGGTCGGCCCTGAGGGGTACCCACGGTTTGATGATGATGAGGCGTGGACGGGCAGGAGAGGCCCTTGCCACACATCCTCGAGACGGGGCGACGGGACCGCACTTCATGGGTCGCGCTTGCCCCACATTTATAAAATGCTAATGGGTTGGGTACTTGATCTGAGTTAGGTCATTGGCCTTAATACGCACTAACCTTCACGTGGGGAAGTTATGGGCACTCAGCGTCGTTGTATCAGCCGAAGCTCTTCGGACGTCAGCAATGGAGCGGCGCGCGCCCGAGTGGTCCGTAACGGCACCGCGCTTGTTAATAAGGGGTGCTAGGACTGACCTCGGCCGCCCTCGCATCGTGCAGGTGTGCAAAGGGTGATTGGGCCCATGACCCCTGCGCGCATAGGATTTAGACCGGCGGGCTGGCCTCTTCGTTGAGTCTAGGTGGGGCGACGACGTGCTGATATCCCGAGGCTGGGCATGACCCAGGAAAGTGTGTCCGGCCGGAGGTGACTCAGGCGTGTTGGGGAATATGTGGTGCACCCCTGCAGGGATGATTAATCTATTCGAATAGCCGTGTCCACGGTAACAGGACGACTTGGAGTTGTGCCTTGACCTTATACAACTATAATTGTGACTTTAATTTGAAATGAATGTGGCTCCGAGATTGCTTCCTCGCAGGGAGTCGAGGAAGAATCTCTGGGCGTGGTTACTTAATAAAATTGCTACAACAATATGACTATATATGTGAGATACCAATCTGCACTCTTCTAATGCTGCAAGATGTTGAAGATGCTAGTCTTCGATAGGACTAGGCCTTCTCCCTAATCTTGCTTTCTGCAGTCAGTCCAGATATAACCCCTTCCCTTGATAATGATGCATACTTAGCATAGTCCTGATGTCAGTCTTGCGAGTACTTTGGATGAGTACTCACCGCTGCTTTGCATTCTCTTTCCCCCTCGATACGTTGCTGCGTTCAGACGACGGAGCCCAGGAGATGGAATACGCCGGAGACGACTACTACACCACCGCTGGAGCCTACTACTACGTGGAGAACGCCGACGCTCAGGAGTAGTTAGGAGGTTCCCAGGCAGGAGGCCTCGCCTCTTTCGATCCGCTGCTTATGTTTGTGCTAGCCTTCTTAAGGCAAAACTTGTCTAACTTATGTCTGTACTCAGATATTATTTGCTTCCGCTGACTCGTGCTTGTCGAGCTTTGTATTCGAGCCCTCAAGGCCCCTGGCTTGTAATATGAAGCTGTATGACTTTAATTTTGTGTCCTTTGTTGTGTTGTGATATCAATCAGTGAGTCCCTAATCTTGGTCGTACGCATTGTGTGCATGATTAGCGTACGGACGAGAATGGGGGCGTCACAGTAGACAAAGAAAACTCAATCAACATTAATTAACCTCATCGTTTTATACTTATTGGCAACAATACAAAGACGTGTCTTGTCCCCTTCTGTCACTGGGATATAGACCACCGCCAGATTGAACCCACTACAACGCATCTCTCTCACTGAATAAATATCAATCTAGTTGGTCAAACTATTTCAATAGATCAGAGAGATTTACTAAGTTATGATAATCATGCAAATAAGAATCATAATAGAATTCAGATAAGGCTCAAATATTTAATCATGAATAATCTGAACATAAACCCACAATTCATCGGATCCCAACAAACGCATTGTACAAAGTGATTACATCGAATAGATCATCGCGAAGATGCGGTGAACTTTGTGTTAAAGATCAAGAGAGAGATAGAGAGAGAGAGAGAGAGAGAGAGAGATAGCCATATAGGTACTAACTACGGACCCGTAGGTCTATAGGGAACTACTCACACATCACCATGGGAACAACAAGGTTGATGAGAGGCCCTCCGTGATCAATCCCCCCTCTGGCAGGGCACCGAAACAGGGCTCCAGATGGGCACACGGCGGAATAGAGACTTGCAGCGGCAGAAAAAGTGTTTCGGGAGGCTCTCTAGCTTTTTTGGGGGGGGGGGGGTTATTGGAATTTATAGGCCAGAGAGGGGTGCCGGGAGACACCCGAGGGGGCCACCACATAATAGGGCACACCCACCCCCCTGGGCGCGCCCTGTTGTGTGGTGGCTCCCTTGTGGAGCCTCTGTCCTCCTCCCGAAGCTTCCAGGTTTGGGGAAATCATAAAAAAGTTTTGGGGAAATTGGACTTCGTTTGGTATTGTAAACCTGAGAAGTCAAAAACATGCAGAAAGCAACAACTCACACCGGGCACTGGGTTAATAGGTTAGTATTCAAAAATAATATGAATTGGTAAATAATCACCCAAAAAGCATCTTAGAATGATAATATTGTTGGAAATATGCCCTAGAGGCAATAATAAAATGGTTATTATTATATTTCCTTGTTCATGATAAATGTTTATTATCCATGCTATTATTGTATTGATTTGAAACTCAAATGCATGTGTGGATATATAGACAACAATGTGTCCCTAGTAAGCCTCTAATGGACTAGCTCATCAATCAAAGATGGCTGTGGTTTCCTAGCCATGGACAAGAGTTGTCATTTGATGATGAGATCATATCATTAGGAGAATGATGTGATGGACAAGACCCAAACTATGAACGAAGCATATGATCGCGTCAGTTTATTGCTATTGTTTTCTGCATGTCAAGTATGTGTTCCTATGACCATGAGATCATGTAACTCACTGACACCGGAGGAGTACCTTGTGTGTATTAAACATCACAACGTAACTGGGTGACTATAAAGATGCTCTACAGGTGTCTCCAAGGGTGCCTCTTGAGTTGGCATGGATCAAGACTGGGATTTGTTATTCCGTGTGACGGAGAGGTATCTCAGGGCCCACTCGGTAATACAACATCACAATGAGCCTTGCAAGCAAAGTGACTAAAGTGTTAGCCACGGGATCTTGTATTACGGAATGAGTAAAGAGACTTGCCGGTAACGAGATTGAACTAGGTATGGAGATACCGACGATCGAATCTCGGGCAAGTAACATACCGATAAACAAAGGGAACAACGTACAGGATTAACAGAATCCTTGACATAGAGGTTCAACCGATAAAGATCTTTGTAGTATATGTAGGAACCAATATGGGAATCCAGGTCCCGCTATTGGTTATTGACCGTAGAGGTGTCTCGGTCATGTCTACATAGTTCTCGAACACGCAGGATCTGCACACTTAACGTTCGGTGACGTTTCGGTATTATTGAGTTATGTATGTTGGTGACCGAAGGTTGTTCGGAGGCCCGGATGAGATCCCGGACGTCACGAGGAGCTCCGGAATAGTCCGGAGGTAAAGATTTATATAAAGGAAAGTGGTATTTGGGTTCTGGAAAAGTTTTGGGTATTTCCGGTAGTGTGCCGGGAGTGACGAATGGGTTCCGGGGGTCCACCGGGGGGGCACCCACCCCGGGGGGGAACATGGGCCCAAGAGGTGGCGCACCAGCCCCTGATGGGCTGGGCAGCCGACCCATGAGGGCCCATGCGCCCAAGAGGCAAAAGGTGGAAGGGTGGGAGGAGTCCATATTGGAGTAGGACTCCTCCCTAGCCCACCTCCTAGTTGGAGGTGGACTCCACCTGCTTGGCCGGCGGTCAAGGCCCTAGGGGAAACCCTAGGGTGCCTCCTCCCACCCCTTCCTCCTATATATAGTGGAGGTTTGAGGGAAGCCCAGCACCTGAAAAGCCACGTGCTGCCCTCTCCCCTCTAGATTAGTTCGATAGAGCTCGGCGAAGCCCTGCAGGATTAGTTCACCACCACCGCCACCACGTCGTTGTGCTGCCAGAGAACTCATCTACCTCTCCGCCCTCCCTTGCTGGATCAAGGAGGCGGAGATCGTCATCGAGCTATACGTGTGCTGAATGTGGAGGTGCCGTCCGTTCGGCGCTAGATCCTGATTGGATCACGGGACGGCTTGCGATTTGGATCGTGAAGACGTTCGACTATATCAACCGCGTTTCTTAACGCTTCCCGCTTAGCGATCTACAAGGGTATGTGGATCCGACCTCCCCTCTCATAGATGCTCATCTCCATGGATAGATCTTGTATGTCGTAGGAAATTTTTTGTTTCCCATGTAACGTTCCCCAACAGTGGTATCAGAGCTAGGTCTATGCGTAGATGAGATCACGAGTAGAACACAAAGGAGTTTGTGGGCGTTGATATTCAGATTGCTTCCCTCCTTAGTCTTTTCTTGATTCAGCGGTATTTGGGGGTGAAGCGGCTCGGACCAACCTTACTCGTCCACGTACGAGAGACCGGTTCCATCGACTGACATGTAACTTTGTAGCATAAGATTGCTGGCGGGTGTCTGTCTGTCCCACTTTAGTTGAATCGGATTCAACAGAGGCGGTCCTTGTAGAAGGTGAAATAGCAACTTGTATATCACCGTTGTGGTTTTGCGTAGGTAAGAACTGTTCTTGCTAGATACCCATAGCAGCCACGTAAAACATGCAACAACAAATTAGAGGACGTCTAACTTGTTTTTGCATGGTATGTTGTGATATGATATGGCCAGAAACATGATGAGATATATGTGATGTATGAGATGATCATGTTTTCTATAGATTATCACGACTTGCATGTCGATGAGTACGGCAACCGGCAGGAGCCATAGGGTTGTCTTTAATTTATTTTCGCCTTTTTGCTTTGCTTTATAGCTATGAGTTAGCAATAGTTGTAGAAGCAATAATTGGCGCGACAACCTCATGGAGACACGTTGATCAAGATGATGGAGATCATGGTGTCATGCCGGTGACGATGGAGATCATGTCGGTGCTTTCAAGATGGAGATCAAAATCACAAGATCATGGCCATATCATGTCACTTATGATTTGCATGTGATGTTAATCCTTTTATGCACCTAGTTTTGCTTAGGACGATGGTAGCATTATAAGGTGATCCCTCACTAAAATTTCAAGATAAAATTGTGTTCTCCCCGAGTGTGCATCGTTGCGAAAGTTCGTCGTTTCGAGACACCACGTGATGATCGGGTGTGATAGACTCTACGTTCACATACAACGGGTGCAAGCCAGTGTTGCACATGCGGAACACTCGGGTTAAACTTGATGAGCCTAGCATGTACAGACATGGCCTCGGAACACAAGAGATCGAAAGGTCGAACATGAATCATATAGTAGATATGATCAACATGGAGATGTTCACCATTGAAACCACCTCATCTCACGTGATGATCGGACTTGGGTTGGTGAATTTGGATCATGTAGCACTCAGATGACCAGAGGGATGTCAATTTGAGTGGGAGTTTTTAAGTAATATGATTAACTAAACACATTATCTTGAACAATAGTCTAAGTTGTCTTTGTTGGGGAACGTTGCATGGGAAACAAAAATTTTCCTACGCACACACAAGATCTATCCATGGTGATGAGCATCTACGAGAGGGAGAGTGAATCTACATACCCTTGTAGATCGCTAAGCGGAAGCGTTAAGAAACGCGGTTGATGTAGTCGAACGTCTCCGCGATCCAAATCGCAAGTCGTCCCTCGATCTGATCACGAACTACGAGGTTCGATAGTAACTTGATCCGAAGCTTCATGATCATCATCATTAACTTCCCCTTCAGCTGATGTAGGCTCTACAGAAACATCTTTCTGCGCTGCGCTACTTTCAGGTTGAAGTAAAGGTTCAACAACTTCATCAAGTTCTATCTTCCTCCCACTCAATTCTTTCGAGAGAAACTCTTTCTCAAGAAATGTTCCGTTTTTAGCGACAAACACTTTGCCTTCGGATCTGAGGTAGAAGGTATACCCAACTGTCTCTTTTGGGTATCCTATGAAGACGCATTTCTCCGCTTTGGGTTCCAGCTTTTCAGGCTGAAGCTTTTTGACATAAGCATCACATCCCCAAACTTTAAGAAACGACAGCTTTGGCTTCTTGCCAAACCAAAGTTCATATGGCGTCGTCTCAACGGATTTCGATGATGCCCTATTTAAAGTGAATGCAGCTGTCTCTAATGCATAACCCCAAAACGATAGTGGCAAATCGGCAAGAGACATCATAGATCGCACCATATCCAATAAGGTTCGATTACGACGTTCGGACACACCATTACGCTGTGGTGTTCCAGGCGGTGTCAATTGTGAAACAATTCCACACTGTTTTAAGTGACTGCCAAACTCATAACTCAGATATTCTCCTCCTCGATCAGATCGTAGGAATTTAATCTTCTTGTCACGATGATTCTCAACTTCACTCTGAAATTGTTTGAACTTTTCAAATGTTTCAGACTTGTGTTTCATTAAGTAAATATACCCATATCTACTTAAGTCGTCAGTGAAGGTGAGAAAGTAACGATAACCACCGCGCGCCTCAGTACTCATCGGACCGCACACATCAGTATGTATGATTTCCAACAAGTCACTTGCCCGTTCCATTGTTCCAGAGAACGGCGTTTTAGTCATCTTGCCCATGAGGCATGGCTCACATGTGTCAAGTGATTCAAAATCAAGTGACTCCAAAAGTCCATCAGCATGGAGCTTCCTCATGCGTTTTACGCCAATATGACCTAAACGGCAGTGCCACAAGAAAGTGGTATTATCATTATCAATTCTACATCTTTTGGCATCAATGTTATGAACATGTGTATTATTACTATCGAGATTTAATAAGAATAAACCCCTCACATCGGGTGCATGACCATAAAAGATATTACACATATAAATAGAACAACCATTATTCTCTGATTTAAATGAGTAACCGTCTCGCAATAAACAAGATCCAGATATAATGTTCATGCTTAACGCAGGCACTAAATAACAATTATTCAGGTTCATCACTAATCCCGATGGTAATCGAAGAGCGAGCGTGCCGACGGCGATCACATCAACCTTGGAACCATTTCCCACGCGCATCGTCACTTCGTCCTTTGCCAGCCTCCGTCTATTCCGCAGTTCCTGTTTTGAGTTGCAAATATGAGCAACTGCACCGGTATCAAATACCCAGGCACTACAACGAGAGTTGGTAAGGTACACATCAATAACATGTATATCATATATACCTTGTTTGTTGTTGGCCGCCTTCTTGTCAGCCAAATACTTGGGGCAGTTCCGCTTCCAGCAATGAAAGCACACAGTTTCTGGTTTGGGTCCAGCCTTGGGTTTCTTCACGAGAGGAGCAACTGCTTTGCCACTCTTCTTGGAGTTACCCTTCTTACCCTTGCCATTTTTCTTGAAACTAGTGGTTTTATTGACCATCAACACTTGTTGCTCCTTCTGAATTTCATACTCAGCGGCTTTCAGCATCGCAAACAGCTCGGCGACTGACTTGTTCATCCCGTGCATGTTATAGTTCAACACGAAGCTCTTGTAGCTAGGTGGCAATGATTGAAGAACTCTGTCAGTGAAAGCCTCTGGCGGAAGGGGCATCCCCAATTCAGCCAGATGGGTGGAGTACCCAGACATTCTGAGTACATGATCACTGATAGACCCGTTCTCCTCCATCTTGCAAGCATAGAACTTATCGGAGATCTCATATCTCTCGATCCGGGCATTCTTCTGAAAGATAAACTTCAACTCCTGGAACATCTCATATGCTCCATGACGTTCAAAACATCTTTGAAGTCCCGGTTCTAAGCCATACAATATTGCACATTGAACTATTGAGTAATCTTCAGAACGAGCCTGCCAGGCGTTCACAACGTCTAGAGACTCAACTGGAGCGGGTGGATCACCAAGCGGTGCATCAAGGACATAAGCCTTCTGGGAAGCCGTAAGGATAATCCTTAGATTACGGGCCCAGTCCACAAAGTTACTTCCATCATCTTTCAACTTAGCTTTCTCTAGGAACGCATTAAATTCAGGGGTGCTACTGCGTGAGCCATGATCTACAACATAAATATAGAAAAGACAACTTAGACTATTGTTCTAGATAATGAGTTTAGTTAATCATATTACTTAAAAACTCCCACTCAAATTGACATCCCTCCGATCATTTGAGTGTAACATGATCCAAATCCACCAACTCAAGTCCGATCATCACGTGAGTTGAGGTGGTTTCAATGGTGAACATCCTCATGTTGATCATATCTACTATATGACTCATGTTCGACCTTTCGGTCTCTTGTGTTCCGAGGCCATGTCTGTACATGCTAGGCTCGTCAAGTTTAACCCGGGTGTTCCGCGCGTGCAACATGGCTTACACCCGTTGTATGTGAACGTAGAGTCTATCACACCCGATCATCACGGCGTGTCTCGAAACGACGAACTTTCGCAACGGTGCACACTCGGGGAGAACACAATTTATCTTGAAATTTAAGTGAGGGATCACCTTATAATGCTACCGTCGTCCTAAGCAAAATAAGATGCATAAAAGGATTAACATCACATGCAATTCATAAGTGACATGATATGGCCATGAACTTGTGCTTTTGATCTCCATCTCCAAAGCACCGGCATGATCTCCATCGTCACCGGCATAACACCATGATCTCCATCATCTTGATCTCCATCAACGTGTCGCCATGAGGTTGTCGCGCCGACTGTTGCTTCCACGACTATTGCTAACTCATAGCGATAAAGTAAAGCAAAACGGCGAAAATAATTAAAGACAACTCTATGGCTCCTGCCAGTTGCCGTACTCATCGACATGCAAGTCGTGATATTCTATACAACACATGATCATCTCATACATCACATATATCTCCACGAAACATGATGAGATATATGTGATATGATATGGCCAGAAACATGATGAGATATATGTGATGTATGAGATGATCATGTTTTCTATAGATTATCACGACTTGCATGTCGATGAGTACGGCAACCGGCAGGAGCCATAGGGTTGTCTTTAATTTATTTTCGCCTTTTTGCTTTGCTTTATCGCTATGAGTTAGCAATAGTTGTAGAAGCAATAATTGGCGCGACAACCTCATGGAGACACGTTGATCAAGATGATGGAGATCATGGTGTCATGCCGGTGACGATGGAGATCATGTCGGTGCTTTCAAGATGGAGATCAAAATCACAAGATCATGGCCATATCATGTCACTTATGATTTGCATGTGATGTTAATCCTTTTATGCACCTTGTTTTGCTTAGGACGATGGTAGCATTATAAGGTGATCCCTCACTAAAATTTCAAGATAAAATTGTGTTCTCCCCGAGTGTGCATCGTTGCGAAAGTTCGTCATTTCGAGACACCACGTGATGATCGGGTGTGATAGACTCTACGTTCACATACAACGGGTGCAAGCCAGTGTTGCACATGCGGAACACTCGGGTTAAACTTGATGAGCCTAGCATGTACAGACATGGCCTCGGAACACAAGAGACCGAAAGGTCGAACATGAATCATATAGTAGATATGATCAACATGGAGATGTTCACCATTGAAACCACCTCATCTCACGTGATGATCGGACTTGGGTTGGTGAATTTGGATCATGTAGCACTCAGATGACCAGAGGGATGTCAATTTGAGTGGGAGTTTTTAAGTAATATGATTAACTAAACTCATTATCTTGAACAATAGTCTAAGTTGTCTTTGTTGGGGAACGTTGCATGAGAAACAAAAATTTTCCTACGCACACACAAGATCTATCCATGGTGATGAGCATCTACGAGAGGGAGAGTGAATCTACATACCCTTGTAGATCGCTAAGCGGAAGCGTTAAGAAACGCGGTTGATGTAGTCAAACGTCTCCGCGATCCAAATCGCAAGTCGTCCCTCGATCCGATCACGAACTAGTGCCGAACGGACGGCACCTCCGCGTTCAACACACGTACGGCTTGATGACGCCTTCACCTCCTCGATCCAGCGAGCGATGGTGAAGTAGTAGATGAGTTCCGGCAGCACGACGGCGTGGTGATGGTGGTGAGGAACAATCTCTACAGGGCTTCGCCAAGCACTACGGAGATTATGACGGGAGAACTAGAGGGTTAGGGTTGCCGACACACAGCTTGGGAAATCTTGATGTTTCGCGTGTGCTAGCCCTGCCCCTCTATTTATATGTTGAGCCTTGGGGTCTAAACTTGGAGTAAAAGGCTCCTCCAGGTCGGTTTTGCCCGCACAAGGTCGGTTTGGCCCGCAGGGAAAGAGTCCAACTCGGATCCCTGCAGTACCGCGCACAAGCGGTAGTACCGCTCACAAGCGGTAGTACCGCTTGAGCGGTAGTACCGCTATCACACAAGCGGTAGTACCGCTTATGCGGTAGTACCGCTTCACACAAGCGGTAGTACCGCTTACGCGGTAGTACTGCCTTACCAGCGGTAGTACCGCTTAAGGCAGCAGCAAAACTTCCTTTTGCACTTTCCAATACCTCGTGGGCTTTATCCCTTTGGCTCATATAAAGTGTTGCTGCACCCGAACACTTCGGTAAACATCCGGAACCTCTTCCGGTGAATTCCGGAACCCTTCCGGAAACCAAAACACTATTATCACATATATCAATCTTTACCTCCGGACTCTTCCAGAGATCCTCGTCATGTCCGGGATCTTATCCGGGACTCCGAACAACCTTCGGTCACCAACAAAATAACTCAACTATACTAATCGTCACCAAACGTTAAGTGTGTAGACCCTGCGGGTTCGAGAACTATGTAGACATGACCGAGACACTTCTACGATCAATAACCAATAGCGGGACCTGGATGCCCATATTGGCTCCTACATATTCTACGAAGATCTTCATCGGTCGAACCTCTATGTCAAGGATTCAGTTAATCCCGTATACTGTTCCCTTTGTTCTTCGGTATGTTACTTGCCCGAGATTCGATCGTCGGTATCTCTATACCTAGTTCAATCTCGTTACCGGCAAGTCTCTTTACTCGTTCCGTAATACAAGATCACGTGGCTAACACTTTAGTCACATTGTTTGCAAGGCTCATTGTGATGTTGTATTACCGAGTGGGCCCTGAGATACCTCTCCGTCATACGGAGTAACAAATCCCAGTCTTGATCCATGCCAACCCAACAGACACCCTCGGAGATACCTGTAGAGCACCTTTATAGTCACCCAGTTACGTTGTGACATTTGATACACACAAGGTACTCCTCCGATGTCAGGGAGTTGCATGATCTCATGGTCATAGGAACAGATACTTGACATGTAGAAAACAATAGCAATAAACTGACACGATCATATGCTACGTTCGTGGTTTGGGTCTTGTCCATCACATCATTCTCCTAATGATGTGATCCCGTTATCAAATGACATCTTATGTCAATGGCTAGGAAACCTTAACCATCTTTGATCAACGAGCTAGTCAACTAGAGGCTTACTAGGGACACAGTGTTGTCTATGTACCCACACATGTATTTGAGTTTCCAATCAATACAATTATAGCATGGATAATAAACGATTATCATGAACAAGGAAATATAATAATAACCAATTTATTATTGCCTCTAGGGCATATTTCCAATAGTCTTTGCAAATTATATGTTGTAGATCAATGGCTCGCGCAGTAGTTCCTCTGAATTTCAATGCGTTCCTAGAGAAAGTTAAGCTGAAAGATGATGGAAGTAACTTTGTAGACTGGGCCCGTAATCTGAGGATTATCCTCATGGCTTCCCAAAAGGCTTATGTCCTTGATGCACCGCTCGGTGAGCCTCCGCTCCAGTGTCGTCTCCAGATGTTGCGAACACCTGGCAGTCGCGTTCGGATGATTACTCAATAGTTCAATGTGCTATGATGTATGGCTGAGAGCCGGGACTTCAAAGGCGTTTTGAACGTCATGGAGCATATGAGATGTTCCAGGAGTTGAAGTTTATCTTTGAGAAGAATGCCCGGATCGAGAGGTATGAGACCTCCGATAAATTCTATGCTTGCAAAATGGAGGAGAACGGGTCTGTTAGTGAACACATACTCAGAATGTCTGGGTATTCCAACCGTCTGGCTGAGTTGGGAATTGCCCTCCCGCCGGAGGCGATCACTGATAGAGTTCTTCAATCACTGCCACCTAGCTACAAGAGCTTTGTGTTGAAATATAACATGCAAGGGATGAACAAGTCAGTCGCCGAGCTGTTTGCGATGCTGAAAGTCGCTGAGTCTAAAATCCAGAAGGAGCATCAAGTGTTGATGGTCAATAAAACCACTAGTTTCAAGAAAATGGCAAGGGCAGGAAGGGTAACTCCAAGAAGAGTGGCAAAGCAGTTGCCCCTCCCGTGAAGAAACCCAAGGCTGGACCCAAGCCAGAAACTGAGTGCTTTCATTGCAAGGGTACTGGCCACTGGAAGCGGAACTGCCCCAAGTATCTGGCCGACAAGAAGGCGGCCAACACCAAACAAGGTATATATGATATACTCCCTCCATCCCAAAATAAGTGTCGTTGCCTTAGTATTATATTTGTACTAACTTAGTACTAAAATTTCGACACTTATTTTGGGACGGAGGGAGTACATGTTATCGATGTGTACCTTACCAACTCTCGTTGTAGTGCCTGGGTATTTGATACCGGTTCGGTTGTTCACATTTGCAACTCAAAACAGGAACTGTGGAATAGACGGAGGCTGGCAAAGGACGAAGTGACGATGCGCGTGGGAAATGGTTCCAAGGTTGATGTGATCGCCGTCGGCACGCTCGCTCTTCGATTACCATCGGGATTAGTGATGAACCTGAATAATTGTTATTTAGTGTTTGCGTTAAGCACGAACATTATATCTGGATCTTGTTTATTGCAAGACGGTTACTCATTTAAGTCAGAGAATAATGGTTGTTCTATTTATATGAGTAATATCTTTTATGGTCATGCACCCAATGTGAGGGGTTTATTCTTATTGAATCTCGATAGTGATGATACACATGTTCATAACATTGATGCCAAAAGATGTAGAGTTGATAATGATAGCACCACTTTCTTGTGGCACTGCCGCTTATGTCATATTGGTGTAAAACGCATGAAGAAACTCCATGCTGATGGACTTTTGGAGTCACTTGATTTTGAATCACTTGACACATGTGAACCATGCCTCGTGGGCAAGATGACTAAGACCCCATTCTCTGGAACAATGGAACGGGCAAGTGACTTATTGGAAATCATACATACTGATGTGTACGGTCCGATGAGCATTGAGGCGCGCGGTGGATATCATTATTTTCTCACCTTCACCTATGACTTAAGTAGATATGGATATATTTACTTAATGAAACATAAGTTTGAAACGTTTGAAAAGTTCAAGCAATTTCAGAGTGAAGTTGAGAATCATCGTAATAAGAAGATTAATGTGACACCCTGATTTTTGCAACTTTTTCTTTTCAAAAACATTTGGGTTTTATTTGCAATTCAGTTGGTTTTCAAAACCCTTTCAGTTGAATTGACCTATGACTTGATGAATTTTTTCTTCAAGCATCTCAAAACCTTTATCATCTTGATTTAACCCTTCATGCCTCTCTTGGATAATTTTTCACTATTTTATCTTTTCTCTAAAATCATTTTCTTAATTTGGGAATTTAGGTCATCACTATGGGTTGTGAAGCAACCTATAGTTTGGTTGGTCAAATAATTCCCAAACTTTTTCCCCATCTTCCCATCATCATAGGATTCCATATTCTCCAAAAATATTTTATTGCCCAATGGGAAATTTTGGCCAGAATAATTATTTTGTTTCTGACCAGAATCTCCCCATTGTGAAGCAACCCTATTGTTTCTATTCCAGAAAATTCCCAATAAATTCCTCAAGCTCCTAGGCATTCTATCTTGCCTCAATCTCCAAAAATATCATCTTGACCAGTACAACTTTTGAGCAGCAAGGCTCTAGTAAGTTTCTGCATTTCTGAAACCTCTGTGAAGGAAGTGCTAGCAAGAGATGCCTAATTGCTTTGAAATTTTTATGGCATCTGCTATGCACCAAATGACCTCTCTCCACCAGGTTTCATCATTTGCAGAGCAACCAGCTGAGTGCCACAAGCTCATTTGTGTTCTGACCAGAATGATAGTTTCCAAAGGAACCCCATCCATTTCTTTCTCAAATCCTCTCAAAATTTGCCAGACCATAGTCCTTCCAACCTAGAAGACCCCAGACAACTCACTTGGCTTGTAGCAGAACTCATTTTTCTTCCAGATCCTCCCCAAGTTTCTGACCAGAAAATGTAGTTGATGCTACCCTTCAGCTCAGTGGGTTTCAGGCCAAACCAGTGGCACGATGGGACTCCTCGACCCAGGGTCGATGCACCAGACACGATTTGGCAGGCTGGTTCACGCCATGTGTGCCAATGCACGCGGTGACCACACGGCCAACCCTGCCAAACGCGCGCTCTGAGCACCGCCAGGCTCGGGTCTCGTCGGAGGCCGACGGCCGCGTAGCTGTGCGTTGTCCGCTCGTGCCGACGACCTCTCCCTCGTCCACGTGGCCACTCCAGGGTCTTCTTCCTCCTCCCAGAGCCTTCCCCCTCGCCGGAATCGCGCCCGCCGGATACGGCCACCGTGCGCCACGAGCGGCACAGTGGCAGTACGGCAGCTGCGCTGGCTGTATTCTTCCCATTGAGCCGTCGCCTCCCGCATTAACTCTCTGCTCTCCTCCATCACTTCAACTTGCTCCGCGACGGCCAGCTCATCCCCAGCTCCGGTAGCTTCTCCCCGCGGCGCTATCCAGATCGGGCACCGCCGCCCCGCCTATAAATAGCCATGGACAGCCCTCCTGAGCTCGCCACCTCCCCTAGCCAACATCCAATCGAGCCCTAGAAGCGAGCCAAGGCCGAGAGGCCCTCTGGCCTCGAGCTTTGCCCGGTGACCCGCCGCCACCCGAAGCTGCTTCCGCCGGAGAGGAGGAAGACAACCTCGTCAGGCCGCCTCTGGAGACGCTGCGGGTACGTGCAGGTCCGCCCCCGTGTGCTCTTTCCATTCCCGTAGTCGCCGGACCCCATCGCCCCCTCCATCACCGGCGACCATCGCCGGAGCACCGCCCTCTCTCTGCTCTCTCTCTCCCTCCTTCTGTTTTAAATAGAGCCGACCCCACCCGTCAGTGGGTCAGCCGCGCCCGAAGCGGTATGCTAGTGGAGGCGTACTCAGGCTTTACGCCTTCGACGTGGCCGGCTCTGGTTTTTCTGGAATTCCAGTTTTATTTAATTTAAAAACAGATTTTTGACCCAACTTTGACCATCAATAACTTTTTATCTATTAGCTCAATTCAATTGATTCTTTTTGCATTAGGTTTGTATTGAACCCCTTTATTTTCTGACCAACTTTGGTATTTTTCCAATACTCACAGAATTTCTGTTTTAGAAAAATGTGTTATGTGACATTTTCTTTTATCGTTTTAAAATACTTTCAGAAGGGAATTCTTGTGGTTTTGAAGATCAGGAGTTTGTGGACAACTCAACAGAGCAAGGCAAGCCATGATACCCATTTCATGCATGCATTTCCATAGCATTGCATTTTTATATGCATTCGTTTAATTTAATTGATATAGTTAATTCATGGTAATAATTACATACTCAAGAATTGTGTTGAACCACTATTGTTGTCAAATGAACTTAGTGGTTGATCTTGAGTCACTTGTCCGGGCATACTCGTGCAACCACATTTGCCGGTATGGGACGGCCCTGACCGGGCCCGACCGCGTGACCTTTCACCGGTACCTCCAAAGAGGGAGGGTTATGCACGCACGCTATCCTGATCAGGTAGGCGGTGATAATCCTGTGAGCCCAGTTGATAGTTGAGTTTGTGCCGGCGTCCCCGTTTGGGACAGTAGGCCCCGTTTGGGTCGACATAGTTTGGGCCACGACGGTGGCAGGTGTCATGAGGACACAGGGGCCACCCAAGGCTGACCTTCGGGGGAGGAAGAGTGCCGGTGGTACGATGAAAGAGTCACGGGTCAGGCAGGTTTTCTTGAAGCAACGCTGGTCCACCCGAGTGGGATCACGAGGCCAGGTGCTTCATGGTGTGGGTAAAGTGCGCAACCTCTGCAGAGTGTCAAATCTATTCGAATAGCCGCGTTCACGGTAATGGACAGCCCGTCCAGACCTCAGTAGATGGTCAACCGTAATAGTGATGTTAATGATGGAAGAACTCATCTTGTGTTTGGAGGTACTCACTGGGTATGAGTATTCCGAGGGTTGTGAGACAACCCGGAGAAGAGTAAGTTGATGATCAGTGCAGTAAGTAAATTACCTTGATGATAACATGTTGATTGCTATGCTATTGTTTGCTGCATTACTTGGTTGTCGTGAGCTTGCGAGTACATTCAAAGTACTCACCTGGCGTATCATGCCAGATGCAGGAGAATCCGAGGACGGAGGTCCTGAAGGTGCTGGCTATGCTAACTAGGATGTGTCCACAGCAGTGTCCCTGTGGATGGAGTTGCGCTATGTTCCGCTACGCAGTAGAAGTACTTAGTATTCCAAGGCCCTGCTATGTGGCATAAATAATGTAGATACTGTCATAGCACCAAGGGTGCCTTTGGCCTCGTCACTATTGTAAGATATGCGCTTGTACCCGACTCCTATCAATAAAGTTCAGTTCTGTTCTGTACCAAGTTGTTGTGTGTTTCCAGAAGACATGATCTCTGGGTTGGAAACACTGGTAATCCGGTTCTCTGAGCCGGGGTGCCACAACGCTTGGTATCAGAGCCAGGCTGACTGTAGGACACCCTAGTTAGCCAGCGCTAGCACCACGATTAGTATAGGATCCTGAGTGTGCATTTGATTGCTACATTTGGTTGCTGCATGGCATGCATCATAATTCATTATTCTTCTCACGGTGGTCTTGTGAGTGTAGATGGCACCGGTTCCATTCCATTATCAGTTTGAGCCTGCACCATCCACCTTTCCAGTACTGCTCCGGAACGTCTGGCTTCGACTGTACCCTCACGGTGAAGAGCCAGTGTACCAGGTGTTTCGGGAGCAGCTTGCTGAGTCGGTGTACGAGTACCATGCAGAGGCTTTCATGATCGCGAGCTCGGACCTTGGTTGCTACTCTCGCTCTACCAAGGACGGGACGGCTTCCACCCCGGAGTTGGCGATTGAGTTTGCCGCAATGGAGGCTCTCACTGACTTGCGCTTCCACGAGGTTGAGATGCAGACTCATCCAGGTTTCCTCTATTATCCCACCCTGTCGCCTATGACAGGGCGAGTCATTTTCGTTCCTGTTGACCCGGCATGTGACCGTGCGACTGTTGTGTTGTCTCGCTATCTGAACCCCAGCTATCGTACGATCATATCCCTGGCTGAGGAGCTGTCTCGTGTCTTGGCGGCGCTTGCAGCCGTGACCCCAGTGCCACCTCCACCTCAGCCTACCCATCCACCCATATATCCACCACCAGTTCCACCTCCACCCAGATTTGAGGCTCCTTCTACCTCCTCTGTGCCACCAGGCTTTCCATCTGGTAGCCGTCGTGAGACCCCGGCTGAGTGGGCCTCACTCCTTGCCACTCCAGCTGCTCCGATGCTGAGGCGTCGTGTTCCTTCTACCCCAGAAGGAGAACCGTCCTAGCAGCGTCATCGTGTTTCCTTTGATCCGAAGGATGAGATTCACATTATCAGCTCTGACTCCGACTCAGGATCAGATGACGAGGAGTCTGTGGTTTGGCAGTGTTCGTGCCATCAGCGCCATTAGAGTGGAGGCTTGAGTTGTTGAGCATGCATCTTTGCATATGTAAACTGCCGTATGAGCAGTTTAGCCATGATATTCCTCTACTAGCTTGCCATGTATGATGTTGGGTTATCTTGTATAATTATGTGGTTTGCTTTATTCGCCTTTTTCACGTATTTTCTTTCTGGTGTCATATAACTGTGTTTCCCTTATGGATGTTACTCATCAATTCGGTATGTTGCAATGGGAACAAAATTTAGGATGAAGAGAAGTTGTAGCCAAGGTGGCGATGGACCCTCCGTTCGTCGATCCGCCAGACAAGCAGGTCAACCACCAGAAGATTTACCACCCCCACCACCTCAAGCACCTACTATTGATCAGATCATGAGAATGTTTGAGGAAAAGAGAAACCAGGATCTTATGGAATTCTTGAAGAGCATGCAGGTTATGGTACGTCAGAACCACAATCATAATGGATCACATTCCCGGTTGTCTGACTTCCAGCGCACAAAGCCACCCAACTTTGGTCAAGCTGTGGATCCGATAGAAGCAGATGATTGGCTAAGGACCATAGAGAAGAAGCTGGAAATAGCCCGTTGTGAGGATTCAGACAAGGTTCCATTTGCCACTCATTACCTGGAAGGGCCAGCAGCCCTATGGTGGGATAACACAAAGGCAACCTGGTCCTCTGAAGAAGAAATTACTTGGGAGAAATTTAAAGAGTTATTTCGCAAATATCATATTCCTACCGGCATCATGAAGGTGAAGCAAAGGGAGTTCCTTGCTTTGACACAAGGAAGCATGTCGGTAGCAGAGTACCTTAACAAGTTCAACAATCTGTCACGGTACTCTACTTATGATGTGGCCACCGAAGAGAGAAAGATAGATCGGTTCCTAGGAGGACTGAATCACTCCCTCCGTTGCCAGCTATGCATGCTAGACTTTCCTGACTTTCAGACACTGGTGAACAAGGCCTTCATAGCCGAAAGGGAGCACAAGTCCGAACAAGACAACCAGAAGCAGAAGTTTGAGCCTAAGAAGGACAACCGTGAGCCGTTTACTCAGAAGCCACGTATATGGCAGCCAGGCACATCCGAGTATAAGCCTACATGGAGCAACGGCAGCAATAATAACAAGACAGTGAGCCAGACCAAGATCTTCGGTAAACAGCCCGTGATAGAAGACTGCCGCCGCAACAATACCTGCTTCACTTGCGGCCAGAGTGGACACTATTCCAAACAGTGCCCCGCCAACAACGGGAAGTCATCCGCCGATGTCAAGCCGCAGGTCAACACTATTGGACGTCGCCCCAATCCTAATTTCTGCCATGGACGCGTCCACCATATCTCCGCTGAGGAAGCCTGCAAAGCTCCAGAAGTAGTCCTTGGTATGTTTTCTATTAACGACATACCTGCAGTAATTTTATTTGATTCCGGGGCTTCCCACTCATTTATTTCGCGGAGTTTTGCCACCTTGCATAAATTTTCCCCGTCGCTTTTGGACAAAATCATGGTGGTACAATCCCCTGGCTCTCTGCTCAGAACAAATTTCATCTATAGAGATCTGGAAATTTCAATACATGGAATTAAGTTTCCAGCTGCACTCATTGCCATTGAATCTTCGGGATTGGACATAATCCTGGGAATGGACTGGCTGACACCCCACCAGGTGTGCAATAATTGCGCCAACAGGACAGTAACACTGGTTAACCCAGCAGGACAAACTGTCCAATTCCTTGCCAGCACGATGAGAACAAGGAAGGGAATGGCATACCAAACTACCGCCACGGATATGAACTTGATTCCGGTAGTTTGCGAATTTCCGGATGTATTTCCTGAAGAATTACCCGGAATGCCCCCTGACCGGGAGTTGGAATTTGCAATCGAAGTGGTTCCCGGCACCGCCCCAATTTACAAGAAATACTATCGAATGCCAGGACCAGAATTGGCAGAATTCAAGAAGCAACTGGATGAATTGCTGCAAAAAGGGTATATTCGCCCAAGCATCTCACCATGGGGATCACCAGTGCTCTTCGTTAAGAAGAAGGATGGAAGTCTACGTATGTTCGTAGACTATCGTCAGCTAAACGAGGTCACTATCAAGAATAAGTACCCGCTCCCTCGTATTGATGACTTATTTGACCAGCTGAATGGAGCCCGGGTATTCTCCAAGATCGACCTCCGAACCGGATATCATCAGCTAAAAATCAGGAAAGAGGACATTCCCAAGACAACGTTCACCACCCGATATGGCCTGTATGAATTTACGGTCATGTCATTTGGATTGACGAATGCTCCAGCCTACTTCATGAGCATGATGAACAAAGTCTTCATGGACTTCCTAGATAAATTTGTGGTGGTGTTCATCGATGATATCCTGATATATTCCAAGGACGAAGAAGAGCATAAGCTGCATCTCCGAGCTGTCCTGGAAAGGTTGAGAGACCACCGCCTGTATGCCAAATTTAGCAAGTGTGAATTTTGGCTAAATGAGGTGGGATTTTTGGGGCACATTCTGTCAGAACAAGGGGTAGCCGTCGACCCTAGCAAGGTCACTGCGGTATTAAATTGGAAGACACCAGCCACGGTGACCGAAGTCCGTAGCTTCCTGGGATTGGCAGGCTATTATCGACGTTTCATCGAAGGCTTCTCTAAGATAGCCAAGCCCTTGACGGAACTACTCAAGAAGAATCAGAGGTTTGTTTGGACGGCGGAATGTGACAGCAGTTTCCTAGAATTAAAGACCAGGCTTACTACAACACCTGTCCTAGTCCTTCCAGACATACACAAGAGTTTTGACATCTACTGCGATGCTTCTAGACGTGGAATCGGTTGCGTATTAATGCAAGAAGGGAAGGTTGTAGCCTATGCATCTAGACAGCTACGACCTCATGAGGAGAATTACCCCACGCATGATTTGGAATTAGCAGCCGTAGTGCATGCCCTGAAGATTTGGAGGCATTATCTCATTGGACAACGCTGTGAAATATACACGGACCATAAGAGTCTCAAGTATATTTTCACCCAACCTGACCTGAATCTCAGGCAACGAAGATGGCTTGAGCTAGTCAAAGACTATGACCATTGGGATGAACTATCATCCGGGGAAAGCTAACGTGGTCGCAGACGCTCTCAGTAGAAAGCAAAGCACCGTGAACGCACTCATGGGAAGTATGCATCCAAGGCTACAAGAAGAGTTCGCTGAGCTCAACATGGTGCTATGCGGCCCAATTACCTCGGACACGTTGGAAATCACTCCCACTCTTATGGAGGAAATTAAGAAGGCCCAAGAGCCAGATGAAGAAATCAAGAAGATCAAGGAGTTGATTCCAAAAGGAAAAGCCAAGTCCTTCCACGTGGATGATCAGGGCACCGTATGGTTCGAGAAGCGGATATGCGTGCCTGATCAGGATAATCTGAGGCGGCAAATACTCCAAGAAGCTCATGAGTCCTCATATTCCATCCACCTGGGAGGAACAAAAATGTATCAGGATCTGAGGGAGACATTTTGGTGACCAGGAATGCGAAGAGATATAGCATACTATGTCGCCTGCTGTGATGTTTGCAACAAGGTTAAGGCGGAACACCAGAAACCCGCTGGGCTATACAACCCTTACCAGTACCCCAGTGGAAGTGGGACGACATATGCATGGACTTTATTGTTGGACTACCTAAGTCAACAAGAGGTAACGATGCTATTTGGGTCATTGTGGACACACTCACGAAAGTGGCCCACTTTATTCCAGTAAAGACCACTTTCAACGCAAATCAGCTGGCACAGCTCTACATGTCCCGGATAGTTAGCCTCCATGGAGTCCCTAAGTCCATCACTTCACACAGAGGTTCCCTATTCACCTCAGCATTCTGGCTGCGTCTACACCAAGCCTTGGGAACCATGCTGAAGCATAGCACGGCATACCACCCGCAGACCGACGGGCAGACAGAAAGGGTGAACCAGATACTGGAGGATATGCTTCGATCATGTGCTCTCACCCATGGACCCAAGTGGGAAGACAGTCTACCTTATGCGGAATTCTCATATAACAACAGCTACCAGTCAAGTCTGAAGATGTCACCGTTTGAAGCATTATACGGACGAAAGTGCTGCACCCCATTGAACTGGTCTCAGACAGGGGATAGTCGAATCTTTGGTACAGACTTGATGCTCGAGGCTGAGAAGCAAGTCCAGGATATCCAGGAACGTCTTCGAGCAGCCAAGTCCTGCCAGAAGAGTTACTATGATCCAAAGCACCGGGAAGTGACCTTTGAACCCGGAGAATATGCGTACCTCCGAGTAACCCCCATGAAGGGCGTGAAGAGATTCCATACTCGGGGAAAGCTTGCACCAAGATATATCGGCCCATTTCCAGTGATTGCTAGAAGAGGCAGAGTGGCATGTCAGTTGGAATTACCAGCAGAATTGTCAGAAGTGCACGATGTTTTTCATATATCACAGCTAAGGAAGTGCATTGCACCACCGATCAAGCAAGCGGACATGAGTGAGTTGGAATTGGCTAAAGACCTGACCTACGAAGAGAAACCTGTCAGGATCCTGGATGAAATGGAAAGAACCACCAGGAGTAAAGTAATCAGATTTTACAAGGTGTTATGGGGGCACCATATAGAGGAAGAGGCTACACGGGAAAGAGAAGACTTCCTAAGATCTACATATCCGTACTTGTTCCCTGAGCAACCGAATCTCGAGGACGAGATTCATCCTAAGGGGGGTAGGTTTGTGACACCCTGATTTTTGCAACTTTTTCTTTTCAAAAACATTTGGGTTTTATTTGCAATTCAGTTGGTTTTCAAAACCCTTTCAGTTGAATTGACCTATGACTTGATGAATTTTTTCTTCAAGCATCTCAAAACCTTTATCATCTTGATCTAACCCTTCATACCTCTCTTGGATAATTTTTCACTATTTTATCTTTTCTCTAAAATCATTTTCTTAATTTGGGAATTTAGGTCATCACTATGGGTTGTGAAGCAACCTATAGTTTGGTTGGTCAAATAATTCCCAAACTTTTTCCCCATCTTCCCATCATCATAGGATTCCATATTCTCCAAAAATATTTTATTGCCCAATGGGAAATTTTGGCCAAAATAATTATTTTGTTTCTGACCAGAATCTGCCCATTGTGAAGCAACCCTATTGTTTCTATTCCAGAAAATTCCCAATAAATTCCTCAAGCTCCTAGGCATTCTATCTTGCCTCAATCTCCAAAAATATCATCTTGGCCAGTACAAATTTTGAGCAGCAAGGCTCTAGTAAGTTTCTGCATTTCTGAAACCTCTGTGAAGGAAGTGCTAGCTAGAGATGCCTAATTGCTTTGAAATTTTTATGGCATCTACTATGCACCAAATGACCTCTCTCCACCAGGTTTCATCATTTGAAGAGCAACCAGCTGAGTGCCACAAGCTCATTTGTGTTCTGACCAGAATGATAGTTTCCAAAGGAACCCCATCCATTTCTTTCTCAAATCCTCTCAAAATTTGCCAGACCATAGTCCTTCCAACCTAGAAGACCCTAGACAACTCACTTGGCTTGTAGCAGAACTCATTTTTCTTCCAGATCCTCCCCAAGTTTCTGACCAGAAAATGTAGTTGATGCTACCCTTCAGCTCAGTGGGTTTCAGGCCAAACCAGGGGCACGATGGGACTCCTCGACCCAGGGTCGATGCACCAGACACAATTTGGCAGGCTGGTTCACGCCATGTGTGCCAATGCACGCGGTGACCACACGGCCAACCCTGCCAAATGCGCGCTCTGAGCACCGCCAGGCTCGGGTCTCGTCGGAGGCCGACGACCGCGTAGCTGTGCGTTGCCCGCTCGTGCCGACGACCTCTCCCTCGTCCATGTGGCCACTCCAAGGTCTTCTCCCTCCTCCCAGAGCCTTCCCCCTCGCCGGAATCGCGCCCGCCGGATACGGCCACCGTGCGCCACGAGCGGCACAGTGGCAGTACGGCAGCCGTGCTGGCTGTCTTCTTCCCGTTGAGCCGTCGCCTCCCGCATTAACTCTCTGCTCTCCTCCATCACTTCAGCTTGCTCCGCGACGGCCAGCTCATCCCCAGCTCCGGTAGCTTCTCCCCGCGGCGCTATCCAGATCTGGCACCGCTGCCCCGCCTATAAATAGCCATGGCCAGCCCTCCTGAGCTCGCCACCTCCCCAAGCCAGCATCCAATCGAGGCCTAGAAGCGAGCCAAGGCCGAGAGGCCCTCTGGCCTCGAGCTTTGCACGGTGACCCGCCGCCACCCGAAGCTGCTTTCGCCGGAGAGGAGGAAGACGACCTCGTCAGGCCGCATCTGGAGACGCTGTGGGTACGTGCAGGTCCGCCCCCGTGTGCTCTTTCCATTCCCGTAGTCGCCGGACCCCATCGCCCCCTCTATCACCGGCGACCATCGCCGGAGCGCCGCCCTCTCTCTGCTCTCTCTCCCTCCTTCTGTTTTAAATAGAGCCGACCCCACCCGTCAGTGGGTCAGCCGCGCCCGAAGCGGTATGCTAGTGGAGGCGTACTCAGGCTTTACACCTTCGACGTGCCCGGAACGGGCAAGTGACTTATTGGAAATCATACATACTGATGTGTGTGGTCCGATGAGTATTGAGGCGCGCGGTGGTTATCGTTACTTTCTCACCTTCACTGATGACTTAAGTAGATATGGGTATATTTACTTAATGAAACATAAGTCTGAAACATTTGAAAAGTTCAAACAATTTCAGAGTGAAGTTGAGAATCATCGTAACAAGAAGATTAAATTCCTACGATCTGATCGAGGAGGAGAATATCTGAGTTATGAGTTTGGCAGTCACTTAAGACAGTGTGGAATTGTTTCACAATTGACACCGCCTGGAACACCACAGCGTAATGGTGTGTCCGAACGTCGTAATCGAACTTTATTGGATATGGTGCGATCTATGATGTCTCTTGCCGATTTGCCACTATCGTTTTGGGGTTATGCATTAGAGACAGCTGCATTCACTTTAAATAGGGCACCATCGAAATCCGTTGAGACGACGCCATATGAACTTTGGCTTGGCAAGAAGCCAAAACTGTCGTTTCTTAAAGTTTGGGGATGTGATGCTTATGTCAAAAAGCTTCAGCCTGAAAAGCTGGAACCCAGAGCGGAGAAATGCGTCTTCATAGGATACCCAAAAGAGACAATTGGGTATACCTTCTACCTCAGATCCGAGGGCAAAGTGTTTGTCGCTAAAAACGAAACATTTCTTGAGAAAGAGTTTCTCTCGAAAGAATTGAGTGGGAGGAAGATAGAACTTGATGAGGTTGTTGAACCTTTACTTCAACCTGAGAGTAGCGCAGCGCAGAAAGTTGTTTCTGTGGAGCCTACATTAGCTGAAGAGGAAGTTAATGATGATGATCATGAAGCTTTGGATCAAGTTGCTATCGAACCTCGTAGGTCGACAAGGACGCGTACTGCTCCCGAGTGGTACGGCAACCCTGTCTTAGAAGTCATGTTGTTAGACAACGATGAACCTACGAGCTATGGAGAAGCGATGATGGGCCCGGATTCCGAGAAATGGTTAGAGGCCATGAAATCCGAGATGGGATCCATGTATGAAAACAAAGTATGGACTTTGGAAGTATTACCTGAAGGGCGTAAGGCCATTCAGAACAAATGGATCTTTAAGAGGAAGACAGACGCGGACGGTAATGTCACCGTCTATAAAGCTCGACTTGTGGCAAAGGGTTTTTCACAAGTTCAAGGAGTTGACTACGATGAGACCTTCTCACCCGTAGCGATGCTTAAGTCCGTCAGAATCATGTTAGCAATAGCTGCCTTTTTCGATTATGAAATTTGGCAGATGGATGTCAAAACAGCGTTCCTTAACGGTTTCCTTAAGGAAGAGTTGTATATGATACAACCAGAAGGTTTTGTCGATCCAGAGAATGCTGACAAAGTTTGCAAACTCCAGCGATCCATTTATGGACTGGTGCAAGCATCTCGGAGTTGGAATCTTCGCTTTGATGAAGTGATCAAAGCGTTCGAGTTTATACAAGTTTACGGAGAAGCTTGTATTTACAAGAAAGTGAGTGGGAGCTCTATAGCGTTTCTAATATTATATGTGGATGACATATTGCTGATTGGAAACAATATAGAAATGTTGGAAAGCGTGAAGGAATATTTGAACAAGAGTTTTTCAATGAAGGACCTAGGAGAAGCTGCTTTCATATTAGGCATCAAGATCTATAGAGATAGATCAAGACGCTTAATAGGACTTTCACAAAGCACATACCTTGATAAGATTTTGAAGAAGTTCAAAATGGATCAGTCCAAGAAGGGGTTCTTGCCTGTTTTGCAAGGTGTGAAGTTGAGTAAGACTCAATGCCCAGTGACTGCAAAAGATAGAGAAAAGATGAGTGTCATCCCCTATGCTTCGGCCATAGGCTCTATCATGTATGCAATGCTGTGCACAAGACCCGATGTCAGCCTTGCCATAAGTATGGTCGGAAGGTTTCAAAGTGATCCAGGAATGGAACACTGGACGGCGGTCAAGAATATCCTGAAGTACCTGAAAAGGACTAAGGACATGTTTCTCGTTTATGGAGGTGATCAAGAGCTCGTCGTAAAGGGTTACGTCGATGCAAGCTTTGACACTGATCCGGATGACTCTAAGTCGCAAACCGGATACGTATTTATTCTTAATGGGGGTGCGGTTAGCTGGTGCAGTTCCAAGCAAAGCGTGGTAGCAGATTCTACATGCGAAGCGGAGTACATCGCAGCCTCGGAGGCGGCGAAGGAAGGTGTCTGGATGAAGGAGTTCATGACAGATCTTGGAGTAGTGCCTAGTGCGCTTAACCCAATGACTCTGTTTTGTGATAATACTGGTGCCATTGCTCTAGCCAAGGAACCAAGATTTCACAAGAGGACCAGACACATAAAGCGACGTTTCAATTCCATCCGCGATTACATCAAGGAGGACGACATAAATATTTGCAAAGTACACACGGATCTAAATGTTGCAGATCCGATGACTAAACCTCTTCCAAGGGCTAAACATGAACAACACCAGAACTGCATGGGTGTTCGATTCATTACAATGTAAATCACATAGTGATGTGAACTAGATTATTGACTCTAGTGCAAGTGGGAGACTGTTGGAAATATGCCCTAGAGGCAATAATAAATTGGTTATTATTATATTTCCTTGTTCATGATAATCGTTTATTATCCATGCTATAATTGTATTGATTGGAAACTCAAATACATGTGTGGGTACATAGACAACACTGTGTCCCTAGTAAGCCTCTAGTTGACTAGCTCGTTGATCAAAGATGGTTAAGGTTTCCTAGCCATTGACATGAGATGTCATTTGATAACGGGATCACATCATTAGGAGAATGATGTGATGGACAAGACCCAAACTGTAAACGTAGCATTTGATCGTGTCAGTTTATTGCTATTGTTTTCTGCATGTCAAGTATCTGTTCCTTTGACCATGAGATCATGCAACTCACTAACACTGGAGGAATACCTTGTGTGTATCAAACGTCGCAACGTAACTGGGTGACTATAAAGGTGCTCTACAGGTATCTCCGAGGGTGTCTGTTGGGTTGGCATGGATCAAGACTGGGATTTGTTACTCCGTGTGACGGAGAGGTATCTCAGGGCCCACTCGGTAATACAACATCACATTGAGCCTTGCAAGCAAAGTGACTAAAGAGTTAGCCACAGGATCTTGTATTACGGAACGAGTAAAGAGACTTGCCGGTAACGAGATTGAACTAGGTATAGTGATACCGACGATCGAATCTCGGGCAAGTAACATACCGAAGAACAAAGGGAACAGCATACGGGATTAACTGAATCCTTGACATAGAGGTTCGACCGATAAAGATCTTCGTAGAATATGTAGGAGCCAATATGGGCATCCAGGTCCCGCTATTGGTTATTGATCGTAGAGGTGTCTCGGTCATGTCTACATAGTTCTCGAACCCGTAGGGTCTACACACTTAACGTTTGGTGACGATTAGTATAATTGAGTTATTATGTTGGTGACCGAAAGTTGTTCGGAGTCCCGGATAAGATCCCGGACATGACGAGGATCTCCGGAATAGTCTGGAGGTAAAGATTGATATATGTGATAATAGTGTTTTGATCTCCGGAAAAGTTCCGGAGTTCACCGGAAGGGGTTCCGGATGTTTACCGAAGTGTTCGGGTGCAGCAACACTTTATATGGGCCAAAGGGATAAAGCCCACGAGGTATTGGAAGGTGCAAAAGTAGTTTTGCCGCCGCGTAAGCGGTACTACCGCTTGTGTGAAGCGGTACTACCGCCCGAGCGGTACTACCGCTTGTGTGAAGCGGTACTACCGCCCAAGCGGTACTACCGCTTGTGAGCGGTACTACCGCTTGTGCGCGGCTGTGCACGGTTCGGCAGGGATCCGAGTTGGACTCTTTTCCTGCGGGCCAAACCGACCTTGTGCGGGCAAAACCGACCTGGAGGAGGCTTTTACTCCAAGTTTAGACCCCAAGGCTCAACATATAAATAGAGGGGCAGGGCTAGCACACGAGATACATCAAGATTTCCCCAAGCCGTGTGCGGCAACCCTAACCCTCTAGTTCCTCCGTCATAATCTCCGTAGCGCTTGGCGAAGCCCTGCAGAGATTGTTCCTCACCACCATCACCACGCCGTCGTGCTGCTGGAACTCAACCACTACTTCACCATCGCTCGCTGGATCGAGGAGGTGAAGGCGTCATCAAGCTGTACGTGTGTTGAACGCGGAGGCGCCGTCCGTTCGGCGCTAGTTCGTGATCGGATCGAGGGACGACTTGCGATTTGGATCGCGGAGACGTTCGACTACATCAACCGCGTTTCTTAAACGCTTCCGCTTAGCGATCTACAAGGGTATGTAGATTCACTCTCCCTCTCGTAGATGCTCATCACCATGGATAGATCTTGTGTGTGCGTAGGAAAATTTTTGTTTCCCATGCAGCGTTCCCCAACAGAAAGTGGTATTTGGGTTCTGGAAAAGTTTTGGGTATTTCCGGTAGTGTGCCGGGAGTGACGAATGGGTTCCGGGGGTCCACCGGGGGGGCCCACCCACCCCGGGGTGCACATGGGCCCAAGAGGTGGCGCACCAACCCCTGATGGTCTGGGCGGGCGACCCATGAGGGCCCATGCGCCCAAGAGGCAAAAAGGTGGAAGGGTGGGAGGAGTCCATATTGGAGTAGGACTCCTCCCTAGCCCACCTCCTAGTTGGAGGTGGACTCCACCTCCTTGGCCGGCAGCCAAGGCCCTAGGGGAAACCCTAGGGCGCCTCCTCCCACCCCTTCCTCCTATATATAGTGGAGGTTTGAGGGCAGCCCAACACCTAAAAAGCCACGTGCTGCCCTCTCCCCTCTAGATTGTCTTCCTCCTCTAGATTAGTTCGGTAGAGCTCGGCGAAGCCCTGCCGGATTAGTTCACCACCACCGCCACCACGCCGCTGTGCTGCCGGAGAACTCATCTACCTCTCCGCCCTCCCTTGCTGGATCAAGGAGGCGGAGATCGTCATCGAGCTGTACGTGTGCTAGATCGTGATTGGATCGTGGGATGGCTTGCGATTTGGATCGCGAAGACGTTCGACTACATCAACCGCGTTTCTTAAAGCTTCCCGCTTAGCGATCTACAAGGGTATGTGGATCCGACCTCCCCTATCGTAGATGCTCATCTTCATGGATAGATCTTGTATGTGCGTAGGAAATTTTTTGTTTCCCATGCAACGTTCCCCAACAAATATTATAGCATGGAACAATAAAAATTTATAGATACATTGGAGACGTATCAACTTGCAGCGGCGGAAAAATTGTTTCGGGGTCCTTCTGGTGTTTTGGGGATTTATGGAATTTATAGAAGCGGAATTAGGTCAAACGGACCCACAACAGGCCCACAAGCTCAAACGGTGCCCCCTGGGGGCGCGCTCTGTGGGCTTGTGGCTATCTCGTCTCTCTTCTGGCCTCCTCCCAAAGCTTTTAGGCCCTTCTAGTCTAGAAAAAATCACCGTAAGGTTTCATTCCGTTTCAGACTTCGTTTGGTATTGGTTTTCTGCAAAACAAAATAATAGGCAAAAACAGGAACTGACACTTGGCACTAGGTTAATAGGTTAGCTCCCAAAAATGATATAAAATTGCCTATAAAGCATACAAGATTGATAATATAATACTCCTTCCGTCCGAAAATACTTGTCGGAGGAATGGATGTATCTAGATGTATTTTAGTTCTACATACATCCACTTTTATACATTTTTGCGACAAGTAATTCCGGACGGAGGGAGTAGCATGAAACAATCAAAAATTATAGATACGTTGGAGACATATCACGTACGTAGTGGCAACACTACAAACGAATATTATTTGGCTTTCTCTTGAAATAAGTGTGTATTTGGTAAATGTTGGGACTGATCAAAAGAGCTTGAAAGAGACATATATCAAAGATCCATAGTTCCTAACATTAATCCACGACGAAAATCTATACTTGATCAGGCATAATCCCCTTCACATGACAACCAAAGTTTCAACAAACAATGATTGAAATGA
This sequence comes from Elymus sibiricus, assembly GCA_039707655.1. NCBI lineage: Eukaryota > Viridiplantae > Streptophyta > Magnoliopsida > Poales > Poaceae > Elymus > Elymus sibiricus. Next base: position 377,387,764 of record CM077667.1, read on the forward strand.
AGTGCTTGAGAGCCTTGAGGATGAGATAATTGTGGGCATGTTTATGAGCACTCTAGCATCATGTTTTCCACGTGGTTTTCACTCACTAACCTATGTTTTTATGGCTCTATCAAAGAAAAACTCTTCCGTGCATTTCCGGCAAGCAAGTGTTGTCTAAAATAAATAGAATAGAGTGTTGCAAAGTTGTTTTATCTAGTAGATCAAAAACTTTGTGTTGATTATCTTTGCTTCACTAACACTTGTATAATAGCCATGCCACCGCTACAACTATACTAAGTTTTCCGGTCAAGAAACGGAGGGATATCTAGGCATACCGTTCGTAGGTGAACCAAAACCTTCTCGTTATTTTGGTTTAAACAACTGAGTTCCTTATGTTTTGGATTTCTCTCTATATTGCTTGAGGACGATCATGTTTAAGCTTGGGGGAGTTGATGATTGATATTTTCCCACTCATTCACCCTTTGTTTACACCGAGATATTTCATTAAAACTGAGATATTCGCTCTGATGTTGGTACTAATGACTAATGAATGCGAAGGATTCCAAAAATCCTCTCTTGGATGTATTTCCACGGGAAATGGGATAAAAAGGGAAGAAATCCCGTGATAACATGGAAATGAATGAAAGAGGAGATAGAATAAATCAAGAGGAGGTGCACTAGAAGAGATGGATCAAAAGACGGAGTTCCATGCGACCGCGACCACTCACATGAGCGGTCGTTTGGCGTCAACCAAGGCGCCTCGTCCACCTGACCAACTTTTATAAAGGGGACCGGGTCATGTGAACAGAAGATTTCGAGTAAAGCCAAAACAACACCATCTTCATCCCCTTTCATCAACCCTAGCCGACGCCATCGCCGTCTCCATAGCAACCATCACCATCATAGTTCATCATCCTCTAGTTCAAACTTGTAATTGTGCATCACACAAGGCAGCCATTGTAAGACATATTATCATTCTATCAATCTTCAAGATGTGTTCTTCAATGTTTTCTTCTTGCGATATGATCTCCATGTGTGAGTAGTTCGGTAAGGTATGGTTTTAGGAACATGCCTTGCAATCCTCTGTATTTGTTGTGGGGACCAATGGAATGCTTTGAATTAACATCTTGTATGTGTGAAATAAAATTGTTTCATAGATGTCTTTTGTCTTATCCGCGTTCTTCATCCCTGCATGTACCCAGGATCATGGAGAGCGAGTCATGGAGCAGCTAAGGGCAGGAAGAACGTTAATTGTTATTGTGAACACCAGTGACAGAAAGGTTTAGTACGGTAAAACGGATCCAATCCTTGAAGATTCATGAGGTGTAGTTATTAAAAACCCAAAGCTCTTGTTTCATTATTATAATATTATTTATCGAGGCAACCCCGCGCGACGGATAGGGCCTTTGGTAGGACAACTGATTCTTGATGCAGGACGTGTACGGGTCAAGATGTTACTTGGACACATCCCCCACTTCGATTCGTAATAAGCTCATCTCAATGGGTGACTTCCAGCGTACAAATTAAGATCATATCTCGTCCCAACACAAATACATGGTTGTGAGCATTAAGACCTTATAAACGTACCTTCTTTTTATTATAAGTGTTTAATCACCATTAGCTCGATTGATCCGGTCAAAAGCTGGAATATTTCTTTGACAAAAGCTTGCAAGAGACCATCGCTTCAAGGGAACCTTCCTCTCGCGGGTTCGATAACCCAGGGTCACCCTTGGGGAAATAGGTGTGGGATACTTTCTGTCCCGTTACCGGATCACTAAAAAGAAGTATCAGTAATCCTGATGCCTTGAAGAGATTCCAGGGGCAGGTTCTTGGTTGCCAGGCGGCTACTAATCTATTGTGGTGGCTTTCTTTGGTGGACGCGGACCATGTAGACTAGCAACAATGCGGAGGCTCGGGTTCTTAGATTCCAGGGCGTGCAACCCAGGAAGGCGGGCTACATGGTTTACTCTCGGCAAGCAACGTGACAACGGTGACGGCTTCCTTCGTTGGCTATGCTAATGAAGAGGAGAATGTTGGCGGGCGATCCTGAAAAGTTAGCCGCTGGTGACAGTGGCACATCCCAGATCTTGATCTGGACACCTTGACGTTGTCACGACAAGCCTCTCGTAGGACGGGCTTGACGGCATAGGTTCCTCATTGTGGCATGGACAAGTAACCAAGCGGAAAAATCTATGCTTTGGCGCCAACGACGACACATGCGGGTGTCATTACCTTCTTTAGGGCACTGTTGTGGTTCTTTCCCCATATCAGGGCGCCGGGTGAAAATCCATGTCCGCCTTCTCGGACTCGGGGCGACAACGCTTTGCGCCTTTCCCTCTTGCGGTTGTCATCATGGAGCTCAAGTACCTTCAGGGTGCGGCGACATCTTCAGACCGCCTTGTATCGTAGCTCGAGGCTTCTTCAGCTCTGTTTGATGTGTTGTAGTTTGACTCCTGTCTTGGGACCCTGATAAGTGCCACATGTGTGACACGAACACATGGCAACTCCGAACATTTTTTTATGGCAAGTTTAGTGACACGAGAATGACAACTTTAGTTGTCAAGCATGGCAATTTCCTTTTCGGATGACAAGTTGCAGTTTTTTGTGTGTTTTCTTTTTCTTTTCGGATGGCAACTTTAGTTGTAAAAAACATCAGACTAGAGTGCTTCATGCCACACGTGCGACACTTATCATTTCGGCTATCTTTTACTTGTGACGGTGCAGTTAGTGCTGTCGTCATGTACTGCTCGCCGAAAGGGTCGACTATCATCGAACTAGAGCGAATGGGCACATGGCCCTCTCTAGTGACGGACTGACAGTTTGGTGAGAGCTTGGCGGCGATGTTTGGTGCTTCCTCTTGGAAACGCGGGTTCGTTCTTCATCGAGGACAACGGGGGTGTCTCACTGTGGTTTGAAATTTTTTGTGCTCATGCTCGACGTGCTAGTGCATTTCTTATAAATTGTTTTGGTTGTCTTCTCTATTCTCTAGTTTGTCTATCATTACCTTGTATAGTTTGACAGTTCGGTCGTATGGCTTTTATTTATAAAGCAAACGTGAAAACCTATTTCAATTTATTTTAGTTGATTATCAGACGTTCCTAATTTGTATGTGATTTTGTAGCCTATTTTCTTTTATTTATATGTGTTCACTATGTTTTTATTTACTTCGCATATTAGTTTTTTTAATTAACTTTTTTCTAAAGCGTGAACAAATTTATAGAAAACAAATCAACATGTACCGTATCAAGTCAATTCACTATATCAATCATGGAATATATTTTAATATCCTATTTGTTTGATACACTAAAAGTTGATATTTTTTACTATAAAGTTGGTCAAACTTTCTAAAGTTTGACCTCATAAGTAAATAAAAACAAAGAAAGTAATACTCCCTCCGTTGCATAATGTAGTACATGTAGATTTCTTAAAAAGTCAAGCTTTGTTAACTTTTACCAAGTTTATAGACAAAACTATTTATATCTATAATACCAAATATATATAATATGAAACTACGTCTTATGATGAATCCAATGATATATGTTAGGCATTCTAGATATGATTGTTTTTTTCCACAAACTTGGTCAAAGTTTGTGAAGTTTGACTTTTTAAAATATCTATATGCACTACATTATGGAATTGAGGGAGTATAAAGTTTGACCACATAAGTAAATAAAAACAAGGGACTAATAAATAGATTGTGGTGTTTATGTGTGAAAGCAAATATACGTATCAAAAGAAAGTATATGTATATACATGGTGATGATTGTACGTTGCTTTGGAGGTACAGTGTGTGCAAGCATGGAGGACATGTTCTAGCCATTAACATTATATAATGCAAAACTACCGACGTCTTAACCAAAGAAGGCTGTTACATGCACGGTGGTGTGGCATGCTCCTTTAACGCAACCGCATCACAGACCGTATGTCCATCTAAGTGCATTGAACAGACAACAGAGTGATTGAAACAAAACTGTTTATAAGGCAACTTGCACATAGGATGTCCCATTTTTATAGTACTTAAACTGTTATATGCATCAGGATCAGATTGCTAGTTTCTGTTTAAAACAAACAGCCAAAACCCCGCTGCTAGCACTGCAAGTGCACCGCAATATTCGGATCTGATACCGTGATATGGAAGTTTGACCACCCATCCATCCAAGTATATATTATTTCTTCTGTGATAGTGATTGACATGTCCCATCCAAGTGCATTCGTGATTGTAGAAAGACAATAAGATGTAACACAATTGTATTCACGAGCATCCAGTGTAATATATAGATGTATATAAAGATCATCACTTTCAAGACTAAACCCTAACAAGATGAACCGAGATTAGAGTACATGTATATGTATATGTATGTGTATGTGTATATAGCGCGCTCAACACCCCCTCTCCCAGCAGTCGAAGCGTCGGCGCTGACGCACAGACTGGACCGAAACTCTACGAAAACCGATGTCGGCAACCCCTTCGTCATGATATCCGCAAACTGTTGAGAAGTAGGCACATGAAGAACTCGAACGTGACAAAGAGCCACCTGCTCGCGAACAAAGTGGATATCCAGCTCAATATGTTTGACGTGGCGATGATGAACGAGGTTGGCGGAAAGGTAGACAACGAAAACATTGTCGCAATACACCACGGTGGCCTGGTCAAAAGGACAAGAGAGCTCGGAGAGAAACTGCCAAAGCCAGGAGCATTCAGCAATGATGTTAGCCACTGCGTGACACTCAGCATCGACACTAGACCGAAAGACCGTGGGTTGTCGCTTGGATGATCAGAGATAAGTGATGGTCCAAAGCAGACATAGTATCCGAAGGTGAAACACCGTGTGTCTGGGCAGTCATCCTAGTCTGCATCACAGTAAGCAACGATCTTCATAGCCGTCGAAGCATGGAGCGAAAGGCCAAGATCCATAGTATCGAAAGACAATATGATGCAACACAATTGTAACGACGAGCATCCAGTGTCAATATATAGATTTTTTTTGGAAAAAGGAGGTTAAAACCTCCGGCCTTTGCATCAATTGATGCATACAACCATCTTTATTAATTATTCAACAAAAATCTAACAAAAAACATATGTCAAGCCACCCAAAGTCACAATTCACACCTACAAACTCGATAACGTGGAATGCTCTCACTCCTCATATCTAAAAACGGTGTTGTCGCCGATCCATTCACATAACGTATCTGAACCAAACCCGGTGCAGTAAATCTAAAGTGTACACCACATGCTTAGAAACTGTCATCGTCATCGAACCGCTACCTCATCTTCATGAAAGAGATCCACATAATCCTTACCAGTCCGGCCATCCGTCGAGGCCACCACGGCGCCCAACGACACCACCTCCATGCGCTCAAACTACTGAGCCCGTCGCGGTCGCCGCCGGTACAACGCAGTACCATGCCGCCAAGTACCACCAGCCGACGCAGCTTGAAGTCTCCGGAAGATCTGTCGTGCGTAGCACCTCTCGGCCATGCATGACTTGACATCTCCACCGAAGCTCCGTACAAGACGAAGCCGCTCCACCTCCTGCCTCTGCCTTCTAGTGCTACTCCACAAACGATGCTCCCAAGAGAGAAAAGACACCGCGGTGCCGTCATCGTCCGATCTGGAAGACCGGATCCTAGGTTTTCCTCCGGAGCAACACAAGTGGGTCGACAATAGTTACACGACGATGCCTTCATCAAGGTAACGACACAGAACGCCGCCATCTCTCGCCGTCGGCTCGGTTTTCACCGGCCACTATGTCTCCCCGGCTCGTAGCCGGGACTAGATGACAGATCTCGAGATCTGATCCCCAGCCTTCGGGCTGACCACCTACAACAAAGGAGATGACCACCACCGCCAAGCCCAGGGTTGCCGCCCCAGGCGTTCGCGTGACGACGGGGGAGAACCGATCTTGGGTGGAAAACTCCAAATCCACCTCTGCCAGCCGCCATAGCCGGCCCCACGCTGCCCCACAGCCGTGTTGGCCCAACCCCCATCGGGCCGCCACCCAATCATGCCAACTCTACCTCCACGTCGGGCGCCCAGGGTCGCCATCGCGTCTCGGCCAGAGATCTCCTCGTGGAGTGAGCAGAAGAGCCTGTCGTCTGCCGGGTGAGCTTCGCTTGCCGGCCTCCTCCGAAGGCGGTGGGGAAGCATGGAGGAACGGAGGGTCGGGGGTGGCGGTGGCTAGGGTTCGCCCAAGCCGCCCCCTGGAGGCGACGCGAGCGACATGATGTCAGAGCCAATATATAGATGTACATAAAGATCATTACGATCCAAGACTAAACTTAACGAGATGGACGGAGATTAAAATACATGTATATGTACGCGTACCAACAGTGATCTCGTAGTTTGAACACCCATGTGGCGGTGTCCGCCAACACGCTGCTCCGGATGCCGACGTTGACCGGCCCCCATTTTCTGCTAATAAGCAAGTGAAGCAACATTACTTCTTTCAGCACTCAAGCAGCCACTCAACTAGCGTATCGGTTTCCATTCACACATACCTCACCGGCCGCCGGCCGCCGGCCACCGGCCACCGGCAGCTCGTATTTGAGCGGCCAACTCCAAAGCAAAGAGATCACAGGAGAGGTGATGAGGAGGCGCGCGCTCTCTCTACTCCTCCTTGTCACGGCCACCTACCTCCCCGTCTCGATCGCCACCGACACCATCGACCTGACCGCGTCCATCACCGGCAACCAGACGCTCCTCTCCGCCCGTGGAAAATTCAGGTTAGGTTTCTTCAGCCCGCCCGGCAGCTCCGACGGCAGGACCTACGTCGGCATTTGGTACGCAAGCATCCCACTACAGACCGTCGTGTGGGTCGCCAACCGCCAGAACCCGGTCGTCCAATCCCCGGGCGTCCTCAAGCTCTCCCCCGACGGCCGCCTTGTCATCATCGACGGCCAGAACACCACCGTTTGGTCTTCCACGACTCCCACCGGAAACGTGACCACCAAGGCCACCGCTCGGCTTCTCGACAGCGGCAACTTGGTCGTGAGCTCCGATGGAAGTGGATCGAGCCAGAGCGTGGCGTGGCAGAGCTTCGACTACCCCACGGACACGCAGCTCCCGGGCATGAAGGTCGGGGTGGATCACAGGAGTGGCATGGCCTGGAACATCACGTCGTGGAGCAGCCCGACCGACCCCTCGCCGGGGGAGTACACGGTCAAGCTGATCACCGGCGGACTGCCTGAGTTCTTCCTCTTCCGCGGCCCGGCCAAGATCTTCTCGACCGGGCCATGGAACGGCGTGGTGCTCACCGGCGTGCCGGAGCTCAAGACCCGGGATTACACGTTCGCGCTCGTGTCGAACCCCAACGAGACGTACTGCACCTACTACATCAGCTCCCCGACGCTGCTGACGCGGCTCGTCATGGAAGGCTCGACGGGGCTGCTGCAGCGTTACGTGTGGGCCGACGGCGCGTGGGACAACTTCTGGTACCACCCGACGGACCCGTGCGACAGCTACGCCAGGTGCGGCCCTTTCGGTTTCGCCTACTGCGACACCGCGCATTCGCCGGAGTGCAGCTGCTTGCCGGGGTTCCAGCCGCGGTCACGGAAGTGGAGCTTCAGGGACGGCTCCGGCGGCTGCGTCAGGAGGACCAGGTTGAGCTGCGGGGACGGCGACGGATTCTGGCCAGTGAACAACATGAAGCTGCCGGAGGCGACTAACGCGACGGTGCACGCCGAGATGACCCTGGACGAGTGCAGACAGCTGTGCCTGGCCAACTGCAGCTGCAGAGCCTACTCCGCCGCGAACATCAGCGGGGGCGTCAACCGCGGGTGTGTCATTTGGGCCACCGATCTGCTGAACATGCGGCAGTATCCGGCGGTCGTGCAGGACCTGTACATCCGGCTCGCGCAGTCAGATGTAGATGCCTTGAACGTCTCAGGTTAGAACCAATTTCCCCTGTTGTTTTTCTGACCACACTTTGTCCCATTTCGAGCAATTCTTGAGAATCATGCTTACTTGATTGCAGTTGCTGGTAAGCGCCGACGCCCCATGGTGATCGCCGTCGCCGCGACTATTTCCGGCGTGTTTCTTCTGGCAGCCGCTGGCTGCTTATGTTTCTGGAGATACAAAGCGAGGAGGAAGCGTCGGCGTCAGGCGCCAGGCAGTGGAGACAACGTGCTTCCATTCAGGGCCAGAAAACACACTGATTTGAGCCCAGCACGGGACGACGAGAACAAGATGAGCTGCGGCGAAGACGATCTCGACCTTCCGTTGTTCGATCTCGCCGTGATTCTCGCCGCCACGGACAACTTCGCGGCGGAGAGCAAGCTAGGAGAAGGTGGATTTGGCCCTGTCTATTTGGTAAGATCATGAAGATCAAGTGAAACTACTAGGATAAGTGGTGAGTCTCCGCGTGTTATTTAAGTTTAATTAATGCTTACGAAATATAATAATGAGCAGGGAAGGCTTGAGGATGGGCAACAAGTAGCTGTGAAGAGGTTGTCCAAGAAATCATCGCAAGGCGTGGAGGAATTCAAGAACGAGGTGAGGCTAATCGCCAAGCTCCAGCACAGGAACCTCGTGAGGCTGCTCGGCTGCTGCATCGACGACGATGAGAGGATGCTCGTGTACGAGTTCATGCACAACAACAGCCTCGATACCTTCATATTTGGTCAGTGCACAAGAGAAAAACTCGTGGTAACTCCTTTCCTAGATCAAAGAACACACAGTTAATTTATCTCATTGGATGTATTATTATCATGCAGACGAAGCAAAGCGTAAGTTGGTAGGATGGAGCAAACGCTTTGAGATCATTCTGGGGATCGCGCGAGGTCTGCTCTATCTCCACGAGGATTCCAGGGTCAGGATCATCCACAGGGATATGAAAGCGAGCAACGTGCTGCTGGACAGACACATGGTCCCCAAGATATCAGACTTCGGCATCGCGAGAATGTTCGGCGGCGACCAGACAACGGCGTACACCCTGAAGGTCATCGGGACATAGTGAGTATCATAATCTCTGAAACCATCGTGTGCGTATACACTATTATCGAGATGCTGACTAATGAGGCGGTGGTCGGTCATCAGCGGTTACATGTCCCCGGAATACGCCATGGACGGCGTATTCTCCATCAAATCAGACATCTACAGCTTCGGCGTCATGGTGCTGGAGATCGTCACCGGCAAGAAAATCCGAGGCTTTTACGACGACGAGCTTGATCTAAACCTTTGCGGTTATGTAAGTATACCGGCATGCTTAACTGTCACAAGCGGTCAATCTTTGATGGGCTGTGTTGCTAATATGCATACGATCATGCTGATGATTTTTCAGGCGTGGATGTTGTGGAAGGAAGGGAGGAGCACGGAGCTCCTGGACGATGCCATGGGCAGCAGCTGCGACCACAGCCAGGTGCGGAGGTGCATACAGGTTGCGCTCATGTGCGTCGACGTGCAGCCTAGGAACAGGCCGATAATGTCCTCGGTCGTCATGATGCTGGCCGGCGAGAATGCCACGTTGCCGGAGCCAAATGAGCCCGGCGTAAACCTGGGCAGGAACAGGACAGATACAGGGTTTTCTGAAACTCAAAGTGAGTTCACCGTGACTACGACAGATACTGGGTAGTTTAGCTTGGGAATGAAATGGAATTTACAGGTTACAACGAAAGTTTTCTTTTTCTGTCTCTCTCACCATTACTGTGCTCCCCGGTGAAGTTTATTGTGACACGCCTAGGGGAACAAAGTAGTGCATTCTAATTTATTTGTTTTTGGACGAGGACGACTTTATAAATCAAATAATAGCAGCATCATTTTACAATCAGAGATGAAATAAAAGTCAGTTTCATCATTGCCTCAAGATGCCGAGGGTCTCTTAGCAAAGAAGAATTTCAGCTACCCATTAGTTTCACGATGGCAATGAGCAAACATCGTCTTCCCAAGCTGGAGCGCTAGTTGGTGGCACTCACCAAGCAGCACGAGAGCATCTACACCAGGACCTTTCAAACACGTCTCAAACATCCGCACAACCCGTCCGCTCACTGAACGGTCACAAAAAACCAACCTAACTGGAGCTCTCAAACCGTGAACAAACGTCCGGACTGACCGGCACCCCTCATATCCAGCCCTAATATAGGGCGGTTATGAGGCGACACGGGCGCGTCCACCAAGTCAGCCCGGCCCACCGCTGGCCCACCCCGACCCCACAAAATCCCCCTCCGGAGCAAACCCTAGCCCATTTCACTCCGCTCCCCGACTTTCCCCTTTCCCCAATCCGTCTAATCTGTAGGGCCGGCGAGCATGTCCAGCACCGGCAGCCACTCCGACGACAGCTTCATGGACGAGGAGGAGCTAACGCTCCGTATCGCGCTCGAGCGGTCGCGGGTCGATACGGGCAGCAGCTCTGGGTCCGATGCGACGCCTCTTGTAGGCCGTCGCCACTGCGTTGACGGCGGCCCTTCCCGTCCCGCGCGTGGATCTACGAGGCTGGCTCAATCTGCTTCGCCCGCCCGCCGGCCTCCTACACCTCCGTCCGCTGCTCCGCGCGGGCAGCGGTGGGTTCTAGTGCCCGCTCCACCGACACCATGATGAGGACTCCGGAGTCGGAGGCACGCGCCGCCCGCCGTGAGAGGCAGAGGGAAGGGAGTGGGGGCGGGTCCGACGCGGCTGCGCAGTCCGCCTGACGCCGTTGCGTTATGTCGGTGCCCGACGAGGAGGAGTGTCTCCTCTAGTGTGTTGGGGAACGTTGCATGGGAAACAAAAATTTTCCTACGCACACACAAGATCTATCCATGGTGATGAGCATCTACGAGAGGGAGAGTGAATCTACATACCCTTGTAGATCGCTAAGCGGAAGCGTTAATAAACGCGGTTGATGTAGTCGAACGTCTTCGCGATCCAAATCGCCGAGCGTCCCGCGATCCAATCATGATCCTTCCGATCTAGTGCCGAACGGACGGCACCTCCGCGTTCAACACACGTACGGCTTGATGACGCCTTCACCTCCTCGATCCAGCGAGCGATGGTGAAGTAGTGGTTGAGTTCCAGCAGCACGACGGCGTGGTGATGGTGGTGAGGAACAATCTCTGCAGGGCTTCGCCAAGCACTACGGAGATTATGACGGAGGAACTAGAGGGCTAGGGTTGCCGGCACACGGCTTGGGAAATCCTGATGTATCCCGTGTGATAGCACTGCCCCTCTATTTATATGTTGAGCCTTGGGGTCTAAACTTGGAGTAAAAGCCTCCTCCGGGTCGGTTTTGCCCGCACAAGGTCGGTTTGGCCCGCAGGGAAAGAGTCCAACTCGGATCCCTGCCGAACCGTGCACAGCCGCGCACAAGTGGTAGTACCGCTTCACACAAGCGGTAGTACCGCTTGGGCGGTAGTACCGCTTCACACAAGCGGTAGTACCGCTCCGGCGGTAGTACCGCTTCACCAAGCGGTAGTACCGCTCCGGCGGTAGTACCGCTTCAACAAGCGGTAGTACCGCTTACGCGGCAGCAAAACTACTTTTGCACTTTCCAATACCTTGTGGGCTTTATCCCTTTGGCTCATATAAAGTGTTGCTGCACCCGAACACTTCGGTAAACATCCGGAACCCCTTCCGGTGAACTCCGGAACCCTTCCAGAGATCAAAACACTATTATCACATATATCAATCTTTACCTCCGGACTATTCCGGAGATCCTCGTCATGTCCGGGATCTTATCCGGGACTCCGAACAACTTTCGGTCACCAACATAATAACTCAATTATACTAATCGTCACCAAACGTTAAGTGTGTAGACCCTGCGGGTTCGAGAACTATGTAGACATGACCGAGACACCTCTACGGCCAATAACCAATAGCGGGACCTGGATGCCCATATTGGCTCCTACATATTCTACGAAGATCTTTATCGGTCGAACCTCTATGTCAAGGATTCAGTTAATCCCGTATGCTGTTCCCTTTGTTCTTCGGTATGTTACTTGCCCGAGATTCGATCGTCGGTATCACTATACCTAGTTCAATCTCGTTACCGGCAAGTCTCTTTACTCGTTCCGTAATACAAGATCTCGTGGCTAACACTTTAGTCACATTGCTTGCAAGGCTCATTGTGATGTTGTATTACCGAGTGGGCCCTGAGATACCTCTCCGTCATACGGAGTAACAAATCCCAGTCTTGATCCATGCCAACCCAACAGACACCCTCGGAGATACCTGTAGAGCACCTTTATAGTCACCCAGTTACGTTGCGACGTTTGATACACACAAGGTATTCCTCCGGTGTCAGTGAGTTGCATGATCTCATGGTCAAAGGAACAAATACTTGACATGCAGAAAACAATAGCAATAAACTGACACGATCAAATGCTACGTTTACAGTTTGGGTCTTGTCCATCACATCATTCTCCTAATGATGTGATCCCGTTATCAAATGACATCTCATGTCAATGGCTAGGAAACCTTAACCATCTTTGATCAACGAGCTAGTCAACTAGAGGCTTACTAGGGACACAGTGTTGTCTATGTACCCACACATGTATTTGAGTTTCCAATCAATACAATTATAGCATGGATAATAAACGATTATCATGAACAAGGAAATATAATAATAACCAATTTATTATTGCCTCTAGGGCATATTTCCAACAGTCTCCCACTTGCACTAGAGTCAATAATCTAGTTCACATCACTATGTGATTTACATTGTAATGAATCGAACACCCATGCAGTTCTGGTGTTGTTCATGTTTAGCCCTTGGAAGAGGTTTAGTCAACGGATCTGCAACATTTAGATCCGTGTGTACTTTGCAAATATTTATGTCGTCCTCCTTGATGTAATCGCGGATGGAATTGAAACGTCGTTTTATGTGTCTGGTCCTCTTGTGAAATCTTGGTTCCTTGGCTAGAGCAATGGCACCAGTATTATCACAAAACAGAGTCATTGGGTTAAGCGCACTAGGCACTACTCCAAGATCTGTCATGAACTCCTTCATCCAGACACCTTCCTTCGCCGCCTCCGAGGTTGCGATGTACTCCGCTTCGCATGTAGAATCAGCTACCACGCTTTGCTTGGAACTGCACCAGCTAACCGCACCCCCATTAAGAATAAATACGTATCCGGTTTGCGACTTAGAGTCATCCGGATCAGTGTCAAAGCTTGCATCGACGTAACCCTTTACGACGAGCTCTTGATCACCTCCATAAACGAGAAACATGTCCTTAGTCCTTTTCAGGTACTTCAGGATATTCTTGACCGCTGTCCAGTGTTCCATTCCTGGATCACTTTGAAACCTTCCGACCATACTTATGGCAAGGCTGACATCGGGTCTTGTGCACAGCATTGCATACATGATAGAGCCTATGGCTGAAGCATAGGGGATGACACTCATCTTTTCTCTATCTTCTGCAGTCACTGGGCATTGAGTCTTACTCAACTTCACACCTTGCAAAACAGGCAAGAACCCCTTCTTGGACTGATCCATTTTGAACTTCTTCAAAATCTTATCAAGGTATGTGCTTTGTGAAAGTCCTATTAAACGTCTTGATCTATCTCTATAGATCTTGATGCCTAATATGAAAGCAGCTTCTCCTAGGTCCTTCATTGAAAAACTCTTGTTCAAATATTCCTTTACACTTTCCAGCATTTCTATATTGTTTCCAATCAGCAATATGTCATCCACATATAATATTAGAAACGCTATAGAGCTCCCACTCACTTTCTTGTAAATACAAGCTTCTCCGTAAACTTGTATAAACTCGAACGCTTTGATCACCTCATCAAAACGAAGATTCCAACTCCGAGATGCTTGCACCAGTCCATAAATGGATCGCTGGAGTTTGCAAACTTTGTCAGCATTTTCTGGATCGACAAAACCTTCTGGTTGCATCATATACAACTCTTCCTTAAGGAAACCGTTAAGGAACGCTGTTTTGACATCCATCTGCCAAATTTCATAATCGAAAAAGGCAGCTATTGCCAACATGATTCTGACGGACTTAAGCATCGCTACGGGTGAGAAGGTCTCATCGTAGTCAACTCCTTGAACTTGTGAAAAACCCTTTGCCACAAGTCGAGCTTTATAGACGGTGACATTACCGTCCGCGTCCGTCTTCCTCTTAAAGATCCATTTGTTCTGAATGGCCTTACGCCCTTCAGGTAATACTTCCAAAGTCCATACTTTGTTTTCATACATGGATCCCATCTCGGATTTCATGGCCTCTAACCACTTCTCGGAATCCGGGCTCATCATCGCTTCTCCATAGCTCGTAGGTTCATCGTTGTCTAACAACATGACCTCTAAGACAGGGTTGCCGTACCACTCAGGAGCAGTACGCGTCCTTGTCGACCTACGAGGTTCGATAGCAACTTGATCCAAAGCTTCATGATCATCATCATTAACTTCCTCTTCAGCTAATGTAGGCTCCACAGAAACAACTTTCTGCGCTGCGCTACTCTCAGGTTGAAGTAAAGGTTCAACAACCTCATCAAGTTCTATCTTCCTCCCACTCAATTCTTTCGAGAGAAACTCTTTCTCAAGAAATGCTCCGTTTTTAGCGACAAACACTTTGCCTTCGGATCTGAGGTAGAAGGTATACCCAACTGTCTCTTTTGGGTATCCTATGAAGACGCATTTCTCCGCTTTGGGTTCCAGCTTTTCAGGCTGAAGCTTTTTGACATAAGCATCACATCCCCAAACTTTAAGAAACGACAGCTTTGGCTTCTTGTCAAACCAAAGTTCATATGGCGTCGTCTCAACGGATTTCGATGGTGCCCTATTTAAAGTGAATGCAGCTGTCTCTAATGCATAACCCCAAAACGATAGTGGCAAATCGGCAAGAGACATCATAGATCGCACCATATCCAATAAGGTTCGATTACGACGTTCGGACACACCATTACGCTGTGGTGTTCCAGGCGGTGTCAATTGTGAAACAATTCCACACTGTCTTAAGTGACTGCCAAACTCATAACTCAGATATTCTCCTCCTCGATCAGATCGTAGGAATTTAATCTTCTTGTTACGATGATTCTCAACTTCACTCTGAAATTGTTTGAACTTTTCAAATGTTTCAGACTTGTGTTTCATTAAGTAAATATACCCATATCTACTTAAGTCATCAGTGAAGGTGAGAAAGTAACGATAACCACCGCGCGCCTCAATACTCATCGGACCGCACACATCAGTATGTATGATTTCCAATAAGTCACTTGCCCGTTCCATTATTCCAGAGAACGGCGTTTTAGTCATCTTGCCCATGAGGCATGGCTCACATGTGTCAAGTGATTCAAAATCAAGTGACTCCAAAAGTCCATCAGCATGGAGCTTCTTCATGCGTTTTACGCCAATATGACCTAAACGGCAGTGCCACAAGAAAGTGGTATTATCATTATCAATTCTACATCTTTTGGCATCAATGTTATGAACATGTGTATTATTACTATCGAGATTCAATAAGAATAAACCCCTCACATCGGGTGCATGACCATAAAAGATATTACTCATATAAATAGAACAACCATTATTCTCTGATTTAAATGAGTAACCGTCTCGCAATAAACAAGATCCAGATATAATGTTCATGCTTAACGCAGGCACCAAATAACACTTATTTAGGTTCATCACTAATCCCGACGGTAATCGAAGAGCGAGCGTGCCGACGGCGATCACATCAACCTTGGAACCATTTCCCACGCGCATCGTCACTTCGTCCTTTGCCAGCCTCCGTCTATTCCGCAGTTCCTGTTTTGAGTTGCAAATATGAGCAACCGCACCGGTATCAAATACCCAGGCACTACAACGAGAGTTGGTAAGGTACACATCAATAACATGTATATCATATATACCTTGTTTGTTGTTGGCCGCCTTCTTGTCAGCTAAATACTTGGGGCAATTCCGCTTCCAGTGTCCAGTTCCCTTGCAATGAAAACACACAGTTTCTGGTTTGGGTCCAGCCTTGGGTTTCTTCACGAGAGGAGCAACTGCTTTGCCACTCTGCTTGGAGTTACCCTTCTTACCCTTGCCATTTTTCTTGAAACTAGTGGTTTTATTGACCATCAACACTTGATGCTCCTTCTGAATTTCAGACTCAGCGGCTTTCAGCATCGCAAACAGCTCGGCGACTGACTTGTTCATCCCGTGCATGTTATAGTTCAACACGAAGCTCTTGTAGCTAGGTGGCAATGATTGAAGAACTCTGTCAGTGATAGCCTCTGGCGGAAGGGGCATCCCTAACTCAGCCAGACGGGTGGAGTACCCAGACATTCTGAGCACGTGATCACTGATAGACCCGTTCTCCTCCATCTTGCAAGCATAGAACTTATCGGAGATCTCATATCTCTCGATCCGGGCATTCTTCTGAAAGATAAACTTCAACTCCTGGAACATCTCATATGCTCCATGACGTTCAAAACGTCTTTGAAGTCCCGGTTCTAAGCCATACAACATTGCACATTGAACTATTGAGTAATCATCAGAACGAGCCTGCCAGGCGTTCACAACGTCTAGAGACTCAACTGGAGCGGGTGGATCACCAAGTGGTGCATCAAGGACATAAGCCTTCTGGGAAGCCGTAAGGATAATCCTTAGATTACGGGCCCAGTCCACAAAGTTACTTCCATCATCTTTCAACTTAGCTTTCTCTAGGAACGCATTAAAATTCAGGGGTGCTACTGCGCGAGCCATGATCTACAACATAAATATTGCAAAGACAACTTAGACTATTGTTCTTAGATAATGAGTTTAGTTAATCATATTACTTAAAAACTCCCACTCAAATTGACATCCCTCCGATCATTCGAGTGTAACATGATCCAAATCCACCAACTCAAGTCCGATCATCACGTGAGTTGAGGTGGTTTCAATGGTGAACATCTTCATGTTGATCATATCTACTATATGACTCATGTTCGACCTTTCGGTCTCTTGTGTTCCGAGGCCATGTCTGTACATGCTAGGCTCGTCAAGTTTAACCCGAGTGTTCCGCACGTGTAACATGGCTTACACCCGTTGTATGCGAACGTAGAGTCTATCACACCCGATCATCACGGCGTGTCTCGAAACGACGAACTTTCGCAACGGTGCACACTTGGGGAGAACACAATTTATCTTGAAATTTAAGTGAGGGATCACCTTATAATGCTACCGTCGTCCTAAGCAAAATAAGATGCATAAAAGGATTAACATCACATGCAAATCATAAGTGACATGATATGGCCATGAACTTGTGCTTTTGATCTCCATCTCCAAAGCACCGGCATGATCTCCATCGTCACCGGCATGACACCATGATCTCCATCATCTTGATCTCCATCAACGTGTCGCCATAAGGTTGTCGCGCCGACTGTTGCTTCCACGACTATAGCTAACGTTTAGCGATAAAGTAAAGCATTACATAGCGCTTAATGATTGACACGCAGGTCATACAATAATTAAAGACAACTCTATGGCTCCTGCCAGTTGCCGTACTCATCGACATGCAAGTCGTGATATTCTATACATCACATGATCATCTCATACATCACATATATCTCATCATGTAATTGGCCATATCACATCACAACATACCCTGCAAAAACAAGTTAGACGTCCTCTAATTGTTGTTGCAAATTTTACGTGGCTGCTACGGGTATCTAGCAAGAACGATTCTTACCTACGCAAAACCACAACGTGGTGTAGTGATTGCTTTTTGATCTTCTAAAAGAACCCTCTTCATTGAACCGATTCAACTAAAGTGAGAGAGACAGACACCCGCCAGTCACCTTTATGCAACAAGTGCACGCAGCGGTGAAACCAGTCTCGCGTAAGCGTACGCGTAATGTCGGTCCGGGCCGCTTCATCTCACAATACCGCGGAATCAAGTATCAACTAGTAACGGCAAGCAATATGTATACATCCACGCCCACAACTCGTTTGTGTTCTACTCGAGATCTCATCTACGCATAGACCTAGCTCATGATGCCACTGTTGGGGAACGTTGCATGGGAAACAAAAATTTTCCTACGCACACACAAGATCTATCCATGGTGATGAGCATCTACGAGAGGGAGAGTGAATCTACATACCCTTGTAGATCGCTAAGCGGAAGCGTTAATAAACGCGGTTGATGTAGTCGAACGTCTTCGCGATCCAAATCGCCGAGCGTCCCGCGATCCAATCACGATCCTTCCGATCTAGTGCCGAACGGACGGCACCTCCGCGTTCAACACACGTACGGCTTGATGACGCCTTCACCTCCTCGATCCAGCGAGCGATGGTGAAGTAGTGGTTGAGTTCCAGCAGCACGACGGCGTGGTGATGGTGGTGAGGAACAATCTCTGCAGGGCTTCGCCAAGCACTACGGAGATTATGACGGAGGAACTAGAGGGCTAGGGTTGCCGGCACACGGCTTGGGAAATCCTGATGTATCCCGTGTGATAGCACTGCCCCTCTATTTATATGTTGAGCCTTGGGGTCTAAACTTGGAGTAAAAGCCTCCTCCGGGTCGGTTTTGCCCGCACAAGGTCGGTTTGGCCCGCAGGGAAAGAGTCCAACTCGGATCCCTGCCGAACCGTGCACAGCCGCGCACAAGCGGTAGTACCGCTTCACACAAGCGGTAGTACCGCTTGGGCGGTAGTACCGCTTCACACAAGCGGTAGTACCGCTCCGGCGGTAGTACCGCTTCACCAAGCGGTAGTACCGCTCCGGCGGTAGTACCGCTTCAACAAGCGGTAGTACCGCTTACGCGGCAGCAAAACTACTTTTGCACTTTCCAATACCTTGTGGGCTTTATCCCTTTGGCTCATATAAAGTGTTGCTGCACCCGAACACTTCGGTAAACATCCGGAACCCCTTCCGGTGAACTCCGGAACCCTTCCAGAGATCAAAACACTATTATCACATATATCAATCTTTACCTCCGGACTATTCCGGAGATCCTCGTCATGTCCGGGATCTTATCCGGGACTCCGAACAACTTTCGGTCACCAACATAATAACTCAATTATACTAATCGTCACCAAACGTTAAGTGTGTAGACCCTGCGGGTTCGAGAACTATGTAGACATGACCGAGACACCTCTACGGCCAATAACCAATAGCGGGACCTGGATGCCCATATTGGCTCCTACATATTCTACGAAGATCTTTATCGGTCGAACCTCTATGTCAAGGATTCAGTTAATCCCGTATGCTGTTCCTTTGTTCTTCGGTATGTTACTTGCCCGAGATTCGATCGTCGGTATCACTATACCTAGTTCAATCTCGTTACCGGCAAGTCTCTTTACTCGTTCCGTAATACAAGATCTCGTGGCTAACACTTTAGTCACATTGCTTGCAAGGCTCATTGTGATGTTGTATTACCGAGTGGGCCCTGAGATACCTCTCCGTCATACGGAGTAACAAATCCCAGTCTTGATCCATGCCAACCCAACAGACACCCTCGGAGATACCTGTAGAGCACCTTTATAGTCACCCAGTTACGTTGCGACGTTTGATACACACAAGGTATTCCTCCGGTGTCAGTGAGTTGCATGATCTCATGGTCAAAGGAACAAATACTTGACATGCAGAAAACAATAGCAATAAACTGACACGATCAAATGCTACGTTTACAGTTTGGGTCTTGTCCATCACATCATTCTCCTAATGATGTGATCCCGTTATCAAATGACATCTCATGTCAATGGCTAGGAAACCTTAACCATCTTTGATCAACGAGCTAGTCAACTAGAGGCTTACTAGGGACACAGTGTTGTCTATGTACCCACACATGTATTTGAGTTTCCAATCAATACAATTATAGCATGGATAATAAACGATTATCATGAACAAGGAAATATAATAATAACCAATTTATTATTGCCTCTAGGGCATATTTCCAACATAGTGGGTGTACCGTCAGTCACTTACCACGGCGGAGACGGACGCCCAGCGGCTCCGGAGGATCAACGTCAAGCAGCTCCGGCTCGGCATTGAGCAATCCGAGCGGGAGGCGGCGGAGGTAGTGGCAGAGGCAGTGGCCGAGGCGGCGAGTGTGGCCAAGCTCAAGCGCAAGCAAGAACGCACCGTTCGGCACTTGCAAGGCTACATCGTCATCTCTGATTCCTCCTCCTCCGACGGGCCTGACTCTGACGGCTCCGACGTCGACCCACCTGCTGCGGACGCCTGCAGCATCGCCGGCGACCGGAAGGGCAAAGGGCCGGCGAGGAAGTGGTGAAGCTCGCCCTCTCCTTTTAGATAGTCTAGTATTAGTATGTAGTTAGAATGTGCCGGATCGTTGAACTGTGTGAATTATGCCCGTTTGGTGATCTTTTGGTGATGTTTATGTGAATTATGCCCGTCTGGTATCGGTTTATATGTCCGTTTCCTATAGATCTTGATCGTTCGTGATGTACGCACTATATTGCATGAATTTGTATGTATATAGGGTGCCGAATATGAGATACGCGGGCATGGAGGCACGGGTTTAGGGAGTGCCCAGTCCGTGTCCGTAGACGCGCCCGGACCACGTAGATCACGGTTTATATAAGGAGTGATTCCCACAAAGGATAATTTGACAAGGCGTAGATAAAAAGGTAGTAAACGGTGTTGTTTCTATGACCACGAGGAAATAATTCATCACTTATTTCTTAATTGCCCAGTGGCCAAACTTCTATGGTGAACAATACATGTGTCGTTTAACGTATCTCCACCTACTTGTATATCAAATTTGTTTGGTAATTAGTTAGGTGGGGTAGAGGCCAATACGGCGACATGAATCCATGTGAGAGTTCTTGCATTACTTTGGGTTATATGAAATTTTTGTAACGATTGTGTATTTAATAGATTTTATTTTTGAAAGAAATGCAGATAATATACACATCGTATGGATGGATCTGTATTACTACACCATGCATAAATGTGTGAGCTTATGGCTTTTCGGTGCAACTAATAGACGGTAGCATGGGATATGTACAACCGGTTTGGATGATGCTTTAATAATAGAATATGTGTGTGCAGGCATTTTGTCTTATTGTGCCGGTTGTGGCATTTCAACTTTGTAACTTTTGTTTTAATTGTATTGGAGTGATACTTTGACTTTGTTCGTTTTAGTAAATGGTTGTGTGCAGAGGCGGGGTAGTCCTCATTTCTGAAAAAAGAACTTATGCGCGTGACTTTGCTGCACCCCATGTAAGTAGTTAGGACGAACCCATGGCGCATAGCCTAACACTCTTCCATGCCAACACGTGGCACATGGTATACTCACGAATTGACTAGTTTTTTTTTTGAAAAAAAGGGGTCTCCCCCGCTCCATTTTATAGATGAAGCAACGACAGACAAGGTTCAGGATACATCAGATTCATCACAGCAGCAACTACTACCTATTCCTCTAAAACCCAAGAACAAGCACAAACAGCCAGAGTGAGCATCAGGAGTCAAATTTTATTACAGAACCCCAACAGGAAAAGAAAGCAGCAATAGACTTGAAGCCTCTACAGAGCATTCCTTCCAGTTGGGGGAAGCATCATCTCCATGCGATGCGCAATAGCTCCCCACGGCGTCGGTCCAGCAGCAGCATGAAATGTCAGAGGAGAGCTGCTTGAGTGTCGTCACAGAGAACCACCCACTGTTGTAGAAAGCCACGAAGTTTCACAAGCACACAACCCAACCCTCTCCAAGTTCGACCCTGGAAACAAAATTCATTTCTCAGTCTCCATATACTCCATAAGGAGGCAGATGTCACCATATTAAGCACATGATTTTTCTTATGCAAATGCCATAAAGCCCATATATCACCAAAACAAGTAATCTGATTGATATGGAACACTTCAGCAACTAGCCCCCACACACATTTTGCCACTATGCAATCAAAGAAGAGGTGTTGCACACATTCCAATTCACAGCAAAAAAGACAAGTAAGATCATCTACATTTCTGTGCTTGGCAAGGTTATCCCTAGTCAAAACTTTGTTATAAGCACATAACCAGAGAAACACATGTATATTACGTGGACACAAAACTTTCCAGAGTTTCTCATCAATGGTAGAAACCACCCCTCCAAAGTTAATAGCTTTATAAAAGGACTTGACCGAATAGATCCCATCCGCCTCCAACAACCAAATTAGAGTATCAGGGTATTCGGTCAAAGGAAATTGCTTAATCGTATCAATCCGCTGGTTCCATCTAGCCATACCACTTACATCTACACATCTTCTAAAGGATAGCTTCAAACTCTCCCCATCCCAAACCTGAGCCACAGTGCATTCTGTTTGATTACAAATGTCAAAAAGATCCCAGAATTGTGTTTTGAGGGAACAATCCCCCGCCCAGATATCGTGCCAAAATTTGACATTCACTCCATTTCCTATTTTCCATCGATAAAAAGTTCTAGATGCGTTTATAGCCCAGGTGACTCCTCTCCAAAATGGAGAGCCAGATTCCGGTTTCGCCCACAGAATATTTGGAGAGTTAGTATTATATTTAAAGTCAATAATCCTCTTCCAATCTTTAACTCCTTGATCAAAATATCTCTTACCCCAGGATGCCAATAAGGCCATATTGAATTCTTTGAGGTTGGGAACACCCAAACCCCCAAAACATTTTTCTGAGAGACAAGGCCCCAGTTAGCCAGGTGGTATTTATGTTGCTCATCTACATTCCCCCAGAAAAAATGAGCCATTTGAGTATTGATAGCATTAATAGCCCATTTCGGAAATTTAATAACAGCCATCAAGTAGGCCAGGATGCTCACAATACAAGCGCAAAGCATAATTAGTTTCCCTCTATAAGACAAAGGTCTCCCAAGCCACCCAGAAATGCCTTTAATAATTCTATCTATAATAGGTTACATGTCCTCTCGTTTTAGGTTCTCGTAGTGAAGGGGAACGCCTAAATATTTAATTGGGAAGAAACCAAGTTCACAACAGAAAATTTGGGCAAAAGATTTAGCTACATCCTCATCAATATTGATGGTCAACAAGTCAGTTTTATGAAAGTTAATCCTCATGCCAGATAAGTTTTCGAAACAAGAAAGAATCCATTTAAAGTTTCTGGCTTTCTCACAAGAATTTTGAAGGAACATCATGGTATCGTCCGCATATTGCAGACTCGTGATCCCTCCTGGTATAATATTAGGTAGAAGCCCGGAGATCAGTCCTTGTCGAGAAGCCTTGCCAAGCATCTTAGAAAAGACATCCGCAACCAAATTGAACAGCAAGGGAGAGCTCGAATTGACTAGTTTGTTAGATGAACTAAAAGAAGTCCTTTGACGTGACACCCACATCGCTCAACCTCAGCGCCGCCCCTTGTCACCCCTCCCTCCACCTCGCTCTTCACCATTGGATGAGGTGGTCGGGCAAGCTCGTACCGCACACAAGCCTTACGCATGAAAGGATTTAATGAGGGTTGGATGAAGCAGGTTGAATCCTTCGTACAGAAGGATAGTGTTGGGATCAAAGTTAATGATGACATAGGTCGTTATTTCCCAACTAAAAAGGGTTTGAGACAAGAAGATTCAATGTCTCCCATCCTATTTAACATTGTCGTGGACATGTTGGCAGTCCTGATTGGTAGAGCCAAAGAGGATGGTCAAGTGGATGGGCTCATACCTCACCTAGTAGATGGTGGGGTGTCCATCCTACAATGTGCACATGACATTATAATTTTCATGGAACATGACATGGCAAAAGTTAAGAATATGAATCTAGTTTTATGTCCCTTCGAACAAATATCTGGTTTAAAAATCAACTTTAATAAGTAAATTATTCTGCTTTGGACGCGCCAAAGAAGAACAAGATAATTATCGATAGTTGTTCGGATGTGATTGGGGACTCTCCTCTTTAGATATCTGGGAATTCCAATTCATCATCGAAAGCTCACCAATAAAGAATGAAAGTGTATAGAAGATCGATTGGAGAGAAAACTTAGTTCCTGGAAGGGCAAACTTATGTCCTATGGAGGTTGGCTCATACTCATAAATCCTGTACTTACGAGCATGCCGATGTTCTTGTTGTCTTTCTTTGAGGTGCTTATGGTGTCAAGGAGCGTATAGATTATGGGTGCAACCGATGGGAGACGGTAGCACTGGATACCTACAGCCGGTTTGGACGGCGGTCCAACAATAGAATAGATGGTTAGGCATCTAGTTCTATGGTTAGCCGGTTGTGGCTTTGCGATATCTCCTTTTATCATTCAGGATGACAACTTGTATTTTGATGCACATTTTTGTTGGACCTTTTTATTAATAATATGGTTGCATGCATCATTTTGATGTGGAGGCCGAGGGCATTCGTCCTTCTCGAAAAAAGCTCGTGCCACAGACGGCGGTGACAACGAGTGCCCTATCGTGCATCTCCTTTTTCTCGGCGATTCCTTGCGTTGGACTGGATGTGCCCCCCCTATCTGTGGTGTCCTCTGATGGTGCACCGGTTCCAGGCGGCATGGCGGCGCGTCTTCCACTCCCATCGTCCTCCCTGGTACGGCGTGGCATCTGACGATATGGGGCGGACAACGACGACGGTGATATGTCTTCGACAGTTGCAAATCAACGATGCATCAACCTCCTGCGGCTCCCTCACAGCAAGGCTATGGGCGCTCCGGAGATTTGGATCCGAGGCTCCAAATTCGGCCATGACGGCCCATAGGCTGACGGACCTGGCTGAGCTCTCTCCGACGAGGTGGCAGTCTGGGGTGGTATAGCGGGTGGAATAGCCGGTCACGGGTTGGAGGTGTTCGACCAATTGCGTACAAGGTAAAAAAATCCTTGCTCGTTTTTCTTGTTGTGCACATATGTGAGTAGCTTGTGATGGAGATTTTGGTATTGTAGATGAGTACAATTAATTCATCCTCTCCATTGTGTGATTTCTCGTCAGACAAGAATTTGACACGACCGAAGAGAAGGATATCACGTTATCGTGATGATGCGCGAACAAGAGGCCGAAGTCTGGCAGTTCTGGTTTCGGCCGTGAGCTATTGCGGATGGATCGACAAAAGGCTCACAATTGATTCATGCACAACTATTTTTGTGTAAATCCGGTGTATCTGGAGCGACACTTTTGACACTGGTTTAGCATGTCTATGTAATTGTTTCTTCACATTTGCCAAATGTGTGAAGAAATATAACCGCTCCTTCGCGCAAAGGAAAATGTGTCATGCGGCTGCTGTTTGAGATGCGGTGCCCTATTTTTGGGGCGGTTATTGAAGATGCAAAAAAAGTTATGCCCAAAAACTCATTTTTTTTCTGCCCCAAATTTTACCTCAAACATTTTTTTGTGCCCTAAATTAGAGCTGTTATTGGAGATGCTCCGAGGGCCTCCATGACATGTGTATGTTATGGTTTCGTTCGTGATAGGTGAAACAGGGGAACCCCTTTGTTAGAACCCCCCCCCCCCTCCCCCCCCTCTCAAACCTCCCTAATATGAAGGGAAAAATGCCCTTGTGCTTATCTTGGTTTTAATTAGATTGAAATGCGCAAAAAAAAATTAGATTGAAATGCTCTTTGGTGCCTTCATTGTTATTATAAAAAAAATCCCATTGTTTTCTCCTCCGTGATGTTTTGCGGCCCCATCTGCCACCATGGACTATTCTTTTTTGTTGCTCCTTGCCACACTGGCTGTGTCGGCGAGCGGACGGGTACCTAGCGGGAGATTGAAAAAGGCGGGGAGGGCCGTTGTGCGGAGAAGAACAGGGTAGGGGCGTGCGGCACACAGACACAGTCAACGACTCTGCGCCCCGCCCTCCGACGGGGACGCGAGCGCCAAATCGGAGATGAGCCTGGCGCGCGTTGGGGCGTACGCGCGGGACCCCCGGTGACGCGCAGTTCAACGCGCCGCTGGTCTCCTGCGCCGAGCCGACGGGACGAGGAGGACGAGGGACGGGCTGCTTCACGTATTCGCAGCTTTACTGCCCGTATTTCGGAAGGAAATAAACGGCCGAGGCAGGAAAAAGGGGAGCCGCTGGATGCTCTCGGAGCACGGACAGGAGCGGAGTCGCGTTCGCCACTTTTCCCCTCTCCTCCTCGGTTCTCTTCTCTTCTCACCGGCCAAGCACCCGATTCCCTCCTTCCTTCCCCGAGGGAGCGGCAACGGCCGACCCAAACGAAACCTCCCCCGCGTCGGGCGCGAGATTAGACAAAGCAAACCCGGACCATAAGCTACCAGAACACAACACAACGCAACCCCAGAATGGACACGCACTAGGTGCTCGCCCTCGGCTCTCTTCCTTCCACCGGTGCGGTGCCTAACCCCTCCTCCTTTCTCTCCCCCAGATGCGAACACCCCGCCGCCTCCTCCTCCTCCTCCTCATAACCCACCCGACCGCCGTGCCGCCTCTTCTCCCCTTCTCTCTCTCCGGGTCCCTCTCCCCTTCAACCAAGCCTGATTTCTCCGGCGTTGGCCTGGCCTGGGAGGCTCCGCCGAGATTGGGTGGGATTTCTCGGTTGATTCTGGAGCCGGCGGTGCGTTTTTGATGTTTGATGCTACTGCCCGATGGAGGGGGTAGGGAGAGAGCACGACAGCTCCGTGGCGCTGCCCGTGGAGGATTCCGGCGCCGCCAAGGTCAGACTAATCCAATTCTTTCCCCCTCTTTTCTGCTATCTGTTTTTCATCGATTCTTGTGACCATCTTCCCAAACTGTTTTTGAATCAGCTCATTTACACCTCCTTGTTTTGGCTAATCTGCGATGCATCAAGTTTATTTTGACTTTTATCCCCCGTTTCCTGCCATTAACCCTTCCAAATGCAGGACACAACCAGCGTAAGCACAAAGCCTACACGGAGATATCCGCTCGCGTCATGGGTTGCCATATTGGCCCTGGCCACCCTTGTGGGCGTATACATATTCTCCTTATCTCTCAAGCAAAACGGGATGCTATTTGGGCTCAGGCAGACCAACATGATAGAGAAAGAAAGGGAGCAGCCTTGCCACCTCCCCGGATTTCCAGAGACCGAGATCCCCTACGTGCACTTTCCCACACCCAATACTTATAGTAGGTATGGAGATAGATACACTTGGGCATCTGATTTTACGTTTTATAAGGCTGGTGAGTAACTTGCTCTTTTGTTTGTTTCTTTGTTAGGAAAGAATGTGCATGCACACCAGTTAGATTCTTTGCTATCTTGTCGATGCAGAGGTCGGGAAGTGGATGGTTTGAAACCTTGTTGAATAGCCACGAGAATATTAGCTCCAATGGAGAGATTTTCTCTGTCAAAGACAGGCGTAGCAATGTCACAGCCATCACACAAACACTCGATAAATTGTACAATCTCGACTGGTTCAGCAGTGCCGCTAAAAATGAGTGCACGGCTGCTGTGGGGTTGAAATGGATGCTCAATCAGGTAATCTTTTGCCATAGTTTTACTGTTCGATTAGTTATTCCACTAAGGTGAAATAAATAGACTTGCTCATCAAATAAAATTTTGAAGGACGTCATTTTGTCGCTGAATTATGTGTTCTGTAAATAGCTGTGTGACAATGACTTGCCTGCTGCCCTTAAACTTAGCCGAAGATCACCCTGAAGAATGGTCAGTCAGCTTTTGGAGCACTGCAGCAATATCATACACTATGCTAAGATATTCAAGAAGTAACGAATGTAATGTAGTTATAGTTGATGCAGTGCCCCATGACTTTTGTAAACATTCTCTTCAAAACATATTAATAACACGCTACCATGACTTCATGGAAATAACCTGCTAAAATACCTTGTCTATCATAATGATAAGGGAAGCCAATTGAAACCTCTTTTTATTTCTCTCCATTGCAATATTTTTCCCCATTTTTAAATTTGTATGTTTGAATTATCAGCCTTGTTTAGATGATCTACCTATTAAAAATATTGATTTCATAAAGGGGACCACAAAATACATTTCCCCATTCAATTTGTCGATACTCATTCTTTTACCAAAAACTGTAGGGGAGGCCCTTGTGTATAATTTTTTATTTATATGGTGTATAAAGAATATACAAGTCTACAAGCTATATTCTCAAGACGCACAATTCAACCTTCACATAAGAAGCTGTACACTAGAAACAAGAATATGCTAACCGGGGAGAGGGGATAAAATCCCTGGCTATACATTTTCACTCGAACATATATGATAATTTATCTCAATGTTCTCTTTGAAGTTTTGTCTTTGAGGGTTGTTGTAAATCGGTTTTGCCTTTGATTTGTTCGTAAGAATTATTTTCAGTACTATAATTATTTAATGTGGTGCCTCTTTTCCAATAATCTTAGTCAGCCTGGTTTACTTGTTTTAATACGATTGTTCTATGGAATTACAGGGTCTAATGAAACATCATCAAGAGGTAGTTGAGTATTTCAACCGAAGGGGTGTGTCTGTAATTTTCCTTTTAAGAAGAAACCTGCTGCAGCGTTATGTCTCTATATTGGCAAATGATTATGATAGAAATACGAAGCAACTAAATGGAACTCACAAAGCTCATGTGCATCACAGAGGCCAGGTTCACCTTTTTCTCCTTGATCTTTCTCACAGCCCACAGTGCGATAAATTTAAATTTATGTCTGCAACTTTTGGTATCACAAAGCAAGGACGACCCCACTACATGCTAGCGTACCTTTAACTACTTTATCTTCTGTACTATTGTGGATGTGCCGCAGAATAAAAAAAATCCTCCATTTTTCTTCTCTGCAGGCTGATGTTCTTGCCCAGTATAAGCCAACAATAGACACAAAATCGTTGATTGATGAACTAAAGAGGTCTGATAAGTTGGCAGCTGATGCTTTAGTGAGTTTCAAGAAGATCCGGAGTATTGTTCTGTACTACGAGGATGTGGTCAGCAATCGCACTGTGAGCCCTCTTGCATTATATTCATGTTTGGGAATTAATCAACATTTATTTATTTCGATAACATCTATCTTGCTTTCTTTCAGAAGCTCACAGATGTGCTCGATTTTCTGAAATTGCCAAAGATAAAGCTATCCAGTCGGCATGTGAAAATCCATACTAAACGATTGCGTGATCATATTGATAATTGGACTGATGTTTCTAATACTTTGAATGGGACTCAATACCAGAGCTTCTTGAACGGCCGAAGATGACCAAATTAGCTAGGTGTAAATAATGTTGTAGTGAGTTCCATTCTTTTGGCTCCTTCTTTCTCCCCTCCCATAGCTAGCAGAGTAAGTCAAAGTTGGCATTTGTGTCCATCATGTGCTAATCCAAAGGGCTCATTTGGTTTCCATTTGACGTCCTAACATATATATAAATTAGCTGATTAAATTAATAGCTACCATACAATTTTTTTAATTTAGATAAAAGGCTTTTTTGCCCAGTTTAAGCTTATAGTCTCCAGGACACGGATCGCAAAGTAGAGCAAGGGGATACCCTGTTACATCAGAGCATACAAAGTTATGATCATCTTACACTTCAAAAACCTCTTCCCTTAGATCAAAGTACATAAATGGTTGATGATTACATTTTGTTTAGGTATCACTTCACAGTTCTTGATTATTGTATGATAATGTTTGGATACCTGTAGATTTTGACGTCCGTAACTGATAAATGGGCGAACATAGTCAGACATGACATTGATCTTTGGTAGTTAATTTATTCCGGGATATTATATCTTCATGATTTCAGAACATAAGATGGGAAAATATACCATTATGATTTCAAGTACATACTCCCTCCGTTCCTAAATATAAGTCTTTCTAGAGATTTCACTATTAGACTACATACGGATGTATATAGACATATTTTAGAGTGTAGATTCACTCATTTTGCTTCGTATGTAGTCCTCTATTGAAATGTCTAAAAAGTCTTATATTTAGGAATGGAGGAAGTACTTAAGTACTGTTCAAAGTTATTTGAGTGCTCAATTTTGTGTCAGAACTTGATATACTGGAAGGACTATTAATCCAACATTGCACCGGTGCTGATGCCTAATTTTACTTTAGCTGTGATTTGTTTGAGAATTGAATAGGAGATAGAAATTGTATTTAAATCCGTCTATTCTACTTACTTTGTTGCCTAATTTCATTAAAGAGATCTTGAGGAAAATGATTGGGTTCCCACCTAGCTTATACATTATGTCGATGGTTCTAGAAAAAAACCTCGTCTCTTTTATTCCAAAAATAAAGTAAAGATAAGAAAAAACATCCTTAGGAATTGAGAGTTTGAAACCTTCAAGGCATGGAATATTAATGGTGTGAGGTGCTTTGAAATATATTGCCTGATAGGAAAACCTTTTTATTTTCTGTTACTTTCAATGATGATTAGTACAATTCAAAATAACTACTGAGCGGATGTAATCTTCATTCTGATTTGTGACTTCGAAATATTATTAGATAACAGAACTTTCCTAGTTTCTGTTGTTGCTTGTGAACAATGACCACCACAATTTAAAATGACTGCTGAGCTGAAGCAATCTTCATTCTAGTATGTGATATTATTCAAAATAACACTAGTCCCTTTTGCTCAGATGCACAAACGATAAGAAAATAGTAATGTGCTAATCCTCATTCTATAATACAGTGGTAAGTTCAATAAGCAGCTTAGCTTCCTATCGACCTTCAATTATGGTAACGGTCGCACTGCCGAATATGCTGCTGTCTGGTTTACTTGATGACGTCTCTGTTTCCATTTGAATTCTTCTAGCTGCAAAACCAGGCTGCTTAGGAGTTGGCAATGTGGCAGTATCTGTAGCAGCTAACATCATAAGCACTTGAGACATCAATGGACGATCATCTGGGTTCTCTTGCACACACAGGAGTCCCACTCTGGTGCATTTGAGTACTTGATCTGAGTTGAACGAGCCATTCATGGTTTCATCTGCTAATTCTACGCCTTTCCCTTCGTTCCATAAGCTCCATGCCTGCAGAATGAAAAACCTGACGAAGTTATCTTGAAATTGAACTGAGAAACACAACTTGTATGTGTTGGATGACTCTGTTCTTACATGTCCTAGAAGATTCAGGTGATTTGAGTAGGAATACACCCCTCTGTTTCTTCTACCACTTATTATTTCCAGCAGCAATACTCCAAAACTGAATACATCTGATTTGACTGAGAAGACTCCATCCATTGCATACTCTGGAGCCATGTAGCCACTACAGAATAACCACATCAATATTATTAGTATTGGGAAACTCGTTTGTCTAATCAAAGATTGTTTTCCCTGTTATCATACTTACTATGTGCCAACGACTGTACACGTATTGATTTCTGTCTCTTCACTGCCAAACATTCTTGCCATGCCGAAGTCAGAAATTTTGGGAGTCATTTCCTTGTCTAGAAGAACATTACTTGCCTTCATGTCTCTATGGATGATTCTATATCTTGAGTCCTGATGGAGATACAGTAATCCTCGAGCGATGCCTTCTATGATAGAGTATCGCACTTGCCAATCAAGTAGGATACTGTTGGATTTTTCTGCTGACATGTACAAAAACATGTTTTCATTGTAATTTTGTCAGCCAATATTTGAGGTCAGAAAGCAAAAGGTTGAGAGGTTACCAAATAGGAAGTAGTCCAGGCTCTTATTTTCCATGTATTCATAGATAAGTAGCCTTTCTTGTCCACTAATGCTATAGCCAAGAAGCCGTACAAGGTTCCGGTGCTGGAGTTTAGCTATTAGCATAACCTCATTCTTGAACTCATCGAGACCCTGTACCGATGTTTTTGAAAGTGTCTTAACAGCTATTTCCTGTCCATCCTCAAGTGTACCCTGTAATTTTGAAGGAGATACTTTCAAACTTCAGCAGATCAGGGTTTTCAAATTGCCATAGTTGTTTCTTTATTTAATATAATTATATGCTTTTCTGTAAGAACCTTGATAAAAAAACCTAATTGTTATATTTCAACAGTTGGAACCATATTCTTCCATTCGAATTAAAGTGTTCGTGATGCTACTCTGGTTTCATACTTTCAACCATATGCATATTGTATTGATTTGCCATCTTAAGTGCTAACCTTATACACTGGCCCAAAGCCACCCTCGCCGAGTTTATTATCGATGGAGAAACCATCAGTGGCAGCTGCAATTGTCCCCAGATCAAATATCGGCAGTTCCAAGTCATCATTGTGACTACTTCCATCATACTGGCGGGGAGTGCTGCGTGAACCGCCGCTCCATTTACTCGATCCTACAGTCATAAGAATCAGAATAACATTCAGAAACGTCATGTATTAGTTCATTTGGAAGTCTACTGGATCTGGACACTACCTGTTTTTCTTGCTTTCTTCTTCCCTCTTGTCCAGAAGAAAACACCAGCGAGTGCTAAAAGGAATGCCAGCAGGGAGATGCAGGCGACCACTGCGATTATTACATGTTTCTTATTGGATTTACTTGTTATACCTGTGTGATAAATCTTAAACGGTTAGTTTGGTGATGCATACGCCTTGACACATTCTTGTGGGATTCTAGAGGAGCAGATCCTTTTATGAGTATATCCCAAGATGCCACATGATGCTTTTTGCTCTGCTTCAACAGCTGAGGCCTGAGTATGAGCTTCAGTTTGTAACTGTGCAAATGAATAAAGCAAAGTGATGCCTGACCAGGCTGCCGCTGCTGCTGCTTTTGGAGATTTGGTTGTCTAGCTCGCTACTGTAGTTATGGAATCCTAAAACGCTTTGTGGCTCTGCATGTGCTGAGTGGTGCTGAGAGCATCTACAGCCGGACATAGCAAATATGACCCCCTAAACGTCCGCGGACGCGCCCGGTCAGTGGCCGGGCGTGTCCCCTATTTGTCCGTCCGCGCAGCCACACTCATCATTTTCTTCCTCATATGTCCGGTCACTTGCACGTGATTGGTGGAGAGAAAGAGAGAGAAAGAAAAGAATGAATAAAGAAAAAGAAAAGGTGGTCCGGGTGGGGTCGCGTCCTACGTGGCGGACGGACCGGGCGTGTCCGCGAGCCTTCATATCCTCCCTATATTTGAGATGGATATGAGGGTTCGCGGACAGCCCGGGCGTATAGGGATGATACGAGGGATCCGGTTGGGTCACTATTTTCCTTCTCTTTCCTGTCCGGTCACTGACCGAGCATGTCCGCGGATGTATGAGGGGTCGTTTAAGGCGTCCTGTAGATGCTCTGAGCGACCAAGCCCGACCACGTTTTGTGGTCTGTGGTTGTGGATGACCCGTCCTACCAAAAAAAAACGCTGCTGCGGCGAGCACGTTTTGGCTGATTAATAACCGGTCTCACGGAAGCTGGGTGTCGGACGCCTGCCTACGGTGATGGTGATTTGATCTCCAACAGAGTTGCTGTGGCTGCCTTTTTTTTTTTTTTTGAAACGCGGTCCCTTAGGACCCGATTCATTAAATAAGCTCGAAGAGAATTGCCCGGTTAATAAACGGAAAACCAGGCGAAAACCGTCACAACTGGCCCGCAGAAACAAGGCACACAGGGCGACCTGGCAACCCACACAAGAACGCACACACGCCGCCGAGGAGAAAAGCGTCGTCGAGGCTGCAACCCGGCGTCATCGTCATCACTCCTCCGCGAGGGCGACTCCGACTCCATCATCGACGACCACCAAAGAAGCCCTCACCGTAAACAAGCGTCGAGGCTTGCGCTGGCCGATGCCAAACAGTCAGCCACACGCGCCGGCGACTAGGCAGCT
Organism: Elymus sibiricus; assembly: GCA_039707655.1. Taxonomy (NCBI): domain Eukaryota; kingdom Viridiplantae; phylum Streptophyta; class Magnoliopsida; order Poales; family Poaceae; genus Elymus; species Elymus sibiricus. The sequence goes on from CM077667.1 coordinate 377,421,200, forward strand.
CCGACTCCGTCGACGAGCATTGCAGGAGAAAAGCGTTGGGCTTGCGCCGAGCCAGCGCCAGAGCGGCGACTCCTCGAACACGCCGGAAGAGACCGACTACCAAGAACCATCAGCAAACCTGACTCCGCCCAAAGCCGCCATCGTTGCCACAAACAGGAAGCCGCGCAACATCCGCATTGCCGGACGGGCACCAGCCGACCGCAATGCCGCGAGCGTCCAGCCCATGAAGCGCGCAAATGGGATCCAAAACTCTTCAAGGCGACGCCCCAAAGAGGGAAGCGACGATGTCGACGCCGTCGCCCGACCCAACCGGGCCTTAGGCTTTCACCCGAAGAGCAAGATCCGATGGTGTAAGGGGATGTGGCACTCCACAACGACGCCTCCAAGGAGGTTAAACGACGCCCACAGACGCCGACGCCGCTGGCCGGCAACACCGGGCAGGCTTTCGCCCGGAGCATACCCAACACCGCCAGCACCCTCACGCACTGCACCTCCGCTGACCCGCCCACCTCTCGCAAAGCCACCGTGCCAGCGGCACCGGAGAGCCACCAAGCACCTCACCTCCCCGCCGTAGACGCCGACGGGCCAGATCCGGCCGATCTGGCATCCCACCACCGCAGCGCAACCGGAGCCACCAGAGGCCAGCCCGCCACCGGCCCGACCAGGGACCGCGCCCCACAAGGCAGGCGGGGGGGGGGGGGGGGGGCGCACCCGCCCTGACGCGTCGAAAAGGAGCCGCCGGGTCGAAGACCAGGCGCCCGTCGACGGCGCTGCCGCGGCTGCCACCCGCGAGAGCCGCAGCCAGGGAGCCGTCCCGCTGGAGAAGGAGGCCCAGGGGCTCGTCGGCGACGCAGCTGAAGCTCCCGACGGATCCATCGCGTGATGCAGAAAAAGGGGATCGAGCCTCCCCACCCCGAGATCCCGCGGCCTGACGAGAGGAGAACGCCCCCGCCGCCGCAGTCCGCCGCCCGGGCTTAGCCCGGCGGCCTCCTCCGGCGACGGCGAGGGGAGGAAGGAGGAGGGCAGGAGGACGGCCCGGCGGCGCGACTAGGTGTCCGCCCGTGTCGCCTCTGCTGAGACGACGCGGGGGTGGGGGTGTGGCTGCCATTGTAATCATGTATGCAGGTAGGGCAGTGGGTAGCTGGAGATGGCGCGGTTGGCCCGCTCGGCGGGGGCTGACGTGGGTTTGGCCTGATTCGGGAGGGGGGACTACCGTGAGAGCAATCGATTAAGAGCATCTCCAACAGAGGCTGAAAAAAGCGCGCGCGCGGCAAAAGGTGTTTTTAGCGCGCGCCGAGCGATTTCGCGCGCTCCAGCGGGCGCGGGAAAGTCGCGCGCGAAAAGGAGGCCCTACGCGCGGTAGTTTTGGCGCGCAGCGCTGGGCGCGCTCTATAAATCGAGCGCCCGAGATGCGCTCTTCCCACTCCTCCCGCGCACTGCCGTCGCTTCCCTCGCGCTCTGCCGCCGCTTCCCTCGCGCCTTCGTCACCTCGCCGCCATGCCGCCACGCCGCCGGGGATCGTCGGGCTTCCGCGGCGTCCGGGAGCGCCCCTCTGGCGCCTTCTCCGCCGAGATACGGTCCGGCGACATGCGCCTCGGCCTCGGCACTTTCGAGACCGCCCACGAGGCCGCCCGCGCGTACGACGCGGCGGCGTGACGCCTCCGGCGGCCTCGTAGGGAGATGAATTTCTCCGAGGTGACGACGCGGGAGTGGGCGGAGAGTCTCGCGCCTCCCCCGCGGCTTGTCACCGACGAGGACCGTCGCGAGAACCAGAGGCGGGAGCGCCGCCTCGGCATCGCCGAGACGGACGAGGTGGCCATGGCAGCGTGGCGCGAACGGTTTCCGCAGGACGTCATTGACGAGCGTGAGTTCTTCGCGCAAAGGAGGGCGGAGAGGAGGGCGCAGAGGAGGATGGACAGGAGGGCGGAGCGAGCCTCCTATCGCGAGGACAAGCGTACGCGGAAGGCGGCCGTGGACTTCAACATCGAGCTTGGAGAAGCGTCGTCCTGGGACGCCAACGATGAACGATTTCTTGATGCCTTCATCGAGATTTCGGATACGGACATTTCGGAGGAGGACATTTTTACGGACTCGGAGGAGGACGACGAGTAGTTTTTAGCGCGTCTATGTATCTTTTTTATTTTATCTATGCATGTTTTTATTTTATATATGTATTGTTGAACTATGCTATGCAAAATTTGAATTTACCTACTAGCTATGTTTGATACTGCGCGCGCTAGTTTAGCGCGTCTGCTGGAGCGCCGCGCGCGCGCATAATTTTGCGGCGGCCGTTGGAGCCAGCGCTCTCCGACGTGCTAAAAAACGCTATGTGCGCACGCTAAAACCGCTTTTTGCGCGCGGAGCGTTGCGTGCCATGCTCTAATTACGTTCTAGCTTTGTTGCTTCTTGACTGCCAACCAAATCTATGGCACCGTGCAGTCCATGCCAAGGTTTAAGCTGTACAGAGTGGAGGGTGCATAATTCTCTTCGTAGAGGGAGAGGAGACTGCATAATCATGTCCATCTTTCAATCGGCAAGGAGCATCTTATCACTAGAGCTTTATCTTCCTTGGCGAAATTTCACCTACCAACTGGTGGTACCATTCCAGCCACGTTCCACGTGCCTCCCGTGGCCTACAAAGGCCATGCAACACTTACGCTGGTCCTTCCCTAGTGTAGTGTCGTAGTACCACACGTCCTAATCAATCAGACAAGCCCCACACGGCCACATCACAAAAGAGCATTCGCTTCCTTTCGGAAAAGAGGAAATCCCGTCGCATCGCATGCCCCGATGCCCGTCTTCTTCGTCCTTTCGGTCGTGGCACCAAACAAAGAACGTATCAAAGCATTGAACGCGGTGGGATACACGTTGAGGCTCGCTCGACGGAGACCTCACAGACCAGGTGTGATTCTCGGCACATCCGGCCGACCTGGATGCTCAAACCGATCCATCAACTTCGCCATGTTACGGTAGTCGAACAAGCCGCAGGGTGGCCGAATCCCCTATTCCCCATCGATTGCCATCCCAATCGGGCAAATTCGGAGCGATTTGCAAGTGGCGTAGATGCCCTGGCGAGAGCGAGATGGCCGGCCACCAATCGGCTTGCCAAGCATGCAAGCATTCACATGCGATGCCTCTGACCGAAGAGAAATGGATCAAGCTGTCGACAACTGAACATATGCTACGTAGGACTATACCCGATCGAAGCTTGTGAAACCAAAGTGCAAGTGAGCGGTCGATGATGTTGTACGTGTCACGACTCACGAGGGTAGGAACTCTCTACATTCCTCTAGAAAATTTCGACCTTGTGTCAGGTGAGATGCACGGTCGAGCCTCTCATTTTCGTGGAGGCGCCTGTTCCACCGTACTAGCTTGCATAATTGAGCTTTTTGCCGCGCTGTGTAGATCAAAGTTGATGCATGTATGGCCCTGCTTTCTGGATTAAAAGAACCGGGGACCAATTCATGGAACAATGGCTCCGGTCTGGTCACTGTCGAACTTAAGCACCTCCTTTGAGTTTCCTTTTCTCGCAAGATCGGCCTCATGATAGCGAGAAATGCAAGGGAAAGGACGGGCTACAGAACAATATGGCTACCTGGCATATCTTCCACTGATTTACTGGAAATTAGACTTTGCAGTGGCTCTCGCCATCTACATGACCCCCCCTGACAAGAATGGGCGGAGTCATCTACATTTTCCGCAAATAGGTATATGTAAACTGCTCGAATTTGCAACTTTGGTAAGTGAAATTGGGAAGAACACGACACGCAGCCCTGAGGCCGAAGATACTGCCGCCGTGCCAAAGGGAAGGTGGCGAGGCACGCGCAACAGTGCTGCTGCCCGGACATGGGTGGCGGCAGCAGACGGGGCAGAAGAAGGTGAGGACGGGCGGTTGAAGAAAGAAGATCAACCGTTCGATTTTGATCCGATGACTCAAAAACCGAATTTATAGATAATCGGTCCTTTTTTTCTTGTCTGTATATTTTTTTTTTTTGCTTTTTTTTTGTCTGTATATGTAGGTGCTTTTTTGTTTGGAGGTTGAAGTAGTATTGACAGACTAACGCTATAAAATATGTCGAATATACAAAGATCGTTTTTCAGATACCAATACCATATAGCGCGGATGTGGTAGTGATCTAAACGATTTTATAGAAGTTCACATAGGGAGTAGGCATGTACTTCGTATTTAGTAATACGTTTGCGATAAGAACTTGCATAGCATACGTACGAATGTTTGTCTTTTCGAAACACTGGATACGTACGAATGCAGGAACACGGTATATGTAATGGCGTACCGAGGTCGGCGGCGGCGAGGCGGACGAAGAGCTCCTGGCCGAAGTCCGGGTAGACGCGCAGGTCGGTGAGCCCCGCGCTCCACATGACGCAGCCCGAGCCGTCGGCGCGGCGGTCGGCGCTGACGTTGCCGCTGGCGTATGCGGTGCAGGAGCAGTTCCGGAGGCACGCCTCCCGGCATTGCTCCAGGCTGAGGCTCATGTCCACCACGCTCCGCACCGTGTCCGGCACCTTGGCGTGCCTCAGCGTGACGAACCCGTCGGTGCCGTTCCGGCAGTCGAGCGGCGTCGCCCGCACGCAGCCGTCCCGGCCGTCCCGAAGCGCCCACGCCGCCGGCGACCTGGGGACGAAGCCGCGCAGGCAGGAGCAGACGGGCATGTTGTTGGTGTCGCACACGCCGTTTGGCCCGCACGGCGACACCGCGTCACACTGGTCCTTGGGCGCGTACCAGTAGAGGTTCCACGTCCCGGCCGCCTCCACCCACGTCGACCGCTGCAGCAGCCCGTTGTTCCCCGTGCTGTTCAGCCCCAGCCTCGATATGATCGACTCGTTGTGCACCTTGATTACCGAGCACGTGTACAACCCGTCAGGTGAGCAGTGAACAGTGTACGTGTATAGTACGTGTGCGTGCATGAGCAATGAATTTCTTACATGGAAGCTGTACGTGACCTCCTGGGCGTTGTTGATGAAGCTGAAGGTGAAGTCGGAGTAGGTGACGGTGTCCGGCACGCCGGTGAACTGGACGCCGTCCCAGGGGCCGGAGCGCCAGACCAGGTCGTCGCCGTTCCAGATGAACACCTGGGGGTCGCCGGACGTGACCATCGCCATGACCACGGGGCCCGGCGAGGGGTCCGACGGGCTCTTCCACGCCGTCAGCGTCCGGTTCCGCCCCTTCACGAGGTCGACCCCCAGCTTCATGTCCGGGAGCAGCGTATCGGTCGGGTAGTCGAACCCCTGCCACGCCACGCCGCCGCCTGCGTCCGCGAGCACCAAATTGCCGTTGTCCAGGATCCGCGCCGCGGGGCTCGCCAGCGCGGCCGCCGGCTTGACCGACCACACGACGGTCGAGTTGCCCGTGGCAATGGCGAGCGTGCCGGTGGCGGACACGGAGAGCGTGGCGCCGTGGTTGTCCGCGACGCCACCCGGGATGGGATGCTCGCGGTTGGCGACCCAGACCACGGTGCGGATGGAGACCTTGCCGTACCAGACGCCGACGTAGGTGTTGTTGGCGCCCGGCGGGGTGAAGAAGCCGAGCACGAATTTGCCGTTGGGGCCCGAGAGCAGCGTCTGGTTCGCGGCGAGCGGGCGGCCCGGCGTGACGGCGTCCCTGGCATGGCATGCCGTGGCCGCGAGGACGAGGGGGAGGAGGAGGTAGCGAGCAAACGACGCCATGGCTCGATCTGAAGGAGCGGTACCACTACGTCACTGTGGATTGTGTCACGCGCGCTGGCGTTCGGGACGGTAGCTGCAGGATAGGGCGTTGGTGGAGGATTGCTGCATGTCGTGGAGTGGAGAGTGGCTGCGCTCTGCAAACCTGGACAGGGACTCTTCCCTTTTTAGTAGAGAACGCCGGAGCTCCAGAATCTCCGATTTCTGCCACGAAATTCAGTACAGATTGGGTAAAAGAGCTCATTTAGTAATACGAAATTCAGTACAGATTGGGTAAAAGGACTTGGGACAGGGAGTCGGCCGGGAGGGTTTATTTCTGTCTTTTGTGGCTCATGTCTCCTGTTAGACACATACATCCTCTACACGATGATGACAACAGCAGAGACTTTCGGATATGCTCAGACTTGCTACAACCGTACAACGGATACGTGTTCGGTTACATACGTGCAACCTGCACAAAAAGGATAGGGGCATCTCCAAGGTGATCATAAAGCGGACATCATCAAATATTCACGGACACACATTCAACCGTGTCCACAGACATTCGGTGGGGCAGAGGCTATTCAATCGGAGCCACCAGATGCCTGACTCATTTAAAATGAATCGGGCATAAATACATACGAAACTCAAGTAAAACAGAAATTGAAGTAAGTTCTATATATTACATGCAAACGATGATTTTCAACAAATTCAACCTATACTTAAACTAGACCAAACTAAAAACCAGCCCAGGTATCGAACGATGACCTCGTAGGCATGGCCTCAGAGGCCATCGTCGTTCGAGCCATCGTCGTCATTGTTCGCGCCAGTGGCGAAAGGCCCACCAGGCATTGCGACATCCCTGCCCCGCCGCCAAGATACGCATGCACTCTGGACGAGTTGGATGTTGAGCGGGCCCTAATGGTGAGCGTCCGACTCGACGATGGTCTTGGACAGGTCAAGGGTCCAAGCCTTCACGAGCGTGGATCCGCAAGGACCAAGGTGTCGGTGCTAAAATTGGTGGATCTCGAGTAGTGGGCCCTGAGCTGGTGATCTTAGCATGATGGTAATAGGACAAAGCGGGACACGGTAGTTTACCCAGGTTCGGGTCCTCTCTAAGAGGTAAAACCCATGTCCTGCTTGTATTATATTGATTGTGGACGGGGAACAAAGTACAGGATGATCTACCTCGAGATCGTACGAAGAAGCTCTAGTCTAAAAACCTAGCCTCTACAGACTAAACCCCTCGGCTTATATAGGCACCGGTGGTATTTAGGTTACAGGTATGTTGGCTATAGCTAGGGATAACATGTCGATCATTCATATAACGCCTTGAAGTGTATGCCAAGTCTTCAAAGGATTCCAACTTGAGTACGCCGAGGGCCAGGACATGTGTAGCCCATTCTTTGGTTGTCGGAGGGTCATCAACTCGGCCCAACAATGGCGAGCCGATGTGGTGTAGACACCCTAATCCATGACATCGTCAGTAGCCCCTAAACTTGTCTTCAAGCCGAGGACTTTGGTCGTTTCCTCGGAACAACTTCATGATTTTGGTCTTCGGCTTCGTAGGCGAGTTTTGACTTCCACGTCAGTCGGCAGATCCGAGGACATACCCGGATCTAAGGTTTTAGTAAGTTCCACCTCAATTTTGTTGAGTCCAAAGTTAATCTTCCGAGGTTGATCTCCTTTTTTACTTTTCTAAGGTTCATTGGAGACCTTTCGTAATTTCGTGGGCCCACACCTTGACATATTCGTCAAAAAGGAGTTGAGGTGGGCCCGGAGACCCATTTTTAGCGGGTTTTTGAACTATTCTTCCCTCGATCTCTGTTCCCAAGCAAGGCATAATTTCTGGGAGACACGCGGAGTAACTATCAGGGACTTCAAGCGTCCCATCACAACTCGTTTTATTACGGCAAATAAAAGGCAGCGGGGGGGGGGGGGCATCTATTCCTTCCACCCCTCCCGCTCCTTTCCTGTCCTCATGCAACCCTCTCTTCTCTTATTGTTTCTAGAGCTCCAACAATGGCGGCCGGCCCTGGCTCATCAACACGGCCAGCCGACCCTCTTGAGGGAGAGTGGATGACCTGCTCAGTTACCCAGGTGCAACTAAATCAGATCACCACCGAGGGATACCTGCTAGATCCAGAGTTTGCACCCACATGCCGCGGGCTGGTAATCATAGAAAAGAAAGTTCTTAGAGACAACTACCCAACGCCTCACGGGAGAGAGCGAGTCTGCTACTTCCCCTTTCTCCTTTGGGGCTTGGGCTTCCCCATCCTTACCTTCCTTAGGGGTCTGCTAGAGTTCTACAGGATCCAACTCCACCACCTCGCCCCGAATTCTATTCTTAACATCTCAAGTTTCGTGGCTCTATATGAAGCCTTCCTTGGCGGTGAATCCCACTTTGGATTATGGCGCAAGTATATTTGCTTAACCCCCTCGTTATCGAGACGGTTCCATCTTCGAAGTTGGAGGAGTCAAAGTATGTGGGATTGCTAGGGCAGGTTATCTGTCAGGCACCCCGAAAGAGGATGTTGAGACGTGGGCAACCGAATGGTTTTATATCGCCAATGTCCCACTTGAAGATCCCATCCCACAAGGTCGCTTCCCCCCCCCACATTTTTCTCACGTCACCGAAAAAGATATACAACTGGCGTTCGAGGAGCCGCTCCCAAGAAGAGGATGTCGAAGTTACCCGACTGGCCGCCCAAGTCGCTTGCCTCGGCAACCACAAGTTTACCATCATTAACGTGATGATCGTGGCTATAGGCCAAGGAGTTCAACCACTTGAACATCGCACCCATCCATTATGGAGATACAATGGCTTTGACGCCGCCACCTGACCTGTTAGAAAGGGCTTTGAGAACAAGGCCACTCTGGCGGCATCGCTGGAGGCGATTTATAAAGGGGAAAATGATGATTTTGCCAAGCAACAGATGTGTGACGGTCTTTCTTGCCATAAACCAGAGAAAGCAGCAAGTCCCTTTTATCTGATTACTCAGTTGATCCGAGCAGAATTCTTATACCCCTGGCCAGTTGTTGAACATATCCGACCAGGGACGGAGAAGCTGGATTGAGACTGTGAGTTGTCCGACCCCACAGTCGGAAACCTATGTCCGTGATGATGATCCAGGCTTCATCGAGGACCCTAAATTTTCCATCTTTTATAAGTACGGAGTCTTTTATCAAGAAAACGTGGATGGTTCCAAGGTAGCGCTTCTTCTCGACCATCCGAGAATTTTACCTTCCTCCTCGATAAGCGTTTGTCGTGCTTCTTCACAAAAACGATCAATCAATGACATTGCTCCGAGCACTTTAATTCCATTCAACAAGGGTCGGCGGTCCAAGCGTCAGAAAAGCTCCTGGGTCCCTCAATGGAACATGTTGAGTGGTGGTCCTGATTCTGCTGTCAAGCGGGCATCCAAAGACATAGTCCGAGCTCCTCCTATTTCCACAGCGTAGGTGTCACTTTTACGGCTATCTTTAATAAATTTCATATTATCTTTATTAATTTAAAAAACATGGGCCCTGTAACCCATAGGCCATCTTCCCGCATCTATGCGTCAGCACCCGAGGCTTCCGATATTCCTGCCCCAATCCCTGAGATGACTTCTCTGTTGGAAATATGCCCTAGAGGCAATGATAAATTGGTTATTATTATATTTCCTTGTTCGTGATAATCGTTTATTATCCATGCTATAATTGTATTGATTGGAAACTCAAATACATGTGTGGGTACATAGACAACACTGTGTCCCTAGTATGCCTCTAGTTAACTAGTTCGTTGATCAAAGATGGTCAAGGTTTCCTGGCCATAGACATGAGATGTCATTTGATAACGGGATCACATCATTAGGAGAATGATGTGATGGACAAGACCCAAACTATGAAACATAGCATATGATCGTGTCAGTTTATTGCTATTGTTTTCTGCATGTCAAGTATCTATTCCTATGACCATGAGATCATGCAACTCACTGACACCGGAGGAATACCTTGTGTGTATCAAACGTCACAACGTAACTGGGTGACTATAAAGATGCTCTACAGGAATCTCCGAGGGTGTCTGCTGAGTGGGCATGGATCAAGACTGGGATTTGTTACTCCGTGTGACGGAGAGGTATCTCAGGGCCCACTCGGTAATACAACATCACAATAAGCCTTGCAAGCAATGTGACTAAGTGTTAGCCACGGGATCTTTTATTACGAAACGAGTAAAGAGACTTGCCGGTAACGATATTGAACTAGGTATAGAGATACCGACGATCGAATCTCGGGCAAGTAACATACCGAAGAACAAAGGGAACAGCGTACGGGATTAACTGAATCCTTGACATAGAGGTTCAACCGATAAAGATCTTTATAGAATATGTAGGAACCAATATGGGCATCCAGGTCCCGCTATTGGTTATTGACCGTGGAGGTGTCTCGGTCATGTCTACATAGTTCTCGAACCCGCAGGGTCTGCACACTTAAGGTTCGGTGACGTTTCGGTATAGTAGAGTTATGTATGGTGGTGACCGAAGGTTGTTCGGAGTCCCGGATGAGATCCTGGGCGTCACGAGGAGCTCCGGAATGGTCCGGAGGTAAAGATTGATATATAGGAAGTCCTGTTTTGGTCACCGGAAAAGTTTCAGGTACTTCGGTAGTGTACCGGGAGTGCCGGGAGGGTACCAGGGGCCATCGGGAGGGGTGTCTCGACCCAAAGGACCTCATGGGCTGTGGGAGGAGTCAAACCAGGCCCTAGTGGGCTGGCCGAAACCCCCACTAAGGCCCATGTGGCTAGGGGTGAAAAAACCCAAAGGTGGAAAGGTGGAAAGGGTTTCCAAGTGGAGAGGAGGAATCCTACTCCTAGTAGGATTGGAGTAGGACTCCTCCACCTCCAATTTCGGCCAAACCTTGAGGGTTTGAGGCTGCCTCCTCCCCTCCCTCCCTCCTATATATACTAGAGGATTTAGAGGGGAGAGCTAACCCTAATTGCCACGTGCTCCCTCTACTTCCTCTAGATAGTTTTCTCCTTTAGTCTAGTTTCGGCGGTGCTTAGGAGAAGCCCTGCCGGAATAGTTCCACCACCACCGCCGTCGCGCTGCCGGAGAAATCATCTACCTCTCCGCTCCCTCTTGCTGGATCAAGAAGGTGGAGATCGTCATCGAGCTGTACGTGTGCTGAACGCGGAGGTGCCGTCCGTTCGGCGCTAGATCGGAAGGACCGTGATTGGATCGCGGAACGGTTCGTGATTGGATCGTGGGACAGATCGTGATGGGATCGCGGGACGCTCGGCGATTTGGATCGCGAAGACGTTCGACTACATCAACCGCGTTTCTTAACGCTTCCCGCTTAGCGATCTACAAGGGTATGTAGATCCACTCTCCCTCTCGTAGATGCTCATCACCATGGATAGATCTTGCGTGTGCGTAGGAAATTTTTTGTTTCCCATGCAATGTTCCCCAACAGTGGCATCATGAGCTAGGTCTATGTGTAGATGGGATCACGAGTAGAACACAAAGGAGTTTGTGGGCGTTGATGCTCAGATTGCTTCCTCCCTTAGTCTTTTCTTGATTCAGCGGTGTTGTGGGATGAAGCGGCCCGGACCAACATTACTCGTACGCTTACGAGAGACCGGTTCCATCAACTGACATGTAACTTTGTTGCATAAAGATGGCTGGCGGGTGTCTGTCTCTCCCACTTTAGTCGGATCGGATTTGACAAAGGCGGTCCTTGAGAAGGTTGAATAGCAATTTTTGTATCACCGTTGTGGTTTTTGCGTAGGTAAGAATTGTTGGGGAACGTTGCATGGGAAACAAAAATTTTCCTACGCACACACAAGATCTATTCATGGTGATGAGCATCTACGAGAGGGAGAGTGAATCTACATACCCTTGTAGATCGCTAAGCGGAAGCGTTAAGAAACGCGGTTGATGTAGTCGAACGTCTCCGCGATCCAAATCGCAAGTCGTCCCTCGATCCGATCACGAACTAGTGCCGAACGGACGGCACCTCCGCGTTCAACACACGTACGGCTTGATGACGCCTTCACCTCCTCGATCCAGCGAGCGATGATGAAGTAGTAGATGAGTTCCGGCAGCACGACGGCGTGGTGATGGTGGTGAGGAACAATCTCTGCAGGGCTTCGCCAAGCACTACGGAGATTATGACGGGAGAACTAGAGGGTTAGGGTTACCGACACACGGCTTGGGAAATCTTGATGTGTCCCGTGTGCTAGCCCTGCCCCTCTATTTATATGTTGAGCCTTGGGGTCTAAACTTGGAGTAAAAGCCTCCTCCAGGTCGGTTTTGCCCGCACAAGGTCGGTTTGGCCCGCAAGGAAAGAGTCCAACTTGGATCCCTGCAGTACCGCGCACAAGCGGTAGTACCCCTCACAAGCGGTAGTACCGCTTGAGCGGTAGTACCGCTTCACCCAAGCGGTAGTACCGCTTATGCGGTAGTACCGCTTCACACAAGCGGTAGTACCGCTTACGCGGTAGTACTGCCTTACCAGCGGTAGTACCGCTTAAGGCAGCAGCAAAACTTCCTTTTGCACTTTCCAATACCTCGTGGGCTTTACCCCTTTGGCTCATATAAAGTGTTGCTGCACCCAAACACTTCGGTAAACATCCGGAACCCCTTCCGGTGAATTCCGGAACTCTTCCGGAGATCAAAACACTATTATCACACATATATCAATCTTTACCTCCGGACTCTTCCGGAGATCCTCGTCATGTCCGGGATCTTATCCGGGACTCCGAACAACCTTCGGTCACCAACAAAATAACTCAACTATACTAATCATCACCAAACGTTAAGTGTGTAGACCCTGCGGGTTCGAGAACTATGTAGACATGACCGAGACACCTCTACGGCCAATAACCAATAGCGGGACCTGGATGCCCATATTGGCTCCTACATATTCTACGAAGATCTTTATCGGTCGAACTTCTATGTCAAGGATTCAGTTAATCCCGTATGCTGTTCCCTTTGTTCTTCGGTATGTTACTTGCCCGAGATTCGATCGTCGGTATCTCTATACCTAGTTCAATCTCGTTACCGGCAAGTCTCTTTACTCGTTCCATAATACAAGATCTCGTGGCTAACACTTTAGTCACATTGCTTGCAAGGCTCATTGTGATGTTGTATTACCGAGTGGGCCCTGAGATACCTCTCCGTCATACGGAGTAACAAGTCCCAGTCTTGATCCATGCCAACCCAACAGACATCCTCGGAGATACCTGTAGAGCACCTTTATAGTCACCCAGTTACGTTGCGACGTTTGATACACACAAGGTATTCCTCCGGTGTCAGGGAGTTGCATGATCTCATGGTCAAAGGAACAGATACTTGACATGCAGAAAACAATAGCAATAAACTGACACGATCATATGCTACGTTCGTAGTTTGGGTCTTGTCCATCACATCATTCTCCTAATGATGTGATCCCGTTATCAAATGACATCTCATGTCAATGGCTAGGAAACCTTAACCATCTTTGATCAACGAGCTAGTCAACTAGAGGCTTACTAGGGACACAGTGTTGTCTATGTACCCACACATGTATTTGAGTTTCCAATCAATACAATTATAGCATGGATAATAAACGATTATCATGAACAAGGAAATATAATAATAACCAATTTATTATTGCCTCTAGGGCATATTTCCAACAGTCTCCCACTTGCACTAGAGTCAATAATCTAGTTCACATCACTATGTGATTTACATTGTAATGAATCGAACACCCATGCAGTTCTGGTGTTGTTCATGTTTAGCCCTTGGACGAGGTTTAGTCATCGGATCTGCAACATTCAGATCCGTGTGTACTTTGCAAATATTTATGTCGTCCTCCTTGATGTAATCGCGGATGGAATTGAAACGTCGCTTTATGTGTCTGGTCCTCTTGTGAAATCTTGGTTCCTTGGCTAGAGCAATGGCACCAGTATTATCACAAAACAGAGTCATTGGGTTAAGCGCACTAGGCACTACTCCAAGATCTGTCATGAACTCCTTCATCCATACACCTTCCTTCGCCGCCTCCGAGGTAGCGATGTACTCCGCTTCGCATGTAGAATCAGCTACCACGCTTTGCTTGGAACTGCACCAGCTAACCGCACCCCCATTAAGAATAAATACGTATCCGGTTTGCGACTTAGAGTCATCCGGATCAGTGTCAAAGCTTGCATCGACGTAACCCTTTACGACGAGCTCTTGATCACCTCCATAAACGAGAAACATGTCCTTAGTCCTTTTCAGGTACTTCAGGATATTCTTGACCGCCGTCCAGTGTTCCATTCCTGGATCACTTTGAAACCTTCCGACCATACTTATGGCAAGGCTGACATCGGGTCTTGTGCACAGCATTGCATACATGATAGAGCCTATGGCTGAAGCATAGGGGATGACACTCATCTTTTCTCTATCTTCTGCAGTCACTGGGCATTGAGTCTTACTCAACTTCACACCTTGCAATACAGGCAAGAACCCCTTCTTGGACTGATCCATTTTGAACTTCTTCAAAACTTTGTCAAGGTATGTGCTTTGTGAAAGTCCTATTAAGCGTCTCGATCTATCTCTATAGATCTTGATGCCTAATATGAAAGCAGCTTCTCCTAGGTCCTTCATTGAAAAACTCTTGTTCAAATATTCCTTCACGCTTTCCAACATTTCTATATTGTTTCCAATCAGCAATATGTCATCCACATATAATATTAGAAACGCTATAGAGCTCCCACTCACTTTCTTGTAAATACAAGCTTCTCCGTAAACTTGTATAAACTCGAACGCTTTGATCACCTCATCAAAGCGAAGATTCCAACTCCGAGATGCTTGCACCAGTCCATAAATGGATCGCTGGAGTTTGCAAACTTTGTCAGCATTCTCTGGATCGACAAAACCTTCTGGTTGCATCATATACAACTCTTCCTTAAGGAAACCGTTAAGGAACGCTGTTTTGACATCCATCTGCCAATTTTCATAATCGAAAAAGGCAGCTATTGCTAACATGATTCTGACGGACTTAAGCATCGCTACGGGTGAGAAGGTCTCATTGTAGTCAACTCCTTGAACTTGTGAAAAACCCTTTGCCACAAGTCGTGCTTTATAGACGGTGACATTACCGTCCGCGTCCGTCTTCCTCTTAAAGATCCATTTGTTCTGAATGGCCTTACGCCCTTCAGGTAATACTTCCAAAGTCCACACTTTGTTTTCATACATGGATCCCATCTCGAATTTCATGGCTTCTAACCACTTCTCGGAATCCGGGCCCATCATCGCTTCTCCATAGCTCGTAGGTTCATCGTTGTCCAACAACATGACTTCTAAGACAGGGTTGCCGTACCACTCAGGAGCAGTACGCGTCCTTGTCGACCTACGAGGTTCGATAGCAACTTGATCCAAAGCTTCATGATCATCATCATTAACTTCCTCTTCAGCTGTTGTAGGCTCTACAGAAACATCTTTCTGCGCTGCGCTACTTTCAGGTTGAAGTAAAGGTTCAACAACCTCATCAAGTTCTATCTTCCTCCCACTCAGTTCTTTCGAGAGAAACTCTTTCTCAAGAAATGTTCCGTTTTTAGCGACAAACACTTTGCCTTCGGATCTGAGGTAGAAGGTATACCCAACTGTCTCTTTTGGGTATCCTATGAAGACGCATTTCTCCGCTTTGGGTTCCAGCTTTTCAGGCTGAAGCTTTTTGACATAAGCATCACATCCCCAAACTTTTAAGAAACGACAGCTTTGGCTTCTTGCCAAACCAAAGTTCATATGGCGTCGTCTCAACGGATTTCGATGGTGCCCTATTTAAAGTGAATGCAGCTGTCTCTAATGCATAACCCCAAAACGATAGTGGTAAATCGGCAAGAGACATCATAGATTGCACCATATCCAATAAGGTTCGATTACGACGTTCGGACACACCATTACGCTGTGGTGTTCCAGGCGGTGTTAGTTGTGAAACAATTCCACATTGTCTTAAGTGACTGCCAAACTCATAACTCAGATATTCTCCTCCTCGATCAGATCGTAGGAATTTAATCTTCTTGTTACGATGATTCTCAACTTCACTCTGAAATTGTTTGAACTTTTCAAATGTTTCAGACTTGTGTTTCATTAAGTAAATATACCCATATCTACTTAAGTCATCAGTGAAGTTGAGAAAGTAACGATAATCACCGTGCGCCTCAATGCTCATCGGACCGCACACATCAGTATGTATGATTTCCAATAAGTCACTTGCCCGTTCCATTGTTCCAGAGAACGGTGTTTTAGTCATCTTGCCCATGAGGCATGGCTCACATGTGTCAAGTGATTCAAAATCAAGTGACTCCAAAAGTCCATCAGCATGGGGCTTCCTCATGCGTTTTACGCCAATATGACCTAAACGGCAGTGCCACAAGAAAGTGGTATTATCATTATCAATTCTACATCTTTTGGCATCAATGTTATGAACATGTGTATCATTACTATCGAGATTCAATAAGAATAAACCCCTCACATTGGGTGCATGACCATAAAAGATATTACTCATATAAATAGAACAACCATTATTCTCTAATTTAAATGAGTAACCGTCTCGCAATAAACAAGATCCAGATATAATGTTCATGCTTAACGCAGGCACTAAATAACAATTATTCAGGTTCATCACTAATCCCGATGGTAATCGAAGAGCGAGGGTGCCGACGGTGATCACATCAACCTTGGAACCATTTCCCACGCGCATCGTCACTTCGTCCTTTGCCAGCCTCCGTCTATTCCGCAGTTCCTGTTGTGAGTTGCAAATATGAGCAACCGCACCGGTATCAAATACCCAGGCACTACAACGAGAGTTGGTAAGGTACACATCAATAACATGTATATCATATATACCTTGTTTGTTGTTGGCCGCCTTCTTGTCAGCCAAATACTTGGGGCAGTTCCGCTTCCAGTGTCCAGTTCCCTTGCAATGAAAACACACAGTTTCTGGTTTGGGTCCAGCTTTGGGTTTCTTCACGAGAGGAGCAACTGCTTTGCCACTCTCCTTGGAGTTACCCTTCTTACCCTTGCCATTTTTCTTGAAACTAGTGGTTTTATTGACCATCAACACTTGATGCTCCTTCTGAATTTCAGACTCAGCGGCTTTCAGCATCGCAAACAGCTCGGCGACTGACTTGTTCATCCCGTGCATGTTATAGTTCAACACGAAGCTCTTGTAACTAGGTGGCAATGATTGAAGAACTCTGTCAGTGATAGCCTCTGGCGGAAGGGGCATCCCCAATTCAGCCAGACGGGTGGAGTACCCAGACATTCTGAGCACGTGATCACTGATAGACCCGTTCTCCTCCATCTTGCAAGCATAGAACTTATCGGAGATCTCATATCTCTCGATCCGGGCATTCTTCTGAAAGATAAACTTCAACTCTTGGAACATCTCATATGCTCCATGACGTTCAAAACGTCTTTGAAGTCCCGGTTCTAAGCTATACAATATTGCACATTGAACTATTGAGTAATCTTCAGAACGAGCCTGCCAGGCGTTCACAACGTCTAGAGACTCAACTGGAGCGGGTGGATCACCAAGCGGTGCATCAAGGACATAAGCCTTCTGGGAAGCCGTAAGGATAATCCTTAGATTACGGGCCCAGTCCACAAAGTTACTTCCATCATCTTTCAACTTAGCTTTCTCTAGGAACGCATTAAAATTCAGGGGTGCTACTGCGCGAGCCATGATCTACAACATAAATATAGCAAAGACAACTTAGACTATTGTTCTAGATAATGAGTTTAGTTAATCATATTACTTAAAAACTCCCACTCAAATTGACATCCCTCCGGTCATTCGAGTGTAACATGATCCAAATCCACCAACTCAAGTCCGATCATCACGTGAGTTGAGGTGGTTTCAATGGTGAACATCTTCATGTTGATCATATCTACTATATGACTCATGTTCGACCTTTCGGTCTCTTGTGTTCCGAGGCCATGTTTGTACATGCTAGGCTCGTCAAGTTTAACCCGAGTGTTCCGCACGTGCAACATGGCTTACACCCGTTGTATGTGAACGTAGAGTCTATCACACCCGATCATCACGGCGTGTCTCGAAACGACGAACTTTCGCAACGGTGCACACTTGGGGAGAACACAATTTTATCTTGAAATTTAAGTGAGGGATCACCTTATAATGCTACCGTCGTCCTAAGCAAAATAAGATGCAAAAAAAGGATTAACATCACATGCAAATCATAAGTGACATGATATGGCCATGAACTTGTGCTTTTGATCTCCATCTTCAAAGCACCGGCATGATCTCCATCGTCACCGGCCTGACACCATGATCTCCATCATCTTGATCTCCATCAACGTGTCTCCATGAGGTTGTCGCGCCGACTGTTGCTTCCACGACTATTGCTAACTCATAGCGATAAAGTAAAGCAAAACGGCGAAAATAATTAAAGACAACTCTATGGCTCCTGCCAGTTGCCGTACTCACCGACATGCAAGTCATGATATTCTATACAACACATGATCATCTCATACATCACATATATCTCATCATGTAATTGGCCATATCACATCACAACATACCCTGCAAAAACAAGTTAGACGTCCTCTAATTGTTGTTGCATATTTTACGTGGCTGCTACGGGTTTGCAAGAACCGTTCTTACCTACGCAAAACCACAACGTGGTGTAGTGATTGCTTTTTGATCTTCTAAAAGAACCCTCTTCATTGAAATTGATTCAACTAAAGTGAGAGAGACAGACACCCGCTAGCCATCTTTATGCAACGAAGTTACATGTCAGTTGAAGGAACCTGTCTCGCGTAAGCGTAGGCGTAATGTCGGTCCGGGCCGCTTCATCTCACAATACCGCCGAATCAAGTATCAACTAGTAACGGCAAGCAATATGTATACACCCACGCCCACAACTCGTTTGTGTTCTACTCGAGATCTCATCTACGCATAGACCTAGCTCAGATGCCACTGTTGGGGAACGTTGCATGGGAAACAAAAATTTTCCTACGGACACACAAGATCTATCCATGGTGATGAGCATCTACGAGAGGGAGAGTGAATCTACATACCCTTGTAGATCGCTAAGCGGAAGCGTTAAGAAACGCGGTTGATGTAGTCGAACGTCTCCGCGATCCAAATCGCAAGTCGTCCCTCGATCCGATCACGAACTAGTGCCGAACGGACGGCACCTCCGCGTTCAACACACGTACGGCTTGATGACGCCTTCACCTCCTCGATCCAGCGAGCGATGATGAAGTAGTAGATGAGTTCCGGCAGCACGACGGCGTGGTGATGGTGGTGAGGAACAATCTCTGCAGGGCTTCGCCAAGCACTACGGAGATTATGACAGGAGAACTAGAGGGTTAGGGTTGCCGACACACGGCTTGGGAAATCTTGATGTGTCCCGTGTGCTAGCCCTGCCCCTCTATTTATATGTTGAGCCTTGGGGTCTAAACTTGGAGTAAAAGCCTCCTCCAGGTCGGTTTTGCCCGCACAAGGTCGGTTTGGCCCGCAGGGAAAGAGTTCAACTCGGATCCCTGCAGTACCGCGCACAAGCGGTAGTACCCCTCACAAGCGGTAGTACCGCTTGAGCGGTAGTACCGCTTCACCCAAGCGGTAGTACCGCTTACGCGGTAGTACTGCCTTACCAGCGGTAGTACCGCTTAAGGCAGCATCAAAACTTCCTTTTGCACTTTCCAATACCTCGTGGGCTTTACCCCTTTGGCTCATATAAAGTGTTGCTGCACCCGAACACTTCGGTAAACATCCGGAACCCCTTCCGGTGAATTCCGGAACTCTTCCGGAGATCAAAACACTATTATCACACATATATCAATCTTTACCTCCGGACTCTTCCGGAGATCCTCGTCATGTCCGGGATCTTATCCGGGACTCCGAACAACCTTTGGTCACCAACAAAATAACTCAACTATACTAATCGTCACCAAACGTTAAGTGTGTAGACCCTGCGGGTTCGAGAACTATGTAGACATGACCGAGACACCTCTACGGCCAATAACCAATAGCGGGACCTGGATGCCCATATTGGCTCCTACATATTCTACGAAGATCTTTATCGGTCGAACCTCTATGTCAAGGATTCAGTTAATCCCGTATGCTGTTCCCTTTGTTCTTCGGTATGTTACTTGCCCGAGATTCGATCGTCGGTATCTCTATACCTAGTTCAATCTCATTACCGGCAAGTCTCTTTACTCGTTCCGTAATACAAGATCTCTTGGCTAACACTTTAGTCACATTGCTTGCAAGGCTCATTGTGATGTTGTATTACCGAGTGGGCCCTGAGATACCTCTCCGTCATACGGAGTAACAAATCCCAGTCTTGATCCATGCCAACCCAACAGACATCCTCGGAGATACCTGTAGAGCACCTTTATAGTCACCCAGTTACGTTGCGACGTTTGATACACACAAGGTATTCCTCCGGTGTCAGGGAGTTGCATGATCTCATGGTCAAAGGAACAGATACTTGACATGCAGAAAACAATAGCAATAAACTGACACGATCATATGCTACGTTCGTAGTTTGGGTCTTGTCCATCACATCATTCTCCTAATGATGTGATCCCGTTATCAAATGACATCTCATGTCAATGGCTAGGAAACCTTAACCATCTTTGATCAACGAGCTAGTCAGCTAGAGGCTTACTAGGGACACAGTGTTGTCTATGTACCCACACATGTATTTGAGTTTCCAATCAATACAATTATAGCATGGATAATAAACGATTATCATGAACAAGGTAATATAATAATAACCAATTTATTATTGCCTCTAGGGCATATTTCCAACAAGAATTGTTCTTGCTAGATACCCGTAGCAGCCACGTAAAACTTGCAACTACAATTAGAGGACGTCTAACTTGTTTTTGCAGGGTATGTTGTGATGTGATATGGCCAATTACATGATGAGATATATGTGATGTATGAGTTGATCATGTATTGTATAGAATATCACGACTTGTATGTCGATGAGTACGGCAACCGGCAGGAGCCATAGGCTTGTCTTTAATTATTTTCACCGTTTTGCTTTACTTTATCGCTATGAGTTAGCAATAGTTGTGGAAGCAACAGTCGGCGTGACAACCTCATGGCGACACATTGATGGAGATCAAGATGATGGAGATCATGGTGTCATGCCGGTGACGATGGAGATCATGCCGGTGCTTTAGAGATGGAGATCGAAAGCAGAAGTTCATGGCCATATCATGTCACTTATGATTTGCATGTGATGTTAATCCTTTTATGCATCTTATTTTTCTTAGGACGACGGTAGCATTATAAGGTGATCCCTCACTTAAATTTCAAGATAAAATTGTGTTCTCCCCGAGTGTGCACCGTTGCGAAAGTTCGTCGTTTCGAGACACCACGTGATGATCGGGTGTGATAGACTCTACGTTCGCATACAACGGGTGCAAGCCAGTGTTGCACGTGCGGAACACTCGGGTTAAACTTGACGAGCCTAGCATGTACAGACATGGCCTCGGAACACAAGAGACCGAAAGGTCGAACATGAGTCATATAGTAGATATGATCAACATGAAGATGTTCACCATTGAAACCACCTCAACTCACGTGATGATCGGACTTGAGTTGGTGGATTTGGATCATGTGACACTCGAATGACCGGAGGGATGTCAATTTGAGTGGGAGTTTTTAAGTAATATGATTAACTAAACTCATTATCATGAACATAGTCAAAATGTCTTTGCAAATTATGTTGTAGATTACTAGCTCGCGCTTTAGCTCCCTTGAATTTTTTATATGTTCCTAGAGAAATAGAGTTGAAAGATGATGGTAGCAATAATGCGGACTGGGTCCGTGATCTGAGGATTGTCATCATTGCTGCACAGAAGGCTTATGTCCTTAATGCACCGCTCGGTGCGCCACCCCCTCAAGCGTCGTCTGTAGATGTTGTGAACATCTGACAGGCACGTTCTGATGACTACTTAATAGTTCAGTGCGTCATGCATTACCGCTTAGAATTGAGGCTCCAAAACGTTTTGAACGTCACGGAACATATGAGATGTTCTAAGAGCTGAAATTGGGATCTCAGGCTCGTGCCCGTGTTGAGAGGTATGAGACCTCCAACAAGATTCTTTGCCTGCAAGATGAAGGAGAATAGCTCAATCGGTGAGCATGTGTTCAGATTGTCTGGGTACTACAATCGCTTGAATCGAGTGGGAGTTGATCTTCCAGATAAGATAGTGATTGATATAGTTCTCCAAGTCACTGTCACTAAGCTACTAGAGCTTCGTGATGAACTATAAAATGCCAGGGATGGAAATAATGATCCCTGAGCTATTCGCGATGTTTGACACCGCGAAGGTAGAAATCAAGAAGGAGCATCAAGTGTTGATGGTTAGTGAAACCACTAGTTTCGAGAAGGGCAAGAGCTAGGAGGGAAACTTCATGGATGGCAAGTCAGTTGCTGCTCCAGTGAAGAAACCCAAGGTTGAACCCAAACCCGAGACTAAGTGCTTCTATTATGAGGAGAACGGTCGCTGAAGCGGAACAACCCTAGATACTTGGTAGATAAGAAGGCTGGCAACGTCGACAGAAGTATATTTGATATACGTGTTATTGATGTGTACCTTGCTAGTACTCCTACTAGCACCTGGGTATTGGATATCAGTTCGATTGCTAAATGCTTGTAACTCGAAATAAAAGCTACGGAATAAACGGAGGCTAGCTAAGGGTGAGGTGACGATGAGTGTTGGAAGTGTTTCCAAGGTTGATGTGATCACCATCGCATGTTCTCTCTACCTTCGGGATTAGTGATGAACCGAAATAAATGTTATTTGGTGTTTGCGTTGAGCATGAACGTGATTAGATCATGTTTATTGCAATACGGTTATTCATTTAAGTTAGAGAATAATGGTTATTCTGTTTACATGAATAATACCTTCAATGGTCATGCACCCAATGAGAATGGTTTATTGAATCTTGATCGTAGTGATACACATGTTCATAATATTGATGCCAAAAGATACAAAGTTAATAATGATAGTACCACATACTTGTGGCACTGCCGCTAAATGTCATATTGGTGTAAAGCGCATGAAGAAACTCCATGCTGATGGATCTTTGGACTCATTCGATTTCGAATCGGTTGAGACATGCGGACCATGCCTCATGGGCAAGATGACTAAGACCCCGTTTTACGGTATGATGGAGCGGGCAAGTGACTTATTGGAAATGATACATGTTGATGTATTCGGTCCAATGAGTGTTGTAGCGTGCGGTGGATATCGTTATTTTCCTACCTTCACTGATGATTTGAGTAGATATGGGGATATTTACTTAATGAAACACAAGTCTGAAACGTTTGAAAAGTTCAAACAAAATCAGAGTGAAGTTTGAGATCATCGTGACAAGGAGATAAAATGTCTACGATATGATCGTGGAGGTAAATACCTGAGTTACGAGTATTGGTATACAACTTAAAACAATGTGGAATTTGTTTCACAGCTCACGCCACCTGGAACACCATAGTATGATGGTGTGTCAGAACATCATAGTCGTGCTCTATTGGATACGGTGCGAACTATGATGTCTCTTATCGATTTGCCACTATCGTTTTGGGGTTATGCATTAGAGACAACTACATTCACTTTAAAAGGGGCACCATCTAAATCCGTTGAGATGACACCGTATGAATTTTGGTTTGGCGGAAACCTAAGCTGTCATTTCTTAATGTTTGGGGCTGCGACGCTTATGTGAAAAAGGGTTTTCACCTAATGAGCTCGAACCCAAAGCGGACAAATGCATCTTCATAGAATACCCTAACGTAACAGTTGGGTAAACCTTCTATCTTAGATCCAAGCACAAAGTGTTTGTTGCTAAAACGGGTCCTGTCGTGGATTTGTCACGGCAAGATGTCCGGGTTAACGGACTTAGGTGTGAGGCCATCGCAACTATGTGGCGGCTTGAGAGGGGTTGGTCGGAATCGAGAGACGCGAGTTTACCCAGGTTCGGCCCCTCCGATTGAGGTGAAATCCTACGTCCTGCTTGTCTTGTATTGATGATGATGATGATCTCGGTTACAAGGGTGCGGAATCGCTACCTCTAATCTCGAGTGTCTCTAATTTGTCTATCTTTCATGACTTGTCTATCTAAGACCTGTCTATTGAGACGTCTAAAAACTTGACCCTCTTGGGGTGACCCGCCCCTCCTTATATAAGTTGAAGGGGCGGTTTACATGTAGAGTCTAAGTCGGATTGAGACTTAACTTATTATGACTTCCCATCGCGGGCTTCTCTTCATGGGCTTCTGAGTCCCGGGCTTCTTATCTCCGACCGGTTAAGCTGCCCGGTTGTAAGCCGCCCGTCTTAACCGGGCGGCTTACAACCGGGCAGCTTACGACCGGGCGGCTTACGCCGGGCAGCTTAACCGGGTGGCTTACAACCAGGGCTTATCTTCAAGACGCATCTTCAGGGACTCGTCTCCGGGACTTAACTTTCAGCCGGGTCATAATTGTCTGACGGGTCATAACTGTCTGCCAGGTCATAGCTGTCACCGGGTCATAACTGTCACCGGGTTATAACTGTCTCCCGGGTCATACCGCGGGGTATATCCCCGACAGGTCCTTTCTCGAGAAAGAGTTTCTCTCGAAAGAATTGAGTGGGAGGAAGATGGAACTTGATGAGGTTGTTGAACCTTTGTTTCAACCAGAGAGTAGCGCAGCGCAGAAAGTTGTTTCTGTGGAGCCTACGTTAGTTGAAGAGGAAGTTAATGATGATGATCATGAAGCTTCGGATCAAGTTACTATCGAACCTCGTAGGTCGACAAGGACGCGTACTGCTCCTGAGTGGTATGGCAACCCTGTCTTAGAGGTCATGTTGTTGGACAACGATGAACCTACGAGCTATGGAGAAGCGATGATGGGCCCGGATTCCGAGAAATGGTTAGAGGCCATGCAATCCGAGATGGGATCCATGTAAGAAAACAAAGTATGGGCTTTGGAAGTATTACCTGAATGGCGAAAGGCCATTCAGAACAAATGGATCTTTAAAAGGAAGACGGACGCGGACGGTAATGTCACCGTCTATAAAGCTCGACTTGTGGCAAAGGGTTTTTCACAAGTTCAAGTAGTTGACTACGATGAGACTTTCTCACCCGTAGCGATGCTAAAGTCTGTTGGAATTATGTTAGCAGTTGCTGCATTTTTCGATTATGAAATCTGGCAGATGGATGTCAAAACAGAGTTTCCTTAACGGTTTCCGTGAGGAAAAGGTTGTATGTGATACAACCAGAAGGTTTTGACAATCCTAAGGATGCTAAAATGTATGCAAGCTCCAGCGATCCTTTTGTGGACTGGAGCAAGCATCTCGAAGTTGGAATATACGCTTTGATGAGGTGATCAAAGTTTTTGAGTCTATACAAAGTTTATGAGAAACTTGTATTTACAATAAAGTGAGTGGGAGCACTATAGAATTTCTGATAAGTATATGTGGATGACATATTGTTGATCGGAAATGATGTAGAATTTCTGGAAAGCATAAAGGGTTGTTTGAAAAGGAGTTTTTCAAAGGAAAACCTGGAATGAAGCTACTTAAATATTGGGCATCTTGATGTATAGAGGTAGATCAAGACGTCTGATAAAACTTTCAATGAGTACATACCTTGACAAGATTTTGAAAGAGTTCAAAATGGATCAGTCAAAGAAAGAGTTCTTGCCTGATTTGTGAGGTGTGGAGTTGAGTGAGACTCAAAGCTCGACCACGGCATAAGAAAGAGAAAGGACGAAGGTCGTCCCCTATGCCTTATCCATAGGCTCTGTATAGTATGCCATGCTGTGTACCGCTCCTGTGTGTGCCTTGTCATGAGTCTGTCAAGGGGTACAAGAGTGATCTAGGAGTGGATCACTGGACAGCGGTCAAGATTATCCTTAGTAACTAGAGGACTAAGGAAATATTTCTCGATTATGGAGGTGATAAAGAGTTAGTCGTAAAGGGTTACGTCGATGCAAGCTTTAACACCAATCCGGATGACTCTGAGTAGCAATCCGGATACGTATAGTGGAGCAGCTATTTGGAATAGCTCCAAGTGGAGTGTGGTAGCAGTGTCTACAGTATGACATAGAGATTTGCAAAGTACACATGGATCTGAATGTCGCAGACCCGTTGACTAAAGACCTCTCTCACATGAAAAGCATGATCGAACCCCAGAACTCATTGGGTGTTAGATTCATAACAATGTAAATCACATGGTGATGTGAACTAGATTATTGACTCTAGTGCAAGTGGGAGACTGTTGGAAATATGCCCTATGGGCATCCAGGTCCCGCTATTGGTTATTGACCGTGGAGGTGTCTCAGTCATGTCTACATAGTTCTCGAACCCGCAGGGTCTGCACACTTAAGGTTCAGTGATGTTTCGGTATTGTAGAGTTATGTATGGTGGTGACCGAAGGTTGTTCGGAGTCCCGGATGAGATCCTGGGCGTCACGAGGAGCTCTGGAATGGTCCGGAGGTAAAGATTGATATATAGGAAGTCCTGTTTTGGTCACCGGAAAAGTTTCGGGTACTTCGGTAGTGTACCGGGAGTGCCGGGAGGGTACCGGGGGCCATCGGGAGGGGTGTCTCGACCCAAAGGACCTCATGGGCTGTGGGAGGAGTCAAACCAGCCCCTAGTGGGCTGGCCGAAACCCCCACTAAGGCCCATGTGGCTAGGGGTGGGAAAAACCCAAAGGTGGAAAGGTGGAAAGGGTTTCCAAGTGGAGAGGAGGAATCCTACTCCTAGTAGGATTGGAGTAGGACTCCTCCACCTCCAATTTCGGCAAAACCTTGAGGGTTTGAGGCTGCCTCCTCCCCTCCCTCCCTCCTATATATACTAGAGGATTTAGAGGGGAGAGCTAACCCTAATTGCCACATGCTCCCTCTATTTCCTCTAGATCGTTTTCTCCTTTAGTCTTGTTTCGACGGTGCTTAGGAGAAGCCCTGCCGGAATAGTTCCACCACCACCGCCGCCGCACCGTCGCGCTGCCGGAGAACTCATCTACCTCTCCGCTCCCTCTTGCTGTATCAAGAAGGCGGAGATCGTCATCGAGCTGTACGTGTGCTGAACGCGGAGGTGCCGTCCGTTCGGCGCTAGATCGGAAGGACCGCGATTGGATCGCGGAACGGTTCGTGATTGGATCGCGGGACAGATCGTGATGGGATCGCGGGACGCTCGGTGATTTGGATCGCGAAGACATTCGACTACATCAACCGCATTTCTTAACGCTTCCCGCTTAGCGATCTACAAGGGTATGTAGATCCACTCTCCCTGTCGTAGATGCTCATCACCATGGATAGATCTTGCGTGTGCGTAGGAAAATTTTTGTTTCCCATGCAATGTTCCCCATCATTCTCTACAACCACTCTCATCAGAAGGGCCTCGTGGAACTCCTCAACCGGAGTCCTCGGCAGCGTAATGCACAACTGCCTCCAAGGTTGACACCTTGATGCGTCATCGAGTGCGGAAGGCCTCGCTGGTGAACCCGACATTTTCTGACGAGGAGTTTAAAACACTCCAAGCAGTAGATGCCCACCTCGGAGCAGCCTGTATGGGGCTTAAAGAGGCCGCCGATGTACTAGCAACATGCTTGAAGGTAATTATACATTGTTTACAAGGTACTCAGGTTGACCCAGTAGCCCTCAAGGTGAACATATGATCTATGCTCACCTTTATATAATCTGATTGTCGATCTCTTCAGAGGTTCTTGAAATGCCCAATCTAGCGGAGAAGCTATTTAGAGCGCGAAGCCCAGCAACCCCCAAGTCATTTATTGGGTAGCCATACTCGAATGAGGGGTGGAGTTATTCTTTTATCAGTTTATAATAAAATAAGCATGAAGCCCGGTAGCCTCTAAGCCTTAATTTGGGCACAACTGGCGGATTTAAGGATCGATTTTTAATCTTTGCCCTTCTCTAATGTAGAAAACCTGGCAGGAGAATGTAAATCTCTAGCAGAAGCTAAAAAAGGAAAAAGATGATCTTTCTGAGGCCAGAAAAGAAGTGGCCGATGTCAAGAAATTTACTCACGAGGCACACGGTAATATAAGCTTTTGGGACCACTATGTTTAGTAGTACCGCTTGACTGCTAATATGTTCGGTCTTCACTAGCAGCAAAGACCATAGGAAAGCTTGAGAAGCTGCTCGATAAGCCGAGTCTCAGGAAGAAGCTGGGCGACGGGTTCATACTCAAAAAATCGAAGAATATAATCATCTGAAGGCGGAGAAGGACCAACAGGTATGGGAGATCGAGCAACTGAGATCACAACTGGCTTCTGTTGAAAGGGAAAATAGGGAAGCCCGTGATTTTCTTGCTGGTATGTATTTTATCTAATTTTTGACCATGTTCATCCATTAATATGCTAAAACCCTTTAATGATACTCCTATGCAGGTATTTTACCGATTGGCCTGGGGATCTCGGCCCTGCATCTTTGACGGATGTTGTGGTTCGGCTCAGTGAGTTTCACATGCTCTCGTAGGGCTCTATGGAGAAGGTCTTGTGGGCACTATGGCCTATGGAAGCAGTGCCGAGGGATATGACCAAGCTTGCTCCGCGTCTCCAGTATGCTCATCCTTGGATCTAGACGTGGAAGGTGTCAGCCTACCGAAAAGGTGCTCGAGAAGTGTGGGCGATGGATAAGACACACTATCGTCTTCTTGAAACCGAAAAGCCTGCCAGGGTTGGCTCCTATGGGCCCGACCGAAAGGAAATCAAGGCCGATGTCAATTATGCAAATTTTATGCCCGCTACTCGGCTAACCGAGGAAGATTGCCCCCTTGATACCCTTATAGGCGGCCTTGAGTGATTTGTGTAAACAGTTAAATGTTGCGTGTCGACTTTTATGTACCTAAGTACGTTTGTCATTCTATAATTCTCATATCCATTATTTTAATACTTCGTTAATCGGCTTCTACCTCCTCAGCCAGAGGACGACGAGTGTTCCCAGCGTCGACCCGAGTCCTCGGGCAACGTTTTTAGGGAACAAGTCCGTCTGGCCATAAGGTCGAAACGCAAGTCCCGCGGAGAGTTATGGTGTATTACTATTTAACGGAAGTCACATCTTCGACAAAAAATAGTTCCTCAAATGGTTCCTTTTCCCGGGGTGTTGTGTTAATCACAACTAGGTTGCCAATATATTCGCTCCAAGGCCTGGTCTCAAAGATACACTTGGCTTAATATGTGGGATTATAGACCCGCTGTTAGTACCTTTTGAATGGGTTTGTATTTTCACTTCCGTCGTTGGCTGACCAACTATGTTCTTGTGACCACTAGCTTTTGGCTTCAGCCGTCTGAGGTACTTGCCAGGTTAACCCGGAAGTAGCAATCGCAGAGGTGCTCCCTTTACTCCCTTAGCCGAATTTATCGGAAACATAAGAGGTGTACACTGGATCCGGGCAACCCAGCTTGGCCAAAAATCTCAAGTCAAACTGATGCATATTGTGGCTTTATAGCGAGTTGTGGGAAGACATCGTTCGTAAATTAAAACAAACGTTGTGGATATTGTGGGCTTTTGGTAACGCATGAGGTTACCAAACCGAGGTGTCTCAAGGAGACCCCGGTTTGGTGGAGTGGACTATTTAAACGGCCCAAGCTTATTGTACATAAACATAATCAAGTGGAATGAGAGCGGTAATGATATTAGTGCGATAATTCAAATCTAATAAAAAAGGTTACTGGTCCACTAAACATAAAGAGACGAGGAAAATGAAAAAGAAAGAGAACAAGTGATGCTTAATTTATCTGTGGAAACGGGGTAGCCGAGCATCGTTCCAAGGGCGTGACTCTAGGCTGTTGCGCTTGGGATCCTGGAGGCGGTATGCTCCTCCAGCAAGCACCATGTAGATGATGAATGGTCCGTCCCATTTGATTGATAGCTTGTGTTGCTCTGGATTATATGGATGGTTTCGTAGTACCAGGTCTCCAATGTTGTATGTCTTCACTCGGACTTCTCGGCTCTGGTAGCACCTCGTCTGCTGTTGATAAAAAGTGGAGCGTGTTCTAGCCACACCACGTTCTTCATTGAGGGTATCAAGCTCATCCTTTTGATCTAGCTCAGCCACGCGTTCTTCATACATTCATACCCGGTGTGTGTGTCATGAATGAGATTGCTTGGAATTACGGCCGTAGACCATGAAGAATGGGGTATATCGTATACCTGGTGGATTGATTTGGTGTGGTGCGTAAGCCCCATAGAACAGAGTCAAACTCCTCAACCCATTTGTAGTCGGCCTTTCCCAAAGAGTTAATGAGGCGTGGTTTGATACCACTAAATATTAAGCCATTGGTGCGCTCAACCTGGCCGTTTGACTAAGGGTGATAAATCGAGGCAAAGTCAAGCTTAATGCCCATTTTAGCGCACCAATCTTTTACTTCTCTCACTGTAAAATTACACCCATTATCCATAATGATGTTATGTG
This sequence comes from Elymus sibiricus, assembly GCA_039707655.1. NCBI lineage: Eukaryota > Viridiplantae > Streptophyta > Magnoliopsida > Poales > Poaceae > Elymus > Elymus sibiricus. Next base: position 377,451,274 of record CM077667.1, read on the forward strand.
GTGCGCCATAACGATGCACATCAATCACTGGTCCTGCTTTTGCCGAGGTAACCGGTTTCGCCTCTATCCATTTCGTGAATTTATCCACCATAACCAAGAGGTAATTTTTGTGGTCGGACCCCCCTCGAAGTGGGCCGACCATGTCAAGTCCCCAGACCACGAATGGCCAGGTGATCAAGATAGTTCGCAGGGATGCTACCAGGTGGATTTGATTAGCGAAGACTTCACAACCTACACATTATTGTACCAATTTTCTTGCATCTTCCCTTGCAGTGGGATAGTAAAATTCGGCTCGAAAAACCTTCCTGACTAAGGTTCGAGGTGTTGCGTGATGGCCGCACATACTGGAATGGATTTGCGAGAGGAACCTCTTGCCCTCAAGATTTTAAATAGCGGCCGCTATGCCCGCAATAGCGGCCGCAATAGCGGTAGCGAGGCCCAGGCGCTATTAACTTTTAGTAGCGATGCTAAGTAGCGGATTTGGACATAGCGCCCGCTATTTGTCCGCTATCACCCGCTATTTGTCCGCTATTTGTCCGCTATCACCAGCTATTTCGTGCATATCACATTCAACAATATTTTATTATTTATATCTTTAATTTACGTAATAATTTTAATTTGAAATTTGGTACAGATGTAGAAAATACCATCCACTACATGTGCTAATTTCTATTGAATTGTGAGTAATAGTGAAGAAACAATATAAATAATGTTTTCTCAAATTAATTGCCATTTTAGATGTCAAAATTCAACAGTTATACACAATAACCTCAAAATTATGACTGTTTTTACTAATCCGCTATGCGGACATAGCGCCCGCAATATCGCCCGCTATCCGCAATCCGCAATGCCGACCCCAATCCGCAATAAGCCCGCTATCCGCTATTTAAAACCTTGCTTGCCCTACTCCTCGGATATACATCTTTGGAGCATGCAAGTGACGCTACACTTGTACAATTCTCCTCCATGGACTTTATATGCTTTGGATCGTCTAACGATTCTGCGTGCATCTGTCTGGTCCTCGGGTAGCTCCTTGCATATTAAATATCCTAGGATGGGCTCTGTCCATGGTGCGATGTGCTACTTGTGACCTGTGTTGGGTTTTTCCACGAAGAGGAAGGGTGAAGAAATATAGTAGCGACAAGTATTTCACTCGGTGAGAACCAAGATTATCGAACCAGTAGGAGAACCACGACAACATGAGTCAACATTACCTGCACACACAAAACCAAACACTTGCACCCAACGCGGGCAAGAGGGTTGTCAAGCCCCTTGAACTCGTTACTTGCAAGGATTACTTCTGATAGTGATAGATAGATATAAAAGTAAAATAAAAAGAAAGTAAATAAATTGCAGCAAGGTATTTTTATTTTTTTAGCAAATATGATTAAGTAGACCCGTGGGGCATAGTGTTCACTAGAGGCTTCTCTCTTGAATGCTAAGCATACGGTGGGTAGACAAATTACTATTGGGGAATTGATAGAAAATCGCATAGTTATGATCGTGTATTCATGGCAACGATGATGTATATATGCATCACGTCCGTTACAAGTAGACCAAAACGATTCTGCATCTGCTACTATTACTCCACCAATCGACCGCTATCCAACATGCATCTATGGTCTTAAGTTCATGACAAACAGAGTAATGCTTTAAGCAAGATGACATGATGTAGACAAAGTAAGTACAAGCAATATGTTCAAACCCCGTCGTTTTACCCTTAGTAGCAACAATACAATACATGTCTTGTCCTCTTCTGTCACTGTGATATAGAGCGCCGCAAGAGTGAATCCACTACAATGCACTCCTCCCGCTGAAGATAAATCAATCTAGTTGGCCAAACCAAACCGATAGATTGGGGAGACTTGCAAAGCTATAACAACCATGCATAATAGAATTCTGAGAAGACTCAATTACTTTTCATGAATAATCTGATCATAAACCCACAATTCATCGAATCCTAACAAACGCACCGCAGAAGAAGATTACATCAGATAGATCACCGCGAGATCACGAAGAACTTTGTGTTGAAGATCAAAGAGAGAGAAGACGCCATCTAGCTACTAGCTATGGACCTGTAGGTCTATGGTGAAGTACTCACACATCATCATGGAGGCAGCAAGGTTGATGTAGACGGTTTCCGTGATGGATTTTCCCTCCGGCAGAGTACCGGAAAAGGCCTCCAGATGGGATCGCGAAAGAACAGAGACTTGCGGCGGCAGAAAAATTGTTTCGGGTGGCTCTGTGATGTTTGGGGGGTAATTGGGAATATATAGAAGTGAAATTAGGCCAGGAGGTGCCACGGGATGCCGATGAGCTATGGGGCGCGCCCTACCCCCAGGGCGCGCCGGCCTAGCCGGTGGCACCCCGTGGGTCTCCTGGCCACCTCTCGAAGCTTCCTGGGTCTCTTCTGGTCCAAAAACAAGTCCCGTATATTTTTATCCAATTTGGACTTCATTTGGTACTGATTTTCTCAAAATTCCAAAAACAGGCAAAAAACAGAAACTAGCACTGGGTGATACGTCTCCAACGTATCTATAATTTTTGATTGTTCCATGCTATTATATTATCATTCTAGGATACCTTTTAAGCATTTACTTGCTCTTTTATATTACTAGCAAACATGCCCGTGCGTTGCAATGGGAGAAAAAAATCATAATTTTGAATGGCCATAATCACATTTTACTACATCATCGATATACACTATCACTCTCATTTTTTTGTGAAAACATGAACAATTTTTAAAAATCATGAACATTTTTTTAAACTCGTGAGCATATTTGAAATTGTGAACATTTTTCAAATTCACGAACATTTTGTAAAATCAAGAACGTTTTCTGAATTCATGAACATATTATACTATTTGCAAACATTTTGTTTAATCGGCGAACATTTCTAGAATCGACTAACATTTTTTTGGGATTTGATTAAACAATTTTCTAAATTAATGAACATTTTTTTAACTGTATGATCTTTTTTGAATAAGCGTATATTTTGTGAATCAATAAACTATATATTTGAATTCATGAACAGTTTTATTTTATGCTATTTTTAATACATGAATATTTTTTTAATTGGCGAAATTTTGTGAAATTTTAAAATATTTTTTAATACATGAACTTTTTTAGAAAAACTCATGAGTGTATGTTTATTTCCCGGACATTTATTAGAAAATTTGCTAATATTTTTTAAAAATCACAAACAGTTTCTGAAGCCACAAACATTTATGAACTATTAAATATTATTTTGAAATTCCCAGTTTTTAATTTTGGAAACTTTTTTAAATTCACAAATTATTTAAAGTAGAAAAAAACAACTACGGAAAAGAAAAACAAAAAAATTGATCACCCATATATGGGCTTGCCCAGGCGAGCTGTGTCTTTGTCTAGCGCGCCGGGCGTAGTATAGGCGATTCTTAAATGGGCCGGCCCAGTCCGGATTTTTCTGTGTGCAACGTTTTTTATAACTTGTAGGTGGCATTGGTGGGTAATATTTTGCAACTTCGGGGACAATTTTAATGACGTACGGGCAGAAGCACTCCGTACTTTAATAGTATGTATAGATTTTTGAGCACTAACCTATTAACCTAGTGCCAAGTGCCAGTTGCTGTTTTCTGCAAGTTTTCGCCTTTCAGGAATACTGTACTAAACGAAGTTCAAATACCCTGAAACTTTTTGATGATTTTTTTCGGGACAAAAATAAGACCTGGAAGCTTTGGAGGAAGACCAGAGGGCACACGAGCTGCCCCCCAAGCCAACAGGGCGCGTCTGGGGGGGTGGACGCGCCCTGATGGCTTGGGGCCACCTCCCAGCTCCTCTGGCGTGGATCTCTTCGCTATAAATTCTCATATATACCAAAAACCCTAGAGAGCCTGCTGAAAAACTTTTTCCGCCATTGCAAGCCTCTGTTCCGCCGCGTGCCCATCTGGAGCCCTGTTCCAGTGCCCTGCCGGAGGGGGGATCGATCATGGAGGGCCTCTACATCAACCTTGATGCTCCCATGGTGATGTGTGAGTAGTTCACCATATACCTACGGGTCCGTAGTTAGTACCTAGATGGCTATCTCTCTCTCCACGTTCTTCATTGCCAAGATCACCGCGATTCCCGCGATGATCTATCTTATGAAATCAATCTTTGCGGTGTGTTTGTTGGGACCCGATGAATTGTGGGTTTATATTCAGATTATTCATGAAAATATATTGAATCCTTGATGGTTATTTATATGCATGATTGTTATAAATTTGTAATGCTCTCCGATCTATCGGTTTGGTTTGGACAACTAGATTAATTTATCTTCAAGTGGGAGTGGTGCGTTCTAGTCGGTTTAATCTTGCGGTGCGCAATCCGAGTGACAGAAATGGACATGACATGTATTGTATTGCTGCCACTAAGGGTAAAACAATGGGGTTCATTCATATTAAGTCGATTTACTTTGTCTACATCATGTCATCATCCTCCAAGCATTACTCTGTTTTTACTTAATACTCTAGATGCATACTGGATAGCGGTCGATGGGTGGAGTGATAGTAGTAGATGTAGGCAGGAGTCGGTCTACTTGCTTATGGATGTGATGCCTATATACATGATCATTGTCGTGAATAAATATTGCATAACTATGCGCTTTTCTATCAATTGCCCAACAGTAATTTGTCTACCCACCGTATGCTTTCTTCGAGAGAGAAGCCTCTAGCGAAAACCATGGCCTCCGGGTCTCCTCACAAATATATTTACAAAAGATCTAAATACCTTGCTGCCATTATTTACTTTCTTTTTATGTTCAATTTATATTTGTCAAATTATCTATCTATCACTACTTATCGCTTGCAAGTAATGAGTTCAAGGGCATTGACAACCCGCTTGCCCGTGTTGGGTGCAAGTGTGTGCTCTTTTGTGTGTTGGCGCTGAAGACGAGAAATTGCGTGGTCCTCCTATTGGTTCGATAACCTTGGTTCTCACTGAGGGAAATACTTACCTCTACTATGCTGCATCTGTTGGATAAATGAGCAATTGACCAAATGATTTAAATGAAATAAACAGTAGGATAGTAAGGCAATATTATGTGAACATGTGAACTTGACCGAAACATATCTAGAGCAGAAACTAGACCAAGAAACTCTAGCAGGATCTCGAACAGAAAAGACACGAACACGTACTGAGAAGTGGCAGTAGCATTAGCGTTGGCGTTGACGTTGTCACAGGCCATGTCATTGTAGAGGTTGTTGACATCGGGGAAGAAGTCGTCGTCTAGGAAGTGGTCGTCGGAGTCCCTGGCGTCCGTGATGAAGAAGTCAGTAGTCGTGCAAAGCGCTCCCCAAAAACCTTATCACCCTTCTCCCGTACAGGACTCGAAGTGGCGGGGTTTCAGAGGCCTACTGTCCCGACCTACGGTGCATGCTGCAAGCCGGGATGGGAAAGAACCTAGCAGCAGCTTAGAGTTTGGAACTCGATGGCATGAGGAAGATGATGTTCTAATGTGTCTCTCTGGAGACGAGCGACCTCTCTTTTATAAGCACATGAGAAGGAGGTGAATAGGCTGCGTCGGAAGACGAAACGAAAGGACGGGAGACGAAGGGAACAGCCAGCAACCGAAGGGTGTAGCGTTCGTATTCACTCCCCACTACAGCAAAAACATTTCAGCTCCCGTGAAGCCTTTCACATACCCGTCATGCATAGCAAAAATTTAGACATCAGCTCGGCTCATTCGCACAACCTGCTGCGCGTCGTGACGAGGTGTGGTGTGGTGTGGCGAGGCGGGCGGCGGAGGAGGAGCGCACGTGTATCTCTCTCTTGTTCTCATGCTCATACATGTGTGGAAACAACCTCCCTTATAAGGAGGTCCAACTCCTACTAGGTGAGCAGTATGGGACTAAACTTTTGTCCCACCTCTTGCCTTCCATGAATGGGCTAAGTGGGCCTCTAGGATTTTTTAGGAATTCTGAAAATGCTATTGGGCTAGCCCATATATAGATCAAATTCTAGCAATCCCCCACCAGATCCCAGAGGCACACAAAATTTGCCTTTGGTTCCAAAACACTGTTTATATACCGGTACTGCAGTGGAGACTATTAAGTTGAACTTCCACCTAGAACTCTATGCTCCTCTAGTAAGCAACTTGAATAGTGGACTATACCTTGAACTGTAAATTTTCTGCGAATCTAGCTTAACACAAAGCCTTGACTGATACTAGGCTACCGTGGGACTTCCCCGCGGGTGGAGCTTATGCGTCATACTCCGAGGCCTTTCATGAGTTTACTAGAGAGCACCCTACTCTCATAGATTGCAACATTAACAATCAGACTCATATAGGTGTGTTCTTCAAAAGATGTTCTGCAGGACAACATCTTTGCTTAAATAAGCCACTTAGAACACATTAAGGTATACATCAACCTGCCATGCAGATTAGGAGAATATTGCATCTTCATGGAGTGGTATTAATAGTAAGGATACTCTCCACAGCTTGTTTTCCAAATCTAATTCACGGGATCTCTGATCACATAGAGTAGGTTACCACTGTGAACAACTCATATTGTGGGTCTCAGACCTATCTCCTTTGATGCATTATCTATCACATTACGTGATAGACCCTTAGTAAAAGGATCTGCCAGTTTTTTAGTTGTTTGGATATAATCCAATGCAATAACTCCGGAGTTTCTCATTTTTCTGACAGACTTTAACCTTCTCTGAACATGTCTTGATGACTTCATGTTATCCTTTGAGCTGCTCACTTTCGTGATCACAGTATGATTGTCGCAGTTCATAAGGATACCCGGCATATGTTTCTCAACAACCGACAAGTTATTCAAGAGCCGACGAAGCCAATCTGCTTCGACCATAGCTGTATCTAGTGCTGTCAGTTCTGCTTCCATTGTTAACCTTGTTAAGATGGTCTACTTGCAAGACTTCCAAGAAATAGCGCCACCTCCATGAGTGAATACATATCAGCTCGTGGCCTTTATCTCATCAGCATCAGAGATCCAGTTTGAGTCACTATACCCTTCAAGTACCTTTGGGTACCCAGTGTAGTGAATTCCATAACTCGTAGTGCCCTTCAAATAGCGCATAACTCTTTCTAGAGCTTTCTAATGATCATCTCCTCGTTTTGAGACAAATCGACTTAGTTTGCTAACAGCAAAAGAGATGTCAGGTCTCGTGGCACTGGCTAAATACATAAGCGAGTCCATAATCTAAGAGTATTTCAATTGATCTCTAGCAATTCTTTGATTCTTTCAAGGCAACATGCTAGCATCATAAGGTGTTGGAGAGGGCTTGCAGTCACTACAACCAAAGCGACATAAGATCTTTTCCACATAGTGAGATTGAAGCAATGTAATCCCACCATCATCATCTCTCAACAACTTGATATTCATAATAACATCAGCTACTCCTAAATACTTAATCTCGAAACAACGAGATAGGAAATCGTTGACCTCTTTAATAACATTCAACTTTGTTAAATCAACAAGTATCCACATGGTTGATACCAACAGATGGACCTCCTCCTACACACCCACCCCTCTCTCGGCGGCCATGGCGCTGGCCGTGATCCCTCCCCTCCCTTCCACCCCTTCACATCCATCTCCCCTAGATGGCTAGCCTTTTGCATTGGCACTTTGCCCCGGCCTCAAGGTGGAAAATCAGGTGCGTTCGAAATTCAGATCTACGGTTCATTTCATCCCTTCGCCGGGTGCCAAGGAATTTTTCTTGGTGGTCTCCTTCTCCTCAGCATCTTTCCCTTTCTATGAGGAGGGTGTTGGTATTGCTCTTCAATGTTGCATCGGTGGCTCTGCCCTTGGTTTCAATGTTCTACAATTAGGGCAACGCAGCTTTCGGTTCTCAGTGGCTTCCAATCGTGTTGGTCATTTCATCTATGGTTTGAAAGATAGAATCTGGCCGAATTTTGTCTGCCATTTCTGGTGGTTTAAAACCTATGTGGATTATGCTTATGAGGATCACAAGTGGCATTCAATTCATGTTCTTCCAGAGATTGCGGCAAGAAGTCCAATGACTATTCGATCTTCACTCAATTTCTTGCATTCTAGTGTGGTCAGGGATTCCTCTAGTTAATCTGAATTGGCTAAGTTTGGGTATGCTAAAAGCAACGGATTATTCCAATCTGAAGAGTTCGTCCACTCGGAGGTTTGTTTGTTTGGTAGTTTTTCGCTTTGGCGAAGGGTACGCCTATAATTGTGGGAAGCAAGCGTGTTTTTGAAGGTTCAAATTTTAAGAAGAATTATTGGGATCTTATACCAGATAATACCCTTGAGGAAATTCTAGATCTTTGGTAGGCAGGGTATAAGAATGATCAGGTCAAGCGATGTACGAATATCAACTCGGTTACTCCACGTGATTTTATTTATAGTAAACTTTATCGATGTGAGAATTGTTATCGTTTTGGCCATCTGCTTATCCAATAGTGCATGCAACACGTAGTGCCTTGGTATCTCTTCTCAACGGTGCTTATCTTTGGGATACACATGTGAGGGCCATGATGCAGTCAATTATAATAACAGTTTCTGCACAAAATGCTTAATGAAGGGGCATCTACGTGCTGCATGCACTATTGGGTTTAGGTGCAAATTTTGTTCTAAGTTGGGCCATATGAGCTGGAAATACTTTCGTAAGGTCAACAACTCAGTCAAGTCCTGGGTGCGCAAAAATAATAAATCCACAAAACCACAGTCTTTGGTCTCGATTGGTATTAATGTGAGTCAGGGTTTTTGGAGGCCAAAACAACCTGGTCCTGATTTCAAGGGGCATAACCGGAAACTAACTTGGATTGCTGATAACCCACAAGTATAGGGGATCGTGACAGTCTTCACGGGTAGTATTTCACCCTAATTTATTGGTTCGACACAAGGGGAGCCAAAGAATATTAATTGGCCTTGACAGTTGAGTTGTCAATTCAACCGCACCTCGGATATCTCTCTACAGCAAAGGTTTAGTAGCACGGAAAATAGTAGTAGCAAAAGTAATAGTAGTAGTGACAGCAGCAATTTTGTAACAGTTGTGACAGTAGCAGTAGCAATAGTAACTTAGCAAGATTTAGTAATAGTAAAGCGTAGGCACGTGGATCGGTGATGGATAATGATTTAGATGACATTGATCATGTAATAGTTACACACTAGGGCGACACAGAACTAGCTTCAATTCATCAATATAATGTAGGCATGTATTCCGTATATAGTCATACGTGCTTGTGATAAGAACTTGCATGACATCTTTTGTCCTACCCTCCCGTGGCAGCGGGGTCCTATTGGAAACTAAGGGATATTTAGGCCTCCTTTTAATAGAGAACCGGAACAAAGCATTAACACATGGTGAATACATGAACTCCTCAAACTACGACAATCACCGGAAAGAATCCCAATTATTGTCACCTTGGGGTATGCGGATCAAGACACGTAATAGGTGGATACAACTTGCAAGATAGGATCCAAATCAATCTTATATTCAGAGATAATATAATATGTTCGGATCTGAAATCATGGCACTCGATCCCTAGTGACAAGCATTAAGCATAGCAAAGTCATAGCAACATCAATCTCTGAACATAGTGGATACTAGGGATCAAGCCTTATCAAACTTAACTCGATTACATGATCAATCTCATCCAATCCCACCACCGTCCATCAAGCCTACAAAGGAATTACTCACTCCCCGTGGTAAGCATCATGGTGGTGTTCATGGAGAAGGGTTGGTGATGACGACGGCGATGATTTCCCCCCTCCGGAGCCCCAAACGGACTCCAGATGAGCCCTCACGAGGAAGAACAGGAAGTGGTGGCGGCTCCGTCTCATGAAACGCGATGAAAACTTCTCTCTGATTTTTTTCTCCGAAGATGTGATTTTATAGGATTGGAATTAGGGTCGGAGGAGCCTCGAGGGCCCCACAAGCCATCAGGGTGCGACCTAGGGGGGCCGCGCCCTAATGTGTGGTGGCCCCCTGGCACACACCCTCCGGCAGTTCTTTGGTCCATAATTCATTATAAATCACAAAAATAATTCACAAATAGTTTCGTCCAATTCCAAGAACTTTTATTTCTGCACAAAAATAACACCAAGGTAGTTCTGCTGAAAACAGCGTTAGTCCGGGTTAGTTCCATTCAAATCATGAAAATTAGAGGTCAAAACCAGAGCAAAAGTGTTTGGAAAAGTAGGTATGTTGAGACGTATCAACTCCCCTAAGCTTAACTCATTGCTTGTCCTCAAGCAATTTAGTTGACAAACTGAAAGTGATAAAGAAAACTTTTACAAACTCTTTTATTCTCGTCATTATACACATGCTTAGCTAGTGCTCAAGTTTTCAGCATAAATCATAAATAACCACGCCCATGATAACAATTAAACCTCATATCAACTCATGGCAATACATAACCAACTAGCAAGCAATAATAAGGTATCTCACATGCCAACAATTTATCAAAACAATCATGATATGATATGGTGACATGGTATTTCGCTAGCCCTTTCTAAGACCGCAAAACATAAATGCAGAGCACCTCCGAGGTTCAAGCAGCGACTAAACATTATAATTCAGAATAGAAAATATCCAGTCATGCTCACATCCAACATTAACTAGACTCAATGCATAAGAATGACAATAGTGCTCTCCGGTCTGGTGCTTTTAATAAGAGGATGATGATTCAACATAAAAATAAATAGATAGTCCCTTCGCAGAGGGAAGCATTGATTTGCAGAGGTGCCAAAGCTTAAGTTTTAAAACAGGATAAGAATGTAATTTTTGAGTGGTGCACTTTTCTTGTCAACGTTACGACAAAGGTTTTCAATATCTTCCATGCTAAGCTCATTATTGGCGGTTCCCAAATAGAATAGTAAAATTTACTCCTATCCACCATCCTTACACAAACCATGGCTGACCGAATCCACGGATGCCTGCCAACATGCCAACTGTCCTAGAGAGTTTTGTTTAATTAATTGTGATTATGCAGGACTGGGCATCCTTTTACCAGCCTCTCTCGTACAATGACGGCGAATAAACGACCATCTTGAGAATAACTTACTTAGCATGGAAAATACTGACCGCCTCGTCGCTCCATGAGCGGGATGCGTGCACAAAATAGATGATTATTTGAATGTTTTGAGATGGCACATGCAAATTTACTTGGAACGGCAGGGTAATACCGCATATAGGTAGGTATAGTGAACTCATGTGGAATAACTTGGTTTAAAGGTTTTGGATGCACAAGCAGCATTCCCGCTTTGTACAAGTGAAGGCTAGCAATAGGTTGGGAAGCGTCCAGCTAGAGAGCGAAAACGGTCATAGGTAGGCATTGCGAATAATTAACACTGGACATAGCATGAGTAGGATATGAACACTCTGAATTGAAACATCATGAAGGCTACATTGATTTTGAATCAACTACATGTTTGCACATGGGCCAAGTCAAGCCGCTTGAATTTCTCAGAGGGAAATACCATACTACCATACCACATCATAACCATTTTAATGCATGTTGACCTATAAGTAAATCATTATTCACTACTAGCTGTTTAAGCATGGCATGAGAAGCTATAATCTCTAATTATCACCATGAGCATGTTCACTCATAATATACTGAATCAAGATCGAACGAGCTAAACATATTTACAAAAACAGAAAACAAGAAGAGTTCATACCAGCTTCCTTTGCCACGATTACTTCGTCAAATATCGTCATTATTGCCTTTCACTTGCATGACCAAATGGTGTGATAATAATAATAGTGCAAGAATACCGTGGACTAAGCTGGAATCTGCAAGGCAGTTTTAGACAAAGGAGATGACAAGGTAATATTGGCTCTCTGTTAGATCAACAATAAAGCATATGAGAGCCACTCAACATTTTCATCGTGGTCTTCTCCTTTCAGAGACTCAACAAAAAGAAAACAAATTCAGAGAAACACACTGAAATATTTTTGGAGTTTTTGTTTTTCTCAAGCAAGCTAATAAACTATGTAAAAACAAGAACGAGAAAAATGATTTACACGAGAAAGCTCCCAACATGCAAAGGAAATCTTTTTGGGTTTTCTTGTTAGTACTAAGATAATTAAGCGGGAAAGAAAACTAAAAAGAAGCGAGAAGTATTTTAGGTTTTTCCAAAGTTTTTCAAACACACAAGAAGAAAGCAGAAAAATAAAACTAACATGTATATACAATGAAAGAGGATGAACACCGACAATTTATATGAAGTGTGTGAGCATGAATGTAATGTTGGTGAGAAATACGTACTCCCCCAAGCTTAGGCGTTTGCCTAGCTTGGCGATCACCACTGATAATAGTCGTCAGTTCCGGGAAAGTGTTCCTGCTCAGGTACCTGGGCGTCCCATGCCTGGGCCTGGGCCTCCGCAGCGGCCAGCTCATTCCGGTAAGAAATTATATCTTCTGGCATTATCTTGTATCCTTGCATGGCATGTTAGTTAAACAAAGAGGGTGCAGGCAAAGGAATAATATTGCAAGTCGTCTCACTAAATACTAAGTTGTAACAAATATGTTGCTGTGTTTGCGTTTCCTCAATAAATTAGTGTTCCTTCATAGACTGGTGATCAAGATAAACCTTAGGCAACAAGTAATCAGTATGGCTTATAGTAACTTCAAAACGCCTTGCCAAGCGAGTGGCATAGATACCACCATGAATCTTGCCCTTGCTTCGGTTAAGATTTAATCGACATGCAATAATAGCTCCTTTGTTGTAAGTATTATCACCATAATGTGCACGGCGTAAAATAGCCAGGGTAGGGGCACTGAGGCCACCACCCTGTTCCATGGCAGTTATGCATTTCCCTATAAATAGAGAAAAGTAGTGCATGGAAGGAAACTGCAAACTAGTAGCTCTAGCGTGTGACACGCCCCTAGTTTCTCCCATAGTTAAGGTTTGGAGGAAATCCTCAAACTCCTCAGGCCTAGGCTCACGCATTCCCCCGTCAGAAGGAAGCAAACATATTTCACGAAATTCATGTAGAGGCAATTCATAGTTGGTGGCATAAAGATCAAAGCGTACTGTGGGAGCACCGGGTGTGTTTGTGAAGAAAAAGTTTTGCACGAAGGAATTGGTAAGGAGATAGTATTGTACACACTTATATGCGAGGAAGTCGGTAAGCCCGACATTTGCAATGAATTGCATGAATTCTCCATAGAAACCCGCTTCGTTCATGAAGGGTGTATGTGGCCATTCACATGGCCTAACCTCCGTTTTGCGAACAAGGTTGATGTCTCGGTCCTGAGTTCTTCTAACAACTCCCTTGGGGCTCCGGCTTGAAGAACCTCACCTCAAGAAGTTCATTTTCCTAAATACAAATTTCTGAAATTTTTGAGCCACAAATTCATGTCAATAAAACTTTGCAAGATTGATAGTAACTACTCATATGGATGCCTAGAGGCCATATCAAGCATTCATACTACTTGGAACTCAAAGAATTCAACATGCAAGCTCATTTTCTGTAGCACCAAGTGCAGCACATTTTGCAAAATATAAACCACTAGAACAAAGACTAATCGGAGAAATGGAGGAGTCACATACCAAGGAACAATTCCTCAAAACAGTTCCGGAAACGGAGTTCCGAGCAAAGAGTTCAAAAATTTTACTTTATGGGTGAAGAACACGGGAGAGAGATGGATAGGGAATTTTTGCTGGAGGTAGGAGAAGGAGTGGGACGAAGGGATAAGGCAGGGGGCCCATGTGGGCCCCACAAGCCATCAAGGCGCGACCTAGGGGGGGCGCCCTGATGTGTGGTGCCACACAGGTGCAGTCCCCTGCTATAATTTTTATGCCAACAATTCTTATTTATTCTAGAAATTTCATGCTGAAATTTTGTGGCAATCTTAGACTTTTTATTTTCGGGCATTTTTTCTACGCACGGGAAAAACAGAAAAACGGAAAATCATGCAAATTTTATTTTATATAAACTGAAAATAACAGAGGATAAAATTTTGATGCAGAGAGTTGTGAATACTAAATTCATCAATCACATGCCTTCCGAAAAGGATCCATTAATAAGGTTGATCAAGTCTTATTAATAACCGGTTCCGGTTAACATGCTACCGAAGAATTTTCGTATATCACTATGTTACCTCAATGGGGATTTGCATCTCTCCAACAATAAGATTATAATATTTCTTCTTGACAGTAGGTAGAGGAATTGCAAAACTTCCAATGATAACCGTAGGAGTAGGCTCAATGACATTAATATTATTGACCAAAGCTTGCTTCTTTGGAAAATGAACGGTATGTTGCTTGCCATTGACGTGAAAGGTAACCTTGCTTTTATTGCAATCAATAACAGCCCCTGCAGTATTTAGAAAGGGTCTACCAAGGATGATTGACATATTGTCTTCCTCGGGCATATCAAGAATAACAAAGTCTGTTAAGATAGTAACATTTGCAACCACAACAGGAACGTCCTCGTAAATTCCAATAGTTAAAGCAATGGATTTACCAGACATTTGCAAAGATATCTCAGTAGGTGTAAGCTTACTCAAATGAAGTCTTTTATAAAGGGAGAAAGGAATAACACTAACACCGGCCCCTAAATCACATAGAGTAGTTTTAACATAATCTATTATCTACTAAAAGCAAAATACGGATCAATAATAGGGAAATAGCTAGAAAATCCCATGTTAATCAGAAATATCTGACCGTCAGTTTGATTTATTGGAAAATCATGAACATTCAATTGTCCTACTATTTCAGATGTTGAACAAAATTACCCACCTATGCCATTAGTTAAATAACCTTTCAATCATAAAAAAGTCCCACGTGAAACAACTTTTCAGTAAAAAAAATCTCCCTTTACGTGAAGCCTTTCTAAACATCTGATCATAGATGTGTTGGACCTAATTAATCAAAGAAACATGTACCTCCCAAACCCCACGTATAGATCCTTGCATCGTATGGCTTCCCCCAGCAGATGCCACAACTACTGGCCAGCCCTCGCACTACAAAGTCATCGTCCTCTTCCTCCATTCTCCCCTCCGCAGTACTACAACTCACCGCCCTTGAAGAATTGTAGTCCTTTCTCTGTAGCAGCGGCGTCAGGATACCCATGAGTGACCACACGGGCTCCAATTTGTCATCCTGTAGAGGCACCGCCAGACAGGCTCCAATTTGCCTTCTTGAGGCCTGAAGATCCTGACACACGATGGAAAACATCCGTGCACACGCCTCCCTATGTTGAAAACATGCTTTGATTTTATCTCATGATGTGAGAACACACGCTATATTTTCTCCTCCAGCCCTCACGGCTCTTTTTTATTACTCCACATACAACGTATAAAAACATCAGCTAACACGGCAATGCCAAACACCCTGATCCACTTCCTACGCCCACGTCCAAGACTAAGGATGGCAATGGGTAGGGCATGGGACGGGTAGAGCAATACCATACCCATACCCGTGTAGTCAATGGGTACAAAATTCTGCCCATACCTATACCCATGGGTATGAAACTTTACACGTACCCATACCCGAGGATTACCCATGCCCATTGGGTACCCAATGGGTAGATAAAACAATACAAGTTATTCACAATTTTACATTCAGCATAGCACATTTGACAAAATACCATTTATTTCAACTCAAAAATAGATAGATGAGAACATGATAGCTATCTCAATTCAAAATGACAAGCGTGACAACTTTAACATAAGTTCACAAGCTCATGGCACACTTCATGAAATAACATCCAACAATTAACAGGTAGGGTATGAGTATATCCATGGGTACAAGGCTATACCCGTGCCCTACCCACGACTTACCGAGTAGGGTACGGGTACTACCCGTGGGTATAAAATTGTGTCCATACCCTGACCATGCGGGTATGGTATCCGTGGGTACCCATACCCATGGATAAAATTGCCATCACTACTACAGAATGGTCCAAAGACGACACAACAATCAGAGACCCTTTGACGAAACTGTGTGCGATGACCAAATCGCAAACGGTATAGTTATAGCTCTGTCGCTAATGACGCGAATTGTGTGAGATGGCGGGCCCATCAAATATGATCCCAAAAAAAGTTGCGTGTGCGATCTGTGGCAAACAGTTCACCAAGATAAATTGTTTGCGATTGTACAATATAAAGCAAACGGTTAGAAAAATGCAAGTGTGTGCGATGTACGGCATATAGTTCACCCTGACAAACTGTTTGCGTTGATCCAGCAGAACACAAGCGATTGTGCAGATGATTGCGTGTGCGATAGATGGCACACGGGTCACTTGGATGAACTGTTTGTGATTAGATAAGATAACATAAACGGTTACAGAGATCAAGATGTGTGTGATAGACAACATACAGGCCACTGTGATGAACTGTGTGCGATAAGAAAAAATAACACAAACGGTTGCTCAGATCAAGATGTGTGTGATAGACAGCATATAGGCCACTGGGATGAACTGTGTGTGATAAGCAAAAATAACACAAACGGTTGCTCAGATCAAGATGTGTGTGATGTACAACATACACATGCCATTCGGATGTGTTGTGGGCAAACGGTTCCGGATAAAGAACTGTCAGGGACTGATGAAATCATCACCGACGGATATGGTTGTTTATTCCGCATGCGATGTGATTTGCTCAATCTGCCTACAAACATCTATGCTTTTGTTTAGAACAACATGATTGCAGAACCAAATTAAACATCCAAATACATAAGTGACTACACACATAACATTGGCACACCTCAATAAACAATTACACACATAACAACATGATTGCCATAACCTAATTAAGCATCCAAATACATAAGTGACTACACACATAACATTGGCGCACACACCTCAATAAACTATTACATGCATAATAAACTTATCCCTCTTAAACTACAAATATTTCGGCGTAGAGGGAGTATGAGTAACGATCATCAAATCATCTACTTCCTGTGACGCTTGCCGCCACCGCTCTGCTTGTGGCTCGATCCCGCGTCGTCTTCAGGTAGGGGGCACTTCCTCATGTCAACGATCCGCCTGAACATCTCGTAGCAAGTGTACGCTTGCTTTGCCGCGGTCTGGAGGTGATATTCATCCAGTTTCTTCACCCAGCCCCTGTGCCAGACAGGCTTGTTCTTGTCGCACTCAGCTTTCATGTCTCTATAGTAGGGGTCGATGATGGCCTCGGCCAGGTCAACATGGGAGTCCATGTTCATCTTGCTGTCCTAGACCTTGTAGTGGCCGCGGATGTCGACAAGCTTCTGGCAGGCCAAGCCCGAAGTCTTGAGCACCTTTGGATCGTCGGTGGTGTCCATCGTAGCGAACCTGTAGTTCGGGCTGTTGACAAACCTGGTGAAACGCTCGCTAGGCACTGTGGCTAGGCAGTAGTGGTAGAGGAGGACGTGATGGCCGACGCACAACTGGGCGACGACAACCTTCTGATCATGCCCGACACGACCGCCGGTGTAAGCGAGGTCGAAGCCGACCACTTTGTACTTGTCATCCGCATCAAGCATACGCTCCATAGTGCCGATGGAGTCCTCCACCATGCTCGGGTCATTGGTGTACACCACCGTGAGGTCCGTCTTCCTCATGTGGGTCTCCACATGATGCTCGCCGTACTCCATTGGAGCGCCGCTGGACATCCTCTCTGTATGCGTCGTCGAGGGTGTGCTTATTGTGTTGTGGGCGCGATCGAAAGCGTGAAGAGACTATGGTTCATGGCTGTGTGTATAAATGGGGGCCGAACGTCCTGTAAAACCGGCACTTCCGGATGGCAGTTTTTGCAGCGCGCGCGTGATTCAGTCGAGGAAGCACGTAACTGCATGGGGCGACGCGTGTGGCGCAACCGCATGCATATGGAGCCCCGAACGTGATCGTGGGCCGGCCCCAACCGCTGGTAGAGCGCACGCGGGGGGGGGGGGGGGGGGGAGGGGGGGCGAGAGCAGAGCACGCGATGGGACGCGAGGTCGAGCCAAACCACTTTGTGCGTGTCCACTACGGCATGCATGGTGAACTGGCGCTCGTCGTCGGGAGCCGCTGGGAGCGCCATTGGAGCTGCGCAGGATACCCTCGGTCGTGGTTCTGCTTCTTAAGGTCCGGATATTAATCGTCAATTACATATTAATGTCCAGATATTAATCGTACATTGCAAACTAAGGAAAAGATGGTACTACCAACATACGAGCCTCCTTCATAAGATGCCATTTGCATGGTTGTATCACAAATGACAGAAATAGTACAAAGGTTCAAAATCCAGCATTACAAGGCTCAAATTCAAAGATTACAAGGTTCAAACCGATAATAGAAATGAAATTCAGCTTATGCAGAAACTTTGTCATGCAGCTGTAGACGCCCGCGCTGATCAGCTGGACATGAACTTATATGATAGGTTCATACTGATATTACTACTAGCTTGGCAACTTCAATATTTCTGGAAAGGGATCCGCCACTGACATGTCATTTATGGGCTTGACATAAGGACTTCCGAATAGCCTGTCAACTGAAGTTACAAAACGAAATTGAGCTTATGCAGAGCATTTTCCATTCTGTCCTAGTCGCCGGAGCTGATCAGCAAACCATTCTTTCTTGCGTGATAAATGTAGGGAAAATCTCATTATCTTTAGCACACTTACTCTCACAACAAAGAACCTGGCGAATATAATCTCCGGTAAGGTCCCTCGGTAGGAGTTCAAAGTAATATCTGAGAGATGGAGATCAAGGCATTCGATGGGATTGTTATATTGTATCACATTATCCACTACCGGGCCTAACCGTATCTGCAAAATAAGAGAATGTATTAGTGCTTGGACACCCAAGGGACCTCTTATGATTTGCAGGGTTTCAAAAATTGAACTCCCTTGTGGTTAAAATTTAACATGAAAGAGCATCACCTCAATATATAGCTTCTCCAGGCATGGAAAGCATCTCAGCAATCTAACAACTTGGTCTAGGTCGAGGCCAATAGATTCTACTGCCAAGACCTTCACTGTGTGCAGATACGGGGTCGAGCTTGTCGATATAATTTTCTGGATGACAGACGAACATACATCTTGAATAGAGGAAAAAAAGTTAATTCAAAAATGAGAAGAGGGCGACTGTTGTACCTGGACGGTTATGGATCCAAAAACAAGTTCAGATAAGTTGATGGGCGAGTAGCCAAACACTATCAATTTCGGCGCTTGAATGACCCTGATTCTTGTTGGACCTTGTTGATCAACAACAAGTAATCTCTCAAGTAAAGGCACGTCCTCAATGACCATTTGGTGATTCACCTTGTGCGATCTCCTGTTGCAGCACCAGCAATACACACAAATTGTCCGGAGACTCATGGAGGTGATGTGGAGGCTACTCAACCCATTGATCGCCCGAAGATGAAGGACTCGAGCGCAGTACAGCCGTGGAGCAGGCGCACCATGTCGTCGTTGGGGATGTAGACGGCGACGAGCTCAAGGTGCTTCAGTCGAGGTAGCAAAAGAGCGGGATTGGCGTTAATCTTGGGGAAATGGCAGTTCATGAACCTGGCGATGCGCAGCGTTGGCGCGAGGCGCAATGCGGAGGGTGGCAGCGGGTGCATATGTCCATCATTAAAAGTGAGTTCTTCGAGATGATCTAGGGCGGTCGATAAGAACCACTCGTCCAGCTTGGCTCGGTCCTTGCCATTGGAACGGAACTTGCCCATAGTAAGGCCTTTGATTGGGCCACAGTGCATGCCGAGGATCTGGGACAATGCATCCAAGCGTTTGCGATAGCTAGTGCAGAGCATGTTCTTGCTGATGAGGCTGAGAGGGGCGCTATGCCATAGGGGGCGCCACCGCCGGGAGAGGACAGTTGTGCGCACGCCATCTTCGATAGGGAGAGGAAGATGATGACTCTCAACATATCGTTGGGGAGGCTGCTGATGAGGTCTGGGCCTATCGGAGGCGCTTGTGTTTCTGGCTCAGCCCGCCTCTGCTTGTTGGCAACCTCGACATCCACGTCTGGAGAATGGCCGCCGGCGTATCTTTCTGTCAAGAGTAGAGTAGTGGGAGGATAGTGATTATGTAGCTAGATCAGTGAAGAAGAATAGTGCATTGGCAATTACAAGTTACTAGGCAGGAACAATTTTAACAGATTAAGAAAATGAAATCCCAATTGGTTGCTAAAATACTACACAATTACATTGATATTGCTATGCAAGTCAACATGCAGATACTAGAAATAACACTTACTTCCAACAAATCATGGACGGAGAATGTCATCGGGGAAGTTAGCATTTATTGTATGGTAAGGCTCTTTTAGGTGGAGCGTAATTTTAGTACCAGCTTTCAGTACATAAAACTTAGATATTTCTCCCCAAAGGCCTTCTTCAAAATAGCAGTGACAATCTTCATCAAGTTTTACAGAAACTACGATTGTAAATCCATGGTTTGTGCTCAATATGACATCCCTAGAGTCTTCATTTATGTAAAGGCCAAGATTTAGCATTACAGTTGTCATTGCAAAGCAAGGGATGTACTGCAGGAATTGATAAGATTGTTAAAGAAAAGGGTAACATGACAATATGGGAGTATTAGTTAAAAGAACAGTGCAACAGTTCATATGAAAGGGCAAGAAATTACAAGTAAAGAGATATTGTAACCATGATGTCGTGCAAATATATATGAGAGTAAACGAAAGAACAATACAACATTAATTTGCCTAATATAGAAGGAGAAGAATAAGAAGAAGAGAAGAAATCACATTTGATGCAAATGCTGCATGTGGCGCCTTTTACCCGAATGTAGCAATATATAGTATAGGTTCAGAAAAAGTATAGGCCATGCATGTCAACACAGGTAGTGAGAGATTGAACATACCGTGCGCTTCGTGAAGTCAGTTGGTACGGTGAGATGGAACTCCTCGGTTTTTTGGCCGAGGCCGCATAGCCCTGATGTGTCCTTGCACAGTACACTCTGTGAATGAAAACCCTCGAATCAACTAGAAGAAACATGAATCCACAGCGATTTCGGACGGGTGATTAAAAGCGGCCGACGGACTGGGATAAGAGATGAGCGGAAATATTTCAGTAGATTAGTTATCTGGTTCTTCATGGGGAAAAAAACCAGTTCCGAAGATTCCCCAATCGGGCGAGCTGGGTCGACAGCGAGCAGCGTCGAGAAAGTCAGTGCCGATAGGCTGCAGCAATCGGCAGTGGAGATATGCGGTGGCGTTTTGCGGCAGCTGGCGGCGGCAACAGGCGTCGAGCTAAGTGGTTGCCGCGGGGATAGGCGGTGACACATGCGTGGAGAGTCTTGGAGTACTAGTGTTATCGTAGGTGCTACTCTGGGGATGGGGAGGGGGAGGGGAGCAGGCGAGGGTTTTGTGACGTGTGGGTGCTAAGGTTTTTTTTGAAGTGGTGCTGAGGGTTTTCTGTCCTAGAATAATGTGCTTCGGAGGAAATGGCTTATCAGATCCAACCGTGTGTGATAACTGCTATATAAATATTACTCTCAACTCAAGTAAACTAGCACTCTGGTGTGATGGAGATACCGCACAATGAAAGTCGTCGCACAGTTTAAATCTCGGGAAAAAAAATATAATACACAATCATAGATATAATACACACAAACTAGATAGATTCAATCCAACATCTCATCTTCATGCTTGATCGTTAAGATTATCCAGGAACTGGGCGTACGCGGCGTGCGCTATCCTGCGAGAATACTTCTGCTTGAAGGAGCCAACGGCTCGTCCTCTTGCATGCGCCAAAACACTAGAGTATGTGTTGTTAATCTTATGGTTGGAGAACGGGCATCCATAGCCCCCATTCTTCCTGACACGCCTGTTATGCTTTCCAGCCATAAGCTCTCTCAGCGTTTGCCTCTTGAACCTCTCCTGGACGTCTTCATCCTTGCTGTCCACATCGTCAGATAGCACCTATACATAGTAAAAAATGTGACGTCTGTATATTTTATAATGCGAATTTGCAAGGCATAGTTTATGAAACATAATATTTCATGCGATAACATGAACCCTAAATCGAAGCTAATTGGTTTGATGCCAAAAGTTGGCATGCCATATTTTAACAACTGCCAAATGTTGGCTAGAGATTGGTTGCATAACAATTCTCATTATCAATCTCACAAAAGGTTGCGAAATGTTGACAACTTTTGATTTTGCCAATTATTGGCAGCAATGCCAGATGTTGGTAGCAAACCAATCATCCTTTTATATGTATTTACCAAAAATGGGTATATGTGACCAACCGGTTCTCCGTCCGAGTCGTTGTCGTCGCTGGAGTGTTCGTCGGAGTCGCCGTGGACCACCGGCTCCGGCTGGGGAAGCACGGCGGCGGCGACAACATCAAGGCCACGCTGCTGTCCGCGCGATACGTCATCTCCGACGACGGCAATCTATGTGCCCACCTTCACGCTGTGCTCGGGTGCTTCGCCGGCACCGACGTGGTTACTCCCTCCCATGGTGCAGGGAGGCCGGTGATGACGATTGAGAACGGCGGCGAGGATGCAGGGTGTGAGCGAGGATTGTGTGTAGCGAGAATGTTATAACCAGCGGCTCGGGCACGGTTAATAAAGGGGAGTTGGGACTTGAGATAGAGGCGGGCAGCGGTTTAAAGGGACGGCTAGCCTCTCGGTGAGCCGCCTGCGCGTTGGACTGCTGGCATGCGCACCGTCAATTCACAAGCATGACGTCACATCTCCCTGTGAAACTGCGCAGCGAACACACCTCCCATCAATTCACACACCTTCTCGCATGCATCCCGGTCAGCCTGCGAGGCGACCTGCTAGCATGCGTCACGTCAAATCATATCTGCGTGCATGGATCACGGGGCGTGTATTGTTTTTCTGCGAAGCTACGACACTTACTCCCCCCGTTTTTATTTAGTCCGCGTATTAGAGTTGACTAAAGTGAAACTTGATACAGTTTGACAAACCTTAAAGAAAGAAATAGAAATAATTACCATGACAAATATATATGATGTGAAAGTACATTCAATAAAGTATGTAATGGTAATAATTTTTAATTGTAAACGTTAACATTTTTTTCTAAATTTGGTCAAAGTTTACAAAGCTTGACTTTAACCAACGCTAATACGCGGACTAAATAAAAACAATTTGGATTAATAAACCGTTTGCAATGTAAAGGTGACGGTTCTGTGTTGCATCTATTAATAAGCCCCCGTTTGCAAGAAGCTTAGATGAAAACTTCTCTCAAATTGGACGATTTATTTACCACGACCTATAAGGTCCCTATCATGAAATCATGTCAATGTTTCATGAATTCTAGCTTAGCTGGGCGTTTGCTGGAATTTGAAAGCCAAGAGTCAATGTTTGCGGCCCCCAGATGTTCAAAATTTATTGTTTTTCCTTCCATTGGAACTAAACATGCACCCAAGACAAAAAAAATGAATTTCTAATCCATTCGGGCGCACAACTGCGTGTGCATATAGTTCAAATTTGAAATTTACAAATTAAATACTAAGGAATCAATTTAATGTATAAAATGTCTTAATGTTCTTTAAAAATCAAATTTTAACACTTCACTCCTATTGTCACATGTGCACTACATAAAAAAGTTTGACATGCATGCCTCAAAGTGACGGTGGTGTGGTGGGACGAGTGGGGGTGTGGGGTCCGACACACAATATGCGTCGTATAAGCGCCACCACGTGAGGTTGTCCGGTTAGTTAGGCATCAAGCTGACAATGGGGGATTACTCTGGCGGGTATATTGGAGTCCCATCCATGTCCTCATCACCGCCCTCCCATTCCCGTCACCGTCTCGGTACCCGTGCGTGGGGATAAAAAGTTTCCCATCCCCGTCCCCATCACCGCCTTCCCATTCCCGTCACTGTCTCGGTACCCGTGTGCGGGGATAAAAAGTTTCCCATCCCCGTCCCCATCACCGCCCTCCCATTCCCGTCACCGTCTCCGTACCCGTGTGCGGGGATAAAAAGTTTCCCATCCCGTTGCCATTTCTTTATCCCCATGGGGAAACCCAACATGCATTTAATTAAGAACAAAATTCGATAGTATTTCAGTAAAAAAAAAACAGTATTTCAACGCAATAAACAATATGTTGTGGCTAAGTTTGGGATTTCTTAGGGATATTTGGGCAAGATGGGTGGTATCTGTGGAAATTTGGGTGACCGAGGGCGCAAATTACGTGGGGTCTACTAATTGCAGAGCCCACATGTAAGTTATTTCATGGTTAAGGCGGGTAATGCTATGTATGTCCCATCCCCATCCCTGTCCTGCATGCTGGGTAAGGTATTTGACCCACCATCTTCCCCATGAGAATTCAAGCTCGCACTTCTCCGTGCCCTAATAGAGTAAACACCCATGGGGATGCGGGTAACGGTTTTAACCATGACAACTTCAGGTGAGGCACACGTGCCACGTCTAAAGTCATGCATTGGGTACATATTTAAAGCAGCTCGATCATTACCTTTTTCATGCATACGTTTGTGTCTCATGCATGCGGTGGTGGTCCTCGTACACTCACTCATGCGTTTACCACCGACACACCCATTCGTTGCCCCCACGTGGTCGATCACCTTGGATGGCGTGCGCGAGAGGGGTTTGATCAAAGCTGGATTCATCTTAGTCCGTGTTTCGGAGAATATCATGGTGAGATTACACACGGAAGTTTGGGCGCATGTGTGCACGCGCGTGCTCATTGTACAAGTTGTGAACCTCCGTTTTTTTCGATTTGCGAAGGTGCCACATGAAAGGTGTGCATTGGGTATTCAAAACATCACACAACACCTCCGTACATATGTTAATTAGGGCAGCATGGAGGCGGTGGTTGTCCTCGGACACCGCCCCCTCGCACAATTATTAGTGTCCCATATGTGGCCTCGCGTACTTTTGTACCGCAACGGGAGAGTTTAATTATTATGGATTCTTTTTTGGTCGATGTTTGCGGTAGGCCATGGGTGTGAGATTACATGGTATAATTTGAGTGCGTGTAGTGTACGCATGAATGTCTCTCCCATTGGCTCGAATGGGGGTGGGTATATATATACTAAGCGTCGTGAACCACGCTTTCCGTGCGGACTTTAAGATTCTCGAGGAAGGTGTGCCATGCTAAAGTTTGCGTGCTGGGTATGTAAACATCACACAACACTTCCATGCATATGTTTGATCCACGCTTAGACGGTGATTGTCTTTGGATACTCCTTCGTGTTGTTGTCGTTGGAAACTCCATTTCTGGGCCCGTGTGGATGTCCATCACATTGACTGACAACGAGAGAGAGTATACCATGGTGGATTCTTCAATTGTTTTGTGTTATGGTATATATTATATAGGTCATTTGAGTTTCCTTACCCAAGTCTGAGCAGACGCGTACGCATGCGTGAATCATTCCCATCGACGCTCGGCATACTAGTTGTACGCGTCATGAACACTCGCTCGGTGGGGGGGGGGGGGTTCTATCCTGTTCCAAAGCATGCATGTGACACATCAAAGTTGCACATGAGGTATATATTAATTAATTCAAACGCAAACACAACATTTCCGTACATATGTTTGCACCACCAGCAGGTGATGGTTGTCTTCGACACTCCACCACGTGGTTATCGGCGTCACGCCATTCATGGGCCTCGGTGGATGTCCATCCTTTCGACCGACAGCGGGAGAGGTTTGACCAAAATGTTGATTCTTTGGTCGGGATGACCGTGTTGCGAGGCGCATGGGCCATAGTCCACCTTTGACCGAAAAAGAGATTGGGGGGTTTGACCATGCTGGATTCATGTATATGTTTCATTTTCGTGTTACGGCATGAGTGATACGCAAGACTTGTTTGGGGGCATGTATTCGTGGCTAGGATTCCCCCTCCACCGATACGAAGTGGCGACGGAGGAGAAATGTGCCACATCAAAGTTGCGCATTGGGTATTTTGAACGATCAAACCACCCTCTGCATACATATTTTGTTTCCACATGCAGGCGTGTATGTGTTCTGACCCCTTTCCCGCATTTTTTTGATGAAATGGTCCTATATTATTATCCTAGGAGTAAATAGCAAACGATTTGAATGTAACAACCGTTTGCAATTGTACACTCAACAGAAACCATTTCCTTCGCCGCTAGCACATCAGCATGTTCCACTGGTGGGCGCCGGACACGATTGGGTTTGACGAGACTTCCCTCGTAAAAATATCTACTACCACCTTGAGCCATTTGAAAAATGGCGGTTCCGCGGGTTTTTCCTATTTGATAGCACACACTTATTATGTTTCTGCTGTGTGCGATGTTTGTTGCTCCCACCCTGGCCGCGCCGCTTCAATCCCGTAATCTAAATTTTCAGTAGCCCCGGCATCCTGGCATTCCCCCCTAGTAAAATTTCCAGTAGACGCGCGACATTTCCTCAAACATCACCTGCCCCCACCTCAAAACCTCTGCTCAGATTACGTAAAAAAAAGGAAAACCTCCGCTCCCGCACGCACCACTCCTCTCCCTCGCTCAAACTCGCCGCCGCCGCCGCCACCCCTAACTGCACCGTCATCCTCTGCAGGCCTTCCCATGACTATCTCGAAGTCCTCATGAAGATCCATCACAAGGGGGTTGGACTAGAGTCGTCCGTGCAATCGACAGTAGTGCTCCTCCATGTCGAATGCACGCACAACTCTGGTCCACCCCGTAGTTTCGACCTGCGAAGCACCCTCTTTGCCGCAGATCCTCGTCCCCATCCTCACCCACACTCCACAGCGTCGCTTCCTCAGCCCAGCTAAGCTTCCCGGGGAGCTGGAGGAGCGAATGGCCCAAAAGAGGTATCTCGAGGCTTGTCCGCTGGACGACGGCGAGGTGGCCGCCGAGCCCCCCCGGGGAAGCTCAGTACGATGACCGACCCGGGGCTTTTAATAATCGGGCTCGCGCATGTCTGTATGTCCCGGCACCCGACTACGACACCGAGCTCGTCGACAGCGATGGATTGACGCGGGCTATGACACAGGTTAAGCGACGCACCCCACCCCTTCGGGTTCAACCTCCTTGGATCTCCTCCATGCCCCCCCGAGCCGCTGATCTACTCTGCTTCGCTGTCAGGATTTTGCCTTCATCGCCATCGAGACCCTTTTGTCATTTCTGAAGGTTGCGTTCTAGTGGCGGTGGCTTAGCATCGTCAGCTGCCAAGTCAGACCTCATTGACGACGACGACGACGACAAGGGCGCCCTATCCGTCTCTTCCAAGGGGAAATAGCCCATCCACGACATCAGGGATGTCACCCTGCAGACGTGCTCTTCCAAAGCAAGGAGCTAAGCTGCCACCACAGGGTGCGCACGGTGCGCACCCCCAGTCCGGGCTCTTCCAAGGGCTATGAATTGTTCAAAAGTGCAATTTGATATGCTGGAGTATGAATTGTTCAGTTCAATTTCAGTGCTGATGCGTTTGGTTGTCTGTAGTGAGCATATACCTTTTTTAGCGTTATATGTGGTTGTTTGTAGTGAACATATGTCCAATTTCATTGCTAGATTAGGTTGTTCAATCATACAATTGGTTCCCGTTAAAGCTGGTGTATTTAACACGCCCTTGTTTATTTCAGTTTTCTCACAATGTGATGTTGAATCATACAATTTGATGTTTAAGCACATGGTGCATTCTATCTTCTATGCAATTTCAACAATACTGATATGAATGACTGTTTGGTTGCTGTTAAGTCTGTTGCAGTGAGCATATGCTTCCTTTAAAGGTTTTTTGGTGGTTTGTGATTATGATTTGTCCAGTTTCAATTGCTATATTTGGTTGGTTGTAGTAGGCCTCTGATCTACTCTGCTTTGTTGTCAAGAATTTGCTATGCTGGAATATGAATTGTAGTGTTCAAAAGTGCAATTTGATATGCTGGAGTATGAATTGTTCAGTTCAATTTCACTGGCTATGTTTGGTTGTCCGTAGTTAGCATATACCTATATTTGGTTGTTCGTAGTATGCATCTGATCTACTCTACTTTGCTGTCAGGAATTTTCCTTCATCGCCAACGAGATCCTTTTGTCATTTATGGAAGTCGCGTTCTATGTCGATGTTTTGGTATCGTCAGCTGCCAAGTCAGGCCTCATTGACGACGACAAATTGTCGTCGACAAGTGCGCCGTACGCTGGAGTATGAATTGTTCAGTTCAATTTCACGAACGCCTATGTTTGGTTGTCTGTAGTGAGCATATACCTTGTTTATTTGTTTTTGGTTGTTTGTAGTGAACATATGTCCAGCTTCAATTGCTAGATTTGGTTGTTCAATCATACAATTGGTTCCTGTTAAAGCCGGTGTAGTTAACATGCCCCTGTTTATTTCGGTTTTCTAACAATGTGATGTTCAATCATAGAATTTGATGTTTAAGCACATGTTATGTTGTATGCAATTTCAACAATACCGATATGAATGACTATTTGGTTGTTGTACTATGCCTTGTTTATTTAGTTATTCACAATGTCCAGTACAATTTGATTAATACCAGTTCAATGGCCATATTTATTTCCTGTTAAGCCCGGTGTAGGTAATACACCCCCTGTTTTTCTTTTCACTCTGTGATGTTCAATTATACAATTTGATGTTTAAGTACAAGCTTTGTTCTATGCAAATTCAACAATACCATTATGAATGACTTTATTTGGTTGTTGTTAAGCCTGATGTAGTGAGCATATGCCTATTTTAATGGTTTTTTTGGTTCAGATGGCTATATTTGTTTCCCATGTTATACTCCCTCCGCCCCATAATATAAGACGCTAATACATCAAATATGTTCGTGCATTGCATGCAATTAGATCTTATATAGTGGGACGGAGAGAGCATCATAACTAATAAAGATTGCTAGTACAATGGGTCAAAATGTGGCAATAAAACTATTTATTTACAGTTTGTCCAATGCAACAATGATATGAAGTATATTAACTCAGAACTATGTACCCTTTTTACTGCACATAATGAGTTGTTAGATGACAATCTCTGTATCTTTCTCCTTTGAAGTGGTTCCCAACGCAGTCTACCCAAGATCACCTCTCAAACTAAATGATTGTTGGACATGCAAATGTACATGTATTTCTACCAAACTAGAATGACTATCTGGAAGTCATGAAGATATTGAAAGATGGGCGGTCGGCCATCAAAAGCGATTGGGCTAGAGTCGTGTGTGCATACGACATGGAGGAGGGCACACTGCGGGCATTTCGCTTCACCTTTTACAGCAATCAGAATATCTTTTGTCTCTTTCTTTGCCGTCTTTAATACAAGTATTCAATCGTCGTTCATCATTCTTTATTTGGTGCTTATGTAATTCTTTCGTTGATGTAATTCTTGAACGTATGTACCTGTGAATGGAATGATGCATTGGTTGATGTACCTATCTATGTATATGTAAAAAGCTACTCCCTACTTTCCAATTCAAATTCTGTACAATTTTAAATTGTAGCGATTAAAATAATAAAAAATGCTCGGCGGGTCATTACGCAGCACACGGTTTGTAAGTCAACATTTGTGATATACCTCATGATCCGACATGTTTCACAGATAGAAATCGTGTGCGCCCATCCACACAGTTGCCGTTTGCAAACCGTGTGTGATTTCAGATAATATAACAAACGGTGCAACCGAATTCAATGTTGGTGATAGAATCTTTGTCGCACACACTTTAAAACGATAAACTGTTTGTGATGTAGTATGCATCGCAAACCTTGGACCACAGAATAGTGCGTGCAATACTTATCCTGTCGGACGCGAGTACGACATTCAGACGTTTCTTAAACCTATCCGATACTTGTACGATGGTTAAATTATTGTCTTAGTTAAATATCGCCAACGGTTCGTCCAATATAAGTGTTTGTGATAGTAGTGTGATCTCACACGAGTTGCAAGGATGCGCCGTATGGGAAGTCCACAATATCTCAAATGGTTCACCAGTGACTCTTGTTTGTGATAGATACGGACATCCCATACGCTTAGTTTTGCCAAAAGTTTGCGTTCGTTGGACACCATCATCGACGATTGTTCGGTGTCGTGTGGGATGGACCCCCCTTATCGCCCACACATGCAAGGCGACAGTTTGAATGTACGTCGCGGAAAGGGGTTAAAAACTGTTTGTATAGCACGTCGCTGCACCAGTGCATCCTTATCCAGGACGTGGCCAACACCCCACCAATGCGTCTGCATGAAACCTCCATCAGCTACATGCGCGTGCTAATTAACTTGGCCGATTGACTCAACCAAATCTCACAAGTAACTAATGCATGCACTCTGCCACTTCAACAAGCTGAAAGACTTGCTAGGTCGCCCGACTCAACCTAATCCAGTCCACCCCGCTCTAGTGTTCGCCGCTTCTACCGCTTCTCATGACATCTCGCCTCCTTCTAGCGCACAACTGATACTATAGTTGCCTACTTACACATCCCTATACCATCTGCAAAACTCAAAACAAATCTGCAGATATATCATGAACCAACTTTTCTTGCTACCCTTTTGTGTTTTTCCAGTGGATTTCTGCCATCGCAAAGACTAGATGGGCTAGGCGTTCTCTTCTTCACACACTAACACTAACTCCATATCGCCCATGTCATCCAAGGATGGAAATTTGGGTGGCAGTATGATGCATATGTATACTCTTTCCCTGGTCTATTTTATTATTTGTTTATATAGAGATCTTCCTTGTGTGATCTACCTAACATGCAATTTCCGTTGATGATTGTAAGGAGCTTTCCATAACTTATACTTAGCCAAATGTAACAGAAGTACAGACCTACAAAACATATTTACAAATCCGTAGAAGTACAGAACTACAAACCATATTTACACATCCAATATATGGATGTGAGATCGAACTCACCATCATAATTTAGAATTAAGAGCAACGATCATGTTCAGAATTAGGACTAACTGCATGCAAAAGGTAGATACATTTTCTTCACAACTAAGAAATTATATAGATCTTAGAAACTTATCAAAGATGCGATTCATGTACAAGCTGATTGGATCAATCTTTTTTGGTAACTTCGGGTTTTGAGTAGAGGAAAAGACAAGGTCAACAAGGACATGATTATCCTATGGGGCATACGAGCATAATGATCAGGATTTAGAAGTGAAGAATCAACATGAAATAGATATGTTAATCATAAATATGCTGTGTTGAGATTTGAGATATAGTTATAGATATCATTACTTACTATAAATAAAAAAAATCATGGGCCCAAATAATGGAGAAAATAGTAGAAAGATGAATTCCGTGTTGGTTATTTGACTATTATTAGCTTTTCTGTAGTTTTATATATCTGACTTTGTACCAACATCTCAGACCTGATACTATAGTAAATATTGAATTAAAAAATATTAAATTATGTAAGTAATCTTGCCGCGCAAATGTGAGGGTAATTGGTCGCTGAGAAATAATGTGTACAAGTCTAGAACATGCATTGATCCTTAGGGTAGTTATTTCAAGGTCAAGAATGGCGCCATTCTAGATACTACATAAATATCTATCTTTTTCTCCACAAGCAGCTGATATCATGGTGACATGGTTTGAAAAGAAAAATTATGTTGTATTTATATTAAATACGCCATGTTTTGTTTCGACAAAATTGGCTCCACCATTTCTTTTTCTTCGCCGAAATAGGAGTATACATTGCCTGCATAAGATAAAAAATAAACAATCAACACTTCCCACACGCTAAAGATGTTGCCCTCGCATTTGCGAGGGCCACCTTGCTTGTTTCTTTTAATAGAGCAAGGTATTGTGGGTATGCCAGGATCTCCTAGGTTCTTAGGTATTCCTCCATCAAAAGAATAATTAGAAAACATAGTAGCAATTTCAGTTTTAGGTATTTTCCTTTTGTTGGTAATAATATCTTTCATATACTTAGCATATGGAGGCATTTTCAATATATCAGTCAAACGAGTATGCAAAAGGATGGGTCTAATCATTTCAGCAAAGCGCTCAAAATATTCATCGTCCTTACTCTTAGAAGCCTTACGAGGGAATAACATGGGTTTTTGAACCCATGGTTCTCTCTCCTTCCCATGTTTTCTAGCAACGAAGTCTCTCTTATCAGAACGTTTATTTTTAGGAGGTGGGTTATCAAGATCCTTAGCAGGTTCTATTTCTACATCATTATCATGTTCTTTATTACTATCTGGTGGAGCATCTACATGCACGGTATGACTATCATCTTCCTTTTCATTATCACTAGGTGCAAGTTCACTACCAGACTCGGTTCAGCATCAGAAATAGAAACATCATTATGATTCTCAGTAGGTGTTTTTGTAACAGGTTGACTAGAAGCTTGCAAGTTCCTATCATTTTTCTTTTTCTTTTTCTTATTAGAGGGACTAGGTGCATCAACATTAATTCTCTGGGAGTTTTGTTCTATTCTTTTAGGATGACCTTCCGGATAGAGAGGTTGTTGGGTCATACAACCTCCCCTAGTCATTGCTCTAACAACATGATAATTCATATTGTTATTCATTTCAGCAAGCAAGTCATTTTGTGACTTAGCAACTTGGTCTAGTTGAGTGTGAACCATAGAAGCATGTTTACCTAGACCTTGTACATCATTAGCAATTCTAAACATCAAGTCACTTAAACGGTCTACCATCATAGCATTATGCCTCAATTGATCTTTAAAATAGTTATTGAAGTGTTCTTGCTTAACAATGTAATTATCATATTCATCCATGCATTGTTCAGGAGTCTTAGTATAAGGTATATCATTTTCACTAAAGGAACGGAGAGAGTTTACCTCTACTACCTGTGTCGGGGTATCAAGTCCATGGATTTCTTCAATAGGTGGTAATTTCTTGACATCCTCAATTTTAATACCTTTCTCCTTCATAGATCTCTTTGCTACTTGCATATCTTCAAGGTTGAGGAATAGAATAACTCTCTTCTTTTGAATAGGTTCCGGAGGTGGTTCAGGAAGTGTCCAATCATCGGCATTTTGCAATATGTTATTCAATAATTCTTCAGCTTGACTGACAGTTCTTTCCCTGAAAACACAACTAGCACAACTATCTAGGAAGTCCCTAGAAACATTGGTTAGTCTATTATAAAAGATATCAAGATTTTCATTTTTCTTAAGAGGACAATCAGGCAAAGCTCTAAGTAACCGGAGAAGCCTCCCCCAAACTTGAGGGAGATTCTCTTCTTCAATTTGCACAAAGTTTAATATTTCCTGTAAGGTAGCTTGTTTCTTATGAGCAGGAAAATATTTCACAGAAAAGTAATGAAGCATATCCTGGGGACTACGCATACAACCAGGTGCAAGAGAAAGGAACCATTCCTTGGCCTTGCCTTTTAGTGAGAAAGGAAAAAGCTTAAGGATATAATAGTAGCGTATCTTTTCATCATTGGTGAATAGAGCAGCAATATCATTTAATTTCATAAGGTGTTCAACAACAGTTTCATTCTCATAACCATGGAAAGGATCGGATTCTACTATAGGAATTAACTCAGGATCCACAGAGAACTCATAATTCTTATCAGTAACAAATATAGGAGAAGTAGCAAATTTAGGATCATATTTCATTTTCTCAATCATAGATTTTTCTTTTAGTTTGCATAGAAGTTTCTTCAAGTCATATCTATTTTCACAAGCAAAGAAATCAGTAGTTGTTTCCTTATCCATGACATAACCTTCAGGTACATGAGGCAATTCATATCTATTAGGAGAGCGAGGTGTAATAGGTTATTCAAAGTCCTCATCAGTTTTAGCATTTTCAAGTTCCCTAGCTTTAGCAATGTGAGCATCAAGTAATTCATTAAGTGGCACACAGTTTCAGTTCCAGCATGTGTAGCAATATTACCATAATTAATTTCAGAAGTAGCATCATCGAGTTCATGTGACATATCAGGATGATCAACATGTGGTGGTGTAACAAGCTGATTCAAAAGAGTAGATGAATCAAAAGCAGAGCTAGATGGCAGTTCCTTACCTCCTCTCGTGCAAGAGGGGACGATCTTAGTTCGATTATCCTTGAGATTCTTCATAGTGGCAATTGGATATCCTCTAGTTAACACAATAAATAGAGCTATGCTCCCCGGCAACGGCGCCAGAAAAAGGTGTTGATAACCCACACGTATAGGGGATCGCGATAGTCTTCACGGGTAGTATTTCACCCTAATTTATTGGTTCGACACAAGTGGAGCCAAAGAATATTTATTGGCCTTGACAGTTGAGTTGTCAATTCAACCGCACCTGGGATATCTCTCTGCAGCAAAGGTTTAGTAGCATGGCAAATAGTAGTAGCAAAAGTAACAGTAGTAGTGACAACAACAATTTTGTAACAGTTGTGACAGTAGCAGTAACAATAGTAACTTAGCAAGATTCAGTAATAGTAAAGCGTAGGCACGTGGATCGGTGATGGATAATGATTTAGATGACATTGATCATGTAACAGTTACACACTGGGGCGACACAGAAATAGTTCCAATTCATCAATATAATGTAGGCATGTATTCCGTATATAGTCATACGTGCTTGCGATAAGAACTTGCATGAAATCTTTTTTCCTACCATCCCATGGCAGCGGGGTCCTATTGGAAACTAAGGTATATTAAGGCCTCCTTTTAATAGAGAACCGGAAGAAAGCATTAACACATGGTGAATACATGAACTCCTCAAACTATGACAATCACCGGAAAGAATCCCAATTATTGTCACCTTGGGGTATGCGGATCAAGACACATAATAGGTGCATACAACTTGCAAGATAGGATCCAAATCCTTCTTATATTCACAGAAAATATAATATGTTCAGATCTGAAATCATGGCACTCGGTCCCTAGTGACAAGCATTAAGCATAGCAGAGTCATAGCAACATCAATATCTGAACATAGTGGATACTAGGGATCAAGCCCTATCAAACTTAACTCGATTACATGATCAATCTCATCCAATCCCACCACCGTCCAACAAGCCTACAAAGGAATTACTCACTCCCAATGGTGAGCATCATGGTGGTGTTGATGGAGAAGGGTTGGTGATGACGACGGTGACGATTTCTCCTCTCCGGAGCCCCAAACGAACTCCAGATCAGCCCTCCAGAGGAAGAACAGGAGGTGGTGGCGGCTCCGTCTCGTGAAACGCGATGAAAACTTCTCTCTGATTTTTTTCTCTGAAGATGTGATTTTATAGGACTGGAATTAGGGTCGGAGGAGCCTTGAGGGCCCCACAAGCCATCAGGGCGCGGCCTAGGGGGGCGCACCCTAATGTGTGGTGGCCCCCTGGCACACCCCCTTCGGCAGTACTTTGCTCCATAATTCATTATAAATCCCGAAAATAATTCAAAAAAAGTTTCATCCAATTCCAAGAACTTTTATTTCTGCACAAAAATAACACCAAGGTAGTTCTGCTGAAAACAACGTCAGTCCGGGTTAGATCCATTCAAATCATGCAAATTAGAGGTCAAAACCAGAGCAAAAATGTTTGGAAAAGTAGATACGTTGGAGACGTATTAATTGCCAAGGAAAAGATAGAGAAGGAAATCCCATCTTCTTCACATCTTTCCCATTCTACCATGGACGCTTCGGTTCTGATACGTCAAATCATTCCCTGTCCACGCAACCACTGCCAGTATCCCGCCTCGACAGAACCGCCTCCCAGCAAACTAGAGCTCTAGTCTCGCAATCCAGAGTGGCAGCTCCTTGCAGCGGCGCCAATCATGGCAAACATCCCGATGATGCCATACCAGTTTGTCCCTGGGGTGATGAACATCCACCAGAGCGTTCATGGCCATCTTCAACGTAATATGGTGGTGGTGGACGATCCCCCGCTCGACCACGCCTGGTAAGCCATGGTATTTGTTGTTCTTGCCCCTCTAGATCTGCAACGTGAAGTTGTTTTGGCTGAGGTTAGACGCGTATTAGATGATGATCATGGGGCTCCAACTGTTGAGGGCAAAATTTATCCTTTCTGTGTTGGGCTAGTTTAATTTCAAGATCATTTGGTCTGTGATGCTATGGTAGATTTGGGCGAGCAGGCGCTTGATGATGTCTCAAGTTTCTATCTGCTACGCCACGATGAGGGACCTAACCTGCGCCGCCCGGTGATTGAACGAGATGCATGGGTTATGTTGCTTGGTTTTCCTTTGGATTATCAAACAGAGCACTATATCATTAAGGCAGTTTCTTGCTTCGGATGCTGCATGTTTTGGCATAGGCCTAGCTATAAGAAAGCCCATGTGCTTGTCAGGGTGCTTATCAATGATTTTGCGCTTGTGCCATTCATCTTGGTAATTAAAAGATTCTTTGACATCTGTGGTGCTGGCCAGTCTTGGTCGGTGCCCGTGTATGTCCTCAATGGCAGAGACCCGAGTGAAGGTTAGGTTAGCACTGAATATGAAGTACCACCCATGGGGGCATCGCCGCATCCAGATCAACTTCGGTTTCTGAATGCAATGCAGCAAGCTCAGCATGATGCCTAGGTGTGGCAGATGCAAAATGCTGAGAATGCATGGGAGGCAGTGCCCCAGCCTCCAGCTCCTCAGCAAGGTTGGGGTGTTTGGCCAGCTGTGCCCCCAATGTCGGCTCCGTATCAAGGCATTAGTTATCAACAGTTGACTGGATATGATGGCCCATCTATGATGGACGGTATCCAATCAGCAGATGCAGAGCAAGATGATGGGCTTTGTTTGTGGAATGAACATGTTCAAATGGTGGAAGAGGCTGCTAAAGCAGTTTTGAGTGGAGCTCACTCAGGAGTGTTTGCTTTTAATCAGTTGAATTCGCATGATGTGGTAATGGAAATTCGACTCAATAACTCTTTGCTTGATTTCATGGTTCAGTTATACACAAGGGTACACACTACAAGAATCACTAGCTCCGAAACACAGATGAGGTCTCAATGGAAGGTGATCATGCAAGGGATTCAAACTTGGCTCTATGAGCTGGTGTTTGCAGCTTGTCACACCATTTTTCCTATCTCTCCATTTTCGGTTGGAACAACAACTGTCTGTTGCTCTCAGGAGGTTTGGACTGTTTGCCATGACTTCTTCCAGGCACAACTTGATAGCATTATATTTGAGGAAGAGAATATACTGATGCAGACCTCTTTTGATATGCTGATAGACTCTTCCTCCTCTCTGATGGTTGAAGCATCTGAACCTGAAACTGACACGGCTACCTCGCGGAAGAGAAGATGCAATCGAGCTCCCCTGGATGTCTCTGAGGTGCGCTGAAGTGTCCGATCCACTAGGTTCCAGGGCTTCAAGGTGCCATCTATAGCTGATATCAAAAAGAAGGAATCTTTTATCAAACCTCGACTTACTCCATCTATTTCTGAAGATGAGGTACTGTCCGATGTGCCTATGGACTTGGAATTGCCTCCTCCACCAACTGAGATTGAGTACATCCAACATGTGGGCACAGTCGAATGTGGTATTCATAAGGAAGAACTCACGAAGGAGATAATGCTGACCAAATATAAGGGGGCTACTGTAGAGGCAGAGATTCAGTAATTGGGTCCTTGCTTTTTCAGTATTTCTTCTGTTGTTTATTTGCTTCTGAACTTCACTCAAGCTTGTTGTGATGTCTGTCTCCTGGAACATCTTATGTTGGAAATTGCGTGGAATGAATGATGACGCTAAACGCCTGGCTCAACGTAATAAAGTAGATGAATCAAATTGTTCTATTATTTGCCTTCAAGAAACGAAAAAACAGGAATTTGATCACTCTTTTATCAGGAAGTGTTGTCCTCGCAAGTTTGATAAGTTTAAATTTGTTCCCTCCTTGGGTGCCTCTTGGGGTCTTATTATTATTTGGTATAGCAGTTTGTTCTCCGGAGTGGTTATTCATAAGTTACCATTTGTGCTTACCATTAGGTTTACTTCAGTACAATCAAACCAAATTTGGCAACTCCCAAACATTTATGGCCCTTGCAAGGGGCCAAACAGAGAGATTTTTACACAATGGTTTGAAACCCTAAGTATAGAGGTAGAAGACCTCTGGCTATTCATGGGGGATTTTAACTTCATACGATCACTCGAAAACAGGAATTTGCCAGGTGGTAACATTGATGATATAGTCAAATTCAATGAGATTCAGATTATCAACTCTCTTTCTTTGCTGGAAGTACCAATAAAAGGTAGATGTTACACGTGGAGTAACATGCAGGAAACACCACTCTTGGAGCAATTAGACTGGTTCTTTTCTCCCCCAGAATGGATTTTGTCTTTTTCGAACACAATGGTCAAATCACTAGCTAAACCCATCTCAGACCATGTGTCGTGTGTATT
This sequence comes from Elymus sibiricus, assembly GCA_039707655.1. NCBI lineage: Eukaryota > Viridiplantae > Streptophyta > Magnoliopsida > Poales > Poaceae > Elymus > Elymus sibiricus. The sequence continues at coordinate 377,489,376 of CM077667.1, forward strand.
ATCCATCCAAACATCTATTCCAAAATGTAACTTATTCAGATTTGAGAGTTACTGGCCATCACATCCAGGATTTATGCAAACATTGCAGGATTCTTGGAAAAAACCATTCAAAGCTTCCAACAGTGCTACACTCATTTCAGGTAAACTTAAAAGACTAAGATACGCTCTAAAGCAATGGAGTAAGGGGATTTCAAAACTGAAAAGGTTAATTGAGAAATGCAATTAGGTTTTACTGGATTTGGATAATCCGGATGAGCTTAGACAACTAACAATACTGGAGGACAATTTCAGAAGGATTTAAAAAAAGCATTTAATAAGATTGCTTAAGTATCAAAGTGACTAGTGGAAAAAAAGATGCACTTTCCGATGGGCGGTGCAGGGAGAGGAGAACACTAATATTTCCAGGCAAGGGCCACTGAAAGATATAGAAGAAACACTATCCCCTCATTGCAAATGCCAGATGGTCAGACAATCGACGGCCATGAGGAAAAAGCTGTTGCATTCTATGAATGTTTCAAAACAAGAATGGGAGTTTCAAAGGAACCCATATATGAATTTCACTTGCTGGATTTGATACAGTGCCACCCTGGACTGGAAGAACTATCCCAGCCTTTCACTACTGAGCAAATTGACCATATCATTAAAATTATACCTTCTGACAGGGCTCAATGTCCAGATGGATTTAATGGAAAATTCTTCAAGGTATGTTGGCACATAATCAAATAGGATTTCTATAGACTTTGTGAGGATTTTTGGGAAGGTAGGATAAGCCTAAATTGTCTTAACACTTCACTGATCACTTTGATTCCCAAAACTTCCACCCCCGAGACTATGAATGATCATAGACCAATTTCCCTGCTTAATTGTGTTTTGAAAGTCATCACAAAATTACTAGCTGAAAGGCTACAGAGTATTATACTGAAAATTGTTCATAGGAAGCAATATGGGTTTATTAAAACAAGGACAATACAAGATTGTCTTGGTTGGGCATTTGAGTATTTGCACCAATGCAAATAATCTGGAAGAGAAATTGTGATCCTCAAAATTGACTTTGCTAAAGCGTTTGATACAATGGCCCATTCCTTCATTCTCAAGATGTTAAATTGCAAAGGTTTTGATGACAGATGGTGCATGTGGGTAAAAATGATATTGGAGTCAGGATCATCTTCAGTGTTGTTGAATGCGATACCTGGCAAGGAATTCAGATGTTGTAGGAGGGTGAGGCAAAGAGACCCCTATTCTCCCCTACTTTTCATACTGGCAGCTGACCTATTACAGTCCATGGTTAATATGGCTTGGGAAGTAGGACATATCAATTTACCTAGTGATCAACCGGCTACAGAACAATACCCAGTCATACAGTATGCGGATGACACCTTGATGATCTTGCCAGCCAATAAGGAGGAGTTGCAGGCGATCAAACGATTGCTTGATGCATATGCCAAGGCCACGGGTCTTAAAATCAATTACTCCAAATCACAACTTATACCTATTAACATTTAGGAGGATAAGGCCCAACAACTAGCTTCAGTGTTGGGCTGTCAAGTTGGCACAATGCCGTTCACATACTTAGGGCTTCCATTGGGAAACACTAAACCCACTGTTCGAGACCTCATGCCCTTGGTTGATCATATTGAGAGAAGATTGATTAGTACTGCTATTTGGTTATCTTATGGAGAAAGAGTACAGTTGATCAACTCTGCACTTTCATCCTTGCTATCGTTTGCCATGTGTGTGCTCAAGCTTCCACTCAAACTTATTGAAATATTTGATAGATCTAGGAGACACTGCCTGTGGAGGAAAGTGGCTGACCGTGATGCAAGAACACACTCCCTAGCTGCTTGGGATCTTGTGTGCAGACCAAAGAAGGAAGGAGGGCTAGGAGTGATCACCCTAAAGATCCAAAACTCCGCACTACTCTTCAAATATCTGCATAAGTTCATACACAAAAAAGATATACCATGGGTCATGCTGGTCTGGAATGCACACTATGGAAGTACTCCTTCACAGGCTACATAAAATTGTGGTTCATTTTGGTGGAAGGATGTTTTCTCATTAATGAACATCTACAGAGGTATTACGACATGTATTCCAGCTGCTGGAGATACAATCCTTCTTTGGAAAGACATTTGGACAGCTGATACACACTTATGGAGTCTCATGCACGCCTATTTTCCTTTGCACAAAATGAGGATTTATCATTGGCAAATTTTCATGCAAACTCTGACCCTCAGGTTAACTTCCACCTGCCTTTATCTGTGGAGGCACGCCTAGAACTTGAAGACTTGATGCAAACAATCAACATGATGTCTTTGGATCCCATGGGCACCGATGAATGGATTTTATGCTGGGGTGAGACGGACTAGAAGCCCAACAAATTTTACAAATTCATGTTCAGGAATGTGTAGACGCCACAGTATATAACCTCAATATGGAAATCCAAATGCATCATGAGACACAAGGTTTTTGCTTGGCTTATGTTGATGGACATAGTGAACACTAGAGACATGTCGGGGGGATGACCCCCGGGTAGGCTCAAGGAGACGACTCAACATTTCAAAACAATGGGGCGGCCAACGCCCCTCTGTCCGGCTGCTCCTACTGGCACCCCGGTCTGGCGGACTCCTAAGTCCAGCCGGCTCCCTGCCCGGCTGCACCAGCCGGCTCCCCGTCCGGCTGCTCCAGCCGGCCCGCTGCGCGAGGTCAACCACCACGTCCCATCAGACACGACATGAAGACACTATAGCCTGCGTCATGCGTCACTTCACTGCGCTCCAATAGTGGCGCATTATGGCCTGCGTCATGCGTCATCTCGCATGACCATACCAATAGTGGTGCACTATTGCCTTCGTCATGGGTCACCTCACATGTCATCTCCAATAGTGTATAGTTGGCCATGCAGGCCACCCTTTGTCCCTTGGGCCTCCCTTTATAAGAGGCACCAGTGGAGCTCTCCCAAGGAGAGGCCTCTCAAGGCACTCACGCCACACACTCCCACTCTCTCATTCTCTCACGCCCACACGCATCAGGCAAGAGTCCATTAGCTCTCTTCCCCCGTACAGCTCTAGGAGCAACTCTGTGCAACTAGAGACACTGCATATATGATCAGACATGCAGGATTAGGGGTGTTACCTCCACGCGAGGGCCCCGAACCTGGGTAAACCATCGCGTGCTACTACCCTATCCCGCCCCGGATCTTCCACAGCAGCCTTGCTCTCACCTCGATTAGCCACCCCCTGGCATCTGTTGTGAGAAAACGACGACAGTTGGCGCCCACCATTGGGCAAGCTACCGCTGGAACCGCGGTCCGGGCGGGACCCTCTTCGTCATCACCATCGCCACCACCGTCTCTCTGACGGCGCTCAAGGGCTCGACGCCAAGACGCCCCTGGCATGGCCATACAGGACGACGCGTCCCCGCCGTCGGCCTCGTCCACATCCAGCTCGCTCCAACGCACCACGGGGCGACCGTGCAGGTTGGCGCGTCCTCGCCGTCGGCCTGTCCCGCTCCGGTCTCCCCTCGGCCTCGTTCCTCTCGCCCCCAGACATCACCTCCAGGTGTTGCGGGTCGCCGCGCAGCTTTGCTCTGCTCGCGGCCGCGCGTGGCGCCCGGCCTCAACGCGTGCCTCCCGCACGCGCGCACGACCTTCTCCAACGTCGCCGCCATCTCTTCGGCGGCGCTCGGGTGCTCAACGCGCACATACATGGCCGGCTGCCTGGCCGGATGTATACATGTATGCGCATGAGCCTTGGCCAAACGCATGCATGTGCGTACTAGCCAGACACAAGAAATACAACACCCATATACATACCAAATAATGGTCATACACATCCCAGATAATGGTCAGATAATGGCCATATCCATCCCAGATAATGGTCAGATGCTCCCCGTACACTAGCGAGATGCAAGACGGGCACTACCCAGACCATGCTCAGATGATGGCGTAGCTGCCTGGCCGGCTGCACGAGCCGCATGCTGGCTGCGTCCATGGCCATATGCGCACACATGGCTGGCTGCCCGACCGCGTTGGCCGACTGCCTAGCCGACTGCCCAGCCCGGCCACGCCCGGTTCCAATCTCGTCCGGCTTTGGCTGCTGTGCTATCCGTCTGCGCGGCCTTGGCCCCCGACAGCTAGAGCTTCGCCGTCCCGCCGTCTCCACCTTGCCCGCTGCGGACGCGTGCTCCTCCCTCACGCACGCCCAACCTGATCTGCCCCGTGAGCGGTGGTCGGCTACTCTGTCTGCCTGCCAGTTGCGCCGAGCTCCAGCTCAAGCCGCGCCCGCGCTCGCTCGTGCCTCCCACCGCGACTCCGTGTCCTTGAGCTCCGTCCGCGCCCTCCGCCGGCTCACCGCACGGCCGGCCGCTGGACGCCCCTTGGCCGCGCTCGGCCCTGGTGCGCCCGGCCTCCCTTTCATCCGGCTCCGCCCGCGCCGGCCTCCCGCGCCCCCGGCCTCCCGCGTCTGCTTCGCGCCGCTCGACGCCATCTCCGCCCGCAGTGCCGGGTCCGGCCCAGTCCGCTGGCCGGCTCACCGCCCCTTGTCCGGGCTCCGGCTCCGGCTCCGGCTCGCCTCGTCCGCAGGCTCCAGCTACTACCTGGGTAAACCACCACGTGCTACTACCCTATCCCATCCCGGATCTTCCACGGCAGCCTTGCTCTCACCTCGATTAGCCACCCCTGGCATCTGTTGTGAGAAAACGACGATAAGACATGTTACTAAGAAGACATTTCATGATAGGGGATGACCACTCTTGCATGATGTGCGCTATAGTAGAGTTAGAAACAAATGGGCACTTATTTTATGCCTGCAGTTTTGCTAAAAGGTGTTGGCAGACAATTCAAATCAACTGGGATACCGTATTGGACATGCAAGAGAGGTACAAGCATGCACAACAGACATGGAACCGTCCAATGTTCAAAGAGATGACAATTCTGTCAGCGTGGAAAATCTGGAAGCAAAGAAATAGAGTTTACTTTAATGGAGTTCAACCATCCCATGAAGAATGGCTTAAACTGCTGAAAGGAGATCTAGAGATTCTTAGATATAGATTACCTTCTGATAAGTCCTCCTTTTTGGAGACTTTAATTGCCAACTTGGTGCCTTAGGGCGACCCTTTGGGTATTGCTTCCCCCTTGTATTACAAATAGTGTAGAATTATGGATTGTTGAACTCTTGGAGTGTTGATGGTGTAAAAAGTTGTAGCATATTTATTTTAATGAAGCAACAGTTGGAGCCTCTCCTGCTGTTTTAACCGTTCAAAAAAACATTCAAATTTGTTCCGAAAATCAATATGTCATCAACATACAAGCAAAGGATGACTCCCTTGCCCCCACCATGGCGATAGTACACACATTTGTTAGCTTCGTTTACAACAAAGCCTACAATTGTTAAAGTTCTTTCAAACTTCTCATGCCACTGCTTAGGTGCTTGCTTAAGTCTATCGAAAGACTTCAAGAATTTGTACACCTTTCCTTCATGACCGTCCAATATAAACCCATCTGGTTGTTCCATGTAAATTTCCTCGTCCAACTCTCCATTTAGGAAAGCAATCTTAACATCCATTTGATGAACGAGAAGACCATGTGAGGCAGCTAGTGAAAGTAATACTCGAATTGTGGTGAGCCGAGCCACATGTGACTAAGTATCAAAGAAGTCTTCACCTTCCTTTTAGGTAGAACCCTTGGCCACGAGTCGTGCCTTGTACTTCTCAATAGTACCATCAGGCCTAAGCTTCTTCTTGAACACCTATTTGCACCCTATAGGTTTGCACCCATAAGGATGATCAGTAATCTCCCAAGTTTCATTTGCCAAGATGGAATCCATCTCACTAAGGAACGCTTCCTTCCAGTAGTCAGCATCTTCAGATGCATAGGCCTCCGATATAGAACTCGGAGTGTCATCTATGGATACACAAGAAAATCATCACCAAAAGACTTTACAGTCCTCTATCTCTTGCTCCCTTTAGAAGTCTCATTATTGTCCTCCAAAGGATCTTCAAGATGTTGCATCGAAATGGTAGGTTCATAAATTGCAACTACATCTCGACTCAATGAAATAGGCAACTCCTGATTTGATGAGCTATCCATATCCTTCATGGGAAAGATATCTTAAAAGAAAGTCGCATCATTCGACTCCATGATTGTACCGACATACATGTCTGATACCTCTGATTTTACATCAAGAATCTATAACCAATGCTATGAAAAGCATAGCCCAGGAAAACACAATCAACAATTTTTGGTCCAAGCTTGCGCTTCTTTGGAATTGGCACATTGACTTTTGCCAAACAACCCCAAATTCGTAGGTAAGAGAGTTTTAACCTTTTCTTCTCCCATTCCTAGAATGGAGTTATTTATTTTTTCTTTGTGGGAACTCGGTTTAGGACATGACATGCAGTCAATATCGCCTCCCCCACCATGCCTTGGAGAGACCCGATGTGTCTAACATGGCGTTAAGCAAATCAGTTAGAGTACGGTTCCTTCTTTCGGCTACCCAATTTGACTGAGGCGAATAGGGAGGCGTCCTCTCATGGATTATACCATGTTCCACACAAAAATAATCAAATTCATTGGAAAAATATTCTCCACGACGATCGGACCTAAGCCTCTTGATTTTCCGATCAAGTTGGTTTTCCGCTTAAGCTTTATAGATCTTGTAGAAATTTAAAGCCTCATCTTTTTATTTCAAAAGATACACATGGCAGTATCTAGTGGAGTCATCGATTAACGTCATAAAATATTTCTTTCCACCTTTTGTCAAAACACCATTCATTTCACAAAGATCTGAATGTATGAGTTCTAGTGGCACAAGATTTCTTGTTTCCGCAGTTGTATGAGACTTACGAGGTTGCTTAGCTTGCACACAAACTTGATACTTAGATCCCTTGACAACGGTAAAATTTGGGATTAAGTTCAACTTGGCTAGCCGCGTCATACACCCAAAGTTAACATGACAGAGACGTGAATGCCAGACATTGGATTCACTATTGTTGCAAACATGATTAACAACTTTAATACAAACATATGACAAGGATAGTTTGAACAAGCCTCCTGACTCATAACCTTTACCAACAAAAGTTTCATACTTGGATATTACAAATTTATTGGACTCGAAGACAAGCTTGTAGCCATCTCTACACAGAAGAGATCCGCTAACAAGATTTTTATTGACGAAGGGGACATAATGCACGTTCTTCAGCCGCACGATCTTCCCCGAATTAAACTTCACATCCACCGTGCCAACACCACGAACAGAAGCACTTGAACCATTGCCCATCAGCATGGAAGTAGTCCCTGCGGCCTCATAAGAAGAAAACATGGAAATATCACCGCATACATGCACATAGCACCCGTGTCAATAAACCAATCAGGGGAACGACATACTGAGAGAATAGTGGGAAGTATACCATACCCAATATCCTTCATCTCAATGTCACCAATGACAAGCCTTTCCCATGTTGACGCTTGTCATCACGGTTAGTGTAGCTAGGGGCCCAATGATCAGGATTTCCGCAGACATGACAAACACCTTTCTTCAAGTCAGTCTTCTTCTTGAAGCTTGTGTGCTGTGGAGCCTTGTTCTTCCCATCAAATTTTCCCTTATCATCAACTTTCCCTTGTTCTTGAACTTGTGGGGCGGGAAGTTTTTCTTCTGTACCAGATTGGCACTAGAACCTCCCTTAATACCTTGAGCACGTATGTCTTTTGTCTCGTCTTTTCTTCCACATCAAGGGTACCAATGAGATTCAGAACGGAAAACTCCTGTCTCTTATGCTTCAGAGAGGTAGGAAAGTTCCTCCACGAGGGAGGAAGCTTAGTGAGGATGCCTCCGGCAACAAACTTATCTGGTAACATACAATTGAAGTGCTCAAGTTCTCTAGCAAATGACTGTATCTCGTGAGCTTGCTCAACCACAGGGCGCTCATCAGTCATCCTGTAGTCATAGAATTGTTCCATGATATACAACTCAGTGCCGGCATCCGAGACCCCAAACCTGGCCTCAAGTGCATCCCACATATCTTTGCCATTATCAATTGACGCATAAGCATCAACTATGTTCTCACCAAGAACACTCAAAAGAGCAGCCTTAAACAAGGTATCTGTTTTCTCAAAAGCTTGTTCCTGTTGAGGATCAAGAACTCCTTAAGGTTTACCATGAGTGGCATCATAGCAGCTCATGGTGTGAAACCATAGAACGACACTCACACGCCACCTCTTATAGTGCACACCCTCAAGCATAGGAGGCCTCATGGAAGCAGGAAAACCACTCAGGGTAAATTGCCTATCATAAGGTTTTTGGATTGTTGGATAAATGAGCAATTTACCGAATGATTTAAATGAAATAACAGTAGATAGAACAAGATCATAGGAATAGAAACAACACTAGTCATGCAATGTAGAGGAGAGTATGCCACAATAAGAGGAACAAGGCTTATCAGGCAAACTAAAGGATAGTAAGCAAATATTTTGTGAACATGTGAACTTGACTTGAACATATCTAGAGCAGAAATTAGACCAAGAAACTCTAGCAGGATGTCGAACAGAAAAGACACGAACACGTATTGAGTAGTGGCAGTAGCATTAGTGTTGGCATTGACGTTGTCACATGCCATGTCGTCAAAGAGGTTGTTGACGTTAGGGAAGAAGTCGTCGTCTGGGAAGTGTTCGTCGGCGTCCCTAGCATCTATGATGAAGAAGTCACTAGTCACGCAGAGCGCTCCCCAAAAACCTTATCACCCTTCTCCCGTACAGGACTCAAAGTGGCAGGGTTTCGGAGGCCTACTGTCCTGACCTATGGTGCACGCTACAAGCCGGGATGGGGAAGAAGCTAGCAGCAACTCAGAGTTTGGAACTCGATGGCGTGAGGAAGATGATGTTCTGATGTGTCTCTCTAGAGAGGAGCGACCTCTCTTTTATAGGCATAGGAGAAGGAGGCGTATAGGCTGCGACGAAAGACGAAACAAAAGGACGGGAGACGAAGCGAACAGCCAGCAACCGAAGGGTGCAGTGTTCTTATTCACTCCCCACTATGGCAAAAACGTTTCAGCTCCCGTGCAAGCTTTCACATACCAGTGCATGCGTAGCAAAAATTTAAACATCGGCCCGGCTCATTCCCGCAACCTGCGGCGCATCATGACGAGGAGTGGCGTGGCGAGGCGGGCGACGGTGGAGGAGCGCGCGTGTATCTCTCTCTTGTTCTCATGCTCATAGATGTGTGGAAACAACCTCCCTTATAAGGAAGTCCAACTCCTACTAGGTGAGCAGTATGGGACTAAACATTTGTCCCACCTCTTGCCTTGCATGAATGGGATGAGTGGGCCCTAGGATTTATTAGGAATTCTGAAAAATGCTATTGGGCTGGCCCATATATAGATCAAATTCCAGCCGCATCATCCCCTCCTCTTCGGGGAAAATCCCGACGCAGTTCACAAGTATCAAGGATCGATCACGGAGGGCCTCTACATCAACCTTGCTGCCTCCATGATGATGTGATAGTAGTCTACCACAGACCTACGGGTCCATAGCTAGTACCTAGATGTCTCTCTCTCCCTCTCTCTATCTCTCTCTCTTTCTCTCTCCCTCTCTCTCTCCATGATCTTCAAGACAAAGTTCACCGCGATTCCCGTGGTGATCTATCTGATGTAATCTTCCTTTGCATTGTGTTTGTTGCGATCCGTTGAATTGTGGGTTTATGTTCAGATTATTCATGAAAATATATTGAGTCTTTACTTAATTCTTATATGCATGATTGTTATAGCTTCGTATTACTCTCCGATCTATCGGTTTGGTTTGGCCAGCTAGATTCATTTATCTTCAGTGGGAGTGGTGCGTTGTGATAGGTATAATCTTGCGGTGCTCTATCCTTGTGACAGAAGGGGTCAAGACATGTATTGTATTACTTCCATTAAGGGAAAAACAATGGGTTTTATTCATATTGATTGGATTTACTTTGTCTACATCATGTCATCTTGCTCCAAGCATTACTCTGTTTTGACTTAATACTCTAGATGCATGCTGGATAGCGGTCGATCGGTGGAGTAATAGTAGTAGATGCAGGTAGGAGTCCGTCTACTTGTTTATGCACGTGATGCCTATATACATGATCATTGTCGTGAATAAATATTGCATAACTATGCGCTTTTCTATCAATTGCTCAAACAGTAATTTGTTTACCCACAGTATCCTTTCTTCGAGAGAGAAGCCTCTAGAGAAAACTATGCCCCCCGGGTCTCCACAAAATATATATTACAAAAACACTAAAAATATTGCTTCTATTTATTTTATTTTATATTTATATTATCTACCTATCACTACTTATCGCTTGCAAGTAACAAGTTCAAGGGGCTTGACAACCCTCTTACCCGCGTTGGATGCAAGTGCGCGCCCTTTTGTGTGTAGGTGTTGAAGACGGGAATTAGCATGGTCCTCCTATTGGTTCAATAACCTTGGTTCTCACTAAGGGAAATACTTATCTCTACTGTGCTGCATCTCCTCTCCTCTTCGGGGAAAATCCCAACGCAGTTTACAAGTAGCAGGAAGAATTTTTGGCGCCGTTGCCGGGGAGTATCACAAAATTATTATCAAGTACCTTTGCACAAATTATGATTCACTTGTTCTACTTTTTATTTGTTGTTATACTTTACTTTATATGAAAATAAAAAATGCAAAAATATTTCTATTTGCTTGTTTTCTTAGTTATCTAGTTTACTCGTTTGCCTCCTAGTTTACTTGTTTCGTCACCATTTCTCAAGATAGTACTAACTTGTGTGATTTCTCAAATACTAATAATAATGCTTTTATTAGTACTCCTATACCACACACCACTAGTGCGGAGTTTTATGATATTAATGCCGCTTTGCTATATCTTGTTATGAAAGAACAATTTTCAGGAAGTCCTAATGAGGATCCCGCTTCGCATCTTAATACCTTTGTTGAATTATGTGATATGCAAAAGAAAAATGATATGTATAATGATGTGGTCAGATTGAGATTATTTCCTTTTCCACTAAGAGATAAAGCTAAAACTTGGTTTTCATCCTTGCCTCCCAATAGTGTTGGAACATGGGATATGTGTAAGGATGCTTTTATTGCCAAGTATTTTCCTCCCGCAAAAATTATATCTCTCCGAAACCAAATTATGAATTTTAAACAACATGAGCAAGAACATGTTGCACAAGCATGGGAGAGAATGAAAATGAGGATTAAAAATTGTCCCACTCATGACTTAAACTTATGGATGATTATACAATTTTTTATGCTGGACTGAACTTTGTGTCTAGAAACCTTCTAGATTCTGTTGTAGGTCGTACCTTTATGGAGGTGACATTAGGAGAAGCTAAAAAACTTTTGGACAATATCATGACAAATTATTCTCAATGGCACACCGAGCGAGCTCCAACTGGTAAGAAGGTAAATTCCGTCGAAGAAATTACTACGTTGAGTGATAAAATGGATGCTCTTATGAATATGATTGCAAACAAGAATGCTCAAGTTGATTTGAATGATATGCCATTGTCTACTTAGATTGATAAAAATAATGATGCTATCAATGTTGGGGTTATCGCTTACCGGGAACTTATCGGCCGACCCAAGATAAGGGGTAAATTGCCCGGTTTATCGGCATATCGGCCAATTTATCAGCTGATTTATCTTACCGGCCAGACACCGGTAAGCAATAAATTGGCCGATTTATCGGCATATCGTGGGATATCTTGAATAGTGGATGCTATTGATGTGTACTTTGTCTCACAAAATAATTTCAACAATAATGCTTATATGAAAATAGATCTTCCACCTGGTAGGTTGAGATCCAAGCGAGAATTCTTAGAAAAGGTCTTCCACCTGGTTTTTATCGTAATCATGATGAAGATATTAAAATGATTGGTTCTCCCAATGAATCTTTGTTTACTAATATGAAAATAGATGATAAAGGTACTGGAGATAAGTCAACTTTAAGTAGAAGGCGTCCCATTTGCTCGGAGGGTGATGATCTTAATGATAAAAATGAAAAAAAGTGGGTTTGGAGAGGTCCAAACTTTAACTAGTGATGTACCCACTATCTTTGATCAGAAGGACTTTAATTATGATAACTTATCTTTAGTAGAATGTATTTCCTTGCTGCAATCCATACTTATCTCACCCAATGCCTATGAACAAAATAAGGCTTTTACTAAACATATCATAAAAGCTATGCTAAAGGATCACGAAGAAACACTTGAGTTAGAAGTTTCTGTTCCTAGAAAGTTGCATTATGAGTGGGAACCTAATGTTAAAATAAACCTTAAATAATATGAATGCAATGCTTTGTGTGACCTTGGTGCTAGCGTTTCCACTATACCGAAATCTTTATGTGATGTGCTAGGTCGCACCGATATAAATGAATGTTCCCTTAACTTGCACTTAGCGGATTCCACTATTAAGAAACAATTGGGTAGAATAAATGATGTTCTTATTATTTCTAATATAAATTATGTGCCCATGGATTTCATTGTGCTTGATATTGAATGCAATCCGTCTTGTCCAATAATACTTGGTAGGACTTTCCTACGAACTATAGGTGCTATTATTGATATGAAGGAAGGAACCATAAGATTCCAATTCCCACTAAAGAAAGGGATAGAACACTTCCCTATAAAGAGAATTAAACCACCTTACGAATCTATTATGAGGGACACCTATGGACTGAGTGTCAAGGATGACAACACTTGATACTATGTATTATGCCTAACACCGATAACGCTTCTTGGGAGGCAACCCAATATCTATCTTTAAATTTTTTTTTTACTTTATGTTTTTGTGTATTTACATGATTATTTATACTATAATAATTGTGTTTTTATGTTTTAGTTAGTGTTTGTGCCAAGTAAAGCCTTTGGGATTGATTTGGAAGATAGTAGAATTGATACGGTGCAAAAACAGAAACTTTTGCGTCCAGTGCAGAATTTCTCTGATTTTACTGTGTAAGTGCATCTAGTGCCCCTTAGTGATTTTGGTGTATTGAAGACTTATAGGTTAAGAGACTGATGCGTTTGTAAGTGTACACAGGCTCTATAAGTCGCTGAGGAGTTTGATACATTCGGAGATTATCGACCCCTAAAAATGTATGTCTTCAACTGAAGACTTTGGTGAAGACTTTGCTGAAGACTTTGGTATTCCCTGAAGACTTTGAGAAAGAAGAAGTCGGTGTGACCTTGAAGATATGAACGAGGACTATGAAGCGTGAAGACTTTTGTTTTCGTAGTTTCATTTCCTTTCTTTGAGTCATAGGAAACACCGTACTGTTAAAGGGGGCCGAGGTAATACTAAGGAAAATTTCCAACTGATGCTCAACTCAAAAGCCTCAACCTATCCAATCCTTCGAGTGAAGCCTTTGGAAATCTCTTGCAGTTCAGTCAAGTTCTTCAGTGACAGAGACAATGATCTTCTGGTCTCTGAGGAAATTGGTCTGACTGAGGAGTTAGGATTTCGCCAGTGCGAATTGCCTACAAGTGAGGAATATGATAAGCCTGAGGACTTTCATAGTTTGAAATTCCGACCGTTGCTGTGCTAAGCGCCAGCTGTCCCCAATCATCCTATCCACATAACGGTCATATCATTGGGGGCATTTATGTCTTATCATGTCAGGTTGCACCCTAGCTATAAATAGCCACCCCCCATAACCACTAGTTGGTTGGCTGCTTCGAGAGAGAACTGACACTTGTCATTTGAGAGCAACCCATCCTCTGAGGACTTTGAGAGAAAATCATCAGTGAGGAAAAACCCCAAAACCAAACCACCAACCCAAAGTGATTGAGCATCACTGAAGAAATTGTTCCTGTGTGGAACCGACACTTGTTACCTTTGAAGACTGTGTATCTTCCAGACGGTTAGGCGTCATGGTCTAGTGCATCCTGCAGTCAATTGGGGATCACGAAGTGACCTTGGTCTAGAGCATCCAGCAGTCAATTGTGGATCGCCGGGTGACCAGTTTGTGAGGGTTTTGGAAGTCTACCCTGAAGACTTACCACGAGTGTTGGGCGAGGTCTGTGTGACCTTAGCTCAAGGAGAATACGGTAAGGACTGTGTGTCCTGGGACTGTGTGTCCTCTGGTTTAAATACCAGGCCGCTCCAAACCAGACGTACAACTGTCACAGCAGTTGGAACTGGGTCATCAAACCATTGTCTTCATCGAGCTTCCTGGTTCCATTTCCTCAACCCTTTCATTTCCTCGTATACTTGTTGATGAAATTGGTCGTTACTGTTTGAAGAATTTAATTGAAGACTTTCTCAATTTCCTCACCTCAAATTCTTCAAGTTACCTTGTTCCTCACCTGCTTATACTGTATCACGCTACCTGTAATCTGTGCATGCTTTATTTCATCATGATGACTATGCTACTTCTATGTTTCTTATGCACCTGAGTATTTATTCCGCTGCTAGTTATTCATCACATTTCAAATTCCTCAAGTTGAAATTCCTCAGTGATGAATTTGTAAAAATCGCCTATTCACCCCCCCTCTAGTCGATATAACGCACTTTCAATTGGTATCAGAGCAAGGTACTCCCTTGTTCTGTGTGATTTTTTTTTAACCACCTGGAGTTCTAGTTATGTCGACTGCAGGTATGATCAAGGTTTCCGCTGGATGTCCTACCTTCGATGGGTCGGACTATCCCTACTGGAAGAACAAGATGCGCATGCATCTTGAGGCTATTGACAACGATCTCTGGTATGTTGTGGAAAAAGGTGTTCCCTCTGTTACTCCCACGGTCACTTCTGCTGATGTGAAGAGATTCAAGCAACTCGATTCTCAAGCGAAGAATATCATCTGTGGCCATCTGAGCAAAGGTTAGTATGGCAGAGTGAGTGCTTTGGAGTCTGCTAAGCTTATCTGGGATAGGCTGTCCAAAGTCAACGAAGGTGTTTCCACTCAACGTGACTCCCGTGTTGATGTCCTTCGCAATCTCTTCAACCTCTTCAAAAGACTCGACAATGAAAATGTTCAGCAAACTTTTGATCGTCTCACTGATATCTCCAACGAGCTTCAAGCTCTGGGTGCCACTGACATCACCGACCACGAGGTGGTGAAGAAACTGCTAAGATCTCTTGATTCCTCATTCGATACTCTGGCTTTGATGATTCAAGAACGTGGAGACTACAAGTCACTTGATCCTGCTGATATACTTGAGAGACTCAATACTCATGAATTCCAACAAGCTGAGAAGAGAGACCTCTATGGACCAAGCTATGGTAGATCTCGTGCTCTGAAGGCAAAAGCAATTTCCTCATCCGAAGACGAAGATTCTTATAGTAGCCTTGGTGATCCTGAAGAACTGAGTCAGGAGCTGGCAATGCTCGTGAGGAAATTCCAGAAGTTCTCAAGGAGAGGCCAATTTGGAAAGTCATCAAAAAGTGGTTTGAGGAAATCAGATTCCTCAAGCGACTACAAGAAGAGAACTTGTCACAAATGCAAGAAGTCTGGTCACTTTATCTCTGACTGTCCTCTCTGGTAAAAAGAATCAAAGAAGAAGAAATACAAGGACTACAGTTCTGATGACTCGAAGAAAAAGAAGAAATCTTCAAAGTCCTCAACTTCAAAGTCCTCATGTTCAAAGTCCTCATCGCACAAGAAGAATGGTTCCAGAAAGGCTCGGGCTTTCATTGGCAAGGAAATGAATTCTGAAGAAGAATCTGAAGAATATGAAGAAGAGGAAGAATCTGAGGTGGAGTCAGAATCAGGTGTTGCTAGCCTTGCTCTCGCTACTGCTTTCGTCAATGATGAAGAAAATGACTACTCCAACGACTCTGATGTCAGCAATAATGATTATGCTCCCACCTATTGCTTCATGGCAAAAGGTTCCAAGGTACACAAGCATCACTCTTCTTCTGAATCAAGTGAAGGTGAATCTGATGAATATGTGAAACCTAGCTATGCCAAACTTGCTAATATTGCCACTAAGCAACAAAGTGCACTTGAAAAGCTTGAGAAATTGCTAGACAAAAGCGATGATCTGTTGAATGAGGAAGTGGATCAGACTCAAACTCTGTCTGATGATCTCAAAAGTCTTCAGACAAAGTATGATAACCTTCAGAGTCATCATAATGCTCTCTTAGTTGACCATGAGAAGCTTTCTTATGAATTTTTTCAAAGAAAGCAAGATCTTGAGAAACTAAGAGTGTTTCATGAGGATCTCCAAAGGGAAAACGATTCCTTACTGGCTCAACAGATTAGTACCGCTCAGGAAGAATTTATTCCACCATGTTTGAAATGCATCGAACGAGAAACTGCTAATTCTTTACCTGAATGTTCAAATGCTTCTATTGCTGCAAATTCTTCAACTATCCCCGTGGTCACAAATTCCTCATCTGAGGATACCACAAGTGTCACTGACGAAAATGCAGGGTTGAAGGAATTGTATGTGATAGGCATGTACAAAAGTCTCAAAGGGCATCAAACCCTTTGCAATGTGCTCAAAAAGCAGATTCTGAACAGGAACCCTAGGAAAGAGGGTATTGCATTTGAGAGGAAACTCAATGCTGATGGATCCTACTGGACACCTGAGCAGTACCCCAAAACCTCATGGGTTGCTGCAAAAGGACCTCCTGTGAATCCATCCACTTTATCTGGATTTACTTGTGAAACTTCATATTCCTCTGATGAGTCACTTGACTCCAACTACAAATTCTTCAAAAATCAGAAAGGTGAAGTATTTGCCAGATTTGTTGGAACTAACTGCAGGAACGGTTCACCTATGAGGAAAATCTGGGTTCCTAAGAGCTGCTTGGAAAATCTTCAAGTGAATGTCCTCACGACACCACCCATGAAGAAAAGGAACCCCAGATCAAATTCCTCATATGGACCAAAGTCTTCACTTGGACCAAATTCCTCAAATGGTCAAAAGTATCATTCTCGTGCTAATGCATCTGTTTCGCAGGGAAAATCTAAGAGTTCTGAATATGTGCATTATTCTTCAAATCATTATGTTCATAAGTCCTCGAAGAATTTCTCTGCTTATTCATATGAGTACTCTAACCCTAGTCCTATGAAACGAAGTGCACTAGCTTCTATGCCTCCTTTCTCATATGGAGCTCGCAGAATGATGAACTCTTTGCCACCCCTCCAGATGTGGGTGGTGAAGAAATTGAACTAACTTCTTATGCAGGGTCAGGTCTCCAGACGAACTTGAACGTCTGATGAATTTGCTGGAGACCTGAGGAAATGCTTGAAATGACGCAAGCTAATCATGCAGAAATGAATTCCTCATTTCTCACGTCCTCACACTGCTTTACTTACTATGTTGTGTGATGAAATTCTGCCTGATGAATTTGATGTCATATTCTTCACTCTGAAGCATATGAGTTCGTAAGTTGTACTAATTCATCTGCAGGATGAAACTCCAAAAACTACTGAGTGGGTCCTCGACAGTGGATGCACCAACCACATGACTGGTGACAAGAGTCTACTGATGAATATGCCACTTGCCCCATCTCATCTGAAGCATATCACCTACGCTGACAAAGGAAAAAGCAAGGTATTGGGTCTAGGTAAGGTTGGAATCTCCAAGGACCGACACATGGACAAGGTGATGCTTGTCGAATCCCTTGGGTTCAACCTCATGTCTGTCTCAATGCTTTGTGATCTTGATATGGTTGTCATCTTTGGAAAATATCGTTGTGTTGTCATCATGGAATCTGACCATTCCAAAGTCTTCGAAGGCTTTAGGAGAGGAGACTTGTATATTGTTGATTTCTCTACAGGTCCTCAGCCTGCCACGTGCCTACTTGCAAAGTCCTCAGAAGGCTGGCTGTGGCATCGACGACTTGGACATGCTGGTATGAGGAAGTTGCACACGCTCGTGAAGAAAAAGCACGTCATTGGCATTGAAGGTGTCAAATTCCTCAAGGATCACCTCTGTGGCGCTTGTGAGTCTGGGAAGATGACCAGATCCAAGCATCCCTCGAAGACAATCATGACCACGACTCGACCTTTTGAATTGCTTCACATGGACCTCTTTGGCCCCACTCATTATTCCACACTAACAAATTCTTCAAGTTTGTATGGCTTTGTCATTGTTGATGATTACTCTCGTTACACTTGGGTGCATATTATTCTGTACAAGTCTGAAGTGCAGGATGTCTTCAGACGATTTGCTTCAAGGGCCTCAACAAACTTCGGCGTCAAGATCAAGCATATCAGGAGTGATAATGGGACTAAGTTCAAGAACACCAATCTTGATGAATATCTTGATGAACTTAGTATTACTCATGAGCTATCTGCCCCATATACTCCTTAGCAGAACGGCGTCATGGAGCGCAAGAACAAGACTCTTGTTGAGATGGCTCGCACCATGCTTGATGAATACAAGACTCCTCGTCGCTTCTGGCCTGAGGCAATTGATACAGCATGCCACATCATCAACAGGGTATATCTTCACAAATTCTTCAAGAAGACATCATATGAACTCATGACTGGCAAGAAACCCAATGTGAGTTATCTCAAAGTCTTCGGTGCAAAATGCTGGATAAGAGATCCTCACCACAGTTCTAAATTTGCACCGAAAGCACATGAAGGTTTTATGCTTGGTTACGGAAAGGACTCGCACACCTACAGAGTCTTCAACACCTACCATCAAAAGGTTGTTGAAACTGTAGATGTGCGGTTCGATGAAACTAACGGCTCGCAAAGAGAGCACCTGCCTTCTGTGCCAGATGAAAAGTCTCCTGAGGAATCCATTAAGTTGAAAGCTACTGAGGATGTCGTACCCACTGAAGAAAATCCTCAACTTACTGAGGAAGTCATTCCAACCAATGAAGACATTCATGCTGATACACCTGAAGAAAATGGTGCTGAAGAAAATCCTCAGCCACGTCAACCTGCTCATCCGAGAGTTGCAAATGAAGTGCAGATTGATAAAATCATCAACAACATCAATGCACCAGGTCCTCTCACTCGCTCAAGAGCTTCACATTTGACTAACTTTTGTGGGCATTTTGCCTTTGTATCTATCATAGAGCCCACCAAAGTTGATGAAGCTTTCCAAGAGCCTGAGTGGATTCAAGCTATGCAAGAGGAATTGCATCAATTCAAGCTCAACAACGTGTGGGAACTTGTCAAGCGGCCAGATCCTCGCAAGCATAACATCATAGGTACCAAGTGGATCTACCGCAACAAGCAAGATGAAAATGGCCTTGTGGTAATGAATAAGGCTCGTCTTGTAGCTCAAGGCTACACACAGGTTGAAGGAATTGACTTTGATGAAACTTTTGCACCTGTTGCTAGACTTGAAGCTATTCGCATATTGCTTGCTTATGCTAACCATCATGATATCATTTTATATCAAATGGATGTGAAAAGTGCATTCCTCAATGGTAAGCTTGAGGAAGAAGTATATGTTGCTCAACCCCCAGGTTTTGAAGACCCTAAGCATCCTGACAAAGTCTTCAGACTCAACAAGGCCCTCTATGGCCTCAAGCAGGCCCCTCGGGCGTGGTATGACACTCTAAAGGAATTCCTCATGAAGAAAGGCTTCAAACCTGGTTCACTCGACCCAACTCTTTTCACTAAATCCTATGACAATGAACTGTTCATATGCCAAATATATGTCGACGATATTATCTTTGGCTGTACAGACAAATGTTACAGTGATGAATTTGCCTATATGATGAGTGAAGAATATCAAATGTCTATGATGGGAGAGTTGAAATTCTTCCTAGGTCTTCAAATTCGTCAGCAAGACAATGGCATCTTCATCTCGAGAAATACCTCAAGGACGTTCTGAGAAAATTCAACATGCAAGACTGCAAAGGCGTCACAACTCCAATGCCTTCAAAAGGCCACCTCTGCACTGACGAAAATGGTAACGATTTCGATCAGAAGGTATACCGCTCCATGATTGGCTCTTTATTTTATCTCTGTGCATCTAGGCCTGATATTATGCTGAGTGTTTGCATGTGTGCCGATTCCAAGCAACACCGAAGGAAACACACCATAAGGCTGTGAAACATATTCTTCGATACTTAGCTCACACACCAACGCTTGGACAATTGTATCCCAAGGGCTCAAATCTTCACCTCGTCGAATACTCAGATGCTGACTATGCTGGAGATCGTGTGGATCGCAAGTCAACCTCAGGCACATGTCATTTCCTCGGACGATCCTTAGTCTGTTGGTCCTCGAAGAAGCAGAACTGTGTGTCACTTTCTACTGCTGAAGCTGAGTACATTGCTGCTGGTTCATGCTGCGCTCAGTTGCTGTGGATGAAGCAAACCCTCGAGGACTATGGCATCAAGGTGAAGAATGTGCCTCTCTACTGCGACAATGAGAGCGCTATCAAGATTGCTTACAACCCAGTTCAGCACTCCAAGACCAAGCACATCCAGATTCGTCATCATTTTCTTCGAGATCATGTACTCAAGGGCGACATCTCCATCGACCA
This sequence comes from Elymus sibiricus, assembly GCA_039707655.1. Lineage (NCBI taxonomy): Eukaryota > Viridiplantae > Streptophyta > Magnoliopsida > Poales > Poaceae > Elymus > Elymus sibiricus. Next base: position 377,509,786 of record CM077667.1, read on the forward strand.
CATCCCCACTGAAGAACAACTGGCCGATATCTTCACTAAGCCCTTGGATGAAAAGAGATTTTGCAAGTTGCGGTGTGAGCTAAATATCTTAGAATCTTCGAATGTTCTTTGAAAAGACACACATCCTAACACTTATGCAAAATTGATGACTTTGATGTGCAACACACGAAGTAACGTTTTTCTTCAATCAATGAAGAATAACTCTCTAAGTGTGAAGAAATTAACGAATAATTTGATTCTCAGAACCCTACGACAATTGTACGCGGTGTCTGAAATCATCATTCTTATACGGTGGGTCACGCCACCAACAATAGTTGAAATTCTTCAGAATTGAGTTTTTCATCATTTTGCAAAGTCTTCAAATTTTCAAATTCCTCAAGTTTGCAAATTCCTCAACTTTTCAAATTCTTCAAACTATGAAACTGATGTTCTTCATTGACTATATATATATATTTGAGTTTTCAATGTCCTCAACAACATTCACTTATTGCTAATTCTTCAAGTTGATTTTCATCTAAGTGAATGTGATCGGACCCGTTCCCCCTCTATGCTAAACTCAACCCAGTCTGTTCACAAATTCTTCATATGCGTTCTACTTTGAAACTCGTTCAAAGTCTTCAATGTATCCTTGACAGCTGAAGAATTTGCGAATGGGAACTTTAAAATTTTCACTATCAATTTTTTTTTCCAGCGCTTCCCGCTCAAACCGTTCTGATTCCCACGACTGGATAAGCCACGATCCCCCACTATCTCCACTTCTCAGAACGTGGGTGACACATGTCGCATGAAGAGCAAGGGTCAGGGGCAATCTGGTCCAAAATCTTCGGGCCGATTCGTTTTTACTGCCACTATATATACCCCCTTCCCTTCACTGTGCTCGAGTTACTCCTCACTCCCATCTCTCCCGAGCTCAAACCTAGCACCGCCGCTAAAATCATGGCCGCCGGAGAGGAAGAGCTTCACTGCCTCGACCTCGCCGTCGCCGTACTCGCATCGGCCGCGGAAGTCTTCACCCCGCCGCCGCTGTAGCTGTCTCCCTCTGCCAAGCTAGGGCGTGGGAGATCTGGACGGACGAACTTCCCCGATTTCATCTCTCTGTTCGTCGTGTTCTTCATCAGGGTAAATAAAATCTAATTTTACTGCCCTTGTTTGATCTTCATGTCTTCCACAAAATTCTCAAAAGTGTTTATTTTTCAAGAATCATCTTCTTAAGCACCTTACATGTTTCAATCCCTTGATGTTTTTCCCTAAGTTATGATTTTCTTCAAGATTCCTCAATTGTGTGGATCAACATATTCGCACAACTCTGGAACCTAAGACAAAGAACACTTAGTGAAATTCCTGAAGACATCTATGGTCAAAATCCTCAACTTGATGTATTTTGAAAAATTTCTGAGAACGCATATGACCTCTTCAAATTCCTTGCACCTATACTCTATTCACATGTACAAAATGTCTGCTGATGAATCACTAGGTTCTCATCAACTTAACTCATTTGCAGCGTTTCTTGAGGAAAAACTATATACATCTTCGGAATCATCAAGAGTTCAAAGTCATCAAGTGAGGAAAATGGCAGATGGTAAAAGACCTCAGAAGGGTGGAAAGAAGGCTGAACAGAACACTGCTTTTGAGATACCTGAGCATCTGTATGCCGGTTACTGTACTCCAGATGAGGCCATTCATGGCAAAGAGACAAAAGAGCAGAGGAAAATCAGAATTCAGAGGATTGAACGGAGGTGGGCAAAGGAATGGAGAGACTATCACTATGTCACTCCCAAGTACATGAAGAAATTCGCCCTCAAACCTCCTTGCAAAAGGGCTCCTCCTGCTGATGATCAAGTAGTCGATCCCACTAGCGTTGCTCGTGCTGAAGACTTTCCAGCTGAATGGGCAAAGCATCAACAAAAACTTCAGAGAACTGCCAAAGCTGCTGTGAAGAAATTCAATGAAGATTCTGCTGCTGCTGCTGCCTCTGCCGGAGCCTCTGATAGTGCTCCGAAGAAATCAATGGTGAAGAAGTCTGCAGTGAAGTCAAAAACCTCAACTTCAAAGTCCTCACCGCAAAATCCTCATGCAAATTCTTCAAAGGCCACTGAAATGCCTTATGTCTCTGCAAGTTCCTCAGCCCAAGCACAGTCTTCAACAAGCTGTCATTGATGAAGGTACTCGTCCATTGGATGGTCAGTTTCGCAAAGCTGCATCTTATTCCACCAATGATGACACTGCTACCCAAGATTCTGCTGCAAAAGCCTCAGCGCAAAATCCTCAAGATACTGCCCCTCGTGTGATGACTGATCAAGAGCTTCTTCTAAGTATTCATCAGAAGACTGATCGCAATCACAAGTGGGTAAAGCGTCAGTTTGGTTCACTTCTTCGAGACATGACTGTCACGCACAACTCTGTGAGGAAGAACCACTATTATCTTCATGAAGTCTTTGACCGCACATGGGCCATCCTGTCTCACCTCAAGACTCCTGAAGAACTCAAGGAGATGGAATTTCTGCAGGACTTTGACTGGTCCATCCCTCCAAGGAAGAAATGGAAGAAAGTTCAAGTTCCTCAGCTAGTTACAAGCTCATTTTCTTCATCGCGCAAGGCGGATCAAGCTGAGGATATTGACGACACTGCTGTAGGCCCTGCTCCACCAACCGACCCCGACAACGCTGGCGCTCCTCCACCACATTCACGATGAAGTTCTTCAGGGGCGTTAGTCCTCAATTTCGTCCCTTTTGGTCACTTGATAACAAAGGGGGAGAAATTTGAGTTAGTCTTCAAGCGGGTCTATATATATGGGTTGTGTTTTGTTTAAGTTACAACTCTCGCTCTTCTGAAGCTTTTGTTGGTTGAGTTGTAAACTTAAGTCCGATGGTGGTCTGACGTTTTTGAACTGCTTTCCGCCTGCCTATTTCCTCAAGTACCTTAATGCATACATGCTGAATTTCGTCAGACACCATTTTCATCATGCATTTCAAATTCCTCATATCATATGTTAAATGCGTGTATGAATTACAAGATATAGGGGGAGTTCTCCATGTTTTTAACCTACTATGTGCATTTGCAGTCCAAAGCAAATTGCTCAAATATGCACATTTTCAGGGAGAGTTCTTCTATATCTTGCAATCAAATTCCTCAAACTCAGTACTTACACTTCATATTATTATCCCCGTTGAAAACTTAACCTATTAGTCATCGATCACCAAAAAGGGGGAGATTGTAAGTGCGTCTAGTGCCCCTTAGTGATTTTGGTGTATTGAAGACTTATAGGTTAAGAGACTGATGCGTTTGTAAGTGTACACAGGCTCTATAAGTCGCTGAAGAGTTCGATACATTCGGAGATTATCGACCCCTAAAAATGTATGTCTTCAACTGAAGACTTTGGTGAAGACTTTGCTGAAGACTTTGGTATTCCCTGAAGACTTTGAGAAAGAAGAAGTCGGTGTGACCTTGAAGATATGAACGAGGACTATGAAGCGTGAAGACTTTTGTTTTCGTAGTTTCATTTCCTTTCTTTGAGTCATAGGAAACACCGTACTGTTAAAGGGGGCCGAGGTAATACTAAGGAAAATTTCCAACTGATGCTCAACTCAAAAGCCTCAACCTATCCAATCCTTCGAGTGAAGCCTTTGGAAATCTCTTGCAGTTCAGTCAAGTTCTTCAGTGACAGAGACGATGATCTTCTGGTCTCTGAGGAAATTGGTCTAACTGAGGAGTTAGGATTTTGCCAGTGCGAATTGCCTACAAGTGAGGAATATGATAAGCCTGAGGACTTTCATAGTTCGAAATTCCGACCGTTGCTGTGCTAAGCGCCAGCTGTCCCCAATCATCCTATCCACATAACGGTCATATCATTGGGGGCATTTATGTCTTATCATGTCAGGTTGCACCCTGGCTATAAATAGCCACCCCCCACAACCACTAGTTGGTTGGCTGCTTCGAGAGAGAACTGACACTTGTCATTTGAGAGCAACCCATCCTCTGAGGACTTTGAGAGAAAATCATCAGTGAGGAAAAACCCCAAAACCAAACCACCAACCCAAAGTGATTGAGCATCACTGAAGAAATTGTTCCTGTGTGGAACCAACGCTTGTTACCTTTGAAGACTGTGTATCTTCCAGACGGTTAGGCGTCATGGTCTAGTGCATCCTGCAGTCAATTGGGGATCACGAAGTGACCTTGGTCTAGAGCATCCAGCAGTCAATTGTGGATCGCCGGGTGACCAGTTTGTGAGGGTTTTGGAAGTCTACCCTGAAGACTTACCACGAGTGTTGGGAGAGGTCTAAGTGACCTTAGCTCAAGGAGAATACGGTAAGGACTGTGTGTCCTGGAACTGTGTGTCCTCTGGTTTAAATACCAGGCCGCTCCAAACCAGACGTACGACTGTCACAGCAGTTGGAACTGGGTCATCAAACCATTGTCTTCATCGAGCTTCCTGGTTCCATTTCCTCAACCCTTTCATTTCCTCGTATACTTGTTGATGAAATTGGTCGTTACTATTTGAAGAATTTGACTGAAGACTTTCTCAATTTCCTCACCTCAAATTCTTCAAGTTACCTTGTTCCTCACCTGCTTATCCTATATCACGCTACCTATAATCTGTGCATGCTTTATTTCATCATGATGACTATGCTACTGCTATGTTTCTTATGCACTTGAGTATTTATTCCGCTGCTAGTTATTCATCACATTTCAAATTCCTCAAGTTGAAATTCCTCAGTGATGAATTTGTAAAAATCGCCTATTCACCCCCCTCTAGTCGATATAACGCACTTTCATATTGGAACGTCTTTTTGATATGAATTTTTTACAAAACATTTGTATACAAATTATAGAAGTTGTCCTAATGTTTCAGAATTTTTGGACCTACATAAGTATGGCGTTTGTGCAGATCATTATAGACTACTCTGTTTTAGAAAGATTCCATTTTTGTTTCCATAGTTTGCTTGTTTTGATGATGCTATGGATTGTATCAGGGGGTATAAGCCATGAAGAAGTTAGAATAAAATACCTTATGCAATAATAAAATATGAATCGATTTATAAAAGTTCCTAAAGTTTTTGAATTTCTTATCATACTAAAGGTTCTCACGAGTTTTTTGTTGAGTTTTGTGTGTTGAACTTTTCAAGTTTTGGGTGCGATCACGATGGATGAAAGAATAAGGAGCGACAACAACCTAAGCTTGGGGATGACCAAGGAACCCAAAGGTAAAATTCTAGGAAGACTCAAGCGTGTAAGCTTGGGGATGCCCCGGAAGGCATTCCCTCTTTTGTCTCCATTCCATCGGCATGTCACTTGGAGCTATATTTTTATTTATCACATGATATGTGTTTTGATTGGAGCGTCGTTTATTATAGTTTGCTTTATTTCAAGTTTGTCACAATCATTGTTTGCTGGACACACCTATTTGCACTAGTGCAGAAAAACCTAGCTATGGCGTGGCAAAAAAGGCTTTATTTGCGTGGTAGCCCTACGCCACCAATATGGCGCCATTGTTAAAAAATACTGGTGGCATTGGTTCCCACGTCAGCGGTATTACACGTGCTGATGATGTGCCACGTCGGAAACGCCACCACTATAATCGCTCACCTAGCGGCGTTGGATGTACATTGCACGCCAGGAACATTTTGTGCAGCCAAAAAAGTCCCAGCACATAACATTTACCATTTAGCATTGCACATGAGGAACTAGACTAATAAAACAATGCATTCCAGTTAATAATAAATGCCAAGCTCACAAGTAGTAATAGATAGAGCTAATAAGTAGGTATTTACGACAATCCTCACAAACACGAGCAAAGTAGCTGTAGCATAGTTAATAAGGAGTTCATTTCGCACAAGCAAACTAGCATACTTAAAGGAGATCGATAACGATCATCATCCTCAAGTCATGGCGTACGGTGTTCCTGATAGTGACTAAGACGACCTGTCCAACCCGGAGATTTGTTAGAATACTCTATGTGCTTCACTTACATCTTTTGAGCTAAGTAGTTGCTCTAGTGCTTCACTTATATCTTTTCGAGCACGGTGGCATGCAGATTTTATATAAATAATTGAACTCTTGTGCTTCACTTAAACTTGTTTGAGAGTCTAATAAATAGTAACGGTATTTTTCATGGATTATAAGACTAGTCCAAAAAGGATAGGCATTCAATGACTGTGTAATCAAAACTTTCATGTAGCTCACCATATAGGAGAGATTGTGGGTATGAGTATATGATTACATGATTGTTGGTTAATACAAATATCGGTAGTTAAAGCATGTTACTTGTTATTCATGTAAATATTGGTTATGGCATGATGATGATTTGTGAGCATTCTTATTCCTCGTTGAAACCCTAATGCTGTTCGGGTCGGAGGCGCGCGATGGTTAACTCCTCCCAACCTCCTCCCTAGGGGTATGCGGTAGTAGTTTGCTTCGAGTGAGCTAATAAGGCTTTGCAATAAGTATATGAGTTCTATATGACTAATGTGAATCCATGGATGTATGTGCACTCACATTTCCCTATAATGCTAGCCTCTTCGGTACCGTGCATTGCCCATTCTCAGCTAGAAGATCGGTGCAGCTTTCGCCGGTGCATCCAAACCCCGTGATATGATACGCTCTATCACACATAATCCTCCTTATATCTTCCTCAAAACATCCACCATACCTACCTATTATGGCATTTCCATAGCCATTCGGAGATATATTGCCATGCAACTTCCACCGTTACATCACATGACGTGTGTGTTCATCATTATATTGCTTTGCATGATCATGTAGCTGACATAGTATTTTTTGGCACAACCACCGTTCATCATTCTTTACATGTTACGCTAGATCATTGCACATCCTGGTACATTGCCAGAGTCATTCATATAGAGTCATTTCTTTTTCATCATTGAGTTGAGTTGTAAGTAAATAAAAGTGTGATGATCATCATTATTAGAGAATTGTCCCAGTGAGGAAAGGATGATGGAGTAATGATTCCCCCACAAGTCGGGTTGAGTTCCGGACGGAAAATGAAAAATGGAGGAGGCTACATGTGGGATCGAGAAGGGACGTCTCGAGGGGGGGGGGGTGAATAGACTACTTGACAAAGTAAGGCCTAACCTTTACCCAATTTAATTGTTGGCAGATTTTAGCAATTCTAACAAGTCTAATGCATCCTACACATGCTAGTCAGCAAGTATAGCAGCGGAAAGTAAAGACAAGCATATGTAAGAAGGTGTAGAGATAGGAAGATCAAACACAATAGATGACATGAAGATTTTTCCCGTGGTTCCGATATGTGGTGCTATCGTACGTCCACGCTGATGGAGACTTCAACCCACGAAGGGTAGCGGTCGCGAGAGTCCACGGAGGGCTCCACCCATTAGGGTCCATAAAGTAGCAACCTCGTCTATTCCATCACGGCTTCCGTCCACGAAGGACTAGCCTCACTATGGGTAGATCTTCACGAAGTAGGCGATCTCCTTGCAAATACAAACTTCTTGGTTCAACTCCACAACACGAAGAAGGAGGCACCCAAGCGACACCTAACCAATCTAGGAGGCACCACCCTCCAAAAGGTAATAGATGTGGTAACAATGATGAACTCCTTGCACTTGTGCTTCAAAAGATAGTCTACTCAACACACAATCACTCTCTCACAGATTTGGCTTGGTAGAAGAGGTTGATTGGGTGGAAAGCAACTTGGGGAGGCTAGAAATCAAGATTCATATGGTTGGAGTGGAAGGTCTAATCTCAACACATGAGTAGGTGGTTCTCTCTCAGAAATGGATATGGAAAGTGTAGGTATGTTCTGAGTGCTTCCTCTGCGAGTGAGAGGAGGTGGAGGGGTATATATAGGCATCTCCAAAAATCCAACTGTTATAACATTATTGCCCAACTCGGTGAAACCGGAGCAAAAACTCGGTTGCATCGACTAGTGCAAAATGTTGCAACTTTTGGCGTTTCAGTGAGACCGATGTATAATTCTCGGTGGTACCGATATGGGTGACCTAGGTAGTTACACAGCTCGGTGGTACCGATTAACAAATCTCAGAAATTCCGATTCTTGAAAAGGAGATACCAGAAAGTTGGTCACTATTTTTCGGTTGCACCGAAAGTGAAAGTTGGTGTCATCGAGAAGCTAGGATTTGGCTTAGGATATGTCTGAGGCAAAACTCGGTAGGGCCGAATGGAAATAGTTGGTGGCACCGATTTTGGATATTTGGTTTTGGACAGAATATTTGTGGGAGAATTTCATGTGTATTTTTGGTGGCTAATCTCTAAGCACTTGAGCAACCAGATCATCATAGACACCTCATCCCCTTTTAATAGTATTGGTTTTCCTATGGACTCAAGGTGTGATTTCTGAATGAATGTAAAATGTAGAGTCTTTAAACTTGTTGATTTTTGCCAATCCTATTCCATTTCTTCTTCTTCTCTCGTTGGGGATTCTCCACACATTCCATGGCAAATCTGCTCTGTGGACTTCATCTGAAATAAACCAGGTAAAACTGTTAGTCCAAGAGACAATGTATTTTGTCATGAATTTTCAAAACCTCCAAGGGAGCATATGTGCTTTCAATGTCCCCCTTTTTGGTAATTGATGACAACATACAATCAAAGCTTCAAATATATACATGTCAGAATATATGAAAGCTTTAAGAGACACATGACTAAGACATGCTCCCCCTAAATGTGTGCAATCCCTCTTAGAGGATAGTTGCTTTAGAATGCATGAGGACACACATGGTAGAAGGAATATGATGATTCATGTGAGCCTTGGCTATATGCATCAAAGAAATATGAATAAGATGTTTCCATGTTCAAGACTTCACTCTTGCAAACAATATGTGCAAGAAGCAAGAGATCATCTTGACCAAGGATATGATGCATATACTTACCATGAAGTTCTTGAGCATTCTACTAGTAGAAACACACTTTAGAAAACAATGTTAGGGAACACAAGAGTATTCTACAAATCCAAATGCAATAGAACTCAAAAGTACCAAGATATGGAAGACATATAGAAAATTATATTCTTAAAACTTGATATGTCTCCAAGAACATTTAGAACTTTCTCCCCTAAAAATGAATTTGTAAGTCTTCCTCTCCCCATGAATCTTAGCATGTAGATATTGGGAGTAGGTAGGGTGAGACAAGTCTAACACAAGATCATATGTACTCTCTCCTTAAAATGATAGTAAGAATGTGGTCTTCTCTCTCTCCTTAGTAAATGTTCTCCCCCTTCATAGATATTTCCCTTTGGGGCATAAGCATTCACATTTCTCCCCTTATAGGTAAGCATAAGCTTTTGATATTTCTCCCCCTTTTGAGATTTCTCCCCCTTTGTCAGCAAGTATAAGCTTTGATATTTCTCCCCCTTTGGAATTAATTTCCAAAAAGGGTGACACAAAGGGTCAGAGGAAAGGCATCACTGAGAGGGAAGGGATCCTTGAGAATAAGGGTCATTGAGAGTAAGGGTCCTAGAGAGTGTTGAGACATAGGGATCCTTGAAGATAATTTCTCCCCCTATAGATATTTGAAAACTTTAAGATTTCTCCCCCTTTAACGAAGGGATCCTTGAACGTTTGAGATTTTGTTTGACAAACAACACAAAAGATGGCAAAATATGTGGCTCCGGGACAAAGTGAATCGGTGGCACCGATGTGTGTATGGGTAGCTTATCTGCAATATCGGCGAGACCGAGTTACTTTGATCGGAGGGTCCGAAGAGCATAAAACAAACTGGACAGAGGTGTTATTTGCCATTTTGTCAAAAACAGTTTTTCAGAAAGTCTTAATAGAATAAAATAATTTGAAATGAATTTTCCAAAGATTTGCAAGGATTTTTCAAAAAGATTTGCAAGAAATTTTCAAAAAGATTTGCAAGAAATTTTCATCAAGATGGAGATTGAGTGGTTCCAAGAAAGCATGCAACTATAAGATGAACCAAACAAAACACTTCATCTAAATGATGGTTGGTGACTAGGTCACCTATATTAGAGTATATTGACATAGGAGCCAAGCAAGAATACTTGATCATAGGTCATACTCTACGTTAAGCTCAAAATGGGGTTACCATTTTTTGTTTAAGCATTTTAATGTATTCATATCACTTGAATTGCTTTAGCTCATGACTTGGAGTAAAGCTTCTTCAAGAATATGATCACATACCTTGGCGTGATGTAGATGACATTGCGTGTAGGAGGGCTTGTAGTGGATGCTCAAAGTTGATGAATATCATCTTGAGTTGCGAGCAACCATTCTTTTCTTTGAAGCTAGGTCCTCCTACAAGGGTTAGTCATGCAAGGAAGAAAATAATATATCCAAATGACAAGAATTTGATTTTCATCATATGTAGGTCAAGGATATGTTTTGTGTTGTCTTCTTCCTCCATCACAACATAGGGTTGTTGATACTTGGTCAATACAAGATTACTTTTTATTGGAGTTATTGGCAATCTTGTGGAATGTAGTTCATCCAAGTACCTACAAAAGGTTAGATGCCATACAAGGGAGCATAGATTTCCAAAATATAAGATATTATGTCAAATGGACCAAGGAATAGCCATGTAAGCTCATGCCCTTGCATGCATCCGAGTGAGTCTAGCTAAAGTTTGAAGCATCAATGATGTTCAACTCACTCCTCAAGTGACAAAACACTTTCTCATCAAGTGGCTTAGTAAAGATATCGTCCAATTGCTTGTTGGTGCGAACATGTTTGAGATTAATGTCCCCTTTGGCAACATGACCACGAATGAAATGATGTCAAACTTGAATATGTTTAGTTCGAGAATGTTGCACGTGATTATGAGCAATCTTAATAACACTCTCATTGTCACACAACAATGGAACATGTCTCACATGGATTCCATAATCCTTAAGAGTTTGAGTCATCCATAGTAATTGCGCTCAACATGATCCGGTGGCAATGTATTCTGCTTCGGCGGTAGATAGAGATACCAAGTTTTGTTTCTTGGATGACCAAGACACAAGAGATCTACCAAGAAATTGACATGTACCCAAGGTGGATTTTCTATCAACCTTATCTCTGGCATAGTCCGAGTCGGAATAGCCAACAAGGTTAAAAGAAGATCCCTTGGGATACCAAATGCCAAAGTTTGGTGTATATATCAAGTATCTCACAATTCTTTTCACGGCCTTAAGATGACACTCTTTAGGAGCGGCTTGATATCGAGCGCACATGCACACACTAAGCATGATATCGGGCCAGGAAGCACATAGATATAGCAATGAACCAATCATAGATTGATATACCTTTTGATCAACCCGTTTGTCCTCCTTAGTTAGATCAACATGTCCACTACTAGGCATAGGAGTTTTCATACTGTGACACCCTGATTTTGGCAACTTTTTCTTTTCAAAATCTTTTTGGATTTATTTGCAAATTTGGTTGATTTTCAAATCTTTTCAGTTGATTTGGAACCATGGATCATTGAATCTTTTCCCTAGTAACCCAAAACCCTCATCACCTTGCCAAAACCTTTCCACACCTCTCTTGGATCAATTTCCAATATTTAATCTTTTCCAATAATTCATTTTCTTCCTTTGGGAAAATATGACATCACTATGGGTTGTGAAGCAACCTATAGTTTTGATGATCAGAAAATTCCCAAACTTTTGTCACACCTTCTCATCGTCATATAACTCCATAATCTCCAAAAATATTCCATTGTCCAATGCAAAATTTTGGCCAGAATAATTATTTTCTTTCTAGTCAGAATTAGTCAGTTGTGAAGCATCCCCTATTTTCTTAGCTCAGAAAATTCCCAATAAATTCCCTGAGGTACTAGGGATCCTATCTAGCCACATTATCCAAAAATATCATCTGGTCTAGTGCAAATTTTCAGCAGCAAAACTCTGACAAGTTTCTGCTTATTTCAAACCTCTGTGAAGGAAGTGCCAGCTAGAGATGGCTACATGCTATGAAACTTTTATGGCACCTTCTATATCTCAAATGACTTCCCTCCACCAAGATTCATCTTCAGCAAATCATCTATGTGAGTGCCACAAGTCATCTAGTTTCTGGTCCAGAATTGCAGTTTACTCATGAACTATGTTCAAATCTTTTTCAAACCCCTCCAAACTTTGCCAGTTTGTAGTCCTTCTAACCCAGACCACTCCAGACATCTCCTCTGGCTTCATCTCCATCTCCTCTCTTCTCTGGAATCTCCTCAAGTTTGCTGTCAGAAGCTGTAGCTGAAGCTACACTTCACAGGAGAGTGAATCTAGTCAAGCCAGTGGCCCAGTGAGGCTAAGTGGACGAAGGTCGACACCGTGGACAAGGTGTGCCAGGCTTGCGTGGCCGCAACCGTGGTGAGCACGGCACTGGCATGCCAGTGCGCGCGCTCTACACGGCGCCGAGTCGAATGAGATCGCCTGAGCCGTCCCTCGCTGCCCCCCTTGTCCCTTGGTGCCGACAATGCTCCAGCCACACGCGTGGCCCCTCTCGAACCCTCCTGACCGGCGGCGAAGGCCGCCGCCGCTCCCGGCCAAGCTCCGCCACGGGCGAAACAGTGAGCTCCGGCCATTGTGGTTGTCTGCAAGCCATTAATGTCGCCGGACCCGTCCCGTCGCTCCTCTGCCCTCCTCCATCACTTCGCCCCGCCTCGCGACGGCCAGCTCGTCGTCCTTGCTCCAGTGGCATGCCCGAGCCTCGCCGCTTCGGGAGAGCTCGGCCGCGATCGCCTCTGGCCTATAAAAGGCCCTGCCCAGCCCCTCTAGAGCTCCTCACCCCACCTCGCCATCACCCAATCGGCCTGCCAAGCAACGAGCCACGGCCGAGAGGCCCTCTGGCCTCGAGCTTCGCCGGAGATCCGCCGCCACTCGAGCTCTGCCGCCAGCCATCTCCACCCCATCCCAGCCTCGTCCGAGCCCACCGTCAAGATCAGCTCGCTTTCCTGGTCCCTCTCAAGCTCTTGGCTGACCGGATTGTCGTCGGAACACTCGTCTCCGTCGACACCCGAGCGCCGCCGCCGCCGGAGAAGAAGGGGACGACGTCGTCCGGCCACCTCTAGGCAAACTACGGGTACGTGCGTGCTCGCCGTCGTGCGCCTGTTCAATCCCCGTAGTCGCCGGACCCCGCCGCCGTCTCTATCGCCGGGGACCATCGCCGGAGCGCCGCGGTTCTCTGCTCCCTCTCTTTCCTTTTTAAACCCAGCCGCGGGACCCCACCTGTCGGCGGCTCAGGCCCGCCCCCGAAGCGGTATAAGTGCAGGCGCCCCTCCACTTTATGTCTTCGACGTGGCCCTCTGTGGGTTTTTCTATTTTTAGTTTAAATCCAATTTTAAACAGGTTTGACCAGTAACTTTGACCTTGAATAACTTTTTATTTATAAGTCCAATTCAGTTGATTCTTTTTTGCATTATGTTGGTATTGAACCCCTTTAATTTCTGACAGATTTTGGTATTTTTCTCTTACTTACAGAATCTCTGGTAAACATAAATGTGTTATGTGATATTTTCCTTTGCCATTTTTAAATAATTTCAGAAGGAGATCCTTGTGGTTTTGAAGACCAGGAGTTTGTGAATCACCCAACAGAACAAGGCAAGCCAGGATACCCATTTCATGAAGCATTTCAATAGCATTGCATATTTTAGTGCATTATGTTTATTTATTTGCTATAGGATAATTCATAGTAATTAATTTAAATGCTTAGTGCCTATTGTGATAAACCACTATATTTGCTAAATGAAATTAGTGGTTGATCTTGAGTCACCTGTCCGGGCTTAACCGTGCAACCACATTTGCCGGTATGGGATGGCCTTGACTTGGTCTGATCGCGTGCTCTTTCACCGGTACCTCCAAAGAGGGAGGGTTATGCGCGCGTGCTACCCTGATCAGGTAGGCGGCGATAACCCTGTGAGCCCAGTTGAGTATTGTGCCGGCGTCCCCGTTTGGGATAGTTTAGTTTGGCCACGACGGTGGCAGGTGTCATGAGGACACAGGGGCCACCCAGGGCTTGACTCCGGGGGAGGATGATTGCCGGTGGTACGATGGGAGAGTTACGGGTCAGGCGGGTTTCGTTGGAGCAACGCTGGTCCACCCGAGTGGGATCACGAGGCCAGGTGCTCCATGGTGTGGGTAAAGTGCGCAACCTCTGCAGAGTGAAAAATCTATTCGAATAGCCGCGTCCACGGAATTGGACAGCCCATCCAGACCTCAGTAGGTGGTCAACCGTAACAGTGTTAGTAATGATGGAAGAACTCTTCGTATGATCGGAAGTACTCGATGGCTTATGAGTATTCCGAGGGTTGTGGGACAACCCGGAAGAGAGTAAGTTGATAACCGGTACGGTAAGTGAATCACTTAAGAATTTAACCAGTTGTTTGCTATGCTATTGTTTGCTGCATACTTGGTTGTCATGAGCTTGCGAGTACATTCAAGGTACTCACCTGGCGTATCATGCCAGATGCAGGAGAAGCCGAGGACGGAGGTCCCGATGGTTCGTGCTACGCTAACTAGGATGTGTCCATAGCAGTGTCCCTGTGGATGGAGGTGCCGCTATGTTCCGCTACGCCGTAGAATCACTTAGTAGTTCCGAGGCCCTGCAGTGTTTCATAAATAATGTAGATACTGTCATAGCACCGAGGGTGCCTTTGGCCTCGCTATCATTGTAAAATATGAGCTTGTACCCGAAATCTATCAATAAAGTTCAATTCAGTTCTGTACCAAGTTGTTGTGTGTTTCGAGAGGACATGATCTCTGGGCTGGAAACACTGGTAATCCGGTTCTCTGAGCCGGGGTGCCACAACGCTTTGTATCAGAGCCGTGCTGACTGTAGGACACCCTAGTTAACCCGCGCTAGAACCACGAGTAGTGTAGGACCTTGAGTGTGCATATTATTTGTTGCATTTGATTGTTGCATTGCATGCATCATGATTCATTATTTTACTAACCATTGGCATTGTGAGTGTAGATGGCACCAGTTCCATACCACTTCCATCATGAGCCTGCACCATTCACCTTTCCAGTACTGCTCCGGAATGTCTGGCTTTGACTGTACCCCAACGGCGAAGATCCAGTGTACCAAGTGTTTCGAGAGCAGCTTGCCGAGTCAGTGTACGAGTACCACGCAGAGGCTTTCCTGACCGCGAGCTCGGAGATTGGCAGTTACTCCCGCTCCTCCAAGGGCGGAACGGCTTCTACTCCAGAGCTGGTGATCCAGTTTGCTGCGATGGAGGCTCTCACTGACTTGCGTTTCCATGAGGTCGAGATGCAGACTCATCCATGTTTCTTCCTTTACCCCACCCTGTCGCCTACGACAGGGCGAGTCATTTTCGCGCCCGTTGACCCGGCGAATGATCGTGCGACTGGTGTTTTATCTCGCTATCTGAACGCCAGTTATCGTACGATCATGTCTTTGGCTGAGGAGCTGTCTCGTGTCCAGGCGGCACTTGCAGCTGCAACTACAGTACCATCTCCACCTCAGCCTATATTTCCACCTATATATCCGCCACCAGTTCCACCTCCGCGTTTGTTTGATATTCCTTCTAGTTCTACTGCGCCACCAGGCTTTTCGTCTGGTAGTCGTCTTGAGACCCCGGCAGAGTGGGCCTCACACCTAGCCACTCCAGCTGCTCCGAAGCTGAGGCGTCGTGCTCCTTCTTCCTCAGAGGGAGAACCGTCCCAGCAGCGTCGTCGTGTTTCCTTTGATCTGGAGGACGAAATCCATATCATCAGTTTCGATTCCGACTCAGGATCAGATGACGAGGAGTCTTCAGTCTGTCAGTGTTCGTGCCACCCGCGCCACTAGAGTGGAGGCTTGAGCTATAGTGCATGCATCTTTGCATATGTCAACTGCTATATGAGCAGTCTAGCCATGATATTCCCCTACTAGCTTGCCATGTATGATGTTGGGTTATCTTGTATAATTATGTTGTTTGCTTTATTCGCCTTTTCGTGCCTTTTTCTTTCTGGTGTCATATTACTGTGTTTCCCTTATGGATGTTGCTCATCGATTGGTATTTTACAATGGGAACAAATTTAGGATGAAGAGAAGTTGTAGCCAAGGCGGCGATGGAACCCCCGTTCGTCGATCCGCCAGACAAGCAGGACAACCCCTAGAAGATTTACCACCTCCACCACCTCAAGCACCGACCACTGATCAGATCATGAGAATGTTTGAAGAGAAGAGAAACCAGGATCTCATGGAATTTTTGAAAAGTATGCAAGCTATGGTGGGTCAGAATAACAACCAAAATGGAACACACTCTAGGTTGTCTGACTTCCAGCGCACCAAGACACCCAATTTTGGTCAAGCTGTGGACCCTATAGAAGCTGATGATTGGCTGAGGACCATGGAAAAGAAGCTAGTCATAGCCCGCTGTGAAGAATCAGATAAGGTTCCTTTTGCCACTCACTACCTAGAAGGGCCAGCAGCTATATGGTGGGACAATACAAAGGCAACATGGCCTTCTGGAGAAGACATTTCATGGGAGAAGTTCAAGGAGCTATTCCGCAAGTACCATATCCCTATAGGCATAATGAAGGTGAAGCAAAGGGAGTTCCTTGCTCTTACACAAGGAAATAAGTCTGTGGTGGAGTACCTGAACAAGTTCAACAATCTGGCACGGTACTCTACCCATGACGTGTCCACCGAAGAAAGGAAGATCGACCGGTTTCTGGGAGGACTGAATCACACTCTCCGTTGTCAGCTCTGTATGCTGGACTTTCTGGACTTCCAGACTTTGGTGAACAAGGCTTTCATAGCCAAACAAGAGCATAAGTCTGGATATGATGACCGTAAGCGGAAATTTGAACCCAAGAAGGATAACCGGGAGCCATTTGCGTAGAAGCCGCGGACCTGGCAGCCAGGCTCATCTGAATACAAGCCCACATGGAGCAATGGCAACAACAACAATAAGACAGTGAGCCAGAACATGGCCTTTGGCAAACAACCAGTGATAGAGGACTGCCGCCGCAACAACACCTGCTTTACTTGCGGCCAAAGCGGACACTACTCCAAACAGTGCCCCATCAACAACGAGAAGCCACCTTCCGACGTCAAGCCGCAGGTCAACACTATTGGACGCCGCCCCAATCATAACTTCTGCCACGGACGCGTCCATCATATCTCCGCTGAGGAAGCCTGCGAAGCTCCAGAAGTAGTCCTTGGTATGTTTTCTGTTAACGACATACCTGCAGTAATTTTATTTGATTCTGGGGCTTCCCATTCGTTTATTTCGCGGAGTTTTGCCACCTTGCACAAATTTCCTCCTTCGCTTTTGGATAAAATCATGGTGGTACAATCCCCTGGCTCCCTGCTCAGAACAAATCTGATATATAGAGATCTGGAAATTTCGATACATGGAGTTAAATTTCCAGCTGCTCTTGTTGCCATTGAATCTCCGGGATTGGATGTAATAGTGGGGACGGACTGGTTGGCACCACATCAGGTATGCATCAACTGTGCCACCAGGACAGTGACACTAGTTAATCCGGCAGGACAAATAGTCCAATTCCTTGCCAGCAAAATGATGACACCAAAGGGAATGGCATACCAAACTACCGTCACGGATATGAACTTGATTCCGGTAGTTTGCGATTTTCTGGATGTATTTCCCGAGGAACTACCAGGGATGCCACCCGACCGAGAATTGGAGTTTGCAATCGAGGTGATTCCCGGTACTGCTCCCATTTACAAGAAATACTACCGTATGCCAGGTCCAGAGCTGGCGGAACTAAAGAAGCAGTTGGATGAATTGTTGCAAAAAGGGTATATTCGCCCAAGCATCTCGCCATGGGGATCACCCGTACTGTTTGTCAAGAAGAAGGATGGAAGTCTATGAATGTGCGTAGACTATCGCCAGCTGAATGAGGTCACCATCAAGAATAAGTACCTGCTCCCTCGCATTGATGATTTGTTCGACCAGCTGAACGGAGCACGGGTATTCTCCAAGATTGACCTCCGAACCAGGTATCATCAGCTAAAAATCAGAAAAGAGGATATACCCAAGACAGCTTTCACCACCCGATATGGTCTGTATGAGTTTACAGTCATGTCATTTGGACTGACGAATGCTCTAGCTTATTTAATGAGCATGATGAACAAGGTCTTCATGGATTTCTTGGACAAATTCATGGTGGTGTTCATTGATGATATCCTGATATATTCCAAGGATGAAGAAGAACATAAACAACACCTCCGTGCCGTCCTGGAAAGGTTAAGAACCCATCGTCTGTATGCCAAGTTCAGTAAATGCGAATTCTGGTTAAAAGAGGTGGGATTTCTGGGGCACATTCTGTTAGAACAAGGAGTAGCCGTCGACCACAGCAAAGTAACTGCAGTGCTGAATTGGAAGACACCAGCCTCGGTGACCGAAGTTCGTAGCTTTTTGGGATTGGCAGGTTATTACCGTCGTTTCATAGAAGGCTTCTCCAAGATAGCTAAGCCACTGACCGAATTGCTAAAGAAAAATCAAAGGTTTGTCTGGACGGCGGAGTGTGACAGCAGCTTCCTAGAGCTAAAGACAAGGCGAACTACAGCACCTGTCTTAGTTCTTCCAGACATCCACAAGAGCTTCGACATATACTGCGATGCTTCCAGACGTGGAATCGGCTGTGTGTTAATGCAAGAAGGAAAGGTTGTAGCATATGCATCCAGACAGCTACGACCTCATGAGGAGAGCTACCCCACACATGATTTGGAATTAGCAGCCGTGGTTCATGCTTTGAAGATTTGGAGGCATTACCTCATTGGACAACGTTGTGAAATATACACGGACCATAAGAGTCTCAAGTATATTTTCACCCAACCTGACCTGAATCTCAGGCAGCGAAGATGGCTTGAACTAGTCAAGGACTATGACATTGGAATAAACTATCATCCGGGAAAGGCTAATGTGGTCGTTGATGCTCTCAGCAGAAAACAAGGCACGGTGAATGCACTAATGGGAAGTATCCATCCAAGGTTACAAGAAGAGTTCGCTGAGCTCAATATGGTGCTATGCGGCCCAATTACCACAGATACTTTGGAAATTACTCCAACGCTTATGGAAGAAATTAAGAAGGCCCAAGAGCCAGATGAAGGAATCAAAGAGATCAAGGAGCTGATTCCGAAAGGGAAGGCCAAGTCCTTCCGCGTGGATGACCAAGGCACCTTATGGTTTGAGAAACGGATATGTGTGCCCGATCAGAATAACCTGAGGCAGCAAATACTCAGAGAAGCTCATGAGTCCGCATATTC
Source organism: Elymus sibiricus (assembly GCA_039707655.1). NCBI lineage: Eukaryota > Viridiplantae > Streptophyta > Magnoliopsida > Poales > Poaceae > Elymus > Elymus sibiricus. The sequence goes on from CM077667.1 coordinate 377,528,961, forward strand.
TATCCACCCGGGAGGCACAAAAATGTATCAGGATCTGAGAGAAACCTTTCGGTGGCCAGGAATGCGAAGGGATATAGCATACTATGTCGCCTGCTGTGACATCTGCAACAAAGTCAAGGCTGAACACCAGAAACCCGCTGGGCTACTGCAACCTTTACCAGTACCCCAGTGGAAGTGGGACGACATATGTATGGATTTCATCGTTGGACTGCCCAGGTCCACGAGAGGCCATGATGCTATCTGGGTCATTGTGGATATACTCACAAAAGTGGCTCACTTTATTCCGGTAAAGACCACTTTTAACGCAAACCAGCTTGCACAACTCTACATGTCCCTGATAGTCAGCCTTCATGGAGTACCCAAGTCTATCACCTCAGATAGAGGCTCCCTATTCACCTCAGCATTTTGGCTGCGATTGCATCAAGCTTTGGGAATCATGCTAAAGCATAGCACGGCGTACCATCCGCAGACAGATGGACAGACCAAACGAGTGAACCAGATATTGGAAGATATGCTTCGGTCCTGTGCTCTCACCCATGGACCCAAATGGGAAGATAGCCTACCCTATGCGGAATTCTCCTATAACAACAGTTACCAGTCAAGTCTCAAGATGTCGCCATTTGAAGCATTATATGGGCGGAAGTGTCGCACCCCATTGAATTGGTCCCAGACAAGAGATAGCCGTATCTTTGGCACGGACTTGATGCTCGAGGCTGAGAAGCAGGTCAAGGATATTCAGGAGCGTCTTCGAGCAGCCAAGTCCCGTCAAAAGAGCTACTATGACCCAGAACACCGGGAAGTGACTTTTGAGCCCAGAGAATATGCTTACCTTCGCGTAACCCCCATGAAGGGAGTGAAGAGATTTCATACCCGAGGAAAGCTTGCACCAAGATATATCGGTCCCTTTTCAGTAATTGCTAGGAAAGGTAGGGTAGCATACCAGTTGGAACTACCACCGGAGTTATCCGATGTTCACGACGTCTTCCACATATCACAGTTAAGAAAGTGCATTGCACCACCGATCAAGTGGGCAGATATGAGTGACCTTGAACTGGCTAAGGATCTGAACTACGAAGAGAAACCTGTCAGAATCTTGGATGAGATGGAAAGGACTACCAGGAGTAAGGTGATCAAGTTTGACAAGGTATTGTGGGAGCACCATACGGAGGAAGAGGCTACCTGGGAAAGAGAAGATTTCTTAAGATCCGCATATCCGTACTTGTTCCCTGAGCAACCGAATCTCGAGGACGAGATTCATCCTAAGGGGGGTAGGTTTGTGACATCCTGATTTTGGCAACTTTTTCTTTTCAAAATATTTTTGGATTTATTTGCAAATTTGGTTGATTTTCAAATCTTTTCAGTTGATTTGGAACCATGGATCATTGAATCTTTTCCCTAGTAACCCAAAACCCTCATCACCTTGCCAAAACCTTTCCACACCTCTCTTCGATCAATTTCCAATATTTAATCTTTTCCAATAATTCATTTTCTTCCTTTGGGAAAATATGACATCACTATGGGTTGTGAAGCAACCTATAGTTTTGATGATCAGAAAATTCCCAAACTTTTGTCACACCTTCTCATCATCATATAACTCCACAATCTCCAAAAATATTCCATTGTCCAATGCAAAATTTTGGCCAGAATAATTATTTTCTTTCTGGTCAGAATTTGTCAGTTGTGAAGCAACCCCTATTTTCTTAGCTCAGAAAATTACCAATAACTTCCCTGAGGTACTTGGGATCCTATCTAGCCACATTATCCAAAAATATCATCTGGTCGAGTGCAAATTTTCAGCAGCAAAACTCTGACAAGTTTCTGCTTATTTCAAACCTCTGTGAAGGAAGTGCCAGCTAGAGATGGCTACATGCTATGAAACTTTTATGGCACCTTCTATATCTCAAATGACTTCACTCCACCAAGATTCATCTTCAGCAAATCATCTATGTGAGTGCCACAAGTCATCTAGTTTCTGGTCCAGAATTGCAGTTTACTCATGAACTATGTTCAACTCTTTTTCAAACCTCTCCAAACTTTGCCAGTTTGTAGTCCTTCTAACCCAGACCACTCCAGACATCTCCTCTGGCTTCATCTCCATCTCCTCTCTTCTCTGGAATCTCCTCAAGTTTGCTGTCAGAAGCTGTAGCTGAAGCTACACTTCACAGCAGAGTGAATCTAGTCGAGCCAGTGGCCCAAGGAGGCTAAGTGGACGAATGTTGACACCGTGGACAAGGTGTGCCAGGCTTGCGTGGCCTCCTGGTGGCTGCAACTGTGGTGAGCACGGCACTGGCATGCCAGTGCGCGTGCTCTGCACGGCGCCCGAGTCGGATGAGATCGCCTGAGCCGTCCCTCACTGCCCCCCTTGTCCCTTGGTGCCGACAACGCTCCAGCCACACGCGTGGCCCCTCTCGAACCCTCCTGACCGCCGGCGAAGACTGCCGCCGCTCCCGGCCAAGCTCCGCCATGGGCGAAACAGTGAGCTCCTGCCACTGTGGTTGTCCGCAAGCCATTAATGGCGCCGGACCCGTCCCGTCGCTCCTCTGCCCTCCTCCATCACTTCGCCCCGCCTCGCGATGGCCAGCTCGCCGTCCTTGCTCCAGTGGCATGCCCGAGCCTCGCCGGTTCGGGAGAGCTCGGCCGCGCTCGCCTCTGGCCTATAAAAGGCCCTGCCCAGCCCCTCCAGAGCTCCTCACCCCACCTCGCCATCACCCAATCGGCCTCCCAAGCAACGAGCCACGGCCGAGAGGCCCTCTGGCCTCGAGCTTCGCCGTAGATCCGCCACCACTCGAGCTCTGCCGCCAGCCATCTCCACCCCATCCCAGCCTCGTCCGAGCCCACCGTCGAGATCAGCTCGCTTTCCTGGTCCCTCTCAAGCTCTTGGCCGACTGGATTGTCGCCGGAACCCTCATCTCCGTCGACACCCGAGCGCCGCCGCCGAAGGAGAAGAAGGGGACGACGTCGTCCGGCCACCTCTAGGCAAACTACGGGTACGTGCGTGCTCGCCGTCGTGCGCCCGTTCCATCCTTGTAGTCGCCGTACCCCGCCACCATCTCTATCGCCGGCGACCATCGCCGGAGCGCCGCGGTTCTCTGCTCCCTCTCTTTCCTTTTTAAACCCAGCCGCGGGACCCCACCTGTCAGCGGCCCAGGCCCGCGCCCGAAGCGGTATAAGTGGAGGCGCCCCTCCACTTTACGTCTTCGACGTGGCCCTCTGTGGGTTTTTCTATTTTTAGTTTAAATCCAATTTTAAACAGGTTTGACCAGTAACTTTGACCTTGAATAACTTTTTATTTATAAGTCCAATTCAGTTGATTCTTTTTGCATTATGTTTGTATTGAACCCCTTTAATTTTTGACAGATTTTGGTATTTTTCTCTTACTTACAGAATCACTGGTAAATATAAATGTGTTATGTGATATTTTCCTTTGCCATTTTTAAATAATTTCAGAAGGAGATCCTTGTGGTTTTGAAGACCAGGAGTTTGTGAATCACCCAACAGAACAAGGCAAGCCAGAATACCCATTTCATGAAGCATTTCAATAGCATTGCATATTTTAATGCATTATGTTTATTTATTTGCTATAGGATAATTCATAGTAATTAATTTAAATGCTTAGTGCCTATTGTGATAAACCACTATATTTGCTAAATGAAATTAGTGGTTGATCTTGAGTCACCTGTCCGGGCTTAACCGTGCAACCAGATTTGCCGGTATGGGACGGCCTTGACTTGGTCTGATCGCGTGCTCTTTCACCGGTACCTCCAAAGAGGGAGGGTTATGCGTGCGTGCTACCCTGATCAGGTAGGCGGCGATAACCCTGTGAGCCCAGTTGAGTATTGTGCCGGCGTCCCCATTTGGGACAGTTTAGTTTGGCCACGACGGTGGCAGGTGTCATGAGGACACAGGGGCCACCCAGGGCTTGACTCCGGGGGAGGATGATTGCCGGTGGTACGATGGGAGAGTCACGGGTCAGGCGGGTTTCGTTGGAGCAACGCTGGTCCACCCGAATGGGATCACGAGGCCAGGTGCTCCATGGTGTGGGTAAAGTGCGCAACCTCTGCAGAGTGAAAAATCTATTCGAATAGCCGCGTCCACGGAATTGGATAGCCCGTCCAGACCTCAGTAGGTGGTCAACCGTAACAGTGTTAGTAATGATGGAAGAACTCTTCGTATGATCGGAAGTACTCGATGGCTTATGAGTATTCCGAGGGTTGTGGGACAACCCGGAAGAGAGTAAGTTGATAACCGGTACAGTAAGCGAATCACTTAAGAATTTAACCAGTTGTTTGCTATGCTATTGTTTGCTGCATACTTGGTTGTCGTGAGCTTGCGAGTACATTCAAAGTACTCACCTAGCGTATCATGCCAGATGCAGGAGAAGCCGAGGACGGAGGTCCCGATGGTTCGTGCTACGCTAACTAGGATGTGTCCACAGTAGTGTCCCTGTGGATGGAGTTGCCGCTATGTTCCGCTGCGCCGTAGAATCACTTAGTAGTTCCGAGGCCCTGATGTGTTTCATAAATAATGTAGATACTGTCATAGCACCGAGGGTGCCTTTGGCATCGCTATCATTGTAAAATATGAGCTTGTACCCGAAATCTATCAATAAATTTCAGTTCAATTCTGTACCAAGTTGTTGTGTGTTTCCAGAGGACATGATCTCTGGGCTGGAAACACTGGTAATCCGGTTCTCTGAGCCGGGGTGCCACACATACCTTTACACTCTTGCATGTTGAACTTCTTGATCAAGTCCTTGGTATACTTGGTTTGAGAGATGAATGTTCCTTCTCTCATTTGCTTGTTTTGCAAACCAAGGAAAAGTTTCAACTCTCACATCATAGACATCTCATACTTCTCGGACATCAACCTTCCAAATTTCTCACTAAAATGTGGGTTAGTGGATCCAAAGATAATATCATCCACGTAAATTTGGCACACAAAGAGTTCACCGTTAACTCTCTTAGTGAACAAGGTTGCGTCAATTTTACCAATTTGAAAACCCTTTTTTATAAGAAACTTTGTTAAGCATTTGTACCAAGCTCGTGGGGCATGCTTAAGACCATAGAGAGCCTTACGAAGCTTGTAAACATGATTAGGTTTCTTAGGGTTTAGAAAACCAGGGGGTTGTTTAACATAGACCTCTTCTTCAATTTCACCATTGAAAAATGCACTTTTAATATCCATTTGGTAAAGAGTGATATCATGGTGATTAGCATAAGCAAAAAGAATGCGGATAGCTTCAAGTCTAGCAACGGGGGCATAGGTCTCACCGTAGTCCATACCTTCGACTTGGGTGTAGCCTTGAGCCACGAGACGCGCCTTGTTGCGTGATGTCTACTACACAACCTTCTTCTTGTAGACTCGTGTTGGGCCTCCAAGCGCAGAGTTTTGTAGGACAGTAGCAAATTTCCCTCAAGTGGATGACCTAAGGTTTATCAATCCGTGGGAGGCGTAGGATGAAGATGGTCTCTCTCAAGAAACCCTGCAATCAAATAACAAAGAGTCTGTTGTGTCCCCAACACACCCAATACAATGGTAAATTGTATAGGTGCACTAGTTCGGCGAAGAGATGGTGATACAAGTGTAATATGGATGGTAGATATAGGTTTTTGTAATCTGAAAATATAAAAACAGCAAGGTAACTAATGATAAAAGTGAGCACAAACGGTATTGCAATGCTTGAAAACAAGGCCTAGGGTTCATACTTTCACTAGTGCAAGTTCTCTCAACAATACTGACATAGTTGAATAATATGTAAATCCCTCACGTGCGACAAAGAGTTCACTCCAAAGTCACAAATAGCGGAGAACAAATGAAGAAATTATTGTAGGGTACGAAACCACCTCAAAGTTATCTCTTCCGATCAATCTTATGAGCTATCCCTATATGTGTCACAAACAGCCCTAGAGTTCGTACTAAAATAACACCTTAAGATACACATCAACCAAAACCCAAATGTCACCTAGATACTCCAATGTCACCACAAGTACCCATGACCTTGATTATACGATATGCATCACACAATTTCAGATTCATCATGTTCAATCCAACACAAAGAACTTCAAAGAGTGCCCCAAAGTTTCTACCGGAGAGTCAAGACGAAAACATGTGCCAACCCCTATGCATAGATTCCCAAGGTCACGGAACCCGCAAGTTGATCACCAAAACATACATCAAGTAGATCAATAGAACATCCCATTGTCACCATAGATATCCCATCGCAAGACATACATCAAGTGTTCTCAAATCCTTAAAGACTCAATCCGATAAGTAAACTTCAAAGGGAAAACTCAATTCATCACAAGAAGATAGAGAGGGGAAAACTCCATATGATTCATCTATATCAATAAAGCTCGCGGTACATCAAGATCGTGTCATCTCGAGAACACGAGAGAGAGAGAGAGATCAAACACATAGCTACTGGTACATACCCTCAGCCCCGAGGGTGAACTACTCCCTCCTCGTCATGGAGACCGCCGGGATGATGAAGATGGCCTCCGGTGATGGTTTCCCCCTCCGGCAGGGTGCCGGAACAGGCTCCCGATTGGTTTTTCGTGGAAACAGAGGCTTGTGGCGGCGGAACTCCCGATCTAGGTTTGTTTCTGGGGGTTTCTATATTTATAGGAATTTTTGGCGGCAGAAACAAGTCCATTGGGGCCACGAGGTGACGACAAGCCAGGGGGGCGTGCCCTAGGGGGGGGGGTCGCCCCCCAGGCTTGTGGTGGCCTCGTGGCTCTTCTGGCCCAACTCCAATGCTGCCTGGGCTTCTTCTGGTCCATAAAAAATCACCGTAGATTTTTATTCCGTTTGGGCTCCGTTTGATATTCCTTTTCTGTAAAACTCAAAAACACGGAAAAAACAAAAACTGGCACTGGGCTCTAGGTTAATAGGTTAGTCCCAAAAATAATATAAAGTTATAGTAAAATGATTGTAAAACATCCAAGATTGATAATATAACAACATGGAACAAGCAAAAATTATAGATACATTGGAGACGTATCAGCATCCCCAAGCTTAATTCATGCTCGTCCTCGAGTAGGTAAATGATAAAAACAGAATTTTTGATGTGGAATGCTACCTAACATGTTCATCATATTCTTATCTTGTTTGTAAAGCATGGACATTGGGACTAGTAAATGATTAAAAGCAATAGTCTAGTTTTAACATAATGACTTCAATACTCAAGCATGTCAACAAGCAACCTTGTCTTTCAAAATATCGACACTAAAGAAAGTTATCCCTAGCCCATCATGCTCAATCATTGATCCATTCATGAAACACACTCAAATATTAGCTATTCCCAATGCTCAAGTACGATCATAGTGCCCCCTAGTTGGTGCTTATCAGAGAAGATGGAGACTCAAAGGAAAAAATAAAAATTGCATAAAGTAAATAGATAGGCCCTTCGCAGAGGGAAGTAGGGATTTGTAGAGGTGCCAGAGCTCGAGGTTTAAATTGAGAGAGAAAAAAAAATTGGGTGGCATGCTTTTCCTGTCAACGAAAACGACAAAGTAGCTCACAATACTTTCCATGCTAGATACATTATAGGCGGTTCCCAAACAGAATGGTAATTTTTTTACTCCCCCTCCACCAATCAATCACACTCCACGGCGAGCCGAATCCACGGGTACCGTCCATACAAACAACATTCCTGGGGGAGTTTTGTTTCATTATATTTTGATTTGATTTTTGAGCATGGAACTGGGCATCCCGAATACCAGCCACTTTCTCGTGAATGATAGTGAATCAACACATATCGTGAGAATAATGCACCTAGCATGGAAAAATATTGGATACTCCCCACCATTTCATGAGCGGTACGAGCACACAAAAGAGAAAATTTATTTTGAAAATTTAGAGATGGCACATACAAATTTGCTTGGAACGGCATGGAAATATCACATATAGGTAGGTATGGTGGACTCATAAGGCAAAACTTGGTTTAAGGATTTTGGATGCACAACTAGTATTTCTACTTAGTACAAATGGAGGCTAGCAAATAGATTGGGAAGCAACCAAACCGATAAACGCAAATTCACATAAGTGAGCATCGAACATAACTAACACCGAATAATGCACCACAAGTAGGATATAACTTCATTGCATAACTATTGACTTTCGTACTTGCATAGGGAATCACAAACCTTAACACCAATCTTCCTACTAAAGCATAATTACTCACTAACATGACTGACATATTACTATCATCATGTTTCAAAACTATTACAAGGAATCAAGTTTAATTTGTCCAATGATGTTCATGAATTTTTTTATTATATCCTCCTTGGATATCTATTACTTTGGGACTAATTTCATATATTGCCATTGCTTTTTCGACAAGCTCAAACAAATTTAAATGAAGCACATGAGCATAAATATTTCATCCCTCAAAAAGGTATAAGTGAAGCATGAGAGGAAATGACAAGCTACTCACGAAAGATATAAGTGAAGATCAATGAGTAGTCAAACAATTAAGGAGCTATGTGAGGACTCTCTCTCCCTCAATAAATATTTTCAGATCTGAGTATTTTATTCAACAGCAAGCAAAATAAAAATAGCACTCCAAGAATAACACGCATCATGTGAACGAATAAAAATTTAGGCTCAAAATAGGCTAACCGATAATTGTTGATGAAGAGAGGTGGGATGCGTAGCATCCCCAAGCTTAGATGCTTGAGACTTCTTGAAATATTTTCTTGGGGTGCCTTGGGCATCCCCAAGCTTGAGCTTTTGTATGTCGTTCAATCCTCTCATATCATGGTTTCACCTATTCTCAAAAACTTCATCCACACAAAACTCGAAAAGAACTCGTGAGATAGGTTAGTACACATAATAATAAATCAACTCTTTATGTACTGCCAAGACAAGTTGCATACTAATTTTCAAACATTAGGTACTGTATACTATCATTTCCACAATTTATATCTATCAATATAGGCTATGGAAACTAGAGGATAAGTAGATAACAAAACTATGACAGCAATCTGTCCAAACAGAACAGTCTGTAGCAATTTATGAAAACAGTGTACTTCTGTAAATCAAAAAATTATGAAAATTTAGGACATGCTAAATAATTTATATGAAAATACTGTGTAAAAATTTCAGAAACTTTCCACGTTCCAGTAAAATATGAAAATTCAAACACTACAGCCAAAGTTTCTATTTGTACACAGCACATATCAAAACATGCAATGCAAGCATCCTAAGGCAATTCTTGGAACTTTTTATTCAAAAACAAGATTATAAATAACACCTAACAGAGAACAAGAAAATAAAATGACGCTCCAAGCAAAACTCATATTATGTGACGAATAAAAATATTGCTCCAAGTAAGATATACCGATAATGTTGAAGACGAAAGAGGGGATGCCTTCCGGGGCATCCCCAAGCTTAGACGCTTGAGTCTTCCTTGAATATTACCTTGGGGGTGCCTTGGGCATCCCCAAGCTTAGGTTCTTGTCACTCCTTATTCTCCTCATATTGGTGTCTCACCCAAAACTTGAAAACTTCAATCACACAAAACCTAACGGAACTTCGTGAGATGGGTTAGTATAATAAATAAAGATAATTCCCATAATTTATATCACTGAATATAAGCTATGGGAACACTAAAACAAGCAAACTATGCATGCAAAACAGAATCTGTCAAAAACAGAACAGTCTGTGAAGATCTGTAGTGTAACCATACTTCCATGTCTCTAAAAATTCTGAAAAATTAGGACAATCTAGGAAATTTGTATATCAATCATGTGTATAAAATTCAGATCAAAATCACGTTCCAGTGAATTTAAAAAGTTCCTGGACTGAGAGCAAAAGTTTCTGTTTTTGCACAGAATCAAGTCAACTATCATCCACACTATCCCAAAGGCTTTACTTGGCACTTTATCGAAACAAAAGCTATAAAACATGATTATACAGTAGCTTAATCATGTGAACACACCAAAACAGAAAGTAAAAGTGTTGGGTTGCCTCCCAACAAGCGCTTTTCTTTAATGCCTTTTAGCTAGGCATGATGATTTCAATGATGCTCACATAGGAATAATAATTATATCATGCAAAAGAGCATCATGAATCTCGCGACAAGCACATTTAAGTCTAAACCACTTCATATGCATAGGGATTTTGTGAGCAAACAACTTATGGGAACAAGAATCAACTAGCATAGGAAGGCAAAACAAGCAAAACTTCAAAAATTTCAACACATAGAGAGGAAACTTGATATTATTGCAATATGTAGAAGCATAAGATCCTCTCTCACAATAATTTTCAGTAGCATCATGAAGGAATTTCACAATATAACCAGCACATAAAGCATTCTTTTCATGATCTACAAGCATAGAAATTTTACTACTCTCCACACAAGAAAATTTCTTCTCATGACTAATAGTGGGAGTATCATAAAAGAATTGAATACTACAAATTGATTCCACATTAAAAGAGTAATATTGAGTAAAAGGATATTCAAAATTATGAAAATAATTATCACTACTTTTTATAACATAAGTATCATCACAATAATCATCATAAGTAGCAACTTTGTTCTCATCATAGTCAATTGAAACCTCTTCCGAAATAGTGGAATCATTAATAAGTAAAGCCGTGACCTCTCCAAATCCACTTTTATCATTATAATAAGATTCAACACCCTCCAAGATAGTGGGATAATTATTATCTAAAGTTGACACTCTTCCAAACCAACTTTCATAAATATTGCAATCATCATAAATATGGGGTATGCTATCATCATAATAAATTTGCACATCAAAACTTGGGGGACTAAAAATATCATCTTCATTAAACATAGCATCCCCAAGCTTGGGACAAACATTAATTGCAGCAAATAAATTCTCAAACATGTCATTCTCATCGAACATAGCATCCCCAAGCTTGTGGCTTTGCATAACATAAGCATAATCACTCTCATCATTAATAGTATGAATAGCACCAATAGTATAGCAATTATTATCATCATCTTCCACAACTATTTTTGATTCATTCTCATGAGGCCTATCAATAATATGAGCAAAATTATTTGGGAGAGATACCTCTTTGCCTTTACTTTTCCTCTTTTCTTCTTCTTCACCACATTATGTGTGGGTTTATTTAATTGCTCAAAGCTTCTTTTTGAAGAAGTTGGTTGAATAAAAAGCTCCTCCTCGTTACCTGATTCATCATAAGAAAAAATAGGAGGATATTGGGAAACCTCTTCCCCTTCATTAGTATTCTCTTCATCTTATATTTGTTTTCTTGTCTTTAAGTAATTGGCAATATAAGGATTCTCAATGCAATTTACCACGCAATACATAGAGATCTCATTTAGATCAAAATCAATCATTTTCATGAGAACCCAAGCTGGAACATCCTTAGTTTTATGTTTCATTTCTTCGTACCCCAAAAATAGACTAGTTCATTATGATGCTCAAGGGTAATGAGGTTATCACAATTTTTGGACACAATTCGATCATGAAATAATTCACATTGGAAATTAAAATGACCACTTTCATTGCAAAGTTCACAAGGACGGCAAGAAATATTAAGTCTTTCAGCACAAACATATAGCCTCTCTTGCAACCATTTAGTTTCTAAATACTTATGCCTGTTACAAAATCTATTTTCCCTTTTAGGCATGTCTTCACAAACTCTATGCACTCCACAAAAATTGACATGCTTATAAGAAATCTTTTTATCATGACTAGTGCAATCATCATTAGTACTATGGATATTCAAAGAATTCATACTAACAACATTGCAATCATGCTCATCACTCAAAGATTTAGTGCCAAACATTTTAATAACTTCTTCATCTAACACTTGAGCCCAATTTTCCTTTCTATCATTTTCACGAAAGACATTAAAAAGATGAAGCATATGAGGCAACCTCAATTCCATTTTTTGTAGTTTTCTTTTATAAAACCAAACTAGTGATAAAACAAGAAACTAAAAGATTCAATTGCAAGATCTAAAGATATACCTTCAAGCACTCACCTCCCCGGCAACGGCGCCAGAAAAGAGCTTGATGTCTACTACACAACCTTCTTCTTGTAGACTCGTGTTGGGCCTCCAAGCGCAGAGTTTTGTAGGACAGTAGCAAATTTCCCTCAAGTGGATGACCTCAGGTTTATCAATCCGTGGGAGGCGTAGGATGAAGATGGTCTCTCTCAAGCAACCCTGCAATCAAATAACAAAGAGTCTCTTGTGTCCCCAACACACCCAATACAATTGTAAATTGTATAGGTGCACTAGTTCGGCGAAGAGATGGTGATACAAGTGTAATATGGATGGTAGATATTGGTTTTTGTAATCTGAAAATATAAAAACAGCAAGGTAACTAATGATAAAAGTGAGCACAAATGGTATTGCAATGCTTGAAAACAAGGCCTAGGGATCATACTTTCACTAGTGCAAATTCTCTCAACAATACTGACATAGTTGAATCATATGTAAATCCCTCACGTGCGACAAAGAGTTAACTCCAAAGTCACAAATAGCGGAGAACAAATGAAGAAATTATTGTAGGGTACGAAACCACCTCAAAGTTATCTTTTTCCGATCAATCTTATGAGCTATCCCTATAAGTGTCACGAACAGCCCTAGAGTTCGTACTAAAATAACACCTTAAGATACACATCAACCAAAACCCTAATGTCACCTAGATACTCCAATGTCACCACAAGTACCCATGAGCTTGATTATACGATATGCATCACACAATTTCAGATTCATCATGTTCAATCCAACACAAAGAACTTCAAAGAGTGCCCCAAAGTTTCTACCGGAGAGTCAAGACGAAAACATGTGCCAACCCCTATGCATAGATTCCCAAGGTCACGGAACCCGCAAGTTGATCACCAAAACATACATCAAGTAGATCAATAGAACATCCCATTGTCACCACAGATATCCCATCGCAAGACATACATCAAGTGTTCTCAAATCCTTAAAGACTCAATCCGATAAGTAAACTTCAAAGGGAAAACTCAATTCATCAGAAGAAGATAGAGAGGGGAAAACTCCATATGATTCATCTATATCAATAAAGCTCGCGGTACATCAAGATCGTGTCATCTCGAGAACACGAGAGAGAGAGAGAGAGATCAAACACATAGCTACTGGTACATACCCTCAGCCCCGAGGGTGAACTACTCCCTCCTCGTCATGGAGACCGCTGGGATGATGAAGATGGCCTCCGGTGATGGTTTCCCCCTTCGGCAGGGTGCCGGAACGGGCTCCCGATTGGTTTTTCGTTGATACAGAGGGTTGCGGCAGCGGAACTCCCGATCTAGGTTTTTTTCTAGGGGTTTCTATATTTATAGGAATTTTTGGCGGCGGAAACAAGTCCAGAGGGGCCACGAGGTGACGACAAGCCAGGGGGCGCGCCCTAGGGAGGGGGCGCCCCCCAGGCTTGTGGTGGCCTCGTGGCTCTTCTGGCCCAACTCCAATGCTGCCTAGGCTTCTTCTGGTCCATAAAAAATCACCGTAGATTTTTATTCCGTTTGGGCTCCGTTTGATATTCCTTTTCTGTAAAACTCAAAAACACGGAAAAAACAGAATTTGGCACTGGGCTCTAGGTTAATAGGTTAGTCCCAAAAATAATATAAAGTTATAGTAAAATGATTGTAAAACATCCAAGAATGATAATATAACAGCATGGAACAAGCAAAAATTATAGATACGTTGGAGACGTATCATTGCGTACCACTTGGCCATCTTCGTCTTGCTTGTTCCGAAACACCCACTTGGTTCTGATGATGATTTTTTTGTTCTTAGGCTTCTCCACTAGTGTCCACACTTCATTCCTCTCGAAGTTGTGTAGCTCCTCGTGCATGGCATTCACCCAATCGTGGTCCTCAAGCGCTTCTTCTACCTTCATAGGCTTAATATTAGATATGAATGAGTAATGCTCACAAAAGTTAGCCAAACCAGTTTTAGAGCGAGTTATCCTCCCGGTTTGTATGTCACTGAAGATTTGCTCTAAGGGATGATTTTTGTTCACTCTTGCTCAAACTCGTGGTAGCTTTTGCTTGTTGTCGGTGGAGCTTCCTCATCATCATCATCATCTTCTTCATTGTTGTTGAAGGTATCGTTTCCTTCAGGTGGTGGTGAAGGTGGTTGTGGTGGATCATCATGATGAACTTCCTCCTCCTCTTCATCTTGTCGTGTACCGCTTGTGGATGCTTCCATGTCATTTCGAGGTTCGCCTTGACGCGAGGTTGGAGCTTCCACTTGTGTAGATGAAGTGCTTTCTTTCACCTCCATGGGAAGAATCTTGCCGATGGACAAGTCTTGAATGTCTTCCGAAGCTTCCTTATCTCCTACATCATGAGGCAATTGTTTGACTTGCAAACCATTAGATTAATGAAACTTCACATCTACTATCTCTTCAACTTTTCATGTGAAGTTATTATAGACGCGGTAAGTGTGAGAGTTTGATCCGTAACCGAGTAGGAAACCTTCATGAGATTTGGGAGCAAATTTAGAACGATGATGCTTATCAAGAATGTAACCCTTGGAGCCAAATACCCGAAAGTATCCAACTTGGGGCTTGCTACCGGTGAGTAGCTCGTATGCCGTTTTACCGAGAAGCTTGTGAAGGTAGAGTCGGTTCGTAGCATGACAAGCTGTTTCCACGGCTTCTGCCCAAAAGTGTCTTGGCATCTTGTATTCGTCGAGCATCATTCTAGCCATCTCTATAAGAGTCCGGTTCTTGCTCTCAACAACTCCATTTTGTTGAGGTGTGTACGTAGCCGAGAACTCATGTGAAATCCCTTCTTCGTCAAGAAAGTTGTCCACATTTGTGTTCTTGAACTCCGATCCATTGTCACTCCGAAATTTCTTGATCTTCACTTCAAATTGATTTTGAGCCTTGCGAGCGAAGTTCTTGAAGATCTTTTGCACCTGCGACTTATCATCAAGAAAGAATACCCACACAAATCTGGAAAAATCATCTACTATAACTAGACCAAAGGAATTTCCACCGAGGCTCTTGTAAGCATTGGGACCAAAGAGATCCATATGAAGCAACTCGAGTGGTCTCCTAGTACTCATGATATTATTTACGGGATGACTTCCACCTACTTTCTTTCCATCTTGGCAAGCACTACAAAGTCTATCTTTGTCAAAGATAACATCTTTAACACCAAGTATATGATCACCTTTGATGAGCTTGTCTAAATTATGCATACCAACATGTCCTAGCCTTCGATGCCAAAGCCAACCTTTAGAAGATTTTGCAATAAGACAAGTATGAGGTTTGGATCTCTTAGTGAAATCAACAATATATAGATCACCTCTACAAAAACTGGTAAAGACCATGCTATGATTGTCTTGATGAAACACTTGGCAATCAACTTTAGTAAATAGCACATTGAAACCAAAGTCGGCTAGTCTAGATAAGGAAAGAAGATTGTAACCAAGGGATTGAACAAGCATGACATTTTGAATGGAGCTATCATGAGATATGGCCACCTTACCAAGACCGAGTACCTTACCCTTAGAGTTATCTCCAAAAGTCACATACCTCTGTGTTCCATGGTTTGGTGTGATCTCTTGAAACATGTCTCTATCTCCGGTCATGTGATTGGTGCATCCATTGTCGAGAATCCACTCTTTTCCTCCGGACGTGTAATCCTTGAAGTTCGCCATGGGACTTAGATTCTTCATAGTCTTCTCATACTCTATGTCGAACAACTCATCTTCATCATAGTAGCCATGTTCCACATCGTCATCATCAAGTGGGATATCCTCGTCATAAGAGACAAGAGATTCGTTAAGGTTGTGATCATGACAATGTTCAAGATTATGAATGCGAATGGCTTCAACAATGATGTTATTGATAGTTATGACATCTCCTTTAGCACGCATGAGGTATCTAAGCTCAAATAGATAATCATCAAAATTTGGATCACTAGGCTTCATTTGTGAAAAGCAATAGTTTTATGGAGAATGACATCAAGATTTTTCAAGGAGTAATTTGGATATCTATTCTCTAAATCACTCCACAAAGTATAAGCACACTCAAAGTTCCTCATTTCATCAAACACAAGTCTTAGGAATCCTCTAATGATAAGATTAACAGTTCTAAGATTACGAAGCATGTCAATTCCTTCTTCATGTGAAGGAAGTAAAGGATCAATGGGAGGAACATAAGGGCTCTTAACATACTTGCTCAAATGGAATTCATTGAATAGCTCAAGCATCTCATATTTCCATTAACCATAGTACTCCCCATCGAGAATGGGCACTCTACATCTAAGACTCCCCAAACTAGGCACATCCATCTTACTCCAATGGTGATAAAACCAAAGATATGGAGACCAACGCTCTGATACCAATTGTGGGATCGAGAAGGGATGTCTAGAGGGGGGTGAATAGACTACTTGACAAATTAAAACCTAACATTTACCCAATTTTAATGGTTGGTAGATTTTAGCAATTCAAACAAGTCTAATGTATCCTACACATGCTAGTAAACAAGTATAGCAGAGGAAAGTAAATACAAGAATATATAAGAAGGAGTAGAGATAGGAAGATCAAACGCAATAGATGACATGAAGATTTTTCTCGTGGTTCCAATAGGTGGTGCTATCGTACGTCCACGCTGATGGAGACTTCAACCCACGGAGGGTAGAGGTCACGAGAGTCCATGGAGGGCTCCACCCATTAGGGTCCACATAGTAGCAACCTCGTCTATTCCATCACGACTTTCGTCCACGAAGGACTAGCTTCACTATGGGTAGATCTTCACGAAATAGGCGATGTCCTTGCCCGTACAAACTTCTTGGTTCAACTCCACAACACGAAGAAGGAGGCTCCCAAGCGACACCTAACCAATCTAGGAGGCACCACCCTCCAAAAGGTAATAGATGTGGTAACAATGATGAACTCCTTGCTCTTGTGCTTCAAAAGATAGTCTCCTCAACACACAATCACGCTCTCACAGATTTGGATTGGTAGAAGAGGTTGATTGGGTGGAAAGCAACTTGGGGAGGCTAGAAATCAAGATTCATATGGTTGGAGTGGAAGGTCTTGATCTCAACACATGAGTAGGTGGTTTTCTCTCAGAAAAATGGATAGCGCAAGTGTAGGTATGTTCTGAGTGCTTCCTCTACGAGTGAGAGGAGGTGGAGGGGTATATATAGGCATCTCCAAAAATCCAACTGTTACAACATTATTGCCCAACTCGGTGAAACCGGAGTAAAAACTCGGTTGCACCGACTAGTGCAAAATGTGGCAACTTTTGGCATTTCGGTGAGACCGATATATAATTCTCGGTGGTACCGATATGGGTGACCTATTCAGTTACACAACTCGGTGGTACCGATCTCAAAATCTCGGAAATTCCGATTCTTGAAAAGGAGATACCAGAAAGTTGGTCACTGTTTTTCGGTTGCACCAAAAGTGAAAGTTGGTGTCACCGAGAATCTAGGGTTTGGCTTAGGATCTGTCTGAGGCAAAACTCGGTAGGGCCGAATGGAAATAGTTGGTGGCACTGATTTTGGATATTTGGTTTTGGACATAATATTTGTGGGAGAATTTCATGTTTATTTTTGGTGGCTAATCTCTAAGCACTTGAGCAACCAGATCATCATAGACACCTCTTCCCCTTTCAATAGTATTGGCTTTCCCATGGACTCAAGGTGTGATTTCTCACAAAATGTAAAATGTAGTGTCTTCAAACTTGTTGATTTTGCCAATCCTATTCTATTTCTTCTTCTTCTTCTCTCCTTGGGGATTCTCCACACATTGCATGGCCAATCTTCTCTGTGAACTTTATCTGAAATAAACTAAGTAAAACTATTAGTCCAAGAGACAATGTATGTTGTCATGAATTATCAAAACCTCCAAGGGTGCATATGTGCTTTCACTACATGAGCCCACCAAAAAAAAGATAAATCAGAGAAAAAGGGAGAAGAGACTTTGCTACTATCCTTTACCACACTTGTGCCACAAAGTGGCACCATGTTTTTCATATAGAGAATCTCCTAAGTTGTCATTTTCATATGCTAGTGGGAATTTTTCAGAATAGAACTTGGCTTGTATATTCCGATGACGGGCATCCTCAAATGCACGAGGTCTTCATGAGTAAGCAAGTTAGATGCACACCCACTTAGCTTCCGTTGAGCTTCCATACACTTATAGATCTAGTGCATCCGTTGCGTGGAAATCCCTACTCCTCACATTGATATCTATTGATGGGCATCTCCATAGCCCGTTGATATGCCTAGTTGATGCGAGACTTTATTTCCACTTTGACTCATTTTGAGATATACCACCATATTCTATTCCACCCATATGCTATATCCATGGTTCACGCTCATGTATTGAGTGAGGTTGGAAATGCTGAAGCACGTTAGAAGTACGATCCAATTGATCGACTTGACACTGATATGTCTCCAACGTACACTACTAGGGAAAACCCTAGCAGTAGCGCCGGTTTTTGAGCTATCAGTAGCGAGGGTGCCCGCGCTACTGCTACGGTGCTACAGCTATTTTTTAGCAGTAGCGCTGGTCACCCAGCGCTACAGCTAAAGTTTAGCAATAGCGCCTCTTTACCAGCGCTACTGCTTACCGAGTTATCAGTAGCGCGCTTCTCTAACCCGCGCCACTGTTAAACGCACATATTCTTTTTTTATATTTATGTTGTATTTACACACGGTTACACATATTAATATACAGCATCAATAATTATTGTGCCAGCAATTACATTTAGATTAAAGTGGATCGATGCAAGTGATCATGTTGAATTAGAAGAAAATATGATGTTGCCAATCGCAACATCATATTTTCCTCTAATTCAACTTGGTCATTTGCATCCATCCACTTTAATCAAATATATGACATATAATTCATCATCATCTTACTCATTTAACAACTCATCATCATTTTAATCATACTAAGTTAAAATCTCATAAAACAGAGAAACATCATAATAATAATCATCCTAATCGATCATGCAAGTTAATATAAACAAGAAAAAAAATTCTCTCATAGGACCTAGTCCTCCCTCCTAGGTAAAATGACATAAAACAGAATAAGACCTATGTCTCCATGATGAAGCAAAGAGATCCAACGGTCTCTAACTTGTGGCTTGCGATCCTTCTTTATTTCTCCCCATGCTTCAATTTGGAGCCGTCTTGGTGGTTTGCGCTCAGTCGAGTATGCAAAAGAGAACTCGGGCCTCATAGGGCTTTTAATTGTCATATAACCTTCGCCATGCATCAACGGAGGCACAACATCATTTGGTAGTTTCTGTTGAAGAACATAATAGTAGTCTAGTTAGCAATGTTATCAACACCATTTACGCAATAGTAGTGTACTTAATTAGCAAATCTTACCAAGATATTTTGGCGAATGTCATACTTGTGGCATGTAAAATGTATAATTTGGGCCAGTTCCCAAATTATACAGGAAGTTGTCCCTACCAACTAGGACACCAATAACAAAGTTGATAAGAACATCCTTCTCCTCCCAAGTTAGATGTGATCCATAAGTGTAGTGTGTCGTGTCAATTAATTTCCGTGTTTCACTCGAAGAAACGAAATAAGCTATAAATTATAAATTAACAAATTTAGTATGGATGAACACCAACTATTTTTAAATATAGAATGCAAATTACTTAACAAATATGCATGGTTGATAAACTCACATGGAGGTAAAACAGGAAGCATATTGACATCGACCCAAATGTCGATGTTACCTTCAATATGATCTTCGGGACGAAGATCGAAGGTTATTTCCATATCCTCCTGAAATCCATATGCCTTGCAAAGAGCTTCCCAATTTGAGCACCCTAATTCTATGTTATTAACTGCATTCATTACTTTGACCAGAAATGTGTGACCATGTTTAGTCCTCAGGTTAGCTCTCCTCGTCTCCATACTCTCGTGGTCCTGGAAACCGAGCCTCTCCAAGACATACTGTCTTGCATGGCAGGGGATGAACTAGTCGAATTGTATAAAACAGAAATTACACATTGAAGCAAAGAAACAGAAGTCATGCTTAATTACGAAAAAACACTTGTCATCGTTGCATACCGTAGAAACAATGAAGGTCTCGTCAAGCTTGATGGTGAAGAACCTGTCATCTCGTAGGTGAGGCATGTCGCACAAACCCCGATCATCGCCGCAGTAATCACACTCAGGGATCTTATCGTCGTCAGACATTTCCTGTGTTCATGATTCAAAAATTCGGCATGACCATTATTAAAATAAGACATATTGAGCGCCTGAAATTTGCCGGAACGGAAATGAATCAACATTCCGGCAAAACATAGGCACTAGGAGGTGTTCCCTGCAATAACATACACACATGTCCAAATAGACCTAATTCAATATCGGTTCACTTTCGGTTTGTCGAGGCTTTCCTTAAATAACTCTCATATCTCATGGTGTGTTGGTGCGCACTCTCTCACACTGATATGGTGGTGTATATATGTTGGTGGACACTCTCTCACACTAATAGTTCGACCGTCGGTGATGGGCGCACCTCCTCTCCTCTCCTTGCGCATTATACCGAGGTATATATCACAAGAAGAGAAGAGGAGGAAGCGGCCCCCACGACAACAGTCGGGATTCCTCCATCAAGAACACACATGAAAGTCACACAAGGAGCAACGAAAGACCGAAAGTACCTGATTTTTTTTACTAAAAATTTCTCAAATATTATCATTTAATATCACTAATACATCATCTCGAATAATCCAGTTAATGCATCATCGAATATTATCACTAATACATCTCGAATATTATCATATAATATCAGTAATACAGATCCAGTTGACATCTCAGGGCGCAGGCGGTGGACACCCAAAGAGAAGGAACCATCACCGGATCATAGCTCGGGTGAGATCCCTGAAGAACCTGCCAAGTATTGGAGAACCTAGCGTCCAACGCAGCCATGTAGCGACAGATGTGCTCGTCCTCCTCCCTGACATGGCGACGTACCACCTCCGCGGGGGCCGACTCCCTCCGCACCGATAGTGGCCCACGCGACCGCCACCAAAGAAGCTCCGGGTCGACGACGAGACCCGGATTCCTCACCAAGGTGCGTGCCCCGGAAGGTAGCACCTCCCACTGCCAGCCCGGCGGAGCCCAGTCCCAGACATGGCGCCTCTCAAGGAAGTCGCCGCCGACTCGACGACGAGGATGCTTGCCGAGCATCCTCGACGTCGAGCCAAATTCCTATGAGAACATTTTCTTATCGTTTAATGTTTTGCTATTTCAGAAATGCTTAATTTCTTAAACTCATTTTAGACTCATTTTTGACTCGGTTTTCTTATTAACTATGTTTCAGAAATGCTTAATGTTTTGCTATTTCAGAAATGCTTAATTCCTAGCAAGAACCCTAGCAATGTCCTAGTAAGAACCCTAGCAATCCACCCAAACACTAAAAAGCAAACGGGCGGAGGAGGCGTGGGTATGTCTCACCAATGAAGGAGATGGCCGGCGTGGAGGAGATGGCCGGAGGAGAAGCAGAGGTCGGGGTCGGGGTCGGGGTCGGGGTCGGGGCCGGGGTCGAGGTCGCCGGGGTCGGGGCCGGGGTCGAGGTCGTCGGGGCCGGCGCAAGGGAGTGGAGAGGGAGGGAGTGAGGGGCGTGCGCGGAGCGGCAGCGGCGGTGCAGAGTGGAGAGGGAGGGAGTGAGGAGGGGTCGAGGTCACCGGAGCCATCGTAAGGGAGTGGAGAGGGACGGAGTGAGGGTCGTGCGCGGAGCGGCGGCGGCGGCGACGCAGAGTGGAGAGGGAGGGAGTGAGGAGGGGGAGAGGGAGAGAGTGAGGGGCGTGCGCGGGACGAAGGAGATAAGTCCACGCCCTAATTAGAAGTAGCGCGGGTTCGAAAAGGGCGCTACTGAGATGGCTTTAGCAGTAGCGTTTCTTCCTGACCAACGCTACTACTATAGGTCGCCCCTGCGTGTCGCGACCGAACCGATTAGCAGTAGCGCCTGCTTGACAACAAGCGCTACTGCTAACAGGATACCTGTAGCGCTGGTCCCCACCCGCACTATTACTAAGTAGTAGTAGCGTTGTGCTCTCAACCGGCGCTACTGCTAAAATCCTACCTATAAGCTTTTCCCTAGTAGTGGTATCTATAATTTTTGATTGTTTGATGCTACTATACTATCATTATATGCTACTTTTTATTCATTTATTTGTTATTTTATATTATTTTTGAGCACTAACCTATTAACCAAGTACCAAGTGCCAGTTGATGTTTTCTGCATGTTTTTGGCTTTCCAGGAATACCGTACCAAACGAAGTCCAAATACCCCAAAAGTTTTTGATGATTTTTTTCTTGACCAAAATAAGACCTGTAAGCTTTGGAGGAAGACCGGAGGGCACACGGGGTGACCACAAGCCATCAGGGCGCGCCCAAGGGGGTGGTCGCGCCCTGATAGCTTGGGGACACCTCCCCGCTCTCTTGGCCCTGATCTCTGGCCTATAGATTCTCTAATAGTCTGAAAAACCTGGAGAGCCTCCCGAAACACTTTTTCCGCCGCCGCAAGCCTCTGTTCCGCCGTGTCCATCTGGAGTCATGTTCCGGTGCACTGCCGGAGGGGGGATTGATCACGGAGGGCCTCTACATCAACCTTGCTGCTCCCATGGTGATCTTAAAATGATGGCTATCTCTCTCTCTATGTTCTTCATTGCCAAGATCACCACGATTCCCGCGGTGATCTATCTTATGTAATCAATCTTTGCGGTGTGTTTGTTGGGATCCGAAGAATTTTGGGTTTATGTTCAGATTATTCATGAAAATATATTGAATACTTGCTGGTATTTTATTTGCATCATTCTTATAGCTTTTTATTGCTCTGCAATCTATCGGTTTGGTTTGGCCAACTAGATTGATTTATCTTCAAGTGGGAGTGGTGCATTGTAGTGGGTTTAATCTTGCGGTGCTCAATCCCAGTGACAGAAAGGGCCATGACACGTATTGTATTGCTGCCACTAAGGGTAAAACAATGTTGTTCATTCATATTAATTGGATTTACTTTGTCTACATCATGTCATCATCCTCCAAGCATTATTCCATTTTTATTTAACACTCTAGATGCCTACTGGATATCGGTCGATGGGTGGAGTAATAGTATTAGATGTAGGCAGGAGTCGATACTTGTTTATGGACGTGATGCCTATGTACATGATCATTGTCGTGAATAAATATTGCATAACTATTCTTTTCTATCAATTGCCCAATAGTAATATGTTTACCCACCATATGCCTTCTTCGAGAGAGAAGCCTCTACCGAACACTATGGCCCCGGGGTCTCCTCACAAATATATTTACAAAAACTTTAAATACCATGCTGCCATTATTTACTTTCTTTTTATTTATAATTTATATTTATCAAATTATCTATCTATCAGTACTTATCGCTTGCAAGTAATGAATTCAAGGGGATTGACAACCCTCTTGCCCGTGTTGGGTGCAAGTGTTTGCTCTTTTGTGCATAGGCGCTGAAGTCGAGAATTTGCACGGTTCTCCTATTGGTTTGATAACCTTGGTTCTCACTGATGGAAATACTTACCTTTGCTTTGCTGCATCATCCTCTCCTCTTCGGGGGAAAACCCCAACGTAGTTTACAAGTATCAGGAAGGATTTCTGGCAGCGTTGCCGGGGAGTATCATCAAATTCCTATCAAGTACCTTCTCATAAATTATCATTCATTTGTTCTACTTTTTATTTGTTGTTATATTTTTCTTGCTATAAAAAACAAAAATACAAAAATATTTCTATTTGCTTGTTTGCTTAGTTATCTAGTTTACTATCTAGTTTGCTTGTTTGCTTAGTTATCTAGTTTACTATATAGTTTATTCGTTTGCTTGCTAGTTTACTTGTTTCATCACCATGTCTCAAGATACTACTAAGTTGTGTGATTTCTAAACTACTACTAATAATGATTTTATTGGTACACCTATATCACCCACCACTAGTGCGGAGTTTTATGATATTAATGTTGCATTGCTAAATCTTGTGATTAAAGAACAATTTTCAGGAAGTCCTAATGAGGATCCCGCTTCTCATCTCAACACTTTTCTTGAATTATGTGATATGCAAAAGAAAAAGGACGTGGATAATGATGTGGTCAAATTAAAATTATTTCCTTTTTCACTAAGAGATAAAGCTAAAACTTGGTTTTCATCCTTGTCTCGCAATAGTATTGGAACATGGGATAAGTGTAAGGATGCTTTTATTGCCAAGTATTTTCCTCCCGTTAAAATTATATATCTCCGAAACCAAATTATAAATTTTAAACAACATGAGCAAGAACATGTTGCACAAGCGTGGGAGAGAATGAAAATGATGATTGGAAATTGTCCCACTCATGGCTTAAACTTATGGATGATTATACAAAATTTCTATGTTGGACTGAACTTTGTGTCTAGAAACCATCTAGATTCTATTGCATATGGTACCTTCATGGAGGTGACATTACAAGAAGCTACAAAACTTCTGGACAATATCATGACAAATTATTCTCAATGGCACACCGAGCGAGCTCCAACTGGTAAGAAGGTAAATTCCGTCGAAGAAATTACTACTTTGAGTGATAAAATGGATGCTCGTTTAAATATGATTGCCAACAAGAATGCTCAAGCTGATCCTAATGATATGCATTGTCTACTTTGACTGAGAAAAATTATGATGCTACTTATGTGAACTTGGTCTCTCGAAATAATTTCAACAATAATGATTATAGAGGTAATTTTAATGCTAGGTCGTATCCTGGTAATTCCTGTAATAACTATGGCGATTCTTATGGTAATTCCTATGGAAATTCATCCAAAAATAATAATAGGATACCTACTGATCTTGAAAAAACCATTATACAATTTATTAGTTCTCAAAAGATTTTCAACACTATGGTAGAACAAAAGTTGCATAAAGTTGACGATATGGCTAGAAACGTGGATTGGATTGCTCATGATGTGGAAACTCTTACAAGTAAAACTTCGCCACCCAAGCATGATATTAATGAGTCTATTAAATCCATCCAAATATATATTAATGAAAGTAAGGAGAGGACCGCGAGGTTGAGAGCTAAGCGAAAATTCTTAGAAAAGGCTCTTCCATCCGGTTTTTACCGTAATCATGATGAAGATCTTAAAATGATTGGTACTTCTCCCATTGAATCTTTGTTTACTAATCTGAAAATAGATGATACTGGGATTGGAGATGAGTCAACTTTACCTAGAAGGCGCCCCGTTTGTTTAAAGGGTGATGATCCTAATGATAAAAATGAAAATAGTGGGTTTGGAGAGGTCAAAACTTTAACTAGTGATGTACCCATTATCTTGGATCACTAGGACTTTAATTATGATAATTTCTCTTTAGTAGAATGTATTTCCTTGCTGCAATACATTATTAGCTCACCCCATTCTTGTGAACAAAATAAAGCTTTTACTAAACATATTGTAGAAGTTATGCTAAAAGCTTAGGAAGAAAAACTTGAGTTAGAAGTTTCTATTCCTAGAAAGTTGTATGATGAGTGGGAACCTCCTATTAAAATTAAAGTTAAGCAGCATGAATGCAATGCTTTTTGTAACCTTGATGCTAGTGTTTCAACTATACCAAAAATTGTATGTGACGTGCTAGGTCTCACCGATATAAAAGAATGTTCCCTTAACTTGCATCATGCGGATTCCACTATTAAGAAACCATTGGGCAGAATAAATGATGTGCTTATTCTTGCTAATAGAAATTATGTACTCGTGTATTTCACTGTGCTTGATATTGAATGTAATCAGTTTTGTCCAATAATACTTGGTAGGCCTTTCCTACGAACTATAGGTGCTATTACTGATATGAAGGAGGGAAACATAAGATTCCAATTCCCACTAAAGAAAGGGATGGAAAACTTCCCTAGAAAGAGAATTAAAACACTTGATGAATCCATCATGAGGGCCACCTATGGATTGAGTACCAAAGATGACAACACTTGATACTATGCATTATGCCTAGCTAGGGGCATAAAACGATAGCGCTTGTTGGGAGGCAACCCAATAGTTAGTTTTATTTTATTTTAACTTTCTGTCATGGTGTGATAACATGATTATTTCTACTGTAATGATTGTGTTTTTATGTTTATATTAGTGTTTGTGCCAAGTAAAGCCTTTGGGATGACTTGAATGATAAGTAGAATTGATACGGTGCAAAAACAGAAAATTTTGTGTATAGTGCAGAATTTCTCTGATTTGACTGGAACATCTTTTTGATCTGAATTTTTTACACAGTATTTGTATACAAATTCCCCAGGTTTTCCTGATGTTTCAGAATGTTTGGTGGTACAGAACTATGGTGATTGTGCAGATCATTACAAAATGTTTTGTTTTAGACAGATTCTGTTTTTTGCTTGCATAGTTTACTTGTTTTGATGATGCTATGGGTTGTATAGGGGGGTATAAACCATGGAGAAGTTAGAATACACTACCTTATGCAATAATAAAATATGAATCAATTTATAATAGTAAATAAAGTTTTTGATTCACCTATCATACTAACGGAGCTCACGAGTTTTCTGTTGAGTTTTGTGTGCTGAAGTTTTCAAGTTTTGGGTGCTATCACAATGGATGAAGGAATAAGGAGCGGCAAAGAGCCTAAGCTTGGGGATGCCCAAGGCACCCCAAGGTAAATTCTAGGAAGACTCAAGTTTCTAAGCTTGGGGATGCCACGGAAGGCATCCCCTCTTTCGTCTCAATCCATCGGTATGTCACTTGGAGCTACATTTGTATTCATCACTTGATATGTGTTTTGCTTGGAGTGTCTTGTGTTTTAGTTTGCTTTGTTTTAGTTTTCCATAATAATTGTTTGCTGGACACACTTACTTGAGAGAGACACATGTTCACCATGATTTGTTAGAATACTCTATGTGCTTCACTTATATCTTTTGAGCTAAGCAGTTGCTTTAGTACTTCACTTATATCTTTTAGAGCACGACGACATATAGATTTTATAGAAATAATTGTACTCTCTTTCTTCACTTAAAATTTGTTTGAGAGTCTAATATATAGTGACGGTAATTTGCATGGGTTATAAGACTAGTCCAAAAATAATTGTTATTCAAGGAGTGCATAATCAAAACCTTCATGTAGCACATAAATAGAAATTGTGGGTTAATGATATCGACGTGGTAATATGAAGGGCGTGAGTGCATGGTTTTTGGTTAGTAGAAATATCGATAGTTAAAGGGTGTTAATTTGATGTTCATCTAAATATTGGTTACGGCATGGTGATGATGTGTGAGCATTCTTATTCTTCGTTGAAATCCTAGTGCTGTTTAGGTCGGGGGCACGCGATGGTTAACTCCTATCAACCTCCTCCCTAGGGGCATGCGAGCAATACTTTGTTTCTAGGGAGCTAATAAAGCTTTGCAATAAGTATGTGTGTTCTTTATGACTAATGTGAATCCATGGATGTACGCACACTCACCTTTTCATAGTATGCTAGCCTCTTCGGTACCATGCATTGCCCATTCTCACCTCAAGGATCGGTGTAGCCTTCACCGGTGCATCCAAACCCCGTGACATGATACGATGTGTTACACATAAGCCTCCTTATATCTTCCTCAAAATAGCCACCATACCAACCTATAATGGCATTTCCATAGCCATTCCAAGATATATTGCCATGCAACTTCCACCGTTATATCATATGACTTGTGCACTCATTGTCATATTGCTTTGCATGATCATGTAGCTGACATAGTATTTGTGGCAAAGCCACCATTCATCATTGTTTACATGTTACATTAGATCATTGCACATCCTGCTACACTGCCAGAGGCATTCATATAGATTCATATTGTTAAGTAGTTTTTTATATCGAGTTGTAAGTAAATAAAAGTGTGATGATTATCATTATTAGAGCACTGTCTCAGTGAGGAAAGGAAGATGGAGACAATGATTCCCCCACAAGTCGGGATCAGACTCCAGACAAAAAATAATAAAAGAGAAAAAAGAGAAAAGTAAAAAAGTGAGAAAGAAAAAAGGGGGAAAAGGAAAAAAAGAGAAAAAAAGAAAATAATAAAGAAAAGAAAAGAAAAAAAAGAAAGAAAAGAAAAGAAAAAAAGAGATAAAGAGAGAAGGGACAGTGGTACTACCTCTTTTTCCACACTTTTGCTTATAGAAAGCACCATGTTTTTCGTATAGAGAGTCTCATGTTTTGTCATTTTCATATGCTACTAGGAATTTTTCATTATATAACTTGTCTTGTATATTCCGATGACGGGCTTCCTCAAATGCCCGAGGTCTTCATGAGCAAGCAAGTTGGATGCACACCCACTTAGTTTCATTTGAGCTTTCATACACTTATAGCTCTAGTGCATCCGTTGCATGGCAATCCCTACTCCTCGCATTGCTATGATTGATGGGCATCTCCATAGCCCGTTGATCCGCCTAGTTGATGCAACACTTTCTTCTCCACTTTTACCCCTTTCAAACCTACCACCATATTATATTCCACCTATATGCTATGTCCATGGTTCACGCTCATGTATTGAGTGAGGTATAAAATGGTGAAGCGCGTGGAAAAGTACGATCGAACTGCTTGGCTTAACACCGTGGAGCTTCACATTTGTATTTATGTGGTGAAGACGGAGCCATGCCATGCAAACATGATAAAATGAGTGGGGGGGGTAAGCATTCTTTAAGGACCGTATATTTTGAAAGTTGATGATTTGTTACTATGCTTATGGATATTACTATGTTAATGTTTATTGATTCATCGCTTCTCAATGATCATACCTGATATGATTACATGTTGGGTAGCATGTCACATCAAAAATTCTGTTTTTATCATTTACCTACTCAAGGGCGAGCAGGAATTAAGCTTGGGGATGCTGATACGTCTCCAACGTATCTACAATTTTTTATTGTTCCATGCTATTATATTATCATTTTGGGATACTTTTTAGGCATTTACTTGTTTGTTTATATTATTTTAGAGAACTAACCTATTAACCCAGTGCCAAGTGTCAGTTGTTGTTTTCTGCATGTTTTTGGCTTTTCGGGAATATTGTTCCAAACGAAGTCCAAATACCCTGAATTTTTTTGATGATTTTTTACTGGACCAAAATTAGACCAGGAATCTTCGGAGGAAGACTGGAGGGCACACGAGGTGCCACCAAGCGACTAGGGCATGCCCAGGGGGGTTGGTCGCGCCCTGATAGCTTGGGGCCACCTTCCCGCTCTCCTGGCCCTGATCTCTAACCTATAAATTCTCTAATATTCTGAAAACCCTGGAGAGCCTCCCGAAATACTTTTTCCGCCGCCTCAAGTCTCTGTTCTGCCGTGTGCCCAGCTAGAGCCCTGTTCCGGTGCCCTGCCGGAGCAGGGATCAATCGAAAAGGGCCTCTACATCAAGCTTACTTCTCCCATGGTGATGTGTGAGTAGTCCATCGCAGACCTGCAGGTCCGTAGTTAGTACCTAGATGGCTATCTCTCTCTCTATGTTCTTCATTGCCAAGATCATCGCGATTCCCGCAATGATCTATCTTATGTAATCAATCTTTGCAGTGTGTTTGTTGGGATCCGCTGAATTGTGGGTTTATATTCAGATTATTTATGAAAAGATATTGAATATTTGTTAGTATTTTATTTGCATGATTGTTATAGCTTCGTAATGCTCTCCGATCTATCGGTTTGGTTTGGCCAACTAGATTGATTTATCTTCTAGCGGGAGTGGTGCGTTGTAGTGGGTTTAATGTTGTGGTGCTCAATCCCAGTGACAGAAAGCGCATGACACGTATTGTGTTGCTGCCACTAAGGGTAAAACGATGGGGTTCATTCATATTAATTGGATTTACTTTGTCTACATCAGGTCATCATCCTCCAAGCATTATTCTGTTTTTACTTAATACTCTAGATGCATGTTGGCTAGCGGTAGATGGGTGGAGTAATAGTAGTAGATGCAGGAAGGAGTCAGTCTACTTGTTTATGGACGTGATGCCTATATACATGATCACTGCCGCGAATAAATATTGCATAACTATGCGCTTTTCTATCAATTGCCCAACAGTAATTTTCAAAGTGATCAAGCTGATGTAATCTTCCTTTGCGCTGTGTTTGTTGGGATCCGATGAATTGTCGGTTTATGTTCAGATTATTCATGAAAATATATTTCGTCTTTATTGAATTCTTATATGCATGATTGTTATAGCTTCGTATTATTTTCCGAACTATCGGTTTGGTTTGGCCAACTAGATTTATTTATCTTTAGTGGGAGTGGTGCGTTGTGATGGGTTTAATCTTGCGGTACTCTATCCTCGTGACAGAAGAGGTCAAGACACGTATTATATTACTGCCATGAAGGGGAAAATGATGGGGTTTATTCATATTGATTGGATTTACTTTGTCTACACCATGTCATCTTGCTCCAAGCATTACTCTGTTTTTACTTAATACTCTAGATCCTTGCTGGATAGCGGTCGACGGGTGGCGTAATAGTAGTAGATGCAGGCAGGAGTTGGTCTACTTGTTTATGGACGTGATGCCTATATATACATGATCATTGCCATGAATAAATATTGCATAACTATGCGCTTTTCTATCAATTGCCCAAACAGTAATTTGTTTACCCATCGTATGCTTTCTTCGAGAGAGAAGCCTCCAGCGAAAACTATGGACCCCGGATCTCCACAAATATATATTACAAAAACACCAAAAATATTGCTGCCATTTATTTACTGTTATTTTATTTTATATTTATATTATCTATCTATCACTACTTATCGCTTGCAAGTAACGAGTTCAAGGGGCTTGACAACCCTTTTGACCGTGTTGGGTGCAAGTGCGTGCTCTTTTGTGTGTAGGTGCTGGAGACGAGAATTTGCATGGAACTCCTATTGGTTCAATAACCTTGGTTCTCACTGAGGGAAATAATTATCTTTACTGTGCTGCATCTCCTCTCCTCTTCGAGGAAAATCCTAACACACTTTACAAGTAGCACATTTCGTGCCTCCGCTGTGGCTTCTCCTGCAGCCACGACGTCGGTGAGCTTCTTTGTGTGCGCGACCTAGAGCTCCACCTCCTTCTCAAGGAAGTAGATGTAGCGCACAAGGTCTCCGACACAAAAGCCCGACGGCGGGGTTTTGGCGGCATCCAACTCCCGCATTCGGGCCGCAGGGGCGGATCGGGTGATGCCCCGGCTCCTAATGGTGGGGTCGCAGCGGCCGCCACTAGGTTGGCGGCCGCCGGCAGCAGAGGTGGAGCGTGTGGTGGTTGGTGTGCGCACACACACCAGGGACGCCACGTGCAGTACATGCTTCAGAGGACTGCCGCGCCTACGAGGTGAAGCCTCCCAGCTGGAGTTGTCCTCTGGCGGAGTGCGTGAGCAACGACGACAGGTCAGTGCCATTGGCGACTGGGGGAGAAGCAAACTAGATAAGCTACGGGGTGGGAGGGTCTGAAAGCAATGTGGAGTCGCCAGTCGTGAGGGTTTTTATAGCAGCCGTGCAAGCATTGGTGATTTGGAGGATTTCACCGAGCTAGGCGTGAAGCTTGCACGGTGCGCACGCGAACGGGCTCGCACGTGGCCAAATGAAACGCATGTGCAGTGCCGAAGCATGCTCTGCAATCCTCGGGTGGCAACACGGTGACAGGACGGGACAGAGGAGGAAGAAATGATGACTACACAAATGATTAATAATAAAAAAAGCTTTGCGTTTTATTACGACATCGTTTCCCCAGGATGCAGGTGTGGCTCGCAACCGCTGGTCAGCTTGTATATGGCCAGTCCCTGCATGTTCAAGTGATCTATGCTCACGGTTGAGGTGGCCACGGCGCACTCTATCGGCGTTCATCCGTGCGCGCTGTGGGTGTCCTCGAGCCAGCATGCAATTATGTTCGCCACGATGCAGAGCTTAGATGTTGTACACACAGAGCAAAACACATCTCATACGAGTAAACTAAGGAACACGTCGGGGATGTTTTCATCAATCGCTGATAATTATTTACCAGTAACCGTTTGCCCACAACACACACAAATTATTAGGAGGAATCGTCTGTGTTATTATTGGTCTTCACACACAATTCTGATTACAGACCTGTTTGCCAGATATCACACACATCTTGTTTAGCCCAATCGTTTGTGTTTTGCTGGATCATCACAAACAATTTATCAGAGTGTACTGTATGCCGCCTATCACACACATCTGGATATGTACAGTCGTTTGTGTTAATTTGTCTAATCGCAAACAGTTTGTCTGGATCAACTGTTTGCCACATATCACTGACGTGGCTTGAGACTGCGTTGGTATTTCCCCAAAGAGGAAGGCATGTTGCAGCATAGCGACGGTAAGTATTTCCCTTAGTTATGAAACCAAGGTTATCGAACCAGTAGGAGTATCACCACCACCCAATAAGCAGCACCTGCACACAAATAACAAATACTTGCAACCCGACGCGAAAGAGAGGTTGTCAATCTCTCTACGGTAAAAAGATAGATTAGGTAGTGATAGATAGGAGAGATAGATCTCTCAATAACACAAAATAAAAAGGGAAAATAGAAAGTGCAACAATATATTTTTGGGTTTTTGGTTTTGTAGATCTGAAAACAAAGATGCAAAAAGATAGATCGGAAAGCAATATGTTGGAAAAGTAGACCCGGGGGCCGTAGGTTTAACTAGTGGCTTCTCTCATGAGTATAGCACACGGTGGGTGAATAAATTACTGTTGGGCAATTGATAGAAAATTGAATAGTCATGACGATATCCAAGGCGATGATCATTATATAGGCATCACGTCCAATATAAGTAGACCGACTCCTGCCTGCATCTACCACTATTACTCCACACACTGACCGCTATCCAGCATGCATCTAGTATATTAAGTTCATGGAAAAACGGAGTAATGCAATAAGAACGATGAAATGATGTAGACAAGATCTATTCATGTAGGAATAGACCCCATCTTGTTATCCTTAATGGCAACGATACATGCGTGCCTTGCTGCCCCTTCTGTCACTGGGAAAGGACACCGCAAGATTGAACCCATCACAAAGCACCTCTTCCCATGGCAAGAAATATCGATCTAGTTAGCCTACCTAAACCAAAGATTCGAAGAAGAAAGACGAGGCTATAAGCAATCATGCATATAAGAGATCAAAGAAGACTCAAATAATATTCATGGATAGAAACTGATCATGAACTCAAAATTCATCGGATCCCAACAAACACACCGCAAAAGTTTACATCAAATAGATCTCCAAGAGACCATTGTATTGAGAATCATAAGAGAGAGAGAGGAAGCCATCTAGCTACTGCCTACAGACCCGTAGGTCTATGGTGGACTACTCACGCATCATTGGAGAAGCACCTATGAAGAAGATGAACCCCACCGTGATGGTGTTTAGATTGGATCTCGAGGTTCTAGAACTTGCGGCGGCTGGAATTGTGTTTCGTCGACTCCCCTAGGGTTTTTGGAATATTTGGGAATTTCTAGGAATCAGAGGTGGTGGAGAGGGGCCCCGAGGAGGGCACAACCCATCAGGGCGCGCCGGGGTCCCATGGCGCGCCCTGGTGGGTTGTGGTCTCCACGGCCCACCTGTCTGGCACTTCTTTGGCCCACTGGGTGTCTTCTGGTCCAAAAAAATCTCCAAAAAGTTTCGTCACGATTGGACTCCGTTTGGTACTGATATTCTGCGAAGTAAAAAACAAGCAAAAACAGCAACTGGCACTTTGGCACTATGTCAATAGGTTAGTCCCAAAAAATGATATAAAGTTGTTATAAAATGATTGTAGAACATCCAAGAATGATAATATAACAGCATGGAACAAGCAAAAATTATAGATACATTGGAGACGTATCAGCATCCCCAAGCTTAATTCCTACTCGTCCTCGAGTAGGTAAATGATAAAAAGAGAATTTTTGATGTGGAATGCTGCCTAACATGTTCATCATATTCTTTTCTT
Organism: Elymus sibiricus; assembly: GCA_039707655.1. Taxonomy (NCBI): domain Eukaryota; kingdom Viridiplantae; phylum Streptophyta; class Magnoliopsida; order Poales; family Poaceae; genus Elymus; species Elymus sibiricus. The sequence goes on from CM077667.1 coordinate 377,562,864, forward strand.
TTGTATAGCATGGACATTTGGACTTGTAGATGATTCAAAGCAATAGTCTAGTTTTAACATAATGACTTCAATACTCAAGCATGCTAACAAGCAACCATGTCTTTCAAAATATCAACACTAAAGAAAGTTATCCCTAGCCCATCATGCTCAATCATTGATCCTTTCATGAAACACACTAAAATATTAGCTATGCCCAATGCTCAAGTACGATCATAGTGCCCCCTAGTTGGTGCTTATAAGAGAAAATGGAGACTCAAAATAAAAATTGCATAAAGTAAATAGATAGGCCCTTCGCAGAGGGAAGTAGGGATTTGTAGAGGTGCCAGAGCTCAAAGTTTTAAATTGAGAGAGAAAATTTTTGGGTGGCATGCTTTTCCTGTCAACGAAAATGACAAAGTAGCTCACAATACTTTACATGCTAGATATATCATAGGCAATTCCCAAACAGAAAATAAAGTTTATTCCTTTTTCCACCAAACTTTCACTTTCCATGGCGGGCCGTATCCACGGTTGCCTTCCATACCAACACTTTTCAAGGAATTTATTATTTAACAACATAAAGTAAATATTTTTTTTCTTTTTCATTTTGGGAATGGGCATCCCTATTACCGCCGCACTCTCGTGCAATGACAAGTGAATAAACACTCATCTTGAGAATAACACATCTATCATGGAAAAATATTGGACACTCCCCACCGTTTCATGAGCGGTACGAGCACACAAAAGAGAAATTTTATTTTGAAAATTTAGAGGTGGCACATACAAATTTGCTTGGAACGGCATGGAAATACCGCATATAGGTAGGTATGGTGGACTCATAAGGTAAAACTTGGTTTAAGGATTTTGGATGCACAAGTAGTATTTCTACTTAGTACAAATGGAGGCTACCAAATAGATTGAGAAGCAACCAAACCAAGAAACAAAAATTCACATAAGCGAGCATTGAGCATAACTAACAGCGAATAATGCACCACAAGTAGGATGTAACTTCATTGCATAACTATTGACTTTCGTGCATGCATAGGGAATCACAAACCTTAACACCAATATTCCTACTAAAGCATAATTACTCACTAACATGACTCACATATTACTATCATCATGTTTCAAAACTATTACAAGGAATCAAGTTTAATTTGTCCAATGATCTTCATGAAAGTTTTTATTATATCCTCCTTGGATATCTATCACTTTGGGACTAGTTTCGTATATTGCCATTGCTTTTTTGACAAGCTCAAACAAATTTAAGTGAAGCACATGAGCATAGAGATTTCATCTCTCAAAAAGGTATAAGTGAAGCATGAGAGGATTTCTTCAAAATTTACTAGCTCTCAAATTAATCTATGTGAAGCATGAGAGTATTTCTACAAAAGTTTCCAAGCACACCGTGCTCAAAAAGATATAAGTGAAGCACTAGAGCAATTCTATAGCTCAAAAAGTTTAAGTGAAGTACATAGAGCAATTCTAACAAATCATACCATAATTTTGGCTTTCTCAAATAGGTGTGTCCAGCAAGGATACAAAAGAAAAACAAACAAAGAAAATCAAGCAAAGATACAAGACGCTCCAAGCAAAACTCATGATATGTGACGAATAAAAATATAGCTCCAAGTAAAATACCGATGGTTGTTAGAAGAAAGAGGGGATGCCACTCGGGGGCATCCCCAAGCTTAGTGGCTTGTTACTCTTTGGATATATCTTGGGGGTGCGGTAGCATCCCCAAGCTTAGGCTCTTATCATTCCTTATTCCTTCATCCATCGTGATCTCACCCAAAACTTGAAAACTTCAATCACACAAAACTCAACAAAATCTTCGTGAGATCCGTTAGTATAATAAAGCAAATCACTACTTTAGGTACTGTTCAAAACCCATTAATATTTTGTTATTGCATTATACCTACTGTATTTTAACTTTACCATGGCTCATACCCTTCAATATAACCCATAGATTCATCAAAACAAGCACACAATGCAACGAAAACAGAATCTGTCTTAAACAGAACAGTCTGTAGTAATCTGTACTCTAACCATACTTATCTAACTCTAAAAATTCTGAAAAATTAGGAAAACGTAAGTAATTTGTATAGAAACACTGTGTTAAAATTTAAGCTCAAGATCACATTCCAGCAAAAAATGAAAATTAAAATACTGGATGCAAAGTTTCTGTTTCAGATTCAGCATCGCTTCTATTCATCTTATCAATCATCCTAAAGGTTCTACTTGCCACAAACACTAAATAAACCATAAAAACACAATTATAACAGAGGCATAATTGTGTCAAAACTCAAAAACAGAAAGGAAAAAAGCAAAACTAATTTTATTCATTGGGTTGCCCCCCAACAAGCGCTATCGTTTTACGCCCCTAGATAGGCATAACGCATCGATTCAAGTATTGTCATCTTTGGTTTTGGCCACATTTGTGAGGGCCTTCTCGAATCCGGGGGGCTCTTTACGCTTCCCCAAATTTTCAGGAGAAGAAACCATCTTGAGATCCAAAATATCCAAACACTTGTTGCAAAGGGTAATCAAAGTATTCAAGCGATTGAGGTTCCCACTAATATGTTTAAGGGGTTCGTGATATTTTTGTAACTCGACCAAGTGCTTGTGTAAGTCACCCGATTTGTCGAGAATTTGAACCCCCTATTGTGAAAAAGCAAGCCCCTTTTTTGATGGAGGAACACCCAAAATCCCTTCCAAAACTTCATAAGCGGCGTTTGCATCAAGTTCAATAAAATTCCCTTTAGAGGCAAAGTCCAAAAGCTCTCTATGATGCAAAGCCAAACCAATGTAAAAATTTCTAAGCAAAATTTTTGCATCTCCTTTTAGAATGGAAATACGATAGGATTCCATTAGCCTATACCAGGCATCTTTCAAATTTTCCCCTTGTTTTTGTTTGAAGTATAGTACTTCAAAATCTGGTGACAAAGGGGGAGTAGTAGCGCTAGCCATAGCAACAAGATCGACGAACAAGAGATCTGAAGAGAAAAAGGCGAACGAAAAAGAGGGCGAATAAAACGGCAAATTGGTGAAGTGGGGGAGAGGAAAACGAGAGGCAAATGGCAAATAATGTAATTTTAAGGAGATGAGATTTGTGATTAGGAACCTGGTAGATGATGATGGATTCTCCTCGGCGCCTGAGATAGGCACGTAGAAGAGACCGCTTCCTCCCCGGCAACGGCACCAGAAATTTCTTTGACGTGGCTTGAGACTGCGTCGGTATTTCCCCAAAGAGGAAGGGATGATGCAGCACAGCGATGGTAAGTATTTCCCTCAGTTATGAAACCAATGTTATCGAACCAGTAGGAGGATCACCAACACTCAATAAGCAATACCTGCACACAAATAACAAATACTTGCAACCCGACGCGAAAGAGAGGTTGTCAATCTCTCTACGGAAAAAAGTTAGATTAGGTAGTGATTGATAGGAGAGATAGATCTCTCAAGAACACAAAATAAAAAGGGCAAATAGAAAGTGCAGCAATATATTTTTGGGTTTTTGGTTTTGTAGATCTGAAAACAAAGATGCAAAAAGATAGATCGGAAAGCAATATGTTGGAAAATTAGACCCGGGGGCCGTAGGTTTCACTAGTGGCTTCTCTCATGAGTATAGTACACGATGGGTGAACAAATTATTGTTGGGCAATTGATAGAAAATCGAATAGTCATGACGATATCCAAGGCGATGATCATTATATAGGCATCACGTCCAACATAAGTAGACCGACTCCTGCCTGCATCTACCACTATTACTCCACACATCGACCGCTATCCAGCATGCATCTAGTGTATTAAGTTCATGAAAAAATGGAGTAATGCAATAAGAACGATGACATGATGTAGAGAAGATCTATTCATGTAGGAATAGACCCCATCTTGTTATCCTTAATGGCAATGATACATGCGTGCCTTGATTGCCCTTCTGTCACTGGGAAAGGACACCGCAAGATCGAACCCATCACAAAGCACCTCTTCCCATGGCAAGAAAAATCGATCTAGTTGGCCTAACTAAACCAAAGATTTGAAGAAGAAATACGAGGCTATAAGCAATCATGCATATAAGAGATCAAAGAAGACTCAAATAATATTCATGGATAGAAATTGATCATGAACTCAAAATTCATCGGATCCCAACAAACACACCGCAAAAGTTTACATCAAATAGATCTCCAAGAGACCATTGTATTGAGAATCATAAGAGAGAGAGAGAGAGGAAGCCATCTAGCTACTGCCTACGGACCCGTAGGTCTATGGTGGACTACTCACGCATCATCGGAGAGGCACCTATGAAGAAGATGAACCCCTCCATGATGGTGTTTAGATTGGATCTCGAGGTTTTGGAACTTGCGGCGGCTAGAATGGTGTTTCGTCTACTCCCCTAGGGTTTTTGGAATATTTGGGAATTTATAGGCATCAGAGGTGGTGGAGAGGGGCCCCTAGGAGGGCACAACCCATCAGGGCGCGCCGGGGGCCCCCTGGCGCGCCCTGGTGGGTTGTGGTCTCCACGGCCCACCTCTCTGGCACTTCTTTGGCCCACTGGGTGTCTTCTGGTCCAAAAAAAATCTCCAAAAAGTTTCGCCGCGATTGGACTCCGTTTGGTACTGATATTCCGCGAAGGAAAAAACAAGCAAAAACAGCAACTGGCTCTTTGGCACTATGTCAATAGGTTAGTCCCAAAAAATGATATAAAGTTGTTATAAAATGATTGTAAGACATCCAAGAATGATAATATAACAACATGGAACAAGCAAAACCTATAGATACGTTGGAGACGTATCAATCACATACGCAACTCATTTCTGAATCATATTTGATGGATCCGCCATCGCACATAGTTCGCGTTATTGGCGACAGAGCTATAACTATATCGTTTGCAATTCATGCTTTCCACACAGTTTGGTCGAAGGGTCTCCGATTGATGTGTCGTCTTTTGACCTTCCAGCAGTAGTGATAGGTTCCTATGTTATCTTTATAAAATTGGGGTGAAATCTTATCATTTTTAAATCTTCTTTCCCTTCACTAGAAGTGTCACTCATATTAAGTTTAGGAACCTTGGGCACATAAACATGAATCCGATTTTTATTTATAGGCGGTTCCATATCTATTTTACGGAGGAAAAAGTGGAACCCAAAGAGTTTATAACCTTTTCTATCTTATCGATTCTAGCGGGAATTTGTTCTACTGTATCGGTAATTGGTTCTCTTTCTTTAGTAGTTTTAAATCATTTCCTACCGTATAGCCTAACTTAGTCACTTGATCGTGGACCTTGTTCTCCAAGTTCTCAAATAGTTCCACAGTTGGCATTTTCTTCAATGATATCCAACCTTTGCATAAGGTGTTCTAATGTTAATGTCGTTTCATTAATAATAATAGTTGGTGATCCCACTAATTTCCCCATAGCATTAAAAGCATCCAAAAGGTGATTACAGAAAAAGTTTCCTTCAGTAATAGTGTCAAGCACAAATCTACACCATGTAGTAACACCCACATAAAAATTTCGGAGAAGAACATTGGTGGATGGATTACGAGTAGATCTATTTTGAGCATTGGAAATCGTATACCAAGCATCTTTCAGACTTTATCCACCCCGTTGTTTAAAATTAAGCACTTCATTTCTCGGAGTGGAAGCAACAAGCGAAGAACTAGCCATAATAGCAAGCAAAGACAGTAACACAAATATTTTTGGTAATTTTTTTGTAAAGTAAACTAATAAAAAATGAAAAGAAAATAAAAATAGGCAAATGATAAATGTGGGCGAAGGAACCTGTATTTTTTTGGTGAAGCCTCCCCGGTAACATTCATTAGCATATACACTATATTACTCCACCCCTTGACCGCTATCCAATATGCATTGATACTTGTAAACTGCGTTGGGATTTTCCCCTAAGAGGAAGGGATGATGCAGCAAAGCAAAGGTAAGTATTTACCTCATCGAGAAGCAAGGTTGTCGAACCAATAGGAGAACCACGCAAATTCTCGTCTTCAGCGCCTACGCACAAAAGAGCAAACAGTTGCACCCAACACGGGCAAGAGGGTTGTCAATCCCCTTGAACTCGTTACTTGCAAGTGATAAGTAGTGATAGATAGATAATTTGATAATATAAATTATAAATAAATAAAGTAAATAATGACAGCAAGATATTTAGAGTTTTTGTAATTATATTTGTGAGGAGACCCGAGGGCCATAGTGTTCGCTAGAAGATTCTCTCTCGAAGAAGTCATACGGCGGGTAAACAAATTACTGTTGGCCAATTGATAGAAAAGCGCATAGTTATGTAATATTTATTCACGGTAATGATCATGTATATAGGCATCACGTCCATAAACAAGTATACCGTCTCCTGCCTGCATCTACTACTAATACTCCATCCATCGACCGCTATCAAGCATGCATCTAGAGTATTAAGTAAAAACAGAGTAATGCTTGGATGATGATGACATGATGTAGACAAAGTAAATCCAATTAATATGAATGAACCCCATTGTTTTACCCTTAGTGGCAGCCATACAATATGTGTCATTGATATGTCTCAAACGTACCTACTTTTCCTAACACTTTTGCTATGGTTTTCGACTCTAATTTGCATGATTTGAATGAAAATAACCCGGACCGACGCTGTTTTCAACAGAACTGTTATGGTGTTGTTTTTGTGCAGAAATAAAAGTTCTTAGAATTGGAAGAAACTTTATGTGGATTTTATGGAATATATAAAAATTAATGGAGCGAAGACCCACCATAGGGAGGGGCACCTATTGGTGCTAAGCCAACAGGGCGCGCCCACCCCCTGGCACGACCTGATGGCTTGGGGCCACCTCGTGGATCCTCCAACCCTAATTCCAGTCCTATAAATGCCTATTTCCTGAGAAAAACAATAAGAGAGAAGTTTTCATCGCGTTTCACGAGACGGAGGTGTCGCCACCTCCTGTTCTTCCTCGGGAGGGCTGATCTGTAGTCCGTTTGGGGCTCCGGAGAGGGGGATTCATCGCCATCGTCATCACCAACCCTTCTTCATCAACATCTCCATGATGCTCACCACCGGGAGTGAGTAATTCCTTTGTAGGCTTGCTGGACAGTGATGGGATTGGATGATATTGATCATGTAATCGAGTTATTTTGATGGGGCTTGATCCCTAGTATCCACTATGTTCTGAGATTGATGTTGCTATGACTTTGGTATGCTTAATGCTTGTCACTAGGGCCCGAGTGCCATGATTTTAGATCTGAACCTATTATGATTTCATGAATATGAGACTGTTTGGATCCTATCTTGCAAGTTGTATGCACCTATTACATGTCATGATCCGCATACCCCAAGGTGACAATAGATGGGATTCTTTCCGATGATTGCCATAGTTTGAGGAGTACATGTATTCACCATGTGTTAATGCTTTGTTCCGGTCTATATTAAAAGGATGCCTTAATATCCCTTAGATTTACTTATGGACCCCGCTGCCACGGGAGGGTAGGACAAAAGATGCCATGCATGTTCTTATTATAAGCACATATGACTATATACGGAATACATGCCTACATTACATTGATGAATTGGAGCTAGTTCTGTGTCACTCTAGTATTTAACTGCTACATGATTGATGTCATCTAAATCATTATCCATCAACGATCCATGGTCGATGCTTTTCATATACTGAATCTTGCTAAATTACTATTGCTGCTACTACTGTTACAATCACTATAAAACTGTTGCTGTTACCATTACCGTTACTACTACTATTTTGTTGTGCTACTAAAACTTATGCTACAAAGAGATAACCTGGTGTGGTTGAATTGACAACTCAACTGCCAATACCAATAAATATTCTTTGGCTCCCCTTGTGTCGAATCAACAAATTTGGGTAAAATACTTCCCTCGAAGATTGTTATGATCCCCTATACTTGTCCGTTATCAAGACTGTTTTCTGGCGCCGTTGGCAGGGAGCATAGCACTATTTATTTTGTTCACCATGGTTGTCCAATTGTTAGTATGAAGAATTTGAAAGATACCCAAACCAAGATCATACCCTCTAAGACGAGGAGAGATAAGGAACTGCCATCAAGCTCTGCTTTTGATTCACCTACTATTTTCAATCAGCTTGGGACACCACCAAATACTACTTGTTTTGATATGTCTCAAGTACTTGATGATGCTACTTCTGAAATTAATGATGATACTACTCCTATGCTTGATGAAACTGAAATTGTACCACTGAATGAATTACTTGATGCTCATATTGCTAAAGCTAGAGAACTTGAGCATGCTAAAATTGATTAACACATTGATTCACCTATTACGCCTAGCTCTCCCAATAGATATGAAATGCCTGATGTACCTGAGGGTTATGTTATGGATGGGGAGATAGCTAAAGACTTCCTTGCTTGTAATGATATAGATGATTTGAATGAACTACTATGCAAACTAAAATAAAAATCTATGATGGAGAAAATGAAACGTGATCCTAAATTTGCTACTTCTCCTATATGTGTTACTGATAAGGATTATGAATTCTCTCTTGTTCCTAAGTTAATCACTATAGTAGAATCTGATCCTTTCCATGGTTATCAAACTGAAACTGTTGTGGCACACCTCACTAAATTGAATGATATTGCCACTTTGTTTGCTCATGAGGAAAAGATACGCTATTACTCTATCCTTAAGCTTTTTTCCTTTCTCTCTAAAAGGCGATGCTAAGAAATGGTTCCTCACTCTTGCACCTAGTTGTGCGCGTAGCTCCCAGGATATGATCTATTACTTTACTGAAAAATATTTTCCTGCTCATAAGAAACAAGCTGCTTTACAATAAATATTCAACTTTGTGCAAATTGAAGAAGAGAATCTCCCTAAAGCTTGGGGGAGGCTTCTCCAGCTACTAAGAGCTTTGCGTGATCATCCTCTTAAGAAAACTGAAATACTTGATATCTTTTATAATGGACTAACCGATGCTTCTAGGGACTACCTAGATAGTTGTGTTGGTTGTGTTTTCAGGGAAAGAACTATTGGGCAGGCTGAAGAATTATTGGATAATAGTTTGAAGAATGCTAATGATTGGACACTTCCTGAGACACTGCCGGAACCGATTCCAAATAAGAGAGGTATTCTATTCCTCAATCCAGAAGATATGCAAGAGGCCAAGAGAGCTATGAAAGAAAAAGGTATTAAATCTGAAGATGTCAAGAATTTACCACATGTTGAAGAAATAGATGAACTTAACATCCCTACAAAGGTAGTAGAGGTAAATTGTCTCCGTAGATTTGATGAAAGTGATATACCTTATACTAAGACTCCTAGTCAATGCATGGATGAATTTGATAATTATATTGTTAAGCAAGAACATTTTAATAATTATGTCAAGGATAAATTACAACGTAATGCTATGATGATAGATCGCTTTAGTGACTTGATGTTTAGAATTTCTAATGATGTTAAAGGACTAGGTAAACATGCTTCCATGGCTCATACTAAATTAGACCAAGTTGCTAAGTCACAAAATGATTTGCTTGCTGAAATGAATGATAACATGAATGATCATGATGTTAGAGTAATGACTAGAGGAATGACTCAGGAACCTCTTTTTCCAAAAGGTCATCCTACAAGAATTAAAAAAGATTCTCACAGAATTCATGTTGATGAACCTAGTCTATCTAAAAACAAAAAGAAAAAGAAAAATGACTAGAGGACTATGCATGCTTCTAGTGAACCTGTTATAGAAAAACCTACTGAGAATCATAATGATATTTGTATTTCTAATGCTTAAACACAATCTGGTGATGAACATCCACCTAGTGATAATGATAATGTTCATGAAGATGCTCCACCATAGAATGACAAGGAAAATAATAATGAGGTAGAAATATAACCTGCTGAAGATCTTGATAACCCACCTCCTGAGAATAAACGTTATGATAAGAAAGACTTTGTTGCTACAAAACATGGTAAAGAAAGAGAAGCATGGGTCCAGAAACCCATGCCTTTTCCTCGTAAGCCTTCTAAGAGTAACGATGAGGAGGATTTTTAGCGCTTTGCTAAAATGATTAGACCTGTCTTTTTGCGCACTCGCTTGACCGATATTTTGAAAATGCTTCCGTATGCTAAATACATGAAACATATTATCACTAAAAAAGAAAGATACCTGAAATCGAGATTTCCACCATGCTTGCTAATTATTCTTCTGATGGCAGAGTGCCTAAGAAGTTGGGAGATCCAGGTATACCCACAATACCTTGCTCCATTAAACAAAGTTATGTTAAAACTGCTTTATGTGATCTGGGAGCTGGTGTTAGTGTTATGCCTTTCTCCCTATATAAAAGACTTGATTTGAATAAACTCACACCTACTGAAATATCTTTACAAATGGCTGATAAATCCACTGCTATACCTATTGGAATTTGTGAAGATGTACCTGTTGTGGTTGCAAATGTTACTATCTTAACAGACTTTGTTATTCTTGAGATGCCCGAGGACGACAACATGTCGATTATCCTTTCTAGACCCTTTTTAAATACTGCGGGGGCTGTTATTGATTGCAACAAAAGCAAGGTTACTTTTCATGTCACTGGAAAACAACATACATTGCACTTTCCAAAGAAACAAGCTTTAGTAAATAATATACGTGCAATTGAGCAAGTGGACACAATCACCATTGGAGGGTTTAAATTTCCTCTTCCAACTGCCACGAAGAAATATGATATTCTTATTGTCGGGGATATGCAAATCCCCATTGAGGTAACTTGGTGCTATATGAAAATTCTTCGGTTTCATGTCAATAAGAAATGGTTATTAATAAGACTTGACCAACCTTATTAATGGATCCTTTTTGAAAGACATGTGATCGATGAATCTAGTAAGCACAACCTTCAGTACCCTTAGTTTATTCTTTGTTATTTTTAGTTTAATAAAATAAAATGCCATGATTATCCTGTTTTCTAAATTACCTGTGCAATAAAAATGACCCAAAAGTAACCAGTCTTGGATTGCCACAAAAAATTTACAAGAATTTTCCTAGAATATTTTAAAAAAATTGGAGCAGGAAACACCTCAGGGGGGTGCACCTGTTGGTGCCAAGCCAACAGGGCGCACCCACCCCCTGGGCGCGCCGTGATGGCTTGGGGGCCCCACAGGCACCCCCTCACTTATCCCTTCGGCCCACTCCTTCTTCCTCCAGAAAAAATTCCTGGTTGCTCTCTGTCTCTCTCTCTCTCTCTCTCTCTCTCTCTCGTGTTCTAGCTCCCAAACCTAAGATTTTCAATCTCTTTACTCGGAACTCTATTTCCGAAACTGTTTTGAGGGATTGCTCCTTGGTAAGTGACTCCTCCATTCCCCCAATTAGCTTTTGCTTTCATGGTTTATATTTTGCTTATTTTGCTGCACTTGGTGCTACTGAAAGTGAGCTTGCATGTTGAATTCTTTGAGTTCCAAGTAGTTTGAATGCTTGCTATGGTCTCTAGGCATCTATATGAGTAGTTGCTACCAATCTTACAAAGTTTTATTGACATAATTTTGTGGTCCAAAAATTTCAGAAATTTGTTCCTAGGAAAATGAATATCTTTAGGAGGGGTTCTTCGAGCCGAAGTCCCAAGGGAGTTATTGGTAGTGCCCAGGACCAAGACATCAACATCCTTCGTAACACGGAGGTTAGTCTGTGCGAATGGCCACATACACCTTTCATGAGCGAAGCGGGTTTCTACCAAGAGTTCACGCAATTCATTGCAAATGTTGGGCTGACCAATTTCCTCGCAGATGAGGGTGATCAATACTATCTCCTTACAAACTCCTTTGTGCCAAAATTTCTATTTCATGCATAGGCTCGATATCCCCATGGTGCGCTTTGATTTATACGCGGAACATTTTGAAATACCATTCACTAGGTTCTGCGAGATATGCTTGATTCCCTATGACGTTGGATTAAATGAGCCTAGGCTGGAGGAGTTTGAGGACTTCGTCCTCACTTTATCTGTGGGTGAACGTAGGGGCGTGTCGAATGCCTGAGCTACTAGCTTGCATTTTCCCGCCGTGCATTACTTTGCGTTATTTATAGGGAAATACTTAATTGCTGTGGAGCAGGGTGGTGGTCTCAGTGCCCCCACCCTTGCTATTTTGCGTTGCGCTTTATCTGGCGATAACACATACAACTTAGGGGCTATTGTTACATGCGGCTTGCATGGTAACCGGACTAAGGTGGTATTTATGCCACTCGCTTAGCAAAACAATTTCATATCAATATATGCCCGATCGATTAGTTGTTAACTAAGGTTTATCTTGATCACCAGTCTATGTTAGAACATAACTTTATTGATGAACCTAAGCCTCAGCACCTCATTCATTATAATTAGTATACAACGAGAGGACTCGTGATATTATTGTGTTGCCTGCACCTTGTTTGTTTAACTATCATGCCAGGCATGGATATGTCGTCATGCCATCGGATATAATTGCTTGCCGGAACGAGTTAGCTGAGGCAGAGGCCACGACCCAGGCTTGGGACGCCCAGGTGCCTCAGCCTAACTACTTTCCTCCTGGATCCGATGGCTACTTCAGATGGTGATCATCAAGCTAGGCCAAAAGCCTAAGCTTGGGGGAGTACGTATTTCTCACCGACATTACATTCATGTTCACACACTTCATTTCAATTGTCGGTGTTCAACCTCTTTCATTGTATATCCATGTTAGTTTTATTTTTCCGCTTTCTTCTTGTGTGTTTGAACAACTTTGAAAAACCAAAAATATTTCACGCTTCTTTTCGGTTTTTCATTCTCGTTTATTTAGGTTGAAGTATTCAAACAAAACCCAAAAAAATTCCCTTGCATATTGGGAGCTTTCCCGTGTAAATAGTTTTTCTCGTTCTTGTTTTCCCTTTGTGTATTTTCTTTCTTCGACAAAACCAAAAAATCCAAAAACATTTCAGTGTGTTTCTCTGAATTTATTTTCTTTTTGCTGAGTTAGTGAAAGGAGAAAGACCACGATGAAATCGTTGAGTGGCTCTCATATGCATTAATGTTGATCTAACGAAGTGCCAATATTGTCTTGTCTTCTCCGTTGTATAAATTGTTTCGTGGATTCCAACTTAGTCCACGACACACTTGCACTATTATTACCACATCATTCGGTCGTGCAAGTGAAAGGCAATAATGATGATATTTGATGAAGTGATCGTGGTAAAGGAAGCTTGTATGAACTCTTCTTGTCTTCCGTTTTTGTAAATATGTTTAGCTCGTTCGATCTTGATTCAGCATATTATGAGTAAACATGTTTATGATGACAATTAGAGATTATAGTTGCTCATGCCATGCTTAAATAGCTAGGAGTGAATAATGAATTATCTTATGTGTCAACATGCATTAAAATGGTTGTGATGTGTTGTGGTAGTATGGTATCATCCTCTGAGTAATTCGAGCGGCTGGACTTGGCACATGTGCAAACTTGTAGTTGATTCAAATCCAATGTAGCCTTCATGATATTTCTGTTTAGAGTGTTTATATCCTACTCATGCTAATGTTCAATGTTAACTATTCGCAATGCATGATTATGACCGTTCTCTCTCTCTAGCTGGTTGCTTCTCAACCTATTGCTAGCCTTCACCTGTACTAAGCGGGAATGCTGCTTGTGCATCCAAAATCCTTAAACCCAAGTTGTTCCACATGAGTCCACCATATCTACATATATATGGTATTACCCTGCCGTTCCAAGAAAATTTGCATGTGCCACCTCTAAACATTCAAATAAACATCTATTTTGTGTGCTCGTACCGCTCATGGAGCTACGGTGCAGTTAGTATCTTCCATGTGCGGGTTATTCTCAAGATTGGCATTTATTCGCCTATCATTGCACGAGAGAGGATGGTAAAAAGGATGCCCAATCCTGCATAATCAAAAATAAATTAAACAAAACTCCTGGACAGTTGATATGTTGGAGGGCACCCATGGATTAGGTCAGCCATGGTTTGTGTATGTATGGTGGATGGGAGTAAACTTTACAATTCCGCTTGGGAACCGCCAATAATGTATTTAGCATGGAAGATATTGAAAACTCAGTAGTGACGTTGATAGGAAAAGCACACCACCCAAAATTACAATTTCATCTCAGTTTTAAACTTTGAACTCTGGCACCTCTGCAAATCAATGCTTCCCTCTATGAAGGGCCTTTCTATTTACTTTTATGCTATTTTAATTTTATTCTTGAGTCATCATCTTCTTGCTAAAGCACCAGACCGGAGAGCACTATTGTCATTCTTATGCATTGAGTCTAGATAATGTTGGATGTGAGCATGACTGGATCTCTTATACCCGGAATTACAATGTTTAGTCACTGCTTGATCCTCAGAGGTGCTCTGCATTTATGTTTTGCGGTCTCCGAAAGGGCTAGCGAGATACCATATCATCATATTATATCATGATTGTTTTGACAAATTGTTGGCATGTGAGATATTTTATTATTGCTCGCTAGTTGGTTATGTTATTGCCATGAGTGAATATAATAGCTAAGTGTTATCATCGATGTGGTTATTTATGATCTATGCTGAAAACCTAAACACTAGCTAAGCATATATATGGCAACGAGAACAAAAGAGTTTGTAAAAGTTTTCTTTATCACTTTCAGTTTATCAACTGAATTGCTTGAGGACAAGCAATGTGTTAAGCTTGGGGGAGTTGATACGTCTCAAACATATCTACTTTTCCAATCACTTTTGCTCTTGTTTTGGACTCTAATTTGGATGATTTGAATGAAATTAACCCAGACTGATGTTGTTTTCAGCAGAACTGTTATGGTGTTATTTTTGTGCAGAAATAAAAATTCTCTGAATTGGACAAAACTTTTTGCGGATTTTTTCTGGAATATATAAAAATTAATGTAGCGAAGACTCATCGGAGGGTGGCCACCTGTTGGTGCCAAGCCAACAGGGGGCGCCCACCCTGGGCGCACCCGGATGGCTTGGGGCCACCTCGTGGCTCCTCCAACCCTAATTCCAGTTCTATAAATTCCTATTTATCGAGAAAAATAAATAACAGAGAAGTTTTCATCACATTTCACGAGACGAAGACGCCGCCACCTCCTGTTCTTCCTTGGGAGGGCTGATCTAGAGTCCGTTTGGGGCTCCGGAGAGGGGGGTTCATCGCCATCGTCATCACCAACCCTTCTTTATCAAAATCCCCATGATGCTCACCACTGGGAGTGTGTAATTTCTTTGTAGGCTTGCTGGACGGTAATGCGATTGGATGATATCGAGTTATTTTGATAGGGATTGATCCCTAGTATCCACTTTGTTCTGAGATTGATGTTGCCATGACTTTGCTATGCTTAATGTTTGTCACTATGGCCCGTGTGCCATGATTTCAGATCTGAACCTGTTATGTTTTCATGAATATGAGAGTGTTTTGGATCCTACCTTACAAGTTGTATGCGCCTATTACTGTCATGATCCGCATACCCCAAGGTGGAAATAATTGGGATTCTTTGCGATGATTGCCGTAGTTTGAGGAGTTCATGTATTCACCATGTGTTAATGCTTTGTTCCGGTTCTCTATTTAAAGGAGGCCTTAATATCCCTTAGATTTGCTTATAGACCCCGCTGCCACGAGATGGTAGGACAAAAGATGTCATGCAAGTTCTTATTATAAGCACGTATGACTATATACGGAATACATGCCTACATTACATTGATGAATTGGAGCTAGTTCTGTGTCGGTCTAGTATGTAACTTTTACATGATTGATGTCATCTAAATCATTATCCATCACCGATCCATGGCCTATGCTTTTCATATACTGAATCTTGCTAAGTTACTATTGCTGCTACTACTATTACAATCACTATAAAACTGTTGTTGTTACCGTTACTACAACTATTTTGCTGTGCTACTAAAACTTTTGCTACAGAGAGATAACCTAGTGTGTTTGAATTGACAACTCAACTTCCTATACCAATAAATATTCTTTAGTTCCACTTGTGTTGAATAGAAAAATTTGGGTAAAATACTTCCCTCGAAGACTATTACTTTCCCCTATACTTGTGGGTTATCAGTCATGTCCCTTTCTGTCACTAGGATTGAGCACCGCAAGATTAAACCCACTAAAACGCACCGCTCCCACTTCAAGATAAATCAATCTAGTTGGCCAAACCAAACCAATAGATCGGAGAGCATTATGAAGCTATAATAATCATGCAAATAGAATACCAACAAGTATTCAATATCTTTTCATGAATAATCTGAACATAAACCCACAATTCATCGGATCCCAACAAACACACCGCAAAGATTGATTACATAAGATAGATCACCGCAGGAATCACGGTGATCTTGGCAATGAAGAACATAGAGAAAGATAGCCATCTAGGTACTAAATACGGGCCTGTAGGTCTGTGGTGAACTACTCACACATCACCATGGGAGCAGCAAGGTTGATGTAGAGGTCCTCCGTGATCGATCCCCCCTCCAACATGGCACCGACACAGGGCTCCTGATGGGCACACGGAGGAACACAGACTTGCGGCGGCGGAAAAAGTGTTTTGGGAGGCTCTCTAGGGTTTTCAGAATATTATAGAATTTAGGGCTTTCTATTCTTGTGCCCCTGGTTCCTTAGTTGTACTCATTCATCCCCATGCCCTTAACTTTTGCTCACTTTTCTCCACTCCCTTGTTCAAAACCCTCAGAAATGGTCACAACGGAGGATGCCGTCGGGTCAATGGTTTGACCGTTAACTCTGACGTGTGGGTCCGCGCTGGACTGTGTCGCCCGTTGGACCTGCCAAGTGGGGCCGCGTTGGACTGTGTCACCCTCCTTTGACCATTCTGATGTGTGGGGCCGTGCTGGACTGTATCGCCCGTTGGACGGTGGCGTTGGTTGGACCGTTGGGCCATGATTTCGTTTGGGCCGTTGAATTAAACGCCCGCATCCATGCGCTGATGCACGCCGCCACGATAAGCCTGCTATGCATGCGCGACATGATCCAGCTAGCCTGCCTGCATGCGCCGATGCAAGCCGCCACGGACGCAGCCTTCCTGTGAGCCGCCATGGACGCAACGACTGTCGCTGCTGCTGGTTCGTCTCTTCTCGCACGCGCCTCCTCGATCGATTCACAGTTCACACCCTCTCAGCCTTTGACCTCCGCAGCATCAATTCAGCGTGGCAATTAAATTCTAGGGCATACCGATCGACGTGTGCCGCCAGGAAGCTTGCTATGCATGCCACGTGATCCAGCTAGCCTGCCTGCATGCGCCGATGCGCGCCGCCACGAACGCAGCGACGGTCGCTGCCGCTGGTTCCTCTCTTCTCGCACGCGTCTCCACCTTCCAGGTGCCACAGACCGAGACCAGGGTGCAGTACTACGTGCGAGCTTCGCCCACCTTTTTTACCCACCCATATGTCACTCCCTCCATGTACAAAAGCATGCAATATATTTTTTGAAGCATAGAATAGAACCAGCAACCAGAGTCATCTAAACATAGCTCAGAGAGCATAATAGCAGCATACAATATATATCCTACGTACTACGTAGTGCACTATGTGTCTTCGTCATCGGAGATGGCCTGATCCGCCTACGCCGGAGTCTGATCCGCCTGCGCGGGAGCCTGGTCTGCCTGGGCCGCCGTCTGCGCCTCCTCCTGCGCCGCCTACGCTGCCTCCATCTGCTGCTGACAAAGACGCCGGGCCTGCTCCGACCGGATGGAGTTGAGGATCACCACCTGGTCGGGCCACAAAGAGTAGACCGGCGGTGCCTCCACTTCTGGCTCCTCCGGCGGCGCCTCCTCCTCCAGCTCCTGCGGCGGCGCCTCCTCCTCTGGCTGTCGTGGCGGTGCCTCCTCCTCCGGCTCCTGCGGCGCCTCCTCCTCCGACTGCTGCGGCGCCTCCTCTGGCTCCTCCTCCCCCTTCTCCGACCCCTCCTCGATATCCTCCTCCAGTTCTAGAGGTAGCCTCGCTTGACTCCGGATTTGGGCCTGCCGAAGGAGGAAGAGACGGTGTTCGACTGTGTAGTACTGGTGGCGTGGTGGCATGGCTGATGGGCTCGGAGAGGGGAGTGCTCGGGTGCCGGCGGGGAGAGGGAGCAGGCGGTTGAGCTAGGGCTGGGGGACGCCCTCCGACTTAAATAGCCGTCTATGGATAATGACGGGGAGCCGGAGCGGTGCCTCCTCCCTCAACAGTCAATGCGTAGCGAAGGACCAACCAGGGTGAGTAGGTGAGCAGAACCCACGTCTCGCGGATCGCCCAACTATCCAACGACGCAGAGCCGCCCATGTGATCCAACGGCGCGGAGCCTGCACGCAGCCTACCCGTATCCTTCTAGAAGACCATATCCGACGGTTTTCGCTTGGCGCTAGGGTATGATCAGACGGCTGCAGTTCGACGTTAGGGTTTGTAGAGATGTTGCGGGGTTTTGAGCCGGTTAGCGGGGTTATCTTAAGTCTGACCAAATTTCCAATGACCTTAACTAATTCAAAAAAAATCAAAAAAATATGAAACCTTCCTTGTTCGTCGTTTTATAAGACATAGTTACCCTAAAAAATATAAACCTCGGTTTAGGGACTTTTTTAAGAAAAAAAACTTCTTTTGAGATGAGCTACCGTTTCCAAATTCAAATGAGCAGAACTAAATTAAAAAAAACAAAAAAATGTAAAACCTGCTCACAGTGCCTTTGTATGTGACATGGCTATGGCAAAAAATAAAAATCTTGGTTTATGGGCATTTCCATGAAAACTCCTTCACACATATGAGCTATCACGTACGGGGTTGTATAGAGTTTGAGAAGAGATCGATAGTGGGTTTATGTTTACGAAAAATAAAAAAAAATCACCAGAGCTCCATTTCAGTGTGAGTAAGAAGGATCCGAACGTATTTTTCATTTTTGAAATTTTAAATTGTCTTCATATAAATGGGTTTTGTAATAAAGGGTTAGGGTTTAGGAATCTATTTTTGTTTTGTTTGCTGTTAGATCATTTCAACATAGGGTAACATGATCATTACAACTTAGGCCTCTTTCAACATGTCGCTTATAATTCAAATGTTAGTTCAAATTCAAGTTTTTACCTTAATTAATCATCAAATCACATCATATTCAAATATCACATAGGATTGGCGGCATATAAGTGGTTAGATGATGGCCATCTATCTTATTGCAGATGCAGGTATTTATTCACTGGATTTCTTCTTGTTTATGAATAATGGGGCATCTGCCTAACCCTATCAAACCTTTCGGTAAGATAATATAAGAATAATATTTGGTTGGGTTCTAACTCTGCTGTTCAGTCTGGCGCGGGTGTGATACCGGTCACATCACATCACATCACATCACCATACATTAGCTTTAATTTAACATCAATGCCGACCACAGAGGCCGGCGATAGTTCTAGTGCATTATACACAATGCCAGTAGCAACTAATATAAAAACACAAATAAAAATATAACACATGTAAAATATAGACAATTTCGCCCGCCGGTGAAGCCGCCGCCGTCTTTAGGAGCACCGTCCTACTCGTCGTCGTCGCTGGTGAGGTCGACGTAGGGAGGCGGCTGCCAAAGGTGGGCTGGCGGCCCCAGCTAGGCCGGAGGTGTCGGTGTCAAAACCGGCGTATCTCGTAGTAGGGGTCCTAAGCTAGGCGTCTTGGAGCGATGGTAACATGGACACAGGATTTTACCTAGGTTCGGGCTCTCTGAAGGAGATAATACCCTACGTCCTGCTTTTGATTGTATTGATATGGGGATAGTACGGAGTACATGTGTCTACCACGAGATTATGATATGTAATGTAATGATCTATTAACTAGCCTGGCCTCGGTTTATATATGCACCGTAGGCCTAGGGTTTAGAGGAGTCCTTGTCTTGTGCGCCAAGTCTTGTGGAATCCTCCTTGTATTCGGCATGGGCTGCCCGAAGTGGCCCATGAGTGAACTTCCAACATGGGGTCCTCGGCCCGACCCACTGGTCGGGAGACGACGTGGTGAGTACCCCCTAGTCCAGGACACCGTCAGTAGCCCCCTGAACCGGTCTTCAAGTTGAGGACGCCCCTCGGTTCTTCCGAATAATTCTTCTTCTTCGATCGTCGGTCTTGAAAACTAGTTCAACAAATCTTCCCATGTCCGATCTTGAGGATCGCCGAGCTGAATCCGAAGAGTTTACATGTCGGTAATCCGAGGAGCCCCTTTAAGTGCTCGGCCTTTATCAATGCCTTGTAATGTTTATCCCATACTTCGGGGTCGAAGTGTTTCCCGTGTGGCGGTGTCGTCTTGCATCCGAGCTCCAACGCCGAACTGCATCTGAGGTATCTTTTTGCAGCCGAGCTCCAACGCTGATCGGCATCTGAGCGCCAATGACGGGCTGCGTCCGAGCTCCAACGCCGGATTGTGTCCGAGCTCCAACGCTGGTCGGCATCCGAGGTGTCATAAATTACCTCGGTCTCTGAAAATTTGAAGGACTTCATCTGAGCTTAAATGCCGGAATAGTCTTTTATGGAGCCAGCCATTCACATCCGAGCTTTATGCCGGACTGCTTCTGAGGCGTCTCCGATCTTGAGCTTTATGCCGGACTGCTTCCGAGCTCCAAAGCCGGACTGCATCCGAGCTCCAGTGATGATCAGCGTCCGAGGTATCATAAACTACCTTGGACCTTAAAAAATTAAAGGAATTCATCTGAGCTTAATGTCGGAAGTGCTCTCTATGGAGCCAGCCACTTGCGCCCGAGCTTTATGCCGGACTACTTTCGAGGTGGTGCACCACCCCGACCGTGGGCTGATTTTTGTGTGGATATTTTCGATTGGTGCAATTTATTCTCTGCCGAGATATATAGCCAGTAGCCCTCAAGGCGTGTGTCGGTCTATAACCCGAGATGCGCCTGAAGGAAAAAATAATAATCAAAATAAAACCACTAATCCCAGTAGCCCCTGAGACTTAGGTCGATTTGCAAAATCAGCCTGAGGATCAAGTTCTTGCTCGGCGGCATACGTTAGGGATGTAAATGCGGTACATAGTAGTTTCCGAGACTCGGGTTGGGTGCGGCCGACCAACCTAAGGATCGAATCTCCTTGGAAACCATATTGCACTTTGGATTTGCTGCATGCAATAGCCCTCGAGCCTTAATTTAGGAACGGGCGGTCGAATTAAGTATCGATATTTGTTTGACACAAACTTTGTTACGTTCGACACAATTTATGTGTAATGATTCTATGTATCCAAGTACTTTACATCATTAATTCTCGGATCCGCATTGTACAAGACTTTGCTGACCGACCATCGGCTTCAACCTCCTCGGCCAGTAGCCGAGGAGTGTTTGCCCTACTTTATAAAGCCTTTATAAGGGCAAAGGTTTACGGCAAACAAGGCAATCCGGTCATATGGTTGTATAAACAAAGGTATGCGGAGAGATATGTTATATATTATTATTTAATGTAAGAAACATCTTCTGGGAAAATGGTTCATTTATAAGCTCCTTTTCCCAGGATATCATGTTGACCATGATCGTGAAGCCTCAATTCCGATCACTGTGGGAGGAAAATATTGAGGATTTAGTTCGGAACACGTTCCAGAACTCTGTGGTCTTTAATGAACCGAAATTTTCACTTCCGTCGTTGCCGACCAATTATATTCTTAAGATGGCTAGCTTTCGGCTTCACCCAGTCTGAGGTACTAACCCGGATGACCCGGAAGTAACAATCACAGAGGTGCTCCCTTTACCCCCTAGCCGAACATTCGAGAACGTAGTGGGTAAGCACGGGAGCCAGGCAACCCAGCTTGGCCAAAATCTTAAGTCAAATTGATGCATATTTATGGCTTTATAACGATGATTTCGGAAGGCAGCACTCGCATATTGAATATAAATGCTTTTATGCTATATGATATTTTGACTCCTTTGTGACCGTTTATCATTTGAGAGTGGCCCATCGTTGGCTTCTACACCTTTGTAGATGCTACACAGGGTGTTTCCGCAGTAACAAGACAACCTTTAGCCGACGTCTCGGTGCCCGGAGGCGGTTGTGTTAGCGGAAACGAAGCAATCAGATATCTAGGCTTTATAACTTTCACTTGGTCATGGGAGCTTAAAGTTTGGGAAGCCAGTTACTAGCCCCCGGTTAGTGTTCGGCGTCAGCCGAGGTCAAGCCGTTAACACTCCGGCCAATTTTATGAAAGGCCCGTTATTTAATACGGTCATCGGATCGCCGACCAGTTTATGCTTATTGTGACAGTCAGTTTTCGGCTTTCTCCACTGAGGTACTTGACAAGTTAACTCGGAAGTGCAATCGCAGTGGTTCTCCCTTTGCACTCCTAGCCGAACAAAGCGGAACGTAGCAGGCAAGCACAGGAGCCGGGCAACCCAACTATTGGCCGAAGACACAATTCGAAACTAGTGAATATAAAGCAATATCCGAGAACGTTTTGCTGAGGACTCCTCGGAGTACCTTGGCTTTTGGTGGGTTCGGCTCTAGTCGCAGCCCCTCGTTGATACTGCCGATGCTTTAAAAGTGTTCTGTGAGAATTATGCTCGGAAAAAGAAAGAAAAAAAATGTTTATGCAAAAAACTTTATGTTTAGATAAAAGAAAATTGTTCCAATCCGAAACTGGTCTTAAAATTAATATGTGCTTCGGTCGTGCTTTAACATGATACATCCGATCTCCGGCCTCCAAGCGGGCCAGCCTTTGGCTTCAACCTCCATATCCCGAAGGCGGAGTGTTTCTCCGAGACCTGTTTAGCGAACTAAACTCGAGCGGCTTTAGAAAGAAACCAGGCTATCCGGCTATTGACCACACACTAGTGTCGGAAAAAGGAGTAGTAGAAAAAGACTTTGCAACGACCAAGAAGAAAACACATTTATTATAAAACAGTTCATACAAATTTAAGAGCCCCCAAGTGACTTGGGTAAAAGAATTTTATGCATAATGATTATATGTACCGAAATACTTATATAATATCTGTGTTCGCCCGAACTTTGAACGCGTCTTAACCGACCGTCGGCTTCTCCCTCTTCGGCCAAGGGCCGAAAAGTGTTATCTACTCCGCCTACCGAGAATATCGGCGGTGTTTCGGATAACTAGGCAATCAGGCCATGAGGCTGTAACAGACAAAGCGCGCCCAGGGAACTTATGCTATATTACTTATGTAACGTAAGAAGCATCTTTAAAGAAAATAGTGCCCCCCACGGTACCTTTCTTTGGTCGCTCATGATTACTATGAGACTTGTGCAATAGATTTGTGTACACGTGAATTCCGTCGTGTGCTGACCATAGTTGAAAACAATAAGAGCGCTAGCTTTCGGCTTCACCCGTCTGAGGTACGAGTTCGGATGACCCGATCGTAACAATCGCAGAGGTGCTCCCCTTACTCCCTAGCCAAACAATCGGGAACGTAGGGGTAAGCACAGGAGCCAGGCAACCCAGCTTTGCGGAACACTTAAGTCAACATGATGCATATTTTGGCATAATACACGAGCAAGGAAAGAAGCTGTACAATAATAATCACATGCAAAGAGAAAAGGTTTCATAAAGGAAGCCCCCAAGTAAACGGGGTATTTGAATTTGTTTGTAACAAACAAAGTTTTGACAAAGAAAGTTTTTCACAAATAACTTTTTGTCAAAAAAGTATAACACTTGGTCGAACCGAACAAAATTAGAAAGCTAAAAATATTTTAACATGAAAGCGACTTAGCTGGTTAATGTGCTCGGTGTCGATGACGCGATCCGGGCTTGTGGCGGGACGAGGACGCCCATCGAACTTTTGACAGATCCGATATGGTGCATAGTCTTTGGTATGACCGAGGTCCCAGCCCCCGAGCCCGAGATGACCGAGCTCGGAGCTCAGCATTCCGAAGTAGTGACACGGCTCGGCCTATGTGGTGAGGCGAAGCCCCCGGTCCTGCCGAGGTGGCGGAGTAGGTCGGCAAGGTGACGCCGAACTGACCGCGCGACGCAGCCGAAGCCGATTACCTGCATACATAAAATAGTGCAAGCCAAGAGTAACAACAAATAAAGGTAATAATATATTTAAAAAAATTCTTCTACTTAGTTAATTTAAGTGAAGCAAATAAGTAAAGGAACATGGCCTCGGCGCCGAAGTGCCTGAACAAAGAGTTCGGCTTGACGAAGTGGCGACGCTGCACGGTCGATGTGGCAAGATGAAGTCCTCGGTCCAGTTAACATGGTGAAGCTATGATCGGCGGACGCCGAAGTCTCATGCAGGTCGGCTGGTGACGCCGAAGCTTCATGCCAGCCGAGGTGTTGAAGCAGGTCGGCTGGTGATGCCGAAGCCTCCGGAGTAGGTTGATGAAGGGATGCCAAAGCCCCCGGTCTAGCCGAGGTGACGGAGCAGGTCGGCTGGTGACGCCGAAGTCTCAGGCCAGCCGAGGTGTTGAGGCAGGTCGGCGTAGTGGACGTCAGCTTGAAAAAGTAACGGCGCGGCGATGCCGATGCAGGTCGGAATTTGTGACGAGGTCAATGCTGGCTTGATGAAGCAACGGAGCGCCCGACCCGTACGACCCGCGGATGACGTGGTTTGCTTGATGATTATTCGGCCCTCGCGATGCCGAACTCTTCAAAAAGGACGTCCGACAACCCGTTCATGAAAAAGATGAACTCGGGTCGGATTCATTTTCGTGCAGAAAATAGATCCAAAATTCGTTGTACTAATCGGATGTTTCCCGGAGTTTGGACGGTCGGATTGAGCTGAAATTTTGAGGGGTGATTGGTATGGGAATTCCGCAGCCGATGAACGGTGGGATTTTCCAAACGATGTCCGAGCTGGAAGGTGGACACCTCGCCCTTAACTCATCCCGATTCCCGTCCAGATTCGACAGGGCTCCGGTATTTCGTAGATCGCCGAAGATTCCTCCATCGGAATACGACGAAATTTTACGGGGTCATTAGAGACTCAATTACGCACAGTTCCACCAAAGCAATCGTCAAGGTGACGCTCGAGGAAGCGGGAACGACGAACACGAGTCGCTGTCCAGAAAAACTGCACGGTTGCTCGAGGACGATGTCAACATCGAGCCCCCGAGCTCCATGGATGATTTCTCGTGATCTTGATAGAGATCGGAGATGATGACGATGAAAGTATCCGTCCGATCTTGACAATCTGGCATGGAGCAGTCCTCGGTCCAGCCGAGGTGACTAGTCGAGCCGGCGACGAAGATGCCGACATCGACAACAAAGCTCGGTTCCAACGCGTAGATCGCGTCGGAGACGATCTGAATTCCCATCGCACCGCGGCGACTGCCAGCAGGCTCTCAATGAAAGCACCAATGTCGGTGTCAAAACCGGCGTATCTCGTAGTAGGTGTCCTAAGCTAGGCGTCTTGGAGCGATGGTAACATGGACACAGGTTTTTACCCAGGTTCGGGCTCTCTCAAGGAGATAATACCCTACGTCCTGCTTTTGATTGTATTGATATGGGGATAGTACAGAGTACATGTGTCTACCACGAGATTATGATATGTAATGTAATGATCTATTAACTAGCCTGGCCACGGTTTATATATGCACCGTAGGCCTAGGGTTTAGAGGAGTCCTTGTCTTGTGCGCCAAGTCTTGTGGAATCCTCCTTGTATTCGGCATGGGCTGCCCGAAGTGGCCCATGAGTGAACCGCCATCATGGGGGTCCTCGGTCCGACCCATTGGTCGAGAGACGACGTGGTGAGTACCCCCTAGTCCAGGACACCGTCAGGAGGCGCTTGCGGTGCCTGCAACACCTCCTCCCGTGGCTCCTGCTCCGGTTCGGGTGATCGCGGCGACGTGGGTGATCGCGGCGGCGTGGGTGCCCACGGCTGGATAGCCAGCGCGTCGGCCGTCTCCGACGTAGTTGCCGACCATCCCCATGACTGGCCCACCATTCGGGGGTTCCATGCCGCAAGGGACGGCTCCTCCGCCACCTCCTCCTTCACCTCCTCCTTGACGCCGACGGCCATCTCCAGCTTAGGGATGGCCACGTCGCTGAACGCAGAGAGGGCCAACGCCCTCTCCATGTCTGTCCATTGACGCTCGTCGTGCGTGCGCGCGGATTCCTCCATGACACGCCTAATGAGCTCAGCCTCCTCCTCCTCGGTCATCGGAGGTGGTGGTGACGGGGACGGAGATGGTGTCGGGGTGAGGCCGCGGACACGCCTACGACCGTGCACTTGGGGCGGGCTAGCAGCACGTCGTCGCTGTGGGGTAGGTGGACGACCGGCAAAAAAAGACTGCCGCCGCAGGTCGTGCTCATCATGGAGCCACGTATCCCACAGCGGCGAGTTGACGCCATACCTTGGGTCGTGGAGGAGATCCGGAGGCAGGCGTGCGCGATGTTGGTCGATCTCCTCATGGCGAGCGCGGCCACTCATCGGCACCGGGGGGATTGGAATCCGATCCGCGGACAGACGCCAGTTGTTCGGGAGGTGGGCATCTCCCCACGGCAATGGCGTGGCCATCTCCCAGTACCTCCGACATATTTCCGTGCCGACGTACGGGCGCGTGCGCTGCGGGGCGGCCGGCGGACCGATTGCAAATGCGGGCGGAGGGGACAGAGCAAGCGGCGGTGGTGGTTGTGGGCTCCTAGAGCGACCGGAGCGGCGCCTACCAGAGGATGAGTCGGCCTCATGGTCGTGCTTCCCCTTCCCGTACCACGGCCAGGTCATGGTGACGGCGGCGGGCTAGGGTTTCTAGAAACAACGACACGAAGGTGGGTGGCTGACGACCGGGCCCCACCGCGCGTGCGCATTTACTTTGGGCGGTGGGGGTAGGTTGGACGCCGCCACGAGTGACGGCCCGTCTGTCCGTTTTGCCCCAAGCAGACGTGGGCGTACGATTTGGAGTTGCCCTTACGATGCGGCACCACTAGTCAGAGTTAACGGTCAAACCATTGACCCGACGGCATCCTCCGTTGTGACCTTTCGTGAGGGTTTTGGACAAGAGAGTGGGGAAAAGTGAGCAAATTCTAAGAGCGCGGGGATGGATGAGTACAGCTAAGGAAAATCCTAGAATTTATAGGCCAGAGATCAGGGCCAGGAGAGCGGGAAGGTGGCCCCAAGCTATCAGGGCACGGCCACCCCCCTGGGCGCGCCCTGATGTCTTGGGGGCACCTCGTGTGTCCTCCGGTCTTCCTTTGAAGCTTCCAGGTCTTATTTTGGTATAGAAAAAAATCATCAAAAAGTTTCGGGGTATTTGGACTTCGTTTTATGCAGTATTCCTGAAATGCGAAAAACATGCAGAAAACACCAAGTGACACTTGGCACTGGGTTAATATGTTAGTGCTCAAAAATAATATAAAACAGCAAGTAAATGCCAAAAAAGTATCATATAATGATAATATAATAGCATGGAACAACGAAAAATATTAGATACGTTGGAGAAGTATCAACATCCCGAAGCTTAATTCCTGCTCGTCCTCGAGCAGGTAAATGTTAAAAATAGAAATTTTGATGTGACATGCTACCCAACAAGTAACATTTTCAAGTATGATAATTGAGAAACGATGAATCAATACACATTCACATAGTAATATCCATAAGCGTAAGTAACATAATCATCAACTTTCAAAATATACGATCCATAAAGAATGTTTACCCCCCATTCATTTTATCATATTAGCATGGCATGGCTCCGTATTCACCACATAAATACAAATGTCAAACACCACGGTGTTAAGCCAGGCAATTTGATAGTACCTTTTCGCGCGCTTCAACACTTTAAACCTCACTCAATACATGAGCGTGAACCATGGACATAGCATACAGGTGGAATATCATATAGTGGTAGGTTTCAAAGGGGTAAAAGTGGAGAAGAAAGTTTCGCATCAACTAGGCGGATCAATGGGTTATGGAGATGCCCATCAATCGATATCGATGAAAGGAGTAGGGATTGCCATGCAATGGATGCACTAGAGCTATAAGTGCATGAAAGCTCAAAAGAAACTAAGTGGGTGTGCATCCAACTTGCTTGCCCATGAAGACCTCGGGCATTTGAGGAAGCCCATCATCGGAATATACAAGCCAAGTTCTATAATGAAGAATACCCACTAGCATATGAAAATGACAAAACATGAGACTCTCTATATGAAAAACATGGTGCTTTCTCTAAGCACAAGTGTGGAAAAAGAGGTAGTAGCATTGTCCCTTCTCTCTTTATTGTTGGAAATATGCCCTAGAGGCAATAATAAAATGGTTATTATCATATTTCCTTGTTCATGATAATCGTTTATTATCCATGCTAGAATTGTATTGATCGGAAACTCAGATACATGTGTGGATACATAGACAACACTGTGTCCCTAGTAAGCCTCTACTAGACTAGCTCGTTGATCAGAGATGGTCAAGGTTTCCTGACCATAGACATTGAGTTGTCATCTGATAACGGGATCACATCATTAGGAGAATGATGTGATCGACAAGACCCAAACTATGAACGTAGCATATGATCGTGTCAGTTTATTGCTATTGTTTCTGCATGTCAAGTATGTGTTCCTATGACCATGAGATCATGTAACTCACGGACACCGGAGGAGTACCTTGTGTGTATCAAACGTCACAACGTAACTTGGTGACTATAAAGATGCTCTACAGGTATCTCCGAGGGTGTCTGTTGAGTTTGCATGGATCAAGACTGGGATTTGTTACTCCGTGTGACGGAAAGGTATCTCAGGGCCCACTCGGTAATACAACATCACAATGAGCCTTGCAAGCAAAGTGACTAAAGTGTTAGCCACGGGATCTTGTATTACGGAACGAGTAAAGAGACTTGCCGGTAACGAGATTGAACAAGGTATGGAGATACCGACGATCGAATCTCGGGCAAGTAACATACCGATGAACAAAGGGAACAGCGTACGGGATTAACTGAATCCTTGACATAGAGGTTCAACTGATAAAGATCTTCGTAGAATATGTAGGAACCAATATGGGCATCCAGGTCCTACTATTGGTTATTGACCATAGAGGTGTCTCGGTCATGTCTACATAGTTCTCGAACCCGCAGGGTCTACACACTTAACGTTCGGTGACGTTTCGGTATTATTGAGTTATGTATGTTGGTGACCGAAGGTTGTTCGGAGTCCTGGATGAGATCCCGGACGTCACGAGGAGCTCCGGAATGGTCCGGAGGTAAATATTTATATATGGGAAGTCATATTTTGGCGACCGGAAAAGTTTCGGGTTTTTCCGGTATTGTACCAGGAAGCTTCTATAAGGTTCCGGAAACTTCCGGAGGAGTCCGGAAGTCCACCAAGGGTTCCACCACATCCCAAGGGTTTGCATGGGCTGAGGTGAGGTTCCCTGGCCTTATTGGGCCAGGCGCACAAGTCCCTCAAGGCCCGTGTGGCTTGGGATAGGTGGAAAGTCCACCTGTTTATGGAAAGGGAGGGAATTGGACTAGGAGTCCAACTCCTCCCCCTTGTCTGCGCCCTAGGGCTTGGAGGGGCTGATCTCCACGCCCCTCCACCTATATATAGAGGGGAGGGGGCGCCCCAAGAGCAAACACGAAGCCCTTGGCGCCCCTCTCTCTCCCTAGATTGTTTTCTCCTCCGTTCGCGGTTTCGGTAGCGCTAGGCGTAGCTCTGCCGGGATAGCACCACCACCACCGCCACCACGCCGTCGTGTTGCCGGAGAACTCATCTACCTCTCCGCTCTCCCTTGCTGGATCAAGGAGGCGGAGATCTTCATCGAGCTATACGTGTGCTGAACGCGGAGGTGCCGTCCGTTTGGCGCTAGATCGGAAGGACCGTGTTTGGATCACGGGACGGATCGTGATTGGATCGCGGGACGGCTTGCGATTTGGATCACGAAGACGTTCGACTGCATCAACCGCGTTTCTTAACGCTTCCCGCTTAGCGATCTACAAGGGTACGTAGGTCCACTCTCCTTCTCGTAGATGCTCATCACCATGGATAGATCTTGCGTGTGCGTAGGAAATTTTTTGTTTCCCATGCAACGTTCCCCAACAGTGGCATCATGAGCTAGGTTTATGCGTAGATGAGATCACGAGTAGAACACAAAGGAGTTTGTGGGCGTTGATATTCAGATTGCTTCCTCCCTTGGTCTTTTCTTGATTCAGCGGTATTGTGGGATGAAGCGGCTCGGACCAACCTTACTCGTACGCTTACGAGAGACCGGTTCCATCAACTGACATGTAACTTTGTTGCACAAAGATGGCTGGCGGGTGTCTGTCTCTCCCACTTAAGTTGGATCGGATTCGACAAAGGTGGTCCTTGAGAAGGTTGAATAGCAATTTGTGTATCACCGTTGTGGTTTATGCGTAGGTAAGAATCATTCTTGCTAGATACCCGTAGCAGCCATGTAAAACATGCAACAACAATTAGAGGACGTCTAACTTGTTTTTGCAGGGTATGTTGTGATGTGATATGGCCAATTACATGATGAGATATATGTGATGTATGAGATGATCATGTATTGTATAGAATATCACGACTTGCATGTCGATGAGTACGGCAACCGGCAGGAGCCATAGGGTTGTCTTTAGTTTATTTTCGCCGTTTTGCTTTACTTTATCGCTATGAGTTAGCAATAGTCGTAGAAGCAACAGTTGGCGGGACAACCTCATGGTGACACGTTGATGGAGATGAAGATGATGGAGATCATGGTGTCATGCCGGTGACGATGGAGATCATGCTGGTGCTTTGTGTTGGGGAACGTCGCATGGGAAACAAAAATTTTCCTACGCACACGCAAGATCTATCCATGGTGATGAGCATCTACAAGAGGGAGAGTAAATCTACATACCCTTGTAGATCGCTAAGCGGAAGCATTAAGAAACGCGGTTGATGTAGTCGAACATCTTCGCGATCCAAATCGCAAGTCGTCCCTCGATCCAAACACGATCTAGCGCCGAACGGACGGCACCTCCGCGTTCAACACACGTACGGCTTGATGACGCCTTCACCTCCTCGATCTAGCGAGCGATGGTGAAGTAGTGGATGAGTTCCGGCAGCACGACGGCTTGGTGATGGTGGTGAAGAACAATCTCTGCAGGGCTTCGCCAAGCACTACGGAGATTGTGACGGGAGGAACTAGAGAGATAGGGTTGCCGGCACACGGCTTGGGAAATCTTGATGTATCCCGTGTGCTAGCCCTGCCCCTCTATTTATATGTTGAGCCCTGGGGTCTAAACTTGGAGAGAAAGCCTCCACAAGGTCGGTTTTGCCCGCACAAGGTCGGTTTGGCCCGCACGGAAAGAGTCCCACTCGGATTCCAGCAGTACCGCGTACAAGCGGTAGTACCGCTCATGAGCGGTAGTACCGCTTCACACAAGCGGTAGTACCGCTTACGCGGTAGTATTGCCTTACCAGCGGTAGTACCGCTTAAGGCAGCAGCAAAACTTCCTTTTGCACTTTCAATTACCTCGTGGGCTTTACCCCTTTGGTCCATATAAAGTGTTGCTGCACCCGAACACTTCGGTAAACATCCGGAACCCCTTCCGGTGAATTCCGGAACCTTTCCGGAGATCAAAACACTATTATCACATATATCAATCTTTACCTCCGGACTCTTC
Source organism: Elymus sibiricus (assembly GCA_039707655.1). Taxonomy (NCBI): domain Eukaryota; kingdom Viridiplantae; phylum Streptophyta; class Magnoliopsida; order Poales; family Poaceae; genus Elymus; species Elymus sibiricus. The sequence goes on from CM077667.1 coordinate 377,594,300, forward strand.
CGGAGATCCTCGTCATGTCCGGGATTTTATCCGGGACTCCGAACAACCTTCGGTCACCAACACAATAACTCAACTATACTAATCGTCACCAAACGTTAAGTGTGTAGACCCTGCGGGTTCGAGAACTATGTAGACATGACCGAGACACCTCTACGGTCAATAACCAATAGCGGGACCTGGATGCCCATATTGGTTCCTACAAATTCTACAAAGATCTATATCGGTCGAACCTCTATGTCAAGGATTCAGTTATTCCCGTATGTTGTTCCCTTTGTTCTTCGGTATGTTACTTGCCCGAGATTCGATCGTCGGTATCTCTATACCAAGTTCAATCTCGTTATCGGCAAGTCTCTTTACTCGGTCCGTAATACAAGATCTCGTGGCTAACACTTTAGTCACATTGCTTGCAAGGCTCATTGTGATGTTGTATTACCGAGTGGGCCCTGAGATACCTCTCCGTCACACGGAGTAACAAATCCCAGTCTTGATCCATGCCAACCCAACAGACACCCTCGGAGATACCTGTAGAGCATCTTTATAGTCACCCAGTAACGTTGTGACGTTTGATACACACAAGGTATTCCTCCGGTGTCAGTGAGTTGCATGATCTCATGGTCATAGGAACAGATACTTGACATGCAGAAAATAATAGCAATAAACTGACATGATCATAGGCTACGTTTATAGTTTGGGTCTTGTCCATCACATCATTCTCCTAATGATGTGATCCCGTTATCAAATGACATCTCATGTCCATGGCTAGGAAACCTTCACCATCTTTTGATCAACGAGCTAGTTAACTAGAGGCTTACTAGGGACACAGTGTTGTCTATGTACCCACACATGTATTTGAGTTTCCAATCAATACAATTATAGCATGGATAATAAACGGTTATCATGAACAAGGAAATATAATAATAACCAATTTATTATTGCCTCTAGGGCATATTTCCAACACTTTGGAGATGGAGATCAAAAGCACAAGTTCATGGCCATATCATGTCACTTATGATTTGCATGTGATGTTAATCCTTTTATGCATCTTATTTTGCTTAGGACGATGGTAGCATTATAAGGTGATCCCTCACTGAAATTTCAAGATAAAATTGTGTTCTCCCCGAGTGTGCACCGTTGCGAAAGTTCGTCGTTTCGAGACACCACGTGATGATTGGGTGTGATAGACTCTATGTTCGCATACAACGGGTGCAAGCCAGTGTTGCACATGCGAAACACTCGGGTTAAACTTGACGAGCCTAGCATGTACAGACATGGCCTCGGAACACAAGAGACCGAAAGGTCGAGCATGAGTCATATAGTAGATATGATCAACATGGAGATGTTCACCATTGAAACCACCTCATCTCACGTGATGATCGGACTTGGGTTGGTGGATTTGGATCATGTCACACTTAGACAACCTGAGGGATGTTGATTTGAGTGGGAGTTCTTAAGTAATATGATTAATTGAACTCATTATCATGAACATAGTCAAAATGTCTTTGCAAATTATGTTGTAGATCACTAGCTCGCGCTGTAGCTCCCTTGAATTTTATACGTTCCTAGAGAAATAGATTTGAAAGATGATGGTAGCAATAATACGGACTGGGTCCGTGATCTGAGGATTGTCCTCATTGCTGCACAGAAGGCTTATGTCCTTAATGCATCGCTCGGTGCGCCACCCCCTCAAGCGTCGTCTGTAGATGTTGTGAACATCTGACAGGCACGTTCTGATGACTACTTGATAGTTCAGTGCGTCATGCATTACGGCTTAGAATTGAGGCTCCAAAACGTTTTGAACGTCACGGAACATATGAGATGTTCTAAGAGCTGAAATTGGGATTTCGGCCTTGTGCCCGTGTATGAGGCCTCCAACAAGATTCTTTGCCTGCAAGATGAAGGAGAATAGCTCAGTTGGTGAGCATGTGCTCAGATTGTCTGGGTGCTACAATTGCTTGAATCGAGTGGGAGTTGATCTTCCAGATAAGATAGTGATTGATATAGTTCTCCAAGTCACTGTCACTAAGCTACTAGAGCTTCATGATGAACTATAAAATGCCAGGGATGGAGATGATCCCTAAGCTATTCGCGATGTTTGACACCGCGAAGGTACAAATCAAGAAGGAGCATCAAGTGTTGATGGTTAGTAAAACCACTAGTTTCGAGAAGGGCAAGGGCAAGGAGGGAAACTTCATGGATGGCAAGCCAGTTGCTGCTCCAGTGAAGAAACCCAAGGTTGAACCCAAACCCGAGACTAAGTGCTTCTATTATGAGGAGAACGGTCACTGAAGCGGAACTGCCCTAGATACTTGGTAGATAAGTAGGCTGGCAACGTCAACAGAAGTATATTTGATATACGTTTTATTCATGTGTACCTTGCAAGTACTCCTAGTAGCTCCTGGGTATTAGATAACGGTTCAGTTGCTAAATGTTGGTAACTCGAAATAAAAGCTACGGAATAAACGGAGACTAGCTAAGGGCGAGGTGACGATGTGTGTTGGAAGTGTTTCCAAGGTTGATGTGATCACCATCGCACGCTCTCTCTACCTTCGGGATTAGTGATGAACCTAAATAAATGTTATTTGGTGTTTGCGTTGAGCATAACACTACTAGAAAAAGGCTGTTAGTGGCGCACCTATTTCTGCCATTAATGGCGCACTATAGGTGCGCCACTATTACCACGCCATTAGTAACAAATACTAATGGCGCACCTCTGGTGCGCCATTAGTATTGCAGGTAACAGTGGCGCACCTCTGGTGCGCCATTACTATTGCTACAGGTGCGCCACTGGTAACTTTTTTTTTTGAATTTTGTAGGCGGGAAAATAGTAGTGGCGCACCGTGTAACCCCCACCGTGCGCCATTGCTATTTTTGAATTTTGAATTTGGATCTGGATCTAGATCTGGCTCATTATTTTGGCTCGTTTTTTTGCTCGTTTTTTTTGGTTGAATTTTTATCAAATTTCGTTCTCGACCTGGATCTTTTACGTTCTTTGTGCCGAGGGAGCTCCACATGTGGCCGGAAGTAGAGGAGGAGAGAGGAGAGACCGTGAGGAGGAGAGGAGGGAGGAGGAGGTCGCCGGAGAGGAGGAGGACCGTGAGCAGGAGAGGAAGGAGGAGCACCGTGAGGAGGAGAGGTGGGAGGAGGAGGTCGCCGGAGGAGGAGTACCGTGAGGAGGAGAGGTGGGAGGAGGAGGTCGCCGGAGGAGGAGCACCGTGAGGAAGAGGTCACCGGAGGAGGAGCACCGTGAGGAGGAGCACCGTGAGGAGGAGCACCGTTAGGAGGAGCACCGTGAGGAGGAGGTCGCCGGAGAGGAGGAGATGGAGTGGAGGAGAGGAGGAGAGGAGGAGAAGAATGAAGGGGAAGGGAGGAAGAAGGGGAAGGGGAAGGGAAGGCGCGACGGGCGGCGGCGCTCCTGTGGCTCGGTCACCGGAGCAGGGAGGAGAAGGGAGGAGGAAGGGGAAGGGGAAGGGGAAACAGAAACGGGGAAGGAGAAGGGAGGAGGAAGGGGATAAGCAGAGAGGAAGGAGAGGGGTGGGTGGGTGCGTACGTGGTGTGCCATGTGTTACATAGTAATGGCGCACCACACCGAGGTGCGCCATTACTATGTACCTTAGTAATGGCGCACCTAGGTGTGGTGCGCCATTACTATGTACCTTAGTAATGGCGCACCTGGGTGTGGTGCGCCATTACTATTTTTAAATTTTTTTGAATTTTGAAGGCGGGAAAATAGTAGTGGCGCACTATGCACTGGTGCGCCATTGCTAATTTTTTTAAATTTTTGTATTATTTTGCCTCCAGATCTAACAATGGTTGTAACGTTTTTTCTGTTAGGTTTTTGAGGATTCTAAAAAATCGATAACGGGCGGAGCCAGTCAAATTCGGATGTAACTTTTCGAGTCGTATCTTTTTCATATAAAAAACTTTTTCATCGGAGGTCGTATGCAAAAGTTACGGCCATTTTACCGAAACACGGCGGGTTTTTTTTTTGCAAAAAAATTCAAAATTCATGTTTGTTAATTTTCGTAACAACTAGAACACATAACACATGGGCATCTATTTTTTTTGAATTTTTTTGAATCTTTTATCATTTTCTTTTATTTTTTTTTAAACCGAAAAGGCGATCCACAGGGGGGGTGTGGGTGTGTGTGTGTGTGGTGGGGTGTGTTTGTGTGTGTGACAGATCTTAGTAATGGCGCACCCTCCCTGGTGCGCCATTGCTAACCTTAGCAATGGCACACCAAGGGGGGTGCGCCATTACTAATGTCTCTCACACACGCAGGCCCACACCCTCACCAGACATAACAATGGCGCACCACACCAAGGTGCGCCATTACTATGTAGCATAGTAGTGGCGCACCTAGGTGTGGTGCGCCATTGCTATGTCTGGTGGGGGTGGGGGGTGGAAAAAAAATAGCAATGGCGCACTGCTCAGGTGGTGCGCCACTACTAAAAAAATAACAATGGCACACCTGTTTCTGGTGCGCCATTGCTATATAGCAGTGGCGCACCACACCCATGGTGCGCCATTACTAGGGATATTGGCTATAGCCATTTTTCTAGTAGTGTAAACGTGATTAGATCGTGTTTATTGCAATACGGTTATTCATTTAAGTTAGAGAATAATGGTTATTCTGTTTACATGAATAATACCTTCAATGGTCATGCACCCAATGTGAATGGTTCATTGAATCTTGATCGTAGTAATACACATATTCATTGATACCAAAAAATGCAAAGTTAATAATGATAGTACCACATACTTGTGGCACTGCCGCCAAGGTCATATTGGTGTAAAGCGCATGAAGAAACTCCATGCCAATGGATCTTTTGACTCACTCGATTTCGAATCGGTTGAGACATGCGGACCATGCCTCTTGGGCAAGATGACTAAGACCCCGTTTTCTGATATGATGGAGCGGGCAAGTGACTTATTGGAAATGATACATGTTGATGTAGCGATCCAATGAGTGTTAAAGCGTGCGGTGGATATCGCTATTTTCTTAACTTCACTGATGATTTGAGTAGATATGGGAATATTTACTTAATGAAACACAAGTCTGAAACGTTTGAAAAGTTCAAACAAATTCAGAGTGAAGTTTGAGATCATCGTGAAAAGAAGATAAAATGTCTACGATATGATCGTGGAGGTAAATATCTGAGTTACACGTTTGGTATACAACTCAAGACAATGTGGAAGTTATTTCACAACTCACGCCACCTGGAACACCATAGTGTGATGGTGTGTCCGAACGTCGTAGTCGTGCTCTATTGGATATGGTGCGTACTATGATGTCTCTTATCGATTTGCCACTATCGTTTTGGGGTTATGCATTAGAGACAACTACATTCACTTTAAATAGGGCACCATCTAAGTCCGTTGAGATGACACCATATGAATTTTGGTTTGGCAGAAACCTAAGCTGTCATTTCTCAGAGTTTGGGAATGCGACGCTTATGTCTGATAAGCTCGAACCCAAAGCGGAAAAGTGCATCTTCATAGGATACCCTAAGGAAACAGTTGGGTATACCTTCTATCTCAGATCCAAGGGCAAAGTGTTTGTTGCTAAAAACGGGTCCTTTCTCGAGAAAGAGTTTCTCTCGAAAGAATTGAGTGGGAGGAAGGTAGAACTTGATGAGGTTATTGAACCGTCACTTCAGTTGGATGGTAGCACGACACAGAAAGATGTTTCTATGGCGCCTACACCGAATGAAGAGGAAGTTAATGATGATGATCATGACACTTTGGATCAAGTTACTACCGAACCTCGTAGGCCGACAAGAACTCGTACCGCCTCTGAGTGGTACATCAATCCTGTCTTGGAGGTCATGTTGTTAGACAACAGTGAACCTACGAGCTATGAAGAAGCGATGGTGGGCCCGGATTCCAACAAATGGCTAGGAGCCATGAAATCCGAGATAGGATCCATGTATGAAAACCAAGTATGGACTTTGGTAGACTTGCCCGTGGAATGGCAGGCCGTTAAGTACAAATGGACCTTTAAGAAGAAGACGGCCGCTGATGGTTATTGTCACCATTTGTAAAGCTCGACTTGTCGCAATATAGTTTCCGACAAGTTCAAGGAGTTGACTACGATGAGTTTTTCTCACCCGTAGCGATGCTAAAGTCTGTTGGAATTATGTTAGCGGTTGCTGCAATTTTCAATTATGAAATCTGGCAGATGGATGTCAAAACATCGTTTCCTTAAACGGTTTCCTTGAGGAAAGGTTGTATGTGATACAACCAGAAGTTTTTGTCAGTCCTAAGGATAATAAAATGTATGCAAGCTCCAGCGATCCTTCTATGGACTGGAGCAAGCATCTCAGAGTTGGAATATATGCTTTGATGAGGTGATCAAAGTTTTTGGGTCTATACAAAGTTTATGAGAAACTTGTATTTACAATAAAGTGAGTGGGAGCACTATAGAATTTCTGATAAGTATATGTGGATGACATATTGTTGATGGGAAATGATGTAGAATTTCTGGAAAGCATAAAGGGTTGTTTGAAAGGAGTTTTTCAAAGGAAACCCTGGAATGAAGCTACTTAAATATTGGGCATCAAGATCTATAGAGATAGATCAAGACGTTTGATAAGACTTTCAATGAGTACACACCTTGACAAGATTTTGAAAGAGTTCAAAATGGATCGGTCAAAGAAAGAGTTCTTGCCTGATTTGTAAGGTGTGGAGTTGAGTAAGACTCACAGCTTGACTACGGCAGAAGAAAGAGAAAGGACGAAGGTTGTCCCCTATGCCTTATCCATAGGCTCTGTATAGTATGCCATGCTGTGTACCGCACCTGGTGTGTGCCTTGCCATGAGTCTGTCAAGGGGTACAAGAGTGGTCCAGGAGTGGATCACTGGACGGCGGTCAAAATTATCCTTAGTAACTAGAGGACTAAGGAAATGTTTCTTGATTATGGAGGTGATAAAGAGTTCGTCATAAAGGGTTACGTCGATGCAAGCTTTGACACCAATCCGGATGACACTTAGTAAGTAATCCGGATACGTATAGTGGAGCAGCCATTTGGAATAGCTCCAAGTGGAGCGTGGTAGCAGCATCTACAATATGACATATAGATTTGCAAAGAACACACGGATCTGAATGTTGCAGACTGTTGACTAAAACCTCTCTCACATGCAAAACATGATCGAACCCCACAACTCATTGGGTGTTAGATTCATAACAATGTAAATCACATAGCGATGTGAGCTAGATTATTGACTCTAGTGCAAGTGGGAGACTGTTGGAAATATGCCCTAGAGGCAATAATAAAATGGTTATTATCATATTTCCTTGTTCATGATAATCGTTTATTATCCATGCTAGAATTGTATTGATCGGAAACTCAGATACATGTGTGGATACATAGACAACACTGTGTCCCTAGTAAGCCTCTACTAGACTAGCTCGTTGATCAGAGATGGTCAAGGTTTCCTAATCATAGACAGTGAGTTGTCATCTGATAATGGGATCACATCATTAGGAGAATGATGTGATCGACAAGACCAAAACTATGAACGTAGCATATGATCGTGTCAGTTTATTGCTATTGTTTCTGCATGTCAAGTATGTGTTCCTATGACCATGAGATCTTGTAACTCACTGACACCGGAGGAGTACCTTGTGTGTATCAAACGTCACAACGTAACTGGGTGACTATAAAGATGCTCTACAGGTATCTCCGAGGGAGTTTGTTGAGTTGGCATGGATCAAGACTGGGATTTGTTACTCCGTGTGACGGAGAGGTATCTCAGGGCCCACTCGGTAATACAACATCACAATGAGCCTTGCAAGCAAAGTGACTAAAGTGTTAACCACGGGATCTTGTATTACGGAACGAGTAAAGAGACTTGCCGGTAACGAGATTGAACAAGGTATGGAGATACCGACGATCGAATCTCGGGCAAGTAAAATACCGATGAACAAAGGGAACAGCGTACGGGATTAACTGAATCCTTGACATAGAGGTTCAACCGATAAAGATCTTCGTAGAATATGTAGGAACCAATATGGGCATCCAGGTCCCGCTATTGGTTATTGACCGTAGAGGTGTCTCGGTCATGTCTATATAGTTCTCGAACCCGCAGGGTCTGCACACTTAACGTTCGGTGACGTTTCGGTATTATTGAGTTATGTATGTTGGTGACCGAAGGTTGTTCGGAGTCCCGGATGAGATCCTGGATGTCACGAGGAGCTCCGGAATGGTCCGGAGGTAAAGATTTATATATGGGAAGTCATATTTTGGCGACCGGAAAAGTTTCGGGTGTTTCCGGTATTGTACCGGGAAGCTTCTAGAAGGTTCCAGAAACTTCCGAAGGAGTCCGGATGTCCACCAAGGGTTCCACCACGTCCCAAGGGTTTGCATGGGCTGAGGTGAGGCGCCCTGGCCTTATTGGGCCAGGCGCACAAGTCCCTCAAGGCCCATGTGGCTTGGGAGAGGTGGAAAGTCCACCTGTTTATGGAAAGGGAGGGAATTGGACTAGGAGTCCAACTCCTCCCCCTTGGCTGCGCCCTAGGGCTTGGAGGGGCTAATCTCCACGCCCCTCCACCTATATATAGAGGGGAGGGGGCGCCCCAAGAGCACACACGAAGCCCTTGGCGCCCCTCTCTCTCCCTAGATCGTTTTCTCCTCCGTTCGCGGTTTCGGTAGCGCTAGGCGTAGCCCTGCCGGGATAGCACCACCACCACTGCCACCATGCCGTCGTGTTGCCGGAGAACTCATGTACCTCTCCGCTCTCCCTTGCTGGATCAAGGAGGCGGAGATCGTCATCGAGCTGTACGTGTGCTGAACGCGGAGGTGCCGTCCGTTCGGCGCTAGATCGGAAGGACCGTGATTGGATCACGGGACGGATCGTGATTGGATCGCGGGACGGCTTGTGATTTGGATCACGAAGACGTTCGACTACATCAACAGCGTTTCTTAACGCTTCCCGCTTAGCGATCTACAAGGGTACGTAGATCCACTCTCCCTCTCGTAGATGTTCATCACCATGGATAGATCTTGCGTGTGCGTAGGAAATTTTTTGTTTCCCATGCAACGTTCCCCAACATTTATCTCTCATTTATTTATTTCTTTTTATTTTTTTCTCTTTTTTTCTTTTTTTCCTTTTTCTCTTTTTTCTTTCTCTTTTTTCTTTCTCTTTTTTTCCTTTTCTCTTTTTTTCTTCTTCTCTTTTTTCCTTTTTGTTTTAATTTTACGTTCGGATTCTCATCTCGACTTGTGGGGGAATAATCGTCTCCATCATCCTTTCCTCACTGGGACAGTGCTCTAATAATGATAATTATCACACTTTTATTTACTTACAACTCGATATGAAAAACTACTAAACAATATGACTCTATATGAATGCCTCTGGAATTGTACCAGGATGTGCAATGATCTAGCGTAACATGTAAACAATGATGAATGGTGGATTTGCCACAAATACTATGTCAGCTATATGATCATGCAAAGCAATATGACAATGAGTGCACAAGTCATATGATGTAACGGTGGAAGTTGCATGGCAATATATCTCGGAATGGCTATGGAAATGCCATGATAGGTAGGTATGGTGGCTGTTTTTAGGAAGATATAAGGAGGCTTATGTGCAACAGAGCTTATCATGTCATGGGGCTTTGATGCACCGGCGAAAGCTGCACCGATCCTCGAGGTGAGAATGGGCAATGCACGGTACCGAAGAGGCTAGCATATATGAAAAGGTGAGTGTGCGTACATTCATGGATTCACATTAGTCATAAAGAACTCACATGATTATTGCAAAGCTTGATTAGCTCTCTCGAAGCAAAGTACTACTCGCATGCCCCTAGGGAGGAGGTTGGTAGGAGTTAACCATCGCGCGCCCCCAACCTAAACAACACTATGATTTCAACGAGGTATAAGAATGCTCAAACATCATCACCATGCCATAACCAATATTTATATGAATAGCAAATTAACTATCGATATTTCTAGTAACTAACAACAATGCACTCACGCCCTTTCATATTACCACATCAATATCATTAACCAACAATTTATCTTTTATGTGCTACATAAAGGTTTTGATTATGCACTCCTTGAATACCTATTATTTTTGGACTAGTCTTATAACCCATGCAAATTACCGTCACTATATATTAGACTCTCAAACAAATTTAAATGAAGAACGAGAGTGCAATTATTTCTATAAAATCTATACGCCACCATGCTCTAAAAGATATATGTGAAGTACTAGAGCAACTGCTTAGCTCAAAAGATATAAGTAAAGCACACAGAGTATTCTAACAAATCATGGTGAACATCTGTCTATCTCAAGTAGGTGTGTCCAGCAAACAATGATTGTGTAAAAATAAAACAAAGGCAAACTAAAACACAAAACGCTCCAAGCAAAACACATATCATGTGATGAATGAAAATGTAGCTCCAAGTGACATACCGATGGATTGAGACGAAAGAGGGGATGCCTTCCAGGGCATCCCCAAGCTTAGATGCTTGGGTCTTCCTAGAATTTACCTTGGGGTGCCTTGGGAATCCCCAAGCTTAGGCTCTTTGCCGCTCCTTATTCCTTCATCCATCGTGATAGCACCCAAAACTTGAAAACTTCAGCACACAAAACTCAACAGAAAACTCATGATCCCCGTTAGTATGATAGGTGAGGGAGTCCGGGATTAAGGGGTCTTCAGGGTGCCGGCCTATCTCTATGGACCGGATAGTGGGCCGCTTTATGGTGAAGGTCCGAAGACTATGGCGCCGTGACCAAGATGGGAATCTCTCAGGCCGTGGCATGTACACCAAGAACGCGATGATGAGTTCGGCATATTCTCTCCTGATGTAACCAACGTTGTGCAACCCTAGATACCCCTGGTGTCCACATAAACAAAAGGGTCTTAGACCATAGGACAGATTAAGCTCATTACTCCTAGGGTTTTAGACCACATCATACGATCTTGAGGTAGATCAACTATGTATTCAGTACTCCATCATCAATACAAGCAAAGCAGGACGTAGGGTTTTACCTCCATCAAGAGGGCCTGAACATGGGTAAATATTGTCTCCCTTACCTCCTGTTACCCATCGATCCACGATCCACAGTTCGGGACCACATACCCGAGATTTGCCGGTTTTGACACCGACATTGGTGCTTTCATTGAGAGCTCCACATTGGGATCGCGTAGGATCGATGGATCACTTAGTCACCAGCGATGGCTTCAGCATCGAGGATACATTTGTCCTCATCTGGCCCTTCACAGTTGACAGTGCCGCTCTGCATGCCGGGGCGGCATGTCATCTTGACCAGCTCATCGGGTTCGCCCCGAGTCAAGGAATCGAGTGCGGTGACCTATATTACGTTGCCGACACCCAAGGCGATCTAGTCCTCTCCGAGCTCTCGGCTTTGTCGGATGAGCACGGAAGTTTTGAAGCCTTGACTTCGTATCTCTCCCCCTACCTTGTGTCCGGGACAACCACCTCGGGTCTGACCTCGAGTATGGATCCAACCACGGCGTTCCAGAACCAGGAATCAATCCTGGCCACGCACGCTCTCTGTACTGACGCATCGGAGAATAACTCCTCCAAAATATCAGAGGCCGGTCCGGCTGAACTCTTGCTGTCTAACGAGACACTGGCCTGGAACCAAACCATGAAAATTATGAATGACTCAACCTCTACCTATCATCTGATCGATCTCGAGGCCGGCCATAGGGAATTTTGTTTCCCACCCACCACCCACTTAGTAGCCACCATTGAAGATTTAACCAATGTGTTGGATTTCTCTTCGGATGACGCCGAGGATGCATACGCGGATGTCGACATGGCTGCTCCTCTCGTAACGGGATGATGGACTGCCACCTCCACCTACGATGTGTATATGGTGGACACCCCTGGTGATAAGGGTGACGGCACACCAAAGAAGAGCGGCGACGGCAACTCGATGAAAAACAGTGGCGACAAACCACTCAAATGTCGGCGTCAGCTCAAAAAATCCAAGGGACGCAAGGGCAGAAAAGGCAATACGGGCTCCGAAAACGCTACATCGGACACCCCTGAAGATCCTGCTGACCCAGTTGCGCTCGAGCAGCAGCATGACAATCCGGAGGGGCACACAAACCTCGAAAAGTCTGATAACCTTAGTGATTCCGAAGACAGCAACTACCTCCCTCCTTCTGAGGATGAGGTTAGTCTGGGAGACGAGGACTTCATCGTCCCCGTAGACCCGCTAGACCAGGAACGAATCAAACGGCAACTCATAGCCACCGCTTGAAGCCTCAAGATAAAACAACAACAAATTAAAGCTGAGCAAGACTCCCTCAACGACCGATGGACTCAAGTCCTCGCTGCCGAAGAGGGATACAACTATGAACGACAAGGTCCGGAAAAAATTTACCCGCACCGCCATTTACTTCCAGAATTTGACGATGAGGCCTTCAAGCCCACGCCCCCAGACAAACCCAAGGTGAACAGCCGGACTGACCCCCTCGAGGACGGGACAGGACCGCTGCCAAAGCAGGGGAGCAACCCGAACAACTCCGCGGAGAAAGGAAAGAGCCAGCGCGGCCCGAAGACCCATCCGACCTGCGACACACCTTGAATGCTGGTGTAGGCCAGACACGATCCATCTATGGATCCAGAGGGCACACTCCCGCTGGACGGGACGGGTACCAAGCATGGATGGACCAGAACAATAGAGTTCGCGGACAGCACTGGGTAAGGTTCCCATCCGACCTCCAACACGACGTAGCTAGAGTCAGAGGCGCCGCTCACCCACTGTGTTTTACATACGAGGTGATGCAGCATCAGTTCCCCGAAGGGTTTAAGCCCGTAAACATCGAACCATATGACAGTACAATAGATCCGGCCGTGTGGATCGAAGACTTTCTTCTCCACATACACATGGCCCGCGGAGATGAACTCCATGCCATAAAGTACCTGCCATTGAAACTCAAAGGACCAGCACGGCATTGGCTGAACAACCTCCCCGAAAACTCCTTCGGGAGTTGGGAGGAGCTCGAGGATGCTTTCCGAGCCAATTTTCAAGGCACCTATGTTCGTCCCCCGGGTGCCGATGACATGAGCCACATCGTTCAACGGCCCGGTGAGTGATCCCGACAATTCTAGAATCAATTCCTGACGAAGAAAAATCAAATCATCGATTTCTTAGATGTCGAGGCGTTAGCCTCCTTCAGGAACAATATCCGGGACGAGTGGCTAGCCCGCCAGCTCGGGAAAGATAAGCCAAGATCAATGGCAGCCCTTACCTCTCTTATGACCCACTTCTGTGTGGGCGAGGACAGCTGGTTAGCCCGTCACGACAACCCTCCCGGAAACCCCGGTACCTCTGAAGTTTGGGATGGCAACGGGAAGCCACTGCGCAACAAGAATAAGCGTCGACACAGCAACGGCGAAACCGAAGACACGGCAGTAAATGCCGGATTCAGTAACTCAAAGCCTCCACAACAGAGGAAACCCTCTAAAGCGAATAGGGATGGACCTACTCAGTTAGACAAAATCATGGAGAGGCCCTGCCAGATCCACGGCACCCAAGACAAGCCTGCCACTCACATCAACAGTAACTGTTGGGTGTTCAAGCAGGCAGGCAAACTCGCAGCTGAGGATCATGATAAGGGCACCCGTAGTGAGGACGACGAAGAGCCTCATAGGCCGAACAACGGAGGCCAAAAGAAATCCCCCCCCCCCCCCGAAGTCAAAATTGTGAACATGATCAATGTCACACACATACCAAAGAAGGAGAGGAAGCGCGCACTTCGGGACGTATGCCCTAGAGTCTGTAGCCCCGAAGTTCAACCCGTGGTCGGCGTACCCGATCACTTTTGACCGCACTGACCACCAGACCAGTATTCGGCACGGCGGGTCAGCGGCTTTGGTACTCGACCCCATAGTGGACGGATACCACCTGACAATGGTCCTTATGGATGGAGGCAGTAGCCTCAATCTTATGTACGCAGACACAGTGAAGAAAATGGGTATCGATCCGTCAAGGATCAAACCTAGTAACACTACCTTTAAAGGAATAATACTTGGTGTTGAGGCCCGCTGTTCGGGTGCCACAACTCTGGAAGTGGTGTCCGGCTCGCCCGATAACTTCCGCAGCGAGGATATGATATTTGACATCGTCCCTTTTTGCATCGGCTATCACGCACTTCTTGGTCGAACATCGTTCGCTCGTTTCAACGCCGTCCCCCACTACGCGTACATGAAGCTTAAGATGCCCAAACTCAAGGGGGTCATCACGGTCTACAGCAATACGGAGCATTCCCTCGAACGAAAGAACACACCACGGCTCTTGTAGCCGAGGTCCAGCTCAGCGATGAGGTGCCGAACTGCCAGTCCACCGTCAAGACGCGAAAGGTAAGCAACCAGACCTGAGCTCTCTTTCAGCTCCCTGAGCCCTCTGATACTACGCACAAATAGGAGTATGCGCCCCACAGCGCAACCAAGCTACCTGTAAAGTATGTACCTCGGAGGCATAATTTTGCGCTTAAGATACCATGGGCAGCTATGGGGACCTTCCACCCAAAGGCTTAATGTTCGGCTCAACCGAACTATGGTCAGGCATGTCTTCGAAGAGTATCAGGTACCATCAAGGACCTATTCAGCAGCATCAAGCTCACACAACCCGACGACTTCTCAAGACTCTTTCTCACAAAAACCCGCTCGCCGACTACTACCTCCTCTAAAGGAGCACCCTACAGGAGAACAAAGGCGCGGACGTGCAGCAGGACATAGTAAAGGACATCAAGCCATTCTTGCAAGGTCCTATGTAAACCTTTTCCTTGTAAATTTGTCTCTGCGTATCTGTAACAATTGCTTGGGTAAAAAAGAGTGTACGGACAATACGTCAAGAGTACATTGGAAATAAAGACCAATCTTTATGGTCCTCTGGCAGTCATTCATATTGCATGAGCCTTTTTTTTCCTTTTTCTCTTTTCGCTCTCCTATACCAAAAACAAGCCAGTTCGATAAATATTTCCAGCTGCGTCCGGCTAATTGACCGGGGGGCTTGACCATTAAGCTCGCCTCAAGCATCATCCCAACATGAGTTTTTTCTCGTGTGTCCAGTGTCTTGGATATTGCGTTATATGCATTGGCTCCGAATTATGTCTTGGGTCAAAAGTTGGGTTGCCCTGCTCCTGTGTTTACCTTTTTACGTTCCGCTTGTTCGGATAAAAAGGTAAAGGGAGAACTACTGCGATTGTACTTCTAGTTCGTCTGGTTAAGTACCTATGTGGAGAAAGCCGAAAACTGACTGGCGTAATAAGCGCGAACCGATTTGCGATCCGATGACATGTATTAAACTACAACAATCGCAGGAGGTTCCTCGTGTTAAACGAAGGGTTCAGAGTTATATGAACCAGGTGATCATGGTTTTTTACCTTGGTATATCCGAACACCTCAACATACAGGGGGCTAGTACTTAGTCCCCATAGTCAAGCTCCTAAGGTTAAGTGAAAGCATTAAAGCCGCATAGTCTGATTGCCTAGTTTTCTTTCGCACTACCGCCTCCAGGCACCAAGACGTTGGCTAAGGGTAATAGTGCGGATATTGGAAACACCCCTTCTAGTATCTATAAGGGGGTTGAAGCCGACGACTGGTAACTTTGAAATTAAAACAACCGCAACGGAGTCAAAATTAAACAACACACTACATGATATATACCATGCAAAGTCACAGCATTGAGACATACACAAGTTTAAACTATCCATATAGGACAGTACTTTCACTCAAGAATTACATCCTTCGGGCATAGGGCCTCTATTGCCCGAGCACCATCCATAACGGAGGAAAAATATAGCTCGGGGTGCCTATGCCCCTTCCCGGGCGGCGGAGGACCGGTAGCCATCTCAGTCGGCTTTATTTTCGGCCAATGCACCATGGTCTTTGCGAAGGCCATCCGAGCTCCTTCAGTGCAGGCGGAGCGAACTAGGCTGTCTACTCGGGGCACACCAGCAGTCAGCCTCTGTACCAAGCCGAAATAGCTACTCGGCAACGGATCTACAAGCCATAGCCTGATGCAGAGGTCCTTCATGGCTGGTTCGGCTATCCGGTGCAACTCCATCAGTTGTTTCAGCTGATTAGAGACAAGGAATGATTGCTCAGGGGCTTCAAACTGTGACCAGAACAGCTGCTGCTCGGCATCTCCCGCCTGCGATGCATAGTGTCGTGCTGCATCCACAACACTCTTTGGGAGATCTGCAAACGCGCCTGGAGAATGCCACACCCGGGTGAGTACCACGAACCTTTTTCCACCAAAGGGGCATTGCAGTAAGTATCGCTTACCATCCGCAATCTGCTTGATCTGGTGGAGTTCCTTCTAGTAACCTTGCGCTTCCATCCGCGCCTCCTAGATCATTGCGGCAACCGACGACAGCTCGGTTGACTGATCCTTATTTTTCTGCTCAAGGACCTCACATTTGGTGATGGCGTCCTTGAGCTCTTGTTGCACTTTGGCGACCCTGGCCTCGTGCTTATCACTTGCAGACTTGGCCAATAACAGATTGGTCATAGCTTGTTCGGCCCCCGCCCTCTGTTCGATGGCCTCTTGCTTCGCCTTGCTCAACTCGGCCTTGAGGTTCTCGACCTCCGCGGCAACAACTGCAGTGGTCATAGAACACATTCCGCTCTTCAGGATAAAAATAATAATGCCTCACCTAAAACAAGGATGATACTTGTAGCAGTCTAGTTCTAACTTACCTTGAGCGTCATCAAACCGTTTGTTGAGACGGTCGAGCTCATCTTCGGAGCTCTTCAGCTTTCGATTCATCTCCGCCAAATCCAGGGCGCTGGGGGCTATTGTCAAAGACGCGCCCTGCATAAACAATTTATAAGTATCAGCCTCCTAAGTTATCGGATTTTAAACCCTTTTTCGGGATGCTTCCTCCATCCTTCCAGAGTCTTGGGGGCTACTGCGCATTAAAAACAAAAACAATCGTGCTCTATCCGCACGATTTGACCCCCGCATGAGTTTTTCAAACTCACACAGGGCTCGAGGGCTACTGAATATGGGCATTGCTCATAAACACATTAATTAAAGATTACTTTGTAAAAAGGAAAAAGGGATACTGTGTAAATTACCTTAAAGCTGGCCAACAGGCTGCAAAAAGCTTCTTTCAATCCGCTGTCAATGGATTGAATTCCTTGCAAAGCCGCACCCAGAAGGGTGCGGTGTTCTTCGGTGATGGAGAGTCATGTAAACTATCCTCCATCATGGCCGCCCACCCGATCTGTGCCCGCTCTATGACAGGCGTCTCCGGGTGCGGTATTGCGGTTTCTCTCCTCGGAGAGACTGGAGTAGACGACTTCGGAGGCTTAGAGACCTCCAGAACCGGCTTCGGGGAAAGCACGGGTTGACCGAGCTCTCCCCCCTTGTTTGCGAGGAGGGATCCACCCTCCTACTCTTTGATGGCTGAGGGGTTAGCCTCGGCCATGACATCATCATCCCCGCCCCTTGGGTCTAGCTCAGGGAGGGACCTTTGGGGGAACACCTCTTCGGCGGCCAGGGGAAGGGATTTATGGGATGCGGTCCCACTTTCTGCCAGATCGGCTGGTAGAGAGTCCCCTTCCGAGTTTTGGTCGGCGGGGAGATCGCGCGGCGGACTGCAAAAAAGCGTATATATGGCCCATCACAAAATCTTTAAGAAGAAAATGTCGTAGTCTGTGGATTCGTACCTCTGCGCTTGGGGCTTGACTCTAAGGGTCCTTTGAGGAACCCTTCCAAAATTTTCGGACTTCTCGTCGGAGTCCAGAAGGTCATCAAACAAGGCCACTTTGGGCCTGCATAATCTTTTCGGGGCAGCAGGAGCTAGATTCTCCTCGGTGTCTTCGGACGCCTGACGTGGCTTGAGATTGCGTCGGTATTTCCCCAAAGAGGAAGGGATGATGCAGCACAACGACGGTAAGTATTTCCCTCAGTTATGAAACCAAGGTATCGAACCAGTAGGAGGATCACCAACACTACGTAAACTGCACCTACACACAAAGAACAAATACTTGCAACCCGACGCGAAAGAGAGGTTGTCAATATCTCTACGGTAAAAAGATAGATTAGGGTAAGATAGATTGGATAGATAGATCTCTCAAGAACGCAAAATAAAAGAGGCAAATAAAAAGTGTAGCAAGGTATTTTTGGGTTTTTGGAATAATAGATCTGAAAACAAAAGCGGCAAAAAGATAGATCGGAAAGCAATATGTTGGAAAAGTAGACCCGGGGGCCGTAGGATTCACTGGTGGCGTCTCTCATGAGTATAGCACACGGCGGGAGAACAAATTACTGTTGGGCAATTGATAGAAGATCAAATAATCATGACGATATCCAAGGCGATGATCATTATATAGGCATCATGTCCAAGATTAGTAGACCAAAACGATTCTGCATCTACTACTATTACTCCACACATCGACTGCTATCCAGCATGCATCTAGTGTATTAAGTTCATGGAAAAATGGAGTAATGCAATAAGAACGGTGACATGATGTAGACAAGATCTATTCATGTAGGAATAGACAATAGCAATGATACATGCATGCCTCGCTACCCCTTCTGTCACTGGGAGAGGACACCGCAAGATCAAACCCATCACAAAGCACCTCTTCCCATGGCAAGAAAAATTGATCTAGTTGGCCTAACTAAACCAAAGATTCAAAGAAGAAATACGAGGCTATAAGTAATCATGCATATAAGAGATCAAAGAAGACTCAAATAATATTCATGGATAGAAACTGATCATGAACTCAAAATTCAAAGGATCCCAACAAACACACCGCAAAAAGTTTACATCAAATAGATCTATAAGAGACCATTGTATTGAGAATCAAAAGAGAGAGAGAGGAAGTCATTTAGCTACTGCCTACGGACCCGTAGGTCTATGGTGGACTACTCACGCATCATCGGAGAGGCACCAATGAGGATGATGAACCCCTCCGTGATGGTGTTAGATTGGATCTCGCGGTTCTGGAACTTGCGGCGGCTGGATGTGTTTTTCGTTGACTCCTCTAGGGTTTCTGGAATATCTGGGAATTTATAGGCATCAGAGGCGGTGGAGAGGCGTCCCTAGGAGGGAACAACCCATCAGGGCGCGCCCAGGGCCTCTGGCGCGCCCTGGTGGGTTGTGGTCTCCTCGACCCTCCCCTCTGGCACTTCTTTGCCCACTGGATGTCTTCTGGCCCAAAAAAATCTCCAAAAAGTTTCGCGGTGTTGGGGCTTCGTTTGGAACTGATATTCTATGAAGGAAAAAACAAGCAAAAACAGCAACTGACACTTTGGCACTATGTCAATAGGTTAGTCCCAAAAAATGATATAAAGTTGCTATAAAATGATTGTAAAACATCCAAGATTGATAATATATAAGCATCGAACAAGCAAAAATTATAGATACGTTGGAGACGTATCAGCATCCCCAAGCTTAATTCCTACTCGTCCTCAAGTAGGTAAATGATAAAAACAGAATTTTTGATGCGGAATGCTACCTAACATGTTCATCACATAATCTTTTCTTTTGTACAATGGACATTTGGACTTTTAGTTGGTTCAAATCAATAGTCTAGTTTTGACATAAAGACTTTAATACTCAAGCATGTCAACAAGCAACTATGTCTTTCAAAATGCCAACACTAAAGAAAGTTATCCCTAGCCCATCATGCTCAATCATTGATCCATTCATGAAACACACTCAAATATTAACTATACCCAATGCTCAAGTATGATCATAGTGCCCCCTAGTTGGTGCTTTATAAGAGAAGATGGAGACTCAAATAAAAAAATGCATAAAGTAAATAGATAGGCCTTTCGCAGAGGGAAGTAGGGATTTGTAGAGGTGCCAGAGCTCAAAGTTTAAATTGAGAGAGAAAAATATTTTGAGTGGCATGCCTTTCCTGTCAACGAAAATGACAAAGTAGTTCACAATACTTTCCATGCTAGATATATCATAGGCGGTTCCCAAACATAAAGTAAAGTTTATTCCTTTTTCCACCATTCTTTCACAATCCATGGTTGGCCGTATCCACGGTTGCCTTCCATACCAACACTTTCCAAGGAATTTATTATTTGACAACAAAAAGTAATTTTTTTCTTTTTCATTTCGGGACTGTGCATCCCTATTACCGCCATACTCTCGTGCAATGACAAGTGAATAAACACTCATCTTGAGAATAACACATCTAGCATGGAAAAATATTGGACACCCCCTACCGTTTCATGAGCGGTGCGAGCACACAAAAAGGAAATTCATTTTGAAAAGTGGAGATGGCACATACAAATTTGCTTAGAACGGCATGGAAATACCACATATAGGTAGGTATGGTGGACGCATAAGGCAAAACTGGGTTTAAGGATTTTGGATGCACAAGTAGTATTCCTACTTAGTACAAGTGGAGGCTAGCAAATAGATTGAGAAGCAACCAACCAAGAAACGAAAATTCTCATAAACGAGCATGGAGCATAACTAACACCGAATAATGCACCATAAGTAGGATGTAATTTCATTGCATAACTATTGACTTTCGTACTTGCATAATGTTGGGGATATAACCCCGTGGTATAACCCGCCCAGGAGGAGCCGGGTTAGGAAGTTGGCAACTTAACAATCAGGCCTTAAATAGGCCTGAAGACCAAGACAAGCCTGGAGGAGACTTACCAGGCGGGCCGGATGGAGGCCCAGAGCCAGAAGACGGCGGGTGACCCGGAGGCGTAAGCCGTCTGGAGGTGGCTTGCCAAAGAAGGCAAGGCGACTTAGAGGCAAGATTGGTTACGAAGTATAACCCAGTCCGGACTCTTGTAAGCCGAGGGCCTCGACCTGTGTATATAAAGGTAAGTCCCTGCGGCGGCTTAGGATACGAAACAATTGATCGAGAGCTAGGTCAAGCGAATCCGCACCCTTGTAATCGATACCCAATCAATACAACACAAAGCAGGACGTAGGCTTTTACCTCCTTCGTGAGGGGCCGAACCTGGGTAAACTCATGTCTTTCGTCCCGATCAACCCCTTCGAGCTAGTCACCGTAGCGATGACCTCACCCCTAAGTCCTTTCACTAGGGCACCTGCCGTGATAAAACCATGACAGTTGGCACCCACCGTGGGGCACATGCACGGTGGTTTAGAGTTCTCGAAGGGCTCTCTTCCAGGGATCGAGGGATACGCCGTTGGCAGGATGACCAAGAGTCGCCGCGCCAAGCTGTACATCGACGACGCGGGCTGGGGCCCTGAGGCCGACTCAATTGAGTACGGGTATCGGGTCCCCTTTGGCGGAATTCATGTTTTCAGCGGGAAGATTGGCGGATCTAAGCCCGGGGCAGACATCTGCACCAACCTCGTCGAGTCGGCCCGGCGCACGCAACCCGCCCGGGTTCAACCCGGCCGGAAGTGCGTTTTCGTCGGATTCACACAAGGCGCGGAACTCGTGGAAGATTCTGTGTCAGGAGGAGAAACCCTTGTCTGCTCGGAGGACGGATCCTCGAGCGGAGAAACGGAGTCAATCTACCAGCTTCATGACGGTGGGCTTGGGGGCTATTCCGATGGCGACAGTATTCCGGAGCCCTATGATCCGCCGAGCCAAGCCGCCATCTTTATGGCAGGCACGGCGCCGGCTTTCAACAGCATGGCGGCTGGAGCAGCGGCTGCCGACGCATCAGGGTCCGGGTCAGTCAGGCCGCCGGCTCAAGTTTTGCTGGATTTGATGAATGAGCTGACAGCTCTGATGGGAACCGAGGTCACGACCGAAAATCAAGCAGATCGCAATGCAGTGATTGCAAGGCTGAAAGAGCAGATGACCAAAGCCCAAGAGGATATCAATGCAATGCAGATTCAGATGGATGCTGAGTCACAGCGTCTGAAGGCGGAAGCTTTTCGGTTAAATCTGGATCAACACGCCTCAGAGGCAGTTCTTCGGATGAGGTATCAGACCCGCCTGCCTGCATAGTATGAGCCCGGGAATCTCTTCAACACCCCAGGGGCAGGACCGAATGCGCCACTGGCCATGACCCGGCTACAGAAGTGCCTGGGAATAGGGCGGCGAATCAGCCTCGGCAGCCAGACCCGCCCCGTAGGAATCAAACCCCGCCGCAGCGTTTTTTGACACCACCTGGTCATTATTCTAACCCGGTGGAGAACATGATAGCAGCGGCTACTAGGCTCAATGCGCTCCCTCTCGCCAATGGGACGCCTTTCGCTGTGGAAGGGCAGAATGCCATCGAGCTTTTGCAAACAGTGGTGGCTCAATAGGAGAAGTATATCTACAACAGAAGTCGTGTCCACTCGACCACTCTTCCAAGCCGCAGTTATAGCCGACGGATGGAATCGCCAGTGGTCTCCAGCAGCGAGCGACGACGCAACCCGCCCTATGATGACCCGCCCGGTGTCAACGCTCAGGCGATTGTAGATAAGGCCAGAGCTGAACGTGAGGCGGCGGCGGCGGCTTACCAGGAGCCTATGATCCCTTCAACTTCGGTGGGAGCCGGAGCTACTTCCAGGGCTGTTGGAGTGCCTTGTTTAGTCCCGGCTCTGCGGAGCGAGCGCCTGCCAAAGGATTTTAAGGGTCCACGCAAGGTGCCTAATTACACAGCTGATCTACCTCCAAAAGCCTGGATTGAATGTTATGAGTTAGCCATGGAGATGTTGGACGTCAGTGATGCAGTCTATGCGAAATACTTCATCACGATGTTGGAAGGGCCAGCTCGTACATGGTTAAAGGGTCTACCCCCTAATACCATTAACTCCTGGGCCGAGTTGAAAGCACGATTCATCAAGAATGTTCAAGGGACATGCAAGCAGCCTATGACGATCATTGATTTAGATCATTGTGTGCAACGCGAGGATGAGTCGGACCATCATTGGGTCCGGCGGGTCTCAACCATTATCCACTCGTCCGATAATATCACGGCGGCTCAGGCGGTCTTGATTTTGGAGAAGAATTGTCACTTCTTGCCCCTCAAGCAGAAGCTTGGACGGCTCAAGCGTTCATGCCAGGACATGGGTGAGCTCATGGCGGTCTCACTAAATATGCAGATTCTAATAGCACGAAAGATCCTGGTTCTGATGATGAGAAGTCTGCTAAGGGTAAGAAGAATGGCAACGGTAAGGGTCAGCAACAGAATGTGGCAGGAAATAACAACCCAGGTAATGGCGACAAATGGAAGCACCCTGACGGCGGGTCAGATCTGGTGGCCAACACCAACACTGGGAACAACCGCGCTAAGGGCAACGGTAAGCCGCCTTTTGCCAAGGGCAAGTCTTTCAACATGGAGGCAATGCTTAACGACCCCTGCCCAAAGCACAGTCTTCCCAACAAGCCGTCCACTCTTGCTTGGAAAGATTGTTATATCATGCGGGAGTTCCGGAATTACAGCCTTAACCAGCATCACGGTAACGGCAATGGACCGCCTGGCGGGTCAGGATCCGTCTCTCATGGGTCAGGTTTCGGAGCGAGCGGCTCAAACTCGGGTTATCAGGGTCAAGGTAACCATGGTGGCCACAATCAACAGTTCAGAAATGGTGGTCAGCAGCAAAACAACCAGTCAGGATATCAGAGTAACCCGAAGCAGCTTAATGGAGGCCAGTATCATGTCTTCACTACGATTCTTGACAAACGTTATCAAAAGGTGCGCAAGAGGGCGATTCATGCGGCAACACCGGCTATTCCGCAGTATTTGAAGTGGTCTGAACACACGATATCGTGGAGCAGGGCGGATCACCCGCCACGAGTTGATAACCCGGGGCACTTGGCCCTTGTGGTAGCCCCTCAGGTACGAGGCTACAAATTCACCAAGGTGCTGATGGACAGTGGTAGCAGCATCAACATCTTGTACTACGACACTTTTCGCCGGATGAATCTGACTGACACGGATCTCAAGCCGTCGTCCACAGTATTTCACGGCGTAGTGCCTGGCAAGTCGGCTTATCCAGTGGGAAAATTTGCCCTCGAGGTGGCTTTTGGTGATGAGTACAACTACAGGGTGGAGACCTTGTGGTTTGAAGTGGTCAAGATCAAGAGCCCATATCACGCTTTGTTTGGGCGGCCGGCTTATGCCAAGTTCATGGCTCGGCCCTGTTATGTTTACCTGCAGCTCAAGATGCCAGGATTAAAAGGGATGATTACGGTGCATGGTGACCGGAAAATTGCTCTGGAATGTGAGGAAGGTGATGCTGCGTATGCAGAGACAAGCTGTGCTGATGCAGAGCTCAAGTTTTATAAAGATAATGTTGACCCGGCTGATATGACTCCGTTGAAGAAGCCCAGCACAGAGTCTGACCCGCCCCTGAAATTTGTGGCAGAGGATACCAAGTTGGTGGACTTTGTCCCTGGTGACTCATCGCAACAGTTCACTATAGGGGCTAATATGGACCCCAAATAGGAAAGCGCGCTCATTGAATTCATTCGTGAGAATCGGGACATCTTCGCATGGAAACCTTCTGACATGCCGGGTGTACCGAGAGAATTCGCTGAGCACCATCTTAATGTGGATCCTAAATTTAAGCCGGTTAAACAGTTTCTTCATCGTTTCAATGAGGAGCGACATAAAGCTATTGGAGAAGAGGCAGCCCGGCTCTTAGCAGCTGGGTTTATCGTGGAGGTTTTTCACCCGGAGTGGTTGGCTAACCCTGTGCTTGTCCTTAAGAAGAACGACACGTGGCGTATGTGTGTAGACTACACAGACCTTAACAAGGCTTGTCTGGTTGATCTATTTGCTCTCCCCCGCATCGACGAGATCATTGATGCGACGGCGAGTTGTGAGAGTTTATGTTTCCCGGATGCTTATTCGGGTTATCATCAGATCAAGATGGCAGTTGAGGACCACGAGAAGACATCTTTCATAACACCTTTCGGAGCTTTCTGTTATGTGTCTGTGCCTTTTGGACTCAAAAGTGCCCAGGCGACTTACCAGCGCTGTGTACGGAATTGTTTTCATGGTCAGATTGGGTGCAACGTTCATGCTTATGTGGACGATATTGTGGTCAAGTCAAGGAAGAAGCAGACTCTGCTTGCTGATTTGAAGGAAACTTTTGATAACCTCCGGGTCTACAAGATGATGCTTAATCCAGCTAAGTGTGTTTTTGGTGTGCCTGCAGGCAAACTACTGGGATTTTTGGTCTCAGAGCGGGGCATTGAAACTAACCTGGAGAAAATAAAGCCCATCACTTCGCTTTCTAAACCGGCGTGTATCAATGACGTTCAGCGCTTGGCGGGTCGTATTGCCTCCTTAAGCCGATTCATAAGCCGCTTGGGAGAGAAGGCTATCCCTTTATATCAGATGATGCGGAAGACAGATAATTTCGTCTGGAGTGATGCTGCCAATGATGCGTTGGAAGCACTCAAAAAACAGTTAGTTGAGCCGCCTATCTTGGCTGCTCCCGTAGACAAAGAGCCATTCCTCCTGTACGTGGTGGCTAATAACAAGGCTGTCAGCGCGGCAGTTGTTGTGGAGCGCAAGGAGACAGGCAAAGAATACCCAGTCCAGCGGCCGATTTATTACGTCAGTGAAGTTTTGACCGAGTCCAAGCAAAGATATCCGCATTGGCAGAAGCTGGTGTTTGGAGTGTTCATGGCGAATCGCAAGCTGAAGCATTATTTCCTTGGACATCCAATCACGGTGGTTAGCTCTGCTCCTTTGGGATATATCATTCAAAATAGAGAGGCCACCGGCAAGATTGCTAAGTGGGCAATTGAGCTTGGACCTCTTAATTTGAGGTATGTGCCTCGAACAGCTGTCAAATCTCAAGCCCTGGTGGATTTTATCAATGATTGGATAGAGTGTCAAGCACCTGAGGAGAAGCCGGACAATACATATTGGACAATCCACTTCGACGGATCCAGGCAGTTGGAAGGTTCAGGGGTTGGAGTTGTTTTAACTTCCCCACGAGGTGATAAATTTTGCTATGTTTTAAGGTTAATGTTTCCTTGTACAAATAATGCAGCTGAATATGAAGCCTTGCTTCATGGGCTCCGTGTGGCCAAGGAGATGAATTTGAGCCAGGTCAGATGTCTGGGCGACTTAGACCTGGTGGCTCAACAAGTTTCAGGAACGCGGGATTCTAAAGAACCTCGTATGGCGGCTTATCGCCAGGCGGTTGATATCATTGCTGGCCACTTTAAGGGTTATCAGGTGGATCACATTGATCATCAGAAGAACGAGGCGGCCGATGCACTATCCCGGCTGGGGTCTCAGCGTAAGCAGGTGCCGCCTAATGTGTTTCTTGATGTGTTGCATAACCCATTGGTCAAGTTACCTTCTGACGAAGATCTTGCTATACCTGACCCGGAAGGACAGTTGGTGGCGGCTCTTCACGCTATTCCTAATTGGACGCTACCTTATCTGGCGTATCTGACTCGTGGCAAGTTACCTGAGGATGATACCTTGGCGCGACAAATGACAAGACGGTCTAAGTCCATGACTATTGTTAATGGCAAGTTACATAGAAGCAGCACGACTGGTGTTTTTCAACGCTGTGTTTCTCCTGAGGAGGGCCGTGAAATCTTACAAGAGATACATGCCGGCGACTG
Source organism: Elymus sibiricus (assembly GCA_039707655.1). NCBI lineage: Eukaryota > Viridiplantae > Streptophyta > Magnoliopsida > Poales > Poaceae > Elymus > Elymus sibiricus. The sequence goes on from CM077667.1 coordinate 377,620,789, forward strand.
TGGTCATCACGCCGGGTCAAAATCCTTGGTGTCTAAGGCTTTCCGGCACGGTTTCTACTGGTTGAAAGCTCATGCAGATGCAGAGGACATAGTTAGTAAATGTGATGGGTGTCAGAAATTCGGACGATGAGCCCATGTGCCGGCTCAAGAGTTGCGGATGATTCCAATCACCTGGCCGTTTGCGGTCTGGGGGCCTGATATGGTTGGACCATTTAAAAGGTCTAAGGATAAGAAGACCCACCTTCTGGTGGCGGTTGATAAGTTTACCAAGTGGATTGAGGCGGAGCCAGTCAGCAAATGCGACGCGGCAACTGCAGTTCAGTTCATCAAAAAGCCGATCTTCCGCTTTGGTTACCCCCATAGTATCATCACTGATAATGGCACAAATCTGTCCAAGGGGGCGATGAAGGAGTTTTGTCAAAGTGAACACATCCGCCTTGATGTCTCCTCGGTGGCCCATCCGCAGTCTAATGGTCAAGCAGAACGTGCTAACCAGGAAATTTTGAGAGGTATCGAACCCCGGCTTATGGTTCCTTTGGAACGAACGCCGGGTTGTTGGGTTGAGGAATTACCTTCAGTTCTTTGGAGCATCAGAACCACCCCCAATAGATGAATAGGCTACACACCTTTTTTCATGGTTTATGGTGCAGAAGCAGTTCTCCCCAGTGATATTCGTCATGACTCACCCAGGGTGGCGGCTTACGTTGAAACTGAGAATGAGGCGGCATGCCAGGATGCGCTAGACGCTTTGGATGAAGAGCGAGATCTTGCAGCAGCACGATCGGCGATTTACCAACAAGATCTGCGTCGCTATCATAGCCGCAGAGTTAAAACCTGGACGTTCCAGGAAGGCGACTTAGTGCTCCGTTTGATTCAAGATCAGACAGATATGCATAAGTTATCACCCCCTTGGGAAGGACCTTTTGTGGTCAGCAAGAATCTCAACAATGGGTCATATTATCTCATTGATATGTGGGAGAGTGACAAGTCACGCACTTCTGGGAGGAAACTAGCAGGCCGTGGAATATTGCTCATCTTCGGCCTTACTACACTTGAGTCATTGGCTCTCATCAATGTACATATCTCTGTCATTGTATATACCATTTTTAATATAATAAAGCCGGCATCCCCATAATTCAGGGCCTCTGTCGTTTTCATCCAGCGATTTTTGTGCAAGAGTTGGTTATTCATAAGGTCACTTGGGGGCTTCCAACTCAATGAGTTCAGCTTTCATACCCTCTTGACTGGCTTACATGCCATATTTGAGTTAAACCTGCCTGTTTGCAACTTGCTACTCCACCAGGTGACCCGCCGTATGCCTGACAGTCAATCTTTTTTAAGACCATAAACTTGTCAAAGTTAAAACGGCGGCTTATGTCACGAGAGAGCCGGCTTACAGAGAGCTAGGATAAACTCACCTATTTGCTGTTGTTTCTCTGCTATGTGACCCGTTCGTACTCTTAACAGTCAATCTTTTTTAACACCCTGAACTAGTTAAGGTTAAAACGACGGATTTATGTCACGTGAGAGCCGTCTCATGGGATTGTGGGCATCCATGCCTAGCTTCTTCGAAGCAAAAACCTTCAGTTTTATCAAAAAATACAAACAAGAGTTGTTCTCTTCTGGTTGTGCCTTCAAAGCTGCCTAACAAAAATTGAAGATATATATGTATATATATTCTACTTGTTGTCTTACATGAAATTTTTTATGAGGAGGTTCGAAGTCTTTGGATGACAGCTGATCCGGCTTCGTATTACTCATTGATCAAGTTTACAGCTGTCATGACCCGCCAGTAGGTTTGTTTACATATTTTCAAGACTATGGGCAATTGAGTTATTAACTCGCCCCGGATTATGGCTATAAGACGCCAGTCAAGGAGTTTATCAAAATTTCATGGAGAATTAAGAGACATGATCACATCAAGCTTACGCATGTTTGATAAGGCTTGCGGCGGTTAAGCCGCCAGGATATAAGTTAATAAAAACATGCACGAAGCATGGCAAAATCACAGCTGTTTTCAAACTATGCTATTACAAGGCCATAGCCGGGCCCTTCAAATTTCTGGCCAAGTGTTTTTTAGAGTTATATCACTCTAAGCCGGCCTCAGTGCCATCTGGGTTACGATCAGCAGGATCATTGTGCCGACTCTTCGTCGTCTGCTATCTGGAGATCATCCGAAGTCCAGTCGATGCCGGTTAACGCCTCAAAGGTAGCTTCATCGTTAAGTATTATGGATGGATCAAGGTCATGGGGCAAACATATGCTTACGCCTTTGAGGAGTCAAGTCAACAACTGCATGCTAGGGCGCCTTGATACGCGTGTTGTTGATGTCGTAAGCTGGCTGGTACTTGGTCAAATTTGCTTCTTGGGCAAGTTGGCATGCCAGTGGCCTCATATTCTTGACACATCTTGCAAAATCTGCCTCGCTGAAGACGGTTCCATCATTGTTGTACTCGGGATACCCGCCGGCCATCTTAGCCGGGTCAAGATCTGATTGCCATGCTTTTTCCCGGCTTAAGGCAGCAATGGCTCCTGTGCGGGTGGCTGACAGCTTTAGTTCTTCAATTTGAGAGGGCACAGTTGATAGGTGATCCAGCACTGTCTTGATGGGTGTTGGAGGCTTCTTTCCATATTAAACAGCTACAAGCGTCTGCAGGCTCCCAGCGTATATTTGTTCAGTCAATGCGTAGACAGCTTTCAATTTCAGCAAGATATTTTGGCCAAGGTTGGCACTCCTGGTGCCTGTCAGACAATTAAGAGCATAAACTCAGTTTAGCATTTTGTGACTACCCTAATTGATGAAGTGCTTCAACGGAGAATAACTTTTTTGCACTTACCGAAGATGGCGGCTGTCATTCGAGATATCTGCTGCTTTAAGCCGGCAAGCTCTTCAGCAACCGGCTTCAGTTGTTTTTTAGCATCTTCGGCCCGTTTTTGCCAGGCAGTCTTTTCCGACTCAAGAGTGGTGCATTCAGCGGTAAAGTCAGATTTCAATTTTTCAAAAAAATTCAAGGCAGACTTCAGCTTTGCCAAGAGACGCCACATTCTTGCTTAAATCGCCAAGATGTGACTCCTTCAAAGTTAGTGCCTCCTACATAAAGGATTTGAGAGTATGTTAGCGAATCATTATTTAACAGGTTTGCTATGATTCAAGTATTCAAGTCCCAATTACATTGCAAGCAATACACTCAGCACTTGGGGGCTAATGTAGGTCATTTCAAAGTATAGTACGACCCGGCCCATCTTTTCAAGATAAGCCGGCCCTTGGGGGCTACATGCGGATTCTTTCAAAGTTATTATTGGAAGACCCAACCCATCTTTTCAAGATAAGCCGGCCCTTGGGGGCTACATGCGGATTCTTTCAAAGTTATTATTGGAAGACCCGCCTCATCTTTTCAAGATAAGCCTGCCCTTGGGGGTACATACGGATTTTTTCCTAAGTAATTATTGGAAGACCCGGCTTATCCTTTAAGGATAACCGGCCCTTGGGGGTTGTATGAGTATCTATCTGTGAAACGGAAATGGGTTAAAGTTCAAACCTCATATTTCTACTTCATCATGTTTACTAAGCCGCCTTCCATATCACGACTTGTATGAAGGCGGTTAAGATAACCGGCGTGCAGCTCGCTGGCACTGAAGTCCGTATAATCCGGCAGATCCAATTTGGCCATGCCTTTCTCCAGCAAACGTGGCTCTTCTTTATGCTTAGCCAATACGGTTGAGGCTCCTGGTGTTTTATAACCCGCCCCGGTGATGATGACGTCAGCGTCATTTTTCTCAGAAGGGATTTCTTCTGTTGGTTGGAGAGGAATTGGACTTGGCGGGTCACCAATGTTGGCCGGGTCAGCGTCAGTGTCCATGGCCTCAGAAAAGACTTCATCAGCCTATGGAGGAGGGTTGTCTTGATGAGAAATGGGGTCTTCAGAGCTTTGGATTGGGGCTTCAGCGGGCTTCGGCGTCCCTTTCTCCGGCTCAGAGACCTTGGAGGTCTTGGAAGAGTCGCCCAGCTTCTGTTTTTTGCCCATCTTTGCCTTAGCCCTGTGACAGGAGTAGACAAGCTTATGAGCATATGAAAACAAATGTTTGGATATCAACAAAAGCAAAATCCTTACCCAGGGTTGACAACGAAGGCGGGCAGCTGCGTGCTGGTTGAGTCGCCAGATGCTGGAGGTGTTTCCTGATAATCAGAGTTGGACAGTATAAGCAAGTCGTTGCATGAGGCTAACGCACAGAAGAAATAAAAACAGAGCTATGAAGTACCTCGTTGTGGCGTTTCCGAGGAGCTGGTGTGTTGGATAAGCCAGCTACTAGATCTTCAGAGTTGTCGCTCCGGGTCTGACGCCTAGAGTCATGTTGCTGCTTCTTCAAAAGAAAGTTGGTATCCAAGTGAGCAAGAGGGTGTGAAAACTTTACTTTCCGGATGACCCGTTGTATTTTCTCTCTTGACAAAGGTTCCGAGTCGGATAAGATGGTAGTTACCTCTGCTGCACCGGCTTGGCTTGTTTCCGCTTCACCCTGAGAGGAGTCAGCATCAATAAGTTGCATGAAAAGAAGGCCTAGGGAGTCAAGTTCTACCTTCGAATCATCCAGTTCGAGCAGTTCTTGAGCTGTTTGCTTCTTTGGACGGCCCGGACCACGGGTCTTAGTCGCTTTGGTTTTCTTCTTCAAAGTGGAGACGACAGTTATTCTTTTCTTCCAGAAGGGAGAGTTGGCCAATATACATAAATGCATTTGCAGAAAGATTAAAGGAGATGTGAAGTGCAAAATCTAAAAGGAAAAGGTGAAGATTAACTTAAAAAGTCTTACTGCGGGAGCCGGGTTAAGAACGCAGAAAGGGCTCAATCTCGTCTTATTGCAAGCTTCTTGAGTTTCTCCAAGCAGCGATTTGACAATCGAATTAACTTCTTTATCCGTCAAAGGCGTCTGATAATAACGCTGAGGATCATCCACATTACCAGTATATTGACACATTAAGCCGCCATGCCGGCTCAGCGGTAAAATCCTCCAGGAAACCCAACAGCGGGTCAGATCAATTCCGGTTAGCCCATTGGCTATTAAAGCCCTGATGCTTGAAAATGTATGAGTGTATTGAATGCGCTCTGTTGCGGTTAACCGGTCTGGAAGTTCAGTAGTGGTGCTGAGCCGGTAGGGGCGGTAACCCGGCAAGGGATTTTCTTCAGCCGGAGTGGTGTCTCTGCAATAGAACCAAGTGCGGTTCCAATCTTTGGTATGGCTGGGCAGGACAGCTGAGGGAAAAGTTATATCTCTCTGTCTCTAGATGGAAATGCCTCCGAGTTCAAGACTTGGTCCATCTGCTATCTCAGTCTGGCGGTTGATATAAAAGAAATCTCTAAAAAGGTTAACAGTGGGTTCTTCTTGCAGATACGCTTCACAAAATACTTGGAATTGGCACAGGTTGGTGACATAATTGGGGCCAATGTATTGAGGGTGAAGTTTGTAAAAATGCAAGGCGTCCCGGAATTTTTTTGACCCAGGCGGTGAGAAGCCACGGAGAAGACGATCCGTAAAGATAACAACTTCCCCCTCCTTGGGTTTGGGAGTAACTTCGGGGCCAGGAACCCGCCAATGGATGACTTCTTTATCCGGTAAAACCCCCATGGCTACATATTCGTTAAGCATGAGCTCGGTAACTCCGGAGGCTACCCAATCGCAAGAGGATGGAGCCTTAGTCATGACTGACCGGGTTAAAAGCTGTGGAAAAGTATAAGATTATGGTGGGTTAGGAGTGTTACATGACAAGCCAGTTATGACGGTAAGACGGCAACGCTATTTGGCGGGTCATTGATAAATTATGAGCCGCCTTTGGCTACAGGAATGAGGTGCGTTAAGGTATGGCGGTTTATATCTCGTCAGGATGAGCCGACAGCATGATGGCGGGTCAATAACACAATGAATACTGAAAATATTGCAAAGTGTGGACAAACAAGTTTCACAAGTTACAGCTACAATTATGGATCTACAGATGAAGATAAAAGGGGAATAATTACTAACCCTAAAAGACAATAATGGAAGAACTGGCAGGCAATGCGCTGGTTCTGGGGAAGAAGCGATCTACTCAGAATACAAAATAGATGCTAAACAAAGCACCGCGCGATTTTGCTAGCATTTCCAAGTCAGAAGATAATTCCTTTCTTAAACAAAGGTATAAACTCCGATGAACGGCGACGAACTCTAAAGAACTCTGGTGACCTAATGCGGATCTGAGAAAGCTGAAGAACGGAACCTGAGAAGACGCAAGGAGCGCGGGCGCGTGCCGACGAGCTCTGGTCACAACAGGTTGATGCAGCGGCCTCGGTGAGGTGGACGAGGCGGTCCGGCTGGGGCGGAGGAGCTTCGGTCGCATGAAGTTTTGGAGGAAAAAGAAGAGGGAAAGGAAGCGGGGGAAAATGAAAAGAATGGGCCCCCCGTGCCTATTTATAAGGAAGGGAAGAGCTGGAACAGTAACAGTCAATCGCGAGAATCGAGGAGACATGATAATGATTGGCTAAAGAAGCGCCTCGATTTTCGGAATGACTAGTTAATGCCAAGATCTGTTGTGATGTCATGAGGATTTTCTGGATTTACCAGAGATGACGTCATCCATTTTATATGGTGGGTCGTGAAGATTTATTATAGATTAAATGATTAAAGGAGACACGAGACTCGCCAACCAGAAGACTTGAAGATTGACATGAACAAGTTCAAATCTATCTAGGGCCTAATGTTGGGGATATAACACCGTGGTATAACCCACCCAGGAGAGGCCGGGTTAGGAAGTTGGCGACTTAACAATAAGGCCTTAAACAGGCCTGAAGACCAAGACAAGCCTGGAGGAGACTTGCCAGGCGGGCCGGATGGAGGCCCAGAGCCAGAAGACGGCGGGTGACCCAGAGGCGTAAGCCGTCCGGAGGTGGCTTGCCAAAGAAGGCAAGCCGACTTAGAGGCAAGATTGGTTACGAAGTATAACCCGGTCCGGACTCTTGTAAGCCCAGGGCCTCGATCTGTGTATATAAAGGTGAGTCCCTGCGGCGGCTTAGTACGAAACAATTGATCGAGATCTAGGTCAAGCGAATCCACACCCTTGTAATCGATACCGAATCAATACAACATAAAGCAGGACGTAGGCTTTTACCTCCTTCGTGAGGGGCCGAACCTGGGTAAACTCGTGTCTTTCGTGCCGGTCAACCCCTTTGAGCTAGTCACCATAGCGATGGCCTCACCCCTAAGTCCTTTCACTAGGGCATCTGCCGTGATAAAACCATGACACATAGGGAATCACAAACCGTAACACCAATATTCTTACTAAAGCATAATTACTCACTAACATGACTCACATATCACTATGATCATGTCTCAAAACTATTACAAGGAAACAAGTTTAATTTTTCCAATGGTCTTCATGAAAGTTTTTATTATATCCTCCTTGGATATCTATCACTTTGGGACTTGATTCATATGTTGCCACTGCTTTTGGCAAGCTCAAACAAATTTAAGTGAAGAACATGAGCATAAAGGTTTCATCTCTCAAAATAGTATAAGTGAAGCATGAGAGGATTTCTTCAAAATTTACTAACTCTCAAATTAATCTAAGTGAAGCATGAGAGTATTTCTTCAAAATTTTCCAAGCACACCGCGCTCAAAAAGATATAAGTGAAGCACTAGAGCAAATCCATAGCTCAAAAAATTTAAGTGAAGCATATAGAGCAATTCTAACAAATCATAGCATAATTTTGGCTCTCTCAAATAGGTGTGTTCAGCAAGGATACTAATGACAAACTAAAAAGCAAAGCAAGCAAAACTCATGATATGTGACAAATAAAAATATAGCTCCAAGTAAAATACTGATGGTCGTTAGAAGAAAGAGGGGATGCCACTCGGGGCATCCCCAAGCTTAGTTGCTTGTTTCTGTTTCGATATATCTTGGGGGTTCTGTAGCATCCCCAAGCTTATGCTCTTTCCACTCCTTATTCCTTCATCCATCGTGATCTCACCCAAAAGTTGAAAACTTCAATCACACAAAACTCAACAAAACCTTCGTGAGATCCGTTAGTATAATAAAGCAAATCACTACTTTAAGTACTGTTGCAAACCCATTCATATTTTATTATTGCATTATACCTACTGTATTTTAACTTTACCATGGCTCGTACCCTTCAATACAACACATAGATTCATCAAAACAAGCACACAATGCAACGAAAACAGAATCTGTCTTAAACATAACAGTCTGTAGTAATCTGTACTCTAACCATACTTCTGCAACTCTAAAAATTCTGAAAAATTAGGGCAACGTAAATAATTTGTATATAAACACTGTTTTAAAATTTCAGCTCAATATCGCGTTCCAGTAAAAAATGAAAATTCGAACACTGGAGGCAAAGTTTCTTTTTTAGATTCAACGTTGTTTCTACTCATCTTATGAATCATCCTAAAGGCTTTACTTGGCACAAACACTAAATAAAACATAAAAACACAATCATAACAAAGGCATAATTGTGTAAACACTCAAGAACAAAAAGAAAAAGGCAAAAATATATTTTATTCATTGGGTTGCCTCCGAACAAGCGCTATCGTTTTACGCCCCTAGCTAGGCATAACGCATAGATTCAAGTATTGTCATCTTTGGTTTTTGCTCCATAGGATGCTCTCATGATTGATTCATATGGTGGCTTAATTCTTGTTCTAGGGAAGTGTTCCATACCCTTTCTTTGTGGAAACTGAAATCTAATATTGCCTTCTTTCATATCAATCACGGCACCTATAGTGTGTAAAAACGGTCTACCAAGTATAATGGAACAAGATGGATTGCAATCAATATCAAGAACAATAAAATCTATGGGCATGTAGTTCCTATTTTCAAGAATAATAACATCATTAATTCTTCCCAAAGGCTTTTTAATAGTATAATCCGCCAAGTGCAAATTAAGAGAACATTCTTGAATATTGGTGAGACCAAGCACATCACATAATGATTTAGGAATCGTGGAAACACTAGCACCCAAATCACATTAAGCAAAGCACTCATAAATTTTAATCTTGACTTTAATGGTAGTTTCCCACTCATCATGTAATTTTTTAGGAATATAAATCTCTAACTCCATCTTTTCTTCAAAAGATTTCATCATGGCATCAACAATATGTTTAGTAAAAGCTTTATTTTGTTCATAAGCATGGGGTGAATTCAACATGGATTGTAGCAAAGAAATACAATCAATCAAAGAGCAACTATCATAATTAAAGTCCTTGCAATCCAAAATAGTGGGCACATCACTAGTTAAAGTTTTGACCTCTTCAAACCCACTTTCATCAATTTTTTCATCAAGATTTTCACCCTCCAAATCATTGGGACGCCTTCTAGCTAAAGTTGACTCTACTTCAGTCCCTTCATTATCAATTTTAATATTACTAAACAAGGAATCAATGGAAGAAACACCAATCACTTTAAGATCTTCATCATTTTTCTGAAAGCAATCACTAGAAAACGCTTTTTCTATAAATTCTCTTTTAGCTCTAAGCATAGCGGTTCTTTTCTTACTTTCATCAATAGAGACATATAAAGCTTCAATTGATTCATCAATCTTAGGTGCAAAAGCTTTCAACTTGAGATTTTCCACATCATGAGAAATTTTATCAATGCTTCTAGACATATCATCAATCTTATTCAGCTTTTCTTCTATCGTAGTGTTGAAAACCTTTTGCGCATTGATAAATTCTTTAATATTATTCTCAAGATCAGAGGTGTTCCTATTATTATTGTAAGATGAATTACCATAGGAATTACCATAATTATTAGAGAAATTTCCAGGAAAAGGCCTAGGATTAAAATTACCTCTATAAGCATTGTTATTGAAATTGTTTCGCGAGACGAAATTCACATCTACGGAATCACTATTTTTCTCAATCAAAGTAGACAAAGGCACATCATTAAGATCAACAGGAGCATTTTTACTAGCAACCAACTTCATCAAAGCATCAACCTTATCACTCAAAGTACTAATTTCCTCAACTGAATTAACCTTTTTGCTACTAGGTGCTCTTTCAGTATGCCATTGTGAATAATTTGCCATAATATTATCTAGCAATTTAGTAGCTTCACGCAAAGTAATTTCCATAAAAGTACCACCCACGGCGGAATCTAAAAGATTTCTAGAGACAAAATTCAATCCCGCATAAAAATATTGTATGATCATCCAAAGATTTAAACCATGAGTAGGACAATTTCTTAGCATCAATTTCATTCTTTCACAAGATTGTGCAACATGTTCATGCTCAAGTTGCTTAAAATTCATGATTTGTGTCCTAAGGGAAATAATTTTCGCGGGCGGAAAATACTTAGTGATAAAAGCATCCTTGCACTTATTCCAAGAATCGATACTATTGCGAGGCAAAGAAGAAAACCAAATTTGTGCACGATCCCACAAGGAGAAAGGAAATAATTTCAACTTCACTATATCATTGTCCACATCTTTTTTCTTTTGAATATCACAAAATTCTATGAATGTGTTTATATGGGAGGCAGCATCCTCATTAGGAGTACCGGCAAATTGATCTTTCATGACAAGATTCAACAAAGCGGCATTAATATCACAAGACTCCGCACTAGTGGCGGGAGGAGCAATCGGAGTACTAATAAAATCATTATTATTAGTATTGGAAAAATCACAAAACTTGGTGTTTTCTTGATTCATCATGACTACGCAAACAAGATTGCAAGCAAGCAAGAGATCTGACGAGAAAAAGGCAAACGAAAAAGAGGGCGAATAAAACGGCAAATTTGGTGAAGTGGGGGAGAGGAAACAAGAGGCAAATGGCAAATAATGTAATTTCAAGGAGATGAGATTCATGATTAGGAACTTGGTAGATGATGATGGTGTCTCCTTGGTGCCAGAGATTGGCACATAGAAGAGACCGCTTCCTCCCCGGCAACGGCGCTAGAAATTCCTTTGACGTGGCTTCAGACTGCGTCGGTATTTCCCCAAAGAGGAAGGGATGATGCAGCACAGCGACGGTAAGTATTTCCCTCAGTTATGAAACCAAGGTATCGAACCAGTAGGAGGATCACCAACACTACGTAAACATCACCTGCACACAAAGAACAAATACGTGCAACACGACGCGAAAGAGAGGTTGTCAATCTCTCTACGGTAAAAAAAGATAGATTAGGATAAGATAGATTGGATAGATAGATCTCTCAAGAACAAAAAATAAAAGAGGCAAATAAAAAGTGCAGCAAGATATTTTTGGGTTTTTGGAATAATAGATCTGAAAACAAAAGCAGCAAAAAGATAGATCGGAAAGCAATATGTTGGAAAAGTAGACCCGGGGGCCGTAGGATTCACTAGTGGCTTCTCTCATGAGTATAGCACACGGTGGGTGAACAAATTACTGTTGGGCAATTGATAGAAGATCAAATAATCATGACGATATCCAAGGCGATGATCATTATATAGGCATCACGTCCAAGATTAGTAGACCGAAACGATTCTGCATCTACTACTATTACTCCACACATCGACTGCTATCCAGCATGCATCTAGTGTATTAAGTTCATGGAAAAACGGAGTAATGCAATAAGAACGGTGACATGATGTAGACAAGATCTATTCATGTAGGAATAGACTCCATCTTGTTATCCTTAATAGCAACGATACATGCGTGCCTCGCTGCCCCTTCTGTCACTGGGAGAGGACACCGCAAGATCGAACCCATCACAAAGCACCTCTTCCCATGGCAAAAAATCGATCTAGTTGGCCTAACCAAACCAAAGATTCGAAGAAGAAATACGAGGCTATAAGTAATCATGCATATAAGAGATCAAAGAAGACTCAAATAATATTCATGGATAGAAACTGATCATGAACTCAAAATTCATCGGATCCCAACTAACACCGCAAAAAGTTTACATCAAATAGATCTCCAAGAGACCATTGTATTGAGAATCAAAAGAGAGAGAGGAAGCCATCTAGCTACTGCCTACGGACCCGTAGGTCTATGGTGGACTACTCACGCATCATCAGAGAGGCACCAATGAGGATGATGAACCCCTCCGTGATGGTGTTAGATTGGATCTCGCGGTTCTGGAACTTGCGGCTGCTGGATGTGTTTTTCGCCGACTCCTCTAGGGTTTCTGGAATATCTAGGAATTTATAGGCATCAGAGGTGGTCGAGAGGCGTCCCGAGGAGGGAACAACCCATCAGGGCGCGCCCGGGGCCTCTGGCGTGCCCTGGTGGGTTGGTCTCCTCGACCCTCCCCTCTGGCACTTCTTTGGCCCATTGGATGTCTTCTGGCCCAAAAAAATCTCCAAAAAGTTTCGCGGTGTTAGGGCTTCGTTTGGTACTGATATTCTATGAAGGAAAAAACAAGCAAAAATAGCAACTGACACTTTGGCACTATGTCAATAGGTTAGTCCCAAAAAATGATGTAAAGTTGCTATAAAATGATTGTAAAACATCCAAGATTGATAATATAACAGCGTGGAACAAGCAAAAATTATAGATATGTTGGAGAAGGAGGTCTCCCACTTGCCCTTAGAGCCTGCTCCGGTCATGGCCAAATTGGAGAAGGGGTTTGAAGAGTTTGGGGGGAGAATCGAGCTTGGCAGCTTGGAGCGGGGAAGGTTGGGGGAGGCAATAGCAATAGCAGATCTAAGAAGCGCACGAAAGCTACGGTGGCCGTTTCCTTTTTATAAGCTGTGGAAATACCAAGAGTCCTTCTGTTGCGTCATGAACCTCGCCATTTCCCGTTGAATCGTGTAGTTATGCACGCGCGGGGTAACCCAAACCATAAGCCATATCCCCGGAAAGGCGGGGCACGATCTCCATATTGATGGGACGTGCCGATGATAAATGAGAACTACCTTGAACCGCGGATCGAGTTTGTGTGACTGGTCAATGTTCATGACCAGCCGCAACCTTTCGCTAAAAGCTGTCAGAGAAGAAAACTGTTCACATTTGAACGGTTGGCCTTCAAGGATAAGTAGCCTATGCTGCTCGGAAACAAGGAAGACTTCGGTGTCCGAACTATCATCGGTTGAATAGAAATGAGGAGTGGAATTCGCCTCACAAGCCGAAGACTATAAGCATGTGAAGCCGCTGGGAGTCAAGACTACGGCGTTGGAGGCCAGTTCGGGGGCTACTGAGGGAGTCCAGGATTAAGAGGTCTTCAGGGTGCCGGCCTATCTCTATAGGCCTGACGGTGGGTCGTTTTATGGTGAAGGTCCGAAGACTATGGCGCCATGACCAAGATGGGAATCTCTCAGGCCGTGGCGTGTACTCCAAGAACGCGATGATGAGTTTGGCATATTATTTCCTGATGTAACTCACGTTGTGCAACCCTAGATACCCCTGGTATCTATATAAACCAGAGGGTCTTAGACCATAGGACAGATTAAGCTCATTGCTCCTAGGGTTTCAGACCTCATCATACGATCTCGAGGTAGATCAACTCTGTATTCGGTACTCCATCATCAATACAAGCAAAGCAGGACGTAGGGTTTTACCTCCATCAAGAGGGCCAGAACCTGGGTAAATACTGTCTCCCTTACTTCCTCTTACCCATCGATCCAAGATCCACAGATCGGGACCCCCTACCCGAGATCTGTCGGTTTTGACACCGACAATAGGTAAATCAAAAAATTTAGTTACTGTTACAAATTGATTCATATTTTATTATTTCATAAGGTACTGTATTATAAATTCTCCAAGGTTTATACCCCCCGATATAACCCATAGCATCATCAAACAAGCAAACTATAAGCAAAAAACAGGATATGTCTAAAACAGAACAGTCTGTAATGATCTGCGCAATCACCATACTTTTGTACCTCCAAAAATTCTGAAAAATTAGGCAAACCTGGGAAGTTTTATACCAATACTGTGTAAAAAATTAATATCAAAAAGACGTTCGAGTAAAATCAGATAAATTCTGCACTGGACGCAAAAGTATCTATTTTTGGACCGTATCAAATCTACTTATCATTCAAGTCATCCCAAAGGCTTTACTTGACACAAACACTAATTTAAACATAAAAAACAATCATTATAGTATCAATAATCATGTTATAACACCATGACAGAAAGTAAAAATAAAAATTAAATGATAACTATTGGGTTGCCTCCCAACAAGCGCTATCGTTTTATGCCCCTAGCTAGGCATAATGCATAGTGTCAAGTGTTGTCATCTTTGGTGTTCTCATCTTGGGGTGTGTGTCCATGGGGAGGGTTTTCAAAGACAATAGGAAACACATCATCAAGCAATATTTTGGCATTTTCAATACTACTTTCCTTAAAACCTTCCGTATTCTCTCTTACTATCCAAGAATATTGTTTATTGATGGCATTGAAAACTTGTTGGATAATATGGATATGAGGAACTTCTTTTCTGGTATTTTCATCGAAAGTATGGTTATCTCGAAACACATATCTCATCATATAGTCCTCATTATATAAAATTTCATCTATCACAGGATATTCATGACTCATATTATAGTGATCAAAGATATCTCGAGCCTCTTGCACTATATAGTCAAATTCAATCGTGAGGATAAGAGTGGCTATCTTCTTAACCCTAGGGTCTTTTATGATCGGCAACTCATAGAAAAGCCTTCGCAAAGTAGGGTGGGTATTCATAAATCTTCGTCCAAGTTTAAGAACAAGAGCGAAAATAGCATCAGCGTAACTTTTGGTTCTTCCAAGGATTGTATCCTTACAAGCCAAAGTGCCCGTACAGTTAAATAATTCTTGGATAATGCTTTTCCCTATGATATTCCCCTTCACCACAACAAAAACTTTTAAATCTAGTTGCGGCAGAGTTTCCTCTTTGGGGTTTTTACCTTCATCATCCTTCTCAATAATAAAATCAGACATGATAGCAACTTTAAGCAAGCAAGGCAACAAGCGTAGCAAGTAAACTAGTAAAGATAAATATTTTTGTATTTTTGATTTTTATAGCAAGCAAAATATAACAGAAAATGAAAAGTAGAACAAGTGAATGATAATTTATGAGAAGGTACTTGATAGGAATTTGATGATACTCCCCGACAACGACGCCAAAAATCCTTCCTGGTACTTGTAAACTATGTTGGGATTTTCCACGAAGAGTAGGGGATGATGCAGCAAAGCAAAGGTAAGTATTTCCCTCAGTGAGAACCAAGGTTATCGAACCAATAGGAGAACCACGCAAATTCCCGTCTTTAGCACCTACGCACAAAAGAGCAAACACTTGCACCCAACATGGGAAAGAGGGTTCTCAATCCCCTTGAACTCGTTACTTGCAAGCGATAAGTAGTGATAGATAGATAATTTGATAAATATAAATTGTAAATAAAAATAAAGTAAATAATGGCATCAAGCCATTTAGAGTTTTTGTAATTATATTTGTGAGGAGACCCGGTGGCCATAGTGTTCGCTAGAGGCTTCTCGAAGAAGGCATACGGTGGGTAAACAAATTACTGTTGGGCCATTGATAGAAAAGAGCATAGTTATGCAATATTTATTCACGGCAATGATCATGTGTATAGGGATCACGTCCATAAACAAGTAGACCGACTCCTGCCTGCATCTACTACTATTACTCCAGCCATCGACCGCTATCTAGCATGCATCTAGAATATTAAGTAAAAACAGAGTAATGCTTGAAGGATGATGACATGATGTAGACAAAGTAAATCCAATTAATATGAATGAACCCCATCGTTTTACCATTAGTGTCATCAATACAATACGTGTCATGTCCCTTTTTGTCAATTGGATTGAGCACCGCAAGATTAAACCCACTACAACGCACCACTCCCACTTGAAGATAAATCAATCTAGTTGGCCAAACAAACCGATAGATCGAAGAGCATTACGAAGCTATAAAAATCATGCAAATAAAATACCAGCAAGTATTCAATATCATTTCATGAATAATCTGAACAAAAACCCACAATTCATCGGATCCCAACAAACACAACGCAAAGATTGATTACATAAGATAGATCACCGCAGGAATCGCGGTGATCTTGGCAATGAAGAACATAGAGAGAGAGAGAGAGAGAGAGAGAGAGAGAGAGATAGCCATCTAGGTACTAACTACGGACTCATAGGTTTGCGGTGAACTACTCACACATCACCATGGGAGCAGCAAGGTTGATGTAGAGGCCCTCCATGATCGATTCCCTCCTCCGCAAGGCATCGGAACAGAGCTCCAGATGGGCACACGGCGGAACAGAGACTTGCGGCGGCGGAGAAAGTGTTTCAGGAGGCTCTCTAGGGTTTTCAGAATATTAGAGAATTTATAGGTCAGAGATCAGGGCCAGGAGAGCAGGAAGGTGGCCCCAAGATATCAGGGCGCGACCACCCCCCTGGGCGCGCCCTGATGGCTTGGGGGCACCTCGTGTGCCCTCCGGTCTTCCACCGAAGCTTCCAGGTCTTATTTTGGTCTGGAAAAATCATCAAAAAGTTCGGGGTATTTGGACTTTGTTTGGTACAATATTCCTGAAAAGCCAAAAACATGCAGAAAACAACAACTGGCACTTGGCACTGGGTTAATAGGTTAGTGCTAAAAAATACTATAAAACAACAAGTAAATGCCTAAAAAGTATCCTAGAATGATAATATAATAGCATGGATGTCGTGGTATTCTCGCTGGGGGTGCGTGATTCATGGCAGATGCCATGAGATGGCTTATGAGGTGGGGCTACGATAGGACACCGGTGGGTTCCGGAGGCGAGGTTGGCACGAGCGAGTGCGGGACACAAGACGTACCCAGGTTCGGGGCCCTCTGGAGAGGTAACACCCCTACTCCTGCCGTGTGAGCTGATAAGCACAGAGGTTACAGAGTCGCTCCTGGAGCTGCATGGACAGAGGAGGGAGAAGGGGCTAAGCCACCGTTCTGCCTCTCCTGTGCGAGTGTTCGTGATCTGGAGAGAGCTAGCTAGGGTGAGAACTAACCTTACCGCACTAACTCGAACTCTCAGCCACTAAAACCCGATCCCTCTGCATGGAGGCCTCCCTGGGGGTCTTATAGGCCGACCCCCAGGGTTACAACGGTAACGTACCAGAGGCGCGGGCCCCTGGTGCCATTGACCAGGATCCGGTGGCCGGGTCGCCGGGTCGCCGGGTTGCCGGGTCACCAGATGCCGGGATGCCGGGTCGCCGGGTGCCGGGTCGCCAGGTGCGCCGCACCTGCCTGGCGCGGGCATCGTGACGGGTCTTGTCTCGTCAGTCTGGGTTCGAGGCACTGTGGCGCGTCTTGTCCATCGTTAGAGGGAGGTCGGCGCCGCCGTTTCTACAGGACCGCGCCTCACTGACACCGCCCGCCTCGAGCGGGAGCGCAAGGAAAGCTGCAGCCTCACCTGCTCTGTCCGGGTAAAGGGAGGAGCGCTGTAGCACCGCTTGCTTCGTTGCTAAGGCTTCGCCGCCTCGCGGCCAGCCGGCCAGGCCAGGTTGCCACGCCGAGCCGGCTCGCGCTGGGGAGCCGTCGTGCTTGGCAAGCCGGGCAGAGGGACTTGTCTTGCTCTGATGATTTTCCGAAAGGGATTCGGGCCCCGTTGCCTACCCGGGGGTCATCACCCCGACAGTAGTCCTCGAAGCTGTGAAGGTTTGCCGGCTTCAGGCAGGGGAGCCTTTGCAGCTTACCACCCTGAGGAGCCAGTTCTATTGATGAAGCGCCGGAGTCCGGCCGGGCGGCTTCGCCTGGCAGCTTGCCGGCTTCGCGGCAGCGAATGCCGGGAACACCCGCTGGGGGGCCGGCCTCCAGGGGCTGGGTCGCGGCACCCCGGCCTGAGCGGTAAACGGAAACGCCCGCCAGATGGGTCTTGCTTCGTACGCCGATTTGCGCCCGCCGCAGCTCGACGGGCTGCCACGTGCGGCCTTGCGGTGGGCGAGGCCTGCCAGCCCACGCGCGCGACGGGACGTGACCGCGGCTCGGGCCCGCCACTACACGCCCTCGGCCCGCGCGCGGGGGATTCACTGCGGCGACCGTTGCCGATTGCGCTTCCCCGCGTAGTTACTGCGCGTGGGGAACGCGCGCGCGCAGTGCGAGGGAGTGGGGATTGTGGGCGCAGTCGATCCCACTCCCCTACGATTTCGCGTGGTTATAAACGAGAAGGGGGGAGTGCGACGGAGACGCCCGCGCTCGCACCCCTGCCCCTTGCTCCTCCTCTGCTTCCTCTCCTTCTCCGCCGTGCCCGAGCGAAGTACTGCCGCCGTCGTCGCCTCGCCCACGCCTGCTGCACGCCGCGACCCGAAGCCCGCAGCGCGCCGCCCTCCTCCTCTCTTCCTCCTCTCCATCACCGAATTTAGCCGCCTGCGGAAACCCCTCCCCAATGGCGCTGCCGAAAGGCTCTTGGGAGGGCTCCATCCTGACGGAGCAAAACATCCGGTACCTCCGCCGCACGAAGCGGCTGCCGCCGGCGGAGGCGCTGCTCATGCGCGCGCCGGGCCCGGAGAGGGTGCCGGCGCCACAGGAGGGCGAGCATGTGGTCTTCTTCTCGCACTTCGAGCGCGGGCTCGGCCTCCCCGCGAGTCTCTTCTTACGCGCGTGGCTCGATTTCTTCGGGCTGCAGCCGCATCATCTCGGCGCCAACGCCGTGTTGCAGGTAGCCGGCTTTGCCACGCTCTGCGAAGGCTATCTCGGGATGCTGCCGACTATGGAGCTGTGGGCGATGATGTTCTTCCTCAAGCAGCAGGGAGCGTCAGCCGGCGCCATGTCCGACTGCGGCGCAGCGGTGGTCACCGGCCGGCCAAACGGGCCGTTTCCCAAGCTGCCGCTTGAGGACTCGGCCAAGAAGTGGCAGTCGACGTTTTTCTACGTCCGGAACGCCGACCCGGCTGTCGACGTCATCAACCTTCCGCCGTTCTTTGATGCGCCGGCGCTCGAGAAGCCGAATTGGGGGTACCGCCCCAAGGAGCCGTCGAAGGAGATGGAGAAGATCTGCAGCCGGGTCAGGGAGCTGACGAAGAACGAAGGGCTGAAGACGGTTGCTCTCATCACGGCCTTCATCGCCCGCCGGGTTCTGCCACTGCAGCGCCGGGCACACCGGATTGGCGACATGAGCGGCCGGCACGACCCGACCCGGATGTCGACCAAGGAGCTGACGCCGGCTGGGATCGTCCAGCGGGTCAACTACATCTCCAAGGCCGCGCTGAAGGAGGGGGAGTGGAGCTTCGGGAAGGCGCCCTATCACCGGGAGAACCCGGCGCCTGCGGTGAGTCCCTGGTCTTTATATTTTGCCGCTTCGACGTTATTCTTGCGTCCTGACGCCGCGGGATGGCCGCAGCTATTCGCCAGCCAGCGGAACCACGACGGGCCGAACGCCCAGATCCTGCTGGCCGACCTGCCCGACTCGGATGTGGAGGAGGCCGGCGCCGAGGCGGAGGGAGGGGCGGTCGAGGCGCGCCTGGCCGACGCCGCAGCCGGCGGGTCGCGGGTTGCAGGTAAGTCTCCGCCTCCAGATCTACTACGGGATTGGCCGGATGACGACGAGGAGAGCCTGACCGACGCCCACGGTGCAGCGCCCTCAGCTGGGGAGGACGCCAGCGTCGACCCCCCAAGACGGCTGCGGAAGGCGGCTGGCGCCGGGCCGGCTCGCGCGGCGTCGACCGCCAGCCGGCCGCACGGGAAGGAGGTGGTCGAGGCGAGACCGGCCGCGAAACGCCCGGCGGCGGAGCCGGCACGCGCGAGGGCCATCGTGAAGAAGAAGCGCTGGCTCGCCCCGTCCGTAGGGCCGAGGCGGGAGCTCCCGACGGTCATCGGGTAAGTGCTCCTTGCCTTATTTGTGGGGCGCCAACTGTCGTCTTGTGGATTATCTTTTTTCTTCCTTATGCCTTCGCCGTGACGAATCCGCCGTGTACAGGTCGGCTCTTGACTTGGCGGTGGCGGCGACGGAGGCCACGGCGGGCGAGGTCACCTGGAGGAAGACCAGGAGCAGCGCCGTCGACCCTCCGCCGAGTCGGTCCGGGTGTTCGCACACGAACACGTCACCGTGTACCCTCGACACCAGGGGTGATGCACCGCAGCTCACGTCGAGGGAGGTCCGTCCGGCAGCGCGGTACGCAAGCAATCCGGCGGGCGCTTTTGTAGACCCGACGCACCGCTTCTCCGGGATGGAACCCGTCAGGAGTCGCGGATGGACGATGGGCTGCCCTAGGTCGATTCGCTCGCCCCTAGGGCCTCGAGGATCGCCGCACTTCAATACGAAGAACGAACGAAGAACGAGAAGAAAGATACAAGGGAGAGGGATAAAAGTAGGGTAAAAAGATGTAGATTTGATTGTTCGATTGTGTGTTCTTTCAATCGGCCATCACCTCTTCTATTTAAGAGGGGGTTGGACTTCCCGTACAAGTCATGGATTCATCTAGGCCTTCCTTACAAGAGAATTACATCAATTCACGTCCTAGAGTCCTAGCTCTAGCCTAACTCGGATTCAAACCGAACCTGCCTGAATCTGTGCGTCGACAAGCGGTAGTACCGCTCTAGGCCAGCGGTAGTACCGCTTCCAGCGGTAGTACCGCCCTGGAGTGCCGCGCCACTTCCGCTTGGGGTCCTCGGGATTCCAGAAGTATTTTCGTAAGCGGTAGTCGATGCGGTAGTAAAACACGGTAGTACTACCCAAGCGGTAGTACCGCTTATACAGGCGGTAGTACCGCTCTAGAAGCTGTCTTGATGAGCCGGCACGTCCATCTTGACCCCCGGTCTTCGACGAGCTGTCGCCTTCCCAGGAGTACCATCAGGGTATCTTGCCGGGCCTCCTTGCCGGGTCATCCCCTTGCCGGGCTATCTTCTTGCCGGGCCGCCTCCTTACCGGATCGCCTCCTTGCCGGGCCGTCTTCTTGCCGGATCGCCTCCTTGCCGGGCCGTCTCCTTGCCGGATTGCCTCCCTGCCGGGCCGTCTCCTTGCCGGATCGCCTCCTTGCCGGGCCGTCTCCTTGCCACACCGGCAAGCTTTTACTCGGGCGGTAAGATTCCATGCCGGCAAGCCTCTCATGCCGGCAATATGAACTTTCTCGTATAGAAGATCTTGCCGCTTGAGCCCACCTTTACTGTATTTTGCATCATGCCAAAATCAGGTGTCAACACATGCCCCCCTGTTTTTCGGCAAAGCTTGTGTGCCGAAAAATAATCCACATAGAGCTTGCTCTAAGGACGATGTCAACACTCCATCGGCCATTTATATGTGCTTAGGGCGATAATCATATATCGGCCATGTTTGTGTTTAAGATGATAAGTATATATCTTGAAGTCGATAGCCACCATCCCGAACCGGCGTAGATTCAAAATCCTCCATCTCATCTTCATCTCCCAATGTGTATATTGGTCTTAAATTTTCCTCAATAAAAGGGGATTTTCAGGTGGCGTGGACGATGTAATAAGGGCTGCATCATCCTTTTTCGGTGGCGTAGGTGCTATTGTAGCTAGTGTAGAGACATCTGCGTTTCCTTTTTGTTTAGGCCTCCACACTTGTTTTGTGGGCGCCACGGGCCGAATTTTATTGAACAATTCGTCCTTTTGCTCTTGTACTTCATGTGCCGCCTTCTCGCGTCTCCTCATACGTTGTAATCTCCTTTTTTGTGTCTTGGACAGACCGGGAGGACACCACTTAGGTTGAATACACTTGGGACCCCTAGATTCTGCTTCGCTTGGAGAATTTTTTGTTGGCCGATTAGCACCATGGCTTGAACGGCCTTGTGAAGGATAATAAAGCTTTTTGTGAGCAGGCCTTCTAGGTGTTGTCCACCCCATATGAAAAGCATAAGGAGCCATTGGGGGCTGCCCCCATCCTCCATTGAAGTCTCCCATCTAATATGGCGCATAGGGGGGTGGCGACATCCATGGTGCCGGTGCCCATGACCCATATGGCCTTGCATAGTGTCGAAACTCTTGCTTCGGAGGTGATCTTGAACGTTTTGAATATGATGGCCGATTGGAGTTAGAACCGGCCGCTTGACTTGCATATTTAGATAGCAACATATCAAAAGTTGGCTTGATTCGCTTGTGCTTAGCTTCACTCCTTTTACACTTGCCAACTTCTGAATTCTTGGGCTTGATAAATTCAACATGAGTATCCTCTTGTACTTGCGGTTGCCCCCCGAGTGGACACGCCGCCCCGGGCCAACCCGGCGGAGGGAGGCGAGGACGACGGGGAGAGGTGTGAGGCGGACTCCGCGCCATCCGGCCAAGCGCAGCCGACGCCGGCCACGGGGGCCGCGGCAGGAGGCGCCGGCACACTGGTGGTCGTGCCGCCGCAAGCCGCCATGGACCCCGAGCGGCCGGGTGGAAGCGGATCCGGTGCCGGGACCGCACTTCAGCTTCCGTGGGCGAGCTCCAGCGAGGCCGTGGTGGGGCCGCGAACCCGGGAGGACAATGCGGCGGATGCCTTGCGCTCGCAACTTCGCGGCCGGGACGAGCGCCTGCAGGCCTTCCTCCGGGAGGAGCTGGACCGGGCACGGCAGCTGGAGCAGGCGATCGCGGTGAGCTTTTTCTTCTATCTTGATTGTTGAATCAGTGGGGGCGTGCCAGCGCACCCAGTGGGTGTAGCCCCCGAGGTTCGGCCGGGCTGCGGAGCAGCCGGGTCGAATCTTATGGCCGTCTTTTGCATTATCTTAATCTTCTGTCTGCGCGCAGCATCTGTACGACCTGCGGGCCAGCGCGTTCAACCGGCTCCGGGAACGGTACCGCAAGGCCAGAACCCAGCTCGCCGCCTCGGAGGAGGAGCTGCATCGGGTCCAAGGTATGCCTTCGTGCCTTCACTGGGTGCGCGCACTAGGTGTAGCCCCCGAGATTCGGGCCGGACTGCGGAGCAGCCGGGTCGAATCTTAGAGCCTTGACTTTTTCTTCTAATCCTTGCTTCCGGCATCTGACCGGGAATCTTGTCGCGCAGCCGATGCGGCCGAGGTGCCAGGCCTTCGAGGCCGGCTTGCGGAAGCCGGCCAGCAGCGCGACCTCGGCGTCGGCGACCGCGACCGGCTCCAGGCCGACGTGGACCGGATGGTGGCCGAGAAGGCCAGGGCAGAGGAGGCCCAACAGGCGGAGCTGGGCCGGTTGGCGGAGGAGCGCGGCAAGGCGGCCGAGGAGCTGGCGGACGCCGGCAGGAAGATCGCTCAGTTCGAGAAGGATCTCGAGGCCCAGGCTCGCGCGTCGGAGATCCAGGAGAGCGGGATGCTGGGCGAGGCGCAGCACCTTGACGAGACCTTCGCCCGTAAGTATCATCTCTTTCTTCGGGCCGGCTGGCGAAGGCGGCAAGTTGCCTTCTTTGACTGACTTGTTTCTTTCCTTTGCCAGGAGTCTTCCCGGAGACACAGGAGGCGGCTGATGCGGCCGTGTACGCCCACCGGGCCGAGCAGCGCGAGCTGGGGGCGGAGATCAACGCGTACGCCGCCTGGTCCTTCTCGGAGCTTGTTCTTGCCGGTGAGGCCCGTCTTCGGGCCGTGGAGGAGCAGATGCGTCGCCTGTTTGAGGCCGGCTTGGGCATGGCGAGCGGCCTCTGGCCAAGCGCAGTGGCGCCGAACAGCGTCACCCGGCTGGCGCGGTGGCTGGAGGCCGGCGTGGAGCGACTCGGTGCGTGGAGGGCCTCCGCGGCCCGGGCCGGCGCGGAGACGGCGCTGCGCTTCGTTGTGTCGTGGTATCCAGGCGTGGACCTCGACCGTCTGGCGGCGCAGCGGGCCGGCGCGGAGGAGGACTTGGCGGCGCGGGCGCAGCGGATCGCCGGGCGGGCCAGCTACTTGGCAGCGTTCGCCCCGCATGACTAGTTCGTCGTTGAGCGGATAGAAGACGGCGAGGAGCTCCCTGCCGACACGCTCGGCCTTCTGCTCGACGACCCGGACGGCGGCTCGGCCGAGACGGGTGCCTATGCCGATGACGAGACTGACGCGGACGACGACGCCACGGCGGAGAGGACGGCGGAGAGCGCTGGACCCAACCCGGCGGCTGCGTCCACCTTGGCTGGGCCGACGCCGGCCGGAGACGACGCGGGTGCCGCTTAGGGCCTTTGTTTCTTCTGTGCTCAAACTTTTGTTAGGTAGTAGGTCCACCCACTGGGGGTGTAGTTCAATGTAATGAACTCGTGGCCGAAGGCCCATGCTATATATAAATTTGGCATGTGATTTGGCGCCAACTGTCGTGGTGATTTCACTTTCTGCTGTTCTGCCTTGGGCCTTTTCCTGTTTGTTGTTTCTCTGGGCTTCCTTCCCGCTAGCCGGACAGCCGGGTTGCGGACTGTGGCTAGGACGGGAACTCGGCTTTGAGAGCGAACGCACAGTACTTAGGCTTTTTCGGACGTTGAGCGCGAGCGAAACACCCACTGGGCCGGCTGGCGGCAGGCGGCGAGGCCGCCTGGCGCACAGCCGGTCGTGCGGCGAACAAGCGAGATAAAACGGGTTAAGCCAGGTTGGCCGTGCCGGGCTGTCTCCTTAGTTGTTCTTGCGTAACGATGCTTCCGGCCTTTGGCTCTTGCCGGCCGGGAGCCGGCTGTGGCTGGCGAAGAGAGGGCTTTGGCGGATCGTACACTCCGCGACGAACTAAGGGAAAAAAGACGGGGCGTGGTCTAGCCGGCTAGCCCCCGAGCCCCCGAGCCGGCTATGCCGACTCGGTGGGGGAATTAGAAAAAACATGGTTGTGTGTAGACACAGAATAAAGCGGGAAAAAGGGAGCCCCCGAGCCCCTGAGCCGGCTGCGCCGACTCGGCAGGAAACATAAGAACGGGGGAGCTTCCTGCTTTGGTTAAGTCCAAAAGATGGTGATGCATACATACATGGGTTTAACTGAAAAACGGACGGAGGAGCTCCGCGTTCCAGGGCCGGCTAGACTCCTCGCCGGCTGCATCTCGCTTGCGCTTGTTCGGCTTCTGCGCGTCGATGAGGTAGTATGCGTTCCGGTCGCAGAGAGCCTTGCTGACGATGAAGGGGCCTTCCCAGGGGAGGCCAGCTTGTGCTGCCCGGCTGGTCGCTGGACGAGCCGGAGTACGAGGTCGCCTTCACGGAACACGAGGGGCTTGATCTTCTTGCTGTGGTAGTGGCGCAGGCCTTGTTGGTAGATGGCGGACCGGCTGAGGGTCAGGAGACGCGCCTCCTCGAGCAGATCGACGCCGTCTTCGCGTGCTTCTTTTGCTTCGGCTTCGGTGTACATCGCCACCCGGGGTGAGTCGAACTCGATGTCGGTTGGAATGATGGCTTCAGCTCCGTAGACGAGGAAGAACAGGGTGAACCCGGTGGAGCGGTTCGGCGTCGTCCGGAGGCTCCAGAGGACGGCCGGCAGCTCGTCGAGCCAGCTGCCGGGTGAACGCACGAGCGGCTTGATGCCGGCTAGGATGAGGCCGTTTGCCCGCTCGACCTGGCCGTTCGACTGGGGATGGGCGACGGAGGCCAAGTCGAGCCGGATGCCGGATGCAGAGCAGTAGTGAGCCAGCGCGCCCTTGGCGAAGTTGGTGCCGTTGTCGGTGATGATGCTGTGCGGCATGCCGTAGCGAACCGCGATATCCTTGATGAATCGGACGGCCGTGGGCCCGTCGAGCTTCTTGATCGGCCTGGCCTCGATCCACTTGGTGAATTTGTCGATGGCAACAAGGAGATGCGTTATGCCGCCTCGGGCGGTCTTGAAGGGCCCCACCATGTCGAGTCCCCAGACGGCAAAGGGCCATGTGATCGGGATGGTTCGGAGGGCCGAAACCGGCTGGCGGCTGCGCTTGCTGAAGCGTTGGCAGCCCTCGCACTTGAGGACCTGTTCCTCGGCGTCTTGCAGGGCCGTGGGCTAGTAGAAACCGTGCTGGAATGCTTTGGCCACCAGGGATCTCGAGGCGGCGTGGTGCACGCACTCGCTCTGGTGGATGTCGAGGAGGATCTCGATCCCTTTGCTCTGCTCGATGCAGCGCTGGAACACGCCCGTCGTGCTGCGCTTGACGAGCTCGTGGTTGATGATGCCGTAGGCGGACGCGCGCCGCTGCACTTGCCGGGCTTCAGTTTTGTCGATGGGAAGTTCGCCGTCTTCCAAGAAGGCAAGGATTGGCTGAGCCCAGGAGGGCGCCGTGACCACCGTGAGGACGGTTGCCGGGATGGGACCCGGGACGGCAGCCCCCGAGCCGGAGCCGGCAGTCTCCGGGCTGGAGCCGGCAGCCCCCGAGCCGGAGACGGCAGCCCTCGAGCTAGAGACGGCAGTCCCCGGGCTGGTGCTGGCAGTCCTCGAGCTTGGGCCGGGAATCCCAGGGTCGGGTGGGGGCGCGCTGGGGTCATCCGGGATGAAGATGGACTCCGACTCGGGAGACGGCTTGATGGACGGCTTCCGCAGGTGCTCGAGGGAGACGCCGGACGGGATGGCCTGTCGGGTGGAGCCTACTTTGGCCAAGGCGTCGGCTGCTTCGTTGTCGGCGCATAGGACGTGGAGGAACTCGCAACCATCGAACCCGCCGGAGAGTTGCTGGACCAGGAAACGGTAGCTGGCCATGTTGGCGTCTTTGGCGTCCCAATCGCCGGAAACTTGCTGCACCACCAGGTCCGAGTCGCCGTAGCAGAGGATGCGCCGGATGCCGATCTCCCTGGCCAGCCGGAGGCCGTGCACGAGAACTTCGTACTCGGCGACGTTGTTGGAGGCGGCGAAATGGATCTGGAGCACGTACCGCAGCCGGTCGTTCTTGGGGGAGGACAGCACGATGCCGGCTCCCAAGCCGTTGCGCATCTTGGAGCCGTCAAAGTGCATGCGCCAGTGAGTCGACTCCGGCGCCGGCGGCAGGTATTGCGTCTCGGTCCAGTCGACGAGGAAGTCGGCCAGCGCTTGGGACTTGATGGTCGTGCGCGGCTCGTAGAGGATTGTGTGGTCGGCTAGCTCGAGGGCCCACTTGGCCACCCGGCCAGAGGCATGCCGGCAGCCCACGATCTCGCCGATGGGGGCCGTGCTCACCACGGTAATGGCGTGCTCTTGGAAGTACTGCCTCAGCTTCTTGGCGGCAAGGTACACGCCGTAGCACATCTTCTGGTAGTGGGGATAATTCTGCTTGGAGGCGGAGAGCACCTCGTTGAGGTAGTACACCGGACGCTGGACCGGCTGCACCTTGCCCTCCTCCGGGCGCTCTACGACCAGCACCGTGCTGACCGCGCGAGAGGTGGCGGCGATGTATAGCAGGAGTGGCTCTTTCTCAGCCAGCGCGGCCAGGACGGGCGCGGTTGACAGCATGCGCTTGAGGTCCCGGAAGGCTTCGTCTGCCTGTCGCTCCACTCGAACACTGCCGTCTTCTTCATCAGCTGATACAGGGGCAGGGCCCTCTCTACCAGCCGGCTGACGAACCGGCTGAGAGAGGCCAAGCAGCCGGTGAACTTCTGGACGTCGCGCAGCCGGGTCGGCTTGCGCATGCGCTCGATTGCCTTGATCTTCTCCGGGTTGGCCTCGATGCCGCGCGCCGAGATGAGGAAGCCGAGGAGCTGGCCAGCCGGCACGTCAAAGACGCATTTCTCCGGGTTGAGCTTGATCCGGAACCGGCGCAGATTGGTGAAGGTTTCCTTGAGGTCATCCGGGAGCGTGAGGTGCTGCTTGGTCTTCACCACGATGTCGTCAACGTAGACGTGCACATTTCTGCCGAACTGGGGCAGCAGGCATTTCTGCATGCAGCGCTGGAAGGTGGCGCCGGCGTTCTTCAGCCCGAATGACATGGTGGTGTAGCAGTACGCCCCGAAGGGCGTGATGAAGGACGTCTTGAGGGCGTCGGCCGGGTCCAGCTTGATCTGGTGGTAGCCGGAGTAGGCGTCCAGGAAGGACAGGAGCTCGCAGCCGGCTGTGGAGTCGATGACTTGGTCAATCCGCGGCAGAGCGAACGGGTCCTTGGGGCATGCCTTGTTCAGGCTGGTGTAGTCGATACACATGCGCCAAGTACCGTTTTTCTTCAGGACGAGGACCGGGTTGGCCAGCCATTCGGGGTGGAATACTTCCATGATGAACCCGGCTTTGAGCAGTCGGGCGATCTCTTCGCCGATGGTTCTTCGCTTCTCCTCGGAGAAACGGCGCAGCGGCTGCCGGATGGGCTTGGCGTCCTTGCGGACGTGAAGTTTGTGCTCGGCGAATTCCCTCGGGACACCCGGCATGTCTTTGGGAGACCATGCGAAGATGTCCAGATTCTCACAGAGGAAATCGACGAGCTCGCCTTCCTATTTACTATCGAGGCCGGCACACACGATGACGTACTTGCTGGAGCTGGGGTCGGCCGGGTCGAGCGGGACCCGCTTCGTGTCCTTGGCCGGCTTGAAGGAGGCTTCGTCGGCCGGCTTGGGCGGAGCCGGCACAGCCGACTGCGCGTTAACCAGCGCCACGATCCTGTCGAGCTGTCACCTCTCCTCGGCGATGACCAGCGACTCGGCCAGCTGGGAGCCGGCTTTGGCGCACTCGAGGGACTTCTTGTAGTCGCCGATGATGGTGATGAGGCCCTTGGGACCCGGCATCTTCAACTTCAGGTAGGCGTAGTGGGGGACCGCCATGAACTTGGCCATCGCGGGCCGGCCAGCAGCGCGTGGTAGGGGCTGGCCAGGTCAACCACCTCGAACCAGATCGGCTCGCGGCGGAAATGGCTACTGGAGCCGAAAAGGACGTCGAGCTGGAGCCGGCCGATCGGGGAGCAGGAGTGTCCCGGCACGATGCCGTGGAACACTGTCCGGGTCGGCTCCAACTGTCGCGCCTCGATGCCGAGCTTGGTCATCGTGTCGCGGTAGAGGATGTTGATGCTGCTGCCGCCGTCGATCAGCACCCGCAAAAAGCGGTAGGTGTGCTTCTCGGAGACGAAGGTGGGGTCGAGCACGAGGGCGTAGCCGCCCAGCGTGGGCATGACGGCCGGGTCATCCTCCCGGGTCCAGCTCACCGGTCGGTCGGACCAGTGCATGTACTGGGGAACCGGAGGGACGACGGCGTTCACCTCGGCCGCGTGCTTGCGCTTGGCATGCTTGTCATCCCCCTCGCTGGTGAAGACGACGTAGGATGCGTCTGAGCGCGGGAAAGGGTTGTCGGCGAGGGCGCCGGGTGGCGGTGGAGTCGGCGGCAGCGGCGGCTGCTGCGAGCCGGCTCCTGGCGGCGGGGGTGGAAGGTTGCCCTTCAAGAAGCGCTGTGTGAAGCTGCACTGCCGGAGCGTGTGCGTCGATGGCTTCTCGCCGCTGTGGTTTTTGCAGGGGGCGTCGAGCATCTGCTCGAAGGTCAGCTTGGGCTGCCAGACGGCCTTGCCGGTGCGCGGGCGCTGGCTGGGGCCTTGCTCGGCCGGCTGCTTGTTGGTGAACGTTGCATGGGAAACAAAAATTTTCCTACGCACACACAAGATCTATCCATGGTGATGAGCATCTACGAGAGGGAGAGTGAATCTACATACCCTTGTAGATCGCTAAGCGGAAGCGTTAATAAACGCGGTTGATGTAGTCGAACGTCTTCACGATCCAAATTGCAAGTCGTCCCTCGATCCGATCACGAACTAGCGCCGAACGGACGGCACCTCCGCGTTCAACACACGTACGGCTTGATGACGCCTTCACCTCCTCGATCCAGCGAGCGATGGTGAAGTAGTGGTTGAGTTCCAGCAGCACGACGGCGTGGTGATGGTGGTGAGAAACAATCTCTGCAGGGCTTCGCCAAGCGCTACGGAGATTATGACGGAGGAACTAGAGGGTTAGGGTTGCCGCACACGGCTTGGGGAAATCTTGATGTATCTCGTGTGCTAGCCCTGCCCCTCTATTTATATGTTGAGCCTTGGGGTCTAAACTTGGAGTAAAAGCCTCCTCTAGGTCGGTTTTGCCCGCACAAGGTCGGTTTGGCCCGCAGGGAAAGAGTCCAACTCGGATCCCTGCCGAACCGCGCACAGCCGCGCACAAGCGGTAGTACCGCTTCACACAAGCGGTAGTACCGCTTGGGCGGTAGTACCGCTTCACACAAGCGGTAGTACCGCTCGGGCGGTAGTACCACTTCACCAAGCGGTAGTACCGCTTACGCGGCAGCAAAACTACTTTTGCACTTTCCAATACCTCGTGGGCTTTTATCCCTTGGCCCATATAAAGTGTTGCTGCACCCGAACACTTCGGTAAACATCCGGAACCCCTTCCGGTGAACTCCGGAACTCTTTCGGAGATCAAAACACTATTATCACATATATCAATCTTTACCTCCGGACTATTCCGGAGATCCTCGTCATGTCCGGGATCTTATCCGGGACTCCGAACAACTTTCGGTCACCAACATAATAACTCAACTATACTAATCGTCACCAAACGTTAAGTGTGTAGACCCTGCGGGTTCGAGAACTATGTAGACATGACCGAGACACCTCTACGGCCAATAACCAATAGCGGGACCTGGATGCCCATATTGGCTCCTACATATTCTACGAAGATCTTTATCGGTCGAACCTCTATGTCAAGGATTCAGTTAATCCCGTATGCTGTTCCCTTTGTTCTTCGGTATGTTACTTGCCCGAGATTCGATCGTCGGTATCTCTATACCTAGTTCAATCTCGTTACCGGCAAGTCTCTTTACTCGTTCCGTAATACAAGATCTCGTGGCTAACACTTTAGTCACATTGCTTGCAAGGCTCATTGTGATGTTGTATTACCGAGTGGGCCCTGAGATACCTCTCCGTCACACGGAGTAACAAATCCCAGTCTTGATCCATGCCAACCCAACAGACACCCTCGGAGATACCTGTAGAGCACCTTTATAGTCACCCAGTTACGTTGCGACGTTTGATACACACAAGGTATTCCTCCGGTGTCAGTGAGTTGCATGATCTCATGGTCAAAGGAACAGATACTTGACATGCAGAAAACAATAGCAATAAACTGACACGATCAAATGCTACGTTTACAGTTTGGGTCTTGTCCATCACATCATTCTCCTAATGATGTGATCCCGTTATCAAATGACATCTCATGTCCATGGCTAGGAAACCTTAACCATCTTTGATCAACAAGCTAGTCAACTAGAGGCTTACTAGGGACACAGTGTTGTCTATGTACCCACACATGTATTTGAGTTTCCAATCAATACAATTATAGCATGGATAATAAACGATTATCATGAACAAGGAAATATAATAATAACCAATTTATTATTGCCTCTAGGGCATATTTCCAACAGTCTCCCACTTGCACTAGAGTCAATAATCTAGTTCACATCACTATGTGATTTACATTGTAATGAATCGAACACCCATGCAGTTCTGGTGTTGTTCATGTTTAGCCCTTGGAAGAGGTTTAGTCATCGGATCTGCAACATTTAGATCCGTGTGTACTTTGCAAATATTTATGTCGTCCTCCTTGATGTAATCGCGGATGGAATTGAAACGTCGTTTTATGTGTCTGGTCCTCTTGTGAAATCTTGGTTCCTTGGCTAGAGCAATGGCACCAGTGTTATCACAAAACAGAGTCATTGGGTTAAGCGCACTAGGCACTACTCCAAGATCTGTCATGAACTCCTTCATCCAGACACCTTCCTTTGCCGCCTCCGAGGCTGCGATGTACTCCGCTTCGCATGTAGAATCTGCTACCACGCTTTGCTTGGAACTGCACCAGCTAACCGCACCCCCATTAAGAATAAATACGTATCCGGTTTGCGACTTAGAGTCATCCGGATCAGTGTCAAAGCTTGCATCGACGTAACCCTTTACGACGAGCTCTTGATCACCTCCATAAACGAGAAACATGTCCTTAGTCCTTTTCAGGTACTTCAGGATATTCTTGACCGCCGTCCAGTGTTCCATTCCTGGATCACCTTGAAACCTTCCGACCATACTTATGGCAAGGCTGACATCGGGTCTTGTGCACAGCATTGCATACATGATAGAGCCTATGGCTGAAGCATAGGGGATGACACTCATCTTTTCTCTATCTTCTGCAGTCACTGGGCATTGAGTCTTACTCAACTTCACACCTTGCAAAACAGGCAAGAACCCCTTCTTGGACTGATCCATTTTGAACTTCTTCAAAATCTTATCAAGGTATGTGCTTTGTGAAAGTCCTATTAAGCGTCTTGATCTATCTCTATAGATCTTGATGCCTAATATGAAAGCAGCTTCTCCTAGGTCCTTCATTGAAAAACTCTTGTTCAAATATTCCTTTACGCTTTCCAGCATTTCTATATTGTTTCCAATCAGCAATATGTCATCCACATATAATATTAGAAACGCTATAGAGCTCCCACTCACTTTCTTGTAAATACAAGCTTCTCCGTAAACTTGTATAAACTCGAACGCTTTGATCACCTCATCAAAACGAAGATTCCAACTCCGAGATGCTTGCACCAGTCCATAAATGGATCGCTGGAGTTTGCAAACTTTGTCAGCATTCTCTGGATCGACAAAACCTTCTGGTTGCATCATATACAACTCTTCCTTAAGGTAACCGTTAAGGAACGCTGTTTTGACATCCATCTGCCAAATTTCATAATCGAAAAAGGCAGCTATTGCTAACATGATTCTGACGGACTTAAGCATCGCTACGGGTGAGAAGGTCTCATCGTAGTCAACTCCTTGAACTTGTGAAAAACCCTTTGCCACAAGTCGAGCTTTATAGACGGTGACATTACCGTCTGCGTCCGTCTTCCTCTTAAAGATCCATTTGTTCTGAATGGCCTTACGCCCTTCAGGTAATACTTCCAAAGTCCATACTTTGTTTTCATACATGGATCCCATCTCGGATTTCATGGCCTCTAACCACTTCTCGGAATCCGGGCCCATCATCGCTTCTCCACAGCTCGTAGGTTCATCGTTGTCTAACAACATGACCTCTAAGACAGGGTTGCCGTACCACTCGGGAGCAGTACGCGTCCTTGTCGACCTACGAGGTTCGATAGCAACTTGATCCAAAGCTTCATGATCATCATCATTAACTTCCTCTTCAGCTAATGTAGGCTCCACAGAAACAACTTTCTGCGCTGCGCTACTCTCAGGTTGAAGTAAAGGTTCAACAACCTCATCAAGTTCTATCTTCCTCCCACTCAATTCTTTCGAGAGAAACTCTTTCTCAAGAAATGTTCCGTTTTTAGCGACAAACACTTTGCCTTCGGATCTGAGGTAGAAGGTATACCCAACTGTCTCTTTTGGGTATCCTATGAAGACGCATTTCTCCGCTTTGGGTTCCAGCTTTTCAGGCTGAAGCTTTTTGACATAAGCATCACATCCCCAAACTTTAAGAAACGACAGCTTTGGCTTCTTGCCAAACCAAAGTTCATATGGCGTCGTCTCAACGGATTTCGATGGTGCCCTATTTAAAGTGAATGCAGCTGTCTCTAATGCATAACCCCAAAACGATAGTGGCAAATCGGCAAGAGACATCATAGATCGCACCATATCCAATAAAGTTCGATTACGACGTTCGGACACACCATTACGCTGTGGTGTTCCAGGCGGTGTTAATTGTGAAACAATTCCACACTGTCTTAAGTGACTGCCAAACTCATAACTCAGATATTCTCCTCCTCGATCAGATCGTAGGATTTTAATCTTCTTGTTACGATGATTCTCAACTTCACTCTAAAATTGTTTGAACTTTTCAAATGTTTCAGACTTGTGTTTCATTAAGTAAATATACCCATATCTACTTAAGTCATCAGTGAGGGTGAGAAAGTAACGATAACCACCGCGCGCCTCAATACTCATCGGACCGCACACATCAGTATGTATGATTTCCAATAAGTCACTTGCCCGTTCCATTGTTCCAGAGAACGGCGTTTTAGTCATCTTGCCCATGAGGCATGGCTCACATGTGTCAAGTGATTCAAAATCAAGTGACTCCAAAAGTCCATCAGCATGGAGCTTCTTCATGCGTTTTACGCCAATATGACCTAAACGGCAGTGCCACAAGAAAGTGGTATTATCATTATCAATTCTACATCTTTTGGCATCAATGTTATGAACATGTGTATCATTACTATCGAGATTCAATAAGAACAAACCCTTCACATCGGGTGCATGACCATAAAAGATATTACTCATATAAATAGAACAACCATTATTCTCTGATTTAAATGAGTAACCGTCTCGCAATAAACAAGATCCAGATATAATGTTCATGCTTAACGCAGGCACCAAATAACACTTATTTAGGTTCATCACTAATCCCGACGGTAATCGAAGAGCGAGCGTGCCGACGGCGATCACATCAACCTTGGAACCATTTCCCACGCGCATCGTTACTTCGTCCTTTGCCAGCCTCCGTCTATTCCGCAGTTCCTGTTTTGAGTTGCAAATATGAGCAACCGCACCGGTATCAAATACCCAGGCACTACAACGAGAGTTGGTAAGGTACACATCAATAACATGTATATCATATATACCTTGTTTGTTGTTGGCCGCCTTCTTGTCAGCCAAATACTTGGGGCAATTCCGCTTCCAGTGTCCAGTTCCCTTGCAATGAAAACACACAGTTTCTGGTTTGGGTCCAGCCTTGGGTTTCTTCACGAGAGGAGCAACTGCTTTGCCACTCTTCTTGGAGTTACCCTTCTTACCCTTGCCATTTTTCTTGAAACTAGTGGTTTTATTGACCATCAACACTTGATGCTCCTTCTGAATTTCAGACTCAGCGGCTTTCAGCATCGCAAACAGCTCGGCAACTGACTTGTTCATCCCGTGCATGTTATAGTTCAACACGAAGCTCTTGTAGCTAGGTGGCAATGATTGAAGAACTCTGTCAGTGATAGCCTCTGGCGGAAGGGGCATCCCTAACTCAGCCAGACGGGTGGAGTACCCAGACATTCTGAGCACGTGATCACTGATAGACCCGTTCTCCTCCATCTTGCAAGCATAGAACTTATCGGAGATCTCATATCTCTCAATCCGGGCATTCTTCTGAAAGATAAACTTCAACTCCTGGAACATCTCATATGCTCCATGACGTTCAAAACGTCTTTGAAGTCCCGGTTCTAAGCCATACAACATTGCACATTGAACTATTGAGTAATCATCAGAACGAGCCTGCCAGGCGTTCACAACGTCTAGAGACTCAACTGGAGCGGGTGGATCACCAAGCGGTACATCAAGGACATAAGCCTTCTGGGAAGCCGTAAGGATAATCCTTAGATTACGGGCCCAGTCCACAAAGTTACTTCCATCATCTTTCAACTTAGCTTTCTCTAGGAACGCATTAAAATTCAGGGGTGCTACTGCGCGAGCCATGATCTACAACATAAATATAGCAAAGACAACTTAGACTATTGTTCTTAGATAATGAGTTTAGTTAATCATATTTTAAAAAACTCCCACTCAAATTGACATCCCTCTGATCATTCGAGTGAAACATGATCCAAATCCACCAACTCAAGTCCGATCATCACGTGAGTTGAGGTGGTTTCAATGGTGAACATCTTCATGTTGATCATATCTACTATATGACTCATGTTCGACCTTTCGGTCTCTTGTGTTCCGAGGCCATGTCTGTACATGCTAGGCTCGTCAAGTTTAACCCGAGTGTTCCGCACGTGTAACATGGCTTACACCCGTTGTATGCGAACGTAGAGTCTATCACACCCGATCATCACGGCGTGTCTCGAAACGACGAACTTTCGCAACGGTGCACACTTGGGGAGAACACAATTTTATCTTGAAATTTAAGTGAGGGATCACCTTATAATGCTACCGTCGTCCTAAGCAAAATAAGATGCATAAAAGGATTAACATCACATGCAAATCATAAGTGACATGATATGGCCATGAACTTGTGCTTTTGATCTCCATCTCCAAAGCACCGGCATGATCTCCATCGTCACCGGCATGACACCATGATCTCCATCATCTTGATTTCCATCAACGTGTCGCCATAAGGTTGTCGCGCCGACTGTTGCTTCCACGACTATTGCTAACGTTTAGCGATAAAGTAAAGCATTACATAGCGCTTAATGATTGACACGCAGGTCATACAATAATTAAAGACAACTCTATGGCTCCTGCCAGTTGCCGTACTCATCGACATGCAAGTCGTGATATTCTATACATCACATGATCATCTCATACATCACATATATCTCATCATGTAATTGGCCATATCACATCACAACATACCCTGCAAAAACAAGTTAGACGTCCTCTAATTGTTGTTGCAAATTTTACGTGGCTGCTATGGGTTTGCAAGAACGGTTCTTACCTACGCAAAACCACAACGTGGTGTAGTGATTGCTTTTTGATCTTCTAAAAGAACCCTCTTCATTGAAATCGATTCAACTAAAGTGAGAGAGACAGACACCCGCTAGCCATCTTTATGCAACGAAGTTACATGTTAGTTGAAGGAACCTGTCTCGCGTAAGTGTACGCGTAATGTCGGTCCGGGCCGCTTCATCTCACAGTACCGCCGAATCAAATATCAACTAGTAACGGCAAGCAATATGTATACATCCACGCCCACAACTCGTTTGTGTTCTACTCGAGATCTCATCTACGCATAGACCTAGCTCATGATGCCACTGTTGGTGAACGTTGCATGGGAAACAAAAATTTTCCTACGCACACACAAGATCTATCCATGGTGATGAGCATCTACGAGAGGGAGAGTGAATCTACATACCCTTGTAGATCGCTAAGCGGAAGCGTTAATAAACGCGGTTGATGTAGTCGAACGTCTTCGCGATCCAAATCGCAAGTCGTCCCTCGATCCGATCACGAACTAGCGCCGAACGGACGGCACCTCCGCGTTCAACACACGTACGGCTTGATGACGCCTTCACCTCCTCGATCCAGCGAGCGATGGTGAAGTAGTGGTTGAGTTCCAGCAGCACGACGGCGTGGTGATGGTGGTGAGAAACAATCTCTGCAGGGCTTCGCCAAGCGCTACGGAGATTATGACGGAGGAACTAGAGGGTTAGGGTTGCCGCACACGGCTTGGGGAAATCTTGATGTATCTCGTGTGCTAGCCCTGCCCCTCTATTTATATGTTGAGCCTTGGGGTCTAAACTTGGAGTAAAAGCCTCCTCTAGGTCGGTTTTGCCCGCACAAGGTCGGTTTGGCCCGCAGGGAAAGAGTCCAACTCGGATCCCTGCCGAACCGCGCACAGCCGCGCACAAGCGGTAGTACCGCTTCACACAAGCGGTAGTACCGCTTGGGCGGTAGTACCGCTTCACACAAGCGGTAGTACCGCTCGGGCGGTAGTACCGCTTCACCAAGCGGTAGTACCGCTTACGCGGTAGCAAAACTACTTTTGCACTTTCCAATACCTCGTGGGCTTTTATCCCTTGGCCCATATAAAGTGTTGCTGTACCCGAACACTTCGGTAAACATCCGGAACCCCTTCCGGTGAACTCCGGAACTCTTTCGGAGATCAAAACACTATTATCACATATATCAATCTTTACCTCCGGACTATTCCGGAGATCCTCGTCATGTCCGGGATCTTATCCGGGACTCCGAACAACTTTCGGTCACCAACATAATAACTCAACTATACTAATCGTCACCAAACGTTAAGTGTGTAGACCCTGCGGGTTCGAGAACTATGTAGACATGACCGAGACACCTCTACGGCCAATAACCAATAGCGGGACCTGGATGCCCATATTGGCTCCTACATATTCTACGAAGATCTTTATCGGTCGAACCTCTATGTCAAGGATTCAGTTAATCCCGTATGATGTTCCCTTTGTTCTTCGGTATGTTACTTGCCCGAGATTCGATCGTCGGTATCTCTATACCTAGTTCAATCTCGTTACCGGCAAGTCTCTTTACTCGTTCCGTAATACAAGATCTCGTGGCTAACACTTTAGTCACATTGCTTGCAAGGCTCATTGTGATGTTGTATTACCGAGTGGGCCCTGAGATACCTCTCCGTCACACGGAGTAACAAATCCCAGTCTTGATCCATGCCAACCCAACAGACACCCTCGGAGATACCTGTAGAGCACCTTTATAGTCACCCAGTTACGTTGCGACGTTTGATACACACAAGGTATTCCTCCGGTGTCAGTGAGTTGCATGATCTCATGGTCAAAGGAACAGATACTTGACATGCAGAAAACAATAGCAATAAACTGACACGATCAAATGCTACGTTTACAGTTTGGGTCTTGTCCATCACATCATTCTCCTAATGATGTGATCCCGTTATCAAATGACATCTCATGTCCATGGCTAGGAAACCTTAACCATCTTTGATCAACAAGCTAGTCAACTAGAGGCTTACTAGGGACACAGTGTTGTCTATGTACCCACACATGTATTTGAGTTTCCAATCAATACAATTATAGCATGGATAATAAACGATTATCATGAACAAGGAAATATAATAATAACCAATTTATTATTGCCTCTAGGGCATATTTCCAACACTGCTCCCTCTCCACGGCAGCGACTTGCCGATGGTCGTAGCGAGGCGCCGGCTGGTCGCTCCGGCGCTTGCCGTTGTTGTTGTCGTCTTGCCGGCGCTGGCTGTTGTCGCCAGCCGGCTTGGGGGGAGCCGGCTGGGCCGGGAGAAGCTTGCCGTCCGCGCCGATCGTGATCTTCACATCCATCGCGGAGTCGGCCGTAGCGTACTTGTCCGCCACGGCCATGAGCTCCGCCAGGGTGTCCGGCTCGTCGCACACCAGCCGGTGTTTGACCAGAGTGCCGTCTAGGCATCCGTCGATGAAGTATTGGACGGCCTGGACCTTGTGGACCCCTTCGCAGGGGTTGCGAAGCTCCGTCCACCGCGTGAGGAAGTCGCGCAGGGGCTCGCCCGGCTTCTGGATGCACATGGAGAGCTGGCGAGGCTTGCCGGGTCGCTTGTAGGTGCTGGTGAAGTTGCGGACGAACGCGTCTTCGAAATCCAGCCAGGAGTTCACGCTGCCGGCACGGAGGCTGTTGAGCCACGTCCGGGCCGAACCGAGCAGCATGAGGGGGATGTAACGGATAGCCACACGCCGGTTGCCGCCGGCTATGCCGACAGCTGTGGTGTAGTCGGTTAGCCAGTCCTCCGGCTTGGTGGCGCCGGTGTATTTTGGCGAGTCGCGGGGCAGCGAGAAGCCTTTGGGGAAGGGTTCTTCGCGAATGCGGGGGCCGAAGCACGCCGGGCCAACAGAGCTTTCCTCCTCCAGGGCCGTGGAGCGCGCCAGCCGGTCGATGCGGTGACGGGCGTTGCTTTCATCGTAGGGCTCGCGGGGGCTCAGCCGGTCAGCCACGGGAATGCGGAGGCCGATTCGGTCGGTCACGGGACCGCGGGGAGCAGGAGCTTCCGGTGCCGGCTCGGGCCACCGAGCCGGCCGCACGGGAGGCTCCGGCTGCTGAACCCGGCCGTCGCCGGCCGTTTCGCCAGCGTTGCCGTCTCCAGCGGTGGTCGCGCGGTTGTGCCGACTCCGGCCAGACCGGTGCCGGCCAGAGCGGCTTGCGCTAGTGGCGTGCGAAGACGTCTGCCGCGCATCCCGGAGAGCCCTCTCCGGGTCCCCGGTTCTTCTTGAGGCGGAGCCGGATGGCTGGGCCGGGTCGAAGCGCTGCTGCTGCTCGTTCGCCGCGGTG
Source organism: Elymus sibiricus (assembly GCA_039707655.1). NCBI lineage: Eukaryota > Viridiplantae > Streptophyta > Magnoliopsida > Poales > Poaceae > Elymus > Elymus sibiricus. The sequence goes on from CM077667.1 coordinate 377,660,181, forward strand.
ATGAGGTCGCGGATGCGCTGCTGCTGCTGCTGCAGCAGCTCCTCGCCCTCCAGGAACTCGAGATCAGCAATCGCGGCCTACGCCGCGCGCATGTTCTTGACGGGGGTGTCGTAGACGGGTCGGCCTGCGCCTAGCGCACGGCCGTGTGCGCCCCCGCGGACCCGCACCTCCGCGACCCGGCTGGGCTCGACGGCAGGCGGAGTGAGGCCATGCGCTCTGTCGAATTCTCGCTGGGCGGACTCCAGCCGGCGCCGGGTTGCCGCAAGCCCCGTGGCCTCGAGCAGCAGATGATGGCGGCCCTCGTTGAGCTGGGCCGCTGCAGCAGCCGCGTCGGTGTCAGGCGTGATGGGGGCTTGCAGACTCCGGATCATGTCGTGGAGCGAGTCAGTCTGGCGAGGCGGAGCCGCAGCCAAGGCGGCGGCCGCGGCAGCCTTCTCCTTGGCGCGCGGGGAGCCGGAACTGGTGCCGATGGTGAGCACCTTCGCGTGAACGCAGAGAGCAGCGACGTCGTCGGGGACGGCGCGGCTAACGGGGACAGGTGAGTCGGCGCAGTTGCACACTTCGCTGGGAAACACGTCGGGGACGAGCGCGATGAAGACGCGCAGCGCGCCGAAGGGGACGATGAAGCAGCCTGCGGGGCCGGCGACGTCCGCGCCCAGCGCAGCGCTGCAGCCGGCCGGTTTGGCCGTGTGGGGCGCACGGACCAAACCATGCACGATGCGCTCGCCGGAGCTGGTGAAGGGCCTCGTCCGGAACTTGACTCCGGCCGACGCCGCGAGCAGCCCCACGGTGGGCGCCAACTGTCGTGGTATTCTCGCTGGGGGTGCGTGATTCACAGCAGATGCCATGAGATGGCTTATGAGGTGGGGCTACGATAGGACGCCGGTGGGTTCTGGAGGCAAGGTTGGCACGAGCGAGTGCGGGACACAAGACGTACCCAGGTTCGGGGCCCTCTGGAGAGGTAACACCCCTACTCCTGCTGTGTGAGCTGATAAGCACAGAGGTTACAGAGTCGCTCCTGGAGTTGCTTGGACGGAGGAGGGAGAAGGGGCTAAGCCACCATTCTGCCTCTCCTGTGCGAGTGTTCGTGATCTGGAGAGAGCTAGCTAGGGTGAGAACTGACCTTACCGCACTAACTCGAACTCTCGGCCACTAAAACCCGATCCCTCTGCACGGAGGCCTCCCTGGGGGTCTTATAGGCCGACCCCCAGGGTTACAACGGTAACGTACCAGAGGCGCGGGCCCCTGGTGCCATTGACCAGGATCCGGTGGCCGGGTCGCCGGGTCGCCAGATGCCGGGATGCCGGGTCGCCGGGTGCCGGGTCGCCAGGTGCGCCGCACCTGCCTGGCGCGGGCATCGTGAAGGGTCTTGTCTCGTCAGTCTGGGTTCGAGGCACTGTGGCGCGTCTTGTCCATCGTTAGAGGGAGGTCGGTGCCGCCGTTTCTACAGGACCGCGCCTCACTGACACCGCCCGCCTCGGGCGGGAGTGCAAGGAAAGCTGCAGACTCACTTGCTCTGTCAGGGTAAAGGGAGGATCGTTGTAGCACCGCTTGCTTCGTCGCTAAGGCTTCGCCGCCTCGCGGCCAGCCGGCATGGGCCAGCTGGCCAGGCCGGGTTGCCACGTCGAGCCGGCTCGTGCTGGGGAGCCGGCGTGCTTGGCAAGCCGGCCAGAGGGACTTGTCTTGCTCTGATGATTTTCCGAAAGGGATTCGGGCCCCGTTGCCTACCCGGGGGTCATCCCCCCGACAATGGAACAATCTAAAATTATAGATACGTTGGAGACGTATCATGCATCACAAGGTATTAAGTTCATAACAAACAGAGTGATGCTTGAAGCATGATGACATAATGTAGACAAAGTAAGATCAAGTAATATGTTCGAACCCCGTCGTTTTACCATTAGTAGAAACAATACAAATATGTTCCTTGCAAGTCCTCCTGTCACAAAGTAAGGACACCGCAAGATTGAACCTACTACCAAGCACCTCTCCCATTGAAGATAAATCGATCTAATTGGCTAAAAGAGATAGATATATCAGAGAAAAATACAAGGCTATAAAATCACACATACATAAATCTTAGAGAAAACTCAAATACTTTCAATGAATAATCTGATCATAAACCCACAATTCATCAGATCCCAACAAAGCACCGCAAAAGTTTACATCGAATTGATCTCAGACAAGATCATTTTACCAAAGATCAAAGGAGAGAGAGAGAGAGAGAGAGAGAGAGAGAGAGAGAGAAAGCCATCTAGCTAATGTTATGGATCCATAGGCCCTGTAGGAACTACTCTCACATCATCATGGAGGCAGAAAGGTTGATGAAGATGGCCTTCGTAATGGATTCCCCCTCCGACAGTGGGAAAAGGCCTCCAGATGGGATCGCGAAAGAACAGAGGCTTGCAACGTTGATAAAATTGTTTCGGGACCTCCTCTAAGGGTTTCTGGATATATAGGAGTATATAGCGTTGGAATTAGGCCAGACAGAGCCACAGGGGGGCCACAAGGCACCTGGGCACGCCCTACCCCTCAAGGCGTGTCCCCTGCCTTGTCGCTCCCTCGTGTATCATCTGATCTCCTTCTGAATCTTCCAAGGTCTCTTTTTGTGTAGAAAAAAATTGTCAAAAAGTTTCATTGTGTTTGGACTTCGTTTGGTATGGATTTTCTAGAAAACCAAGAACATGCAGAAAACAGGAGCTCGCACTGGGCACTGAGTTAATAGGTTAGTACATAATACCAATATAAAACGATATATAAAGCATTCAAGATTGATAATATAATAGCATGAAACAGTCAAAAAATATAGATATGTTGGAGACATATCACCTATCTTTTATCTTGGTTGTTAAAGTCTTACCTTATCTATGTTTGAGTCAAAATAATTTCCTTTATCCCAACCTCAATATTCTCTACTTGGCAAACAACATGTAGTGGGAAAAGATCCACGCACATGTATCTAGTTGAATATATATGATCATGATTTATTATTGTTGGCATTCCCTAAGGTAAAAAAGTTGGGAGGCGAAACATAAATCCCTTGTATTCCTTTGTGTTTGACTAAAATAGTTTGGTCTGAAAATATGATTTGAGTACTGGCAATCATTAGAAGACTATATGATGGTTGAGTATGTGAAGTTTGCTAAACCAAAAGCTCTTAGATAGACTCTTCTAAAAATAAGATGAATTGAAGTTGCTTGATGACTAAGAACATAGTTTGTTGAGTTTCCAGAGAGCTTATAGTCTATACTTTAACAGGTGGATAGCTTGTTACTTGATTACGATAATTCTTATGAATAATAATTGTTTTTCATGAAATTTTAATGATAGTAAATATGATGCTTCTATGTCTATATTTTTCTTTTATCGACACCTCTCTATATAAACTTGTGGACATGTTTACCGAGTTTAGTGTTCGCTTGAGGACAACCCATGGCCGTGCTACTTGGCCATAAGTTGGGCCTAGGTGGCTCTTCTCCCGATGCCCTTTGGCTATAAGGTTCCCTTTGACCTAGAACAAAATCAAGAGAATTCTTTTGGGACTTTCAACACCATATCGAGGCAAAACCAGGGCAGTAGCGCTTTTGTTCTCGGGCAGAGTGATGCCTCCGGGGAAACTTCCCCCTGAGAGGGGGAAATCGAAGCCATCGTCATCACCAATGCTCCTCTCACTGTGGGAGGCTTCATCTTCATTAACATCTTCACCGGCACCATCTCATCTCGAAACCTTTATTCATATCTTGTGCTCAATCTTTGTATCAAACCTTAGATTGGTACCTGGGGTGCTAGTAGTGTTGATTACATCTTGTACTTGATGCTAGTTGGTTTGCTTGGTGGAAGATCTTTATGTTTAGATTGTTGATTACATGTTTATCTCTACTGAACATGTTCAATATTATGAGTTGTGGCTAGTTCTATTGGTTCTTGAGGACATGGGAGAAGTCTTGTTACTACTAATCATGTAAAGTTGATCACCGTTCAATGTTTCAATGATATGGTGTGTTGTTCTTCCTCGAGTGGTGTTATGTGAACGCCGACTACATGACACTCCATATTTGGGCCTAGGGGAAGGCATCATGGAATTATTTTGTACATGATTGGTTGCGGGAGTGGCTGAAGCCTAAACCCTAGTTTATAAATTGTTTCGTGAAGGGCTGTTTTGGATCCACATGTTTAATCCTATGGTTAGATTTATATTACTTACTTCTCTTGTATTTGTAAATGCTTGCATGGAGGGTATAATCATAAGTACGTGTTTGTTCAAGTAAGAACATTACCTTAGCTCCAGTCCACCCACATAACAACTTATCAATGCAATGGATGTAAGTTGATGAATCATGGTGAAAGTAAGTAGACGATATTCCCACATATCCTCAAGAGCGTTTTAATCACTATACGAAGTTCCACCGGCTTGTCCTTAGCAACATTAAGGATTGGGATACTTGCTGCACCTTGCTACTTCGGTTATATGTTACTTTCTACCAATTATATTGCTATCAAACTACATATCAAAACTATCCTACAACACTTGCAGAGAATATCTTGTTCAAAACCGCTTATCGATTCCTTCTGCTTCTCGTTGGGTTCGACACTCTTACTTATCGAAAGACTATCTATTGATCCCCTATACTTGGGTGTCATCACAAATATAATGCACGTATAATCTCGTATTATATGACGACATGAGTTGGTTGGACGCCTAATGATTGAAGCTAAATATGAGGCATTGTCCTCCCTAGAAAATTTAAGTGTGGGTTTGAGTGGGGGTGGAGGGAGGGATTGTCAGCTGCATCATTAACAGAGGTTGTGAGCTTCAATCGGGGAGGTGGAGAAATGAAGATAGTGGTGAAGAAGAAAAAAAAAGACAAGATTAATCTTGGTGTACAACTATTAGAAAAACTTTTGCCCATTGCAACATATGGGCAATTACCTTGTGATTACTAAACATGCCATGGTGCGTATGAATAAACTACCATGTCTAATTACTAAAACAATCAAAAATGCCATGCGGGTCATTTAAAAATACATTCATACTATGATATGTATACACTTTGCCAACAAAAAGTTGCCATCAAAAAAATTATGGAGCTAACCACCCCCCACCCCACCCCAATGTTTTTTTGCCATCTCAATGAAAAATTATTTAGACACATGGTAGTATATAGTTGAGTCAAAAAAGGCCCTATATTTTGAGCTTCCATCACAATATATCACTTACAAAAAAATGACATCTGACCACAATCAAGAATTATGTGAAAATTGTTGGAAATATGCCCTAGAGGCAATAATAAATTAGTTATTATCATATTTCCTTGTTCATGATAATCGTTTATTATCCATGCTATAATTGTATTGATTGGAAACTCAATTACATTTGTGGGTACATAGACAAACAATGTGTCCCTAGTAAGCCTCTAGTTAAACTGGCTCGTTGATCAAAGATGGTGAAGGTTTCCTAGCCATAGACATGACATGTCATTTGATAACGGGATCACATCATTAGGAGAATGATGTGATGGACAAGACCCAAACTATGAACATAGCATATGATCGTGTCAGTTTATTGCTATTGTTTTCTGCATGTCAAGTATCTGTTCCTATGACCATGAGATCATGCAACTCACAGACACCGGAGGAATACCTTGTGTGTATCAAACGTCGCAACGTAACTGGGTGACTATAAAGATGCTCTACAGGTATCTCCGTGGGTGTCTGTTGAGTGGGCATGGATCAAGACTGGGATTTGTTGCTCCGTGTGACGGAGAGGTATCTCAGGGCCCACTCAGTAATACAACATCACAACAAGCCTTGCAAGCAATGTGACTAAAGTGTTAGCCACGGGATCTTGTATTACGGAACGAGTAAAGAGACTTGCCGATAATGAGATTGAACTAGGTATAGGGATACCGACGATCGAATCTCGGGTAAGTAACACACCGAAGAACAAAGGGAACATCATACGGGATTAACTGAATCCTTGACATAGAGGTTCAACCGATAAAGATCTCCATAGAATATGTAGGAACCAATATGGGCATCCAGGTCCCGCTATTGGTTATTGACCATAGAGGTGTCTCGGTCATGTCTACATAGTTCTCGAACCCGCAGGGTCTGCACACTTAACGATCGGTGACGTTTCGGTAGTATTGAGTTATGTATGTTGGTGACCGAAGGTTGTTCGGAGTCCCGGATGAGATCCCAGACGTCCCGAGCAGCTCCGAAATGGTCCGGAGGTAAAGATTGATATATAGGAAGTCCCGTTTTGGTCACCAGAAAAGTTTCGGGTACTTCGGTAGTGTACCGGGAGTGCCGGGAGGGTACCGGGGGACCATCGGGAGGGTGCTCTCGCCCCAAAGGGCATCATGGGCTGTGGAAGGAGGTAAACCAGCCCCTGGTGGGCTGGCCGAACCTCCCCAACAAGTCCCATGAGGCTAGGGGTGGGAAAGTCCAAGTGGGGAAAGAAAAACCAAGTGGGGGAGGAATCCTACTCCTAGTAGGATTGGAGTAGGACTCCTCCACCTCTCCCACTTCGGCCGCAGCCTAGGGAGAACCCTAGGGGCGCCGGCCTCCCTCCCCTTCCTCCTATATATACTGGAGGGGAGAGAGGCCAGCCGCACCAGAAAACTCTAAGCCACGGTGCAGCCCTCTCTCCCCAATAGATCAAGTCCTCTAGTTTTCAGCAGTGCTTAGGCGAAGCCCTGCTGGAATAGTTCCACCACCGCCGCCGCCGCATCGTCGCGCTACCGGAGAACTCATCTACCTCTCTGCTCCCTCTAGCTGGATCAAGAAGGCGGAGATCGTCATGGAGCTGTACGTGTGCTCAACGCAGAGGTGCCGTCCGTTCGGCACTAGATTGGAAGGACTGTGATTGGATCGCGGGACGGATCGTGATTGGATCGCGAGACGGATCTTGATGGGATCGCGGGACGGATCGTGATGGGATCGCGGGACGGCTTGCGATTTGGATCGCGAAGACGTTCGACTACATCATCCGCGTTTCTTAACGCTTCCGCTTAGCGATCTACAAGGGTATGTAGATTCACTCTCCCTCTCGTAGATGCTCATTACCATGGATAGATCTTGCGTGTGCGTAGGAAAATTTTGTTTCCCATGCAACGTCCCCCAACAGTGGCATCATGAGCTAGGTCTACGCATAGATGAGATCACGAGTAGAACACAAAGGAGTTTGTGGACATTGATATTCAGATTGCTTCCTCCCTTGGTCTTTTCTTGATTCAGCGGTATTGTGGGATGAAGCGGCCCGGACCAACCTTACTCGTACGCTTACGAGAGACCGGTTCCATCAACTGACATGTAACTTTGTTGCATAAAGATGGCTGGCGGGTGTCTGTCTCTCCCACTTTAGTTGGATCGGATTCGACAAAGGCGGTCCTTGAGAAGGTTGAATAGCAATTTGTGTATCACCGTTGTGGTTTATGCGTAGGTAAGAATCGTTCTTGCTAGATACCCGTAGCAGCCACGTAAAACATGCAACAACAATTAGAGGACGTCTAACTTGTTTTTGCAGGGTATGTTGTGATGTGATATGGCCAATTACATGATGAGATATATGTGATGTATGAGATGATCATGTATTGTATAGAATATCACGACTTGCATGTCGATGAGTACGGCAACCGGCAGGAGCCATAGGGTTGTCTTTAATTTATTTTCGCCGTTTTGCTTTACTTTATCGCTATGAGTTAGCAATAGTCGTAGAAGCTACAATTGGTGCGACAACCTCATGGCGACACGTTGATGGAGATCATGGTGTCATGCCAGTGAGGGCAAGGGCAAGGAGGGAAACTTCATGGATGGCAAGCCAGTTGCTGCTCCAGTGAAGAAACCCAAGGTTGAACCCAAACCCGAGACTAAGTGCTTCTATTATGAGGAGAACGGTCACTGAAGCGGAACTACCCTAGATACTTGGTAGATAAGTAGGCTGGCAACGTCAACAGAAGTATATTTGATATACGTTTTATTCATGTGTACCTTGCTAGTACTCCTAGTAGCACCTGGGTATTAGATACCGGTTCAGTTGCTAAATGTTGGTAACTCGAAATAAAAGCTACGGAATAAACGGAGACTAGCTAAGGGCGAGGTGACGATGTGTGTTGGAAGTGTTTCCAAGGTTGATGTGATCACCATCGCACGCTCTCTCTACCTTCGGGATTAGTGATGAACCTAAATAAATGTTATTTGGTGTTTGCGTTGAGCATAAACGTGATTATATCGTGTTTATTGCAATACGGTTATTCATTTACGTTAGAGAATAATGGTTATTCTGTTTACATGAATAATACCCTCAATGGTCATGCAGCCAATGTGAATGGTTCATTGAATCTCGATCGTAGTAATACACATGTTCATTGATGCCAAAAAGATGCAAAGTTAATAATGATAGTACCACATACTTGTGGCACTGCCGCTAAAGGTCATATTGGTGTAAAACGCATGCAGAAACTCCATGCTGATGGATCTTTGGACTCACTCGATTTCGAATCGGTTGAGACATGCAGACCATGCCTCATGGGCAAGATGACTAAAACCCCGTTTTCCGGCTTGATGGAGCGGGCAAGTGACTTATTGGAAATGATACATGTTGATGTATGCGGTCCAATGAGTGTTGAAGCGTGCGGTGGATATCGCTATTTTCTTACCTTCACTGATGATTTGAGTAGATATGGGGATATTTACTTAATGAAACACAAGTCTGAAACGTTTGAAAAGTTCAAACAAATTCAGAGTGAAGTTTGAGATCATCGTGACAAGAAGATAAAATGTCTACGATGTGATCGTGGAGGTAAATATCTGAGTTATGAGTTTGGTATGCAACTCAAGACAATGTGGAAGTTGTTTCACAACTCACGCCACCTGGAACACCATAGTGTGAAGGTGTGTCCGAACGTCGTAGTCGTGCTCTATTTGATATGGTGCGTACTATGATGTCTCTTATCGATTTGCCACTATCGTTTTGGGTTATGCATTAGAGACAACCACATTCACTTTAAAATAGGGCACCATCTAAGTCCGTTGAGATGACACCGTATGATTTTTGGTTTGGCAGAAACCTAAGCTGTCATTTCTCAGAGTTTGGGGATGCGACGCTTATGTCTGATAAGCTCAAACCCAAAGCGGAAAAGTGAATCTTAATAAGATACCCTGAGGAAACAGTCGGGTTTACCTTCTATCTCGGATCCAAGGGCAAAGTGTTTGTTGCTTAAAATGGGTCCTTTCTCGAGAAAAAGTTTCTCTCGAAAGAATTGAGTGGGAGGAAGATAGAACTTGATGAGGTTGTTGAACCTTTGTTTCAACCAGAGAGTAGCGCAACGCAGAAAGTTGTTTCTGTGGAGCCTACGTTAGTTGAAGAGGAAGTTAATGATGATGATCATGAAGCTTCGGATCAAGTTACTATCGAACCTCGTAGGTCGAAAAGGACGCGTACAACTCTTGAGTGGTACGACAACCCTGTCTTAGAGGTCATGTTGTTGGACAACGATGAACCTACGAGCTATGGAGAAGAGATGATGGGCCCGGATTCTGAGAAATGGTTAGAGGCCATGAAATCAGAGATGAGCTCCATGTATGAAAACAAAGTATGGGCTTTGGAAGTATTACCTGAAGGGCGAAAGGCCATTCAGAACAAATGTATCTTTGAAAGGAAGACGGACGCGGACGGTAATGTCACCATCTATAAAGCTCGACTTGTGGCAAAGGGTTTTTCACAAGTTCAAGGAGTTGACTACGATGAGACTTTCTCACCCGTAGCGATGCAAAAGTCTGTTGGAATTATGTTAGCAGTTGCTGCATTTTTCGATTATGAAATCTAGCAGATGGATGTCAAAACAGAGTTTCCTTAACGGTTTCCGTGAGGAAAGGTTGTATGTGATACAACCAGAAGGTTTTGTCAGTCCTAAGGATGCTAAAATGTATGCAAACTCTAGCGATCCTTCTATGGACTGGAGCAAGCATCTCGGAGTTGGAATATATGCTTTGATGAGGTGATCAAAGTTTTTGGGTCTATACAAGGTTTATGAGAAACTTGTATTTACAATAAAGTGAGTGGGAGCACTATAGAATTTCTGATAAGTATATGTGGATGACATATTGTTGATTGGAAATGATGTAGAATTTCTGGAAAGCATAAATGGTTGTTTGAAAAGGAGTTTTTCAAAGGAAAACCTGGAATGAAGCTACTTAAATATTGGGCATCAGGATCTATATAGATAGATCAAGACGTCTAATAAGACTTTCAATGGGTACATACCTTGACAAGATTTTGAAAGAGTTCAAAATAGACCAGTCAAAGAAAGAGTTCTTGCCTGATTTGTAAGGTGTGGAGTTGAGTGAGACTCAAAGCTCGACCACGGCAGAAGAAAGAGAAAGGACGAAGGTCGTCCCCTATGCCTTATCCATAGGCTCTATATAGTATGCCATGCTGTGTACCGCACCTGTGTGTGCCTTGCCATGAGTCTATCAAGGGGTACAAGAGTGATCCAGGAGTGGATCACTGGACAGCGGTCAAAGTTATCCTTAGTAACTAGAGGACTAAGGAAATATTTCTCGATTATGGAGGTGATAAAGAGTTCGTCGTAAAGGGTTACGTCGATGCAAGCTTTAACACCAATCTGGATGACTCTGAGTAGCAATCCGGATACGTATAGTGGAGCAGCCAGTTGGAAAAGCTCCAAGTGGAGCGTGGTAGCATCTGCAGTACGACATATAGATTTGCAAAGAACACACGGATCTAATTGTTGCAGACCGTTGACTAAAGACCTCTCTCACATGCAAAGCATGATCGAACCCCAGAACTCATTGGGTGTTAGATTCATAACAATGTAAATCACATGGTGATGTGAACTAGATTATTGACTCTAGTGCAAGTGGGAGACTGTTGGAAATATGCCCTAGAGGCAATAATAAATTAGTTATTATCATATTTCCTTGTTCATGATAATCGTTTATTATCCATGCTATAATTGTATTGATTGGAAACTCAATTACATGTGTGGGTACATAGACAAACAATGTGTCCCTAGTAAGCCTCTAGTTAAACTGGCTCGTTGATCAAAGATGGTGAAGGTTTCCTAGCCATAGACATGAGATGTCATTTGATAACGGGATCACATCATTAGGAGAATGATGTGATGGACAAGACCCAAACTATGAACATAGCATATGATTGTGTCAGTTTATTGCTATTGTTTTCTGCATGTCAAGTATCTGTTCCTATGACCATGAGATCATGCAACTCACTGACACCGGACGAATACCTTGTGTGTATCAAATGTCGCAACGTAACTGGGTGACTATAAAGATGCTCTACAGGTATCTTCGAGGGTGTCTGTTGAGTGGGCATGGATCAAGACTGGGATTTGTTACTCCGTGTGACGGAGAGGTATCTCAGGGCCCACTCGGTAATACAACATCACAACAAGCCTTGCAAGCAATGTGACTAAAGTGTTAGCCACGGGATCTTGTATTACGGAACGAGTAAAGAGACTTGCCGATAACGAGATTGAACTAGGTATAGGGATACCGACGATCGAATCTCGGGCAAGTAACATACCGAAGAACAAAGGGAACATCATACGGGATTAACTGAATCCTTGACATAGAGGTTCAACCAATAAAGATCTTCGTAGAATATGTAGGAACTGTTGGAAATATGCCCTAGAGGCAATAATAAATTAGTTATTATTATATTTCCTTGTTCATGATAATCGTTTATTATCCATTCTATAATTGTATTGATTGGAAACTCAAATACATGTGTGGATACATAGACAACACTGTGTCCCTAGTAAGCCTCTAGTTGACTAGCTCGTTGATCAAAGATGGTTAAGGTTTCCTAGCCATTGACATGAGATGTCATTTGATAATGGGATCACATCATTAGGAGAATGATGTGATGGACAAGACCCAAACTGTAAACGTAGCATTTGATCGTGTCAGTTTATTGCTATTGTTTTCTGCATGTCAAGTATCTGTTCCTTTGACCATGAGATCATGCAACTCACTGACACCGGAGGAATACCTTGTGTGTATCAAACATCGCAACGTAACTGGGCGACTATAAAGGTGCTCTACAGGTATCTCCGAGGGTGTTTGTTGGGTTGGCATGGATCAAGACTGGGATTTGTTACTCCGTATGACGGAGAGGTATCTCAGGGCCCACTCGGTAATACAACATCACAATGAGCCTTGCAAGCAATGTGACTAAAGTGTTAGCCACGAGATCTTGTATTACGGAACGAGTAAAGAGACTTGCCGGTAACGAGATTGAACTACGTATAGTGATACCGACGATCGAATCTCGGGCAAGTAACATACCGAAGAACAAAGGGAACAGCATACGGGATTAACTGAATCCTTGACATAGAGGTTCGACCGATAAAGATCTTCGTAGAATATGTAGGAGCCAATATGGGCATCCAGGTCCCGCTATTGGTTATTGGCCGTAGAGGTGTCTCGGTCATGTCTACATAGTTCTCGAACCCGCAGGGTCTACACACTTAACGTTTGGTGACGATTAGTATAATTGAGTTATTATGTTGGTGACCGAAAGTTGTTCGGAGTCCCGGATAAGATCCCGGACATGACGAGGATCTCCGGAATAGTCCGGAGGTAAAGATTGATATATGTGATAATAGTGTTTTGATCTCCGGAAGGGTTCCAGAGTTCACCGGAAGGGGTTCCGGATGTTTACCGAAGTGTTCGGGTGCAGCAACACTTTATATGGGCCAAAGGGATAAAACCCACGAGGTATTGGAAAGTGCAAAAAGTAGTTTTGCTGCCGCGTAAGCGGTACTACCGCTTGTGTGAAGCGGTACTACCGCCCGAGCGGTACTACCGCTTGTGTGAAGCGGTACTACCGCCCAAGCGGTACTACCGCTTGTGTGAAGCGGTACTACCGCTTGTGCGCGGCTGTGCGCGGTTCGGCAGGGATCCGAGTTGGACTCTTTCCCTGCGGGCCAAACCGACCTTGTGCGGGCAAAACCGACCTGGAGGAGGCTTTTACTCCAAGTTTAGACCCCAAGGCTCAACATATAAATAGAGGGGCAGGGCTAGCACACGGGACACATTAAGATTTCCCCAAGCCGTGTGCGGCAACCCTAACCCTCTAGTTCCTCCGTCATAATCTCCGTAGTGCTTGGCGAAGCCCTGCAGAGATTGTTCCTCACCACCATCACCACGCCGTCGTGCTGCTGGAACTCAACCACTACTTCACCATCGCTCGCTGGATCGAGGAGGTGAAGGCGTCATCAAGCCGTACGTGTGTTGAACGCGGAGGTGCCGTCCGTTCGGCACTAGATCGGAAGGATCGTGATTGGATCGCGGGACGCTCGGCGATTTGGATCGCGAAGACGTTCGACTACATCAACCGCGTTTATTAACGCTTCCGCTTAGCGATCTACAAGGGTATGTAGATTCACTCTCCCTCTCGTAGATGCTCATCACCATGGATAGATCTTGTGTGTGCGTAGGAAAAATTTTGTTTCCCATGCAACGTTACCCAACAGTGGCATCCGAGCTAGGTCTATGCGTAGATGAGATCTCGAGTAGAACACAAACGAGTTGTGGGCGTGGGTGTATACATATTGCTTGCCGTTACTAGTTGATATTTGATTCGGCGGTACTGTGAGATGAAGCGGCCCGGACCGACATTACGCGTACACTTACGCGAGACAGGTTCCTTCAACTAACATGTAACTTCGTTGCATAAAGATGGCTAGCGGGTGTCTGTCTCTCTCACTTTAGTTGAATCGATTTCAATGAAGAGGGTTCTTTTAGAAGATCAAAAAGCAATCACTACACCACGTTGTGGTTTTGCGTAGGTAAGAACGGTTCTTGCAAACCCATAGCAGCCACGTAAAATTTGCAACAACAATTAGAGGACGTCTAACTTGTTTTTGCAGGGTATGTTGTGATGTGATATGGCCAATTACATGATGAGATATATGTGATGTATGAGATGATCATGTGTTGTATAGAATATCACGACTTGCATGTCGATGAGTACGGCAACTGGCAGGAGCCATAGAGTTGTCTTTAATTATTGTATGACCTGCGTGTCAATCATTAAGCGCTATGTAATGCTTTACTTTATCGCTAAACATTAGCAATAGTCGTGGAAGCAACAGTCGGCGCGACAACCTTATGGCGACACGTTGATGGAGATCAAGATGATGGAGATCATGGTGTCATGCCGGTGACGATGGAGATCATGCCGGTGCTTTGGAGATGGAGATCAAAAGCACAAGTTCATGGCCATATCATGTCACTTATGATTTGCATGTGATGTTAATCCTTTTATGCATCTTATTTTGCTTAGGACGACGGTAGCATTATAAGGTGATCCCTCACTTAAATTTCAAGATAAATTGTGTTCTCCCCAAGTGTGCACCGTTGCGAAAGTTCGTCGTTTCGAGACACGCCGTGATGATCGGGTGTGATAGACTCTACGTTCGCATACAACGGGTGTAAGCCATGTTACACGTGCGGAACACTCGGGTTAAACTTGACGAGCCTAGCATGTACAGACATGGCCTCGGAACACAAGAGACCGAAAGGTCGAACATGAGTCATATAGTAGATATGATCAACATGAAGATGTTCACCATTGAAACCACCTCAACTCACGTGATGATCGGACTTGAGTTGGTGGATTTTGGATCATGTTACACTCGAATGACCGGAGGGATGTCAATTTGAGTGGGAGTTTTTAAGTAATATGATTAACTAAACTCATTATCTAGAACAATAGTCTAAGTTGTCTTTGCTATATTTATGTTGTAGATCATGGCTCGCGCAGTAGCACCCCTGAATTTTAATGCGTTCCTAGAGAAAGCTAAGTTGAAAGATGATGGAAGTAACTTTGTGGACTGGGCCCGTAATCTAAAGATTATCCTTACGGCTTCCCAGAAGGCTTATGTCCTTGATGCACCGCTTGGTGATCCACCCGCTCCAGTTGAGTCTCTAGACGTTGTGAACGCCTGGCAGGCTCGTTCTGATGATTACTCAATAGTTCAATGTGCAATGTTGTATGGCTTAGAACCGGGACTTCAAAGACGTTTTGAACGTCATGGAGCATATGAGATGTTCCAGGAGTTGAAGTTTATCTTTCAGAAGAATGCCCGGATCGAGAGATATGAGATCTCCGATAAGTTCTATGCTTGCAAGATGGAGGAGAACGGGTCTATCAGTGATCACGTGCTCAGAATGTCTGGGTACTCCACCCGTCTGGCTGAGTTAGGGATGCCCCTTCCGCCAGAGGCTATCACTGACAGAGTTCTTCAATCATTGCCACCTAGCTACAAGAGCTTCGTGTTGAACTATAACATGCACGGGATGAACAAGTCAGTCGCCGAGCTGTTTGCGATGCTGAAAGCCGCTGAGTCTGAAATTCAGAAGGAGCATCAAGTGTTGATGGTCAATAAAACCACTAGTTTCAAGAAAAATGGCAAGGGTAAGAAGGGTAACTCCAAGAAGAGTGGCAAAGCAGTTGCTCCTCTCGTGAAGAAACCCAAGGCTGGACCCAAACCAGAAACTGTGTGTTTTCATTGCAAGGGAACTGGACACTGGAAGCGGAATTGCCCCAAGTATTTGGCTGACAAGAAGGCGGCCAACAACAAACAAGGTATATATGATATACATGTTATTGATGTGTACCTTACCAACTCTCGTTGTAGTGCCTGGGTATTTGATACCGGTGCGGTTGCTCATATTTGCAACTCAAAACAGGAACTGCGGAATAGACGGAGGCTGGCAAAGGACGAAGTGACGATGCGCGTGGGAAATGGTTCCAAGGTTGATGTGATCGCCGTCGGCACGCTCGCTCTTCGATTACCGTCGGGATTAGTGATGAACCTAAATAAGTGTTATTTGGTGCCTGCGTTAAGCATGAACATTATATCTGGATCTTGTTTATTGCGAGACGGTTACTCATTTAAATCAGAGAATAATGGTTGTTCTATTTATATGAGTAATATCTTTTATGGTCATGCACCCAATGTGAGGGGTTTATTCTTATTGAATCTCGATAGTAATGATACACATGTTCATAACATTGATGCCAAAAGATGTAGAATTGATAATGATAATACCACTTTCTTGTGGCACTGTCGTTTAGGTCATATTGGCGTAAAACGCATGAAGAAGCTCCATGCTGATGGACTTTTGGAGTCACTTGATTTTGAATCACTTGACACATGTGAGCCATGCCTCATGGGCAAGATGACTAAAACGCCGTTCTCTGGAACAATGGAACGGGCAAGTGACTTATTGGAAATCATACATACTGATGTGTGTGGTCCGATGAGTATTGAGGCGCGCGGTGGTTATCGTTACTTTCTCACCTTCACTGATGACTTAAGTAGATATGGGTATATTTACTTAATGAAACATAAGTCTGAAACATTTGAAAAGTTCAAACAATTTCAGAGTGAAGTTGAGAATCATCGTAACAAGAAGATTAAATTCCTACGATCTGATCGAGGAGGAGAATATCTGAGTTATGAGTTTGGCAGTCACTTAAGACAGTGTGGAATTGTTTCACAATTGACACCGCCTGGAACACCACAGCGTAATGGTGTGTCCGAACGTCGTAATCGAACTTTATTGGATATGGTGCGATCTATGATGTCTCTTGCCGATTTGCCACTATCGTTTTGGGGTTATGCATTAGAGACAGCTGCATTCACTTTAAATAGGGCACCATCGAAATCCGTTGAGACGACGCCATATGAACTTTGGTTTGGCAAGAAGCCAAAACTGTCGTTTCTTAAAGTTTGGGGATGTGATGCTTATGTCAAAAAGCTTCAGCCTGAAAAGCTGGAACCCAAAGCGGAGAAATGCGTCTTCATAGGATACCCAAAAGAGACAATTGGGTATACCTTCTACCTCAGATCCGAGGGCAAAGTGTTTGTCGCTAAAAACGGAACATTTCTTGAGAAAGAGTTTCTCTCGAAAGAATTGAGTGGGAGGAAGATAGAACTTGATGAGGTTGTTGAACCTTTACTTCAACCTGAGAGTAGCGCAGCGCAGAAAGTTGTTTCTGTGGAGCCTACATTAGCTGAAGAGGAAGTTAATGATGATGATCATGAAGCTTTGGATCAAGTTGCTATCGAACCTCGTAGGTCGACAAGGACGCGTACTGCTCCCGAGTGGTACGGCAACCCTGTCTTAGAAGTCATGTTGTTAGACAACGATGAACCTACGAGCTATGGAGAAGCGATGATGGGCCCGGATTCCGAGAAATGGTTAGAGGCCATGAAATCCGAGATGGGATCCATGTATGAAAACAAAGTATGGACTTTGGAAGTATTACCTGAAGGGCGTAAGGCCATTCAGAACAAATGGATCTTTAAGAGGAAGACAGACGCGGACGGTAATGTCACCGTCTATAAAGCTCGACTTGTGGCAAAGGGTTTTTCACAAGTTCAAGGAGTTGACTACGATGAGACCTTCTCACCCGTAGCGATGCTAAAGTCCGTCAGAATCATGTTAGCAATAGCTGCCTTTTTCGATTATGAAATTTGGCAGATGGATGTCAAAACAGCGTTCCTTAACGGTTTCCTTAAGGAAGAGTTGTATATGATACAACCAGAAGGTTTTGTCGATCCAGAGAATGCTGACAAAGTTTGCAAACTCCAGCGATCCATTTATGGACTGGTGCAAGCATCTCGGAGTTGGAATCTTCGCTTTGATGAAGTGATCAAAGCGTTCGAGTTTATACAAGTTTACGGAGAAGCTTGTATTTACAAGAAAGTGAGTGGGAGCTCTATAGCGTTTCTAATATTATATGTGGATGACATATTGCTGATTGGAAACAATATAGAAATGTTGGAAAGCGTGAAGGAATATTTGAACAAGAGTTTTTCAATGAAGGACCTAGGAGAAGCTGCTTTCATATTAGGCATCAAGATCTATAGAGATAGATCAAGACGCTTAATAGGACTTTCACAAAGCACATACCTTGATAAGATTTTGAAGAAGTTCAAAATGGATCAGTCCAAGAAGGGGTTCTTGCCTGTTTTGCAAGGTGTGAAGTTGAGTAAGACTCAATGCCCAGTGACTGCAGAAGATAGAGAAAAGATGAGTGTCATCCCCTATGCTTCAGCCATAGGCTCTATCATGTATGCAATGTTGTGCACAAGACCCGATGTCAGCCTTGCCATAAGTATGGCCGGAAGGTTTCAAAGTGATCCAGGAATGGAACACTGGACGGCGGTCAAGAATATCCTGAAGTACCTGAAAAGGACTAAGGACATGTTTCTCGTTTATGGAGGTGATCAAGAGCTCGTCGTAAAGGGTTACGTCGATGCAAGCTTTGACACTGATCCGGATGACTCTAAATCACAAACCGGATACGTATTTATTCTTAATGGGGGTGTGGTTAGCTGGTGCAGTTCCAAGCAAAGCGTGGTAGCAGATTCTACATGCGAAGCGGAGTACATCGCAGCCTCGGAGGCGGCGAAGGAAGGTGTCTGGATGAAGGAGTTCATGACAGATCTTGGAGTAGTGCCTAGTGCACTTAACCCAATGACTCTGTTTTGTGATAATACTGGTGCCATTGCTCTAGCCAAGGAACCAAGATTTCACAAGAGGACCAGACACATAAAGCGACGTTTCAATTCCATCCGCGATTACATCAAGGAGGACGACATAAATATTTGCAAAGTACACACGGATCTAAATGTTGCAGATCCGATGACTAAACCTCTTCCAAGGGCTAAACATGAACAACACCAGAACTGCATGGGTGTTCGATTCATTACAATGTAAATCACATAGTGATGTGAACTAGATTATTGACTCTAGTGCAAGTGGGAGACTGTTGGAAATATGCCCTAGAGGCAATAATAAATTAGTTATTATTATATTTCCTTGTTCATGATAATCGTTTATTATCCATGCTATAATTGTATTGATTGGAAACTCAAATACACGTGTGGATACATAGACAACACTGTGTCCCTAGTAAGCCTCTAGTTGACTAGCTCGTTGATCAAAGATGGTTAAGGTTTCCTAGCCATTGACATGAGATGTCATTTGATAATGGGATCACATCATTAGGAGAATGATGTGATGGACAAGACCCAAACTGTAAACGTAGCATTTGATCGTGTCAGTTTATTGCTATTGTTTTCTGCATGTCAAGTATCTGTTCCTTTGACCATGAGATCATGCAACTCACTGACACCGGAGGAATACCTTGTGTGTATCAAACATCGCAACGTAACTGGGCGACTATAAAGGTGCTCTACAGGTATCTCCGAGGGTGTTTGTTGGGTTGGCATGGATCAAGACTGGGATTTGTTACTCCGTATGACGGAGAGGTATCTCAGGGCCCACTCGGTAATACAACATCACAATGAGCCTTGCAAGCAATGTGACTAAAGTGTTAGCCACGAGATCTTGTATTACGGAACGAGTAAAGAGACTTGCCGGTAACGAGATTGAACTACGTATAGTGATACCGACGATCGAATCTCGGGCAAGTAACATACCGAAGAACAAAGGGAACAGCATACGGGATTAACTGAATCCTTGACATAGAGGTTCGACCGATAAAGATCTTCGTAGAATATGTAGGAGCCAATATGGGCATCCAGGTCCCGCTATTGGTTATTGGCCGTAGAGGTGTCTCGGTCATGTCTACATAGTTCTCGAACCCGCAGGGTCTACACACTTAACGTTTGGTGACGATTAGTATAATTGAGTTATTATGTTGGTGACCGAAAGTTGTTCGGAGTCCCGGATAAGATCCCGGACATGACGAGGATCTCCGGAATAGTCCGGAGGTAAAGATTGATATATGTGATAATAGTGTTTTGATCTCCGGAAGGGTTCCAGAGTTCACCGGAAGGGGTTCCGGATGTTTACCGAAGTGTTCGGGTGCAGCAACACTTTATATGGGCCAAAGGGATAAAACCCACGAGGTATTGGAAAGTGCAAAAAGTAGTTTTGCTGCCGCGTAAGCGGTACTACCGCTTGTGTGAAGCGGTACTACCGCCCGAGCGGTACTACCGCTTGTGTGAAGCGGTACTACCGCCCAAGCGGTACTACCGCTTGTGTGAAGCGGTACTACCGCTTGTGCGCGGCTGTGCGCGGTTCGGCAGGGATCCGAGTTGGACTCTTTCCCTGCGGGCCAAACCGACCTTGTGCGGGCAAAACCGACCTGGAGGAGGCTTTTACTCCAAGTTTAGACCCCAAGGCTCAACATATAAATAGAGGGGCAGGGCTAGCACACGGGACACATTAAGATTTCCCCAAGCCGTGTGCGGCAACCCTAACCCTCTAGTTCCTCCGTCATAATCTCCGTAGTGCTTGGCGAAGCCCTGCAGAGATTGTTCCTCACCACCATCACCACGCCGTCGTGCTGCTGGAACTCAACCACTACTTCACCATCGCTCGCCGGATCGAGGAGGTGAAGGCGTCATCAAGCCGTACGTGTGTTGAACGCGGAGGTGCCGTCCGTTCGGCACTAGATCGGAAGGATCGTGATTGGATCGCGGGACGCTCGGCGATTTGGATCGCGAAGACGTTCGACTACATCAACCGCGTTTATTAACGCTTCCGCTTAGCGATCTACAAGGGTATGTAGATTCACTCTCCCTCTCGTAGATGCTCATCACCATGGATAGATCTTGTGTGTGCGTAGGAAAATTTTTGTTTCCCATGCAACGTTACCCAACAGGAACCAATATGGGCATCCAGGTCCCGCTATTGGTTATTGACCGTAGAGGTGTCTCGGTCATGTCTACATAGTTCTCGAACCCGCAGGGTCTGCACACTTAACGTTCGGTGACGTTTCGGTAGTATTGAGTTATGTATGTTGGTGACCGAAGGTTGTTCGGAGTCCCGGATGAGATCCCGGACGTCACGAGGAGCTCCGAAATGGTCCGGAGGTAAAGATTGATATATAGGAAGTCCCGTTTTGGTCACCGGAAAAGTTTTGGGTACTTCGGTAGTGTACCGGGAGTGCCGGGAGGGTACCTGGGGACCATCGGGAGGGGCCTCTCGCCCCAAAGGGCATCATGGGCTGTGCGAGGAGGTAAACCAGCCCCTGGTGGGCTGGCCGAACTTCCCCAACAAGGCCCATGCGGCTAGGGATGGGAAAGTCCAAGTGGGGAAAGAAAAAACAAGTGGGGTAGGAATCCTACTCCTAGTAGGATTGGAGTAGGACTCCTCCACCTCTCCCACTTCGGCCGCAGCCTAGGAAGAACCCTAGGGGCGCCGGCCTCCCTCCCCTTCCTCCTATATATACTGGAGGGGAGAGAGGGCAGCCGCACCAGAAATCTCTAAGCCACGGTGCAGCCCTCTCTCCCCAATAGATCAAGTCCTCTAGTTTTCAGCAGTGCTTAGGCGAAGCCCTGCTGGAATAGTTCCACCACCACCGCCGCCGCGTCGTCGCGCTGCCGGAGAACTCATCTACCTCTCCGCTCCCTCTTGCTGGATCAAGAAGGCGGAGATCGTCATCGAGCTGTACGTGTGCTCAACACGGAGGTGCCGTCCGTTCAGCACTAGATTGGAAGGACCGTGATTGGATCGCGGGACGGATCGTGATTGGATCGCGAGACAGATCGTGATGGGATCGCGGGACGGCTTGCGATTTGGATCGCGAAGACGTTCGACTACATCATCCACGTTTCTTAACGCTTCCGCTTAGCGATCTACAAGGGTATGTAGATTCACTCTCCCTCTCGTAGATGCTCATTACCATGGATAGATCTTGCGTGTGCGTTGGAAATTTTTTGTTTCCAATGCAACGTTCCCCAACAAAAATATAATCATTCTATAAGAAACATATCACTTATACTATAGAAAGACAAACAATTCTACAAAATTGACATGGGGATAAGAAATTCCATGGCAAAAACGTAAACATATTGCCATGGAAGATTACATGTTCTCTTCCATCACAACATATCACTTACAAAAAGAATACCATCTGACCACAACCAAAATTCTATAAAAAAATGCCATCATACAAATTCTACAAAATTATATAAAATGCCATCACGTCCATTTAAACTTAGGGGTGTAAATGGTATGGATAATTTCCGTTCTGAATCTGTATCTGTATCCGTTTTCAAGAATATGGTACGCACTTGCATGAATCCACCACATATGGATGCAAATATGAATTTTGGTCAACCAGATACCGACGGATATGGTAACCAGATACCGACGGATATGGTAACGGATATTGTATGGATAATATCTAGCGGATGTGGATTATATGATATTTTTTATGATTTATCCTAGGTTATCAAATCGGATTATCCAATAAATTTAGCTCAATCGACAAGCCCAAATATACGATTAGCCTACTAATTAGAATTACCGCTTATAAATTGATGTCGTATTGGTGCTGAGTTATGACTTTAAATGCTTGGTCACTCTCTAGTGTTACGTGGTTGGATAAAAAAATATGTTCAATTTTTTTGCATTGTAGAAATAAGATCATGTCTTATTTCATGTATGATTCAATATTTTTTGTCCGCTTTCGATCTGAGTCCGCTCTCAATCCGTTGTCTGATAAAACCCCCATTCGAGTCTGCATCCGGTCCGCTCTGAATCTGATAAAAAATAGGATAAATGATATGGGGGAAAGCATTATCCGATCCGATCCAATCCATTTACAACCTATATAAAATGCCATCATGTCCTTATACTATAAGAACAACAAATTCTACAAATTACCATTGGGATAAAGAAATGCCATGGGAAATATTTAAACTTATTTCCATGAAAAATTTGTAGGTACTCAGATTAGCTGAATAAATGTACTTTACTATGAGCTCAAAAAACATTTGCGGTGGAGAGATTTGCACTTAGGGAGAGGGATGCATCACTCATGCATTGGGAACAGAGCCATCGCCTGAACCCCTCCCCATCGCCGCCGCCCTCAATACCATCGGAGAGGAAGGCCATCTAACCATGGGATGGTCTGCACCGGATCCACCACCAACAACCTTCTCCACCTCCTCCACTCCTCTCCGCGCCCTATCCGCCGCCTCCATGGGCAGGATGCTCGTCGCACCTCCGAGCCTACTCTTCTCCACCTTAGCCGATTACAGCAGTCATAGGAAAAAATGTGTATGTGTGTGTGCGCGCGCGCGGGTGTGTGCGTGTGAGAGAGAGAGACGTGATCGAGGGGATAAGTGGAATGAGAGATGGAGATGTTGGCCGCGGGTTTGTTTTTGGCAAATGATCCCTTAACTGGTGTGGATGTGTGTGCATGTCAAGATTTTTTTTCGAGAATACGCCTAGACGTACAATAACTTTAAAGAAGGTAGAAATACAAATACAAAAGAACTACTACTCGTTACGCGTCAAGATTTGTGTTGTTTGATAGGATGCAGCCTACTAGGAAGCGTAAAAAAACTGACGGTTTCGGATAACATTTCCCTAAATTTCAATTAAACCAGAAGATGTTTGTGGGAAAGAATGAGAAAGGGTTAGCAGATTCGACACGAAAACACTTCCAGAGAATACCTGAAAAGAAAGAGGCGAAAAAACAAATGAGCAAGAGGAGTTAAACGGGAAAACGAGAGAAAGGAAAACTTGACCAAACATCGCTGGTCAAACCAGAGCAACACCGCACTGCCTATAAATCCTCACCCCTGCCACAAACTGAGACCAAGAAGGCTGGGGCACCAGTTCAGGACAGTCGCCCGCTCTCCAATTGCCAGATCTCCAGCCCCAGGAGCTCCGAAGCAGCCTCTCCAATGGCGGTCAAGGTCTATATCGTGTAAGCATCCGCAACACAGTCTTCTTCCACCTAGGTCCACATCCTAAATTAACTGATTTTCTTGGTCTTGTTTGGTGCATCCCTGTCCGAAGATTGGTCTGATGCAACAACTGATATTTGCCTTCTTTTCCCCCTATGGATTACGCTATTTCGACAATCTCAAAACCCTTCCTAATTTACGCATTTGGAGTAATTCCCGAGATTAAGTATCACTTCTTGTCAGTTAGATGCCTCACGGCTCTGTTTTTTTATCCCTTTGTTCGTAGGTGAGATCAGTAGATTGGCAGATGGGATTTCGTCAATGCGCGCGGATTATTTGATCGCGATAGGGAGAAAACGAGTCGGAGGAAAAATTGGACTCCTAATAATTCTACAGTGTTGATTTTAGGTGTCAGGGTCTCAATCATGACGGTAGGTTTCAGTCCCTGATGGGAATTGATGCGTCAATAGTGGTGGGCTCCGGCGCTAATTGTGCTGCCCTCTTTCCATGCTTTTTTAATGCGCACCCGGGCGATTTGTGCCCCAATTTTGTTGCACTGATTGGCCCCCAAATTAAGTTAGTGACACACTGACACTGACACTATTAGGTTAGAGACTCATATAATGTATCATTAGTGCAGCTCTTTACATAATTTAGTTCTGGATCGACATATTGGAAAATAAATTTTGTGTGCAAAATCTCTATCAACTTCAACCTTCGCGAAGGATGGGTCTATGTACTGGCGGCGGGAGCGAGGGTGTTTGTTCACTTCCTAGTCCTCACCCACTTGGGTGCGGCGCAAACAATGAATTGGAGTACACCTTCTGAGAATATCACACGCACATGTCTTTATTAGTACAATAAGCTGAATTGAAGTTGGTAACTCAAGTGAAATGTTTATGGTGTCATGCGGAAGATACATGTTTCCTACTTTTCCATCGAACCTACTGTAGTGGAAATTTCTATCCCTTTTAGCTAGGGTGGGAGTTTCTCACATGCTTATATAATATGAGGTTATTAAACTTTGGATGTCACTCATTGTTTTGATGTGCAACATTTCAGTCTTTCCTAGTTTTGTATTGTCGGTGAAAAATTGTGATTTTGATTTCTGTGGATATTTTGTGGAAATCCACCATTTTATCGTAGTACATTCATGTATGCTGCACTGTTTTTTATGAGCTAAAAGCCAACTGATAAACAGTACCGAACTAAAAGAACATGAATTTATATAGACTTTTGATATTTGTGAGTTCTTCGGCTCTTCTCAATTCATTGCTTCAGTCGCATGATGAACTGAAATGTGAAATAATCCAAAAGAATCATATGTTTGAGTGAATGATTTTTCAGAAAGAAGTGATATCCTCTGCCCCTCTGATGAATAACAGTTTAATTTTAAACAGCGTTTGTACAAGTTAGACATGTTCGTTTTTTTACTATGGTATGTCCCATGTTCAAGTTGTTAATTCAATTATTTCGGCAACCACTGACCGGTTTAGCACTATCTGATGGAAGTTTTTCTATGGCCTGCCCAATGCAAGTTTCGATCTTAGAACTGTGTATATGTATTATTTCTGACATGGACTTTTGATTACCAATGATGGAACTCAGCAACCCTGCAGTTTGGAACATTTGGATATGTTAATGCACATTTACACCTGACAATAGATTCAAATGATTTAAATTTTATTTGTTTTATCACCTCTTGAGCTTATTAGTATTAGCTATGATGTACTTTTGTGGTTCCACTACATGTAATGTTATGCAATGTTCTCTTAAATGAAAGAACAGTGAAAGAGATATGCTGGGAAATATGTTTCCTTCCTCGTCATCAGTTCTGGCAATAAAAAAAGTCTAAGTTGTGCTTTGGATGCACATATTTTATTCTCTTTTTGTAGATTTCAATCTTTCCTTTACATGCAAATTAAGGAAAAGGTGTAGAGCTAGCCTCCGAGTAATTGAATTGTATAGTATGAGTGATGATTATATAAATGTAGGCACCTTTAAGCTTTAAGTATCAGTTGCAATACAGTCCTTGAAATGTTGTTCTATCTTTCTCCTTGATAAGTATAATGATCGCTAACATATGCAGTATGGACTATGAAATTCTCAAAGGAAGCACAAATAAATAAATATGTCAAATTGAAGAACAACGTTATGCATTCCTAGTTTCATAGAGCAAACTTTGTAAAATGCACTGTTGATTCCTCTGCAGGTACTACTCCATGTATGGCCATGTCGCTAAACTAGCTGATGAGATCAAGAAAGGCGTGTCATCAGTTGAAGGCGTCGAAGCTAAAATTTGGCAGGTTGGTCCCTGTCATCTCGTGTTTTAACTCACCACATTATAAATTGAATTTAGACCAATCATTTGAAAATTATGTATTTAAACCCCCCGGATACCAGTCAGGCTATGTTCCTTCAATACTAGTGTACTAAGTTGTTCGAATTTTTATGTAGAATATTAATACTAAGTGCAATTTTTACATACATCACTCTTCTTCTATTGTTGTGGGGATCATATATCACTGTTCTTACCATCTGAAAGGTCCCTGAAACTCTCCCCGAGGAAGTACTTGGAAAGATGGGCGCGCCTCCTAAGCTTGATGCCCCAATCATCACGCCGCCAGAACTTGCGGAGGCAGATGGGATCCTCTTTGGTTTTCCTACAAGGTTTGGCATGATGGCCGCGCAAATGAAGGCATTCTTTGATGCAACCGGTGGCCTGTGGAGGGAACAGAGTCTTGCAGGCAAACCTGCGGGCATATTCTTCAGCACCGGCACTCAGGGGGGTGGGCAGGAGACTACAGCGTAAGTGTCATTCGGCATTGTCGTTTTTAAAAAGAAAAGCCTCATAATGAAACATCATCATAAATTGACTTTTTTTTTTATCATTTCTCTTCGCGCTTCTCTCCTCAGATTGACAACGGTAACCCAGTTGACTCACCATGGCATGGTGTTCGTTCCCGTCGGGTACACCTTCGGTGCCAAGCTGTTCGACATGGACAAAGTTCAGGGTGGCAGCCCGTACGGCGCAGGCACATTTGCCGCCGATGGTTCGAGGTGGCCATCTGAGATGGAGCTGGAGCACGCCTTCCACCAGGGCCAGTATTTTGCGAGCATCACGAAGAAACTCAAGGGATCTGCTTGACCTCTGCCATCCGCACATATCGTCAAATGGCATTTACATGACAGCTCCACTGTGTTGTCAATAGCTTGTTCTCTTCTTTTGTGGTGTTTAGAAATTGGTGTGTCTATGTGGAACTTCTATTGCGGCGTGCGTGGTATATGTGCTTTGATGGATTGGTTATAGTTTGGAGTTCGATTGTGTTTACCATCATGTTTATATATATTTAATTATCAATGGTTGTTTTGGCTGTCACTCTGGGCATAGCAGTACTGCTCTATCTTAGGCCAACCTAGACGACAGTTGGACCATGACTGTCCGATGCCGTAAGAGCAACACCCTAGAAATGGGCTCAGATGGGCTGACTCTGCAGGCTACTACAGCGATGACTTCGCTTCTGTGAACCGCCGGATAAAAACGGACAGCCCAGATTCACATATTTTATTTATCTTATTTCACATTATTGAAACACACTGAACATAGAACAAGATTGGAATTAAAATTGAAAAGGTGAAATATTATCCAGGTCGTTGATGTAAAATTGGATGACTCGTGGTGGGCTTAAGTCAATGACTCAGCGAACCAAGAGCGAACAGACGCGGAGCTTGGGCCAAACCATAGCAGGGGCAAAGTTGCGGAGCTTGGGCTAAACTCATAGGAGGGGCAAATGGGCTGGAGGGCGGCATAAAACAGGGTTTTGTTAGATTTCACTGTTTTGGCGAAATCACTAGTTAGCGAGTACACCTTCCAACGATTACTCCCACCTCCCCAGGTTGCGACAAGTGGTGCACTGCATGCGTGCAACTTGTCGCAACCTGGGAGTTTTCCCTTTTTTCGTAGATCCGTATTTTCAAAACGTTTTATCTCCTAAACCGTGGGTCCAAATCTCGAACCGTTTTCACCGTTGGCTTTCTCGCGTCGAGATCTTCAAAACTAGATCCCATGTTGATAGGTTTGACGAACTTTTTTATTCATGAAAAAAACCGGACGAAAAAACCGTGCCTCACGCGATAGAAAAAAATAGAAAACGCGTTTTTTTCCCTTTCCGAGAGGCACGGGTCGTGCCTCTCGCGAAGGCAAAACCGTGCCTCTCGCGGAAGCAAAACCGTGTCTCTCGCGGAAAAAAAGAGAGCAGAAAACGCGTTTTTTCCCTTTCGGGAGAGGCACGGCCGTGCCTCTCGCGATAGCAAAACCATGCCTCTCGCGGAAAAAAAAAGAGAGCAGAAAACGCGTTTTTTCCCCTTTCGGGAGAGGCACGGCCGTGCCTCTCGCGATAGCAAAACCGTGCCTCTCGCGGAAGCAAAACCGTGCCTCTCGTGGAAAAAAAAGAGAGAGCAGAAAACGCGTTTTTTCCCTTTCCGAGAGGCACGGCCGTGCCTCTCGCGAAGGCAAAACCGTGCCTCTCGCAAAAAAAACAGAAAACGCATTTTTTCGCGCAAAAAAACATTTTTTTGAATTTTTTTTCGTCCAAAAGCTACGAAAGACCGGTGAAAAACCGGAACACCAAAAAAATCCGAAAAAAAAAACCACTCCAAAAAGGCGAAAACGCGTGCGGAAAAATAAAAAAACAAAATCCGAAGGGAACGCTCAGAGCGCGACACGTGGCGGCGACTGGGAACGCGTCAAGTGGCGGCGCGTGGGAGTGATCCCTGGAACGCTTGTGAGGGAGTGCTCGCTAACTAGTTACTCCCCTGTTTTGGTGACCATTTACTGAGGATTGAGAAAATCTCATGGGCTGAGGGGGGGGGGCGGGGGGGGGGGGTGCAGTGGCCCATGTTTGCCCCCATTAAGCTCCGCCACTGGCCTAGAAGCCGCTCAAAGTCAGCAAATCAAAAGCGGCTACAAATACACATGCTTCAACGGGAACACGGTGGTGCTAGCTTAAACCGCTAGCCTATTCAGGGTTTATATGATTGCATTTCTAACTCGTAAATTAAATGGAGTCAAGATATATTGAGTTTTAAAGAACATATGATTTGGTGTATAAATAACATTTCTTCAACACCATATCATATAATTTGCTATATTGTCATGATCATTTATCTTGCATACCGACAGTTATATCCGCATATGTCGTTGCTTATGGGAAACATGCTACTGGTGAACCTATAAACCCATGTCCAATTTTCCACAAAGTGTTAAAAAAACCACAAACAAAAACCAACACTTCACTTTTACATGTACTTTTATTTTCCGCAATTAGTTATTCCGGAAATACAAAAGTACTTCGAACAATATGATACGCTCGTAACTTGTTGCAACTAGCAAAGTTGGTGAGATTGACAACCTCAATATTTTTGTTGGGGACGCAAGAAACTTTCTAACTATGTGCAGGGGTGAGCATTAGGCATGGAAACATTTGATTCCACACATTGACACATTAGTTCTCATGGAGGAATATTTACACTTGGCAGGCCAAGAAGTACTACCAAGCAACAGTATACTGGAGCAACAATCACTTTTGCACCGTTGTGAGGAAATCAACATTCAATCTCATAGGTTTTGCATTACAATTATTTATCTTCATTGTTATTTAATTTTCTCAGTTGCTTTTATTTATCGTAGTTTACTTTTTTCACTTCTTACATATACAAACAACAAAAAATATATTATTATAACATGTAGTAGTTTCATTTTACTTAGATATAATGAGTGTTTCTGGTGAAAATACTAAGTTGTCTGACTTGGAAAGCACAAATAATGATGACTTCATGAGTACACCCATTGCTCCACCTGAAACTAAGGTTGGTTCCTTTGAAATAAGTTGTGCTTTGTTGAACTTAGTAATGAAAGAACAATTTGCTAGAAATTTTAATAAAGATGGTGCCTATCATTTGCATGATTTTGTTGAAGTTTATGATGTGCTAAATTATAAAGAAATTGAGGCTGATTATGTCAAGCTAAAACTTTTCCTTTTCTCATTAAGAGCGGCGTAAAGGTAGTATTAATTCATGGAACAAACACTAATGGAAAACGGCTTATAGGTGAGCTCTCACCGGTGGCAGGTAGTGTTGGAAATATGCCCTAGATGCAATAATAAATTGGTTATTATCATATTTCCTTGTTCATGATAATCGTTTATTATCCATGCTGTAATTGTATTGATTGGAAACTCAAATACATGTGTGGGTACATAGACAACACTGTGTCCCTAGTAAGCCTCTAGTTAACTAGCTCGTTGATCAAAGATGGTGAAGGTTTCCTAGCCATAGACATGAGATGTCATTTGATAACGGAATCACATCATTAGGAGAATGATGTGATGGACAAGACCCAAACTATAAACGTAGCATATGATCGTGTCAGTTTATTGCTATTGTTTTCTGCATGTCAAGTATCTGTTCCTATGACCATGAGATCATGCAACTCACTGACACCGGAGGAATACCTTGTGTGTATCAAACGTCGCAACGTAACTGGGTGACTATAAAGGTGCTCTACAGGTATCTCCGAGGGTGTCTATTGGGTTGGCATGGATCAAGACTGGGATTTGTTACTCCGTGTGACGGAGAGGTACCTCAGGGCCCACTCGGTAATACAACATCACAATGAGCCTTGCAAGCAATGTGACTAAAGTGTTAGCCACGAGATCTTGTATTACGGAACGAGTAAAGAGACTTGCCGGTAACGAGATTGAACTAGGTATAGAGATACCGACGATCGAATCTCGGGCAAGTAACATACCGAAGAACAAAGGGAACAGCATACGGGATTAATTGAATCCTTGACATAGAGGTTCGACCGATATAGATCTTCGTAGAATATGTAGGAACCAATATGGGCATCCAGGTCCCGCTATTGGTTATTGGCCGTAGAGGTGTCTCGGTCATGTCTACATAGTTCTCGAACCCGCAGGGTCTGCACACTTAAGGTTCGGTGACGTTTCGGTAGAATTGAGTTATGTATGATTGGTGACCGAAGGTTGTTCGGAGTCCCGGATGAGATCCCGGACATCACGAGGAGCTCCGGAATGGTCCGGAGGTAAAGATTGATATATAGGAAGTCCCGTTTTGGCCACCGGAAAAGTTTCGGGTATTTCCGGTAGTGTACCGGGAGTACCGGAGGGCCATCGGGAGGGGCCACCCACGCCGGGAGGCCACATGGGCCTGAGGGGAGTTGCACCAGCCCTTAGTGGGCTGGGAAAACCAGCCCTACAAGGCCCATGCGGCTAGGAATAAGTGGGAAAGGAAAAACCCTAAAGAAAAGGGAAGGGAGACCAAATATGGAAGGTGTCCTATTTGGACTAGGATTGAAGTGGAGGAGTCCACCTCCTCCATCTCCAATTTCGGCCAGCCCTTGAGGGTTTGAGGCTGCCTCCTCCCCTCCCTCCCTCCTATATATACTAGAGGATTTAGAGGAGAAAAATAACCCTAATTGCCACGTGCTCCCTCTACTTCATCTAGATCGGTTTCTCCTCTAGTCTAGTTTCAGCGGTGCTTAGGCGAAGCCCTGCCGGAATTGTTCCACCACCATAGCCGCCGCGCCGTCGCGCCGCCGGAGAACTCTTCTACCTCTCCTCTCTCTCTCTTGCTGGATCAAGGAGGCGGAGAACGTCATCGAGCTGTACGTGTGCTGAACGCGGAGGTGCCATCCGTTCGGCGCTAGATCGGAAGGACCGTGATCAGGATCGCGAGACGATTCATGATTTGATCGCGGGACGGATCGTGATGGGATCGTGGGACGGATCGAGATTGGATCGCGAGATGGATCGTGATGAGATCGTGGGACACTCGGCGATTTGGATCGCGAAGACGTTCGACTACATCAACCGCGTTTCTTAACGCTTTCGCTTAGCGATCTACAAGGGTATGTAGATTCACTCTCCCTCTCGTAGATGCTCATCACCATGGATAGATCTTGTGTGTGCGTAGGAAAATTTTTGTTTCCCATGCAACGTTCCCCAACAGTGGTATCAGAGCCAGGTTTATGCGTAGATGAGATCTCGAGTAGAACACAAAGGAGTTTGTGGGCGTTGATATTCAGATTGCTTCCCTCCTTAGTCTTTTCTTGATTCAGCGGTATTGTGGGATGAAGCGGCTCGGACCAACCTTACTCGTCCACGTACGAGAGACCGGTTCCATCGACTGACATGTAACTTTGTTGCATAAGATGGCTGGCGGGTGTCTGTCTCTCCCACTTTAGTTGAATCGGATTCGACAGAGGCGGTCCTTGTAGAAGGTGAAATAGCAACTTTTATATCACCGTTGTGGTTTTTGCGTAGGTAAGAATCGTTCTTGCTAGATACCCGTAGCAGCCACGTAAAACATGCAACAACAATTAGAGGACGTCTAACTTGTTTTTGCAGGGTATGTTGTGATGTGATATGGCCAATTACATGATGAGATATATGTGATGTATGAGATGATCATGTGTTGTATAGAATATCACAACTTGCATGTCGATGAGTACGGCAACTGGCAGGAGCCATAGAGTTCTCTTTAACTATTGTATGAC
Source organism: Elymus sibiricus (assembly GCA_039707655.1). NCBI lineage: Eukaryota > Viridiplantae > Streptophyta > Magnoliopsida > Poales > Poaceae > Elymus > Elymus sibiricus. The sequence continues at coordinate 377,692,500 of CM077667.1, forward strand.
CTGCGTGTCAATCATTAAGCGCTATGTAATGCTTTACTTTATCGCTAAACGTTAGCAATAGTCGTGGAAGCAAGAGTCGGCGCGACAACCTCATGGCGACACGTTGATGGAGATCAAGATGATGGAGATCATGGTGTCATGCCGGTGACGATGGAGATCATGCCGGTGCTTTGGAGATGGAGATCAAAAGCACGAGTTCATGGCCATATCATGTCACTTATGATTTGCATGTGATGTTAATCCTTTTATGCATCTTATTTTGCTTAGGACGACGGTAGCATTATAAGGTGATCCCTCACTTAAATTTCAAGATGAATTGTGTTCTCCCCGAGTGTGCACCGTTGCGAAAGTTCGTCGTTTCGAGACACGCCGTGATGATCGGGTGTGATAGACTCTACGTTCACATACAACGGGTGTAAGCCATGTTGCACGTGCGGAACACTCGGGTTAAACTTGACGAGCCTAGCATGTACAGACATGGCCTCGGAACACAAGAGACCGAAAGGTCGAACATGAGTCATATAGTAGATATGATCAACATGAAGATGTTCACCATTGAAACCACCTCAACTCACGTGATGATCGGACTTGAGTTGGTGGATTTGGATCATGTTACACTCGAATGACCGGAGGGATGTCAATTTGAGTGGGAGTTTTAAGTAATATGATTAACTAAACTCATTATCATGAACATAGTCAAAGTGTCTTTGCAAATTATGTTGTAGATTACTAGATCGCGCTGTAGCTCCCTTGAATTTTTATATGTTCCTAGAGAAATAGATTTGAAAGATGATGGTAGCAATAATGCGGACTGGGTCCGTGATCTGAGGATTGTCCTCAAATTGCTGCACAGAAGGCTTATGTCCTTAATGCACCGCTCGGTGCACCACCCCCTCTAGCGTCGTCTGTAGATGTTGTGAACATCTGACAGGCACGTTCCGATGACTACTTAATAGTTCAGTGCGTCATGCATTACGGCTTAGAATTGAGGCTCCAAAACGTTTTGAACGTCACGGAACATATGAGATGTTTTAAGAGCTGAAATTGGGATCTCAGACTCGTGCCCATGTTGAGAGGTATGAGACCTCCAACAAGATTCTTTGCCTGCAAGATGATGGAGAATAGCTCAATCGTTGAGCATGTGCTCAAATTGTTTGAGTGCTACAATCACTTGAATCGAGTGGGAGTTGATCTTCCAGATAAGATAGTGATTGATATAGCTCTCCAAGTCACTGTCACTAAGCTACTAGAGCTTCGTGATGAACTATAAAAGGCCAGAGATGGAAATAATGATCCCTGAGCTGTTCGCAATGTTTGACACCGCGAAGGTAGAAATCAAGAAGGAAGCATCAAGTGTTGATGGTTAGTGAAACCACTAGTCTCGAGAAGGGCAAGGGCAAGGAGGGATACTTCATGGATGGCAAGCCAGTTGCTGCTCCAGTGAAGAAACCCAAGGTTGAACCCAAACCCGAGACTAAGTGCTTCTATTATGAGGAGAACGGTCGCTGAAGTGGAACAACCCTAGATACTTGGTAGATAAGAAGGTTAGCAACGTCGACAGAAGTATATTTGATATACGTGTTATTGATGTGTACCTTACTAGTACTCCTAGTAGCACCTGGGTATTAGATACCGGTTCGGTTGCTAAATGTTAGTAACTCGAAATTAAAGCTACGGAATAAACAGAAGCTAGCTAAGGGTGAGGTGACGATGAGTGTTGGAAGTGTTTCCAAGGTTGATGTGATCACCATCGCACGCTCTCTCTACCTTCAGGATTAGTGATGAACCTAAATAAATGTTATTTGGTGTTTGCGTTAAGCATGAACGTGATTAGATCATGTTTATTGCAATACGGTTATTCATTTAAAAAGAAATAATGGTTATTCTGTTTACATGAATAATACCTTCAATGGTCATACACCCAATAAGAGTGGTTTATTGAATCTTGATCGTAGTGATACACATGTTCATAATATTGATGCCAAAAGATACAAAGTTAATAATGATAGTACCACATACTTGTGGCACTGCCGCTAAATGTCATATTGGTGTAAAACGCATGAAGAAACTCCATGCTGATGGATCTTTGGACTCATTCGATTTCGAATCGGTTGAGACATGCGGACCATGCCTCATGGGCAAGATGACTAAAACCCCGTTTTCCGGTATGATGGAGCGGGCAATTGACTTATTGGAAATGATACATATTGATGTATGCGGTCCAGTGAGTATTATAGTGTGCGGTGAATATCGTTATTTTCCTACCTTCACTGATGATTTGAGTAGATATGGGTATATTTACTTAATGAAACACAAGTCTAAAACGTTTGAAAAGTTCAAACAAAATCAGAGTGAAGTTTGAGATCATCATGACAAGAAGATAAAATGTCTACGATATGATCGTGGAGGTGAATATCTGAGTTACGAGTTTGGTATACAACTTAAGACAATGTGGAAGTTGTTTCACAACTCACGCCACCTGGAACACCATAGTGTGATGGTGTGTCCGAACGTCGTAGTCATGCTCTATTGGATATGGTGCGAACTATGATGTCTCTTATCGATTTACCACTATCGTTTTAGGGTTATGCATTAGAGACAACCACATTCACTTTAAAAGGGGCACCATCTAAATCCGTTGAGATGACACCGTATGAATTTTGGTTTGGCGGAAACCTAAGCTGTCATTTCTTAATGTTTGGGGCTGCGGCGCTTATGTGAAAAAGGGTTTTCACCTAATGAGCTCGAACCCAAAGCGAACAAATGCATCTTCATAGAATACCCTAACGTAACAGTTGGGTAAACCTTCTATCTTAGATCCAAGCACAAAGTGTTTGTTGCTAAAACGGGTCTTTTCTCGAGAAAGAGTTTCTTTCGAAAGATTGAGTGGGAGGAAGATAGTACTTGATGAGGTTGTTGAACCTTTACTTCAACCTGAGAGTAGCGCAGCGCAGAAAGTTGTTTCTGTGGAGCCTACGTTAGTTGAAAAGGAAGTTAATGATGATGATCATGAAACTTCGGATCAAGTTACTATCGAACATCGTGGGTCGACAAGGACGCGTACTGCTCCTGAGTGGTACGGCAACCCTGTCTTAGAGGTCATGTTGTTGGACAACACCGAACCTACGAGCTATGGAGAAGCGATGATGGGCTCGGATTCCGAGAAATGGTTAAGACCATGAAATCCGAGATGGGATCCATGTAAGAAAACAAAGTATGGGCTTTGGAAGTATTACCTGAAGGGCGAAAGGCCATTCAGAACAAATGGATCTTTAAAAGGAAGACGGACGCGGACGGTAATGTCACCATCTATAAAGCTCGACTTGTGGCAAAGGGTTTATCACAAGTTCAAGGAGTTGACTACGATGAGACTTTCTCACCCGTAGCGATGCTCAAAGTCTGTTGGAATCATGTTAGCAGTTGCTGCATTTTTCAATTATGAAATCTGGCAGATGGATGTCAAAACATCGTTTCCTTAACGGTATCCGTAAGGAAAAGTTGTATGTGATACAACCGGAAGGTTTTGTCAGTCCTAAGGATGCTAAAATATATGCAAACTCCAGCGATCCTTCTATGGACTGGAGCAAGCATCTCGGAGTTGGAATATACGCTTTGATGAGGTGATCAAAGTTTTTGAGTCTATACAAAGTTTATGAGAAACTTGTATTTACAATAAAGTGAGTGGGAGCACTATAGAATTTCTGATAAGTATATGTGGTTGACATATGGTTGATCAGAAATGATGTAGAATTTCTGGAAAGCATAAAGGGTCGTTTGAAAAGAGTTTTTCAAAGGAAGACCTAGAATGAAGCTACTTAAATATTGGGCATCAAAGATCTATAGAGATAGATCAAGATGTCTGATAAGACTTTCAATGAGTACATACCTTGACAAGATTTTGAAAGAGTTCAAAATGGATCAGTCAAAGAAAGAGTTCTTGCCTGATTTGTAAGGTGTGGAGTTGAGTGAGACTCAAAGCTCGACCACGGCAGAAGAAAGAGAAAGGACGAAGGTCGTCCCCTATGCCTTATCCATAGGCTCTGTATAGTATGCCAAGCTGTGTACCGCACCTAGTGTGTGCCTTGCCATGAGTCTGTCAAGGGGTACAAGAGTGTTCCAGGAGTGGATCACTGGACAGCGGTCAAGATTATCCTTAGTAACTAGAGGACTAAGGAAATATTTCTCAATTATGGAGGTGATAAAGAGTTCGTCGTAAAGGGTTATGTCGATGCAAGCTTTGACACCTATCCGGACGACTCTGAATAGTAGTCAGGATACATATAGTGGAGCAGCCATTTGGAATAGCTCCAAGTGGAGTGTGGTAGAAGTGTCTACAGTATGACATAGAGATTTGCAAAGTACACACGGATCTGAATGTCGCAGACCCGTTGACTAAAGACCTCTCTCACATGCAAAGCATGATCTGATCGAACCCCAGAACTCATTGGGTGTTAGATTCATAACAATGTAAATCACATGGTGATGTGAACTAGATTATTGACTCTAGTGCAAGTGGGAGACTGTTGGAAATATGCCCTAGAGGCAATAATAAATTGGTTATTATCATATTTCCTTGTTCATGATAATCGTTTATTATCCATGCTGTAATTGTATTGATTGGAAACTCAAATACATGTGTGGGTACATAGACAACACTGTGTCCCTAGTAAGCCTCTAGTTAACTAGCTCGTTGATCAAAGATGGTGAAGGTTTCCTAGCCATAGACATGAGATGTCATTTGATAACGGAATCACATCATTAGGAGAATGATGTGATGGACAAGACCCAAACTATAAACGTAGCATATGATCGTGTCAGTTTATTGCTATTGTTTTCTGCATGTCAAGTATCTGTTCCTATGACCATGAGATCATGCAACTCACTGACACCGGAGGAATACCTTGTGTGTATCAAACGTCGCAACGTAACTGGGTGACTATAAAGGTGCTCTACAGGTATCTCCGAGGGTGTCTATTGGGTTGGCATGGATCAAGACTGGGATTTGTTACTCCGTGTGACGGAGAGGTACCTCAGGGCCCACTCGGTAATACAACATCACAATGAGCCTTGCAAGCAATGTGACTAAAGTGTTAGCCACGAGATCTTGTATTACGGAACGAGTAAAGAGACTTGCCGGTAACGAGATTGAACTAGGTATAGAGATACCGACGATCGAATCTCGGGCAAGTAACATACCGAAGAACAAAGGGAACAGCATACGGGATTAATTGAATCCTTGACATAGAGGTTCGACCGATATAGATCTTCGTAGAATATGTAGGAACCAATATGGGCATCCAGGTCCCGCTATTGGTTATTGGCCGTAGAGGTGTCTCGGTCATGTCTACATAGTTCTCGAACCCGCAGGGTCTGCACACTTAAGGTTCGGTGACGTTTCGGTAGAATTGAGTTATGTATGATTGGTGACCGAAGGTTGTTCGGAGTCCCGGATGAGATCCCGGACATCACGAGGAGCTCCGGAATGGTCCGGAGGTAAAGATTGATATATAGGAAGTCCCATTTTGGCCACCGGAAAAGTTTCGGGTATTTCCGGTAGTGTACCGGGAGTACCGGAGGGCCATCGGGAGGGGCCACCCACGCCGGGAGGCCACATGGGCCTGAGGGGAGTTGCACCAGCCCTTAGTGGGCTGGGAAAACCAGCCCTACAAGGCCCATGCGGCTAGGAATAAGTGGGAAAGGAAAAACCCTAAAGAAAAGGGAAGGGAGACCAAATATGGAAGGTGTCCTATTTGGACTAGGATTGAAGTGGAGGAGTCCACCTCCTCCATCTCCAATTTCGGCCAGCCCTTGAGGGTTTGAGGCTGCCTCCTCCCCTCCCTCCCTCCTATATATACTAGAGGATTTAGAGGAGAAAAATAACCCTAATTGCCACGTGCTCCCTCTACTTCATCTAGATCGGTTTCTCCTCTAGTCTAGTTTCAGCGGTGCTTAGGCGAAGCCCTGCCGGAATTGTTCCACCACCATAGCCGCCGCGCCGTCGCGCCGCCGGAGAACTCTTCTACCTCTCCTCTCTCTCTCTTGCTGGATCAAGGAGGCGGAGATCGTCATCGAGCTGTACGTGTGCTGAACGCGGAGGTGCCATCCGTTCGGCGCTAGATCGGAAGGACCGTGATCAGGATCGCGAGACGATTCATGATTTGATCGCGGGACGGATCGTGATGGGATCGTGGGACGGATCGAGATTGGATCGCGAGATGGATCGTGATGAGATCGCGGGACACTCGGCGATTTGGATCGCGAAGACGTTCGACTACATCAACCGCGTTTCTTAACGCTTCCGCTTAGCGATCTACAAGGGTATGTAGATTCACTCTCCCTCTCGTAGATGCTCATCACCATGGATACATCTTGTGTGTGCGTAGGAAATTTTTTGTTTCCCATGCAACGTTCCCCAACAGGTAGGTGATTGCAACCACTGGCAATCTGGACATATATCAATGGCGGGCGATAAAACCTTTGTAAGAGCACATTTCTCCATGTGTGGTTTTGGTAATTGATGACACCCCTATGGACTAATGGTTGCCTTGAGTTATATTCGAAGGATTTGTCCGTAGGTACTTCTTGAAGTCCATCTGTTGGTTTCAAGGAGTTTATATGGTGACCAAGGTGGTATTCAAGGTGTTATCCAAAGATTGGTCATGTAAGAGTTGAGCTTACTGCAAGCATGTCTTGAAGAATAAGACTATGTGAGCATTCATGTTTACCTTCAAGACATCATCTTTATGAAGAGAGAAGATAAGATACAAGGTTGATCAAGACTAAGTCAAAGAGTGAACCAAGTTGATCAACACACAAAGCGTACAAGATATACCGAGAAGGATCAAGTGATCCCATGGTATGGTAAGCATTGTCCATTACGCTTTGTGTACTAACCCATGGTCTACGTGAGTGTTCTTTGTAGGGTTAGGTATATTTCCATGGGATTGCATCAAGAGGAAGATCCCATACAACCCATGGAAGATGACATCAAGTGGTGATCGTCATCAAGTTGCGGTGTGCAAGTTCAAGTGAAGCATCACGAAGAAATCATGCTTGTAGCTTGCCGTCCATTGTGGTGACAATGGACTTGTGAAGGTGTGCCGAAGAGTGACTCACCCATAGTGGAGTATGGGGGAGCAATCAACTAGCCTTCATCGAGCCAACGCAATCACGAAAGGTGGTCCAACTTGAGGGAGTCAAGATCGTCATCATCTAGCTCAAGTGGACTTCGTGCAAGGCAAAGGTTTGCCCTTGATAGGTTTTCTATTTTACCGGTCTCATGGTGATAGTTTGGAGACCGGGTTATAGGATCGATAGCCGTACTATCAAGGGGGGGCTCTCAAGTGAGTAGCTTGATCGTATCGTTCGTCGAGAGCTCAAACCATTGCATCCTTGCATCATCTTTCTTGATTCTTATTTGTATTTTCTCCTTTTTGAGGTTTTATAGCTTGTGGTTATCTTCGTGACAAGCTCTAGTACATCGAAAACGGATTTCATATGCTTCTTCTATTGCGTTTTCGGTGTTGGAGGTTTTACCGGTCTTATCTGAGGAAGGGTTCTCACCATTTTCTTATGGGCCTTTTCTCATTTGCTTCTTATTGATATTTGTATCAAGATTGTGTTAGCCCATGTCGTTAGCTTTCCAACAAACTTGGTTTCGTTGAATTCGAAGTCCGTTTGCAGAAGTTGTGGCAGTTTTGGTGTTCTTAAAAGGCTGCAGCGGTACTACCGCGGCTACTACCGCTTGGAGCGGATGTAATTTTTTACTACCGCTCCAGAGCGGTACTACCGCGTCTCCAGAGCGGTAGTACCGCTCCGGACCAAAATCTCGTGTTAAGTCCAGCGGTGGTAGGCACGGATGTATTTTTTTAGTACCGCTCGCAAGCAGTAGTACCGCTACCCTTAGCGGTAGTACCGCTATCCCTAGCGGTAGTACCGTGAGGACGAGCGGTAGTACCGCTCCGGCGGTTCTACTGGCCTTTTGCCTCCTCGCTGTTGTTTTTCAAAGGGCTTCCACCGCCCTAGCGGTAGTACCGCTCCCATGAGCGGTAGTACCGCTCTGTGCGGGCCGTGAGCATAACGGTTGGATTTTTCCCCACCTATAAAAGGGGGTCTTCTTCCCCATTGAACCTTATCTCTTGAGCTCGAGTTTTCCCCCCATTGTTGACCTTCTTCGAGCTTGCTAACTCTCAATCCCTCCAATGATTCTTGCTAGTTCTTGAGGGAAAAGGGAGAGGAGATCTAGATCCACATTTTCACCAATCACTTTCTCCTCTATGTGAGGGGAACCCCTTGGATCTAGATCTTGGAGTTCTTCGTGTTCTTCTTTGTTCTTCCTCTCATTTTCCTCCCTAGCATTAGTTGCTTTGGTGGGATTTGGGAGAGAAGGACTTGGGAACTTCGTGTTCCCTTGCCATTGCATTTAGTGCATAGGTTTGAGTTCTCCACGGTGATACGTGGAAGTGAAGTTTGAGAAGCTTATTACTCTTGGGTGTTTGAGCACCCTTGAGCTTGTTCCTCTTGGGTGCTTTGGCGCCCTAGACGGTTGGTGGTGCCTCGGAGCTCAATCATTGTGGTGCAAAGCTCCGGGCAAGCTTCGGGGTCTCCAATTAGGTTGTGGAGATTGCCCCGAGCATTTGAGGTCACCTCGGAGCCACAATCCATTGTGGTGAAGCTTCGTGGTGTTGTTGGGAGCCTCCAATTAAGTTGTGGAGTTTGCCCCAACCTTGTTTGTACGGGTTCGGTGACCACCCTCAAGGGTCCCTTAGTGGAATCACGACATCTTGCATTGTGCGAGGGCGTGAGGAGATTACGGTGGCCTTAGTGGCATCTTGGGGAGCATTGTGCCTCCACACCGCTCCGAACGGAGATTAGCATCCGCAAGGGTGTGAACTTCGGGATACATCGTCGTCTCCGCGTGCCCCGGTTATCTCTTACCCGAGCCCTTTACTTATGCACTTTACATTGTGATAGCCATATTGTTTCATGCTTTATATCTTGCTATCACTTAGTTGTTTATCTTGCGAGCATAAGTTGTTGGTGCACATAGGTGAGCCTTGTTGTTTTAGGTTTTGTGCTTGACATATTAAACGTTAGTTTTATTCCGCATTTGTTCAAGCCTAAACCGTAATTATTTTAAAGCGCCTATTCACCCCCCCCCCTCTCTAGGCGACATCCACGTCCTTTCAACCTTCATGCCACTGCTATCAGCTCACAAGTGGAGGCCACTGGTAATATGGTCCTAGGTTAGCTATGGGCCAAGCATTACTAGTGGCAAGTACATAGAAAGACCCGTCAGTATCTATGATAGCGGTGACGGAACCTTTTCCACAACCGCCACAGGTAATATGGGTCCGATCTGGCCCAAATAGCAACGGCGTAAGCGTTACCAGCAACTGTCCCCTAGAACTGCCAGCCACCGGCATAATATTTAGATTTTTATTTATTTTTTAGTTGTTTTGTGTATATTTTTTGGTTGTAGTGTTTTTATGGCATTGTATGAAAAATGATTTAAACTTTGTAGCTTCATTCTATGATTAAATTGGTATTTACATGAATATAATTCAAATTTTAACTGCAAATGCATTAAAATTTAAAATTGGAAGAAATGTCATAAATAAGGTAGTTTGCATATATCTATGTCATATGAAACATTTTTTTGGTAAATTGAAACATGTGTATGTGAAAATTCAAACACAAACTTAACTTTATGTAAATGGTTTTTTTTAATTATAGCAAATTTGAATGTTGTCTAGAAACTATGAAACTTTGCATGGTGTCATTATATGACTTGTATCACATGTAGAGTAGGATAAAATTTTAATAAGATTTGTAAAATTTATGATGTAGGCTACTTAGAAAGTGAATACAGCCTCGAGGAACACGTACTACATATTCAATTAATGAACCTGTAGTTGTTTCTGGCATATATGACCAAAATGCATACTCAAGAACATAAATGGGAGTTTTGCAACAATTTTTGGGAAGTTTGTAATGTATGTGTAGTTAAAATTAGATTTATGTCCATTAAATAGCTAGAAATGCATCAAATACCCTAAATATATCATATTAACCCAGAAAAGCCCCAAATTTGAACATGGGAGATGCAATGGTGTATCTGCAACATAGAAAAAATTCATAGGCAAATGGTGAAAAAAAGTTTGAGTCCCCTTCAAGCCCATCACTTTTCCTTCGAAACTCTGATACTCCTCATAGATTCTTTAGTTTCTAACCGAGGTGTATCACAATTTTTCTGTAACACTCTCAAAACAGTTTGAGTTTCCCTTCAAACCTGACACTTTTTCTGTAACCCTCTCAAAATTTTACCATACCCTTTGTCATGCTTCATTTATACCGTTTTTTTAAAGCAAAAGCCATTTACCTCGATTAAATACGTACTAATTAATTTAATACCTTAAAAATAGCAAACTAACTAAAAAACTGCCAAAACTTTGCATGAAGCTTATAATGGCATAACTTCAACCCTAAAAAAACAATTGGACCCTATCTCTAAACTTAAAAAAATACTACAACCCTAACATTACAAATATTTGCCAATAAACTATATGAGTGGGGGCGCTCAAATTCACCCTGTAATGGTAAAGTCTAGCAGTATTGGCCTTCCATATGTAACAACATTACCAATGGCTGGCAAACTCTCTCGCCCGCAACTAGTGGTTCTCCCTTAAGATTTCGGCCCCTAGGGGGACTTGCCAAAATTTCTCAACCCCCCTCTCCAACTCCCTAATAGCGTGCCTAGGTAGCTCTCCTGTCGCTTGTCCTCGCCGACTCTGACTCCTTGCCCCCCTCCCTTCGCCCTTGTTGACCGTCGTCTCCCGCCCGTGCTCTCGTGGTAAGCCTCAACCGCGCCATCCCTACCCTCCCTTCTCCTCGCCTTAACCAACTGCCACCGGTTGCAGGGCGCCGCTGAAAGGATTGAGATGGGCCTAGCGGGAGTGAATAGGTAAAATTAAGATTTTAATATAAAAATGAGCCTAAACAATTGCTAAGGTGATATACCGAGTGTGATAAGGTGATCATAGCTATATATATGGTGATTAAGCAACACATTAAGATACAACAAGTGTCAGGTCAAATGACAAAAGTAAACCAAAACTAAAGAGCCAGCTAGGGTTAGGGATAACCGGAACCCGGAGACGAGGAGGTATCCCAATGTTCACATGCTTGGAGGGAAGCTAGTCACCGTTGGAGGGATGGGTGCTACCATGAAGGCACATGAACACCTTGAAGGCTCACCCTATTCTACTTGAGATATCACAATGGATGCGATTCTCAACCAGTAGAGTCTGGACGGGGAGAGGTAGGGTGGCCATCCCCAATGTTGGCAAAATAAGAGGAGGTATTCGTGGCTCTCGAGGTGGAACCCTAGTTACCCATGGGCCGTATGCGGGTGCCCGGTCCTAAGGAGCGAATTTCTTTTTCTCCAATAGCCTAGAAGCAATAAAATCAAGACTTAATAGGAATTCAAGGTGCATGCATGTTGATTTATTTGTTCTAAAGTTTATATAGGAAGTTCTGATATATGATTATATTACTTGAAGTTCCTTAGTATATCTTTCTATCCATGGAGGGCCCTTTGTCATACTTAAGTAAAATGACTCCTCCTTTCGAATTCCACGCTTAGACTGTCACACACAACACACAATATATGTTCACACAAAACTACCGGTAGCATTATTCCCCCAGCCTCACAACAAAACCTGAAGAAATTTTTTTACAAGCTGTTCAGTTTAGACTTTTTTTAGCTTTTGCCCCCCCCCCCCCCCCCCCCCTCCCACACACACACACACACACCCACCCAAACAATCATATTTGCTAACCACTGGTTGTGTATATACATGAGTATAATTGCTCTCAAATCATTTTGCACCGGCCCAACATTTTTATATTTACGTTAGCTGTCTTTTAAGGCTCGACCTCATAATTATATTATAGCTCCCCTTTTGGCCTTTCCAAATATCTTTTGATTGCTTCATTGCTTGGATGATTATCTCTTTTCTTTTCTTCACAGGTTAGCTACTAATATTATGTTTGATGATCACCGTTTACATACATACTATCTTAGTACTCTAGCAACATGTGGCTTTGCTTTAGCGTCAACGCTGTGTTTGTTTGTAATCTGAACATGTACAAATCGCTTAGCACGTGTACATGCTGAAAGCTAATTAAAACTACCTGCTATATCTCTACCTAAACGTGCCTCCAAATGTTGGGTACCAGAATTCCGGCACCGTCTCGCTCGCAACCGTGTACGTCGTTGCCACCGGCACAAGGCACAGACCTCGGCTTCGGAGGTCCTTCTTCGGCTCGCCGCTGTCGTCCTTCGCATTCTCGGAACCCTACCAAGCAAAATGGCATGAGCAGCCACGCAGCAACGGAAACATAAGATGTACAGAATTGATATAAACTCAGTTTCTTACCTTCTGCTGGAACTGCTGCAACGGGTTTACATTCTTCAAGTACGGGTAGGTCAGAGACTGCAGGGAGTTCAGTGTTGAGCAATTTATAAGCGATGTTCCGGAATGGACAAGAAATGTCGACGCAGGCGTGTGATTTCGGACACTACTCACCGCAACTTGGTCATGGAGGAACTTGATGTATTCGTTGGCCTCGTGAAGAACCGATGCGGTATCGGTCTAAAGAGTGCGAGGATACCAACGATAAGTTAGGTCATTATCAATCTCAGACGCGTTTAGTAGAGGAGCACTTGTTCTCTCCGATAATTGGCACGGCAAGGAAAGATAGGGAGTTGATTCAGAGCAGAAAGAAGAACTAATACCTTTCCAAAAGGCGAGACTAGTTGCTGGAGCGCAGTGATTCTGTCCCCTAGCTTCTCTTTCCTCACCTGCAGCACAAAAGAAAATTTTATGCAATCCAAAAGTCATCGTCCATCGATGCTCGCAAAAGGAAAACACCAGCCATCGATCGAAGCAACAAAAAGTGACCCTGAAATGCAGAAAGATCTACAAATTTACTCGGATCGATCGCGCCGCACCTTAAACGTGGGCAACGGCGATGGCGCTTCGATCCGTGGCCTTTTCGCGGCAGCAGGCGAGTCGGGTTCGCTTTTCCTCGCCGGCGGTGAGCACGCGTGCTCGACAGACTGCAGGAGAAACTGAGGTTATGCATATCTTAACGAAACCCTAACTGTATGGCCAGTGGTAGTAAACCACTAATATTTTCCATGTGCTTAATTACCTTCGCCATGAGGGTATTGGAGCTAGATCTGTAGCTGGTCTTGGGCTGTAGGGCTTGCAAAAGAAGCTGCGACGAGAGAGGGGCACCGCCGAAAGGCATGTAGCTGCCGGAGCCGGACAAGTACTGCAGTTGGGCGCCACCGCCTAGCATCTGCGTAGCCGCTTGATTTAACTGCATCGCCGCCGTGCCGTCGTAGCTGGTGGATGACTGGCACTCCCCCAACAACGAAACGTTGTGCGACGCCCCGGTGCTGTCGAACATAGCTTGCAGTGGCGCCGTGCCGTACGGAGACGACCCGGCAGGCACCTGGTCGAGCAAGCTGAAGCTGTGGCTCATGTCCCTGAACGGATTGCTCATCACGGCCTCGTCGACCGTCGGCTGATGAGCTCGAAATAGAGGACGCGCCGTCATTGACGCCGGCATGTCGTCTTGAAGCACTGCTTGGAAGCTAGCGTCGCTTCTGCCGCTCCTAATTAAAACTCGATCATAAAATTGAAGGACGTTAGTCATCCGCACAGGCAGGCAGCTAGAAGAAAGATGGAAGATGGAGGCAACTTACAAGAAGGCGTGCGTCCAGTCCATGTGCGCATCACCAAGCGAGGAAGCGGCATCGGATGAAGGCTGATGGATGATAGTACTGCTGCTCCTGATGGGGTCCTGGAAGGTTATTGAGCTCGTCGACTCCGCGGCCGGGGACGTCCAGCCGCATGTGGCTGCGTGACCCGTGTCCATAAGTGGCGCGGTGGAGCACGCCGACGTGCCGTGGCTCCTCTGAGAACCACTCCACCACTCGTCGGCCATCGAGATGAAGGGATCTTGATGCGGTTTGAGGTGTAGAAGTAGGTTGGAATGGATGGAACGGGGGAGAAAGAGAGAGGGGAATCTGAGTATATATGAAGGGTACAGTGTGGTATGGGCTGTAGCATCAAAGCTAGTGGACTTGTGTGAGAGGGAGGCTGACCATTGGAAGGGGACAAAGAGGGTCGCTTAATAGTCATCAGGGTCTAACTTTTCCTTAGTAGGAGTATTATTTTATTTCCATGCATGCTGAGAAAAAAATATTGAATTGTTCAATTATGCAAGGCAACTGAGAAAGCTATATCCCCGAAAAAAAAACTGAGAAAGCTATATAATAGACCAGCTTACTCATTTGGTTTTAACCAGATTTCAGTCAACACCAACATTTTTTCAAATATGATTGAAATGTAACCAAATGTTGTCAAAATGTTACTTCTGTTGGATTTTTCTCATTTATTCAGATTACCAAAAACAGCCACCGAACAACGACCGGTAACCACCAAAGGGGCCTTTAACCTCCCCGGAATGCACGGTGCCCACCGATGTTCACCACGCCGCGCCACGACAGAAGCCAGTACTGCTCCACATGCCCCCGGTGATCGGCGCCATGCTAGCCCCTACAAAAGGAGTAGCATGCTTCCTTCGCTACATATTGGAGTTTCGAGAGAAGAGCCCCAGTACACGCTACCGCCTCCCACTAGCACACACACCGTCGATGCCGCATGTCATGGCGCCACCACCAGATGGATCTAGGTGTTGGGCACCCGGTCCGCAACAGCCGGCCCTAGCAAAGGAGGATGAAATGACACCTCCACCACACACTAGAACCGCCATCACAGCTTCCCTACAGTGACATACCGCCGCCATCGCCCAACGCGTCGTGTCGTATGACATTAATATTAATATAGACGGTCTCTGGGAGTTGGGAGGCAACACCTCTAGTTCTACATGGCCGGTCTAGGCGGGATGTTGTAGACCGATATGGCTTTCATGGCTTGAAACCGATGTGAGTAAATCTACGTTCTTCTTAATTTTGCACCCATATATATGTCGCATAAGGTGCTGGATTTGCCTCCACCTACGGCGCCTCTCCAGGTCTTCCGAGATTATGACATCTCATTTGTTTGGTAAGGTTACGACTCATTAGGAAACTAGGTGTGACACACCTATGAAAGTTTGCCGACCAAGTATGATCCCTTAGCCCATGCATATGTAGGCATATATGGCCCAAAATATGGTATCCGTAGCACATTGATATGGTAGTACGAGTTTTCTCCATAGTCATCCAAGGCCACCATCCGTGGCGATTCTAGTAGACAGGCTTCAACACGATGAAGCCTACCCTCCAAAATAATGAATATTTTTTCTACTACTCTGTAACAGCCACTGGACACCTCCCCTGCCCATTTGGACAGCCCCGTTGTTGTAACACGGCTCTCAGAAATAGAAAAATGCTCTTTTGGGAGGAGCAGAACTTCGGTCACTAGGAAATAACTCAGGATATTGGCCTGGTGGTCATCTCGCTCATATGACAGAAAATGACCATATTTGACCTCTTCTTTCTGCTACATTATTGCAAAATATCTACTTTCATAAATCCTAAAATATTCTAATAAATACTCCATGTGCTCAGAAGTATTTTAAAAAATATGATTGAGGTTATTTGCACAATATGATTGAAAGATCCATTTTTTCAAAACTTATATTTTGGAGAAAAAATAAGTCTTGTAAATAGTACAAGTTCCTGGTAGTTATCTGGGAAATGTAGAGGTTATTTAGGCAATAGTGTTAGAAGAAAATGGCAATCTTGCTAACTGTGCTAAATTTTGGTCAAAAGAGTGTTTAGCTTACTCTTTTTTTGCGGGGAAAGTGTTAGGCTTACTAACCATTAACTTTAGGACCCTAATAACTGGCGATCGTCAGTTGAGGAGGTTGCCTCCAACGAACGATTGGTCCGCGAGGGGAGGAACCCTCCAGCGAACGAAAGTGATGGTTCGCCACCGCGGATTTCCAGCGCGATCCCCCCCCCCCCCCCCCCCCCTCCCGGGCCCATCTAGCATGTATGAAAAAGGTAGCCCAGTTGCCTCATTATTCGGGGGGGAAAGTTGTATGAACTACAAAAATAAAAAATACCATTCTAAAACTTTAAATTGCCATTCTTGAGATGAAAATGCCATGAACAAATAAGTGCCACGTGAACACAAAAGAAGAAAAAATATGTCATGATAAAAAAAGTGTCATCTCGTACTAAACAAAAAATGCCATCTAAAGAAACCAAAATGCCATCTCTGAAATAAAAAAGACCATCTGTTAATTTAAAAATGTCATCTCTTAAATAAAATATGGCATCTCTTAACAGAAAGAATGGCATCTCCTTATTTCAAAAAAAAAAAGAATGGTATCTCTTAACATAAAAAATGCCACCTCTTAAATAAAACATGCCATCTCTTGAAAAATGTCATCTCTTAATATAAAAAATGCCATATCTTATGTCATCTCTTAATAATAAAACAACATCTCTTAATATAAAAATGTCATCTGTTAATAATGAAAAACACCATCTCTTAATATAAAAATGTCATCTCTTAATAAAAATGCCATCTCTTATAAATGAAAATTTCCATGTGACATTGTTTGAAATTTATAAAGCTTCATGTTGATTTTTCCTAGAGAAAATACCATCTGGTGAAAAAAGAGAAAAAAAGGTAGGACTGGAATCAGGTGACCCGGGCAAAGGTTTGTGCTGCTAGCCAGTGCCCTGGCTCTAGTTTTTTGAAATATAGTTCGTTGGCATTTTTCTTATAGCGAACTAGTTAGGGAATCCGACATGGTTAGGAACATGCATCAGGGCTCGTGCAACTGAATTCGACGAGAGATAGAGGGGTCGCTGTGAAATCTCTCCTGGTTGATGGTCGCCAGTTAACGTTTCCCTAAATTTAAGTCTTACCCTCTATTTTCTTTCTAGATTCGTCACTAGCCACCATACCACGTAGCATATCCATGAGGCTTTGCTCGTCTAGGTTGTAAAGCAGCGGCGAGAGAGTTGTGAAGGAGATGAAGTGGGGGCGGAGGGGGCTAGGTTTCGCCCGAGCCAACCTCGAAGAGTGACGGGGACCTCAATTTCCTAAAGCACAAACGGATGGAGTGCCTTTACATTCGCCCACATGTCAACAGACTTTGTACTGTTTTTTTAACACAGGACAGATGCAAGCCTGAGAGGTCGCTCGAACAAAATGCGAGCCTGAGAGGTGCAGCATCCAAACTCAAGAACATACATCCCAAAACGAATGTATCTCAACAGTGAGCTGAGTTACAGCTGGATATCACTTCGCCGGAGACGGAGAGAATGATGTCTTGGACTCATTGACCCTAGCTAGCGCACGAGGTCGATCGATACGGTATTTGCTTGGGTACGAAGGGACATGATATCGCTGCTTTACCTACTCCTTTGTGAAAAGTACGACGCAGATGGTTAACTCACTCATGGCCTCATTTCGTGCTTACCGTAGCCAATCGGCAGCTCTTCCACTTCTCTCCCAGTCCCAGCCCTGCACATATCGCTCCTGGAATGAGTATTCAAGTGTCCTTGCCATAAATAAGCGCACGTTTTTGCATGAGATGCTTCGTCATGCGGTAGAATATACGTGCACAGAAATGTGCTCCGTGCATGATGATTAACCTATCTGCTATACGTGCATGGTTGAGGTACGTATATGCATGCATGGCAGATCTTCCACAGGACGTGGTGGCGAAATGCGATCCGTTCCCTGTCAGGTCGACCAGGGGAGCCTACGTAGCCTAGTTCGATAGAAGAAAGATGGACCGTCGCATGTACAGGCGGCCGGCGGTCGACGAGGTCATCCTACGCAGCCAGAAATCTCAGAATGTGACGTGTGTAGTGGAAGGAGCTGATTGGATCGACATGTAGAGACAAAGGGAATATTTGTTGTTGATGAGGAGCTACAAAATATTTTCATGAGAGTTTATTTGACTCACCGCAAGATTCTTCCCCGTGAAAAGGAGGACTCTTGCATTGATTTTGTTTTTGAGGAGCTACAAAATACTTTCAGGTATTGCTTCGTCGAGAGGCCACCTCCACTGGACCACAACAACTAAGCTACTGTATGTAGCTAGGAAAAAGAGAGGGCCTTGAGCACATCATGGCATGTTGCCTCAAGAATGGAGATCTAGATCGATTTGCTTGCTTCGTACTATAACAAGCATTCGGGTTTCACTCCTTCAGATGTAGATCCTACCTCACACATCACGAGAAAATTAATTTTGCTCCCTAAACTATTACCAAATTGTAATTTAGTTTCATTTTCAACTTCAACACTAAACATTTTGTCCCTCAAGTGTCAAAGCCAACAAGATTTGATCGTTTCCCCATGGACATCGGCTTTAACGATTATGCGATGATAGTTTTCTGTACATGCACCCCAGCTAGCACATGCATATATAAAGGTTGGACGTTTACATCAAACCGATGCAGAGACCTTCCAAGAAGAAACATCACATAAAGATAGAAAAAAAAAACAGATAGAAGTATACATAAATAAATAGAAAAGAATATCTGACATTCTTCTCTTTCTTGAAAATATGGGTAGTTTTGAAGAAACCATAAGATAAACAGATTAAAATATTAAAATAAATGAAAGAGAAATAGATTTTTCTAGTATAAATTTTGCAAAGAAAATATATGAACAAAACATAACAATTAAGAACATTGGTGAATTTCATGATTTTTTTCGACAACGGGTTGATTTATTTACTCAAAATGAACTATCAAGAAGATACAAAAGCCTGAGAGCACCCGACCTCTACATAGCTAGTATGAAAACATTTAACACCAATGCACACACACAAAACAAACATGCTGGCAAATAGGAAAGTCATATGAAATCAAAGTTACGCCTAAGCGAGAAAAGAAAAATCAGTCAAAACAATGATCGGCAAACTACAACAGCGACCATATCCGTACCAACCATATTTTGACACCACAAGGGCAATGAGAATGGTTGTTCAACTTCAACACATTCAAGAAGGGAATGATGCTCAAGCGTCGCCATCACCGGATCCAACCACCAAAGAAAAAATTATAGGTTTTCACCCCGAAGAACAACTCCGAGTATATCCGAACAATGTCTATAATAAGTGTTGGGAAACGTTGCATGGGAAACAAAAAATTTCCTACGCACACGCAAGATCTATCCATGGTGATGAGCATCTACGAGAGGGAGAGTGGATCTACATACCCTTGTAGATCGCTAAGCGGGAAGCGTTAAGAAACGCAGTTGATGTAGTCGAACGTCTTCGCGATCCAAATCGCAAGCCGTCCCGCGATCCAATCACGATCCGTCCCGATCTAGCGCCAAACGGACGGCACCTCCGCGTTCAGCACACGTACAGCTCGATGACGATCTCCGCCTTCTTGATCCAGCAAGAGGGGGCGGAGAGGTAGATGAGATCTCCAGCAGCACGACGGCGTGGTGGTGGTGATGGTGGAGTTATCCCGGCAGGGCATCGCCTAAGCACTACCGGAATCTATTTGGTGGAGGAACTAGAGAATAGAGAACTAGCACGTGGCCGTGTGTCTTTGGGGGCTATATTCCGCTAGTATATATAGGAGGGAGGGGGGAGGAGGCAGCCTCCCTAGGGTTTCCCCTAGGGGTCGGCCGAACCAGGGCAAGGAGGAGTCCAATCCACTTCCTACTAGGAAGTGGATTCATATTAGGAAGGAGTCCTATTCCTTCCTATCTCCACCTTTTTTTCCTCTTAGGCATACGGGCCCTTATGGGGTCGGTTCCCCAGCCCATTAGGGGCTGGTGCGCCACCTCTTGGGCCCATGTGCCCCCTCGGGGTGGGTGGGCCCCACCCGGTGGACCCCCAGAACCCATTCGTCACTCCCGGTACACTATCGGAAATACCAGAAACTTTTCCGGAACCCAAATACCACTTTCCTATATATAAATCTTTACCTCCGGACCATTACGGAGCTCCTCGTGACGTCCATGATCTCATCCAGGACTCCGAACAACCTTCGGTCACCAACACATATATCTCAATACTATCGAAACGTCACCGAACGTTAAGTGTGCAGACCCTGCGGGTTCGAGAACTATGTAGACATGACCGAGACACCTCTACGGTCAATAACCAATAGAGGGACCTGGATGCCCATATTGGTTCCTACATATTCTACGAAGATCTTTATCGGTTGAACCTCTATGTCAAGGATTCAGTTAATCCCGTATGCTGTTCCCTTTGTTCTTCGGTATGTTACTTGCCCGAGATTCGATCGTCGGTATCTCTATCCTAGTTCAATCTCGTTATCGGCAAGTCTCTTTACTCGTTCCGTAATACAAGATCCCGTGGCTAACTCTTTAGTCACTTTGCTTGCAAGGCTTATTGTGATGTTGTATTACCGAGTGGGCCCTGAGATACCTCTCCGTCACACGGAGTAACAAAACCCAGTCTCGATCCATGCCAGCCCAACAGACACCCTCGGAGATACCTGTAGAGCATCTTTATAGTCACCCAGTTACGTTGCGATATTTGATACACACAAGGTATTCCTCCGGTGTCAGTGAGTTACATGATCTCATGGTTATAGGAACAGATACTTGACATGCAGAAAACTATAGCAATAAACTGACACAATCATATACTACGTTCATAGTTTGGGTCTTGTCCATCACATCATTCTCCTAATGATGTCATCCCATTATCAAATGGCATCTCATGTCTATGGCTAGGAAACCTTGACCATCTTTGATCAACGAGCTAGTCTATTAGAGGCATACTAGGGACACAGTATTGTCTATGTACCCACACATGTATTTGAGTTTCCAATCAATACAATTATAGCATGGATAATAAACGATTATCATGAACAAGGAAATATAATAATAACCATTTTATTATTGCCTCTAGGGCATATTTCCAACAGTCTCCCACTTGCACTAGAGTCAATAATCTAGCTCACATCGCTATGTGATTTACATTGTTATGAATCTAACACCCAATTAGTTTTGGGGTTTGATCATGTTTTGCATCTGAGAGAGGTTTTAGTTAACGGTCTGCAACATTCAGATCCGTGTGTTCTTTGCAAATCTTTATGTCATACTGTAGATACTGCTACCACGCTCCACTTGGAGCTATTCCAAATGGCTGCTCCACTATACGTATATCCGGATTGCTACTCCGAGTCATCTGGATTGGTGCCAAAGCTTGCATCGACGTAACTCTTTACGACGAACTCTTTATCACCTTCATAATCGAGAAATATTTCCTCAGTCCTCAAGTTACTAAGGATAATTTTGACCGCTGTCCAGTGATCCACTACTGGATCACTCATGTACCCCTTGACAGACACATGGCAAGGCACACACCAGGTGCGGTACACAGCATGGCATACTATATAGAGCCTATGGCTAAGGCATAGGGGACGACCTTCGTCCTTTCTCTTTCTTCTGCCGTGGTCGAGCTTTGAGTCTCACTCAACTCCACACCTTACAAGTCAGGCAAGAACTCTTTCTTTGACTGATCCATTTTGAACTCTTTCAAAATCTTGTCAAGGTATGTACTCTTTTGAAAGTCTTATCAAGCGTCTTGATCTATCTCTATAGATCTCGATGCCCAACAATTAAGTAGCCTTTTATACAGGTCTTCCTTTGAAAAACTCCTTTCAAACAACCCTTTCTGCTTTCTAGAAATTCTACATCACTTCCAATCAACAATATGTCAACCACATATACTTATCAGAAATTCTATAGTGCTCCCACTCACTTTCTTGTAAATACAAGTTTCTCATAAACTTTGTATAGACCCAAAAACTTTGATCACCTCATCAAAGCGTATATTCCAACTCTGAGATGCTTGCTCCAGTCCATAGAAGGATCGCTGGAGCTTGCCTACATTTTAGCATCCTTAGGACTGACAAAACCTTCCGGTTGTATCACATACAACCTTTCCTCAAGGTAACCGTTAAGGAAACGATGTTTTGACATCCATCTGCCAGATTTCATGATCGAAAAATGCAGCAACTGCTAACATAATTCCAACAGACTTTTAGCATCGCTACGGGTGAGAAAGTCTCATCGTAGTCAACTCCTTGAACTTGTCGGAAACTTCTTTGCGACAAGTCGAGCTTTATAAATGGTGACATTTACCATCAGCGTCTGTCTTCTTCTTAAAGGTCCATTTGTACTCAACGGCCTGCCGTTTAATGGGCAAGTCTACCAAAGTCCATACTTGGTTTTCATACATGGATCCTTTCTCAGATTTCATGGCTCCTAGCCATTTGTTGGAATCCGGGCCCACCATCGCTTCTTCATAGCTCGTAGGTTCACTGTTGTCTAACAACATGACCTCCAAGACAGGATTGACGTACCACTCAGGGGCGGTACAAGTTCTTGTCGGCCTACATGGTTCGGTAGTAACTTGATCCGAAGTGTCATGATCATCATCATTAACTTCCTCTTCATTCGGTGTAGGCGCCACAGAAACATCTTTCTGCGTCGTGCTACCATCCAACTGAAGTGACGGTTCAATAACCTCATCAAGTTCTACCTTCCTCCCACTCAATTCTTTCGGAGAAACTTTTTCTCGAGAAAGGACCCGTTTTAAGCAACAAACACTTTGCCCTTGGATCTGAGATAGAAGGTATACCCAACTGTTTCCTTAGGGTATCTTATGAAGATGCACTTTTCCGCTTTGGGTTTGAGCTTATCAGTCATAAGCGTCGCATTCCCAAACTCTGAGAAATGACAGCTTAGGTTTCTGCCAAACCAAAATTCATATGGTGTCATCTCAACGGACTTAGATGGTGCCCTATTTAAAGTGAATGTAGTTGTCTCTAATGCATAACCCCCAAAACGATAGTGGCAAATCGATAAGAGACATCATAGTATGCACCATATCCAATAGAGCACGACTACGACTTTCGGACACACCATCACACTAGGGTGTTCCAGGTGGCGTGAGTTGTGAAACAACTTCCACATTGTCTTGAGTTGTATACCAAACGCGTAACTCAGATATTTACCTCCACGATCATATCGTAGACATTTTATCTTCTTGTCACGATGATCTTAAACTTCACTTTGAATTTGTTTGAACTTTTCAAACGTTTCAGACTTGTGTTTCATTAAGTAAATATCCCCATATCTACTCAAATCATCAGTGAAGGTAAGAAAATAGCGATATCCACCACACGCTTCAACACTCATTGGATTGCTACATCAACATGTATCATTTCCAATAAGTCACTTGCCCGCTCCATCATATCGGAAAACGGGGTCTTAGTCATCTTACCCAAGAGGCATGGTCCGCATCTCTCAACCGATTCGAAATCGAGTGAGTCAAAAGATCCATCAGCATGGAGTTTCTGTTGGGGAACGTTGCATGGGAAACAAAAAATTTCCTACGCACACACAAGATCTATCCATGGTGATGAGCATCTACGAGAGGGAGAGTAAATCTACATACCCTTGTAGATCGCTAAGCGGAAGCGTTTAAGAAACGCGGTTGATGTAGTCGAACGTCTCCGCGATCCAAATCGCAAGTCGTCCCTCGATCCGATCACGAACTAGCGCCGAACGGACGGCACCTCCGCGTTCAACACACGTACGGCTTGATGACGCCTTCACCTCCTCGATCCAGCGAGCGATGGTGAAGTAGTGGTTGAGTTCCAGCAGCACGACGGCGTGGTGATGGTGGTGAGGAACAATCTCTGCAGGGCTTCGCCAAGCGCTACGGAGATTATGACGGAGGAACTAGAGGGTTAGGGTTGCCGCACACGGCTTGGGGAAATCTTGATGTGTCCCGTGTGCTAGCCCTGCCCCTCTATTTATATGTTGAGCCTTGGGGTCTAAACTTGGAGTAAAAGCCTCCTCCAGGTCGGTTTTGCCCGCACAAGGTCGGTTTGGCCCGCAGGGAAAGAGTCCAACTCGGATCCCTGCAGTACCGCGCACAAGCGGTAGTACCGCTTAACACAAGCGGTAGTACCGCTTGGGCGGTAGTACCGCTTCACACAAGCGGTAGTACCGCTTGGGCGGTAGTACTGCTTCACACAAGCGGTAGTATCGCTTGGGCGGTAGTACCGCTTCACAAAACGGTAGTACCGCTTACGCGGCAGCAAAACTACTTTTTGCACTTTCCAATACCTCGTGGGCTTTATCCCTTTGGCCCATATAAAGTGTTGCTGCACCCAAACACTTCGGTAAACATCCGGAACCCATTCCGGTGAACTCCAGAACTCTTCCGGAGATCAAAACACTATTATCACATATATCAATCTTTACCTCCGGACTATTCCGGAGATCCTCGTCATGTCCGGGATCTTATCCGGGACTCCGAACAACTTTCGGTCACCAACAAAATAACTCAACTATACTAATCGTCACCAAACGTTTAAGTGTGTAGACCCTGCGGGTTCGAGAACTATGTAGACATGACCGAGACACCTCTACGGCCAATAACCAATAGCGGGACCTGGATGCCCATATTGGCTCCTACATATTCTACGAAGATCTTTTATCGGTCGAACCTCTATGTCAAGGATTCAGTTAATCCCGTATGCTGTTCCCTTTGTTCTTCGGTATGTTACTTGCCCGAGATTCGATCGTCGGTATCTCTATACCTAGTTCAATCTCGTTACCGGCAAGTCTCTTTACTCGTTCCGTAATACAAGATCTCGTGGCTAACACTTTAGTCACATTGCTTGCAAGGCTCATTGTGATGTTGTATTACCGAGTGGGCCCTGAGATACCTCTCCGTCATACGGAGTAACAAATCCCAGTCTTGATCCATGCCAACCCAACAGACACCCTCGGAGATACCTGTAGAGCACCTTTATAGTCGCCCAGTTACGTTGCGACGTTTGATACACACAAGGTATTCCTCCGGTGTCAGTGAGTTGCATGATCTCATGGTCAAAGGAACAGATACTTGACATGCAGAAAACAATAGCAATAAACTAACACGATCATATGCTATGTTCGTAGTTTGGGTCTTGTCCATCACATCATTCTCCTAATGATTTGATCCCGTTATCAAATGACATCTCATGTCAATGGTTAGGAAACCTTAACCATCTTTGATCAACGAGCTAGTCAACTAGAGGCTTACTAGGGACACAGTGTTGTCTATGTACCCACACATGTATTCGAGTTTCCAATCAATACAATTATAGCATGGATAATAAACGATTATCATGAACAAGGAAATATAATAATAACCAATTTATTATTGCCTCTAGGGCATATTTCCAACAGTCTCCCACTTGCACTAGAGTCAATAATCTAGTTCACATCACTATGTGATTTACATTGTAATGAATCGAACACCCATGCAGTTCTGGTGTTGTTCATGTTTAGCCCTTGGAAGAGGTTTAGTCATCGGATCTGCAACATTCAGATCCGTGTGTACTTTGCAAATATTTATGTCGTCCTCCTTGATGTAATCGCGGATGGAATTGAAACGTCGCTTTATGTGTCTGGTCCTCTTGTGAAATCTTGGTTCCTTGGCTAGAGCAATGGCACCAGTATTATCACAAAACAGAGTCATTGGGTTAAACGCACTAGGCACTACTCCAAGATCTGTCATGAACTCTTTCATCCAGACACCTTCCTTCGCCGCCTCCGAGGCTGCGATGTACTCCGCTTCGCATGTAGAATCTGCTACCACGCTTTGCTTGGAACTGCACCAGCTAACCGCACCCCCAT
The DNA here is from genome assembly GCA_039707655.1 of Elymus sibiricus. Taxonomy (NCBI): domain Eukaryota; kingdom Viridiplantae; phylum Streptophyta; class Magnoliopsida; order Poales; family Poaceae; genus Elymus; species Elymus sibiricus. The sequence goes on from CM077667.1 coordinate 377,718,242, forward strand.
TAAGAATAAATACGTATCCGGTTTGCGACTTAGAGTCATCCGGATCAGTGTCAAAGCTTGCATCGACGTAACCCTTTACGACGAGCTCTTGATCACCTCCATAAACGAGAAACATGTCTTTAGTCCTTTTCAGGTACTTCAGGATATTCTTGACCGCCGTCCAGTGTTCCATTCCTGGATCACTTTGAAACCTTCCGACCATACTTATGGCAAGGCTGACATCGGGTCTTGTGCACAGCATTGCATACATGATAGAGCCTATGGCCGAAGCATAGGGGATGACACTCATCTTTTCTCTATCTTCTGCAGTCACTGGGCATTGAGTCTTACTCAACTTCACACCTTGCAATACAGGCAAGAACCCCTTCTTGGACTGATCCATTTTGAACTTCTTCAAAACTTTGTCAAGGTATGTGCTTTGTGAAAGTCCTATTAAGCGTCTCGATCTATCTCTATAGATCTTGATGCCTAATATGAAAGCAGCTTCTCCTAGGTCCTTCATTGAAAAACTCTTGTTCAAATATTCCTTCACGCTTTCCAGCATTTCTATATTGTTTCCAATCAGTAATATGTCATCCAGATATAATATTAGAAACGCTATAGAGCTCCCACTCACTTTCTTGTAAATATAAGCTTCTCCGTAAACTTGTATAAACTCGAACGCTTTGATCACCTCATCAAAACGAAGATTCCAACTCCGAGATGCTTGCACCAGTCCATAAATGGATCGCTGGAGTTTGCAAACTTTGTCAGCATTCTCTGGATCGACAAAACCTTCTGGTTGCATCATATACAACTCTTCCTTAAGGTAACCGTTAAGGAACGCTGTTTTGACATCCATCTGCCAAATTTCATAATCGAAAAAGGCAGCTATTGCTAACATGATTCTGACGGACTTAAGCATCGCTACGGGTGAGAAGGTCTCATCGTAGTCAACTCCTTGAACTTGTGAAAAACCCTTTGCCACAAGTCGAGCTTTATAGATGGTGACATTACCGTCCGCGTCCGTCTTCCTCTTAAAGATCCATTTGTTCTGAATGGCTTTACGCCCTTCAGGTAATACTTCCAAAGTCCATACTTTGTTTTCATACATGGATCCCATCTCGGATTTCATGGCCTCTAACCACTTCTCGGAATCCGGGCCCATCATCGCTTCTCCATAGCTCGTAGGTTCATCGTTGTCCAACAACATGACCTCTAAGACAGGGTTGCCGTACCACTCAGGAGTAGTACGCGTCCTTGTCGACCTACGAGGTTCGATAGCAACTTGATCCAAAGCTTCATGATCATCATCATTAACTTCCTCTTCAGCTAATGTAGGCTCCACAGAAACAACTTTCTGCGCTGCGCTACTCTCAGGTTGAAGTAAAGGTTCAACAACCTCATCAAGTTCTATCTTCCTCCCACTCAATTCTTTCGAGAGAAACTCTTTCTCAAGAAATGTTCCGTTTTTAGCGACAAACACTTTGCCTTCGGATCTGAGGTAGAAGGTATACCCAACTGTCTCTTTTGGGTATCCTATGAAGACGCATTTCTCCGCTTTGGGTTCCAGCTTTTCAGGCTGAAGCTTTTTGACATAAGCATCACATCCCCAAACTTTAAGAAACGACAGCTTTGGCTTCTTGCCAAACCAAAGTTCATATGGCGTCGTCTCAACGGATTTCGATGGTGCCCTATTTAAAGTGGATGCAGCTGTCTCTAATGCATAACCCCAAAACGATAGTGGCAAATCGGCAAGAGACATCATAGATCGCACCATATCCAATAAAGTTCGATTACGACGTTCGGACACACCATTACGCTGTGGTGTTCCAGGCGGTGTCAGTTGTGAAACAATTCCACATTGTCTTAAGTGACTGCCAAACTCATAACTCAGATATTCTCCTCCTCGATCAGATCGTAGGAATTTAATCTTCTTGTTACGATGATTCTCAACTTCACTCTGAAATTGTTTGAACTTTTCAAATGTTTCAGACTTGTGTTTCATTAAGTAAATATACCCATATCTACTTAAGTCATCAGTGAAGGTGAGAAAATAACGATAACCACTGCGCGCCTCAATACTCATCGGACCACACACATTAGTATGTATGATTTCCAATAAGTCAGTTGCCCGTTCCATTGTTCCAGAGAACGGCGTTTTAGTCATCTTGCCCATGAGGCATGGCTCACATGTGTCAAGTGATTCAAAATCAAGTGACTCCAAAAGTCCATCAGCATGGAGCTTCCTCATGCGTTTTATGCCAATATGACCTAAACGGCAGTGCCACAAGAAAGTGGTATTATCATTATCAATTCTACATCTTTTGGCATCAATGTTATGAACATGTGTATCATTACTATCGAGATTCAATAAGAATAAACCCCTCACATTGGGTGCATGACCATAAAAGATATTACTCATATAAATAGAACAACCATTATTCTCTGATTTAAATGAGTAACCGTCTCGCAATAAAGAAGATCCAGATATAATGTTCATGCTTAACGCAGGCACTAAATAACAATTATTCAGGTTCATCACTAATCCCGATGGTAATCGAAGAGCGAGCGTGCCAACGGCGATCACATCAACCTTGGAACCATTTCCCACGCGCATCGTCACTTCGTCCTTTGCCAGCCTCCGTCTATTCCGCAGTTCATGTTTTGAGTTGCAAATGTGAGCAACCGCACCGGTATCAAATACTCAGGCACTACAACGAGAGTTGGCAAGGTACACATCAATAACATGTATATCATATATACCTTGTTTGTTGTTGGCCGCCTTCTTGTCAGCCAAATACTTGGGGCAGTTCCGCTTCCAGTGTCCAGTTCCCTTGCAATGAAAACACACAGTTTCTGGTTTGGGTCCAGCCTTGGGTTTCTTCACGAGAGGAGCAACTGTTTTGCCACTCTTCTTGGAGTTACCCTTCTTACCCTTGCCATTTTTCTTGAAACTAGTGGTTTTATTGACCATCAACACTTGATGCTCCTTCTGAATTTCAGACTCAGCGGCTTTCAGCATCGCAAACAGCTCGGCGACTGACTTGTTCATCCCGTGCATGTTATAGTTCAACACGAAGCTCTTGTAGCTAGGTGGCAATGATTGAAGAACTCTGTCAGTGACAGCCTCTGGCGGAAGGGGCATCCCTAACTCAGCCAGACGGGTGGAGTACCCAGACATTCTGAGCACGTGATCACTGATAGACCCGTTCTCCTCCATCTTGCAAGTATAGAACTTATCGGAGATCTCATATCTCTCGATCCGGGCATTCTTCTGAAAGATAAACTTCAACTCCTGGAACATCTCATATGCTCCATGACGTTCAAAACGTCTTTGAAGTCCCGGTTCTAAGCCATACAACATTGCACATTGAACTATTGAGTAATCATCAGAACGAGCCTGCCAGGCGTTCACAACGTCTAGAGACTCAACTGGAGCGGGTGGATCACCAAGCGGTGCATCAAGGACATAAGCCTTCTGGGAAGCCGTAAGGATAATCCTTAGATTACGGGCCCAGTCCACAAAGTTACTTCCATCATCTTTCAACTTCGCTTTCTCTAGGAACGCATTAAAATTCAGGGGTGCTACTGCGCGAGCCATGATCTACAACATAAATATAGCAAAGACAACTTAGACTATTGTTCAAGATAATGAGTTTAGTTAATTATATTACTTAAAAAACTCCCACTCAAATTGACATCCCTCCGGTCATTCGAGTGTAACATGATCCAAATCCACCAACTCAAGTCCGATCATCACGTGAGTTGAGGTGGTTTCAATGGTGAACATCTTCATCTTGATCATATCTACTATATGACTCATGTTCGACCTTTCGGTCTCTTGTGTTCCGAGGCCATGTCTGTACATGCTAGGCTCGTCAAGTTTAACCCGAGTGTTCCGCGTGTGCAACATGGCTTGCACCCGTTGTATGTGAACGTGGAGTCTATCACACCCGATCATCACGGCGTGTCTCGAAACGACGAACTTTCGCAACGGTGCACACTCGGGGAGAACACAATTTATCTTGAAATTTAAGTGAGGGATCACCTTATAATGCTACCGTCGTCCTAAGCAAAATAAGATGCATAAAAGGATTAACATCACATGCAAATCATAAGTGACATGATATGGCCATGAACTTGTGCTTTTGATCTCCATCTCCAAAGCACCGACATGATCTCCATCGTCACCGGCATGACACCATGATCTCCATCATCTTGATCTCCATCAACGTGTCTCCATAAGGTTGTCGCGCCGACTGTTGCTTCCACGACTATTGCTAACGTTTAGCGATAAAGTAAAGCATTACATAGCGCTTAATGATTGACACGCAGGTCATACAATAATTAAAGACAACTCTATGGCTCCTGCCAGTTGCCGTACTCATCGACATGCAAGTCGTGATATTCTATACAACACATGATCATCTCATACATCACATATATCTCATCATGTAATTGGCCATATCATATCACATCATACCCTGCAAAAACAAGTTAGACGTCCTCTAATTGTTGTTGCAAATTTTACGTGGCTGCTACGGGTTTGCAAGAACCGTTCTTACCTACGCAAAACCACAACGTGGTGTAGTGATTGCTTTTTGATCTTCTAAAAGAACCCTCTTCATTGAAATCGATTCAACTAAAGTGAGAGAGACAGACACCCGCTAGCCATCTTTATGCAACGAAGTTACATGTTAGTTGAAGGAACCTGTCTCGCGTAAGTGTACGCGTAATGTCGGTCCGGGCCGCTTCATCTCACAGTACCGCCGAATCAAATATCAACTAGTAACGGCAAGCAATATGTATACACCCACGCCCACAACTCGTTTGTGTTCTACTCGAGATCTCATCTACGCATAGACCTAGCTCAGATGCCACTGTTGGGGAACGTTGCATGGGAAACAAAAATTTTCCTACGCACACACAAGATCTATCCATGGTGATGAGCATCTACGAGAGGGAGAGTAAATCTACATACCCTTGTAGATCGCTAAGCGGAAGCGTTTAAGAAACGCGGTTGATGTAGTCGAACGTCTCCGCGATCCAAATCGCAAGTCGTCCCTCGATCCGATCACGAACTAGCGCCGAACGGACGGCAGCTCCGCGTTCAACACACGTACGGCTTGATGACGCCTTCACCTCCTCGATCCAGCGAGCGATGGTGAAGTAGTGGTTGAGTTCCAGCAGCACGACGGCGTGGTGATGGTGGTGAGGAACAATCTCTGCAGGGCTTCGCCAAGCGCTACGGAGATTATGATGGAGGAACTAGAGGGTTAGGGTTGCCGCACACGGCTTGGGGAAATCTTGATGTGTCCCGTGTGCTAGCCCTGCCCCTCTATTTATATGTTGAGCCTTGGGGTCTAAACTTGGAGTAAAAGCCTCCTCCAGGTCGGTTTTGCCCGCACAAGGTCGGTTTGGCCCGCAGGGAAAGAGTCCAACTCGGATCCCTGCAGTACCGCGCACAAGCGGTAGTACCGCTTAACACAAGCGGTAGTACCGCTTGGGCGGTAGTACCGCTTCACACAAGCAGTAGTACCGCTTGGGCGGTAGTACCGCTTCACAAAACGGTAGTACCGCTTACGCGGCAGCAAAACTACTTTTTGCACTTTCCAATACCTCGTGGGCTTTATCCCTTTGGCCCATATAAAGTGTTGCTGCACCCAAACACTTCGGTAAACATCCGGAACCCATTCCGGTGAACTCCGGAACTCTTCCGGAGATCAAAACACTATTATCACATATATCAATCTTTACCTCCGGACTATTCCGGAGATCCTCGTCATGTCCGGGATCTTATCCGGGACTCCGAACAACTTTCGGTCACCAACAAAATAACTCAACTATACTAATCGTCACCAAACGTTTAAGTGTGTAGACCCTGCGGGTTCGAGAACTATGTAGACATGACCGAGACACCTCTACGGCCAATAACCAATAGCGGGACCTGGATGCCCATATTGGCTCCTACATATTCTACGAAGATCTTTTATCGGTCGAACCTCTATGTCAAGGATTCAGTTAAATCCCGTATGCTGTTCCCTTTGTTCTTCGGTATGTTACTTGCCCGAGATTCGATCGTCGGTATCTCTATACCTAGTTCAATCTCGTTACCGGCAAGTCTCTTTACTCGTTCCGTAATACAAGATCTCGTGGCTAACACTTTAGTCACATTGCTTGCAAGGCTCATTGTGATGTTGTATTACCGAGTGGGCCCTGAGATACCTCTCCGTCATACGGAGTAACAAATCCCAGTCTTGATCCATGCCAACCCAACAGACACCCTCGGAGATACCTGTAGAGCACCTTTATAGTCGCCCAGTTACGTTGCGACATTTGATACACACAAGGTATTCCTCCGGTGTCAGTGAGTTGCATGATCTCATGGTCAAAGGAACAGATACTTGACATGCAGAAAACAATAGCAATAAACTAACACGATCATATGCTATGTTCGTAGTTTGGGTCTTGTCCATCACATCATTCTCCTAATGATGTGATCCCGTTATCAAATGACATCTCATGTCAATGGTTAGGAAACCTTAACCATCTTTGATCAACGAGCTAGTCAACTAGAGGCTTACTAGGGACACAGTGTTGTCTATGTACCCACACATGTATTCGAGTTTCCAATCAATACAATTATAGCATGGATAATAAACGATTATCATGAACAAGGAAATATAATAATAACCAATTTATTATTGCCTCTAGGGCATATTTCCAACAGTTTCTTCATGCGCTTTACACCAATATGACCTTGGCGGCAGTGCCACAAGTATGTGGTACTATCATTATTAACTTTGCATCTTTTGGCATCAATGAACATGTGTATTACTACGATTGAGATTCAATGAACCATTCACATTGGGTGCATGACCATTGAAGGTATTATTCATTCAAATAGAATAACCATTATTCTCTAACTTAAATGAATAACCGTATTGCAATAAACATGATCTAATCACGTTTATGCTCAACGCAAACATCGTCACCTCATCCTTAGCTAGTCTCCATTTATTCCGTAGCTTTTATTTCGAGTTACCAACATTTAGCAACTGAACCGGTATCTAATACCCAGGTGCTACTAGGAGTACTAGCAAGGTACACATGAATAATATGTATATCAAATATACTTCCGTTGACGTTGCCAGCCTTCTTATCTACCAAGTATCTAGGGTTGTTCCGCTTCAGTGACCGCTCTCCTCATAATAGATGCACTTAGTCTCGGGTTTGGGTTCAACCTTGGGTTTCTTCATTGGAGCAACAACTGGCTTGCCATCCATGAAGTTTCCCTCCTTGCCCTTGCCCTTCTCGAAACTAGTGGTTTTACTAACCATCAACACTTGATGCTCCTTCGTGATTTCTACCTTCGCGGTGTCAAACATCGCGAATAGCTCAGGGGTCATCTCCATCCCTGGCATTTTATTGTTGGAAATATGCCCTAGAGGCAATAATAATTTAGTTATTATCATATTTCCTTGATCATGATAATCGTTTATTATCCATGCTATAATTGTATTGATTGGAAACTCAAATACATGTGTGGGTACATAGACAACACTGTGTCCCTAATATGCCTCTAATAGACTAGCTCGTTGATCAAAGATGGTCAAGGTTTCCTAGCCATAGACATGAGATGTCATTTGATAACGGGATCACATCATTAGGAGAATGATGTGATGGACAAGACCCAAACTATGAACATAGCATATAATCGTGTCAGTTTATTGCTATTGTTTTTTGCATGTCAAGTATCTGTTCCTATGACCATGAGATCATGCAACTCACTGACACCGGAGGAATACCTTGTGTGTATCAAACGTCGCAACGTAACTGGGTGACTATAAAGATGCTCTACAGGTATCTCCGAGGATGTCTGTTGAGCTGGCATGGATCAAGACTGGGATTTGTTATTCCGTGTGACGGAGAGGTATCTCAGGGCCCACTCGGTAATACAACATCACAACAAGCCTTGTAAGCAATGTGACTAAAGTGTCAGCCACGGGATCTTGTATTACGAAACAAGTAAAGAGACTTGCCGGTAACGAGATTGAACTAGGTATAGAGATACCGACGATCGAATCTCGGGGAAGTAACATACCGAAGAACAAAGGGAACAGCATACGGGATTAACTGAATCCTTGACATAGAGGTTCAACCGATAAATATCTTCGTAGAATATGTAGGAACCAATATGGGCATCCAGGTCCCGCTATTGGTTATTGACCGTAGAGGTGTCTCGGTCATGTCTACATAGTTCTCGAACCCGCAGGGTCTGCACACTTAAGGTTCGGTGACGTTTCGGTATAGTACAGTTATGTATGGTGGTGACTGAAGGTTGTTCGGAGTCCCGGATGAGATCCTGGACGTCACGAGGAGCTCCGGAATGGTCCGGAGGTAAAGATTGATATACAGGAAGTCCCGTTTTGGTCACCGGAAAAGTTTCGGGTATTTCGGTAGTGTATCGGGAGTGCCGGGAGGGGTACCGGGGACCATCGGGAGGGCTGTCTCGACCCAAAGGGCCTCATGGGCTGTGGGAGGAGTCAAGCCAGCCCTTAGTGGGCTGGCTGATCCCCCCACTAAGGCCCATGCGGCTAGGGGTGGGAAAAACCCAAAGGGGGAAAGGTGGAAAGGGTTTCCAAGTGGAGAGGAGGAATCCTACTCCTAATAGGATTGGAGTAGGACTCCTCCACCTCCAATTTCGGCCAGCCGATGAGGGTTTGAGGCTGCATCCTCCCCTCCCTCCCTCCTATATATACTAGAGGATTTAGAGGGGAGAGCTAACCCTAATAGCCACGTGCTCCCTCTACTTCATCTAGATCGTTTTCTCCTCTAGTCTAGTTCGGCGGTGCTTAGGCGAAGCCCTGCCGGAATAGTTCCACCACCATTGCTGCCACGCCGTTGCGCTGCCGGAGAACTCATCTACCTCTCCGCTCCCTCTTGCTGGATCAAGAAGGCGGAGATCGTCATCGAGCTGTACGTGTGCTGAACGTGGAGGTGCCGTCCGTTCGGCGCTAGATCGGAAGGACCGTGATCAAGATCGCGAGACGGTTCGTGATTTGATCGCGGGATGGATCGTGATGGGATCGCGGGACGGATCGGGATTGGATCGCGAGACGGATCATGATTGGATCGCGGGACGCTCGGCGATTTGGATCGCGAAGACGTTCGACTACATCAACCGCGTTTCTTGACGCTTCCCGCTTAGCGATCTACAAGGGTATGTAGATCCACTCTCCCTCTCGTAGATGCTCATCACCATGGATAGATCTTGCGTGTGCATAGGAAATTTTTTGTTTCCCATGCAACATTCCCCAACATTTATAGTTCATCACGAAGCTCTAGTAGCTTAGTGGAAGTGACTTGGAGAACTATATCAATCACTATCTTATCAGGAAGATCAACTCCCACTCGATTCAAGCGATTGTAGCAACCAGACAATCTGAGCACATGCTCACCGACTGAGCTATTCTCCTTCATCTTGCAGGCAAAGAATCTTGTTGGAGGTCTCATACCTCTCTACACAGGCACGAGCCTGAGATCCCAATTTCAGCTCTTAGAACATCTCATATGTTCCATGACGTTTCAAAAAACGTTTTGAAGCCTCAATTCTAAGCCGTAATGCATGACGCACTGAACTATCAAGTAGTCATCAGAACGTGCCTGTCAGATGTTCTCAACATCTACAGACGACGCTTGAGGGGGTGGCACACCGAGCGGTGCATTAAGGACATAAGCCGTCTGTGCAAGAAATGAGGACAATCCTCAGATCACGGACCCAGTCCGCATTATTGCTACCATCATCTTTCAACTCTATTTTCTCTAGGAACGTATAAAAAACACAGGGGAGCTACAGCGCGAGCTAGTGATCTACAACATAATTTGCAAAGACATTTTGACTATGTTCATGATAATGAGTTCAATTAATCATATTACTTAAGAACTCCCACTCAAATTGACATCCCTCCGGTCATCCGAGTGTTACATGATCCAAATTTACCAACCCAAGTTCGATCATCACGTGAGATGAGGTGGTTTCAATGGTGAACATCTCCATGTTGATCATATCTACTATATGACTCATGTTCGACCTTTCGGTCTCTTGTGTTCCGAGGCCATGTCCGTACATGGTAGGCTCGTCAAGTTTAACCCGAGTGTTCCGCATGTGCAACGCTGGCTTGCACCCGTTGTATGTGAACGTAGAGTCTATCACACCCGATCATCACGTGGTGTCTCGAAACGACGAACTTTCGCAACGGTGCACACTCGGGGAGAACACAATTTTATCTTGAAATTTTAGTGAGGGATCACCTTATAATGCTACCGTCGTCCTAAGCAAAATAAGATGCATAAAAGGATTAACATCACATGCAAATCATAAGTGACATGATATGGCATGAACTTGTGATTTTGATCTCCATCTCCAAAGCACCGGCATGATCTCCATCGTCACCGGCATGACACCATGATCTCCATCATCTTGATCTCCATCAACGTGTCGCCATGAGGTTGTCGCGCCAACTATTGCTTCTACGACTATTGCTAACTCATAGCGATAAAGTAAAGCAAAAATGGCGAAAATAAATTAAATACAACCCTATGGCTCATGCCGGTTGCCATACTCATCGACATGCAAGTCGTGATATTCTATACAAAACATGATCATCTCATACATCACATATATCTCATCATGTAATTGGCCATATCACATCACAACATACCCTGCAAAAACAAGTTAGACGTCCTCTAATTGTTGTTGCATGTTTTACGTGGCTGCTACGGGTATCTAGCAAGAACGATTCTTACCTACGCAAAAATCATAACGGTGATACACAAATTTCTATTCAACCTTCTCAAGGACCGCCTTTGTCGAATCCGATCCAACTAAAGTGGGAGAGACAGACACCCGCCAGCCATCTTTATGCAACAAATTCACATGTCAGTTGATGGAACCGGTCTCTCGTAAGCGTACGAGTAAGGTTGGTCCGGGCCGCTTCATCCCACAATACCACTGAATCAAGAAAAGACCAAGGGAGGAAGCAATCTGAGCATCAACGCCCACAAACTCCTTTTTGTTCTACTCGTGATCTCATCTACGCATAGACCTAGCTCATGATGCCACTGTTGGGAAACGTTGCATGGGAAACAAAAAAATTCCTACGCACACGCAAGATCTATCCATGGTGATAAGCATCTACGAGAGGGAGAGTGGATCTACATACCCTTGTAGATCGCTAAGCGGGAAGCGTTAAGAAACGCGGTTGATGTAGTCGAACATCTTCGCGTTCCAAATCGCAAGCCGTCCCGCGATCCAATCACGATCCGTCCCGATCTAGCGCCGAACGGACGTCACCTCCGCGTTCAGCACACGTACAGCTCGATGACGATCTCCGCCTTCTTGATCCAGCAAGAGGGGGAGGAGAGGTAGATGAGATCTCCAGCAGCACGACAGCGTGGTGGTGGTGATGTTGGAGTTATCCCGGCAGGGCTTCGCCTAAGCACTACCGGAATCTATTTGGTGGAGGAACTAGAGAATAGAGAACTAGCACGTGGCCGTGTGTCTTTGGGGGCTCTATTCCTCTAGTATATATAGGAGGGAGGGGGGAGGAGGCAGCCTCCCTAGGGTTTCCCCTAGGGGTCGGCCGAACCAGGGCAAGGAGGAGTCCAATCCACCTCCTACTAGGAAGTGAATTCATATTAGGAAGGAGTCCTATTCCTTCCTATCTCCACCTTTTTTTTCCTCTTGGGCATATGGGCCCTTATGGGGTCGGTTCCCCAGCCCATTAGGGGCTGGTGCGCCACCTCTTGGGCCCATGTGCCCCCCCGGGGTGGGTGGGCCCCACCGGTGGACCCCCGGAACCCATTCGTCACTCCCGGTACACTACCGGAAATACCCGAAACTTTTCCGGAACCCAAATACCACTTTCCTATATATAAATTTTTACCTCCAGAGCTCCTCGTGACGTCCGGGATCTCATCCGGGACTCCGAACAACCTTCGGTCACCAACACATATATCTCAATACTACCGAAACGTCACCGAACGTTAAGTGTGCAGACCCTGCGGGTTCGAGAACTATGTAGACATGACCGAGACACCTCTACGGTCAATAACCAATAGCGGGACCTAGATGCCCATATTGGTTCGTACATATTCTACGAAGATCTTTATCGGTTGAACCTCTATGTCAAGGATTCAGTTAATCCCGTATGCTGTTCCCTTTGTTCTTCGGTATGTTACTTGCCCGAGATTCGATCGTCGGTATCTCTATACCTAGTTCAATCTCGTTATCGGCAAGTCTCTTTACTCGTTCCGTAATACAAGATCCCGTGGCTAACTCTTTAGTCACTTTGCTTGCAAGGCTTATTGTGATGTTGTATTACCGAGTGGGCCCTGAGATACCTCTCCGTCACACGGAGTAACAAAACCCAGTCTCGATCCATGCCAGCTCAACAGACACCCTCGGAGATACCTGTAGAGCATCTTTATAGTCACCCAGTTACGTTGCGACGTTTGATACACACAAGGTATTCCTCCGGTGTCAGTGAGTTACATGATCTCATGGTTATAGGAACAGATACTTGACATGCAGAAAACTATAGCAATAAACTGACACGATCATATGCTACGTTCATAGTTTGGGTCTTGTCCATCACATCATTCTCCTAATGATGTCATTCCGTTATCAAATGACATCTCATGTCTATGGCTAGGAAACCTTGACCATCTTTGATCAACGAGCTAGTCTATTAGAGGCATACTAGGGACACAGTGTCGTCTATGTACCCACACATGTATTTGAGTTTCCAATCAATACAATTATAGCATGGATAATAAACGATTATCATGAACAAGGAAATATAATAATAACCATTTTATTATTGCCTCTAGGGCATATTTCCAACAATAAGGGCACGACACAAAAACATCATCATTGCCCCGTAAAACTAACTCATTTTGTACCTAGGATTTCCACCCCGGAGCTTCAGACTGGGTACTCGTTTTGCATTAACATCTATATTTTTCTTTTTTAACACTTAAATTTATAGAATGTTTATGTTTTCCTCTGAAAATAATTTACCCAAATTGCGCTTCACTTATTTTTTTACTGATTCACAATAGTTTGTGACTTTGTGTTGATAGGGTGCAACACGTTTTCAGTGGAGCAATGGATTGAAGGTTTTGATACATCAGGGACCAAGAATTTGTGGTACTTGAATTGAGGAACAAAACTTATACATTGTTAAATAGCAAGTCGGCCTCTTTTATTTTAGAATAATTTACTGTTTTTCTTTTCTTTTCTTTTGCTTGAGTGACCAAGGATTTATGGTACTTAAACTGAGGAACCAAACTTAGACTTTGTTAAATAGCAAGTCGGCCTCTTTTAAAATATTTTAGAATACTTTAGTTAACTGATAGTCCTGTCAATCCTTAATATATTGCATTAGTACCGATCTTGCCTGTTGCACTTTTGATGTGAGAGTTGTCGATTTGACCCCTTCATGCCAGGTTAGCTTTCAGCGACTGAACCAAACTACATGTTAATACAAAAAAACACGCTAATCAGCTAGGAATATCACCTTTTGGCAATGAGGCAAGTAGGATATACTTCTTTCCGCTTCCACTCCCCATGCTCATCCTCTCTTAATCCAAAGCATAAACGCCCATATTCCCATGAGAAAAGCACTTTCACATTTATAGTACTACAGCCTGCAAGCGCTGGTAAGCAGCTTTGAGCAGCCAAGTGCAGCTTTCGTGCCGCAGGCTCGTGAGCTTTGTGGCTCCAGCGAGGGGGGCGATATGACAATTGTTGACGATGTGTTAGCGATGCCAGGGAATTGGGGCCTTGTCTTGAGGTGTGAGCACAAAGATGGGTGATATTTGGGCCATGGATCCATCCTGTTCGGCCCCTCCCTTCAGCTACAGACAAATGCAAGAAAACAACAAAAGGGATGTTCCCGAGCTGCCTCAAGATCTAGTTTTATGCATCGACGCCTCGACTTTTCCCGCCCAGTGGACCCTCGCTCAGTTATCAAGGTGTTGATCATTGGGGTTCTTTTCCGTTTGCCCTTTATCTTTCTTTCGTACTCATGTTTGCGCTGCGCCCCCTGAGTTGGAAGTTGGAGCCACGCTGATGATTTTGTCATGTTTTTAACGATGAGAAGTAAGTAGTAGCTTTTGCGTAAAATCGTGGAACTGATGTAGGTGCAGCTGTGTGCAAAATATACTTAAAACGATGCTGGTGTGTTCCCCTTCTCTAAAACTTAGCGAAGAAACGTGTTTTTTATTAAGTTGTAGAAACATCCGATGAAAATCAAGCACATGCATATTGAATTCAGTTTTACCCATGTCAAATTTCGTACTGTACTTGCGACCTGCATGGAAATAAGAAAATAAGATTGTTATCCAGTTCACAGATGATCATGCGTAAGTTTTCTCTGACTTTTACGAGGTGGTTTCTACTAAGTGTAGGATCTGAACTGTTGTGCGACCGGCGTTGCTCGACGGCGACGTCACGCGGACGTCCGGCCCACTAGCTTGTGACGCGGGGCCGTCCCGGCGCACGCGTACCCTGGACCCGGGCCCGCCCAGATTCGGCTTGCCCTCGAGCAGCGGACGCCGGACGGGGGGACCCAAAAGCGCGAGCGCGTTTTCGGCCACTCATCCATCGATGGCTTCTCCCGCGCGCGCGCCATCGCTGCCCTCGTTGCCTTCCTTCGGTTGATCAAAATGCCACCACGAGATCGAATAGCGATTCGTACGTGACAGGAAACAACAGAGGCGTGCGCGTACGTACGCGCGCGCGCCCTCCTCTCCCCCCGTGCCATGCCATGCCGCCGGCCCACTACCCCCTGCCAGGCATCTTCTACCCGCTCCGCCGGGGTGGCCCCGAACGAAACCTTTTTGACACCGGGTGTGGAGGAGCCAAAAGAGATAGCAAAGGACTGTACATTTGCTATGCCTGCTGTCAGGGTCTTTCTTTTCATCGAGCCGTTGCCTGCCCGTCTCAGTCGATCGGTCTACTCTACTTATCGCGCTATACTTCCTCGTTAGCCATCATGGCCCTCGAGCACTCACTCACTCACTGATGCAGCTGCTGAAACGCCGCGCCCAGTTGACCATGTCTTGACCCTGAGATAAGCAATGCATGTTGTGAAATACTAAAAGAGAGGAAAGCGTCAGAAAATAAGCAAGGTCAATCCCTGCAGATATGAATGGGTTCGTTCCGTTCCCGAACCGGAGTGGATCCAACGAACTCTTCCAACCACAGACACCAGCATATATAAACTAGCTAGTTAAGCTAGGACTAAATAGCAGCATCTCAGCGAGCCGGTGCAGAGCCAAAAGCAAGCGGCTCCAAGGACTGCCTGACCAAGCACTACCAAATCTCCTCCTGGCTGCAAAACTTGTTAACTTAAAACAAACTAAAGGCGGAAAGGCCAATCTCCCGCGGCGAGAGCTTACAAAAACAGCCGCGAGCTAGAACACGTCGCCGTCATGGAAGACAAAAAGAGAAGATGTATAGGCTCCAAAATCTATAGTTCCTGCTACTCCGTGGAAGGGACAGCGTTAGTTAAGAGTAGGACGCAACTAACGCGCGGCCACCTGCCATCCCTCCCTAGCTGTAGAAAACGCTGCGCTAGAAGCTGGGAATTAGGGGCAGAATCCCAGCGGGATCAATGGCTCCTCGGTGCTACGTGACAAGGAGGATTACTGCAGCCTACGCCTACGTGAACTGGAAGCGTACGTACATACTCCTACTATATAGTCGCAGATTGCATTGCGGAAAGAGATGTGGAGTTTTTAAACAAGGTGTTAGTTAGGAGCTTTTGGAGAATCGTCACTTGCTCAAGATATCTAGCCAGCGTCGTGTTCCGGACCTCGTTGTTGCGACTCACGAGCGCCCTATATTTGAGCTAGTTGTATGTCTTGGTCGACAGGTACTATCCAAACCGGCCTTCTTCTCTTATGTCATCATTCGTGTTCGGCGATTCTATAAGCCAGTTCGGCCGTTTAGGGGCTTTGTTTAGTCTATCCGGGCGCCGAGCTGGGATAGCTTTGGTTGCAAGCTTCTGCAGCGGTGCAACTCGTTAGTAGTCATTTTAATTCTCTGATATGACACCGTTCGTCGTTAGCTGGCTCTGCATGTATCGATGTTTGATAATGTCAAAAACGCTTTTATATTATAGTACGAAGGGAGTATTTTATAGCTAGCCACACCGTCTAGCTAGACGAAGCTGTTGTTGCAGACTGCATTTTGTCAACGTGAGGACAGGTCAAACAGGCGTATCAACTAAAGCTTATTTGTCAGTTCAAATGATGATTTAATTGTTCCAGAAGAGACCCCTGTAGCAATTGGCGCAGGTGGCTCTGCCCCCAGGAAGGGACATCGACCTAGTGCCAATTAAGCGTCTGACTTCTGTTATTTGCTTCATATAAAGGTGGCATTGGTTTCCCTGGATGTGTCAATTAACCAATGGATCTGCTGCACCGAATACGGCCTTGTCACGAGATGAGGTGAGGTGTTCGACTAGAAATACCTAAGCGCCCTCGCTTTAAACTATCGTATTAGTTGAAGCAGTGACATTTGTTACATCGCAACTCTAGCGGATGTAAGGTCAACCATTTTTTTCACCGTATTTAAAAAAATGTTTTTTTGAGAAAAAACATCAACCCTTTTCTTCTAATAGGAGTCGTACTAACATCACTTCACACTCGGAGGCCGACAGCCTGATGGTCGAGAAAAGCTAGGGGCATGGGCTTTCACTGGAAGTGGTGGGAGAGTTTTTTTTTTTTAACCGAAGTGGTCTGAGTTTTTTTATATGAAACACCTTGCATTCCGTAAAGTGGTGGAAGAGTTGCAAGGACGATGTGCGTCAGGAAACATCTGGCATTTCCTATTCGTCGCCTGTTGCGCGGTTAAAGTCATCGGTGCGAACGGGCGCACCCGCATCCATTTATGTTGCATGAGCCAGCCCATTTAAAAGGTATACTAGGGGAGTTTGGTTGCTTTTTTTTTTCTTTCGATATTTGTTTTGACTTGGACAGGTTATGTTTTTTTGTTTTTTTTAATTTTTCTGTAAACAAATTCTTTTTTTTCAAAATGCACGAACTTTTTTCAAAAAATATGAACTTTTTTCAAGTTTTTGAACTTTTTAATAAAATGATCATGTTTTAAAAAAAATCAATGAACTTTTTTAAAGTCGATGAATGTTTACAAATTTTTGAATTTTTTTAAAATATATAAAAAAAAATCAAAACTGATGAACATTTTTTCAAATTACTGACGATTTTTGTCAAAATGGATGAACTGTTTCCAAATTTTTAATTTTTCCCAAAAATCTATGAACTTTTATAGAGTTCCATTAACATTTTCAAAATTTTGATTTTTTTTAATTCACAAGTTTTAAATATTCTCTTTTTTGAAAAAAAATTCCTTGCTTTTCCCTGAAAGTCAACGATTAACTGGTCAACTTTTGACCGGTCAATCATTGACCAAGCTGCGACATGCTAATGGGCCGCGGCATATGAGCGTTTTGTGCGGGCACCAGTTCCGAGATCGGGCGCTTGAGACTACCCACAATGGGAAGTAACATAGAGTAGTAACATGCATATGTTACTAGTCTAAGTTACTACCTCCACAGTGAATAGTAACATAGGGGTAGTAACATTGAGTCTTTCATTTATTAGATTATAGACTCATCTTGTCTTAGTATGTATTATGTTACTCATAGTATGAGTAACTAGATATGTTACTCAATTTCTCTCTCTTCTCATTAATTAGCTATCACATCATATTTTTCGCTTAGGTGACATCTATGTTACTACCTATATTACTCCCACTGTGGGTAGTCTGAGGTGCCGATTAGGAGCACTCGCACACCTCGCATGCAACAAGAGAAGCCTATGTCTCGCCTCTGGTGACAAATGCGCCTCGCCTTAGTGCTCAACCCATTAAAATGGTTTCAAAACATTTTTTTGGAAATATCACAGACTTACTTCTTAACGTATGAACATTTTTCTAAGTGTTACATACACATTCGGATGGGATGGAACAGTTTTAAAAGATTATGCGAACATTTTTTATATTATAAAAAAATTATTTGAAAATGTCACCAACATTTTTTTGAAGTACGTGAACATACTTTCAATGTCAAAAACATTTTATTGAATGGTTCAAACGGGTTTGAAGAAATTAAGTAATGTAAGTTTGAAATATTTATATTTATATTTTTTGGAATATAAAAGGGAATAAATAATAAGAAGAAAAAGGAAAAAAATAAACAATACGAACGAACGATCGTACTAACATTTGTACCATCGCTAGAGGCGAGCGCTCACTGCGTCCCACTCTGGGCTAATCAAGAGGCACCCCTTGAGGGAGCCGCGTAAGGGTCACTTTGATGGACTGATAGTGTGTCACATGGTGCGTTCTCCGTCACTGCCACGTGTCACATGCTGGGCGCATCCTCTGGATTTTAGTTTATTTATTTTTATGGATGCGTTTTCAGGTTTTAGATATATTTTTTCTATTTTATTGACTTTTCACTTTTCACCCGGTTTAAATAAGTGCTTAGAGATGTTGCTCCAAAAACCCTCAACCACACCCTCACATTCCTATCTGTCCAAACTCAAAAGCCTATGTCGGTCCCACCGATTTCATCCATCCCGGACCCACCAAGATACACCTGACAACCACTGCCTAAACCCTAGAAACTCGGTCTCACCAAGATGACATTCGTTCTCATGAAGTGCGCTTGCCAACCTTCTGTAACCTATCGACATCATCTCGGAATTTCCGAGTGGTCTCGATTAGTGTCACCTAAGTGTGGGAGTGCTTAGGTCATCATGCATCGGTCCCTCCGAGTTGATTCATCCGGTCTCACCGAAAAGCTTAAAGTTTAGGTCTTTTGTACTGGTCGGTCTCACTGAGTGGTTTCACCGGATCCCACCGAGTAGTGCATAAAGTTGTGTAACAGTTAGATGTTTTGTGATGGCTATATATACCCCACCCACTCCACCAGCTGAGAGCAACCAGGACAAACCTTCCACTTCCCATATCCATTTTCTGAGAGAGAACCACCTGCACTTGTGTTGAAATCAAGAAGATTCCACTCCAACCTTTGATCCTTGATTTCTAGCCTCCCCAAATTGCTTTCCACCCCAATCCTTCTCGTACTAGCATGCCAAATCTGTCAGAGAGTGGTTGTGTGTCGAGGGGAATATCTCTTGAAGCCTAAGAGCAAGGAGTTCATCATCAACAAAAACATATGTTACATTTTGGAGAGTGGTGTCTCCTGATACATCTACGACGTATCTGTAATTTTTCATTGTTTCAAGCTATTAATTATCAATCTTGAATACTTTATATGCAATTATATGCTATTTTATATCATTTTTAGGACTAACCTATTAACTCAGTGCCCAGTGCCAGTTTCTATTTTTGGAATATTTAGAAAATCAATACCAAACGGAGTCCAAATTGGATAAAATTTACAAGAGTTATTGTTGGACCAGAGGAGACCGAGGAAGCTTCGGGAGGAGGCCAGAAGACCCATGGGGTGGCCACGAGCTAGGCCGACGCACCGTGGGGGGTAGGGCGCGCACCCCTAGCTCGTGGGCCTCCCGTGGCACCTCTTGACCTAATTCCACTTCTATATATTCCCAATTATCCAAATAAAACATCACAGAGACACCCGAAACACTTTTTCAGTCGTCGCAAGTCTCTTTTCTTCCGCAATCCCATCTGGAGGCCATTTTCGGCACTCTGTCGGAGGGGGAATCAACCATGGAGGCCGTCAACATCAACCTTGCTGCCTCCATGATGATGTGTGAGTAGTTCACCATAGACCTATGGGTTCATAGCTAGTATCTAGATGGCTTCTTCTCTCTCTTTGATCTTCAATACAAAGTTCTTCGCGATTCTGCGATGATCTATCTGATGTAATCTTCTATTGCGGTGCGTTTCTTGGGATCCGGTGAATTGTGGGTTTATGATCAGATTATTCATGAAAATTAATTGAGTCTTCTCTAAATTACATTATTCATGATTGTTATAGCTTTGCAAGTCTCTCCGATCTATCGGTTTGGTTTGGCCAAATAGACTGATTTATCTTCAGTGGGAGGAGTGCATTGTAGTGCGTTCAATCTTACGATGCTCTATATCCGAGTGACAGAAGGGGACAAAACACATATTGTATTGTTGCTACTAAGGATAAAATGACGAGGTTTGAACATATTGTTTGGTCTTACTTTGTCTACATCATGTCATCTTGCTTAAACTATTACTCTGTTTGTCATGAACTTAATACCATGGATGCATGCTGGATAGCAGTCGATTGATGGAGTAAAGTACTAGATGCAGAATTGTCTCGGTCTACTTATTACGGACGTGATGCCTATATACATGATCATTACCATGAATTACATCATAACTATGCACTTTTCTATCAATTACCCAACAGTAATTTGTCTACGTGCCATATGATATGCGTTTGAGAGAGAAGCCTCTAGTGAAAATTATGGCCCCCAGGTCTATTCAAACCATATTACAAAAACCTAAAACCTTGCTGCAATTTATTTATTTTATTTTTATTTTTATTTTATTTTTATTTATCTATCACTATCATAAGTAATCCTTGCAAGTAAAGAGTTCAAGGGGCTTGACAACCCTCTTACCAGCGTTGGGTGAAAGTGTTTGGTTTTGTGTGTGTAGGTGCTGACGATGAGAGTTTGCCTTGATTCTCCTACTGGTCGGTAACCTTGGTTCTCACTGAGGGAAATACTTATCGCTACTATATTGCTTCACCCTTCCTCTTCAAGGAAAACCCAAACGCAACTCACAAGTAGCAGAAGGAATTTATGGTGCCGTTGCCGGGGAGATATCACCAACTTCGCACGAGGTCCCTTCACACGAACTATCAATCACTTGTTCTACTTTTTTGCTTGTCTTTTTATTTATCTTTATATTTGCTTTTACAAAAAAAATCAAAACTAAAAAAATGTTTCTATTTGCTTGTTTGTCTAGTTTACTTGTTTGCTTGTTAGTTTGCTTGCTTGTCGTTATGGCCAGTTCTTATTTAGTTCCTTGTACTTCCGAGAGTGAAGTGCTTAATTTTAAACAAAGGGGAGGAGAAAATTTAAAAGATGCTTGGTATAAGATTTGCGATGCTCAAAATAGATGAATTCATAAGTAATCCACTACTATTTTGCTTTGTAATTTTTATGTGGCTGTCACTACTTGGTATACATGTGTGCTTAACACTATTACCGGAGGGAATTTCTTGATTAGTAACAATATGGAAGATTTCAATGCTATGGGAAATTTAGTGGGATCACCACCTATTATTGTTAATGAAACTATATTGACTTTGGAAGATGTTAGGCGTAGACTGGAAGCTATTGAGAATAAAATGCCTACTATTGAGCATATTGAAAATCTACAAAGAATGTTCCACAGTCAAATTGATCAAGTTGGTTCCAAAATAGGAATTATCCTAAAGAATCAAAAAGGAAATGAACCCATAGTTAGTGAAAGATTAGGACAAAGTCCCTCCAGAGTCGATAAGTTGGAAGAAATCATTAATAAACTAGGTTCTGATTTTGCTTACCCTAAAAATATATATAGCACTCTCCTAAAAAGAACCAAATTTTATGTATGTTCCTAAGAATAAAAGTGCCACACCAGCCAAAGGCAACAAGAACCTTAAAATGATTAGTGTGCACCCAAACTTCATTGATATAATAAAGGAACCTACCATAAAAAACCAATCTCCTCATTTTGTTCCTAGGAGTGTGATTATCAATAATTTGTGTGCTAAAACTCCTAGAAATCATTATTGCATAATTGAGGAGTTGGATGTTAAGGATGAAAATATTTGAAACAATGCATTATGCCTAGCTAGGGGCATAAAACAATAGCGCTTGTTGGGAGGCAACCTAATAGTTATCTTAATTTTTGCTTTTTCTTTCTATTATTATGAGTTCAAAAAAATTGTTGCTACTGTAATGGTTGTGTTTTATGTTTATATTAGTATTCGTGCCAAGTAAAGCCTTTGGGATGATTTGGAAGATAGTAGAATCGATTCTGTGCAAAAACAGAAACTTTTACGCCCAGTGAATAATTTCTCTTATTTTACTGGAGTGTGTTTTTTATCTGAATTTTTTACAACGTATTTCCCTACAAATTTCCCAGGTTTTCCTAATTGTTGAGAATTTTCGGAGTTACATAAGTATGGTTTTAGTACAGATCACTACAAATTGTTCTGTTTTAGACAGATTCTGTTTTTACTTGCATAGTTTGCTTGTTTTGATGATGCTATGGATTGTATCGGGGGTATAAGCCATGAACAAGTTAGAATACAATAACTATTATGCAATACTAAAATATGAATCAATTTATAACAGTACCTAAAGTATTTTATATTTCTATTATACTAACGGATCTCATGAGGTTTTGTTGAATTTTGTGTGCTGAAGTTTTCAAGTTTTGGGTGAGACAACGATGGATGAAGGAATAAGGAGAGGCAAGACCCTAAGCTGGGGGATTCCCAAGGCACCCAAAGGTAGTATTCAAGGAAGACCCAAGCATCTAAGCTTGGGGATTTCCCGGAAGGATTCCCCTCTTTCATCTCCAATCTATCGGTATGTCACTTGGAGCTATGTTTTTATTCATCACATGATATGAGTTTTGCTTGGAGCGTCGTGTGTTATAGTTTATTTTATTTTTAGTTTGCCACAATCATCGTTTTATGGACACACTTTACGAGGGAGACACACTTTCATCATAATTTGTTAGAATACTCCATGTGCTTCACTTATATCTTTTGAGCTAGGCAGTTGCTATAGTGCTTCACTTATATCTTGTTAGACCACGGCGACAGTCATATTTTATAGAAATAGTTCAACTCTCATGCTTCACTTAAATCTTTTTGAGAGTATAGGGCATAAGGAATGGTAATTTTCACGTTTTATAAGACTAGTCCAAAAAGGATAGATATTCAAGGGGGATATAATAAAAACTTCCATGTAACTCACCAAAGATGAAAAATGGGTAAATTATATTGATGTAGTAATATGAAGAATATAGGTTCATTATGAATGGTTAGTAGTAATATCGGTATTAAAGTTTATTATTTACTTCTCATCTAAATATTGGTCACTGCATGGTGATGAGGTGTGAGCATTTTTATGTTTGAAATAAAATCCTATCATGTTGTTCGAATCGGGGGCGCGCGATGGTTAACTCCTACCAACCTCCTCCCTATGGGAATGCGGTAGTGCTTTTCTTCGAGAGAGCTAATAAGGCTTTGCAATAAGTACATGAGTTCTTTATGACTAATGAGAGTCCATGGATATACGCGCTCTCACCTCTCCGTAATTTGCTATCCTCCTCGGTACTGTGCATTGCCCTTTCTCACCTCGATAGTCGGTGCAAACTTCGCCGGTGCATCCAAACCCCATGATATGATATGCTCTATCGCACATAAGCCACCTTATATCTTCCTCAAAACAGCCACCATACATACCTATCATGGCATTTCCATAGCCATTCCGAGATATATTGCCATGCAACTTCCACCATTCCGTCACGTGACTTGTGTGTTCATCATCATATTGCTTTGCATGATCATATAGAGCTGACATAGTATTTGTGGCAAAGCCACCATTCATCACTGATTACATGTTACGATAGATCATTGCACATCCTGGTACACTGCCAGAGGCATTCATATATAGTCATATTATTCTTTATTGAGTTGTAAGTAAATAAAAGTGTGATGATCATCATTATTAGAGCATTGTCCCAGTGAGGAAAGGATGATGGAGATTATGATTCACCCACAAGTTGGGATGAGACTCCGGACGAAAAATAAAATATGGGAGAGGCCGAATGAGCCCGCTAGGAGAAAAAAAAGGAAAAAGAGAAAAGGAAAAAAAGAAGAGAAAAGAAAAAAAGAAATGAGAGAAAAAGAGAGAAGGGGCAATGTTACTATCCTTTACCACACTTGTGTCTCAAAGTGGCACCATGTTCTTCATATAGATAGTCTCCAATTTTGTCACTTTCATATACTAATGGGCACTCTTCATTATAGAACTTGGCCTGTATATTCCGATGACGGGCTTCCTCAAATCCTGAGGTCTTCCTGAGCAAGCAAGTTGGATGCACGCCCACTTAGTTTCATTTGATCTTTCATACACTTATAGCTCTAGTGCATCCATTGCATGGCAATCCCTACTCCTCGCATCGATATCGATTAATGGGCATCTCCATAGCCCTTGATTCGCCTAGTTGATGTGGGACTTTCCCACCTTTTGACTCCTTTGATATCTACCACCATATTTTGTTCCACCCATATGCTATATCCATGGCTCAAGCTCATGTATTGCGTGAATTCGAAAATGCTGAAGCGCGTTAGAAGTACGACCCAATTTCCTGGTTTGACACTGGGGTGCTCATGATTTATACTTATGCGGTGAAGACGGAGTCATGCCATGCTTAATATGATAAAAATGAGTAGGGATAACATTCTTCAATGATCGTATATTTTGAAATAGTAATGATTATGCTTCTTATGTTCATGGATATTATAATGTTGATATTAATTGATTCATCATTTCTCAGTTTCTACACCTGAAAGAGATTACATGTTGGGTAGCATGCCACATCAAAAATTCTGTTTTTATCATTTACCTACTCGAGGACGAGCATGAATTAAGCTTGGGGATGTTGATACGTCTCTGACGTATCTATAATTTTTGATTGTTTCATGCTATTATATTATCAATATTGAATACTTTATATGCAATTATATGGTATTTTATATCATTTTTGGGACTAATCTATAACTCAGTGCCCAGTGCCAGTTTCTGTTTTTTGCCTGTTTTTGGACTTTTCAGAAAATCAATACCAAACGGAGTCCAACTTAGTTAAAAATTTACGGGGGTTATTTTTGGAACAGACGAGACCGAGGAAGCTTTGGGAGGAGGCCAGAAGACCCACGGGGTGGCCGCCCTGGGGGGTAGGGCGCACCCCTAGATCGTGCCCCCCCCCCGTGGCACCTCCTGACATAATTCCACCTCTATATATTCCCAATTATCCCAATAAAACATCACAGAGCCACTCGAAACACTTTTTCCGCCGCCGCAAGTCTCTGTTCTTTCGCGATCACATGGAAGCCTTTTCTGGTACTCTGCCGGAGGGGGAATCGATCACACAGGCTGTCTACATCAAGCTTGCTGCCTCCATGATGATGTGTGAGTAGTTTACCATAGACCTACTGGTCCATAGCTAGTAGCTAGATGGATTCTTCTCTCTCTTTGATCTTCAATACGAAGTTCTTTGCGACTCTCTCGGTGATCAATCCGATGTAATCTTCGATTGTGGTGCGTTTGTTGGGATCCGATGAATTGTGGTTTTATGACCAGGTTATTGATGAAAATTAATTGAGTCTTCTCTGAATTCTATGATGCATGATCGTTATAGCTTTGCAAGTCTCTTCGATCTATCGGTTTGGTTTGGCCAACTAGATTGATTTATCTTCAGTGGGAGGAGTCCATTGTAGTGGGTTCAATCTTGCGGTGCTCTATGTACCAGTGAAAGAAGGGGACAAGACATGTATTGTACTGTTGCTACTAAGGATAAAAAATGGGGTTTGGACATATTGTTTGATCTTACTTTGTCTACATCATGTCATCTTACTTAAAGTATTACTTTGTTTGTCATGAACTTAATACCATAGATGCATGCTGGATAGCGGTCGATTGGTGGAGTAATAGTACACTATTGCAGGAAGGTCCAAAGACGATACATCAATCAGAGACCCTTCGACCAAACTGTTTGTGATCCATTAATCGCAAACGGTATAGTTCTAGCTCCGTCGCCAATAACGAAAACTGTGTGCGATGGCGGAACCATCAAATACGATTTAGAACAAACTTACGTGTGCGATACGTGGCATACAGTTCGTTCTTCTGAACTGTTTGCGATTAGCCAAGATAACACAAACGGTTAACAAAACACATATGTGTGCGAAGTACGGCATAAAGTTCACTCGGATAAACAAAATGCGCTGATCCAACAGAATACAAACGAGTTAGCATAAGAAGGTGTGTGTGATACCCGGCAAACAGTTTATTCATCAGATTTGTGTGGTAAGGCCAATAATAACCCAAACGATTCATCCTGACAAGCTGTGTGTGTCGTGGGTAGACGGTTGCTGCTAAACAATTGTGCCGATTGACTAAATCATTACCGACGCTACATAGGGAAGTGTCGTTTGCCTGTATTAATATCGCAGACGTTTTATTATTATTACACGTCTGCCTGCTCATCACCCCCATCCTCCTCTCTCACGTCTTGTCATCGCTTGGCCGCCCGAGGATTCCAGTGCACGCTTCGGCACCACAGGCGTTTGTTTTGGCCACGTGTCGGCTCAATGATCCGTTCTCGGCACAACCTGGCAGGTTCTCACGCACAAAACCGCGCTTCGGCTCTCGCTTCCTGCCCGGATTGACGAAATCCCCAAAAAACCCAATGTTTGCCGGCCTGCTATATAAACCCTCATGGCCGACGACTCCACATTGTCTTCATCCCCTCCCTCCACGTGGCTTATCTAGTTTGCTTCACCTCCAATCACCAATGGCACCGGTTGGTCGTCATCGCTCAGCCCTCCGAGAGAGGACAACTCCAGCTCGAAGGCTTCACCGCGTCGGCACCGCAGTCCTTTGAAGTGTGCAGTGAACGTGGCGTACCTTGTGGGTGTGTGCATGCCACCCACTACACGCTCCGCCACCGCTGCCCGAAGGCAACTGCTACTGGTGGCCGCCACCCTAGCAACGGCCGCCTTGGCCGCCACCACACCGTCGTCCTCCTTGGACAAGACCCCGCCGTCAGGCGGCAGGTTCATCACCCGCTCCGCCACCGTGGGACGGATGCGGGAGGTGGAGGCCGCCAAAGGCCCGCTGCCGAGCTTCTGCGCCGCAAACCTTGCGCGCTACATCTACTTCCTAGAGAAGGAGGTGGAGTGCCAGGTCATGCACACGAAGAAGCTCACCAACACCGTGGCCGCAGGAGAAGCCGCAGCGGCGGCACGGAATGCAGAGATCTACGCCGAGTCCCACCGCTTAGAGAAGGGACGCCCGGAGCGACGGAGGGCAGCATTGACAGGCAACGGACTTGACTCCACCAGCTCGTCAACGGGCTCCTCCTCCAGTAGCTCTTACTTAGCATGCTCGATTCTGCTAGAAGTAGTACAAAGCCCCTCCATAGTACTAGTATTTAGGGGCTATTTTGTTTAGTTCATTTATTTATGGAAATGGTTGAACTGTACCATGTACTGTAAATTAGCTAGTATTTATAGTTGAACCAGCTATTGTAGTACGTGGTTGACAATAATTGGGGACAAGTTTGTTCAATTCAGCTGTCGAGTTAAACTGTTTTGTACAAAGACCACTGCTTAATGTATAAATGAAAGCCATATTTAGTGAATTTTAGTTGCAAAATTGCACCATAATTGTGATTTTTTTCCTGCAAAATGTGACAAATGTCAGTGCTACAATGTTGACAAATGCCAATGTTACTAGATCAGCAAATGCCAAGGTTTCCGATTTGACAAATGGCAGTTTACCCAATATGACAGATGCAAATCTTCCCGGATTGTCTGTACTAAGTACACAGGTCATCGTAGAGAAACGTTTGCGATGACGTGATGCACAAATCCTTCGCGCCAATTTTTCACTTGGCTTACTGGCGAAGGAAACATAGTTGTTGATCTGTAGACGGGTATTCAATCTGAACCGTTTGTGATGAGTGTTTATTCAGAGAAAAACAATGGTTTTTTATTTAATTTGTTTACTATGTGAATTCAGAGATAAATACTTAGTTGATCAAACCATAGATTTCAGTCAGTCAAGCTTTGACTTTACATTCACACGACCGAGATACAATATAAAGAAAACTAGGTGCGGCAACGGCGGCGGTGGCATCCTATGCCGGCGATGTCGTCCTCCGGGGCGCAGTTGTTCAATTCTTCAAACAGACCAGAATGTTATGGACTTCCAAATCGAAGAGCCGGTCATTGCGCGATCGACGGGCGGGAGGGGGGGGGGGCTGGGGGCGGCCACTAGCAGCGCTGTGAGGAAGCTGTCGACGGCGGTGTCCCAATCCGCTGAGGCAGCCGTTACGGGTGCAGGCATGTGCATGGGCATGGAAGCAATGGGTGTAGGCGTGCGCAGGGGGATGGGCGCGGTGGGTGCGGGCACGCGCACGGGGACCGGCGCGACCTGTGCAGGGGCGTGCATGAGCACAGGTGTAGGAGGAGGCGCTGGCGCTTGCACGTACACGACATCGCGCGGGTCCGCGGGGACCTCGCTGACGCCCGTAGTTTCCAGCTCTGCGATGATGCTCGATGACCAGCCCGTCAATGCCACGGGGATGGTCGCTGGCGCGGGCACGGGGATGTTTGCTGGTGAGTGCGTCGGGCAGCATCCGTTGCGGCATGCAGCTTCTCCAGGGCCATGTCCATGGCGTCCCATTCGTCTTTATGTTCTATCTCCTCCGGCTCGGGGTCGACTTCAGCAAACCGGAAGACTAGTGGCATATGATCCTTGTGCGCCATGGCGTAGGTGCGTGGAGGTCTGAATGATGGAGGGGAATGGGAGGCGAGAGAGAGGATTGTGAGTGAGTCGGCAGTAAAGCCACCAATTAAACAGCGGCTCGGGCGCCATTGATGGACATCTTCGAAGCGAGGCGGGCGGATATGGAGGTCAAAGGGCTCGCTTCCCGGCGAGCTCGTAGCGTATTGCTCGCACGCCTCCCGGTGAGCCTGCGCACCAGAGGCCAGCTCGCACGCCTCCCATGCCCCGTCAACCCAAACAGATGCTCGCACATCACCTCCTAGCCAATAAAGAGTGCGACGTGTGGCAGCATGTAAATGGGCAGTAGAATGCCCACGGTTTATAAATAATGCAACCATTTGTGTGGTAACGTGACAGTTCTTTGTTCGAAAAAGCTTTTGTTGTCTATTAATGTGTGCGCCTTTTCACAAAGTGGACATGAAAAATAACACATCATATTTGTGCTATATCATGACGCCATGCCCAATTTCTTGAATTTTGTGTGAGTTTTAGATTTACTATAGTTTAAACCAATATTCTCAATGTTGGCTCTAGAAGAAAAGATATATTGAAAACGTGACTCAAATAGGAAAACAAAATCCTATGATGCCTTTATGTGCCATGTCATGACACCATAACAAGTTTCATGAATTCCTGATGAGTTTTTTATTTACATGAATTTAAAACCCAAGTTTCTCAATTTTGTGGCTGGGCCAAAAACCTGAGATGTTTGAAATTCATTTCCATTTCTTTGCATGGGACCTAAAGATGCAGCCATGTACACTTATATGATTTTAACCCATTTTGATGCACTGGACCTTGTGATTGTAGTTGAAATTTGAATTGTGCACATGAAATGCCTATAAAACTCAATTAATGTATAAAAAGGCCAAACGAACCCTGTATAATTCCATATTTGTTCAAGACGAGAAGAGTCAGCGGATGTCGTTTCGCCAACGTAAGGTGACGCGTTCCATACCGGAACCATAATGAGCTTCCCATGAGAAGCTCCAGATTGTAAGGGGCTTGTGCCAAAACTTGTACCAAATTGGACAATTTTTTTACCACGCCACATATGAGCCATGTCATGACACCATACCAAGTTTCATGAATTTTTGACAAGTTTTCTCATTTCTTGCATGGGGCCTAGAGATGCAGTCATGGACTCTTATATGATTTTTCAACCCATTATGATGCACGAGACCTTGTGATTTTATTTCAAATTTGAATTATACACATTAAATGCCTAGAAAACTCAATTAATGTATAAAAAATGCAAAACAAACCCATAATAATTCCATATTTTAGCAAGATACTCATTGGTCTATGTTGCCTCTAGAAAAAGTTCAAGGCGAGAAGGTGATTGGATGTCATTTCACCCACATAATTAAGGTGACGTCTTCCCTATCGGGACCATAAAGCTTCCCGTGAGAAGCTCCGGTTTGTAAGGGGCTTGTGCCAAAACTTGTCCCAAATTGGACATTTTTTTACCACGGCACATATGTGCCATGTCATGACAACATGCCAAGTTTCATGAATTCCTGACTTATTTTGGATTTACAATGAAATAAAAACAAAGTTTCTCAACATTTGTGGCCGAGCGAAGACCCCGAGTTGTTTGAAATTCGTTCTCATTTCTTGACTGTGACATAAAGATGAAGCGATGGACACTTATATGATTTTTCAACCCATTATGATGCACCGGACCTTGTGACCGTAGTTCAAAATTGAATTATACACATTAGATATCTAGAAAAATCAATTAATGTATAAAAAATGCCAAACAAACCCTGAATAATTTCATATTTTATTACGACACCACTATTGGTATGTGTTCACTACAGATAAATCTTGTTGCAATCCAAACACTGTCCTTTGCCGAAGTAACCTCATTTTTCGTTTTAAAAACAATATGAAAATCAAGTATATCGCAAGCAGTTCATGAGCATGAATCGTGTGTGATGCAGTACAAAATATCTTGGGCCAATCCTCATACATGGCTTAGGATGGAAGCTTCGTTGGCTACAGTCCACCGCCGGCCAGTTTACCACACTGGCTCCTCAAGGCCATTCTAATGTTCAATCGTCGCCAGTGAAAGATGGGGACGTGGATCCCCGTCGTGAAAGCAACTTTGGCAACCCACGCCGGCCCGAGCGTGGTGGCATCAGCCATGAGCGCACTCTCAACATGCTTGAACGCGGCCGCTACCTCCGACAGGGCGGCTGTAGCAACCGAAAGTGCAGCTGCTGCAGCTGAGAGGGCGGCAGTAACAACTGCGATGGCGATGGCAAATGGCGAGAACGACACATCAGCTGTCAGTTCCTCGGCAGTCATTGTAGCCCTGATGGCGGACGCCCACACCCATCTCGAGGCCTCCCACACCCATCTCATGTTGGTCACTGCACAAATCACAGCGGCCTTCTCCGACACCGCTCGACAACCCAGATGTGATGAGTTGATAATCATTGAGTGTGCTCGAGCAGGCTTTTGTTCGTCGATGGCCTCCCTAGCCAAGCTGGTGGCTGGCCATGCCCGGACCAAGGCCATCCATGCCCGGCTCGTGGCGGCCTTATCCAAAGAGATGGTGGACGACTGCGGGATGCTGGTGGAGTATGTGGCGATGGATGCCATGGAGCTCCTTACCTCGGAGGTCGTCGAGCGGGAGCTGGTCATCAAGGAGGTGGGGGAGATTGACAAGCGCCAGGCGGAATATTAGTCTATGTTTAGAGCACTCGTCTTTTTGTTAGAGTAACGTTTAGGTCAACAAACTATGTTTAATTGGCAGATTGAGTAAGTGCGGGCAGTGTTGTAGGCTCTTTTGTGTAGTACTCAAATTTGCAAGTGATGTTAAATTAAGCAATGACGTGGATGACCACCGTAACGAGGGAAATTCGGACCAAAATTTGTTGCCATATCCCCATTTTCTCTTCGAAATGAAAATGAAATGCAAGTACCGTGTGCAATGTAATATCCAATATCTTACACCGGAAGCTCGGAGACCAAAATTTCCATGTTCAGTCTCATCATACACGGGATAGACTATAGGATTCGTTTGTGATGTTGGATATCGACATAGTTCAGATAAAAATACTGTGTCCTATGTGACTGTGCACGCCAGTTTCTCGCCGCACCGAACGAAATTTTTGGGCTGCCGCGCAAATATCTACCTCCCCCATCCCTCGTACCAACCAAAAGACACATTTCCCCTGCTCCCCCCTTCCTTTCCTAAGTTCAAACTTTCACTACTTGCTTGCAGCACCGCCCCCTCATCGGCGACGCTCCTCCCTCTGCTCGGCCTCCTCCATCTAGTCAGGTAATCCAGACCTTCCCCATACCTTCTCCCCCTCCACCCCATCCTCCTCCATCCCACATGCCTTGACCGCTGGCGCGACACCTGTCGAGCCCATGGGACTTGGGGTACCCAGGCCCGTCAGCCTGTGGCCCAGGACGTGACGGTTTCCTCAAGACACCGGGTGGCCCACCCACAAGCTTCAAGGAGCTGGTTCTCGGGAGGACCAACGCCACGCGAGGAGCGAGGCGACATTACCGTCAAGCTCTCAACGGGGCCTTTCCGCGAGGCCGCCCCTGACGCCCTCAGGGGCAGGTCTGTCTGGAGCTGGCCTGGCAGGGCCTCGCAACCCTGGGCCCGCACATGGGTGACGCGCACCGCGCCAAGCGGTGCTAGCAGGCACGGACAGAGAGACTTTCCTCTTCGATGATAGAGAGCGGGCATCAGTTCGCGAGCCCCTAAAGCAACCCCCAAAGGTTTCCCTCTCCAAGACCAAGGGCTTGGCAGGACGGATGTCCCCCCCCCCCCCCCCCCCGAGCCCACAAGCACGTCACGATGGAGAGCTTTGACAGGCGAAGACCACTTTTGTCAGGATAGGCTGCAGACTTGCCCCCCTTCAAACTGGCCGTTGTGGCAACCCTTCCCGCCTTGCGTTTTCGGGGGAAGAGGACCAAGGCCGATATAAGGGTAGGGGCCGGCCACCGTAAAAGGGAGAGAGCCCCGGGCAAGCAAAAACTCACCTTGTACTCAACCTCATCCTCAAGCAATCCACCAAGCAGGAGTAGCGTTTTACACCGCAAGGTGACCCGAACCTGGGTAAACGGTGTGTCCCTTGTTCATCTTCCTTAGCTCGAATCACCGGAGAGTCGGCGTGAGGTTGTGAAGCGGAGTAGGGTAGGAGAGCGAGTGCACCCCAGTGTTAGAACCTTTCTTGGGTTTTCGGAGCCCTGATTCCAACATTTGGCGCGCCAGGTAGGGGTGCGCAGACGTTCTCCAGCTCCGTTTCGACTCCGGCTTCACCAACCCCATGACCGACGCTCTCCGTGTGCGCGCTGAGCGCAGGGCAGTCCGGGTTGCTCAGACCGCCCTAGTGGGCTGAGGTGGTCATCGCCACTCCACCCGCGCCAAGGGCACGGCGGCCACCGACCCTGTCGCCATGACAGGAGAAGCCCGAGCGCCGTCCCATCCGCCCCACTTTCCAACGTCGCGCGTGGAGGCCGCGGCGCGCTTCTCCCGGCGCATTGATGTCTACTACGCAACCTTCTTCTTGTAGACTCGTGTTGGGCCTCCAAGCGCAGAGATTTGTAGGACAGTAGCAAATTTCCCTCAAGTGGATGACCTAAGGTTTATCAATCCGTGGGAGGTGTAGGATGAAGATGGTCTCTCTCAAACAACCCTGCAATCAAATACAAGAAATCTCTTGTGTCTCCAACACACCCAATACAATGGTAAATTGTATAGGTGCACTAGTTCGGCAAAGAGATGGTGATACAAGTGTAATATGGATGGTAGATATAGGTTTTTGTAATATGAAAATATAAAAACAGCAAGGTAACTAATGATAAAAGTGAGCACAAACGGTATTGCAATGCTTGAAAACAAGGCCTAGGGTTCATACTTTCACTAGTGCAAGTTCTCTCAACAATACTAACATAGTTGAATCATATGTAAATCCCTCACGTGCGACAAAGAGTTCACTCCAAAGTCAAAAATAGCGGAGAACAAACAAAGAAATTATTGTAGGGTACGAAACCACCTCAAAGTTATCTTTTCCGATCAATCTTATGAGCTATCCCTATAAGTGTCACGAACAGCCCTAGAGTTCATACTAAAATAACACCTTAAGATACACATCAACCAAAACCCTAATGTCACCTAGATACTCCAATGTCACCACGAATACCCATGGGCTTGATTATACGATATGCATCACACAATTTCAGATTCATCATGTTCAATCCAACACAAAGAACTTCAAAGAGTGCCCCAAAGTTTCTACCAGAGAGTCAAGACGAAAAACATGTGCCAACCCCTATGCATAGATTCCCAAGGTCACGGAACCCGCAAGTTGATAACCAAAACATACATCAAGTGGATCAATAGAAGATACCATTGTCACCACGGATATCCCATCGCAAGACATACATCAAGTGTTCTCAAATCCTTTAAAGATTCAATCCGATAAGAAAACTTCAAAGGGAAAACTCAATTCATCACAAGAAGATAGAGAGGGGAAAACTCCATATGATTCATCTATATTAATAAAGCTCGCGGTACATCAAGATCGTGCCATATCAAGAACACGAGAGAGAGAGAGAGAGATCAAACACATAGATACTGGTACATACCCTCAGCCCCGAGGGTGAACTACTCCCTCCTCGTCATGGAGACCGCCGGGATGATGAAGATGGCCTCCGGTGATGGTTTCCCCCTCCGGCAGGGTGCCGAAACGGGCTCCCGATTGGTTTTTCGTGGCTACAGAGGCTTGCGGCGGCGGAACTCCCGATCTAGGTTTCTTTCTGGAGGTTTCTCGATTTATAGGAGTACTTGGCGTTGGAATCACGTCAGGGGGGGTGCTCGCGGGGCCCACAAGCCAGGGGGCGCGCCCTAGGGGGGGCGCCCCCTAGGCTTTTGGCCTCCTCGGGACTCCTCTCCGGTATTTTTTATATTTTCCAAAAATATTCTCCGTAAATTTTCAGCCCATTCCGAGAACTTTTATTTCTGCACAAAAACAACACCACGCTAGTTCTGCTGAAAACAGCGTCAGTCCGGGTTAGTTCTAATAAAATCATACCAAAATCATATAGAAATATTGTAAACATGGCATGAATACTTCATAAATTATAGATACGTTGGAGACGTATCAGCATCCCCAAGCTTAATTCCTGCTCGTCCTCGAGTAGGTAAATGATAAAAGAAATAATTTATGAAGTGTGAATGCTACCTAACATGTTCATAATATTCTTTTCTTCTTTGTATAGCATGGACATTTGGACTTGTAAATGATTCAAAGCAATTGTCTAGTTTTAACATAATGACTTCAATACTCAAGCATGTCAACAAGCAACCATGTCTTTCAAAATATCAACACTAAAGAAAGTTATCCCTAGCCCATCATGCTCAATCATTGATCCATTCATGAAACACACTCAAATATTAGCTATGCCCAATGCTCAAGTACGATCATAGTGCCCCCTAGTTGGTGCTTATAAGAGAAGATGGAGACTCAAAGCAAAAAATTGCATCAAGTAAATAGATAGGCCCTTCGCAGAGGGAAGTAGGGATTTGTAGAGGTGCCAGAGCTCAAGGTTTAAATTGAGAGAGAAAAATATTTTGAGTGGCATGCTTTTCCTGTCAACGAAAACAACAAAGTAGCTCACAATACTTTCCATGCTAGATACATTATAGGCGGTTCCCAAACAGAATGGTAAAGTTTTTACTCCCCCTCCACCAATCAATCACACTCCACGGCGAGCCGAATCCACGGGTACCTTCCATACAAACAACAATCCTGGGGGAGTTTTGTTTCATTATATTTTGATTTCATTTTTGAGCATGGAACTGGGCATCCCGAATACCAGCCACTTTCTCGTGAATGATAGTGAATCAACACATATCGTGAGAATAGCCCACCTAGCATGGAAAAATATTGGATACTCCCCGCCGTTTCATGAGCGGTACGGGCACACAAAAGAGAAAAATTATTTTGAAGATTTAGAGATGGCACATACAAATTTGCTTGGAACGGCATGGAAATACCGCATATAGGTAGGTATGGTGGACTCATAAGGCAAAACTTGGTTTACGGATTTTGGATGCACAATTAGTATTTCTACTTAGTACAAATGAAGGCTAACAAATAGATCTGGAAGCAACCAAACCAAGAAACGAAAAATCACATAAGTGAGCATTGAACATAACCAACACCGAATAATGCACCACAAGTAGGATGTAACTTCATCGCATAACTATTGACTTTCGTGCATGCATAGGGAATCACAAACCTTAACACCAATATTCCTACTAAGCATAATTACTCACTAACATGACTCACATATTACTATCATCATGTTTCAAAACTATTACAAGGAATCAAGTCTAATTTGTCCAATGATCTTCATGAAAATTTTATTATATCCTCCTTGGATATCTATCACTTTGGGACTAGTTTCATATATTGCCATTGCTTTTTGGCAAGCTCAAACAAATTTAAGTGAAGTACAAGAGCATAAAAATTTCATCCCTCAAAAAGGTATAAGTGAAGCATGAGAGGATTTCTACAAAAGTTTCCAAGCACACCGTGCTCAAAAAGATATAAGTGAAGCACTAGAGCAAATGACAAGCTAGTCTCAAAAGATATAAGTGAAGATCAATGAGTAGTCAAACAATTAAGTAGCTATGTGAGGACTCTCTCATCTAAGAATTTCAGATCTTAAGCATTTTATTAAACATCAAGCAAAAGAAAAATAGCACTCCAAGAATAGCACGCATCATGTGAACGAATAAAAATTTAGGCTCAACATAGGCTAACCGATAATTGTTGATGAAGAGAGGTGGGATGCGTAGCATCCCCAAGCTTAGATGCTTGAGACTTCTTGAAATATTTACTTGGGGTGCCTTGGGCATCCCCAAGCTTGAGCTTTTGTATCTCGTTCAATCCTCTCATATCATGGTTTCACCTATTCTCAAAAACATCTTCCACACAAAACTTGAAAAGAACTCGTGAGATAAGTTAGTACACATAATAATAAATCAACTCTTTATGTACTTCCAAGACAAGCTGCATAATAATTTTCAAACATCATCTACTGTTTACTATCATTTCCACAATTTATATCTACCAATATAGGCTATGGAAACTATCGGATAAGTAGATAACAAAACTGTGACAGCAATCTGTCCAAACAGAGCAGTCTGTAGAAATCTATTAAACCAGTGTACTTATGTAACTCAAAAAATTATGAAAATTTAGGACATGCTATAAAATTTATATGAAAACACTGTGTAAAAATTTTAGAAACTTTCCACGTTCCAGTAAAATATGAAAATTCAAACACTACAGCAAAAGTTTCTGTTTTTTACACAGCACACATCAAACATGCAATGCAAGCATCCTAAGGCAATTCTTGGAACTTTTTATTGAAAACAAGATTATAAATAACACCGAGAAAAGTCCACATTTCAACCCCGAACTAACCACCCACTTCGATTTACAACCCTCATCTTTAAAACCGCTCGAATTGCACCCTCAAGTTACCACAAAGTTAAAAAGACAACCCTGTCTGATTTTTTGGCATGGTCAACCGGTTTTGACCGAGTCAAAGCTAACTGGCAACCCACGCACGCACACATGCAAACCTACAGCCCCCTCTCTCTCCGTTCGTTCCAGCCCGGGCCCCAAGGCCCCCAACTCAATCGCCGCCCCCGCCGCCGCCACCACCTCGCGCCCGGCGGCGCCGCCACACCGCCCCAAGGTTCCCTTCTTTCTTCCCTCTCTTCCCCTTACCCACAGCCGCGAGAAGCTGCTGCTGCTGCTCCCGCTGCTGCCGCCGAGCTGCTAAGGCTAGTCGAGCTGCTGCTTCTGCCGGCGCCGTAGCCGCCACTAATACCTGGTTTGTGCTAGTCGTGCTAGTCGACGACCCATTCGGCGTGCGGCGGTGCTCCGGCAACATCCTTGCCTCCAGAAGTCCATAACCCGCTAACCGGCGCGCGTGGCGCCTGCATTGGCGTTGTCCCACGCTCGCGCTGGCCGAGCTCTCTCGCCTGGGCTGACATACGGTGCTGGCGTGCGCACCTCCCCTGTCGAGCGGCACTAGCTGTGTGGCGGCGTCCTGATGCGGCCGCAAAGTCAGCTGGCGAGAAACAGGTGCAAAGACGGTGGCTCCAACGAAACGACGGCAAGGTACATACATGCGTGCGTGCAGTGTGTGCGGCTGGGTGCTC
Organism: Elymus sibiricus; assembly: GCA_039707655.1. Classification (NCBI taxonomy): domain Eukaryota; kingdom Viridiplantae; phylum Streptophyta; class Magnoliopsida; order Poales; family Poaceae; genus Elymus; species Elymus sibiricus. Next base: position 377,756,076 of record CM077667.1, read on the forward strand.
TGCTTGCTTCTTGGAACCATGCGTACGTTCTGTGTGTGTTCATACATGATCTTCTCGTTATGCGTGTGATCGGAGTGTGCGTGCGTTGCTGCGTGTTTTGCATTGTGCACGGTGCTCGATCGAAAGGGGGCTGGCTCCTCTCTCCACACAACGGCCGCCACCGCAGTCGGACCCGACGACCACGAATCCATCCGCCATTGGGGAACGATGAATGATGGCGCTGGAGGAAGGGGAGCACCGCGAAGGCAAGCGGCACGGACGTGCGGCGTCGTGTGCGCTATAGGAAGGGGAGCAGCATGCATGCAGCGCGTGCGTGAATCCCACCTCCTGGTAGCTCTGGCAGCCGCCGTGCATCTCACTTCCTGCTCTCTCTGGCAGCCGCCGTGCTTGCTTCCTCGGACGCGCCCGCTCTAGCATGCTCTCCCGCCTGCTCCTGCAGCTCTTTCGCGTGCTCCTGCGCTATCCCGAGAGACGCCGGTGTTCAAAGGGCTGGTGAGACACCGACAGGGGGCCTAGCCTTGGTGTGATTAGTTCGGGGTAATCCCCCGTTAGCATGTTATAGACTGACATGCTAGACCCGCCACTTCTTTTGTTAAATTATGCTTACTATATTGCCACATTAGCATTGACTGGTCAATTTGGATGGCACCTCAAAACAAAACCATATTGTGTAACTATGTGAGGGTGGTAAAGTAAACGGTTTCAATAGTTTAGGGTGTATTCTAACCGGTATTAAAGTTGAGGGGGGTAAATCAAACACTGTGGTTAGTTAAGGGTTGTAAAGTGGACTTTTCTCAATAACACCTAACAGAAAATAACAAAATATAATGACGATCCAAGCAAAGTACATATTATGTGACGAATAAAAATATAGCTCTAAGTAAGATATACCGATAGTGTTGAAGACGAAATAGGGGATGCTTCCGGGGCATCCCCAAGCTTAGGCACTTGAGTCTTCCATGGATATTACCTTGGGGGTGCTTTGGGCATCCCCAAGCTTAGGTTCTTGTCACTCCTTGTTCTCCTCATATCGGTGTCTCACCCAAAACTTGAAAACTTCAATCACACAAAACATAACGGAACTTCGTGAGATGGGTTAGTATAATAAAGATAGATCATTTACTTAGGTACTGTCAAGACAAGATTCATAATTGTTCCCACATGATACCTACTGTATTCTATCATTCCCATAATTTATATCACTGAATATAAGCTATGGGAACACTAAAACAAGCAAACTATGCATGCAAAACCGAATCTGTCAAAAACAGAATAGTCTGTGAAGATCTGTAGTATAGCCATACGTCCCTGTCTCTAAAAATTCTGAAAAAATAGGACAACCTGAAGAGTTTTTATATAAAGACTGTGTAAAAATCTCAGATCATTATCACGCTCCAGTAAAAAATGCAAATTCCTGTACTGGAGTCAAAAGTTTCTGTTTTGGTTTAGCATCAATGCTACTCATCTTGTGAGTCATCCCAAAGGCTTTACTTGGCACTTTATTGAAATAAAAGGCACAAAACATGATTACTACAGTAGCTTAATCATGTGAACACACCAAAACAGAATGTAAAAGTGTTGGGTTGTCTCCCAACAAGCGCTTTTCTTTAATGCCTTTTAGCTAGGCATGATGATTTCAATGATGCTCACATAGGAATAATAATTATAACATGCAAAAGAGCATCATGAATCTCATGACAAGCACATTTAAGTCTAACCCACTTCCTATGCATAGGGATTTTGTGAGCAAACAATTTATGGGAACAAGAATCATCTAGCATAGGAAGGCAAAACGAGCATAACTTCAAAACTTTGAACACGTAGAGAGGAAACTTGATATTATTGCAATTCCTACAAGCATATGTTCCTCCCTCATAATAATTTTCAGTAGCATCATGAAGGAATTTCACAACATAAATATCACATAAAGCATTATCTTCATGATCCACAAGCATAGAAAATTTGTCACTCTCCACATAAGCAATTTTCTTCTCATTCAAAATAGTGGGAGGAAACTCAACAAAATAACTATCATGAGATACTTGATTGACATAACCACCTTGAATATTAAAATCATGATGAAAAGTTTCAAGGTTACTATCACTCTTTATAGCATACATGTCATCATCATAATCATCATAGATAGTAGGCATGTCATTATCATAACAAATTTGCTCATCAAAACTCGGGGGACTAAAAATATCATCTTCACCAAACATAGCATCCCCAAGCTTGTGGCTTTGCATATCATTAGCATCATGGATATTCAGAGAATTCATACTAGCAATATTGCAATCATGCTCATCATTCAAGGAATTCTCATTAAGTATTTTCATAAATTCTTCCTCTACCAATTGAGCACAATTTTCCAAACCATCATTTTCACGAAAGACTTTATAAAGACGAGACAATTGAGGCAAACTAAACTCCATTTTTTTGTAGTTTTCTTTTATAAAACCAAACTAGTGATAAAACAAGAAACTAAAAGATTCAATTGCAAGATCTAAAGATATACCTTCAAGCACTCACCTCCCCGGCAACGGCGCCAGAAAAGAGCTTGATGTCTACTACGCAACCTTCTTCTTGTAGACTCGTGTTGGGCCTTCAAGCGCAGAGTTTTGTAGGACAGTAGCAAATTTCCCTCAAGTGGATGACCTAAGGTTTATCAATCCGTGGGAGGTGTAGGATGAAGATGGTCTCTCTCAAACAACCCTGCAATCAAATACAAGAAATCTCTTGTGTCACCAACACACCCAATACAATGGTAAATTGTATAGGTGCACTAGTTCGGCCAAGAGATGGTGATACAAGTGTAATATGGATGGTAGATATAGGTTTTTGTAATCTGAAAATATAAAAACAACAAGGTAACTAATGATAAAAGTGAGCACAAACATTATTGCAATGCTTGAAAACAAGGCCTAGGGTTCATACTTTCACTAGTGCAAGTTCTCTCAACAATACTAACATAGTTGAATCATATGTAAATCCCTCACGTGCGACAAAGAGTTCACTCCAAAGTCACAAATAGCGGATAACAAACGAAGAAATTATTGTAGGGTACGAAACCACCTCAAAGTTATCTTTTCCGATCAATCTTATGAGCTATCCCTATAAGTGTCACGAACAGCCCAAGAGTTCGTACTAAAATAACACCTTAAGATACGCATCAACCAAAACCCTAATGTCACCTAGATACTCCAATGTCACCACGAATACCCATGGGCTTGATTATACGATATGCATCACACAATTTCAGATTCATCATGTTCAATCCAACACAAAGAACTTCAAAGAGTGCCCCAAAGTTTCTACCGGAGAGTCAAGACGAAAACATGTGCCAACCCCTATGCATAGATTCCCAAGGTCACGGAACCCGCAAGTTGATCACCAAAACATACATCAAGTGGATCAATAGAACATCCCATTGTCACCACGGATATCCCATCGCAAGACATACATCAAGTGTTCTCAAATGCTTTAAAGATTCAATCCGATAAGAAAACTTCAAAGGGAAAACTCAATTCATCACAAGAAGATAGAGAGGGGAAAACTCCATATGATTCATCTATATTAATAAAGCTCGTGGTACATCAAGATCGTGCCATCTCAAGAACACGAGAGAGAGAGAGAGATCAAACACATAGCTACTGGTACATATCTTCAGCCCCGAGGGTGAACTACTCCCTCCTCGTCATGGAGACCGCCGGGATGATTGAGGGAGTCCTGGTTTAAGGGGTCCTCGGGAGGCCGACCTATCTACTATAGGCCGGACTGTATGGGCCGTTTGCCGGACACTGGATTGATTGAAGACCCAGACTCCAGAAAGGAAGCTTCTAGAATCGTGGCATATCCTCCACGTTTAAAGTAGTAAATAGGCATGTTTATCCCATCGATGTGTAACTGACCATGTGTAAACCCTAGGAACCCCTGGTGTCTATATAAGCCGGAGGGTTTTAGGTTGTAGACCAACAGAACTCATCTAGGGTTTAGCTACTTGATCTCGAGGTAGATCAACTCTGTAATTCTCATACTATCAATATAATCAAGCAGGACGTAGGGTATTACCTCCATAGGAGGGCCCGAACCTGGGTAAAACCTTGTCCCCTTCGTCTCCTGTTACCATCTATCCAAGTCTCACAGTTCGGGACCCCCTACCCGAGATCCGCCGGTTTTGACACCGACATTGGTGCTTTCATTGAGAGTTCCGCTGTGATCGCCAGAAGGAATCGATGGCTCGCCTAGTCATCAACGAAGAGGTCCGCAATACGGGCACTTTTGTCCCTGGACAGATCTTCGCTTTCGGCAGCATTGTGCTGCACGCCGACCCGACCGGCCATCTAGGCCGCGTCGGAAGTTTTTTCCCTGGTCAAGAGGTCAGATTTGGGAACTTAGAGTTCTCCGTAGACTCTCGAGGCGATCTGTCACTAACCAGGCTTGTAGTCTCGCCTGCCATGCCCGAAGACTCTGAGGCTTTAACCCCAGATCCATCTTTCGGCTCTGCCCACGGGATTTACCCCGGCGAGGGCCCGACTTTCAGTCCGGATCAGGTCATAGTGCCCGACGTCCGGACATCAGTTCTTGCCGAACACTCTCCCTGCACAGACGCATCTGAGGTTCACTCCGGAAGCTCTGGGCAGACCAGTCCGATCGAGCTCTCGATACTCGACGAGGCTCTAGATCGGATCTCATCGATGAAGATCAACGACGACCCAACCCCGATCTATTCTCAGATCGGGCGTCAGATGGGTCAGGACGGATTTTTCGTCCCACCCACTTGATAGCCACTGTCGAGGATTTAACCGACATGCTAGACTATGCTTCCGAGGAAGCAGAGTACATGGATGAGGAAGATCACGCCCTCACCCCCGCTAAGACCGGGCAGTGGACTGCCACCTCTACATACGACGTCTACATGGTGGACACTCCGAAAAACAACGGCGATAAATCGGATGAAGCGCCGTCAAGATGCCGAAAGCCGCATAAACGGTCAAAAGGAAAAAAGGGGCGAAAATCTACCGATGGCACCAGGGACGGAGATACCCCGGAAGACATCGGCGGCCCCGAAATCCCCGAACACCCGTTAGAGGGTCAGGAGAGGCCCGAAGACCGTCGCAACCCCGATGATCCAGATGATCCCGAGGACGACGACTACCTCCGCTCTATCGAGGGGGAGGACAATGCGGAAGCCGATGACTTTGTCATTCCCGACAATCCTGCAGATCAAGAACTGTTCAGGCAACAACTGTTATCCACGGCTCGCAGCCTGAGAGCAAAAGAACGGCAGCTCAAAGCCGAACAAGACGACCTCAACGACCGATGGACGAGAGTCCTCCCCGCTGAGGAAGGATATGGCACCGGTCTATCGGACCAACCTAAGAGCTACCCACGCAGAAGGCTGCTGCCACAATTCGATGACGAGCTCACTGATACGTCGTCTCCCAAGCACACCCCATACGACAAGCCAGACCGCCCTCCTCGAGGACGAGACAGGACGGCTGACGATACCGGCTATAGGCCGACGATACCCCGTAGATGGGGAAAGGAGCCACTAGAGCCCGATGACAGGTTCGACCTGCGACACGACCTGGACCACAGAGCAGGTCGTACGCGATCCATCTACGGATCCAGAGGATACTCACCCGATAGACGGGAAGGGTACCGGCCTTGGTTCGACCGCAATGAAGATCGGGAACGAACCCGAGCTTGGACAGACACCGATCACCGGCGTGTCATAGCTCGGGTCAGAGGCGCCGCCCACCCATTGTGCTTCACGGACGAGGTGATGTGGCATCAGTTCCCAGAAGGGTTTAAGCCCGTAAACATAGAGCAATATGATGGGACAACTGACCCAACCGTATGAATCGAGGACTTCCTCCTCCACATCCACATGGCACGAGGAGATGACCTCCACGCCATCAAATACTTACCCCTAAAGCTGAAGGGGCCAACTCGGCACTGGTTAAATAGCCTCCCCGAAAACTCTATTGGGTGTTGGGAGGACCTAGAAGAGGCATTCCGATCTAACTACCAGGGCACTTATGTTCGGCCGCCGGACTCCTCCGATCTAAGCAACGTCGTTCAGAAGCCAGGAGAGTCCGCGGGGCTATTCTGGAATCGTTTCCTGACCAAGAAGAACCAGATCGTAGACTGCCCGGACGCCGAAGCTATAGCCTCCTTCAGGCATAATATTCGGGATGAATGGCTGGCTCGACAGCTCGGCCAGGACAAACCAAGGACAATGTCCGCCCGCACATCACTCATGACCCGCTTTTGCGCGGGCGAGGATAACTGGCTAGCTAGACGTAGCCATAACCCCGATGACCCCGGAGCCTCTGAAGTTCGGGATGGAAACGGGAAACCGAAGCACAACAAGAACAAGCGCCGGCACAATAATAGTGATGCCGATGACACGGCTGTTAACGCCGGCTTCCGCAATTCCCGGCCTGGGCAGCGGAAGAAGCCTCCTAAAGGCAAACACGACGGACCCACCCCGCTGGACAAGATCCTAGAGAGGCCTTGCCAGATCCACGGCACTCAAGAGAAGCCCGCCAATCACATCAACCGTAACTGTTGGGTCTTCAAACAGGCCGGCAAGCTCGCAACCGAGGACCAAGGCAAGAGACCACGCAGCGAGGATGAGGATGCGCCTCATGGTCCGATCGGTGGCGGACAAAAGAAATTCCCTCCAGAGGTAAAGACAGTAAACATGATCTACGCCACTCATATACCCAAAAAGGAGAGGAAGCGCCCCCTTCAAGATGTCTACGCCATAGAGCCTGTAGCCCCGAAGTATAACCCGTGGTCGGCATACCCGATCACTTTCGATCGACGTGACCATCCGACCAGTATCCGTCACGGGGGTTCGGCCGCACTCGTCCTAGACCCGATCATAGATGAGTACCACCTTACTAAAGTCCTCATGGACGGTGGAAGTAGCCTCAATCTGATTTACTCAGATACGGTGAAAAAGATGGGCATAGATCCGTCAAGGATCAAGCCCAGCAACACTACCTTCAAAGGAGTGATCCCAGGCGTTGAAGCCCGGTGCACAGGCTCCGTAAGCCTGGAAGTTGTGTTTGGCTCGCCCGATAACTTTCGAAGCGAGGACTTGATCTTCGACATCATACCTTTCCGTAGCGGCTACCACGCCCTGCTCGGCCGTACATCGTTTGCTCGCTTTAACGCCGTCCCGCACTACGCATACCTCAAGCTCAAGATGCCCGGCCCTAGGGGGGTCATTACAGTCAATGGCAACACAGAGCGCTCCCTCCGAACTGTGGAACATGCGTTGGCCCTGGCGGCCAAATTCCATTACACCGATGATTGGCAAGCGTCGACATCTGCCGTAAAGGCACCCAAAGCTGGGAAGCGAGCTCGGTCTCAATCCGAAGTACCAGAGCCTTCCCCTCCCCATAAATAGGGACTCGCCCCCCATCGCACGGCCCTAGCACCGGCAAAGTATGTGCCAAGGAGGCACAACTTCGCGCTCAAAATTCCATGGGCAGCGGTGGGGAAAAACTGTTGGAGGGTAGGTGTTCGGCTGGACCGAACTATTACCGTCAACACGTCTTCGGACACACTACAAGTACCATAAAGTGCTTGCTAAAAGGCGTCAAGCTCATCCATACTTCGGCGACTTCTCAAGACTCTTTCTTCAAGGTCCGTTCGCCGAACAAGCAAAGCCCATAAAGGCATACACCTCCTTAGGAGACGCAGGAGCGGATAAGCCACAGGGCACATCAAGGACGTCAGGTCATCCATCGAAGGCCCTTGGTACAGCCCCTCCTGTAAAGTTTATATTTCATTTATCAAATACCTGTAAACAGTCGCATCGGCAATTTGAATAATAAGAGTTGTTGAGTAAAAAACAGATATAGCATACATTATCTCTTTGCTGTCCCTTTTCGGAACACTCTCTGTTTTCTCCCTCTTCTCGCGAACCTGTTTGGTAAACTTTACGATGCAACCGGCTAATAGACCGGGGGCTCGACCTTACAAATCGCCCTAATCACAACTGATTAGTGTTCGGCGTCTTGGAATTCTGCTGTATATGCATTGGTTCCGAACTATGTCTTGGGTCAATAGTTGGGTTGCCCGGCTCCTATGCTTGCCCCTTTATGTTCCGCTCGTTCGGCTAAAAGGGCAAAGGGAGCACCGCTGCGATTGTGCTTCCGGCTAGTCTGGTTAAGCGCCTCAGCGGAGAAAGCCAAAAACTGACTGTCATGGTATGCGAGAACCGGTCTGCGAATCCGAGCTTAACTAAATCTCGTCAGAGGTTATTCCGTGTCATACGATGGGTTTGGTGTTAGTACAAACCAGGTGATATAGGCTTTGGCCGTGGTTCATCTGAAGATCACAAACACCTGGGGGCTAGTCATCAGCCCCCGCACTCCTTTCTCGCGCCCCTACGGCTAAGTGAAAGTAATAAAGCAATATGGTCTGATTGCCTTGTCCGCCTCACACTACCGCCTTCGGGTACCGATAGCTCGGCTAAGGGCCATAGTGCGATTGGCAGAGACACCCCGCCTAGTATCTACGTGGGTGCTGAAGCCGACGACTTGCAGCTTTCAGTTTCAACGGCCACACAGGAGTTATAAAGGATGCAAAACATGAAAGGCATGATGAAAACATGCAGCTTTGATATAAACACGTTAAAAGGTCTTCGGACATATTACATAAGCGTTTACTCATACACATTTTCTCGCGAACATTGCACCTCTATTGCCCGAGCACCCTCCATTACTCCGGAGAAGTACAGCTCGGGGCGCCTATGTCCTTTCCCAGGAGGTGGAGGGGCGGTGGCTACCTTCATTGGATCCAGCCCCGGCCAGTGCACCTTGGCCTTCGCAAAGGTCATCCGAGTCCCCTCGATATAGGAGGATCGCCTTAGCGCGTCGATCCGGGGTGAGGCGTCGCTCAGCTTCTGCACCAGGCCGAAGTAGCTGCCCGGCAGTGGCTCGTTGGGCCATAGCCGGATGAAGAGATCCTTCATGGCCGGCTCCGCCATCCGGTGTAGCTCCATCAGCTATTTCAGGTGCTCGATAAGGAGAGGAGAGCGCTCGGGGGCTTCGAACTGTGCCCAGAATAGCCGAGCTTCATCTCCTTCTACCCGCGAAGCGTAGAACTGCTTCGCGTCCGCCGTGCTCTTCTAGAGGTCCGAGCAGGCGCCTGAGGAACGCCATACTTGGGTAAGCAACTCGAATTTGCTATCCCCGAAGATACACTGCAATGAATACGGCTTACCATCCATGATAGCTTTGGCCTGGTTGACCTCCTCTTAAAATGACCGCCTATCCACCCGCTCCTTTTGGAGATTGGTTTTCAGGGTGGATAGTTCGGCGGCCTGCTCCTTGCCCTTCTGCTCTAGGTCCTCGCACTTCTGCCCGGCATCCTTGAGCTCCTGCTGGATTTCTTCCACCCGAGCCTCGTGCTTATCGCTGGTGGCTCTAAGGGCGGATAGCGCGGTAGCCGCTTCTTTGGCCGCCGCCTTCTCCACCGTAGCCTCCTGCTTGGCCTTCTCAAGCTCGTCCTTGAGCTTCTCAATCTCCTTCGCCGAGGCTGCGCAAGCATTAAGCATATCAAAAAAACACTGCGTTGACAGTACGGTAATGAAGAGTTTTGAATACTCTAATTCGACTTACCTTGCGCCTCGTCGAATCTTTTGTTTAGAGCGTCAAGCTCGTCCTCGGAGCTCTTGAGCTTCCGATTTAGCTCCTCTAGCTCGGCAGCGTTAGTAGCCGATGCCGTCGACGAAGCCTGTAACAAATAAAATCATACAACATTACAGGAGTTTCCAACCTCCGAACTGTCACTAAAATGATTCTGTGTCCGGTCCTCTTAAGGGCTGACAGAACGATCCGAACACATATTGTCCTATGCATAGTTCGGATAGGGATCTATGTTTGACCCCCAGGTAAGTTTTCCAAACTCACCTAGGGCTCGGGGGCTGCCATGCATATAATCATAACTCATAGAAAATAATATTTCACAAAATAGAGCATTACATGGCTTACCTGGAAGCCCGTCAGGAGACCATTGAAAGTCTCCTTCAGTCCGTGGTCTACGGACTGAATGCTCTGCAATACCGCACCCATAAGGGTGCGATGCTCCTCGGAGAGGGAGGCACTGGATAGAGCCTCCCCCATGGCCAGCCACCCATTGGTCGGTGGCGCCGGTGGGGATCGGTTAACCTGATCTCCAACCGGGGATTGAACCAGTGCCTCCGGAGGCGTAGTGCGCTCCGGAGACGGCCTTGGAGGCGACCGGACATCTCCTTGTCCGGTCTCCTCAGTGTCCGGGAGAGGCTTCTCCCCCGGGTCTTCGGCGGCCGAGGTGTTGGCCTCGACCATTACGTCGTCACCCTCACCACCAGTGTCCGGCTCCAAGGGAGCCTGTTGGGAGGACGCCTCCGCGGCATCCTTCGCGGCGCCCGGAGGATAGGGGTGCGACGCGATCCCGCTCTCCGCTAGCTCGGCGGGAGGGGTCTCCCCGTCCGAAACTTGATCGGTGGGGAGGACTTGTGGTGGGCTGCAGGTCAATAAGTGCTCACATGTTAGTAACATTCAAAACTTAGCATTAATAGCTCGGAAGGGTCTTCGGATCTGTACCTTCGAGGTAGGGGCTTGACCCTGAGGTTCCTCCGCGGAACCCTCTCGAAGTCTTCGGACTCGGTATTCGAGTCCGAACTGTCGTCGGACGGGACTACCTGTGTCCGGCGCGCTTTCTTCTGGACGGGAGGAGGTACCTCCTCCGAGGCGTCCAATGACGCCGCCCTCTTTCCTGTGAGGGGGGAATCACCTCCCCCCTCAGCCTCGTGCTCCTCCTCTTGATTCGAGGAGGCATGGGTCTCTTCGGACACAGCTCCTGGCTGGTCCCTGTTGCGCAGACCTGTTCGGCCTGGCTTCTTCTTCTCCTTCTTCTCTGGCGCCTTATAAGGCGCCACGACGAGCATCTCCAACAGCAGCGGAGACTTGGGGTCTTCGGGCTGTGGAGTCGGACACTTGATGCCCGAGGCTTTGCTCAACCATTCCTGTGAAAGGTGATTGGAAAATGCTTAGACTATCTTTAATTAGGGAGACAGAGCCGATCAAATAAAATTATGCTATACCTCGGGTGGGGGCTTGATGGCGCTCAAGCCCTTGTCCTCCTTCTTGCCCGGCCAGTTCTCCTGCGCCTTGAACAGCGCCTTCCATAGCTTCTCCCGCGTGGTATGGAAGAGTTGATGAACTGGAGGATCGTCGTCAGTCCGGTAATTCTACATAGGAGAACTCCGGCGCTGGCAGGGGAGGATGCGCCGCCGAAGCATAACCTGGACCACGTTGGTCAGGCCGACTCCCTCCCTGATCATGGAGGCGATGCCCCTCTGCAGGTCCTCCACCTCTGTGTCTGACCCCCAGTCGAGGCCCTTTCGGACCCATGAGGTCAATCTGGTCGGGGGGCCGGATCTGAATTCGGCAGGAACAGTTCCGCCCTCCTCCCATGGCTCGGTGACGTAAAACCACTCTTTTTGCCAAGTCTTGATGGTGTCGATGAAGGTGCCGGATGGCCACACTGCACGCGGAAGCTTGCCGATGACCGCCCCGCCGCAGTCCGCATGTGCGCCGGTGACACACTTCGGCTTGATGTTGAAAATCTTGAGCCACAGTCCGAAGTGTGGCTCGACTCACAGGAAAGCCTCGCAGACGATGATGAAGGCCGATATATGCATGAAAGAGTTCGGCGGGAGGTCGTGGAAGTCGAGGCCGTAGAAGAACATGAGGCCCCTCATGAAGGGGTGGAGCGGGAAGCTCAGTCCTCGGATGATGTGAGGGACGAAGACCACCCTCTCGCCAGGTTTGGGGGTGGGGATCACCTGGCCCTCCTCTGCGGCACGGTGGAAGACATTGGTGGGGAGGTAGCCGACCTCCTTGAGGTCCCGGATGTCCTGATCTGTGACCGAGGAAGCCTCCCATTTGCCGCTGGAGCCTGAGCCGGCCATGGCTGAGCTTGAAGGAGGAGGGATGGAAAACCTAGATCTGGGCTCTGGAAGACTAGGGAAGCAGGAGGGTGCGAATGGGGAGTGCGGATAAGCCTTGGGGTTTTCTTCCCCTTTTTATTGAAGCTTGCTGCCGGTTAGCCTCCCTTCACGGCGCCGTGAATCCCTCCGCTTCCCAAGGCGTGCGTGCCATTATACGCGCATGATTAAGCATATCCCGTGTAAAATGGGGCACGATCTGTGCATTGATGGATCGTGCTAGTGGAAACGGCCTCGAACCACGAATCGGGTCTTTACGACTGGTTCAGTGGTCGTGGTGGGCCGTGACCTTTCGTCTGAAAGGTTGTCAGAAATCACTATTTACTCCCTGACGTTTGGCCTTCAGTGCCGGTTACTCATGGTGTTCGGACGATCTATGATCGGAAAAACTACACGTCGTCGGGGGCCGAACTATTCCCGGCCGATCATTATTTGGGAAGGAGGAACTCGCCTCGCAAGCCGAAGACTTTGATCACATGAAGCAGCCAAAGCTAGGACTCTTGGCGTTGGAGGCTAGTTCGGGGGCTACTGAGGGAGTCCTGGTTTAAGGGGTCCTCGGGAGGCCGACCTATCTACTATAGGCCGGACTGTATGGGCCGTTTGCCGGACACTGGATTGATTGAAGACCCAGACTCCAGAAAGGAGGCTTCCAGAATCGTGGCGTATCCTCCACGTTTAAAGTAGTAAATAGGCATGTTTATCCCATCGACGTGTAACTGACCATGTGTAAACCCTAGGAACCCCTGGCATCTATATAAGCCGGAGGGTTTTAGGTTGTAGACCAACAGAACTCATCTAGGGTTTAGCTACTTGATCTCGAGGTAGATCAACTCTGTAATTCTCATACTATCAATATAATCAAGCAGGACGTAGGGTATTACCTCCATAGGAGGGCCCGAACCTGGGTAAAACCTTGTCCCCTTCGTCTCCTGTTACCATCGATCCAAGTCTCACAGTTCGGGACCCCCTACCCGAGATCCGCCGGTTTTGACACCGACAATGATGAAGATGGCCTCCGGTGATGGTTTCCCCCTCCGGCAGGGTGCCGGAGCGGGCTCCCGATTGGTTTTTCGTGGCTACAGAGGCTTGCGGCGGCGGAACTCCCGATCTAGGTTTCTTTCTGGAGGTTTCTCGATTTATAGGAGTACTTGGCGTTGGAATCACGTCAGGAGGGTGCTCGAGGGGCCCACAAGACAGGGGGTGCGCCCTAGGGTGGCGCCCCCTAGGCTTGTGGCCTCCTCGGGACTCCTCTCCCGTGTCTTTTTTCTCCGGTATTTTTTATATTTTCCAAAAATATTCTCCGTAAATTTTCAGCCCATTCCAAGAACTTTTATTTCTGCACAAAAACAACACCACGGTAGTTCTGCTGAAAACAGCGTCAGTCCGGGTTAGTTGTAATAAAATCATACCAAAATCATGTAGAATTATTGTAAACATGGCATGAATACTTCATAAATTATAGATACGTTGGAGACGTATCACGCATCGGCGCGGCCGAGCCCTGAGGCGGCCCGCTCATGCTCGACGGGGACGCCGGGGTGTGCCGAAAGCGGCGTTCGGTGGCGTGCATCCTCGGCGGGGCCCAGGCCCTGGTCACCGACCACCACTTCAAGCCTTCCTTCCGCAGAGTGAGTGCTGCCCGCGGGGAGCACGGGCCCGCGCCGTCGCCTAGCTGGACCCTGCGCGACATCCCCTTCGACGCGGGGGAACACCCGAGGTCTGGGGCCGCTGCGGGCGCTCTCCCCATGGTGTGCACTCCCACCATCAGCAATGTCGCGGTTACCAAGACTCTCATCGACGTGGGCGCAGGGCTCAACATCATCTCCGTCGCGACCTTCGAGGCACTCCAGGTGCCCTACGACCAGCTGAAGCCCGCCAGGCCCTTCTCTAGGGTGGTCGGCGGGACCGCGGCCCCCCTCGGGCAGATACGCCTCCCCGTCACCTTCGGCACGCGCGACAATTACCGCACCGAGCTCATCGACTTTGACGTGGCGCGCGCCGGTCTCCCGTACAATGCCAGCCTGGGCTACCCGGCTCTCGCCAAGTTTATGGCGGCGACCCACCCGGGGTACAACATCATCAAGATACCCGGGTGCGCAGGTGTCATGACCATCAAGTGCGATGAAAAGGACGCGGTTAGCTGCCTCGGGCGTGCGTACAAAGCCGCGGCGGCCGCCGCGGCCGCACGACCAGTTAACGGGGGCGAGGCGTCGCCCCTTGAGATAGCGCCGACAGGAAAGAAGCAGCTGTTCTCTTAGAGCCGAGCTGAGAACAAGAAGGTGCCGCTCGACGGCAGTGACTTGGGCCACACCTTCACCATCGGCACCGTGCCTCAGCCCCCGATGGCCTCGCCCCCGAGCAGGAGAGGGCACTCGTCACCTTCCTCAGGGCGAACGCGGATGTGTTCGCATGGAAGGCGACCGATTTGACCGGGGTCCTGAGGGAAGTGATCGAGCACCACCTGGCGGTGTGCCCCAACACACGCCCTGTCAAGCAGAAGGCACGGCGCCAGGCGCTGGAAAAGAAGCACTTCATTGGTCAAGAAGTGCAAAAATTACAAGAGGCAGGGGTCGTCCGCGAGGTGCGCTACCCGCAGTGGCTCGCCAACCCCGTCATCGTCCCCAAGAAGGGCGGCATGGAGCGGATGTGCGTCGACTTCACCAGTCTCAACAAGGTCAGCCCCCAGGATCCCTTCCCGCTTCCGCGCATCGATCAGATTGTGGACTCCACCGCTTGCTACGATCTACTGTGCTTTTTGGACGCCTTCTCGGGCTACCACCAGATCAAGATGGCGGTAGAGGACGAGGAGAAGATGGCCTTCATCTCCCCTAGCGGAGTATTCTGCTATGTGAGCATGCCGTTCGGCCTGAGGAGTGCTGGCGCCACTTTCCAACGGCTCATGCACACCGCGGTGAGGCCCCAGCTGGGGAGGAACGCAGAGGCCTATGTCGACGGCATTGTGGTCAAGACGCGCGAGGCCAAGACGCTCATCGAAGTCCTAGCGGAAACTTTCGCCAACCTGCGCAAGGTCAACCTGAAGCTCAACCCCAACAAATGCGTTTTTGGGGCCCCCTCCGGCAAGCTGCTTGGCTTCCTCGTGTCCCATTGGGGAATCGAAGTGAATCCCGAAAAGGTTAAGGCCATCGAGCTAATGCAACCTTCCCGGACCCTCAAGGAAATGCAGAAGCTAGCAGGGTGCCTAGCCTCCCTCGCGCGCTTCATCTCCAAGTTCAGCGAGCGGGCGTTATCGTTCTTCAAGCCAATGAAGAAGTCGGGGCCATTCGTGTGGACTCCTGAACCGGACGCGGCCTTTGCGGACCTCAAGCGGTATCTCACAAGCCCTCCTGTTATGGCCGCGCCGCGCCCGAGCGAGCGTCTGCTGCTGTACTTGGCGGCCACCTCGCAAACAGCCAGCACGACCCTTGTGGTGGAGCGAGAAGAGCAAGCCCGCGCCAAGAAGAAGCCCGAGCAGAAAGCATCGCCAGAGGTTGCTCGGGCCCTAGCGGTGCTGACTGAGGGCACACTTCAGGGGAACGCTGCTCCCCCAAAGGAGGTCGCACCGCCTCTGGAGGCCTCAGGCGTCATGGTCCCGGAGGCCCCTGCAGCCCTCGAGGCCACACCTCCAGGAGCCCCCACGGTCCTGCTTCTCGAGCCCTCTGGCGAAGATGACATGGATACCACGGTCACATGCCACATCGAGCACCCTGTGTATTACGTCAGCATGGTGCTGAGGGATGCACGCGAGCGCTACCCCATGTAGCAGAAGCTCCTCCTCGCGCTCCTCATGGCCTCCAGGAAACTGCGTCACTATTTCCATGGGCACCCTATCAGGGTCATCTCTGCGTACCCCTTAGAGAAAATTCTCCGTAGCCCCAACACTGCGGGCAGGGTCGCCGAGTGGAAACATCGAACTGTAGGCCTTCGAGCTAGAGTTCTACACCACCAGGGTCATCAAGGGTGCAGCCCTGGCGGACTTCATGGCAGAGTGGACAGCCTTGGGCGAGGAGGAGCCTCGCGAGGGCGAATCCCTCTTTCCTAGGGATGAGCCACCCTGCGGATGGGCCCTGTGCTTCGACGACGCTTTTTCCATGCAGGGCGCGGGGGCTGGCGTCGTCCTCACCTCGCCAAAAGGTGACAAGCTGCGCTACGCGGTTCAGCTGTGCTTCGGGTGTGACGAGAAGGACTCCAACAACATCGCAGGGTACGAGGGCCTCAACGCCGGCCTTAAGGCCACCTCCGCCCTCGGAATCAAGTATCTTGTCGTCAAGGGCCACTCTCAGCTCCTCGTCAACTTCTCCAACAAAAAGTACAAGCCGAAGGATGAGCACATGGCGGCGTACATGGAAGAGGTACGCAAGCTTGTGAACCACTTCCTCGGTTTGGAGTTGCAACATTTCCCACGTGGTGCCAATCAGGAGGCTGACGACATCACCAAACAAGCATCTCGCCACGAGCCCCAGTGCCCTGGTGTTTTCGAGGAATGACTTCTCAAGCCATCGGCTGCGCCGCTCCTCCTCGGCATCACACTACTGCAAGAGGAGCGGCCGCCCACGCTGCCTTCAGGCGCGCCGGACTGCGGCCCGCCTTTGGGAGATTGCCTGCTGCTAGCGCTGGAACCTCAAGAGGGTGATTGGATAGTCAAGCTCAAGGCCTACCTGCTTCGCGGCGACCTCCCCACGGAAGACGCGGAAGCGAAGTGCGTCGCCCGCCAAGCCGCCGCGTACTATCTGCAAGATGGCGAGCCGTACCGAAGGCGGCCAAATGACGTCTCGCTTCGCTACGTCTCGGAATAGCAAGGGCGCGAGCTGCTCGCCGACATCCATGGGGGAGACTATGGGCATCACTCTTCGTCGCGCACCCTCGCCGGTAAGGTGTTGCGCAGCGGCTTCTATTAGCCTACAGCACTTCGCGATGCCGCCGAGCTGGTCCGGTCGTGTGAGGCTTGCCAGTTCCACGCCAAGCAGATCCACCAGCCCGGGCAGGGATTGCAGACGATCCCACTCTCCTGGCCCTTCGCGGTATGGGGGCTGGACATTCTAGGCCCTTTTCCTCGCGCGGCTGGCGGGTACCGTTACCTCTATGTCGCCATCGACAAGTTCACTAAGTGGGCGGAGGCCGAGCCCGTCCGCACCATTCCGGCAGCCTCGGCCGTCAGGTTCATCAAAGGCCTTGTATGCCGGTTCGGTGTCCCCAACCGCATCATCATTAACAACGGCTCTCAGTTCACGAGTGGCCTTTTAAGGTCATATTGCGCTAACCTTGCTATGCAGATATGCTACGCCTCCGTGGCACACCCACGCAGCAATGGCCAGGCCGAGCGCGCCAACGCCAAGGTCCTCAAGGGCCTCAAGACCAGGAGCTTCAGGAAGAACCTTGAGGCCTGCGGGAGGGGGTGGCTGGATGAGCTGTAGTCCGTGCTATGGTCTAGCCGCACCACGGCGACTAAGCCCATCGGCAAAACCCCCTTCTTCCTCATCTACGGGGCTGAGGCGGTCCTTCCCTCGGAGCTTAAGCATGGTTCCCCGCGGGTCTTAGCGTTCGACGAGGGGTGTCAGGATGACTAGCGGGGAGCCGACCTTTTGCTCCTTAAGGAGGCCCGCCGCCAGGCCGCCCTCCGCACCGCGAGGTACCAGCAGGCCTTGCGGCGCTACCATAGCCGCAACATCTGCCCTCACACCCTCGAGGTCGGGGACCTCTTCTTGCGGCGGGTCCTCTCCAGGGAGAGCCTCCACAAGCTCTCTCCCATGTGGGAGGTCCCCTTCAAGATCGCCCATGTCTCCAGGCCAGGCGCCGCCCGCCTGGAGACAGAGGGTGGGATTCCAGTGCCAAACACTTGGAACATCTAACACCTCCGCAAGTTCTACCCGTGACACTCTCACGTAAGAATGAGTGGGGCTGTATATGCCTCGGAGCCTCCCAGCCGGGCTACGGCCTCGAGGGGACTCCCGCCCATGCCCAAGTGGAAGCCCCATGCTCTGAGCTGGCGGAATAACTGCCGAACCGTGGCTATGCCCATTCCCTAGTGGAAGCCCCGTGCATCGGGCTGGCGGAACAACCATCCCCATGCCCAAGTGGAAGCCCCATGCATCGCACTGGGGGAAGACCAAGAAGATGCCCGCGGGCCACACTAACCCTAGGCTGACCCGTGCAGGACACGGCAGCCGCATCTCTTTTTTTGCTTGTAAATGAGTTTATTCCCCGTTTGAATAAAGACTTTGGTTTTTTGGATTTTTGCGGAGTTTTGTCGGATTTCCCTTTTCAAAGCAGCGCGCGGTCAACGTCTCCCTCTTGGGCGTCGCGCGAGCGGGGGCTGAGGCATGGTGCCTACGCCCGAGTCGGTCCCCATGGCACCGGAACCCCAACGTGCGGGCTTCTGGTCAAGGGCCCGCCCCCGCGCGCGCCTGATAACCCACAAGTATGGGGGATCACAACAGTTTTCGAGGGTAGAGTATTCAACCCAAATTTATAGATTCGACACAAGGGGAGCCAAAGAATACTTGAGAGTATTAGCAGTTGAGTTGTCAATTCAACCACACCTGGAGATTAAATATCTGTAGCAAGGTGATCAGTAGCATAGTAGTATGATAGTTTGATAGCAATAGCAACAGTAACAGCAGCGGTAATAGTAGTAGCAATAGTTTTTTAGCAGTTGGAACAGTAGCAACAACGATAGTAACTTAGCAAGAACAATAAGTGGAAAACTCGTAGGCACTGGATCGGTGAACTCGTTGGATGATATTCATCATATAACAGTCATAACCTAGGACGATACAGAACTAGCTCCAGTTCATCAATGTAATGTAGGCATGTATTCTGTAAATAGTCATACGTGCTTATGGAAAAGAACTTGCATGACATCTTTTGTCCTACCCTCCCGTGGTAGCGGGGTCCATAAGGAAACTAAGGGATATTAAGGCCTCCTTTTAATAGAGAACCGGAACAAAGCATTAACACACGGTGAATACATGAACTCCTCAAACTACGGTCATCACCGTAAAGTATCCCAAATATTGTCACTATGGGGTTTACGGATCATAACACGTAATAGGTGCATATGACTAGGCAAGATCGGATCAAGAACATAGATATAATGGTCATAACATAAACGGTTCAGATCTAAAATCATGGCACTCGGGCCCTAGTGACAAGCATTAGGCATAGCAAAGTCATAGCAACATCAATCTCAGAACATAGTGGATACTAGGGATCAAGCCCTTACAAAACTAACTCGATTACATGATGAATCTCATCCAACTCCTCACCGACCAGCAAGCCTACGAAGGAATTACTCACTCCCGGTGGGGAGCATCATGGAATTGACGATGGAGAAGGGTTGGTGATGACGAAGACCGTAGATTCCCCTCTCCGGAGCCCCAAACGGGCTCCATATCTGGCCTCCCGATGAAGAATAGGAGGTGGCGGCGGCTCTGTATCGTAAAATGCGATGAAACTTTCTCTTTGATTTTTTCTTCGAAAATAGGAATTTATAGTGGCAGAATTAGGGTTAGTGGGGCCACGAGGTGGGCACAACCCACCAGGGCGCGCCCAGGGGGCCTGGCGCGCCCTGGTGGGTGCTGCTCACCCTGACCCCCCTCTTTGGTGGATTTTGGCTCCAATAATTCTTATATATTCTGAAATAATTCTCCAAAAAGTTTCGTTCCATTCCGAGAACTTTTATTTCTGCACAAAAACAACACCATGGTAGTTCTACTGAAAACAGCGTTAGTCCGGGTTAGTTTCATTCAAATCATGCAAATTAGAGTCCAAAACAAGGGCAAAAGAGTGAGGAAAAGTAGATACGTTGGAGACATATCAGAGCCACCTCGCCAGGACCTTCGGTGCCTGATTTTCTCGCGCGACGCGCATGAGTAAGTCGTGAGGGCGCGCCATACCCCTAAGGCTGATAGGCCTCGCCCGGGCAGCGCGACCTAGGTTACTAGCGACGGCCGCACGCAAGAGTCACATCTCCGTATCCCGAGGCATGACAATAACACTAGAGGAATCCATACAAAGCACGAGTACCAATTACAGGAGCATAGTGTTCAAAACAAAATGCTGGCTTCATGCCCGGGCAAAACTACAAACTGGTATCAGTAGCAGAAGGGTTAGAGGGGGGCCTAAGGAGACGCGTTGCTTGCATCATCGTCACTACCTTCGTGCCCCTCAGTCCCTTCCCGGTCCTCGTGGTCACCAAGGGTGCCGCGAAGGAGATGACCGAAGACACGCGTTAGCGCCTGGGACAGAAGGTCGCGGCTCTCTCCTTCGATCAGCTCGCCCACCTTCTCGGCACCCGCCTCGAGCCGCTCCACGACCTTGGTGGAAAAATCAAGATAGCCGGCATCGTTAGGCACAAGGGGGCAGGAGACGTCTCCCCTGCAGATGGACCCCAGGGCTTGGCGAGCCCGCCGCTCGAGGCCCCGGAACATCTTCGAGCCCAGATGTTGCCGACCTCGGGCCTGATTCGCTTCCTCCGTCGCCCGCTCCACGAGAGATGCAGCGCCATCCACCTATTCCTGGAGCGACGCCAGCTCGGCCGCGGCAGTGGCCTGGGCCTTAAGTGCGGCCTCTTGCTGCGCTTCCGCTCGGGTAAGCTTCTTCCTGAGGACTTCAACCTCGCACCGCAGCTCTGCGCGCCGGGTCTTGAAGCGACTCTCTTGCAGCTTCAGTTTATCATTATAATCCTTGCGGGCTCGGTCGACCCTCGTGTCGGCTCCCCCCCGAACCTTCTCCACATGTTGTTTGTGGGTAGCCATGGCAGCAGTGACATCGTGATCGAGCGCCTCCAGCCTCTCGCGCTCCAGACTCCGCTCTGATGACACCAGGACAAGTTGTTGATCGAGAGCTCGAAGATCTGCCTCACAGAGGGCAAGCTCATGTGCCCCCTCTGCCTCAGCCATCGGTCTCCCATCGCGCAAGGAAAGAGCGTTCCTCCACTCCTGAAGTTGCGGCTCCTGGATGGCGTTTGAGACCTGAAGTTCCAGCTCCCGGGCCTCAGCCGCCTCGTGATGCTCATCCGCATCCTCAGCCCCTCGGAGGGCGCGGTCGTGCGCTTCCCTCACCTCAGCGATGGATCTCTTGGCCTCCGAGCGTGCCGTCTCATGTTTGCGACGGCTTAGCTTGACGGCGACATCAAGTTGATGCCACCCGCGAGCCAAGCGCAGCCGCTCCTCGGCGAAGCGCTCTTCGGCTCCATGAAGTGCCGCCCCGATCTCTCCCAGCAAGCTTGCTGCGTTCTACAGAAGATCGAGCTGGATCGAGGTCCGGGAGTTCACGAGCGTCAGGGCCCAGTTCGGGCCAGGCCCCATGACCTCGTCTACCGCCGGAGCTTCAGAGGTTCCGCCGTCGCCCATCGAGGGATGATACGTCCATTTTGCATCATGCTTTTATATCGATATTTATTGCATTATAGGCTGTTATTACACGTTATGGTACAATACTTATGCCTTTTCTCTCTTATTTTACAAGGTTTACATGAAGAGGGAGAATGCCGGCAGCTGGAATTCGGGACTGGAAAAGGAGCAAATCTGAGATACCTATTCTACACAACTCCAAAAGTCCTGAAAATCTACGAAGAATTATTTTGGAATATATAAAAAATATTGGGCGAAAGAAATACACCAGGGGACCCACCAGGAGGTCACAAGGCAGGGGGGCGCACCCTACCCCCTGGGCGCGCCCAGCAGGCTTGTGGGCCCCCTGGCAGGCGTCCGGTGCCCATCTTCTGCTATATGGAGGGTTTTGACCTGAAAAAAATCATAAGGGAGGTTTCGGGATGAAGCGCCGCCGTCTCGAGGCGAAACTTGGACAGAACCAATCTAGGGCTCCGGCGGAGCTGTTCTGCCGGGGAAACTTCCCTCCCGGAGGGGGAAATCGAAGCCATCATCATCACCAACGATCCTCTCATCGAGAGGGGGTCAATCTCCATCAACATCTTCACCAGGACCATCTCCTCTCAAACCCTAGTTCATCTCCTGTATCCGATCTTTGTCTCAAAACCTCAGATTGGTACCTGTGGGTTGCTAGTAGTGTTGATTACTCCTTGTAGTTGATGCTAGTTGGTTTACTTGGTGGAAGATCATATGTTCAGATCCTTAATGATAATTAATACTCCTATTATTATGAACATTAATATGCTTTGTGAGTAGTCACGTTTGTTCCTGAGGACATGGGATAAGTCTTGTTATAAGTAATCATGTGAATTTGGTATTCGTTCGATATTTTGATGAGATGTATGTTGTCTCTCCTCTAGTGGTGTTATGTGAACGTCGACTACATGACACTTCACCATTATTTGGGCCTATAGGAAGGCATTGGGAAGTAATAAGTAGATGATGGGTTGCTAGAGTGACAGAAGCTTAAACCCTAGTTTATGCGTTGCTTCGTAAGGGGCTGATTTGGATCCACATGTTTCATGCTATGGTTAGATTTATCTTAATTCTTCTTTCGTAGTTGCGGATGCTTGCGAGAGGGGTTAATCATAAGTGGGAGGCTTGTCCAAGTAAGGACAGCACCCAAGCGCCGGTCTACCCACATATCAAATTATCAAAGTAACGAACGCGAATCATATGAGCATGATGAAAACTAGCTTGACAGAAATTCCCATGTGTCCTCGGGAGCGCTTTGCTTTATATAAGAGTTTGTCCAGGCTTGTCCTTTGCTACAAAAAGGATTGGGCCACCTTGCTGCACCTTTGTTACAATTGTTACTTGCTATCCATTACGAATTATCTTATCACAAAACTATCTTTTACCGATAATTTCAGTACTTGCAGAGAATACCTTACTGAGAACCGCTTGTCATTTCCTTCTACTCCTCGTTGGGTTCGACACTCTTACTTATCGAAAGGACTACGATAGATCCCCTATACTTGTGGGTCATCAAGATTCTTTTCTGGCGCCGTTGCCGGGTAGTGAAGCGCCTCTGGTGAGTGGAACTTGGTAAGGAAAAATTTATATACTGTGCTGAAATTTACTGTCACTTGTTACTATGGAAAATAATCCTTTGAGGTGCTTGTTCGAGGTATCTTCACCTCGACCGGAAGCACAAAGAGTTGCCCCTCAACCTACTGAAACTACTAAAAATATTTATTATGAGATTCCTTCGGGTATGATAGAGAAACTGCTAGCTAATCCTTATGCAGGAGACGGAACACTACATCCTGATTTGCATCTAATCTATGTGGATGAAGTTTGTGGATTATTTAAGCTTGCAGGTTTGCCCGAGGATGATGTCAAGAAGAAGGTCTTTCCTTTATCTTTGAAGGAGAAGGCATTGACATGGTATAGGCTATGTGATGATATTGGATCATGGAACTACAACCGATTGAAATTGGAATTTCATCAGAAGTTTTATCCTATGCATCTGGTTCATCGTGATTGGAATTATATTTACAATTTTTGGCCTCATGAAGGAGAAAGTATCACTCAAGCTTGGGGGAGGCTTAAGTCAATGTTATATTCATGCCCCAATCATGAGCTCCCGAGAGAAATTGTTATTCAGAATTTTTATGCTCGGCTTTCTAATAATGATCGGTCCATGTTCGATACTTCTTGTGCTGGTTCCTTTATGAAGAAAGATATTGAATTCAAATGGGTCTTATTGGAAATAATTAAACGCAACTCTGAAGATTGGGAGCTCGACGAAGGTAAGGAGTCAGGTATAAACCTTAAGTTCGATTGTGTTAAATCCTTTATAGACACCGATGCTTTTCGTGATTTTAGCACTAAATATGGACTTGACTCTGAGATAGTAGCTTCTTTCTGTGAATATTTTGCTACTCATGTTGATCTCCCTAAGGAGAAGTGGTTTAAATATCATCCTCCCATTGAAGTGAAAGTAGTTGAACCTATTAAAGTTGAAGAAGAAACTATTATTTATAATGCTGATCCTGTTATTCCTACTGCTTATATTGAGAAACCGCCCTTCCCTGTTAGAATAAAGGAACATGCTAAAGCTTCAACTGTGGTTCGTAAGAGTTGTACTAGAACACCTACGCCTCCTGAGCAAATTAAAGCTGAGCCTAGTATTGCTATGGTTAAAGATCTCTTGGTTGATAATATTGATGGGCATGTTATTCATTTCTGTGATGAATCTGCTAGAATTGCTAGACCTGATACTAAAGGTAAACATAGACCTATTGTTGGCATGCCTGTTGTTTCTATTAAAATAGGAGATCATTGTTATCATGGCTTATGTGATGTGGGTGCTAGTGTGAGTGCAATTCCCTCTACCCTATACCAAGAAATTATGAATGATATTGCACCAGCTGAGTTAGAAGAAATTGATGTTACTATTAAGCTTGCTAATAGAGATACTATTGCACCAATTGGGATTGTTAGAGATGTTGAAGTCTTGTGTGGGAAAATAAAGTATCCTACTAATTTTCTTGTTCTTGGTTCCCCACAAGATGATTTTTGTCCCATTATATTTGGTAGACCCTTCTTGAATACTGTTAATGCTAGGATTGATTGTGAGAAAGAAACTGTTACTGTGAGTTTTGGGGATGTGTCTTATGAGTTCAATTTCTCTAAATTTCGTAGACAACCCCATGACAAAGAATTGCCTAGTAAAGATGAAATTATTGGTCTTGCTTCTATTGCTGTGCCTCCTACTGATCCCTTAGAACAATATTTGCTCGACCATGAAAATGATATGCATATGAATGAAAGGAATGAAATAGATAAGATTTTCTTTGATCAGCAACCTATTTTGAAACACAACTTGCCTATTGAAATACTTGGGGATCCTCCTCCACCTAAGGGTGATCCCGTGTTTGAGCTTAAACAATTACCTGATACTCTGAAATATGCTTATCTTGATGAAAAGGAGATATATCCTGTTGTTATTAGTGCTAACCTTTCAGAGCATGAAGAAAAGAGATTATTGAAAACTTTGAGGAAGCACCGTGCTGCTATTGGATATACTCTTGATGATCTTAAGGGCATTAGTCCCACTCTATGTCAGCATAAAATTAATATGGAGCCTGATGCTAAACCAGTTGTTGATCACCAATGACGGTTGAATCCTAAGATGAAAGAAGTGGCAAGAAATGAAATACTAAAGCTTCTGGAGGCAGGTATAATTTATCCTGTTGCTTATAGATGGGTTAGTCCCGTTCATTGGGTCCCTAAGAAGGGAGGTATTACCGTTGTTCCTAATGATAAAAATGAATTGATCCCGCAAAGAATTGTTACAGGATATAGAATGGTAATTGATTTTAGGAAATTAAATAAAGCTACTAGGAAAGATCATTAGCCTCTACCTTTTATTGATCAAATGCTAGAAAGACTATCCAAACATACACATTTTTGCTTTCTAGATGGTTATTCTGGTTTCTCTCAAATACCTGTGTCAAAAGAGGATCAAGAAAAGACCACTTTTACTTGTCCTTTCGGTACCTTTGCTTATAGACGTATGCCTTTTGGTTTATGCAATGCACCTGCTACCTTTCAAAGATGTATGATGGCTATATTCTCTGACTTTTGTGAAAAGATTCTTGATGTTTTCATGGATGATTTTTCCGTTTACGGAACTTCTTTTGATGATTGCTTGAGCAACCTTGATCGAGTTTTGCAGAGATGCGAAGAAACTAATCTTGTCTTGAATTGGGAAAAGTGCCACTTTATGGTTAATGAAGGTATTGTCTTGGGGCACAAAATCTCCGAAAGAGGTATTGAGGTGGATAAAGCTAAAGTTGATGCTATTGAAAAAATGCCATGTCCCACGGATATCAGAGGTATAAGAAGTTTCCTTGGTCATGCTGGTTTCTATAGGAGGTTTATTAAAGACTTCTCTAAGATTTCTAGGCGTCTCACCAATCTTTTGCAAAAAGATGTTCCATTCGTTTTTTATGATGATTGTGTAGAAGCATTTGAAATTCTTAAGAAAGCCTTGATTTCTGCACCTGTCGTTCAACCACCTGATTGGAACCTACCCTTTGAAATTATGTGTGATGCTAGTGATTATGCTGTTGGTGCTGTTCTAGGACAAAGAGTTGATAAGAAATTAAATGTTATCCATTATGCTAGTAAAACTCTAGACAGTGCTCAAAGAAATTATGCTACCACTGAAAAGGAATTTTTAACAGTTGTGTTTGCTTGTGATAAGTTCAGACCTTATATTGTTGATTCTAAAGTGACTATTCACACCGATCATGCTGCTATTAAGTATCTTATGGAAAAGAAAGATGCTAAACCTAGACTTATTAGATGGGTTCTTCTGCTACAAGAATTTGATTTGCATATTATTGATAGAAAGGGTGCCGATAACCCCGTAACAGATAACTTGTCTAGGTTAGAAAATGTTATTGATGACCCACTCCCTATTGATGATAGCTTTCCTGATGAACAATTAGTTGTCATAAATGCTTTGCGTAACGCTCCATGGTATGCTGATTATGCTAATTACATTGTTGCTAAATTTATACCACCTAGTTTCACATACCAACAAAAGAAAAAGTTCTTCTATGATTTAAGACATTACTTTTGGGATGATCCACACCTTTATAAAGAAGGAGTAGATGGTGTTATTAGACGTTGTGTACCTGAGCATGAACAGGAACAGATCCTACGCAAGTGTCACTCCGAGGCTTATGGGGGACATCACGCTGGAGATAGAACTGCACATAAGGTATTACAATCTGGTTTTTATTGGCCTACTCTCTTCAAGGATGCTCGTAAGTTTGTCTTGTCTTGTGATGAGTGTCAAATAATTGGTAATATTAGTAGACGTCAGGAAATGCCTATGAATTACTCTCTTGTTATTGAACCATTTGATGTTTGGGGTTTTGATTATATGGGACCTTTTCCACAATCTAACGGGTATACTCATATTCTAGTTGCTGTTGATTATGTTACTAAGTGGGTAGAAGCTATTCCAACTAGTAGCGCTGATCATAACACTTCTATTAAAATGCTTAAAGAAGTTATTTTCCCTAGATTTGGAGTCCCTAGATATTTAATGACTGATGGTGGTTCACACTTTATTCATGGTGCTTTCCGTAAATTGCTTGCTAAGAATGATGTTAATCATAGAATTGCATCTGCTTATCATCCTCAGTCTAGTGGTCAAGTAGAATTGAGCAATAGAGAAATTAAATTGATATTGCAGAAGACTGTTAATAGATCTAGAAAGAATTGGTCTAAGAAACTTGATGATGCATTATGTGCTTATAGAACTGCTTACAAAAACCTTATGGGTATGTCTCCGTATAAAATGGTTTATGGTAAAGCATGTCACTTACCTCTAGAGCTAGAGCATAAAGCTTATTGGGCAATTAAAGAGCTCAATTATGATTTCAAACTTGCTGGTGAGAAGAGGTTATTTGACATTAGCTCACTTGATGAATGGAGAACCCAGGCCTATGAGAATGCCAAGTTGTTTAAAGAAAAGGTTAAGAGATGGCATGATAGAAGGACACAAAAGAGTGAATTCAATGTAGGTGATCATGTCTTGCTATACAATTCTCGTTTAAGATTTTTTGCAGGAAAACTTCTCTCTAAATGGGAAGGGCCTTACATTATCGAGGAAGTATATCGTTCCGGTGCCATCAAGATCAATAACGCCGAAGGCCAAACCCGAAGGTGGTAAACGGTCAAAGAATCAAACATTATATCTCAGGTACTCCCATAAATGTTGAAACCAATATTATTAATACCATAACTCCGGAGGAGTACATTAGGGAGACCTACCAGAACGTTTCAGACTCCGAAAAGGAATAGGTATGTGGTACGGTAAGTAGACCGACTCCAAAACTTTTTCAATGGCAATTTTTATCCGTTTTGGAATATTTAAAAAATTAGGAAAATTTAAAGTAGTCCAAAGAGTGCACGAGGAGGCGACAAGCCAGGGGGGCGCGCCCTACCCCCCTGGGCGCGCCCCTGTGGCTTGTGGCCACCCCGTGTACCCTCCGGACTTCGTTTTCTTGTGGTATACTCCTCCAGGTCGGTAAAAATTCATTATATAATCTCCCGAAGGTTTTGACCCTCATATCACGACAATATCTCCTGTTTTCGTTTTGAGCTGTTTCTGTAGCAGATTTAGAGCAAGATGTCGTCCCAAGATTCCGATGGAGAGAGCTATGTATCGCATTATCTTGCCAATCCCAAGCTCTATGGGGACTTTGATCCTTATGGATTGTTCTCGGAGGAGGAACTAGAAGGCAAGTATGAAGAAGAAAGCTCAGATGAAGAGGAGATCCCCCTGCCTCGACCAGGAGATATGCACGTGGAGTTCAGGAAGTCGAGCCTTCCAAACACAAGGAGAAAACCCAAGGTTCTATTTATCCCTTCTCGCTTCCTGCAGGAGAGCAAGCAAGAATTATGTCAAAGGATATTGAAGCTCGAGCAGGAAGTAGACGATCTGAGGGAACATAATTTTATGCTCAGGAGGAAACTAGACAAGCTTCCAACCTCATCAACAAATCCAACATCACCACCTCCGAAGCAAGACAACTAAACACATGGGTATGGGCACTCCCCTTGGCTTGTGCCAAGCTTGGGGGAGGTGCCCCGGTATCGTATCGCCATCACATCTTTTACTTTTATTGTTTTTCTTAGTCCGATCGTTTTGGATTTATCTTGATCTAGTAGAATAAAGTTTTTAGTGTGATCTAGTTTTGAGTTTTGCTTTATGTTCCCCTATGTAAGCAAGTCCGAGAGTTATATAATAAAAGTAGTTTTGAGTTGAGGGCTTTGCTTGTTTGCTATGATCTTGAGAAAAAGGAATAGAAAGAAGTATAGAATAAAAGCAAAGAGTATATATGATGATCTTATGGGGGGTGATGACTTCACATATAAGAGGTATGTCGATTGAAATTTTTTGTGAGTTGACAAACAAAGCTATTGGTCATTGTGGCAATTAAAAGGAAGTAATAAAGAAAGAGAGGTTCACATATAAATATATTATCTTGGACATCTTTTATGATTGTGAGCACTCATTAAAATATTATATGTTAAGAAGTTGATGTTGGACAAGGAAGACAACATAATGAGTTATGTTTGCTTATTTCCGAATAGAAGTTATATTGTTTTAGATCCTTCAACATGTGTCGCTTGCTTCCACCCCATATCAGCCAAAACTTCCGCACCAAGTAGAGATACTACTTGTGCATCCAAACACCCTTAACCCAGTTTTGCCATGAGAGTCCACCATACCTACCTATGGATTGAGTAAGATCCTTCAAGTAAGTTGTCATCGGTGCAAGCAATAAAAATTGCTCTCTAAATATGTGTGATCTATTAGTGTGAGGAAAATAAACTTTATACGAACTTGTTATATGGAAGAAATAAAAGCGACAGACTGCATAATAAAGTTCTTTATCATAAGAGGCAATATAAAGTGACGTTCTTTTGCATTAAGGGATTGTGCATCCGACTATAAAAGCGCATGACAACCTCTGCTTCCCTCTGCGAAGGGCCTATCTGCTACTTTTATTTTCTAGTACTTACCTTTATGCAAGAGTCATGGTGATTTTCACCACTTCCTTTATTTCGTATTTATCTCTTGGCAAGCGTCATGTGTTGGGGAATGATCTAGACACATATATCCACTCGGATGTGGGTGATCATGAGTTATTACTGTTGACATTACCCTCAAGGTAAATAGTTGGGAGGCAATACTATAAGCGCCTTTCTTTCTCTGTGTCCGATTGAAGCTTTGAGCTCATAGGTACCGCGTGAGTGTTAGCAATTATGAAAGACTAAAAGATGATTGAGTATGTGGATTTGCTTTACAAGCTCTTATATTGACTCTTTCCAACGTTATGATAAATTGGAATTGCTTCAATAACTGAGATCATAGTTTGTTGGTTCCCAATAGAGTTCTTGATTCATACTTTACCTTGTGAATGAATTGTTACTCTAGCATAAGAAATTATATGTCAATATGTGTTGCTGTTCTAAAGATAATCATGATGCCTTCATGTCCGTATTTTATTTTATCGACACCTCTATCTCTAAACATGTGGACATATTTATCGATTTCGCCTTTCGCTTGAGGACAAGCGAGGTCTAAGCTTGGGGGAGTTGATACGTCCATTTTGCATCATGCTTTTATATCGATATTTATTGCATTATGGGCTGTTATTACACGTTATGTGGTACAATACTTATGCCTTTTCTCTCTTATTTTACAAGGTTTACACGAAGAGGGAGAATGCCGGCAGCTGGAATTCTGGACTGGAAAAGGAGCAAATCTGAGATACCTATTCTGCACAACTCCAAAAGTCCTGAAAATCTACGAAGAATTATTTTGGAATATATAAAAAATATTGGGCGAAAGAAATACACCAGGGGACCCACCAGGAGGTCACAAGGCAGGGGGGCGCGCCCTACCCCCTGGGCACGCCCAGCAGGCTTGTGGGCCCCCTGGCAGGCCTTCGGTGCCCATCTTCTGCTATATGGAGGGTTTTGACCTGAAAAAAATCATAAGGGAGCTTTCGGGATGAAGCGCCGCCGTCTCGAGGTGGAACTTGGACAGAACCAATTTAGGGCTCCGGCGGAGCTGTTCTGCTGGGGAAACTTCCCTCCCGGAGGGGGAAATCGAAGCCATCGTCATCACCAACGATACTCTCATCGAGAGGGGGTCAATCTCCATCAACATCTTCACCAGCACCATCTCCTCTCAAACCCTAGTTCATCTCTTGTATCCGATCTTTGTCTCAAAACCTCAGATTGGTACCTGTGGGTTGCTAGTAGTGTTGATTACTCCTTGTAGTTGATGCTAGTTGGTTTACTTGGTGGAAGATCATATGTTCAGATCCTTAATGATAATTAATACTCCTCTTATTATGAACATTAATATGCTTTGTGAGTAGTCACCTTTGTTCCTAAGGACATGGGATAAGTCTTGTTATAAGTAATCATGTGAATTTGGTATTCGTTCGATATTTTGATGAGATGTATGTTGTCTCTCCTCTAGTGGTGTTATGTGAACGTCGACTACATGACACTTCACCATTATTTGGGCCTAGAGGAAGGCATTGGGAAGTAATAAGTAGATGATGGGTTGCTAGAGTGACAGAAGCTTAAAACCTAGTTTATGCGTTGCTTCGTAAGGGGCTGATTTCGATCCACATGTTTCATGCTATGGTTAGATTTATCTTAATTCTTCTTTCATAGTTGCGGATGCTTGCGAGCGGGGTTAATCATAAGTGGGAGGCTTGTCCAAGTAAGGACAGCACCCAAGCACCGGTCTACCCACATATCAAATTATCAAAGTAACGAACGCGAATCATATGAGCATGATGAAAACTAGCTTGACAGAAATTCCCATGTGTCCTCGGGAGCGCTTTGCTTTATATAAGAGTTTGTCCAGGCTTGTCCTTTGCTACAAAAAGGATTGGGCCACCTTGCTGCACCTTTGTTACAATTGTTACTTGCTATCCATTACGAATTATCTTATCACAAAACTATCTGTTACCGATAATTTCAGTGCTTGCAGAGAATACCTTACTGAGAACCGCTTGTCATTTCCTTCTGCTCCTCGTTGGGTTCAACACTCTTACTTATCGAAAGGACTACGATAGATCCCCTATACTTGTGGGTCATCAGCGGCTGGGGGCTGGCCGATGCCCACTCCGCCCCGTCCCGGAAGGACGGCGCACGCCACGGGCTTGGGTTTCACCTTTGGGTGGAGGCCCCATCGAGGCCGTCCTCATTGCTGGCCTGGGCGGTAGTTCCGGCTTGCACTTTAGGCCCCACCGGCTCGGCTCATGCCGCAGGGCAGGGCTCTCCGGAGGCCGAGGAGTGGCCCCGTCCGAAGGCGCACCCGGAGGGACTATTGCTGTACCCCCATGAGCGGGGTCCCCCCTCGGGGAGACGTGGGGTGAGCTGTCGCCCCTCGCCCCGCGCTCCCGACCGGCGAAGAAGAAATCACCCGGGCTCGACCAGTGATAGGGAGGCGCGTGCCTCCCACCTTTCCCGGACTCTGAGGGGGCACGTGCCTCCCGCCTTCCCTGGACTCGACCGACGATAGAGAGGCGCTCCTTGGGCGCGGGGGCTCCTTAGCCCTTTGGCTCGCCGGAAACCTGCGAGAAACAAGGGGTCATGCACGCCCGGAATGTCGAAGCAAACAAAACCAAGGCGTGGCGCTTACTCGTATCTTGTGGCCCACCTCCTCTTCCTCTTCCTCAACACCCTTGGTAGCACGCCAGCGCTGATCTCGGGCAGAGCCTCCTCTTCGTGGCTGGACCCGTGGCGCGGAGGTGCGGCCTCGATTCCGGTCCCTGCCCCCTCGCATGGGGAATAGGGCGCACGCTTGCGGCGCCCCCCTCCAAGGAGTGTGACCCGGAGGGCGCCGCCCTGGGGTCGATGGCGCCACTCATCATGCCAAGGGAGACATCCTCGCCTCCGGGTGGAGCGGTGCCACTGGCACCCTCGGGCGCTGGAAAAAGTTGGCAGCGGGTTTTCGGAAGAAGGCGCTCGTCACTCCCCGCTGCCTCGGCCGAGAGCTCCAGGTCCGCCAGGGCCCGGAGCTCGAGGACCACCAGGACAGGGTCACTCCGGGGCCCCTCGCCGCGCTCCTGAAGCAGCCCCCATTGGTCAAAGCGGGGTATGGAGCGGATGAAGTCCTCCCTGTTCTTGTACTTATACATGGGGCGCCCCTCCCGAGGGAGGCCACCGGCTGATTTGCCAGTCAAGACTAGGAGCACCCCATCTAACACGTTGGGCGGCAGACGGTCCGAGTGGAGCCGCATGGGATCCATTGGGCTAGCGAAAGCCCACATCGGGCGAGAATGGCGCTGAAGAGGGGCAATTCGTCGTCGGAGGAACTCCCTCACGACTAGCATCGCGGTTACTCCGGCTGCCCTCAGGGTGGCCAGCCTCCTCATCATCAGCGACAACCTCGGGTCATCAAGCTTCTCGTGTCCCCACCCCGGGTTCGGCACCGCTGGGGACGACGGGACCATCAGCAGGGGGTTGTACCGGCCGGTGTCCGCATACACCCACTGCCGCCTGAAGCCCCCCGCATCGGTGTTGATCCTCATGTCGATGCACTCGCCCGCTGGCTCGGTCGCGGCCTGAAATGTCACACACCCGGAACATTGGCTGAGTGCGGACAGCCAGAGCAAGAATAAGTGTCGGAGCAACACCACCAAAGGGGAACACCCAGGAAGGCCTCTGACAGAAAGGTGAAGGATGAGAGAAGGAGAACGGACTTCGGCTCGAGATGCAGTGCGTGGATTTGGGAATGCGAGAGCATGGCGTCAAAGAAATCCGAGAATGGAGGAAGCAAGCCAGAGAAGAGCGCGGGAAGGTGGAGGATGATACGTCTCCAACGTATCAATAATTTATGAAGTATTCATGCCATATTCACCTATGTTTACAATACTTTTATATGGTTTTGATGCACTTTATATGATTTATTTAGAACTAACCCGGACTGATGCTGTTTTCACCAGAACTACCGTGGTGTTGTTTTTGTGCAGAAAATAAAAGTTCTCGGAATCGCCCGAAACTTTTTGACGATTTTTTTTGGAACAAAAGAGGCACTAGACGCTTCATGGGAGGGCCAGAAGAGCCACGAGGTGGGCACAACCCACCAGGGCGTGCCAGCCCCCCTGGCGCGCCCTGGTGTATCGTGCCCACCTCGTGGCCCATCTTGGCATGAAACCGACGCTCAAAAATCCTATAAATATAGAAACCATCAGAAATAACCCTAGACTCTCTGCTCCGCCGCCGCAACTCTCTCTATCGATGAAATACCAATTTGGAGATGTTCCAGTACCCTGCCGGAGAGGGGAATCCATCTTCGGTGGCCATCTTCATCATCCCGGTTGACGAGGAAGGAGTAGTCCACCCTCGGGGCTAAGGGTATGTACTAGTAGCTATGTGTTCAATCTCTCTCTCTCTCTCTCTCTCTCTCTCTCTCTCGTGTTCTTGAGATGTCATGATCTTGATGTATCACGGGCTTTGTTAATATAGTTGGATCATATGGTGTGTTTCCCTTACTATCTTGTTGTGATGAATTGAATCTTTCCCTTTGATATATCGTTATGTTGGATTGAATATTGGATTTGAGAACACTTGATATATGTCTTGCATGTGGATACCCGTGGTGAGAATGGGGTGTTCTATTAATTCACTTGATATATGTTTTTGTACTACACTTGCGGATTTCCGCGGTGACATTGGGGTAATCTATGCATAGGGGTTGATACACGTTCTTGTCCTACTTTCTTCGATAGAAATCTTGGGGGTACTCTTTGAGGTTCTTTGTGTTGGATTGAGTATTATGAATCTGAAATTGTTTGATGCATATCGTATAATTAACTCATGGATACTTGTGGTGACATTGGAGTATCTAGGTGACATTAGAGTTGGTTGATGCGCATCATATGGTGTTATTTTAGTACGAACTCTAGATAGATTGATCGGAAAGGATAACTTTGTGTTATTTTAGTACGAACTCTTGGATAGATCGATCGGAAAGAATAACTTTAAGGTGGTTTCGTACCCTACAAACAATTTCTTCTTATGTTCTCCGCTAGATAAGAACTTTGGAGTGATTCTTCGTTGCACGTTTAGGGATGGTTATGTGATCCAATTATATTAGCATTGTTGAGAGATTGCACTAGCGAAAGTACGGACCCTAGGCCTTGTTTTCAAGCATTGCAATACCGTTTGTGATCACTTTTGTTACTTGCTACCTTGCTGTTTTTATATTTTCAGATTACAAAAACCTATATCTACCATCCATACTGCACTTGTATCACCATCTCTTCGCCGAACAAGTGCACCTATACAATTTGCCATTCTATTGGGTGTGTTGGGGACACAAGAGATTTCTTGTATTTGATTGCAGGGTTGTTTGAGAGAGACCATCTTCATCCTACACCTCCCACGGATTGATAAACCTTAGGTCATCCACTTGAGGGAAAATTGCTACTGTCCTACAAAACTCTGCGCTTGGAGGCCCGACAAAGTCTACAAGAATAAAGTTGCGTAGTAGACATCAAGCTCTTTTCTGGCGCCGTTGCCGGGGAGGTGAGTGCTTGAAGGTATATCTTTAGATCTTGTAATTAAATCTTTTAGTTTCTTGTTTTTCACTAGTTTGGTTCTATAAAATAAAACTACCAAAAAAATGGAGTTTAGGTTGCATCATTTGTATCGTCTTTATAATGTCTTTCGTGAAAGTAAGGATTCAGAAAATTGTGCTCAATTGGTAGAGGAAGAAATTATGAAAATACTTAATGAGAATTCCTTGAATGATGAGCATGATTTCAATGTTGCTAGTATGAATTCTATGAATATCCATGATGCTAATGATATGCAAAGCCACAAGCTTGGGGATGCTATGTTTGATGAAGATGATATTTTTAGTCCCCCAAGTTTTGATGAGAAAAATTATTATGCTGGCATGCCTCCTATCTATGATGATTATGATGATGACATGTATGCTATAAAGATTGATAGTAACCATGAAACTTGTCATCATGATTTTAATATTGAATGTGGTTATGTCAATCAAGTGTCTCATGATAGTTATTTTGTTGAGTTTGCTCCCACTACAATGAATGAGAAGAATTTTGCTTGTGTGGGTAGTAATAAAAATTCTATGCTTGTGCATCATGAAAAGAATGATTTATGTGATATTTATATTGTGAAATTCCTTCATGATGCTACTGAAAATTATTATGAGGGAGGAACATATGCTTGTAGGAATTGCAATAATATCAAGTTTCCTCTCTATGTGTTCAAAGTTTTGAAGTTATGCTTGTTTTGCCTTCCTATGCTAGTTGATTCTTGTTCCCACAAATTGTTTGCTCACAAAATCCCTATGCATAGGAAGTGGTTTAGACTTAAATGTGCTTGTCATGAGATTCATGATCCTCTCTTACATGTTTCAAATACTATTCCTATGTGAGCATCATTGAAATCATCATACCTAGCTAAAAGGCATTAAAGAAAAGCGCTTGTTGGGAGATAACCCAACACTTATACTTTTTGTTTTGATGTGTTCACATGATTAAGCTACTGTATTAATAATGTTTTGTGCCTTTTATTTCAATAAAGTGCCAAGTAAAGCCTTTGGGATGACTCACAAGATGAGTAGAATTGATGCTGAACCAAAACAGAAACTTTTGACTCCAGTACAGGAATTTTCATTTTTTACTGGGCGTTATAATGATCTGAAATTTTTACACAGTCTTCATATACAAATTATTCAGGTTTTCCTATTTTTGAAGAATTTTTAGAGACAGGGAAGTATGGTTACACTACAGATCTTCACAGACTGTTCTGTTTTTGACAGATTCTGTTTTGCATGCATAGTTTGCTTGTTTTAGTGTTTCCATAGCATATATTTAGTGGTATAAATTATGGGAATAATAGTAAACAGTAGTTATCATGTGGGAACAATTATGAATCTTGTCTTGACAGTACCTAAGTGAATGATCTATCTTTATTATACTAACCCATCTCACGATGTTTCATTAAGTTTTGTGTTATTGAAGTTTTCAAGTTTTGGGTGAGACACCGATATGAGGAGAATAATAAATGACAAGAACCTAAGCTTGGGGATTCCCAAGGAAACCCCAAGGTAATATCCAAGGAATACTCAAGCGCCTAAGCTTGGGGATGCCTCGGAAGGCATCCCCTCTTTCGTCTTCAACATTATCGGTATATCTTACTTAGAGCTATATTTTAATTCGTCACATAATATGTGCTTTGCTTGGAGCATCATTTTATTTTGTTATTTTCTGTTAGGTGTTATTTATAATCTTATTTTTCAATAAGAAGTTCCAAGAATTGCCTTTAGGATGCTTGAATTGCATGTTTGATGTATGCTGTGTAAAAACAGAAACTTTCTCTGTAGTGTTTGAATTTTAATATTTGACTGGAACGTGGAAAGTTTCTGACATTTTTACACAGTGTTTTCATATAAATTATTTATCACTTCCTAAATTTTCATAATTTTTTGAGTTACAGAAGTACACTGTTTTCATAAATTGCTACAAACTGTTCTGTTTGGACAGATTGCTGTCATAGTTTTGTTATCTACTTATCCTATAGTTTCCATAGCCTATATTGGTAGATATAAATTGTGGAAACGATAGTAAAAAGTAGATGATGTTTGGAAATTATTATGCAACTTGCCTTGGCAGTACACGGAGTGTTGATTTATTCTTATGTGTACTAACCTATCTCACGAGTTCTTTTCGAGTTTTGTGTGGATGAAGTTTTTGAGAATAGGTGAAACCATGATATGAGAGGATTGAACGAGATACAAAAGCTCAAGCTTGGGGATTCCCAAGGCACCCCAAGTAAATATTTCAAAAAGTCTCAAGCATCTAAGCTTGGGGATGCTACGCATCCCACCTCTCTTCATCAACTATCGGTTAGCCTATGTTGAGCCTAAATTTTTATTTGTCCACATGATATGTGCTATTCTTGGAGTGCTATTTTTCTTTTGCTCGGTTTTTAAATAAAATACTCAGATCTTAAATTCTTTATTGAGAGGGAGTGCTCACATAGCTACTTAATTGTTTGACTACTCATTGATCTTCACTTATATCTTTTGAGATAACCTGTCATTTACTCCTGTGCTTCACTTATATCCTATGAGTAAATTGTGAATCAATGAAATATCATAAATATGAAATTATCAATGTGATTTATGCTTAGTAGTAGCTCCACATCTGGTTTAGAAAGTAAAATCTATTGAAGTTTGACAATCACAATATTGGTCATACAAGCAATTCGTGAATTATTAGTATAAGGAAGAGAACTTTCACATACAAATATATTATCTTGGACATCTTCTATGATTGTGAATACCCATTAATTATTTTCAAACTTGAGAAAATTAGTTGAAGTTGGACAAGGAAGACAACGCAATGAGTTATGGTTGTGTATATTTGCATAGAAGTTATATTGTTATGGATCCTCCAACATGTGGTGTTTGCTTAGGATCTTTTGCTAGCCAAAAATTCGTACTAAGTAGAGATACTACTTGTGCATCCAAAAACCCTTAAACCCAGTTTCTTGCCATGAGAGTCCACCATATCTACCTATATGCGGTATTACCCTGCCGTTCCAAGTAAATTTGCATGCCACCTCTAAAATTTCAAATGAGCATCTGTTTTGTGTGCCTGGACCGCTCATGGAGCGACAGGGGGGCGGTCAGTATCTTCCATGCTAAGCGGGTTATTCTCATGATGAGTGTTTATTCACTCATCCTTGCACGAGAGGGGCTGTAATAGGGATTCCCAGTCCCGAAATAAAAAAATGCAAATAATTAAACAAAACTCCCCCAGGAATGTTGTTGGTATGGACGGTACCCGTGGATTCGGCTAGCCGTGGAGTGTGTTTGTTGGTGGAGGGGGAGTAAACCTTTACTTTTACCGCTTGGGAACCGCCGCTAATGTGTTTAACATGGAAGATATTGATAACTCTTGGTCGTATCGTTGACAGGAAGGGTGCACCTCCCAAAATTATATTTATCTCTGTTTTAAACAATGAGCTCTGGCACATATGCAAATCCCTGCTTCCCTCTGCGAAGGGACAATCTATTTACTTTCGTGTTATTTACTTTTCATGTCGAGTAAACTTCTTATTCCAACCTACTTTTATTAGTTGGCAAGCATCATGTGGTGGGGAAAGATCCAAACATATATATCCAGTCAAATATATTTGATCATGACTTATTATTGTTGACAATTATCTCTATGATAAATGAGTTGGGAGGCGAAACATTAAGCCCCTATCTTTCTCTGTGTTCGATGAATGCCATTTGTTCTAAAAATATGCTTTGAGTACTAGCAATCATAGAAGACTATATGATGATTGAGTATGTGGAGCTCTTACTTAGACTTTGTTGAGAATAAGTTGAATTGCAATTGTTTGGTGACTAAGAACATAGGTTGTTAAGTTTCAAGAGAATTCATTGTTTGAACCATAACATGTGAATTGGTTGCTACTTTATCATGATGAGTTTTATGAGAAAGAGTTGCTGTTATGATGCTAGGAAAAGTGGTTGAAATTATCATTGATCAAACTTATGCACTATGCTAGCATTCACACTTCATAAATTAGTTCTTTTGTCATTTACCTACTCGAGGACGAGTAGGAATTAAGCTTGGGGATGCTGATACATCTCCAATGTATCGATAATTTATGAAGTATTCATGCCATATTCACCTATGTTTACAATACTTTTATATGGTTTTGAAGCACTTTATATGATTTATTTAGAACTAACCCGGACTGACGCTGTTTTCAGCAGAACTACTGTGGTGTTGTTTTTGTGCAGAAAATGAAAGTTCTTGGAATCGCCCGAAACTTTTTGATGATTTTTTTGGAACAAAAGAGGCGCTAGACGCTTCGTGGGAGGTCCGGAAGAGCCAAGAGGTGGGCACAACACACCAGGGCGCGCCAGGCCCCCCCGGCTCGCCCTGGTGTATCGTGCCCACCTCGTGGCCCATCTTCGCGTGAAACCGACGCTCAAAATTCCTATAAATATAGAAACCATCAGAAATAACCCTAGACTCTCCGCTCCGCTGCCGAAACTCTCTGTATCGACAAAAAACCAATCTGGAGGCGTTCCAGTACCCTGCCGGAGAGGGGAATCCATCTCCGGTGGCCATCTTCATCATCCCGGCGGAGGCCATGACGAGGAAGGAGTAGTCCACCCTCGGGGCTGAGGGTATGTACCAGTAGCTATGTGTTCAATCTCTCTCTCTCTCTCTCTCTCTCTCGTGTTCTTGAGATGTCATGATCATATCACAGGCTTTGTTAATATAGTTGGATCATATGGTGTGTTTCCCTTACTATCTTGTTGTGATGAATTGAATCTTTCCCTTTGAGATATCGTTATGTTGGATTGATTATTGGATTTGAGAACACTTTATATATGTCTTGCATGTGGATACCCGTGGTGACAATGGGGTGTTCTATTGATTCACTTGATATATGTTTTGGTGCTCAACTTGCGGATTCCCGCGGTGACATTGGGGTAATCTATGCATAGGGGTTGATACACGTTCTTGTCCTACTTTCTCCGATAGAAATCTTGGGGTACTCTTTGAGGTTCTTTGTGTTGGATTGAGTATTATGAATCTGAAATTGTTTGATGTGTATCGTATAATTAACTCATGGATACTTGTGGTGACATTGGAGTATCTAGGTGACATTAGAGTTGGTTGATGCGTATCATATGGTGTTATTTTAGTACGAACTCTAGATAGATTGATCGGAAAGGATAACTTGGTGTTATTTTAGTACGAACTCTTGGGTAGATCGATCGGAAAGAATAACTTTAAGGTGGTTTCGTACCCTACAAACAATTTCTTCTTATGTTCTCCGCTATATCTGTGGCACCGAGGAGACACCATCATCATCTACGAGGTTCCTAATCACGAATCTCATCTCCTTGCAATTACATTATTTGTCATTTGCCTTTCCTTTTCCTCTCCCCCACTTCACCCAATTTGCCATTTTATTCGCCCTCTTTTTCGTTTGCCTTTTTCTCGTCAGATCTCTTGTTTGACTACCTTGTCGTTATGGCTAGTTCTTCCTCTATTGCGTGTACCCCCGAGAATGAAGTTCTTAATTGTACGCAAAGGGGAGGGGAGAACCTAAAAGATGCTTGGCATATGATTTGCAATGCTCATAATAGATCTATCCATAAGCAATCTACCGTTGTTCTTCTTTGCAGTTTTTATGTGGGCATCACCACTTGGTATAGATTCGTCCTTGATACGATTACCGGTGGGAATTTCTTGATGTGTCCATCTTTGGAAGCTTTTAATGCTATGGGAAGTTTAGTGGGATTGCCATCTCTTACGATCAATGAAACAACTTTAACTCTCGAACATGTTATGGAGAGGCTTGATGCTATTTAAAAGAAGATGATTACTAAAGAACATCTTGAAAATTTGGATAAGAAAATGCATAATCTTGCTAATAAAATTGGGTCTAAAGCGGGAGATGCCTTTAAATTGTTAAAGGAAAAAGAAACCGTAGTTAACGAAAGGATAAAAGAGAGTCCTTACCGGATTGATAAGTTGGAAGAAATTTTTAGTAACTTGGGTTTGGCTTTTTCTTCTGTCAAAACTATTCAAAAAACTCCAGTAAAAATTGGCAAAACCACGCAAGCCACTAAGAACAAAGTTGCTACACCTAGTGGCCACAAGGGAGATCTTAAAATGATTAGTATTCATCCCGACTTTGTTGTAATAGTAAGAGACCCTATTTACAAGAATGAATTTTTTGGTCTTGTTCCTAGAAGTGTTGTCATTGAAGTATGCATGCTAAATTCTTGAAGAAATCTAGTTGTGTGATTGAAGAGTTGAAAACCAAAGATGACAATACTTGAATCTATGCGTTATACCTAGCTAGGGGCGTAAAACGATAGCGCTTGTTGGGAGGCAACCCAATGAATAAATTTATTTTTGTCTTTTTCTTTCTATTTTTGAGTGTTTACACAATTATGCCTCTGTTATGATTGTGTTTTTATGTTTTATTTAGTGTTTGTGTCAAGTAAAGCCTTTAGGATGATTCATAAGGTGAGTAGAAACAATGCTGAATCTGGAACAGAAACTTTACCTCCAGTGTTCGAATTTTCATTTTTTACTGGAACGTGATATTGAGCTGAAATTTTAACACAGTGTTTCTATAGAAATTCATTACGTTTTCCTAATATTTCAGAATTTTTAGAGTTCATGAAGTATGGTTAGAGTACATATTACTACAGACTGTTCTGTTTAAGACAGAATCTGTTTTCGTTGCATTGTGTGCTTGTTTTGATGAACTTATGGGTTATATTGAAGGGTATGAGACATGGTAAAGTTAAAATACAGTAGGTATAATGCAATAATAAAATATGAATGGGTTTGCAACAGCACCTAAAGTAGTGATTTTTTTTTATTATACGAACGGATCTCACGAAGATTTTGTTGAGTTTTGTGTGATTGAAGTTTTCAAGTTTTGGGTGAGATCACGATGGATGAAGGAATAAGGAGTGAAAGAGCCTAAGCTTGAGGATGCTACAGCACCCCCAAGATATATCCAAAGAGAAACAAGCAACTAAGCTTGGGGACGCCCCAAGTGGCATCCCCTCTTTCTTCTAACGACCATCGGTATTTTACTTGGAGCTATGTTTTTATTCGTCACATATCATGAGTTTTACTTGGAGCGTCTTGTATCATTTGAGTCTTTGCTTGCTTTGCTTTTTAGTTTTTCACTTGTATCCTTGCTGTACACACCTATTTTAGAGAGCCAAAATTATGCTATGATTTGTTAGAATTGCTCTTTATGCCTCACTTAAACTTTTTGAGCTATAGAATTGCTCTAGTGCTTCACTTATATCTTTTTGAGCATGGTGTTCTTGGAAGCTTTTGAAGAAACACTCTCATGCTTCACTTAGATTAATTTGAGAGTTAGTAAATTTTGAAGAAATCCTCTCATGCTTCACTTATAATATTTTGAGAGATGAAATCTCTATGCTCATGTGCTTTACTTAAATTTGTTTGAGCTTGTCAAAAAAGCAATGGCCATATATGAAACTAGTCCCAAAGTGATAGATATCCAAGGAGGATATAATAAAAACTTTCATGGAGATCATTGGACAAATTAAACTTGATTCTTTGTAATAGTTTTGAGACATGATGATAGTAATATGTGAGTCATGTTAGTGAGTAATTATGCTTTAGTAGGAATATTGGTGTTAAGGTTTGTGATTCCCTATGCAAGTACGAAAGTCAATAGTTATGCAATGAAATTACATCCTACTTATAGTGCATTATTCGGTGTTAGTTATGCTCAATGCTCGCTTATGAGAATTTTCGTTTCTTGGTTGGTTGCTTCTCAATCTATTTGCTAGCCTCCACTTGTACTAAGTAGAAATACTACTTGTGCATCCAAAATCCTTAAACCCAGTTTTGCCTTATGAGTCCACCATACCTACCTATATGCGGTATTTCCATGCCGTTCGAAGCAAATTTGTATGTGCCATCTCTAATTTTTAAAATAAATTTCCTTTTTGTGTGCTCGTACCGCTCATGAAATGGTAGGGGTGTCCAATATTTTTCCATGCTAGATGTGTTATTATCAAGATGAGTGTTTATTCACTTGTCATTGCACGAGAGTATGATGGTAATAGGGATGCCCAGTCCCGAAATGAAAAAGAAAAAAATTACTTTATGTTGTCAAATAATAAATTCCTTGGAAAGTGTTGGTATGGA
Organism: Elymus sibiricus; assembly: GCA_039707655.1. Taxonomy (NCBI): domain Eukaryota; kingdom Viridiplantae; phylum Streptophyta; class Magnoliopsida; order Poales; family Poaceae; genus Elymus; species Elymus sibiricus. Next base: position 377,799,275 of record CM077667.1, read on the forward strand.
AAGCAACCGTGGATACGGCCAGCCATGGATTGTGAAAGAATGGTGGAACAAGGAATAAACTTTATTTTCTGTTTGAGAACCGCCTATGATATATCTAGCATGGAAAATATGGTGAACTACTTTGTCGTTTTCGTTGACAGGAAAGGCATGCCACTCAAAATATTTTTCTCTCTCAATTTAAAACTTTGAGCTCTGGCACCTCTACAAATCCCTACTTCTCTCTGCGAAGGGCCTATCTATTTACTTTATGCAATTTTTATTTTTATTTGAGTCTCCATCTTCTCTTATAAAGCACCAACTAGGGGGCACTATGATCGTACTTGAGCATTGGGTGTAGCTAATATTTGAGTGTGTTTCATGAATGGATCAATGATTGAGCATTATGGGCTAGGGATAACTTTCGTTAGTGTTGATATTTTGAAATACATGATTGCTTGTTGGCATGCTTGAGTATTGCAGTCGGTATATTAAAACTAGACTATTGCTTTGAATCATCTAAAAGTTCAAATGTCCATGCTACAAAAGAAAAGAATATGTGATGAACATGTTAGGCAGCATTCCACATGAAAAATTCTATTTTTATCATTTACCTACTCGAGGACGACTAGGAATTAAGCTTGGGGATGTTGATACGTCTCCAACGTATCTATAATTTTTGCTTGTTCCATGCTGTTATATTATCATTCTTAGATGTTTTACAATCATTTTATAGCAACTTTATATTATTTTTTTGGACTAACCTATTGACATAGTGCCAAAGTGCTAGTTATTGTTTTTCCTTGTTTTTTACTTCGCAGAATATCAGTACCAAACGGAGTCCAATCGAGATGAAACTTTTTGGAGATTTTTTTTGGGTCAGAAGACATCCAGTGGGCCAAAGATGTGCCAGAGGGGAGGGTCGAGGAGACCACAACCCACCAGGGCGTGCCAGGAGCCCAGGGCACGCCCTGATGGATTGTGCCCTCCTCGGGACCCCTCTTCACCGCCTCTGACGCCTATAAATTCCCAAATATTCCCGAAACCCTAAAGGAGTCGATGAAAAACACATCTAGCCGCCGCAAGTTCCAGAGCCTTGAGATCCAATCTAACACCATCACGAAGGGGTTCATCATCCTCATTGGTGCCTCTCTGATGATGCGTGAGTAGTCCACCATAGACCTACGGGTCCATAGGCAGTAGCTAGATGGCTTCCTCTCTCTCTTTTGATTCTCAATACAATGGTCTCTTGGAGATCTATTTGATGTAAACTTTTGTGGTGTGTTTGTTGGGATCCAGTGAATTTTGAGTTCATGATCAGTTTCTATCCATGAATATTATTTGAGTCTTCTTTGATCTCTTATATGCATGATTACTTATAGCCTCGTATTTCTTCTTCGAATCTTTGGTTTAGGTAGGCCAACTAGATCGGTTTTTCTTGCCATGGGAAGAGGTTCTTTGTGATGGGTTCGATCTTGCGGTGTCCTCTCCCAGTGACAGAAGGGGCAGCGAGGCACGCATGTATCATTACTATTAAGGATAACAATATGGGGTCTATTCCTACATGAATAGATCTTGTCTACATCATGTCACCGTTCTTATTGCATTACTCCGTTTTTCCACGAACTTAATACACTAGATGCATGCTGGATAGCGGTCGATGTGTGGAGTAATAGTAGTAGATGCAGAATTGTTTTGGTCTACTAATCTTGGACGTGATGCCTATATAATGGTCATCGCCTTGGATATCGTCATGATTATTTGATCTTCTATCAATTGCCCAATAGTAATTTGTTCAACCACCGTGTGCTATACTCATGAGAGAAGCCACTAGTGAAACCTACGCCCCCCCGGGTCTACTTTTCCAACATATTGCTTTCCGATCTATCTTTTGCCGCTTTTGTTTTCAGATCTACTATTCCAAAAACCCAAAAATACCTTGCTGCACTTTTTATTTGCTCTTTTTATTTTGTGTTCTTGAGAGATCTATCTCTCCAATCTATCACTACCTAATCTATCTTTTTACCATAGAGAGATTGACAACCTCTGTTTGACGTCGGCTTGCAAGCATTTGTTCATTGTGTGCAGGTGTTGTTTACGTAGTGGTGGTGATCCTCCTACTGGTTCGATACCTTGGTTTCATAACTGAGGGAAATACTTACCGTCGCTATGCTGCATCGTCCCTTCCTCTTTGGGGAAATACTGACGCAGTCTCAAGCCACGTCACGCGCTGCGCCAAGCGGCGCCAGGAGCGGTGCCAGCGGGCATGGACAAAGAGGCTTTTCTCTTCGGTGATAGAGAATGGCCATCAGTTCGCGGGCCCCTAAAGCAACCCCCAAAGGTTTCCCTGTCCGAGCAAGAAGACCAAGACCAAGGGCTCGGCAGGACAGATGTCACCCCCGAGCCCACAGGTGCGTCATGACGGAGAGCTTTGGCAGGCGAAGACCACTTTTGTTAAGATAGGCTGCAGACTAGTCCCCCTTCAAACTGGCCGTTGTAGCAACCCTTCCCGCCTTGTGTTTTCGGGGAAGAGGATCAAGGCCGATATAAGGGTAGGGGCCGGCCACCATAAAAGGGAGAGAGCCCCGGGCAAGGAAAAAGTCACCTTGTACTCAACCTCATCCTCAAGCAATCCACCAAGCAGGAGTAGGGTTTTACACCGCAAGGTGGCCCAAACCTGGGTAAACTGTGTGTCCCTTGTTCATCTTCCTTACGCTCAAATCACTGGAGAGTCGCCGTGAGGTTGTGAAGCGGAGTAGGGTAGGATAACAAGCGCACCCAAGTCGTCGATGCCTTGCGCGCGGATGCCGCCACGCGGTTTGGCTGCTTTAAACAACAACTCGTGGTGTTTTCTCGAGGGCTCCGCCGGTGCCTTGGACGAAGACTACGAGTTATTTTCTCAGCGTGCCCATGCTTTCCTCAGCTCCAGAGTCGGTAGGTTGGTACCCGGACAGGCTAAGGCACTCTCCACTACGAGGAAGGCATCCACAATGTGGAGGCCTCGCCCTCTTCCAAGCCCATCGTTATCGATATCTCCGATGACGAGGAATAGCTTGTTTTTTAGCTTAATTACTAATGACATGTGTTCAGGTAGCTACGCCTATTAAGCATGTTTGGTTTACCTATTGCTTGTGTTGCTCCTGCCTTTCCTTAAGAAATTCTAGTGAAATATCCAATGTAATGCTACTATGCAATCTGACCTTCTAGTATGTTTTACTGTTCAATGTGATGCTCAGTTAACTGTTTGGTTCATTTGTTTTGGTGATCATCTACGGATTGTTGTTGGTACAATTTTGTATTGTTATGCATGTGAGAAGTAAATCGAATTTGGATATACTAAATACAAGTGAAACATATAATTGCTATATTTCATGGTTCTTAGCACGGTTGGCTTATCCATGTGGCTCGAATTAATATGTTGGATCTGCAATGCGTTTATTTTTCAGTAACATATTTCACTGATAGCACGCCAAATCTCACTTATGACCTGATCAATATCTATCTTAAATATCTTACAGGGGGGACAATGGGAGACACTGAAGTTTACCATCAAGGTTTGCACATTCATGATCCTTTGGCTAATAGCACATTATTGTGCAATTGCAGGAACCATTCTAGAATTTAGGTTTCTAATAATTAGGTCTTGCACATGTAGGTCCTGCTGTAAGAGGTTTAGACCCACTGTTCGACCCATTTTGCATGTGGGGGAAATGAGGTGTTCATGAATATATGTCAAACCAAGAAACTCAGAAAGATTGTTAAGTTAAAGAAACTAGCGACGAAAAACAACAAGATGTTTGTTTGCACAATGAACAAGACATCAGTGAACTATAGAATGCTACTATCTCTTTTACCTTGTCTTTTTTCCCCTTTGCGACATTTCAAATTTTCGAAACAAAATTTATACATATATTTGTTTCCAGCCCTTTCCAAAGCAGGTCATCGATGAGTAAGTCTCAAACCAGCTGTATAGTCAAGAGGCGAGGAAGGTATTCAAACAACACCCACGGTATAATCTTGAAGTCTTCCTCAAGAGGATGAAGGATGGGCGGGCAACCATCCACAGGCACTGGCCTAAAGTTGCAAGGACCTTCGACATCAGTGAAGGCTCAATATTTGCCTTCCGCTTCAACAACTTTCTAGACGAGATTCAACTGTCTATTTACCATCGATGATGCTACTTTCCAAAGTTTTTAGATGTTGCATGTGCAACTTGGTCCTGTCGTGTAATTGGGTAGCTAGGTGTATATGCCTATATGATGTTGTACTTTGATTTATTTGAATTATGAAATCCTGGTTGCCGTAATACGAATATGAAATGTATTGTGTGATTGATATGAAGTGTAAATTTGATTACTAATAGGGTTATAAATAATAGAGCAATTAGGCTGATTATTGGGGTTTCCTATTGCTGACGGTTTCTCAGACAACAGCGTGAGCGATGACCTCAACAAACCCACACGGTTTCTAGAAACTTGACGTGTTGGATGAGTGAACAATCACACATGACTTCCTGACGACAACTGTGAGTGTTAGGCCACCCTTTCACAAACGTTTCCACATAAAAAGTGTGTGTAATGGACAACCCTATGCCAAACAGTTTCTTCTAGGCACCATGTGTGATAGCTACCCCTATCACCTATGACGTTATGCAGAAAATTGTGTGTGATATACAATACGAACGGAAACATATCTTTGGGATTCCCTGTGTGGGATGCTAAGCACATCTCACACGACTTCTACAATATGTTTGTTTGTGATGGCGCTCCCAATCGCACACGCTCTATTTTTGCATGGTGTGTGTCACTGGACGGAGGCATCGACGATGATTTATCTCTGATGCCTATATACATGATTCGTTTGTATAGGAGCCACCTACACTAGTGGTAGTAGATACATAATCGTTTCCGTCTACTTATCATGGACGTGATGCCTATATACATGATCATTGCCATGAATAACATCATAACTATGCGCTTTTCTATCAATTTCCCAATAGTAATTTGTCTACCCACCGTATGCTATGCATTCGAGAGAGAAGCCTCTAGGGAAAACTATGGCCCCCGGTATATTCAAATCATATTGCAAAAACCTAAAAACCTTTTTGCAATTTATTTACTTTCGTTTTATTTTACCTTTATATTTATCTATCTATCACTATCAGAAGTAATCCTTGCAAGTAACGAGTTCAAGGGGCTTGACAACTCTCTTGCCCGCGTTGCATGCAAGTGTTTGGTTTTGTGTGTGCAGGGATTGTTGACGCAAGTTGTTGTGATTCTCTACTAGTTCGATAACCTTGGTTCTCACTGAGGGAAATACTTATCGCTACTATATTGCTTCACCTTTCCTCTTTGGGGAAAAACCCAATGCGGCTCACAAGTAGCATCTCCTAGATTGATTAGATGTCACTTTGGAGCCTCCAAATCTTGTGGAGTTGAACTAAGGAGTTTGTAAGCACAAGGAGATCGCCTACTTCGTGCAGATCTACCGAGAGTGAGCCTAATACTTCATGGACATAAGCCAGATGGCATAGACAAGGTTGCTTCTTCGTGGAACCTTCGTGGGTGGAGCTCTCCGTGGACTCATGCGGTATTTACCCTTTGTGGGTTAAAGTCTCCATCAACCTGGGCATACGATAGCACCACCAATCGAAACCCCGCCGAAAATCACCATATCTTCATTGCGTTTGATTATCTCCAAACTCTACTCCCATACTTTCTTGCACTTGCATGTTGTTAATTATCCGCTGCCTATACTCTAGATATGCTTGTGTAGATTGTATTGCGAGTCACTTAACTTGTGCTAAAATCTGCCTAAGTTTCAAGAAAACTGAAAATTGCACCTTTTGCCTTGTTAGTGTCTATTCACCCATCGATAGACCGTTCGTTTTGATCCCTCAATTGGTATCAGAGCTTTGGTCTCCATTTCTTTGATTTAACCACCTCGGAGAAGGATGGACGCGTCTATGATAAGGAGTGTTAGTTGTAGGAGTGCCCGTGCTTGATGGGCAATATTATTGCGCTTGTAAAGATGAAATGCTTGTTATATTTGATGATTGCAACATGAGCAAGTATATTCATAGTCCTTACAAACCTCCCATTGATTCCTCACATATGACTCCTGATGATGAATTAAACATGCTTCGTAATTTAAGAGATGTCAATCTTATTGTTAAGGGTCTTCGTAATAGTATTCTATGATGCATGAAAAACTTCAGATGTGCTTACACTTTGTGGAGTGACCTAGAACAATGATATCCCGATTACTCTCTTAAGAATCTTGATAAGATTCTACATAAGGCTATCGTGTTTCCAAGAGTCAAGTATGATGATCCTAACTTTGATAAGTACTTCTTTGAGCTTGGAGACCTTATGCATGCTAAAGGAGATATTGCAACTATTAGTATGATTATCATTTAGGCTATTTAAATTCATACTCTTGAAAAATCTCATTCACATGTTACTAATGAACTTGTTGCCCTAGGTGAAGATGACATTGATGAACAGGATTATTACGATGAGAGTGGAGAATTCGATGAAGAAAATGTGAAGACTATGAGGAATCTCAGTCTCAAGGCGAACTTTCAAAGAGATTATCTTTCCAGTGGACAAGAGTGGATTCTCGATAGTGGATGCACCGATCACATGACCGGAGATAAAGACATGTTTCATGAGCTTGCTAACAATGATGGTCCACGCAAGTATGTGAATTTTGGTTACAACTCAAAGGGTAAGGTACTTTGCCTCAGGAAGGTGGCCATATCACATGACAACTCCATTAACTATGCCATTCTTGTCAATTATCTTGGTTACAATCTTCTTTTCGTATCTAGACTTGTCAATTATCTTGGTTACAGTCTGTAGTGCTTGTCAAGTATGAAAACAAGTTGGAGGAAGTCATCCCATAAAGAACATCATGACTACGAGAAGACCACTTGAACTACTTCACATGGATCTTTTCGGTCCCAATGCTTACAAGAGTATCGGTGGAAACTCTTTCAGATTAGTCATAGTTGATTTTTGTATATTTACGTGTGTATTCTTTCTCGATGATAAATCACATGTTCAAAAGATCTTCAAGACCTACGCTAGGATAGACCAAAATCAGTTTAAAGTGAAGATCAAGAAGGTTCGAAGCGACAACAGATCGGAGTTCAAGAACACGAATGTGGATACCTTTCTTGACGAAGAAGGCATCTTGCATGATGCTACTTGTGAGCTGCGTTGGGATTTTCCCTAAAGAGGAAGGGTGAAGCAATATACTAGCGGATAAGTATTTTCCCTCAGTGAGAACCAAGGTTATCGAAACCAATAGGAGAACCACGCAAACTCTCATCGTCGGCACCTACACACACAAAAGCAAACACTTGCACCCAACACAAGCAATAGGGTTGTGAATCCCCTTTAACTCGTTACTTGCAAGGATTAATTCTGACAGTGATAGATATATAAAAAGAAAAGTAAAAAGAAAGTAAGTAAATTACAACAAGGTATTTTAGTTTTTAGCAATAGATTAAGTAGACCTGGGGACCATGGTTTTCACTAGAGGCTTCTCTCTCGAACGCATAGCATATGGTGGGTTGACAAATTACTGTTGATCAATTGATAGAAAATCACATAGTTATGATGTTATTCATTGCAAGGACCTTGTATATAGGCATCACGTCCGTGAAAACTAGACCAAAACGATTCTGCATCTACTACCATTACTCCACTTCAAGAGCGCTTCTATGCTTGCCTCTCTAGGTATTAAGTTCATGACAAACAGAGTAACTCTTTAAGCAAGATGCCATGATGTAGACAAAGTAAACCCAATCAATATGAATAAACCCCAACGTGTTATCTGTAATAGCAAAAATACAAATATGTGTCTTGTCCCCTTCTGTCACTAGGATATAGAGCGCCACAAGATTGAACCCACTACAAAGCACCTCTCACAATGAAGATAAATCAATCTAGTTGGCCAAACCAAACAGATAGATCAGAGAGAAATACAAAGATATAACAATCATGCATAAGAAAGTTCAGAAAAGATGATCATAAACCCACAATTCATAGGATCCCAACAAACACACCGCAAAAGAAGACTTTTAACATCGTATAGAACTCCAAGAAAATTCAGGAGAACATGGTATTGAAGATCAAAGAGGGAGAAGAAGCCATCTAGCTACTAGCTATGGACACGTAGGTCTATGGTGAACTACTCACGCATCATCATGGTGGTAACAAGGTTGATGTAGATGGCCTCCATGATTGATTCCCCCTCCGACAGAGTACCGGAAAAGGCCTCCAGATGGGATCACAGAAGAACAGAGGCTTGCGGCGACGGAAAAAGTTTTTCGGGTGTCTCTCTGTGTGTTTGAGTATATATGTGAATTTATAGAAGTGGAATTAGGCCAAACAGAGTTGCTGGGAGTCACGAGCTCAAGGGCGCGCCCTACCCCCCAGGGTGTGCCGGGTGAGCTCGTGACTCCAAGATTGATACTATAATATCATGAAACAATAAAAAAATATAGATACGTTGGAGACGTATCACACGTGTTCTGCATACACACCTCAACAAAATGGAGTTGTTGAGAGGAAGAACTGACCTCTTATAGATATTGCAAGAACGATGATTTATGCGTACAAGATGCCAAAACACTTTTGGGCGGAGGCAGTGGAAACAGCTTTCCATACCTCAAACAAGCTTTACCTTCAAAAGCTTCTCGGTAAAACGACATACGAGCTACTCACTAGTAACAAACCCAAAGTTGGATACTTTTGAGTATTTGTCTCCAAGTGTTACATTATTGAGAAGCATCATCGTTCAAAATTTGCTCCTAAATCCCATGAAGGTTTTCTACTCTGTTATGGATCAAAGTCTCACACCTATCGTGTCTAAAACAACTTCACTCGAAAAGTTGAAGAAACGTAAGATGTGAAGTTTGATGAGACTAATGGTTCGCAAGTCGAACAATTGCCAATTGATTTAGCAGACAAAGAACCTTCGTAAGCAATCCAAGACATGTCAATTGGCAAGATTAGTCCCGTGGAGGTGAAGGAAAGTACTTCATCAATACAAGTGGAAGCTTCTACTTCGCGCCAAGGTGAAGCACAAAATGATATGGAGGCATACACAAGTGGTACACTCCAAGATGAAGGAGATGAGGAAGTGCAACAAGAAGATCCACCTTAACCTCCTTCTCCACCACCTCAAGGAAATGACAACGTCAACAACAATGAAGAAGACGATGATGAGGAAGATCCACCACTACCCAAGCAAAAGCTTTCATGTGTTAGAGAAAGAGTTGACAAGAATCATCACGTCGAATCAAATCCTCGACGACATCAACTCCGGGAGAATCACTCCCTCTAAATCTTGTTTAGCTAACTTTGTAAGCATTACTCATTCATCTCTAGTATTGAGCCTATGAAGGTAGAAGAAGCTCTCAAGGACCCGGATTGGGTGAATGCTATGCATGAAGAACTACACAACATCGAAACGAACAAAGTTTGGATGTTGGTTGAGAAGCCCAAAGATGAGAAAAACATCATTGGAACCAAACGGGTGTTTCACAACAAGCAAGATGAAGATGGAAAAGTTGTACGAAACAAGGCTCTCCTAGTAGAACAAGGCTACACTCAAGTTGAAGGTATGTACTACGGTGAGACCTATGGCCCTGTTGCTAGACTTGAGTCCATTTGCATTCTTCTTGCCTATGCCAATCACCATGATATCACTCTTTACCAAATGGATATTAAAAGTGCTTTCTTGAATGGTGAAATTGAGGAGGAATTTTTTGTGATACAACTTCCCGGCTTTGTTAATCCTAAGAAACCTAACCACGTCTACGAACTTAGCAAAGCTCTTTATGGTCTCAAACAAGCTCCTAGATCTTGGTAAAAATGCTTAATGAAGTTTCTTATTGAAAATGATTTGAATTTGGTAAAAATTTGCAACTTAATTCACTAAAGGAGTCAATGGTGAACTATTTGTATGCCAAGTGTATGTGGATGATATCATATTTGGATCTACTAACCCTTATTTTAGTGAAAAGTTTGGAAGGTTGATGCCAGAGAATTATGAGATGTCTATGATGTGTAAACTCAAGTTTTTCCTTGATTTGCAAATAAAGCAAACAAGAGAGGATACCGTTGCTTCTCAAACAAAGTATACCAATTACTTGTTCAAAAAATTTCAACACGCAAGAGTGTAAATGCATGAAAACTCTCATGCCTACTAGTGGACATGTTGACCTGACAAAGGAGGACCAACCGGTTGATCAAAAGGTTTACTGATCAATGATTGGTTCATTACTATATCTGTGTGCCTCCCACCCAACATTATGCTTAGTGTGTGCATGTGTGCACGATACCAAGCGAAGCCTAAGTAATGTCCCTTAAAGGCCGCAAAAAGAATTGTGAGATACTTACTACATACACCAAACTTTGGCATTTGGTATCCCAAAGGATCTTCTTTTGATCTTGTTGGTGACTCCAATTCAGACTATGTCGGAGAAAAGATTAATAGAAAATCCACTTCAGGTACTTGCCAATTTCTTGGGAGATCTCATGTGTCTTGGTCCTCCCATAAACAAAACTCGATATCTCTATCTACCGCCAAAGCGGGATACATTGCCTCCGAATCATATTGTGTTCAATTTCTATGGATGACGCAAACTCTTAAATATTACGGGATACATGTGAAATGTGTTCCATTGCTTTGTGACAACAAGAGTGTTATTAAGATTGCACACAATCCCGTTCAACATTCTCGTACAAAGCATATCGATGTTCTTCACCATTTCATTCGTTACCATGTTGCTGAAGGAGACATTAACCTTAAGCATGTTCATACCGACAAACAAGTGGCGGATATGTTCACTAAACCTGTTGATGAGAAGATATTTTGTCACTTGAGAAGTGAGTTGAACATTATTGCTGTTTCCAACATGAACTAGGAACTCACTTGGTTGCACGCAAGGGCATGAGCTCACTTGATGCATCCTTGATATTTCTCTTATGATGCTCATCTTATATCTTGGACACATTGCTCCATTGTATTGCATCTAAACCCATGTGGGTCATTGGACAAGAATCATTTCAAAATATTTCCCCCAACTCATATCTTGAGCAATCTCACATGAACCAAGTATCAAAACTCTAGTTGTTGTGATCAAAGAAGAAGACAACACCAAACATATCCTTGACAATATTTGATTTAAAAACATCATTCTTTTCACTTTGGATATACATGTTCTTCCTTGCGTGAGTAACCCATGTAGGAAGGTGGACTTCAAAGGAAGATGGATAGCTCCTAACTCAAAACAATCGAGCATCCACAACAAGTTCAACTACATGACGATGTCAACAACAAAACCCAATGTAAGTTCTTACATCTTAGAGAAGTTTACTCCAAGTTACGGGTCAAAGCACCTCAAAAAGATTTGAATACATTGATACGCTTAAAAGAAAAATGGTACCCCGTTTTAGGCTTAGCAATGAGTATGACCTATGATCAAGTGTTCTCACTTGACTCCTAAGTCAATATACTCAAACATAGGTGACCTAGTCGTCGACCCCTCCTAGATGAAGTTCTCTTGCATTCTCTTCTCTTTTGCTTTGTTTTTCTCTTTTGTTCAAAGTTGCCTTGTTTTCCTTTACAAAAAACTTCATCTAGTTGTTCTTAGTTCTCTCTTTCTTTTTTCTTTTCTTAGTCAGTTTCTCAGTCAATTCATTGCAAATCTTATATGTATTCTGTAACACCCCAAAAAAATTAACCCAGGTTTTATTAAATAAAATTTGGCCAGAAATAAATTTTTTAATTATATGAGGTCATTTATTAATTTAAGAATCTTCTCTCGTTCCTATTTTCTAAAATCCTTCCCCTCATATAGATATTTTTGGAAAAATATTGTGGGTTTTGAACTATATTCTCTCGGTACTTTTATTTATCTTGATAATACCAGTACCAATTATTTTTTCAATTATTTGGCCTCAATAAAAATATATTAATGATTTCAAAACTCTAGAATGCTTGTGTTGCACTAAAATTATTTGATATAATTCTTTTGAAATTCCACAAAAATTCTGAGAGGTCATGTGATGCCTATAAATCACTTTTATGCAAAAACTCGTCATGACCTTTTGGAAAGTTTGATCAAAGCATCCCCTTTTCAATTCTGGTCATGTTTGAGCATTGAACTACCACCCTAATGCTTACTGCTCAAACAATTCTGAAATGTTTCCCTCTCATAGTCCTTCCAAGCAAACCCCTGAGTCCAGAAGATCAGCCCCATTTGTGTCTTTTAAGATCCCCAAATGTTTCCCTCAAATTCTTGTCCAGAACTGAAATTGACAAAAACTTGCACTTGCAAGTTATTCTTTTTGCCAAGTCAAGCATACCACACTTCCTATCATGCAATGAAGCACCAACCTACCAAGTTTCTTAAACATCAAAGACCCTAGGTGCAAGGAAGAAATCATGCAACTCTGTGAACTGCATTGGACCCTTACTCTCCTTGTCAATCTAGCATGTCGACCATTCTTGCCACCTTAGAAAACCCCAGCCTACCAAATTATAGCTCACTTGGATCAATATAGTGGCCAGGCACATTTCATCGAACACCTGGCGATTGTGGCAGAGCGTGGCCAGAGCGGCCGTGTTGCAGTCAATGGCACCGAGCTGTCACGGGCCCCTACAGCCTCCCCGACCCTTGCAGCTGCCCAGATGGCATCGCCATAAATCCACTGACCCCACCAACACCCCCTCGCGTCCCCTAGCGTCACCCAGGCACCGTCCACATCGGCCACGACCATCACCGTGGTGGGCCCCTGGCCAATTCCCGAACGCCAGCTCGCCCGCGCCTTAAACCTCACCTAGCTGATCATATCAGCATGCCGACCACCCCACCGACCACACCGACCATTGCCACCTCCTCTAACCGTAGTAATGGCCGCCACCACAGTCTGCTATGGCTGACGCCGCACGAGCGTCCTGAGCGAAACACCCCCCCCTTGAGTGAATTTGACGGCCACCGCCCCCACCTAACCCCCGCCGTCCACGCACCGGCCACGCCTACCTCACCACTACCAAACCTATCATCAATGGCCGCTGCTGAGTCGGTTGGGAACAGTTCCTCGAGAACCGCCTCTCCAACACTATAAATTGGACCCCTGAGCTCGCTGAACTACCCAACACTCCTCCTCCCTCTATAAGCCTCCCATTGTAGCAGAACGACCGGAGGGGTCGTCTTCCCCACCTCTGGCCGAAAACCCCGCCACCAGCATTCGGTTGATTACGACACCGCCACTGCCTCCCCCTTGCATCTTCCTGCACCTCCAGCCGCCTTGAACAACCATCGATCCATCTCCTCCTTCAATTCCATAGGAATGAGCTTGTGGGTAAAATCTCCAGTTCACCTGACGCCGCCATCCGCTGAGGAGCTCACCACTGGCGATTTTGTCCACCCTGCTGGCTGTGTCGAGTACCGGTGGATTCGCCTCGGTCTACTGGACTCAATGGTGAGCTCATCTCATAAAGGGGCCCTGCCGTTCGCCGGCGGGGACTGTCGGAGCCCCTGCTCTATTCTGCTAGAGGAGAGGTGTGAGCGGCTGACCAGTCAAACCTGACTGGTGGAGCCGCGAGGCTCACTGTCAGTGACCCTTAGGTCATGACCGTACGGCTAAGTGGAAATGTAATCACTTAGAGTACGTCTTCTCCTTTCGAAAGCACATTTCCTACTGAACCATTTTCTTTTATAAACTTTAAGTAAAATCAGATTTTGACTAAAACTTTGACTGCCCCAAACTTTTTAACCACAACACCAAATGATTTGATTCTTTTTCTGTCATTCCTTATTTTCATCTAGTTTATTTTAGTATGTATTTCAGAATTTTCCAAACAAATTTTTTGTACTGTTTTGGAATTATGTGATAATGGCAATATTTTGAAAATAGGAAATGGAGGGAAGATGAAATTTTCAAAACTTTTGGAGTGCACCCAACTTTCCTACAAACCGAAGGCAAGCATCCTGAACCCTTGATATGATGATTGCTTGGATACATGCTTGGTAGAATACGTGGATAATGATTATGTTAGCTTCAAATGAAATTTTGTGTATTGTTATTCATATAAGTGTGGTATTATTTTAAGGTAATTGTTGACATTCAAACTTGAGATATATGTGAAGTGGTTAATAGCTCATGCCCCACATGCCTACACTGGATCTGACAAGTTCCACAGGAAGGATCAGTCACGCGTAAACGTGGTTGTGGAGCAAAAATCTAGCTGTGATGAGAGGGGTCAATGTGGGCATGTTGGGGTATGTCAGGTGGTGACCCTGTTGGGTACTACTAAGAAATTATGTTGTCCTAACAACTATAGGAAACTTAAAACTCCCGAGTCGACTATAGATTGAGTCTTGTTCCGGTAAACCCCATACTTCATTTGTGCTACACTTTTCCCTGCCACAGGTAGGGTATGTTTCAGTAAGTTGTTAACCCCTTTCCCTGCACACACTATGCAAAGAGGCCATGGTGAAAGATACCAGAGGCCTCTGGTAGGCTTGTCACTTGGTCAGGGGGCATAGGTATTTCCGGCTGAGTCCGAGTGTGGGGCACTCCTTATTTGCGCGCGGTATAAAGTGTGATCCCATGCTATTCGAGATTGGAGCCTCCCCGCCTTAGAGTTTTTCTTCGATGACGCATTGGGTGATTCCGAGCATCGTTAAGTTAAGCTGGTGTGTGTGATACGTCTCCAACGTACCTATAATTTTTGATTGTTCCATGCTGATATATTATCATTCTAGGATACTTTTTGGGTCTTTATTTACCAATTTATAATATTTTTTAGCACTAACCTATTGACCCAGTGCCCAGTGCCAGTTGTTGTTTCTGCATGTTTTTCACTTTTCAGGTTTACAGTACAAATGAAGTCCAATTGCCACGAAACTTTTTGATGATTTTTATGGACCAAAAGAATACCTGGGAACCTTGGGAGGAGACCGGAGGCTGCATGAGGGTACCAGAACACAACAGGGTGCGCCTTGGGGGGGGCACCCTAATGTGTGCTGGCCCCCTCGAGCGTCTCCCGACGCCCTTCTCTGGCCTATAAATTCTCTAATATTCTAAAAACCCTCGAGGCAGTCCCGAAACCCTTTTTAGGCCGCCGCAAGTCTCTGTTCCATTGCGAGGCCATCTGGAGCTCCGTTCCGGCACCCTGCCGGAGGGGGGATCGATTACGGAGGGCCTCTTCATCAACCTTGCTGCCCTCATGATGATGTGTTAGTCGTTCACCATAGAACTACGGGTCCATAGCTAGTACCTAGATGGCAATCTCTCTATCTCTTGATCTTCAATACAATGATCATCGCATCTTCACTTTGATCTATCCGATGTAATCCTATTGTGCGGTGTGTTTGTTGGGATCCGATGAATTGTGGGTTTATGTTCAGATTATTCATGAAAAGTATTTGAGTCACCTCTGAATATTTAGATTATTATTTGCATGATAATTATAGCTTATTAATTATCTCCGATCTATCGATGTGCTTTGGCCATGTAGATTGATCTATCTTCAGTGAGAGAGGTGCGTTGTCGTAGGTTCAACCTGACGAGTTTCTATATCCCAGTGACAAAGTAGGGGACAAGATACATCTTTGTGTTGTTGCTACTAAGGATAAAACGATGGGGTTTATTCATATTGTTTGAGTTTACTTTGTCTACATCATGTCATCGTGCTCCATGCATTACTCTATTTTACTTAATACTCTAGATGCATGCTGGATAGCGGTCGATGAGTGGAGTAATAGTAATAGTAATAGGTGCAGGAAGGAGTCGGCCTATTTGTTTATGGACGTGATGCCTATATACACATGATCATTGCCGTGAAAATCGCATAACTATCTGCTTTTCTATCAATTGCCCAACAGTAATTTGTTACCCACCGTATGGTGCCTACATGAGTGATACCGCTAGTGAAAACTATGGCCCCCGGGTCTATTCACTTATAAATTTACAAATGCTACTATTACCTTGTTGCCTTTATTTAATTTTTATTTTATTTTTCAATTTACAATTATCTACAATTATCTACACAACTTTTGCTTGCAAATAACGAGATCAAGGGATTGACAACCCTCTTGCCCGTGTTGGGTCCAAGTTGTTTGCTCTTTTGTGTGCAGCCGTTGAAGATGGTTGAGTATTGATATTCCTATTGGTTCGATAAACCATGGTTTCATAACTGAGGGAAATACTTTCCCACTTTGTGCTGCAATTACCCGTTCCTCTTCACGGAAAGCCCAACGCAGATCACAAGTATCAGGAAGGATTTCTGGCGCCGTTGCCGGGGAATATCATCATCAACTATCAAGTAACTTCACACAAATTTTCATTCACTTGTTTATCTTTTTATTTGCTGTTATATTTAGTTTGTCTCATAAAAATCAAAATACAAAAATATTTATCTTTGCTTGTTATTAGTTTTCTTGTTTGAAGTCATGGCTAGTCCTCTTCCACTCGCGTTACTCCCAATAATGATGTAGTCAATTTTAAACAAAGGGGAGGAGAAAGTTTGAAAGATGCATGGTATAGGATTTTCTTAGCTCAAAATAAAGCAACTAAAAATTTATCCACCACTACCTTGCTTCATAATTTTTATGTTGGTGTGACAACTTGGTATAGGTTTGTCCTTGACACCATCACCGGTGGGAACTTCTTAATGTGTCACACCTTGGATGCTTATAACGCAATTGAAAATCTCGTGGGGACACCACCTGTTATCGTTAATGAAACTAGTTTGACCTTGAAACATGTTATGCAAAGGCTTGATGCTATTGAAAATAAAATGATCACGAATGAATCAATTGAGGAGTTAGATAAAAAAACTTCATAATCATATCACTCAATTGGGGTCACGGGTAGGAATGACTTTGAAAGATTTAAAGGAAAAATGACACTATTATTGATGAGAGGATAGAACAAGGCTTGAATAGAATTGATAAAATGGAGGAGGTCATCAGCAAAGTAGGTTCTGCTTTCACACCTCCTAAAACTAATGCTAGTACCTCTCGGAACAAAAGCCCCAAGTTCATATATATTCCCAAGACCATTAGTACACCTCCTACCAAAAGAAACGAAGACTTAAAAATGATTAGTGTTCATCCCAAATTTATAAACATGATAAAAGATCCTATTCCCAAGCCTCCTATTGTCCCTATTATCCATGGTTGTGTTATTGAGGAGCTTGATGTCAAAGATGACAACACTTGAAACTATGCATTATGCCTAGCTAGGGGCATAAAACAATAGCGCTTGTTGGGAGGCAACCCAATAATTATCTTTATTTTTGCTTTTTTAATTTCTGTTTGTTTTTGATAACATGATTATTTCTTCTATAATGATTATGATTTTATGTTTAAATTAGTGTTTGTGCCAAGTAAAGACTTTGGGATGACTCACAAGATGAGTAGAATCGATGCTGAAACAAAACAGAAACTTTTGACTCAAGTACAGGAATTTTCATATTTTACTGGAGCATGATAATGATCCCAATTTTTTACACAGTATTTCTATACAAATTTGCGAGGTTTTCCTAGGGTTTCAGAATTTTTAGAGTTACATAAGTATAGGTTCTCTACAGATTGCTACAGACTGTTCTGTTTTAGACAGATTCTGTTTTTGCTTGCATATTTGCTTGTTTTGATTATGCTATGGATTGTATCGGGGGGTATAAGCCATGCAGAATTTAGAATACAATACCTATTATGCAATTATGAAATAAGAATCAATTTATAACACTGGCTAAAGTATTCAATATGTTGCTTATACTAACGGATCTCACGAAGTTTTGTTGAGTTTTGTGTGATTGAAGTTTTCAAGTTTTGAGTGTTATCATGATGGACAAAGGAATAAGGAGTGGCATGAGCCTAAGCTTGGGGATGACCAAGGAACCCCAAGGTAATATTTTAAGGAAGACTCAAGCGTCTAAGCTTGGGGATGCCCCCGAAGGCATCCCCTCTTTCGTCTTAATCCATCGGTATGTCACTTGAAGCTATATTTTTATTCATCACATGATATGAGTTTTGCTTGGAGTGTCGTTTGTT
The DNA here is from genome assembly GCA_039707655.1 of Elymus sibiricus. Taxonomy (NCBI): domain Eukaryota; kingdom Viridiplantae; phylum Streptophyta; class Magnoliopsida; order Poales; family Poaceae; genus Elymus; species Elymus sibiricus. The sequence goes on from CM077667.1 coordinate 377,817,336, forward strand.
TTTGTTTGCTTTTACTTTCAGTTTACCACAATCATTGTTTTCTGTACACACCTATTTAAGAGAGACACACCTTCATCACAATTTTTTATAATACTCTATGTGCTTCTCTTATATCTCCTGAGCTTAGCAGTTGCTCTAGTACTTCACTTATATCTTTTTGAGCACGATGGCGTGTAGATTTTATAGAAATAATTTCACTCTCGCTCTTCACTTATATTTGTTTGAGACTTAATAAATAATGACGGTAATTTTCATGGGTCATAAGACTAGTCCAAAAATATTAGGTATTCAATGAATGATAATCAAAACCATCATGTAGCACATATAGAGAAATTGTGTGTTAATGATATTGATGTGGTAATATTTAAAAGGTGTGATTTCATAATTGTTGATTCATAGAAGTATTGATATTAAGAGAGGTTAAATTCTTGTTCGTGTAAAAATTAAAGAGGCATGGTGATGATGTGTGAGCATTTCTATTCCTCGTTGAAAATCCTAGTGTTGTTTCGGGTCGGAAGCGCGCGATGGTTAACTCCTAGCAATCTCTTCCCTCGGGGCATGCGAGTAGTACTTTGATTTGTGATAAAACTAATAAACTTTGCAATAGGTATATGAGTTCTTTATGACTAATGTGAAAACATGGACATACGCAATCTCACTTCCTCATATTTGCTAGCCTCTTCGGTACCGTGCATAGCGCATTCTCACCTTGAGGATCGGTGCAACTTTCGCCGGTGCATCCAAACCCCGTGACATGATACGCTCTATTGCATATAAGCCTCATTATATCTTCCTCAAAACATCCACCATACCTACCTATCATGGCATTTCCATAGCCATTCCGAGATATATTGCCATGCAAATTCCATCGTCACTTCACATGACTAGTTCGTTCATCATCATATTGCTTTGCATGATCATATAGAGCTGACATAGTATTTGTGGCAAAACCACCGTTCATCATATTTTTGATACGTGTCATGCTAGATCATTGCACATCATGGTACACTGCCAGAGGCATTCATATAGAGTCATATCTTCATATCGGTTCTTCATATCGAGTTGTATGTAAATAAAAGTGTGATGATCATCACTGTTAGAGCATTGTTCCAGTGAGGAAATAAAAATGGGGGAGGCCAAATGATCCCACCATTCTGAATAAAAAAATGAGAAAACAATGAGAGAAGGGACTTTGCTACTATCCTTTACCACACTTGTGCCTCAAAGTGGCACCTTGTTCATCATATAGAGAGTCTCATGTTATGTCATTTTCATATGCTAGTGGGAATTACTTTTTAATTATTATAAACTTGGCTTGTATATTCCTATGACGGGCTTTCTTAAATGCCCGAGGTCTTCATGAGCAAGCAAGTTGGATGCACACCCCACTTAGCTTCATTTGAGCTTTCATACACTTATAGCTCTAGTGCATCATTTGCATGGCAATCCCTACTCCTTGCATTGACATCTATCGATGGGCATCTCCATAGCCCGTTGGTACGCCTAGTTGATGTGAGACTATCTTCTCCACTTTTTTAACCCCTTTGATATCTACCACCATATTCTATTCCACCTAAGTGCTATGTCCAATGGCTCACGCTCATGTATTGCGTGAAGAATAAAAAATTGATGCATATTGAAAAGTACGATCCAATTGCCTGACTTGGACACCGTGGTGCTTGACATTTGTATTAATGTGGTGAAGATGGAGCCATGCCTTGCTAATATAATAAGATGAATGCGGGGTAAACATTCTTTGAGGATCATATACTTTGAAAGATTGTTGATTTTGTTTCTTATACTTATAAATATTGCTATGTTAATATTTTTGAATTCATTGTTTCTCAATGAGAATACATGCATAAGATTACATAATGGGTAGCATGTCACATCAAAAATTCTGTTTTTATCATTTACCTACTCGAGGACGAGAAGGAATTAAGCTTGGGGATGCTTTATACGTCTCCAATGTATCTATAATTTTTTATTGTTCCATGCTGACATATTATCATTCTAGGATACTTTTTGGGTCTTTATTTACCAATTTATAATATTTTTAGCACTATCCTATTGACCCAGTGCCCAGTGACAGTTATTGTTTTCTGCATCTTTTTCACTTTTCAGGTTTACAGTACCAAACGAAGTCCAATTGCCATGAAACTTTTTGATGATTTTTTATGAACCAAAAGAATACCTGGGAAGCTCGGGAGGAGACTGGAGGCTGCACGAGGGCACCAGCACACAACAGGGCATGCCCTGGGGGGCGCCCTGATGTGTGCTGGCCCCCTCGGGCGTCTCCCGACGCCCCTCTCTGGCCTATAAATTTTCTAATATTCCAAAAACCCTGGAGGCAGTCCCGAAACCCTTTTTACGCCGCCGCAAGTCTTTGTTCCGTCGTGAGGCCATCTAGAGCTCCGTTCCGGCACCCTGCCAGAGGGGGGATCTATCACGGATGGCCTCTTCATCAACATTGTTGCCCTCACGATGATGTGTGAGTAGTTCACCATAGACCTATGGGTCCATAGCTAGTACCTAGATGGCAATCTCGCTCTCTCTTGATCTTCAATACAATGATGATTGCATCTTGGCTTTGATCTATCTGATGTAATCATATTGTGCGGTGTGTTTGTTCGGATCCGATGAATTGTGGGTTTATTTTCATATTATTCATGAAAATTATTTGAGTCACCTTTGAATATTTAGATTCTAATTTGCATGATCATTATAGCTTCATAATTCTCTCCGATCTATCGATGTGCTTTGGACAAGTAGATGGATCTGTCTGAATTGAGAGAGGTGCATTGTGGTCGGTTCAACCTGACAAGTTTCTATATCTCAGTGACAAAGTAGGGGACAAGATACGTCTTTGTGTTGTTGCTACTAAGGATAACATGATGGGGTTTATTCATATTGCTTGAGTTTACTTTGTCTACATCATGGCATGGTTCTCCATGCATTACTCTGTTTTACTTAATACTCTAGATACATGCTGGATAGCGGTCGATGAGTGGAGTAATAGTAATAGGTGCAGGCAGGAGTCGGCCTATTTGTTTATGAACGTGATGCCTATATACACATGATCATTGCCATGAAAATTGCATAACTATTCGCTTTTCTAACAATTGCCCAACAGTAATTTGTTACCCACCGTATGCTGCCTACATGAGAGATGCCGCTAGCGAAAACTATGGCCCCCGGTTCTATTCACTTATAAATTTACAAACGCTACTATTACCTTGCTTCATTTATTTAATTTTTATTTTATTTTGCAACTTACAATTATTTACAATTATCTACACAACTCATTTTCTTGCAAATAACGAGATCAAGGGGATGGACAACCCTCTTTCCCGCGTTAGGTGCAAGTTGTTTGCTCTTTTGTCTTTAGCCGCTGAAGAAGGTTGAGGATTGATATTCCTATTGGTTCTATAAACATTGGTTTCATAACTAAGGGAAATACTTACCCACTTTGTGCTGCAATTACCCGTTCCTCTTCACGGAAAACCTAATGTAGATCACAAGTATCAGTGTGCTGGTTAGGTGGTATTGCATCCCAAAGAACGTAACTGGAATTAGTCAATGTCTCGGTGTTGGCTAAAGAAATCCTTTACTTTTTGGTAAAGATTACAACCTATGCAAAGTATAAAACCTATTTGAATAGCCGTGTCCGCGGTTAAGGACTACAGTCTGGGAAGGGTCAAGTGTCGGTCCTAGTGTCGGTCTTTAGAGGAATTAATTAAGCAAGGAAATTGATCATGAATAATGAAGGAGGATTATTATTACTAATATTGTTATGGGCTAACCTTTTCTCTTATATGATTTGTTGAGTATCACCTGGGAAGGTTCTACCTCCTGGACACTCATGTTGTTATTTTCAATATAAGCCCTTTATGTGGTGTCGCTTCAGACGCTCGACTGTGGCATGTTGTTAATATTTATTTGTTGGGTTCTTTCGGGATGGTCCTATCTCTTGAAACCTGTCTTTAATTCTCGGTTATAATATGATTACTTATACTTATCTAAACATTATTTTCAATATGAATAAAGTACCTGCATAACAACATTCTCTAATTAACCTCGTGTCTTGTTATAATAATATTGACCACACTTAAATTTTTACTGCATGTATTTTGCCAGCTTTATTATATCTTTTGTTCATGATGTTTGTGAGTATATTCAAAAGTACTTACTGGATTGTCCCTAGCTATTGTCTTGGCCAGTATACGATTCGTAGAGGAGCATTACGAAAAAATTCATGTAACTTAGGAGTCATAGATAGCAACCACACAAGATAGGAGTTATGCAGGTCAGTTGTTCCTGTGGGAATGGAGTCCCATAGACGTTAGAGATCCACAAGTCGCTTCCGTCATCCGTCACTAAAAATCATTGTTGTACTAAATGGACCTTTATGGTCTTGTACTCAAATTGTTGTATCTGCTTGGAATTCTGTATCAAGAAAGTTCCACCAACAATAGTAATCCTTGTGATGGCAATGACGCGGGGGTCATTTGCTGGGATTTTATGTCCCGGAAAACCGGCCTTGGCATATTCCTTACAAATCCTTGTGAGATCTTACTACAAAGTGTGGTGAGTCTGACAAATCTTTCTTTCTCACGTGAAGTCAGTTCCTCCGATTCGAATGACTGCGGTGTCATCGAGACTGCACATGTTCGTCGGTTCAGCCGAGATGAACTGACACGGAACCACTGGTGTGATCAACCTATGACTCCAAGTTACCTTGTGATACGTCTCCAACGTATCTATAATTTTTGATTGTTCCATGCTATTATATTATCTGTTTTGGATTATTTATATGCATTAATATGCTATTTTATATTATTTTTGGGACTAACCTATTAACCTAGAGCCCAATGCCAGTTTCTGTTTTTTCCCTATTTTTGAGTTTTATAGAAAAGGAATATCAAACGGAGTCCAAACAGAATAAAACTTTCGCGATGATTTTTCGTGGACCAGAAAACATCTAGAAGACCCAAAGAGGAGGTCAGAAGACCTGGCAGCAGACGACAAGCCGCCAGGGCGCGCCCCCCTGGCTTATGGGCCCCCTGGAGATCTTCTAACCCTAACTCTTCGCCTATATATTCCCATATATTCCCAAACCATCAGGGGAGCCACAAAAAATACTTTTCCGCCGCCACAACCTTCTGTTCCCGTGAGATCCCATCTTGGGGCCTTTTCCGGTAATCTGCCGGAGGGGGATTCGATCACGGAGGGCTTCTACATCAACTCCATTGCTCCTCCGATGAAGCGTGAGTAGTCTACCTCAGACCTACGGGTCCATATCTAGTAGCTAGATGGCTTTTTCTCTCTCTCCGATCCTCAATACCATGTTCTCCTCGATGTTCTTGGAGATCTATCCGATGAAATCTTCTTTTGCGGTGTGTTTGTCGAGATCCGATGAATTGTGGATTTATGATCAGATTATCTATGAATATTATTTGAATCTTCTTTGAATTCTTATATGCATGATTTCATATCTTTGTATTTCTCTTTGAGTTATTGGTTTGGTTTGGCCAACTAGATCGGTAGTTCTTGCAATGGGAGAGGTGCTTAGTTTTGGGTTCAATCTTGCGGTGTCCTCACCCAGTGACAAAGTAGGGGTAGCGAGGCACGTATTTGTATTGTTGCCATCAAGGATAAAAAGGTGGGGTTTTCATCATATTGCTTGAGTTTATCCCTCTACATCATGTCATCTTACTTAAGGCGTTACTCTGTTCTTTATGAACTTAATACTCTAGATGCAGGCAGGAGTCGGTCGATGTGTGGAGTAATAGTAGTAGATGCAGAATTGTTTCGGTCTACTTGACACGGACGTGATGCCTATATGCATAATCATTGCCTTGGATATCGTCATAACTTTGCGCTTTTCTATCAATTGCTCAACAGTAATTTGTTCACCCACCGTATTATTTTCCTTCAAGAGAGAAGCCTCTAGTGAAACCTATGGCCCCCGGGTCTATTTTCCATTATATATTTTCAGATCTATAAACCAAAAATACCTTGCTGCAATTTTATTTACTTTTATTTAGTTTTACTTTTAGTAATCTTTTATATCTATCTCTATCAGATCTCATCCTTGCAAGTGACCGTGAAGGGATTGACAACCCCTTTATAGTGTTGGGTGCAAGTGTTTGATTGTTTGTGCAGGTGCATAGATTGGGGCCTTGCTTGTACCTCCTACTGGATTGATACCTTGGTTCTCAAAACTGAGGGAAATACTTATCTCTACTTTGCTGCATCACCCTTTCCTCTTCAAGGGAAAAACCAACGCAAGCTCAAGAAGTAGCAGGAAGTATTTCTGGCGCCGTTGCCGGGGAGGTGTAGGACCGAAAGTGTGTCTAGAGGGGGGGGGTGATTAGACTACTTGACTAAATAAAACTCTACGTTTTCCCAATTTTAAGTGTTGGCAGATTTTAGCATTCATAGCAAGTCAAGCACATCCTACACATGCATGTCTAAGAGTATAGCAGTGGAAAGTAACAACAAGCATGAGTTGTAAAGGAAGGGTAGGAAGATCAAATGCAATTTGTAGACACGAAGATTTTTCCCGTGGTTCCGATAGGTGGTGCTATCGTACGTCCACGTTTATGGAGTCTTCAACCGATGGAGGGTAACGGTCGCGAGAGTCCACGGAGGGCTCCACCCATAAGGGTCCACAAGGTAGCAACCTTGACTATTCCATAACGGCTTCCGTCCACGAAGGACTAGCCTCACTATGGGTAGATCTTCACGAAGTAGGCGATCTCCTTGCCCTTACAAACTTCTTGGTTCAACTCCACAACACGAAGTAGGAGGCTCCCAAGCGACACCTAACCAATCTAGGAGGCACCACCCTCCAAAAGGTAATAGGCTCGGTAATGACGATGAACTCCTTGCTCTTGTGCTTCAAGATGATAGACTCCTGAACACACAATCACTCTCTCACAGATTTGGCTATGGTGGAAGAGATTGATTTGGTGGAAAGCAACTTGGGGAGGCTGGAGATCAAGATTCATATGGTTGGAATGGAATGGCATGATCTCAACACATGAGTAGGTGGCTCTCTCTCAGAAAATAGGATGGGACAAGTATGGAATAGTTCTGAGTGCTTCTCTTTCGAGTGGGTGGTGGTGAAGGGGTATATATAGGCATCTCCAAAAATCCAACCGTTACACCTAAAGTGACCAACTCGGCGACACCGATGTGTGAATCTCGGTGGTACCGAGTTGCTCCAAAGGTAGCAACTTTTGAATCTCGGTGAGACCGATATATAAATCTCGGTTGCACCGATTAGGTGACCAACGGTCAGATTGCGCAATCTCGGTGACGCAGATCCAACAAACTCAGTGGTACCGATTTTGTGAATCGAGGTAACAGAAAGTTGGCAACCCAAACTCGGTGGCACCGAAGTGGAATCGGTTGCATCGATGTGCTAGGGTTTGGCATGGGTCTGTCTGAGTTTGGGAATCGGTGGCATCGAGTGGAACATGTTGGTTGCACCGATTTTGGATGTTTGACTTTGGACAGACTTTTGTGGAAGAGCTTCTGGGTGTTTTTGGTGACTATCACTTGTGGACGTATGTGCATTTTGTTCACAAACAATACCTTACCCCCTTTTAATAGTATTGGCTTTCCTATGGACTCAAAGTGATTTCTCACAAAGTAAAATGTAGAGTCCTCTTGCATGAAGCTTTGCCAAACTATTTCCTTGCATCTTGGGGTTATCCACAATCCTTTTGCCATCCCTATCATTGAACTTTTCCTGAAATATGCTTAGTGGAAACATTAGTTCGATGACATATATGTTGTTATTAATTACCAAAACCACCAAGGGAGAAAATGTGCTTTCAATCTCCCCCTTTTTGGTAATTGATGACAACATATAGATCAAAGCTTCGACATATGATATAATCAATGAATATAATCATCGCTTTGAGAAGTATGTGATAAGCAAGAGCTCCCCCTAAATTTGTGCATTATTTTTAAATTTGCGTTTGAATGCAAATGCACAATCGATTAGGTACATGGGGCACTCTTCCATGTCACATACAACTTGGTGGTGTGCGAGAATAATAAGAATGAATGTCATAGCACAACACAATCAAGCAAAGGTGAATGATCATCTCATAAGCAACATAATGATAGGAAATAGTAGCAACACACATTAAGCATATGATCGAACACCACATAGTTCAACACAAACAAACCAAAAGACCAAATGTTTTTGAAAAAGCGATAAAAAACAAACGCTCTCTCACTCGAAGACTAAAGATCTATATACACTTCTCCCCCTTTGGCAACAAGTTACCAAAAAGTTCAAAGAGATATAGCTAATCGTTCTTGGGCTGATCTCCTCCGGTTGTTGATGAAGGAGTCGAGAGAACTGCGTCGGCGAAGATGTCGGCAGAAGTCATGGATGGAGTTGGAGTGGCAACAGGAGGCACTCGAGGAGCTGATGGAGCTGAAGAGGCTGTAGCAGGTGCTGATGAAGAAGGCCTCAACTCTGGAGCTGGCACTGTGGCTGATCTGGCCTGGATAGTTGATAACCCACAAGTATAGGGGATCGCAACAGTTTTCGAGGGTAGAGTATTCAACCCAAATTTATTGATTCGACACAAGGGGAGCCAAAGAATATTCTCGAGTATTAGCAGCTGAGCTGTCAATTCAACCACACCTGAAAGACTTAGTATCTGCAGCAAAGTATTCAGTAGCAAAGCAGTATGGAAGTAACGGTAACAATGGCAAAGTGACAGTAGCAGTTTTGTACTGATTGTAACAGTAGCAACGGAAAAGTAACTTGGCAAAGATCAATATGTGAAAAGCTCATAGGCAATGGATCAGTGATGGATAATTATGTCGGATGGCATTCATCATGCAACGGTTATAACATAGGGTGACACAGAACTAGCTCCAATTCATCAATGTAATATAGGCATGTATTCCATATATAGTCATCCGTGCTTATGGAAAAGAACTTGCATGACATCTTTTGTCCTACCCTCCTGTGGCAGCGGGGTCCTAATGGAAACTAAGGTATATTAAGGCCTCCTTTTAATAGAGAACCGGACCAAAGCATTAGCACTTAGTGAATACATGAACTCCTCAAACTACGGTAATCACCGGAAAGAATCCCAGTTATTGTCACCCTGGGGGATGCGGATCATAACTCGTAATAGGTGTCTACAACTTGCAAGATAGGATCAAGAACACATATATATTCATGAAAACATAATAGGTTCAGATCTGAAATCATGGCACTCGGGCCCTAGTGACAAGCATTAAGCATAGCAAAGTCATAGCAACATCAATCTTAGAACATAATGGATACTAGGGATCAAACCCTAAAAAAACTAACTCGATTACATGGTAAATCTCATCCAACCCATCACCGTCCAGCAAGCCTACGATGAGATTACTCATGAACGGCGGAGAGCATCATGAAATTGGTGATGAAGGATGGTTGGTGATGACGACGGCGTCGATTTCCCCTCTCCGGAGCCCAAAACGGACCCCAGATCTGCCCTCCCGAGGAAGAACAGGAGGTGGCGGCGGCTCAGTATCGTAAAACGCGATGAACACTTCTCCTTTATTTTTTTCTCCCCGAATAGGAATATATAGAGTTGGAGTTGAGGTCGGAGGAGCTCCAGCGGGCCCACAAGACACGGGGGCGCGCCCTAGGGGGGGGCGCGCCCCCCTGTCTTGTGGCCAGGTGGTGGACCCCCTCCGGTTGATTCTTTCGCCAGTATTTTTTATTAATTCCAAAAATATTCTCCGTAAATTTTCAGGTCAATCTGAGAACTTTTATTTGTGCACAAAAATAACACCAAGGCAATTCTGCTGAAAACAGCGTCAGTCCGGATTAGTTCCATTCAAATCATGCAAATTAGAGTCCAAAACAAGGGCAAAAGAGTTTGGAAAAGTAGATACGATGGAGACGTATCAACTCCCCCAAGCTTAACCCATTGCTTGTCCTCAAGCAATTCAGTTGACAAACTGAAAGTGATAAAGAAAAACTTTTACAAACTCTGTTTGATCTTGCTGTTGTAAATATGTCTAACTGATGTTCAGATTTTCAGCAAAGATTATAGACTAACCACATTCACAATAACATTTAGGACTCACATTTACTCATATCAATGGCATAACCAGCTAGCGAGCAATAATAATAAGTCTCGGATGACAACAATTTTATCAAAACAATCATGATACAATATGATATAATGGTATCTCGCTAGCCCTTTCTGAGACCGCAAAACATAAATGCAGAGCACCTCCGAAGAACAAGGACTGACTAGACATTGTAATTCATGGTAAAAGAGATCTAGTCACACTCATACTCAATATCAATTAAATAACAACGCATACAAATGACGATGGTGCTCTCTAACTGGCGCTTTTTATAAGAGGAGGATGACTTAACAGTAAAGTAAAATAGATAGGCCCTTCGCAGAGGGAAGCATTGATTTACAGAGGTGCCAGAGCTCGAGCTTTTAAAACAGGGATGAATAATAATTTTGAGCGGTATGCTTTCATTGTCAACATAACAACTAAGAGATCTCGGTATCTTCCATGCTAGATACATTATAGGCGGTTCCCAAACAGAATAGTAAAGTTTTTACTCCCCCTCCACCAATCAATCACACTCCATGGCGAGCCGAATCCACGGGTACCGTCCATACGAACAACAATCCTGGGGGAGTTTTGTTTCATTATATTTTGATTTGATTTTTGAGCATGGAACTGGGCATCCCGAATACCAGCCACTTTCTCGTGAATGATAGTGAATCAACACGTATCGTGAGAATAACCCACCTAGCATGGAAGATACTGACAGCCCCTAGTCACTACATGAGCGATTCGGGCATACAAAACAGAGTATTATTTGAAGGTTTAGAGTTTGGCACATGCAAATTTACTTGGAACGGTAGGTAAATACCGCATAGGAAGGTATGGTGGACTCATATGGAACAACTTCGGGTTTATGGAAACGGATGCACAAGCAGTATTCCCCCTTAGTACAGGTGAAGGCTAGCAAGAGACTGGGAAGCGACCAACTAGAGAGCGGCAACAGTCATAAACATGCATTGAGATTAACTAACATTGAATGCAAGCATGAGTAGGATATAAATCACCATGAACATAAACATCGTGGAGGCTATGTTGGTTTTGTTTCAACTACATGCGTGAACATGTGCCAAGTTAAGCCACTTGAATCATTCAGAGGAGGATACCATCCTATCATACTACATCACAACCATTTTAAAATGCATGTTGGCACTCAAGACAAACCATTATACACTCTTAGCTAATTAAGCACGGCATGAGTAACTATAATCTCTAATTGTCATTGCAAACATGTTTCATCCATAATGAGCTGAATCCAGATTGATTAGCTAATCATATTTATACAAACAAAATAGGTAGAGTTCATACCAGCTTTTCTCCATCTCAATCACTTCATCATATATCGTCATTATTGCCTTTCACTTGCACGACCGAACGGTGTGAATAATAAAGAGAGTGCATGTGCATTGGACTAAGCTGGAATCTGCAAACAATAACTCAAAGGAGAAAGCAAGGTAATATGGGCTCTCTGTAAGATAAACAGTAATGCATATGAGAGCCACTCAACATTTTCATTGTGGTCTTCTCCTTATGACCCAAAGGAAAGAAATTTCAAAACAAGAACGAGAAAAACTATTTACACGGGAAAGCTCCCAACAAGTAAAAGAAGAACGAGAAATCTTTTTGGATTTTCTTTTAATACTACAACTAGACAAACTGAAAGGTAAAGCTAGAACTAATTTTTTTTATTTTCTCAAGGTTAATTTAAACACACGAGAAGAATGCGAAAAGAAGAAATAAACTACCATGGATGGTACAATGAAAAAGTATAAGCACCGACTACTAAGATGAGTGTGTGAACATGAATGTAATGTCGGTGAGAAATACGTACTCCCCCAAGCTTAGGCTTTTGTCCTAAGTTGGTCTATGGCCATGGCTGGCCCGGATAATATCCAAAGTTATAGTTGGGGTTGTACTGGGCTGCGGCAGCTACTGCCTGAGCGGCTGCAGCGCGGAGGCGAGCGGCTTCCACCTCCCTCTCGTACTCGTTTGCCTCCTCTCTGGTTATGAAGTGTCTCCGTTTTTCCTGAAATTTAAAGAAGGCAGGAGCAGGAAGGGTAATATGGACAGCACGCTGTCTCTCAAAAATTAGTCGGTACAGGAGGGATTGTTCATTTCTCTCAAGAAACTGGTAGCGCACCATAGCCTCATAATCAAGAAAACCAGGTGGTAACTCAATATCATTCTCCCTTATGGGTACCCTAAGATAATTAGCTACCCGGGTGGCATAAATCCCACCAAAAAATCTCCATCCTTAGCATTTTTATGTAGCCTCCTAGCAATAATAGCTCCCAAGTTATATCGTCTATCACCCATGACCGCACTGTAACATCCCAAAATTTCATTTTGGAATGTTATGAAATATAGTTAAGCATCACATCATATTGTTTGCATAATATTTGTGAGTGAATAAAAATCTGGAGTTCTTATTTGAAATATGGAAATTCATTTCTATTCTTTTGCTTTTGCTTTTCAAAAATTTGCAAACCCCTGAAATATTTCAAATAGGAGAGGAGGAACATGACCCTCCACACCAGGGGTATTTCGGTGAAACTCTTGAACTATAATAACCAGGGGGTTATTTGAAAAATATTTGCAAAAGAAATAAATCAAATTTGGGCATTTCTAAAAATACTGTTTTAAAAATTATTTTATTTGTCCGTGGAAAAATGTCCATCTTGTGGAATTTATTTTTCTGAGAATTTTGGTATATAATAACTCTATATTTGACCCTATCTACTTTTTCGTTTTCCTTGTTTTCTTTCCTGTTTTTGAATATTAGCAAAATGTTTTAAAAAACGGAATCGGATCCGAGGCCCAATAGGAATAGTGGCGGCCCGATCCACTTCGGATCAGATCCGAAGATCCTTCGGATCGGCCACCGATCCATCGCCCGCCTCTTCTCTTTCCTTCCTCCCTCCCCTTTCCTTCCTTCGCCGGCGAGATCGAATCCGCCCCGGATCTCTCTCTCCCTTCCTTCCCCGAGCCCCTAGAGCCCCCTATATAAACCTCCGACTCGCCCGCATTCCGTTTCCCCCGAAACCCCAAGCAAGCCGTCGCCAGAACGCCCCCACCACCACTCGCCGGAGCTCTTGCTGCTCCACCAAAACCTTCGAGCTCGAGGCGCTCACCTCTGTCACCCCCGAGCTTCACCGACGCCGCCAACCGCTCCGCCTTGCTCGTCTACATCGACCGCCGTCTTCATCTTCGCTGGAGGACCACCGGAGACGCCGCCCGCATCGAACCCGAAGCTCCGCCGCCGTCGGACATCGCCGGAGCATCTCATGCCGCCGCTGTGAGCACCCCACCCCCCCTTTGACCGTTAGATCTAAAACGTACGGCCGCGATTAGATTTTATTTTGTCCCGAACCGTTTTTTTTATTTAATGAACGTTCACCCGATTAGCGAATGCGCGCACACCCGCATCCACTCTTAGCCCGCCACGTAGCATGTTCGTAGTTTAGGTTTTTCTTTTATTTCTGTTTTTAGTTTCTGAAACAGAATACAACCAGTTTTTGTTCTGTGAATATCTCGTAGAATATTAGGAGTTTTTAGTTGTTTCTTTTTGCAGTAGTTCACAAATTGTATGTAGTTTATGCCAGTAGCTTTGGATTTCAAATTCTGATCTTTTAAATTTGAATTCTTTTGAATTTTCTCAAATCACTAGAATCTGTTTATCTTGAGTTTAAAAATATATTTTTGAATGAAACTTTTTGCCACTGTTTTGTATTAGTTAGTTTTATCACCCTGTTCAATTTTGGAATTTTTAGTATATTTTAAATTAGGGTTTTTAACAAAACAGTTTCTGTTTAGTTTCTTTTAGGGTCAATTTGATTTACTTTGTTTTAGTTTTGATTTTGATTCTCTTTTCTTTTAACTTTCTATTATAAGTCTTTTAGTTTCTGTTGTTTATCATTAGGTGATTTATTTTCTATTAATGAAAATATTTTTTATTGTTTTGTTCATTGTTTTAGTAGGAAAACAGTGTTTCCACTTTATGTGGTGTTTTATAATAGGTTTATAGTAGTTCTTTTTGCATAAAAGATTTATGGTGAAATACTTTCTGTTTTCTAATAAAACTTTACTTTTAATTTCTGTTATTTTCTATATTAGTTGCTGAAAACAATTCTTGTCTTGTTTTGTTTTAGTAGAAGCTTTGCCACAAAATTTGAGAGGCTTTCTATTTGTTTTGGTTTTCTTTTCTTTTGATTGTGCTATTGATTGTTTTAGTATTATTAGTTTACCTTGCTGTTAGTGTAAGATGTGTTATGGTTATGCTGATTGTGTGCAATGTTTGATTCGTTAGATCATCCGGAGTGCGAGGCTTGTTATCTAGAGTCACTCGGGTACGAAGATCGTCAGCAAGGCAAGTTCACGTTGATCATGTTATTACCTATGTTTTCAAATTGCATTAGTTCAATCTTCCACCCATTGCATGCAAAGTAGGTACTTGGAAACTTGGTTACTTGAGTAGTATCATGTGGTAGGCACCCCAATTTCCCTTGTTACTTTGGACCGGGACGTTATTTTATTTTGCTATGCTTTTAGTAGACGGGGTTGGTTGTGTGATTCATGAGAGAGTTGTGAGATAAATTATTTCAAGACCTACATGATGATCAAGACTTCAAGACTTCAAGTTTTCAACATACCTCTGGGTGGATTGGACATGCATCTGGCAGCCTGATATCTATCATGGTTATGCCCGGGAATCTTGGTATCTACCTGTGATCATCCCGACGGAATGCCACCTAGGCTCAAAGAGATGGATGGATACTTCAAGGCCGGAAAGCTTACGTGTGCAACCGCAAGTCAATATGGGCTCTGGCTTGGTTGACCTTAGTGGTGACTCTGGTAGGTCAGATTGCTACGAGATGTAGAAGAACGGTAGGATTGGATGGGCACTGACTTTCTATCAGAGGATCACTTTGGAAGACCATGTTTCGATCGTCTCGTTCTCAAACATCATGCAGTGCGAGGACACAACGGGAGGGATCGATTCTTGCGGGTAAAGTGTACAAACCTCTGCAGAGTGTCAAACTAATCGATTAGCCGTGTCCCCGGTTATGGACAACATGAGCACCGGAGATGATACTATCAGCCAGTCTTAACACAAATAATATTAATGATGTGGGTTATATTGATAACTTGGGTATGAGAAATGGTTGGTGGAACCTTCTCATTAAACAACCAACATTGTAGTAATAATTTTCGCTTTGCCCCTCTCTTGTTGTAGGAAAAATTTGCTTTACGCTAAACTTAAACTTACAGCCCCACCTGCCACATATGCATGTAGTATAGTTGATATTTTCATCCCCTCTCTTTTGTGACTTGCCGGCATATTCACTATGCTGACCTACACGGCTGCAACGTATCATGTTGCAGAGTACTTTTCCGACCAGGAGTGAGGATACGCTCTACGCTCGGCGAGATGCCCTTGGAGTCAGATGGACTCAACTACCTTTGAAGCTTCCGCAAGATTTTTGATTAGTTTATCTCATGAGTTGGCCTTCAGCCACTTTATTGTAATCCTTATTGTAATAAAGGACTCGATATGAGATTTCAATTAATAAAGCAGTTGTGATTGAACTCTTGATATATACATTGATGTACCGTGTGTGTACCAGCATGATCTTGGGATGGTACGGAAACACTGGAGATTCGACCGTTTTGGGTCGGGTCGCTACAGATATGGTATCAGAGCACACGCTGACTGTAGGACGTAACTTCTAGGATTGGAAAAGCCTTAGGAAGAAAACCATTTTACTTATGTCTTTAAAATTCTCCTATATTCTCATCTGCTCATTTTTGACTTCTCTCCGATTTTCCAACATTTTTAGATGGCCACCTTCCACCCAGTTTTGTTCACTGAGTTTTGCCAGCCGGACGCAACCATGCCTTTCGGCAAAGAGCTGGTGCAGATCACCAAAGACGTAAGGATTGCTCTGCCAAGCATCACCGGGACTGCTATCATGTCTTTTGCAGCAGACACTCGCTACAGGATCGAGGTGCATATCCCCGGAAAGACATTCGGAAATCGCACAGAGCCCATAAATTTCAAGTTTGTGGCACCCAGCTGGATTCTCGGAAGGAACATGGTGATTCACCGTGCCCTCGGACGTATCCAGGAAGAATAGAGAGGCTGTCCCATTTCGCCAGGACTCAGCATGGTCTGCCGCAGAAGTGCAGATGGAGAAATCATAAACACCATGACTGAAGACCCCGTTCGTGCTTATGTCGAAACCTTGGAGACACACATCAGGACCTTGGAGCTCCGTGTACGCAAGGACACGAAGACGATTAAGCAGCTGAAGACCCGTGAACTTGAACTCGAAGATGCAGCACGAGAAGCCCACTACGAGCACGAAGATGAAGTGAAGGACTTCTTAGAGAGGATCAAGAACCTGAAGACTCTCGTTGCGAATCTAGAGGAGCAACTGGACATGGGAGAAAACCTTCACCCTGAAGGTGACGATGCCCCCTTGATCAGCAGCGAGGACGACTATGAGGAGAGCACCATCGGAGGAGGACGCACCACCATGGAGTTTTGAGGACAACTTTAGACATGACCACCATGTATCTTTATTTTTTTCACGTTAAATCGTAGGTCGATGTTTCGTTTGTCAGGAGACTTGTATCTCGAGTGTGAACCTTTTGAGTTGAATAATAAATGAGTGTTTGGTGTGTTAATGTTTGTTGCATTGCATATGGGTAGTGAATTTCTCTTTAGACCCTTGCTCTATTCTATTTCTCATCACTCTGAAAACACCAGATGCCTCCGAGACGTGACCCCAGCACCAACTTTCCCCCGGAACTCGCCCAACTCATCCAGCAGCAGAATACCTTGATGCAGCTGTTGATTCAGAATCAGGCCAACAACAACAACAACAACCCTCCACCCCAGGCCGACAACCTCACCCGTTTTCTGAGGCTGAACCCACCGACCTTCTCCAGCAGCACTGAGCCCATTGTCGCAGATGACTGGCTCCGCAAGATGGAGAGGGAACTTATCACCGCGGGATGCACTGAGGCTGAGAAAGTGCGTTTTGCCGCACATCAAGTTGAAGGCCCAGCAGCTTCATGGTGGGAGAACTACACCACCACGTACCCCATTGCCGGTGTGACTTGGGAGCAGTTCAAGCAGGCTTTCCGCACCGCTCATGTCTCAGCTGGAGCCATGAGTCTGAAGAAGCGTGAGTTTCGCAACTTACGCCAGGGGAACCGCTCTGTGGCCCAGTATGTGGATGAATTCAGCATGTTGGCCCGTTATGCACCAGGAGATGTGGCGAATGATGCAGCCAAGCAGGAGAAGTTCCTGGAGGGACTCAACGATGAGTTGAGCATGCAGCTGATTGTGGCTACTTTCAACAACTACCAGGAGCTGGTAGACAAGGCCCTCATCTTAGAGGGTAAGCAGCAGCAAATTGAGAGCCGCAAGAGGAAATATGGACAAGGGAAGTCTTACTCTGGAGCTCAGCAGAAGCCTCGCTATTCCCCATACTCAGGGAATACCGGAACAGGGACCGGTAAGTATGGAGGACACACTCATGCCGTGCATAACCATGGAGGAAATGGGAATAATCGTCCCAACAATGGCAACTCCAAGAACGGCAATGGAGGAAATGGTACTCATCATCGTTCTGCTCCAGTAATGAGGGATCTGAGCACCGTCACCTGTTTCAAGTGCAAACAGACTGGACATTATGCCAACAAGTGTCCTGATGCTAACCCAAGCAATGGCAATGGAAATGGAGGTGGAAATGGCAATGGAAACTCTGGAGTGAAGAAGCCCAATCCTTTTCCCCGCGCTCAGGTGAACCACATTGATGTAGAGGAAGTCTATGATCAGCCTGAGACTGTGGTTGGTAAGTTTTTGTTACATTCACGTCCAGTATTGGTACTTTTTGATTCTGGTGCAACTCATTCATTCATATCAAGGGTAGTTGTGGAAAAGTACGGTTTGCCCACTAGAACCCTTAGTCAGCCCATTAAGGTCAGTTCCCCAGGAGGTATGATGACGGCAGGGATAGGATGCCACGCATTGAACCTCAACATTGGAAACCATGTATTCCCCACCGACCTCATCGTCTTAGAGTCTCAAGGATTGTACGTAATCCTAGGCATGGATTGGATGACCAAGTATGAAGGGAACCTTGACTGTCCCAGCAAGTCTATTTTGCTCACCACCCCAGAGCAGAAGAGGATTAAGTATGTATCCCGACACACCCCGAAGAGCACTCGGGTGAATTCCCTCACATGAGTTGTTCAGGAGGAAGTGCCGGTAGTACAAGACTTCCCAGATGTATTCCCGGAGGAATTACCGGGCATGCCACCGGATAGAGAGATTGAGTTCCTGATTGAGTTATTGCCAGGGACAGCCCCAATATCCAAGAGACCCTATCGGATGCCCGCTAATGATCTGGAAGAGATCAAGAAGCAGATCAAGGAGTTATTGGACAAAGGGTATATTCGCCCAAGTTCTTCACCTTGGGGAGCCCCAGTTCTTTTGGTAGAAAAGAAGGATAAAACCTTGAGAATGGTAGTCGATTATCGTGCATTGAATGAGGTGACTATCAAGAACAAGTACCCTCTGCCGATGATTAACGACTTGTTTGATCAGCTGGTTGGAGCCAAAGTGTTCTCCAAGATCGATCTTCGATCAGGGTATCATCAGTTGAAAATTCGTGAACATGATATACCCAAAACAGCCTTCACCACAAGGTATGGCCTATATGAGTATACAATCATGTCCTTTGGTTTGACTAATGCTCCTGCCTATTTCATGAGTATGATGAACAAGGTATTTATGGAATATCTGGACAAGTTTGTCGTGGTGTTCATCGATGATATATTGATATTCTCCAAGAGCGAGGAAGAACACAAGGAACACTTGCGTTTAGTTCTGGAGAAGCTCAGAGAGCATCAGTTATATGTCAAGTTCAGCAAATGTGAATTTTGGTTGAAGGAAGTCGGATTTCTTGGACACATTATTTCTAGAGATGGAATAGCAGTGGATCCTGCTAAGGTTGCAGCAGTCACCGAGTGGAAGTCACCCACCTCAGTTAAGGAGATCCGCAGTTTCCTCGGACTTGCCGGATATTATCGGAGGTTTATCGAGAACTTCTCGAAGATAGCCAAGCCTATGACGGAGTTATTGAAGAAAGAGTCTAAGTATATTTGGACCGAGGAATGTGAGGCCAGTTTCCAGGAGTTGAAGAAACGTTTGGTCACAACCCCAGTGTTGATTTTGCCGAACATTCGGGAGGACTTCCAGGTTTATTGTGATGCTTCACGCCAAGGACTTGGAGGAGGGCTCATGCAGGAGGGGAAAGTTGTAGCATATGCATCTAGACAGCTACGACCTCATGAGTTGAACTATGCCACCCATGATTTGGAGTTAGCAGCCGTAGTGCACGCACTCAAGACCTGGAGACATTTCCTTATCGGAAATAGTTGTGATATTTACACTGATCACAAGATCTTGAAGTACATCTTCACGCAGAAGGAGTTGAACCTCAGACAGAGGAGATGGCTAGAGTTGATCAAGGACTATGACATGAGATTGCACTATCATCCAGGGAAGGCAAATGTTGTAGCAGATGCTTTGAGCCGTAAGAGTTATGTGAACACACTCATAGCGGGAGGATTACCCCAGGAGTTAGCTGACGATCTCAGAGAGCTCAAGTTGGAGATAGTTCCAAGAGGATATGTTGCCACACTAGAGATTCAATCCACTTTGACCGGAAGAATCCGTGAAGCCCAGAAATCGGACAAGGAAATAGCTGGGATAAAGCAAAGAATGAAGGATGGGAAAGCTAAAGGTTTTCGTGAGGATGAACACGGAACCCTATGGTTTGAGGACCGTATCTATGTGCCTAATGACCCAGAGCTCAGGAAGTTCATACTTCAAGAAGCCCACGATTCGCCATACTCGATACACCCATTCAACACCAAGATGTATCTGGACTTGAAGGAAAGTTTCTGGTGGACAGGTATGAAGAAGGATATTGCCGAGCATGTCGCGGCATGTGATGTTTGTCAACGAGTAAAGGCAGAACATCAGAAACCAGCAGGGTTACTTCAACCTTTGCCGATACCCGAGTGGAAATGGGAGAAGCTTGGTATGGACTTCATCACAGGATTACCCAGGACCCGTTCAGGTTATGATTCCATCTGGGTAGTGGTCGATCGCTTGACCAAGGTGGCTCATTTCATTCCAGTGAAGACCACCTATACCAGTGCTAAGTTAGCCAAGATATATATGACTAGGATCGTATGTCTGCATGGAGTTCCGAGGAGTATCGTGTCAGATAGAGGAACACAATTTACCTCAAAGTTTTGGCATCAGCTACATGAAACTTTGGGTACAAGGCTGGAGTTCAGTACAGCTTTTCATCCACAGACAGATGGACAGACCGAGAGAGTCAACCAGATTCTGGAGGACATGTTGAGAGCTTGTGCGCTAGACTATGGGTCTAGTTGGGACGATAACTTACCTTATGCAGAGTTCTCATACAACAACAGTTATCAGACCAGTCTGAAGATGGCCCCTTTCGAAGCTCTATACGGAAGGAGGTGCAGAACACCATTGATGTGGGATGGTGTTGGTGACCGAAAACTTTTTGGTCCCGATCTTATCCGACATTCTGAAGAGAAGGTCAAGCTGATTCGTGACCGACTCAAGATAGCCCAGTCCAGACAGAAGAGCTATGCTGATAGCAATCGCAAGGAGGTGACATACGAAGTGGGAGACCGAGCATATCTCCGTGTGTCCCCACTTCGTGGAATCAAGAGGTTTGGTGTTAAAGGAAAGTTAGCACCCCAATTTATAGGCCCCTACAAAATTCTCGAATGTAGAGGCGAAGTTGCTTATAAGCTAGAACTGCCGGAAGGATTGTCCGGAGTTCACGATGTCTTCCATGTTTCCCAGTTGAAGAAATGCCATGCTGAGATGGCTGATATTCCTTTGAGAGACACAGTGCCCCTAGAGGCCATACAGCTTGATAGTGATCTGACCTATGAGGAGAAGCCCGTCAGGATCCTCGAGACTGCCAACAGAGTTACCCGCAGCAAGATCATCAAGTTCTGCAAGGTTCTGTGGAGTCACCACACCGAGGAAGAAGCCACCTGGGAACGAGAAGAAGATCTTCGTCGAGACCATCCGCACCTATTTTCTAGCCAACCCGAATCTCGAGGGCGAGATTCATCTTAAGGTGGGTAGGTTTGTAACATCCCAAAATTTCATTTTGGAATGTTATGAAATATAGTTAAGCTTCACATCATATTGTTTGCATAATATTTGTGAGTGAATAAAAATCTGGAGTTCTTATTTGAAATATGGAAATTCATTTCTATTCTTTTGCTTTTGCTTTTCAAAAATTTGCAAACCCCTGAAATATTTCAAATAGGAGAGGAGGAACATGACCCTCCACACCAGGGGTATTTCGGTGAAACTCTTGAACTATAATAACCAGGGGGTTATTTGAAAAATATTTGCAAAAGAAATAAATAGAATTTGGGCATTTCTAAAAATACTGTTTTAAAAATTATTTTATTTGTCCGTGGAAAAATGTCCATCTTGTGGAATTTATTTTTCTGAGAATTTTGGTATATAATACCTCTATATTTGACCCTATCTACTTTTTCCTTTTCCTTGTTTTCTTTCCTATTTTTGAATATTAGCAAAATGTTTTAAAAAACGGAATCGTATCCGAGGCCCAATAGGAATAGTGGCGGCCCGATCCACTTCGGATCAGATCCGAAGATCCTTCGGATCGGCCACCGATCCATCGCCCGCCTCTTCTCTCTCTCTGACTGCGGGACCCACCGCCCGATCTCATCCCAGTCATGGTCTTCTCTTTCCTTCCTCCCTCCCCTTTCCTTCCTTCGCCGGCGAGATCGAATCCGCCCCGGATCTCTCTCTCCCTTCATTCCCCGAGCCCCTAGAGCCCCCTATATAAACCTTCGACTCGCCCGCATTCCGTTTCCCCCGAAACCCCAAGCAAGCCGTCGCCAGAACGCCCCCACCACCACTCGCCGGAGCTCTTGCTCCTCCACCGAAACCTTCGAGCTCGAGGCGCTCACCTCTGTCACCCCCGAGCTTCACCGACGCTGCCAACCGCTCCACCTTGCTCGTCTGCATCGACCGCCGTCTTCATCTTCGCCGGAGGACCACCGGAGACGCCGCCCGCATCGAACCCGAAGCTCCGCCGCCGTCGGACATCGCCGGAGCATCTCACGCCGCCGCTGTGAGCACCCCACCCCCCCTTTGACCGTTAGATCTAAAACGTACGGCCGCTATTAGATTTTATTTTGTCCCGAACCGTTTTTTTATTTAATGAACATTCACCCGATTAGCTAATGCGCGCACACCCGCATCCACTCTTAGCCCGCCACGTAGCATGTTCGTAGTTTAGGTTTTTCTTTTATTTCTGTTTTTAGTTTCTGAAACAGAATACAACCAGTTTTTGTTCTGTGAATATCTCGTAGAATATTAGGAGTTTTTAGTTGTTTCTTTTTGCAGTAGTTCACAAATTGTATGTAGTTTATGCCAGTAGCTTTGGATTTCAAATTCTGATCTTTTAAATTTGAATTCTTTTGAATTTTCTCAAATCACTAGAATCTGTTTATCTTGAGTTTAAAAATATATTTTTGAATGAAACTTTTTGCCACTGTTTTGTATTAGTTAGTTTTATCACCGTGATCAATTTTGGAATTTTTAGTATATTTTAAATTAGCGTTTTTAACAAAACAGTTTCTGTTTAGTTTCTTTTAGGGTCAATTTGATTTACTTTGTTTTAGTTTTGATTTTGATTCTCTTTTCTTTTAACTTTCTATTATAAGTCTTTTAGTTTATGTTGTTTATCATTAGGTGATTTATTTTCTATTAATGAAAATATTTTTTATTGTTTTGTTCATTGTTTTAGTAGGAAAACATTGTTTCCACTTTATGTGGTGTTTTATAATAGGTTTATAGTAGTTCTTTTTGCATAAAAGATTTATGGTGAAATACTTTCTGTTTTCTAATAAAACTTTACTTTTAATTTCTGTTATTTTCTATATTAGTTGCTGAAAACAATTCTTGTCTTGTTTTGTTTTAGTAGAAGCTTTGCCACAAAATTTGAGAGGCTTTCTATTTGTTTTGGTTTTCTTTTCTTTTGATTGTGCTATTGATTGTTTTAGTATTATTAGTTTACCTTGCTGTTAGTGTAAGATGTGTTATGGTTATGCTGATTGTGTGCAATGTTTGATTCGTTAGATCATCCGGAGTGCGAGGCTTGTTATCTAGAGTCACTCGGGTACGAAGATCGTCAGCAAGGCAAGTTCACGTTGATCATGTTATTACCTATGTTTTCAAATTGCATTAGTTCAATCTTCCACCCATTGCATGCAAAGTAGGTACTTGGAAACTTGGTTACTTGAGTAGTATCATGTGGTAGGCACCCCAATTTCCCTTGTTACTTTGGACCGGGACGTTATTTTATTTTGCTATGCTTTTAGTAGACGGGGTTGGTTGTGTGATTCATGAGAGAGTTGTGAGATAAATTATTTCAAGACCTACATGATGATCAAGACTTCAAGACTTCAAGTTTTCAACATACCTCTGGGTGGATTGGACATGCATCTGGCAGCCTGATATCTATCATGGTTATGCCCGGGAATCCTGGTATCTACCTGTGATCATCCCGACGGAATGCCACCCAGGCTCAAAGAGATGGATGGATACTTCAAGGCCGGAAAGCTTACGTGTGCAACCGCAAGTCAATATGGGCTCTGGCTTGGTTGACCTTAGTGGTGACTCTGGTAGGTCAGATTGCTACGAGATGTAGAAGAACGGTAGGATTGGATGGGCACTGACTTTCTATCAGAGGATCACTTTGGAAGACCATGTTTCGATCGTCTCGTTCTCAAACATCATGCAGTGCGAGGACACAACGGGAGGGATCGATTCTTGCGGGTAAAGTGTACAAACCTCTGCAGAGTGTCAAACTAATCGATTAGCCGTGTCCCCGGTTATGGACAACATGAGCACCGGAGATGATACTATCAGCCAGTCTTAACACAAATAATATTAATGATGTGGGTTATATTGATAACTTGGGTATGAGAAATGGTTGGTGGAACCTTCTCATTAAACAACCAACATTGTAGTAATAATTTTCGCTTTGCCCCTCTCTTGTTGTAGGAAAAATTTGCTTTACGCTAAACTTAAACTTACAGCACCACCTGCCACATATGCATGTAGTATAGTTGATATTTTCATCCCCTCTCTTTTGTGACTTGCCGGCATATTCACTATGCCGACCTACACGGCTGCAACGTATCATGTTGTAGAGTACTTTTCTGACCAGGAGTGAGGATACGCTCTACGCTCGGCGAGATGCCCTTGGAGTCAGATGGACTCAACTACCTTTGAAGCTTCCGCAAGATTTTTGATTAGTTTATCTCATGAGTTGGCCTTCAGCCACTTTATTGTAATCCTTATTGTAATAAAGGACTCGATATGAGATTTCGATTAATAAAGCAGTTGTGATTGAACTCTTGATATATACATTGATGTACCGTGTGTGTACCAGCATGATCTTGGGATGGTACGGAAACACTGGAGATTCGACCGTTTTGGGTCGGGTCGCTACACGCACTCTTAAGAATACTGAGATCAGGTACGCAAAGGTGGCTATGATCATGTTTACCGTTAATACATCTACCTATGAAGAGAGCAAAATAATGTATGGCAGGAAACTGAATGCTCCCCAAGGTAGCCTGTGTCATGTTTCTAGTTTCTCCCACAGTGATGCTAGCAAGAAAATCATTATATTCAGTTTTGTGAGGATCACTATGGCTGCCCCCATTGTGGAATTTTGCATGCACGGTTAAAATCCTCTAGGTCCATAGTATAAGATTCATCATAAAGATTAAATAGAACGGAATGCGTATTACGCCTAGATGAAAATTCAAACCTCCGCACGAAGGAGTCAGTGAGTTGATAATATTGCTTGCATTGGTCTGAGACGAAATCTTCAAGGCCAGCATTTCGTATGTACGCGTAAAATTCTTCCTTGAATCCGGCATGGACCATGAATGGATCCGACGGCCATTCACTAGGCCGCACTTGAGCTTCCCTCGGTGGTTCAAAGTCGGGCTCACGTATCGCGAGTCTCGGGGTCTTCTTGCTCAAGGAACCACCTTGGTATATTCTCCTCAACATTTTTTTTCTTTCTCTGAGAAATTACTGAAATTTTTAGTGACTCACAATAAAGGTGAACAAAACTCAACAAAACTTATAGCAACTACTCCCACAAGTGCCTAGAAGCTATATCATGCATCAAAACTACTTGGGACCCTACAAATTTGACATGCAAGCTCAAGAACAAGGTCACCACAGCAGCAAAAATTTGCAATATATAAAGCACTAGAACAAAAACTAATTGGACCATTGGAGGAGTCACATACCGAAGAACAATCCCCCAAAACAGTTTTGCAAATGGAGCTTTGAGCAAGGAGATCGAAAATGGCAGGAAGAAGAGCTAGAACACGGGTTTGAGCAATGGTGGGATTTTTTCTGGAGGAAGACGAAGTGGATGGGTGCTGGAATAAGTGAGGGGGCCTCACGTGGGACCCACAAGCCACGGGGGCGCGCCCAGGGGGGGTGGGCGCGCCCTGCAGGCTTGTGGCCTACTGGTGCAGCCCCCTGATGTGTTCTCAGTGCCAAAAATTCTAAAATATTCCAGAAAAAATCATACTACATTTTCAGGGAATTCTGAGAACTTTTATTTTCAGGTCATTTTTCTATTGCACGGATAAATCAGAAAACAGAAAAATAATAGCATTTTTACTAAATTAAATCTAAAGAACAGAAAATAAAAGTTGGGTACAGAAGGTTGTGCTTTCTAAATTCATCCATCTCATGCTCATCAAAAAGAATCCATCAATAAGGTTGATCAAGTCTTATTGACAAACTTTTTTCGAATGACACGGAACCGGAGAATTTTCGAATAATACTAGGTTACCTCAAAGGGGATATGCATGTCCCCAACAATAAGTATATCATATTTATTTTTGGCAGTAGGGAGAGGGAATTCAAAGTCTCCAATAATAATCGTTGGAATTTTTTCAATGGAGTTGATACTATGAACTTGAGGTTGTTTCTTCGGAAAATGAACCGTATGCTCATTACCATTAACATGAAAAGTGACATTGCCCTTGTTGCAATCAATAACAGCCCCTGCAGTATTCAAAAAGGGTCTACCAAGGATGATCAACATACTGTCGTTCTCGGGAATATCAGGAATAACAAAGTCCGTTAGGATAGTGACATTTGCAACTACGACAGGCACATCCTCACAAATACCGATGGGTAAAGCAGTTGATTTATCAGCCATATGCAAAGAGATTTCAGTAGGTGTCAGCTTATTCAAATCAAGTCTACGATACAAAGAGAAAGGAATAACACTAACACCAGCTCCAAGGTCACATAAAGCAGTTTTAACATAATTTCCTTTAATAGAGTATGGTATAGTAGGTACTCCGGGATCTCCTAATTTCTTTGGTATTCCACCCTTAAAGGTGTAATTAGTAAGCATGGTGGAAATCTCAGCTTCCGGTATCTTTCTTTTATTTGTCACAATATCTTTCATATACTTAGCATAAGGATACATTTTCAGAATATCAGTCAAGCGCATACGCAAAAAGACAGGTCTAAGCATTTCAACAAAGCGCTCAAAATCCTCATCATCCTTTTTCTTGGATGGCTTAGGAGGAAAGGGCATGGGTTTCTGAACCCAAGGTTCTCTTTCTCTACCATGCTTCCTAGCAACGAAGTCTCTTTTATCATATCTTTTATTCTTAGGTTGTGGATTATCAAGATCAACAGCAGGTTCAATCTCCACATCATTATCATTACTAGGTTGATCCTCAACATGAACATCATCATTAATATTATCACTAGGCTCATGTTCATTACCAGATTGTGTCTCAGCATCAGAAATAGAAATATCATTTGGGTTTTCATGTGTATCTATAACAAGTTCACTAGCAGCATGCAAAGCCCTATCGTCATTCTTTTTCCTTTTATTACTGGGACGACTAGGTGCATCAGTATTAATTCTCTGAGAATCTTGCTCAATTCTCTTAGGATGGCCCTCAGGATACAAAGGTTCCTGAGTCATTCTACCACCTCTAGTCACAACTCTAACAGAATGATCATTGTTCTTACCAATCATGTCATTAAGCAAATCATTTTGTGCCTTAAGTACTTGTTCTACTTGAGTAGTTACCATGGAAGCATGTTTACTAATAAGCTTAAGATCATTCATAGTTCTACTCATATAATCACCTAAGCGATCAAGCATGTAAGCATTATGTTTCAATTGTCTACTAACATAAGCATTGAAATTTTCTTGCTTAACAATAAAGTTATCAAACTCATCAAAGCATTGGCTGGCAGACTTATTATACGGAATATCTCCTTCATCAAATCTACGGAGGGAATTTACCTCTACTACCTGTGTCGGGTTATCAAGACCATGTATTTCTTCAATAGGTGGTAGATTCTTAACATCTTCAGCTTTAATACCTTTTTCTTTCATAGATTTCTTTGCCTCTTGCATATCTTCAGGACTGAGAAATAGAATACCTCTTTTCTTCGGAGTTGGCTTTGGAGGTTGTTCGGGAATAGTCCAATCATTATCATTGCTCAATATATTATTCAATAGTAGTTCAGCTTGTTCAACAGTTCGTTCCCTGAAAACACAACCAGCACAACTATCTAGGTTGTCCCTAGAAGCATCGGTTAGTCCATTATAAAAGATATCAAGTATTTCATTTTTCTTGAGAGGGTGATCAGGCAAAGCATTAAGTAATTGGAGAAGCCTCCCCCAAGCTTGTGGGAGACTCTCTTCTTCAATTTGCACAAAGTTAAATATTTCCTGCAAGGCAGCCTGTTTCTTATGGGCAGGAAAATACTTTTCAGAGAAGTAATATATCATATCATGGGGACTACGCACACAACCAGAAGCAAGAGAATTAAACCATATCTTAGCATCACCCTTTAATGAGAAAGGAAACAACTTAAGAATATAGTAATAACGAATTTTTTCCTCATGAGTAAATAGGGTGGCTATATCATTCAATTTAGTAAGATGTGCCACAACAGTTTCAGATTCATAACCATGGAAAGGATCAGATTCAACCAAAGTAATCAACTCAGGATTGACAGAGAATTCATAATCCTTATCAGTAACAAAGATAGGTGAAGTAGCAAACTTAGGATCATATTGCATTCTAGCATTCAAAGATTTTTCTTTCCACTTGCATAGCAACTTCTTAAGATCATCTCTATCCTTACAAGCAAGAAAGTCCCTAGCTACCTCTCCTTCCATAACATAACCCTTAGGTATATTAGGCAATTCATATCTAGGAGAGCTAGGTCTAGCAGGTGTTTCATAGTGTTCAGTTTCAATAATTTCATCAGGTTCAGAAATATCCTCAGTTTCAGCATTGACTCTAGCAATTTGGTCATCAAGAAATTCACCCAGTGGCACAGTAGTATCAAGCAAAGTATCATCATGCATAGCAGAAGTAGCATCATCAATTACTTATGGAAAAGAACTTGCATGACATCTTTTGTCCTACCCTCCCGTGGCAGCGGGGTCCTAATGGAAACTAAGGGATATTAAGGCCTCCTTTTAATAGAGAACCGGACCAAAGAATTAGCACTTAGTGAATACATGAACTCCTCAAACTACGGTAATCACCGGAAAGAATCCCAGTTATTGTCACCCTGGGGGATGCGGATCATCAATCGTAATAGGTGTCTACAACTTGCAAGATAGGATCAAGAACACATATATATTCATGAAAACATAATAGGTTCAGATCTGAAATCATGGCACTCGGGCCCTAGTGACAAGCATTAAGCATAGCAAAGTCATAGCAACATCAATATCAGAACATAATGGATACTAGGGATCAAACCCTAACAAAACTAACTCGATTACATGGTAAATCTCATCCAACCCATCACCGTCCAGCAAGCCTACGATGAGATTACTCACGAACGGCAGAGAGCATCATGAAATTGGTGATGAAGGATGGTTGGTGATGACGACGGCGTCGATTTCCCCTCTCCGGAGCCCAAAACGGACCCCAGATCTGCCCTCCCGAGGAAGAACAGGAGGTGGCGGCGGCTCCGTATCGTAAAACGCGATGAACTCTTCTCCTTTATTTTTTTCTCCCCTAATAGGAATATATAGAGTTGGAGTTGAGGTCTGAGGAGCTCCAAGGGGCCCACAAGACAGGGGGCGCACCCTAAGGGGGGCGCGGCTCCCTGGCTTGTGGCCAGGTGGTGGACCCCCTCCGGTTGATTCTTTTGCCAGTATTTTTTATTAATTCCAAAAATATTCTCCGTAAATTTTCAGGTCAATGTGAGAACTTTTATTTCTGCACAAAAATAACACCAAGGCAATTCTGCTGAAAATAGCGTAAGTCCGGGTTAGTTCCATTCAAATCATGCAAATTAGAGTCCAAAACAAGGGCAAAAGAGTTTGGAAAAGTAGATACGATGGAGACGTATCAGTAGTGAAGTGTGTGCCTGGCCTGAGAGGAGAGTCATCCTCATCATCATCATCATCATCATCTGTAGAGTGAGGAAGAGGCACAGAGTCAACTTCCTTCTTGAGCTCATTCACAGTCTTGGTCAGCCCATCCACCTTGTCATTGAGGGTCTTGACTCAATTCTCAAAGATCCTGACAGGACTGTTCTGGTTCTCCAGTATGTCCTTGATGTCCTTCTGCATGCCTTGAACGGTTGAGATCAAGAGATCCATTTGCTCGTTCCTGGATCTAGGAACTGGAGCACTAGTGGCTCTAGCTCCCTCTACCTCTGCCTATGCTTGAGCTGCAGCTGATGTGGGATGATCTGGGTCCATCACCACAACGTTGTCCTCTAAATCTGGCTGTAGGGGCAAATGGGGTCTGTCCAGAGCAAAGATGTGCTTCTCTAGCTTGGAGTTGATGAGCATCTGAATGTAGGGTGCATAGCAGCATGAGCGCTTCTGGTCAGCAGCAACCCTCTTCACGGTCTCTACTATCAAGTCCATCACTCGTATCCTGGTGTGTCTATCAAGATGGATCAGCATGTTGATTGAATGGCCTCAAATCATCTTCTCATCTCCAGACTTAGGCATCAATGTGTGCCTCAAGATGGTGTTCATGGTGCGGAGGCCAGCCTGGAGGAAGTAAATAGATCCTAACTTGTGAGATTTCAAGTTGGCAGCAGGGATAGCATTGTACATGTCCTTCATGGAATCATGGCTCTCCTTGGATTCAGAGTAGACATCCAAGTCACCATCTTGTACCTCTGGGACTCCTAAGATGGCTGCCCATTCATCAACAGTAGACTCATATCTTGCTCCTTCTGTCATCCATACAATTCTACCATCTCCATAGAAGTGAGCAGTGGAGTAGAATTGCATGATCATCTCGTCGTTCCATGCAATGAATTCTTTGCCAACAGACTCATCTAGGCCAATGCAATGAAAGTTGTCTTGAACATTTGGAAAGTAATATTCATTAGCCTTGATATACTTCCAATCAACGTATCTCATGTCACTCACAACTGGGTTTTTGTCAAGCAAGATTGTCTCATAGAAATCTTGTTGCTCCTTGGTGTAGAACCTGTAATCCACAGTTGTCTTTCTCCTTTGGGCATATGGATCTATTGCTCTCCATGCCCTCAAACCAGAATCCTTCGTCTTCTTCATGTCTTTAGCAAGTGGATGGCTGGCATTGTGCTCTGGAAGGTGTGATCTGAGCTTCATCAATGCCGACATGGCATCCTCATCCATATCTGGAGGTAGTTCCCTTGTTCTTCTCAGAAGCTGAATCTGTATGGATGACCTCTTGGACTTTTCAGCAGCAGCCTTCTTGGGGGCTGACGTGGTGCTCTTGGAGGGACCTTGCTTTGGCATAGCATCTGCCAAAAGCTTCTTTTGCTTCTTCTTGGGAGGGGCCTTCACAACTTGCTCTTCCTCCTCCTCCTCAGCAGCAGCAGCAGCAGTCTCCTCTGGGTCCTCATACATGGATGTGGCCCTACCAGTGACATAGACAATCCTCTTTCTGGCATGCTTCTTCTCTCCTACCTTCTTCGGCAATGACCTCTTTGGGGGCTCAATGGTCATGGTAGCCCTAGCACTCTCAGGTGCTCTCATAGCCTCTGGAGGGGCATATGTCTTGCTGACAGTTTTCCTGGAAGAGGTGGCTTCATTTGCAGACTTCCTGGCAGCTTTGTCTTGCTTCTTGGCAAGAACTTCCTCTGGAACAAAATCAGAATCCTCCTCATCTGAATTCAACTTCTTCCTGGCCCTAGTAGCAGCCTTGGGCAACCCATGAGAACTGGGGGTGCCTGGATCTGAAGAGGAACTAGACTCAGGACTAGTGCATGAATCCAAATCAACACTCTGCTCTCTGAAGTTGTTCTCACTATCCTCAGCCTCTGACATATCTGACCCTATGAATAGAGTGTAGAGGAGTAGAAGAAGATAAGTCATCACAAAATGCAGCTATTTTTGAAAGTTTGAACAGAAAAATCTTAGATGTAGTTCACAGCAAAAAGGAATTTCGGTGTCACCGAGTCAAAACTTTCGGTGCTGCCAAGACTCACAATACCCTTAATAGAAACTTGGCAGCAGTTTCGGTTGGACCGAAAGCTGCTACTCGGTTTCAGCGAGTACTGTCCTCAGTAGCACAAAAATAAAATCGGTGGAGCCGATTTTTCTGACTCGGTATCACCGAGATGCGATTTTGCGGGCAACTAAACCTAAAAAATTTTGGTTCGCTAATCTAATGAGATTTCCAGTGGATGGAGAGGTTTGCAAATGGTGGATTATAGATGGAATAAACTTCAATGCGCAAGATTCGGACGGGGAGCGCAAAGAAAGGCTGGATCCATACCCTAACTTGGCGACGGATCCGCTACGGCGATGATGGCGGTGAAGATTCCCGTCAACAGCGGCGATTCCCAGCGGCGGAGACGCACGGGGAAGCAAAGGCAACGACCAAGGGTCACGAATCGGCAGCGTAGGGTTTTGGAGGGGGCGACGGTTTTAAGGAATTTTCAAAGGTCGGGTCCGTCTCTTATATACCCTCGGCTGTCGGTGACACCAATTCTAAATTTTCGGTGTCACCGAGTTCCTCAGCTGTCAGCTGACAGGGAAACTCGGTGTAACCGAGAATATGGAATCGGTGGTACCGAGATTGAAAACCAGATCAACCCTGGGCATTCGGTGAGACCGAGATTTTTGGGTTGGTTCCACCGAGATGCACTTGGGAGGTTTTAATGGTCAGTCCTTTGTCGATACGGAACTCCGAGTGCTTCTCACACAGAGGGATCGAAAAGTACTTGTTCAAGTTTTGTGATGCAGCATGAATTGAATATGAGGTGAGAAAGCATAGACAGCTAGAGAGTGGTCCTAGGCATTCTTGTCCATCCAATTGGCAAAAGAGAAGACAAATGCCAAATTGCAACAATTGGATGTCCTCAAATGGATAAATAAATGCAGACCAACATGCTCACACAATAAGATGTCAAATGAAATCATGGCAAACATGCACATACATACTAGCATCTATCAAATATTTTGGCGATGACGGAGTCATCTATATATGAGTATATTGACTTAGGAGCCAAGTAAGAATACTTGATCATAGGTCATACTCATCGTTTAAGCACAAGTGGGGTTACCACTTTTACATAAAGCAATTAGTGTTGTCACATACTAAGAGATGCTTTGACTCAAGTCTTAGAGTAAAGCTCCCCCTTGATGTGACATCCCCCCATAGGAGGGATAAACTAACCTTGGGTTTTGTCGATGAAGACTTCATGTTGGTGAGGTAGTGGTGGATGCTCAAGGTTGATGAAGATCACCAAGAGTTGGGAGCATCCTTGTTGTTTCCTTACTCTTCTCACCTACATGGGTTAGTCCCAACACACAAGAGACAAATACAAGAATATCTATGGACATGGAGTGCAAAGCATGTGTGATGATGTCCATTGATTTGTTGATTACCTTGTCCCTTGCTTACCTTTGAGGGAATGTGTGACTCCTTGAACTATTGCATTGAGTTGATGTTGATTTCAAATAGTTGTTGCCAATAATGAATGTGAGTGAATTTCATTGGCGGAGTCACCCCTCAAAAACTCTCTAGTTCTTCTTCTTGGGGACCCACATCAACTTGATGGGGATCCTTGGTGTTAAAGTGGCCCTTGTAGAAGTTGAGCTTGATGTAGCCTTGGGAACCCACTCCACAAAAGCTTGGGATTCATCTTCATATGAGTCAATGTCCTCTTGAAGCTTGTTCTTGCCTTTGAGCTTGTGGTCTTGTGGTGGAAGGTCATCTTGAGAGCTTGTTCCCTTGGGGAAAGTATGTTCATACTTCTCCCTTTGAGGAACAAACTTGGGCTTGGGGTATTGACCTTCTTCCCATTCAACTCCATTAGCGTTGAAGTAGCCAATGCCATGGTTCTTCCGGTATCCTCCGTGCTTGCGTACAATTTCCTCAAATTGCTTATCCGGCAAGACTCTTGTAGATACCTTTCTCTATAATTCCTTTCAATAAAGCATTTTCTTGCTCAAGTGTAACTTGGCTAAGAGAATCATCATTAGTGGAATCAATAGAACTACTAGAAGCAACATCATTAGGTTTAATATTTTTATTGTTGCTACTAGATGAAGAACTTTTCTTGCCTTTGTTACTAGTTTGTTTAGATTTAACTTGTGGCATGAATGTAGACAAGAGTAGTCGTTTGGCTAGATAAGATGAAGTCTTCTTTCGGAGATCGTCATTGATAGCTTTAAGAAACTCATGCTCTTGCTCCAAGTTGAGCGTCTCGAAGCGTAGCTTCTCATGAGTCCTTACAAGCTCTCTATGATCTTCGAGAGTAGATTCATGGGCTAACTTAAGAGTGTTTAATTCTTTAGTTAGTTGTTCTATTTTCATCTTATCATCATCAAATGACTTATCTTGACTAGCATGAGAATTATCAAGTTCATTTTGACTAACATCACTATTGAAATCAAGATACTCGGGGTGTGATACCTTGGGGCCTTTAGCCATGAGGCAACTTCCACTCCCTTCATTTGGTGAATCAAATAGATCATAGGAGTTGGTAGTCACTAGGGCATGTCCGGCAACACCTTCATCTTGACTATACTCGGAGTTGGAGTGATAGCTTCTCTCGGAGTTGTTGTCGGAGTCGGAGCCGGAAACCCATTCACCAACATGAGCTTGATGTCTTCTTCTTGTGTAGCTCTTGGTGTACTTGTCCTTCTTCTCTGAATCCCTACTTCTCCTTGAGGGTCTTCGTTCATAACGATCATCTCTACTCCTTCTCTCTCTTTGAGGTGATTCATTCCTTGAGCTTTGTCTTCTAGGTGACTCTTCTCTTCGTTTGTAGGGAGCCATGCACTCATTGGAGTAATGTCCGGGCTTCCCACAATTGTAGCAATTGCGGTCACGACTTGACGAACGCTTCTCTTCATATCTTGAGTTGGAGCTTCGTTCTTTGCCTCTATTCTTGTAGAACTTGTTGAATTTCTTGACCATGAGGCTTATCTCTTCATTGGTGACAAGGTTGTCGCTTGAAGTTGCGGGAGCATCACTTGTGGCTTTGTAAGCACCGCTAGACTTGTTGTGAAGCTCTTCTTTGTCTTTGAGTGTCATCTCATGAGCAACAATCCTTCCAATGACTTCCGTAGGCTTGAGATCTTTGTAGTTGGGCATCATTTGGATCAATGTGCACATGGTGTCGTATCTGTCATCCAAAGCTCGAAGTATCTTCTTGATGATGAATTTGTCAGTCATTTCTTCGCTTCCTAAGCCGGCAATCTCATTGGTGATGAGAGCTAGCCTAGAGTACATCTCCGTGACTCCTTCACCATCCTTCATCTTGAACTTGTCAAGCTGACTTTGAAGAACATCCAACTTGGATTCTCTCACGGACTCGGTTCCTTCGTGCATATCAAACAAAGTATCCCAAATCTCTTTTGCATTCTCAAGACGGCTGATTTTGTTGAACTCTTTGGGGCATAGGCAGTTGAAGAGAATGTCGCATGCTTAAGCGTTGTATTGCAGCATCTTCAATTCATCCGCGGTCGCTTCACGATCCGGTTCCTTTCCATCACCAAAGAATTCACCTTGCAAGCCAACACGAACAACAGCCCAAACGGCGAGGTTATGACCAAGAATATGCATTTTCATTTTGTGCTTCCAACTAGCAAAATTAGTGCCATCAAAATACGGACCTCTACGGTGATAAATTTCCCTCACTAGATGCCATACTCTCCTAGGTTGTGAGACCAATGCAACGGAGACCAAAGCTCTGATACCACTTGTAGGACCGAAAGTATGTCTAGAGGGGGTGATTAGACTACTTGACTAAATAAAAAACTACTTTTTCCCAATTTTAAGTGTTGGCAAATTTTAGCATTCATAGCAAGTCAAGCACATCCTACACATGCATGTCTAAGAGTATAGCAGCGGAAAGTAACAACAAGCATGAGTAGTAAAGGAAGGGTAGGAAGATCAAACGCAATTTGTAGACACGAAGATTTTTCCCGTGGTTCCGATAGGTGGTGCTATCGTACGTCCACGTTTATGGAGTCTTCAACCCACGGAGGGTAACGGTCGCGAGAGTCCACGGAGGGCTCCACCCATAAGGGTACACGAAGTAGCAACCTTGTCTATTCCATAACGGCTTCCGTCCACGAAGGACTAGACTCACTATGGGTAGATCTTCACGAAGTAGGCGATCTCCTTGCCCTTACAAACTTCTTGGTTCAACTCCACAACACGAAGTAGGAGGCTCCCAAGCGACACTTAACCAATCTAGGAGACACCACCCTCTAAAAGGTAATAGGCTCGGTAATGACGATGAACTCCTTGCTCTTGTGCTTCAATATGATAGACTCCTCAACACACAATCACTCTCTCATAGATTTGGCTATGGTGGAAGAGATTGATTTGGTGGAAAGCAACTTGGGGAGGCTAGAGATCAAGATTCATATGGTTGGAATGGAATGGCATGATCTCAACACATGAGTAGGTAGCTCTCTCTCAGAAAATAGGATGGGGCAAGTATGGAATAGTTCTGAGTGCTTCTCTTTCGAGTGGGTGGTGGTGAAGGGGTATATATAGGCATCTCCTAAAATCCAACCGTTAGACCTAAAGTGACAAACTCGGTGACACCGATGTGTGAATCTCGGTGGTACCGAGTTGCTCCAAACGTATCAACTTTTGAATCTCGGTGAGACCGATATATAAATCTCGGTTGCACCGATTAGGTTACCAACGGTCAGATTGCGCAATCTCGGTGACGCCGATCCAACAAACTCAGTGGTACCGATTTTGTGAATCGAGGTAACAGAAAGTTGGCAACCCAAACTCGGTGGCACCGAAGTGGAATCGGTTGCACCGATGTGCTAGGGTTTGGCATGGGTCTGTCTGAGTTTGGGAATCGGTGGCACCAAGTGGAGCGTGTTGGTTGCACCGATTTTGGATGTTTGACTTTGGACAGACTTTTGTGGAAGAGCTTGTGGGTGTTTTTGGTGACTATCACTTGTGCACGTATGAGCATTTTGTTCACCAACAATACCTTACCCCCTTTTAATAGTATTGGCTTTCCTATGGACTCAAAGTGATTTCTCACAAAGTAAAATGTAGAGTCCTCTTGCATGAAGCTTTGCCAAACTATTTCCTTGCATCTTGGGGTTATCCACAATCCTTTTTCCAGCCCTATCATTGAACTTTTCCTGAAATATGCTTAGTGGAAACATTAGTTCAATGACATATATGTTGTTATTAATTACCAAAACCACCAAGGGAGCAAATGTGCTTTCAGGAGGATACATAGCAAGTCAAGACAAGAACTCTCCCGTCAACTTGCCAATTTCTGGCGCCTTTGCCAGGGAGGATACATAGCAAGTCAAGACAAGAACTCTCCCGTCAACTTGCCAATTTCTGGCGTGGTTGCCAGAGAGGTCTACATCAAGCCTACCAAGTACCCATCATAAACTCATTTCTTGCATTTACATTATTTGCCATTTGCCTCTCGTTTTCCTCTCCCCCACTTCTAAAACGATTTTCAGAAAAAACCAAAAAGATTTGCCTTTTTATTCGCCCTCTTTCTTGTTCTCCTTTTTGTCGCCCGATCTCTTGTTGTTTGCTTGTTTGCTATCTTTGCTTGTGTTGCCATGTGCCTTCTATGTGCTTGCATCTTCGCTTGCTAAAAATCTATTGATATGGATCCTCATCCACTTGCTAATCTTTTCAAAAGACCAAATTATGATGAACCAATTGCTAGTGAGTTGAGTGCACTTGATTATCTCTATGAAGTTTTGTTTGGAAATCATGAATCTGAAAATTTTGATGAAGTGTTGAAAGAAAAAATTTATAAGGTGATTCATGTTAGTCCCTTGAATGATGAGCATGATTGCAATATTGCTTGTATGAATTCTCTAAATATCCATGATGCTAATGATATGCAAAGCCACAAGCTTGGGGATGCTATGTTTGATGAAGATGATATTTTTAGTCCCCCGAGTTTTGATGAGCAAATTTATTATGATGATTGCATGCCTCCTATTTATGGTGATGGTGATGACATGTATGCTATAATGAGTAATGATAACCATGAAACTTATCGTCATGGTTTTAATTTGCAATGTGGTTATGACAATCAAGTGTCTCATGATAGTTATTTTGTTGAGTTTGCTCCCACTACCATGGATGATAAGGAATTTGCTTATGTGGAGAGTAATGAAAATTCTATGCTTGTGCATCATGAAAAGAATGATTTATGTGATAGTTATATTGTTGAATTCCTTCATAATGCTACTGAAATTTATTATGAGGAAGGAACATATGCTTGTAGGAATTGCAATAATATCAATTTTCCTCTCTATGTGTTCAAAGTTTTGAAGTTATGCTTGTTTTGCCTTGCTATGCAAGTTGATTCTCGTTCCCATAAATTGTTTGCTCACAAAATCCCTATGCATAGGAAGTGGGTTAGACTTAAATGTGTTAGTCATGAGATTCATGATGCTCTTTTGCAAATTTTAATTACTACTTTTTTATGTGAGCATCATTGAAATCATCATGCCTAGCTAGGGGCGTTAAACAATAGCGCTTGTTGGGAGGCAACCCAATTTTATTTTTATGTTTTTTGTTTTGTTTCTGTGCTTGAATAAATTACACATTATTACCTCTGTAGTAATTGTGTTTTAGTGTTTTAATTAGTGTTTGTGCTAAGTAAGACCTTTGGGATGGTCTACGGTGATAGTTGATTTGATCTTGCTGAAAAACTGAAACTTTGATGCCCAGTCCAGGAATTTTATAAATTCACAGAAGCGTCAATTGGATCTGAATTTTTTACAAAAGATTGATACACAAATTTCCCAGATTGTCCTATTTTTTTGGAATTTTTAGAATTACAGAAGTATTCTAAGTTTACAGATTGGTACAGACTGTTCTGTTTTAGACAGATTCTGTTTTCTATGTGTTGTTTGCTTGTTTTGATGAATCTATGGGTAGTATCGGGGGGTATGAACCATGGAGAATTTGGAATACAGTAGATATTACACCAATATAAATAAAGAATGAGTTCACAACAGTACCTAAAGTGGTGATTTTATTTTCTTATACTAACGGATCTCACGAGTTTTCTGTTGAGTTTTGTGTTGTGAAGTTTTCAAGTTTTGGGTAAAGATTTGATGGACTATGGTATAAGGAGTGGCAAGAGCCTAAGCTTGGGGATGCCCAAGGAACCCCAAGGTAATATTCAAGGGCAACCAAGAGCCTAAGCTTGGGGATGCCCCGGAAGGCATCCCCTCTTTCATCTTCAATCCATCGGTAAATTTAATTGAGGCTATATTTTTATTCACCACATGATATGTGTTTTGCTTGGAGCGTCTTGTATGATATGAGTCTTTGATTTTTATTTTTCCACAATCATCCTTGATGTAATCTTTGAGAGGGACATGCATGAATCGTGAATTTATTAGAATACTCTATGTGCTTCACTTATATCTTTTGAGCTAGGCAATATGCTCTAGTGCTTCACTTATATCTTTTTAGAGCACGGCGGTGGCTTTATTTTATAGAAATTGTTGAACTCTCTTGCTTCACTTATATTATTTTGAGAGTCTCTAAACAGCATGGTAATTTGTTTAGGTTATGAATTTAGTCCTAATATCATGGGCATCCAAGAGAGATATAATAAAAACTTTCATATAAAAGTGCATTGAATACTATGAGAAGTTTGATTACTTATGATTGTTTTGAGATATAAAGATTGTAATATTAGAGACATGCTAGTGAGTAATTGTGGATTGGTAGAAATACTTGTGTTAAAGTTTGTGATTCCCGTAGCATGCACGTATGGTGAACCGTTATGTGACGAAGTCGGAGCATGATTTATTTATTGATTGCCTTCCTTTGTGTGGAGGTCGGGATCGCGCGATGGTTAACTCCTACCAACCCTTCCCCAAGGAGCATGCGTGTAGTACTTTGTTTTGATGACTAATAGACTTTTGCAATAAGTATGTGAGTTCTTTATGACTAATGATGAGTCCATAGATTATACGCACTCTCACCCTTCCACCTTTGCTAGCCTCTCTAGTACCGCGCAACTTTCGCCGGTGCATTAAACCCACCTTCATCAAAACAGCCACCATACCTACCTATTATGGCATTTCCATAGCCATTCCGAGATATATTGCCATGCAACTTCCACCGTTCCGTTTATTATGACACGCACCATCATTGTCATATTGCTTAGCATGATCGTAAGATAGCTAGCATGATGATGTCATTGCTACGCTAGATCATTGCATATCCCGGTACACCGCCAGAGGCATTCATATAGAGTCATATCTTGTTCTAGTATCGATTTGTAAATTTTGAGTTGTAAGTAAATAAAAGTGTGATGATCATCATTATAGAGCATTGTCCCATGTGAGGAAAGGATGATGGAAACTATGATTCCCCCACAAGTCGGGATGAGTCTCCGGACTTTATGAAAAATAAAAGAGGCCAGAGAAGCCCAAATAAAAAAAAGAGGCCAAAGAAGCCCACCAAAAAAAAGAGAAAATAAAAAAATGAGAGAAAAGAGAGAAGGGGCAATGCTACTATCCTTTTTCCACACTTGTGCTTCAAAGTAGCACCATGATCTTCATGATAGAGAGTCTCCTATATTGACACTTTCATATACTAGTGGGAATTTTTCATTATAGAACTTGGCTTGTATATTCCAATGATGGGCTTCCTCAAATTGCCCTAGGTCTTCGTGAGCGAGCGAGTTGGATGCACACCCACTTAGTTTCTTTTTTGAGCTTTCATACACTTATAGCTCAAGTGCATCCGATGCATGGCAATCCCTACTCACTCACATTGATATCTATTGATGGGCATCTCCATAGCCCATTGATACGCCTAGTTGGTGTGAGACTATCTCCTTCTTTTGTCTTCTCCACAACCACCATATTCTATTCCACCTATAGTGCTATGTCCATGGCTCACGCTCATGTATTGCGTGAGAGTTGAAAAAGTTTGAAAATACTAAAGTATGAAACAATTGCTTGGCTAAAACTGGGGTTGTGCATGATTTAATACTTTGTGTGATGAAGATGGAGCATAGCCAGACTATATGATTTTGTAGGGACAACTTTCTTTGGCCATGTTATTTTGAGAAGACACGATTGCTTTATTAGTATGCTTGAAGTATTATTGTTTTTATGTCAACATTAAACTTTTGTTTTGAATCTTATGGATCTGAATATTCATGCCACAATAAAGAAAATTACATGGATAAATATGTTAGGTAGCATTCCACATCAAAAATTCTGTTTTTATCATTTACCTACTCGAGGACGAGCAGGAATTAAGCTTGGGGATGCTTGATACGTCTCCAACGTATCTATAATTTTTGATTGTTCCATGCTATTATATTATCTGTTTTGGATGTTTTATATGCATTAATATGCTATTTTATATTATTTTTGGGACTGACCTATTAACCTAGAGCCCAGTGCCAGTTTCTGTTTTTTCCCTGTTTTTGAAGTTTACAGAAAAGGAATATCAAACGGAGTCCAAACAGAATAAAACTTTCGCGATGATTTTTTTTGGACCAGAAGACATCTAGAAGACCTGGAGAGGAGGTCAGAAGACCTGGCAGCAGACGACAAGCCGCCAGGGCGCGCCCTAGGGGGGGCGCGCCCCCCTGGCTTGTGGGCCCCCTGGAGATCTTCTAGCCCTAACTCTTCGCCTATATATTCCCATATATTCCCAAACCATCAGGGGAGCCACAAAAAATACTTTTCCGCCACCGCAACCTTCTGTTCCCGTGAGATCCCATCTTGGGGCCTTTTCTGGTAATCTGTCGGACGGGGATTCGATCACGGAGGGCTTCTACATCAACTCCATTGCTCCTCCGATGAAGCGTGAGTAGTCTACCTCAGACCTATGGGTCCATAGCTAGTAGCTAGATGGCTTTTTCTCTCTCTCCAATCCTCAATACCATGTTCTCCTCGATGTTCTTGGAGATCTATCCGATGTAATCTTCTTTTGCGGTGTGTTTGTCGAGATTCGATGAATTGTGGATTTATGATCAGATTATCTATGAATATTATTTGAATCTTCTCTAAATTCTTATATGCATGATTTCATATCTTTTTATTTCTCTTCGAGTTATTGGTTTGGTTTGGCCAACTAGATCGGTAGTTCTTGCAATGGGAGAGGTGCTTAGTTTTGGGTTCAATCTTGCGGTGTCCTCACCCAGTGACAAAGTAGGGGTAGCGAGGCACGTATTTGTATTGTTGCCATCAAGGATAAAAAGGTGGGGTTTTCATCATATTGCTTGAGTTTATCCCTCTACATCAGGTCATCTTACTTAAGGCGTTACTCTGTTCTTTATGAACTTAATACTCTAGATGCAGGCAGGAGTCGGTCGATGTGTGGAGTAATAGTAGTAGATGCAGAATCGTTTCGGTCTACTTGACACAGACGTGATGCCTATATGCATAATCATTGCCTTGGATATCGTCATAACTTTGCGATTTTCTATCAATTGCTCGATAGTAATTTGTTCACCCACCGTATTATTTTCCTTAAAGAGAGAAGCCTCTAGTGAAACCTATGGCCCCCGGGTCTATTTTCCATTATATATTTTCAGATCTATAAACCAAAAATACCTTGATGCAATTTTATTTACTTTTATTTATTTTTACTTTTAGTAATCTTTTATATCTATCTCTATCAGATCTCATCCTTGCAAGTGACCGTGAAGGGATTGACAACCCCTTTATAGCGTTGGGTGCAAGTGTTTGATTGTTTGTGCAGGTGCATAGATTGGGGCCTTGCTTGTACCTCCTACTGGATTGATACCTTGGTTCTCAAAACTAAGGGAAATACTTATCTCTACTTTGCTGCATCACCCTTTCCTCTTCAAGGGAAAAACCAACGCAAGCTCAAGAAGTAGCACCTTGGACTCACCAATTGATCCTACTTGGAGCTACCGAACATCACTTGGCAAAGAATCCTTTGCCAATTTTTACCTTCTATTTCCTTTTCAGCTCCTCTCAATGATTTTTTCCCCTCTGATGCATTAAGTATCATATGAGCTAGATATTTCTCTCAAGGGCGCTACCTGTTGACCAATGACCAAGAGCTACACTCTTCTTGGAAATTGATGTAAAAGGGGGAGAGATATGTCACATCAAAGCTTTCTTAAAGATTCACTTAGAAGGATCCACATCAAAGCCTCTCTATATGAAGAGAAATGCACAATTATAAGAGGAGAGAGACCTATATGCTTCCAAGTGGGGAGAAACATATCATTGAATTCTAGTTTAATTATTTGCTTGATCTTTCTATATGATCCTTTGATGTGATTTCGTGTCACCCTACCTACTCTCAGTATTTACTATCTCAGATTCAGGGGTAGAGGAAGTTCTAAGCTTAGGGGAGAAAAATCATTGACTACGTATCACAAATCTTTTAGATTTCTTGGACACAGTGCCAGCTCCTAAGGAAGTACTCGCCTAGTGATACTAACCCTTGTACATGTCACCCCAATCTTGATATCCTTGAAGTTCCTACATTTTCTTGGAGAGAAACTCTTGTGTTATCTAACCTTGTTTTCTCAAGTTTGTATCTTTGGGTATAATGTTCAAGCACCTTAAGGTAAGTGTATGCATCATACTCATGTGCATGATGATATCTTCCTGATTGCACATACTTGTTTGCAAGATATCATCATGGACACATCAACATCTTTAT
Source organism: Elymus sibiricus (assembly GCA_039707655.1). Taxonomy (NCBI): domain Eukaryota; kingdom Viridiplantae; phylum Streptophyta; class Magnoliopsida; order Poales; family Poaceae; genus Elymus; species Elymus sibiricus. Next base: position 377,860,785 of record CM077667.1, read on the forward strand.
GCATATCTTCTGCTCTGATGTATATGGCCAGGATGCATGTGACATATTAAGTATTCCTACACAATTTTGCATTGGCATTCCAAAAGCAATTATCCTTAAGAGACTACATACTTGTGGGGGGAGCTTTGGCATGTTACATGTCTTTCGAAGCTTTAATATAATTCTATATATAACCGTATTTGAAGCTCTGATGTATGTTGTCATCAATTACCAAAATGGGGGAGATTGAAAGCACAATTGCTCCCTTGGTGGTTTTAGTAATTCATGTCAACATAAATGCTGTTGGACTAACGTTTTCCTTAAGTATATTTCAGGAAAAAAATCAACTTAGCCTAGTGAATAGATGGAGATGTGGACCCCTCAAGTTAGTATGGAACCATGTTGGCAAGGCTTCAAGATTCTACTTTTCTTATTTAGTGATCCAAGATCACATCGAGTCCATAGGAAAGCCTATACTACTAAAAGAGGATGAGGTTTTGATCATGAGTCATTTGCTCAAGTGCTTGGAGATATTGCTCCAAAAACCCTCAACCACACCCTCACATTACTCTCTGTCCAAAACTCAAAAGCCTATCTTGGTTCCACCGATTTCATCCAAACTGGACCCACCGAGATACACATGATAGAGCCAATACCTAAATATTAGAAACTCGGTCTCACCGATATGACATTCGGTCTCACAGAAGTGTGCTTGTCAACCTTCTGTAACCTATCGACATCATCTTGGAATTTCTGAGTAGTTTCGATCGGTGTCATCGAAGTGTGGAAAGTTCTTAGGTCATTACTTATTGGTCCCTCCGAGTTGATCCATCCAATCTCACCAAAAAGCTTAAAGTTCAGGACTTTTGTACTAGTCGGTCTCACTTAGTGGTTTCACCCGGTCCCACCGAGTAGTGCATAAAGTTGCGTAATAGTTATATTTTTGGTGATGGCTATATATACCCCCACCCACTCCACCAGCTCAGTGAGAGCAACCATGAGGAAGCTTCAACTTCTCATATCCATTTTCTGAGAGAGAAACAACTACAGTTGTGTTAAAATCAAGGGGATTCCACACCAACCTTTGATCCTTGATTTCTAGCCTCCCCAAATTGCATTCCACTCTAATCCTTCTCCTACTGCCATGCCAAATCTACCACAGATTGAATGAGTGTTGAGGAGACTATCTTTTGAAGCACAAGAGCAAGGAGTTCATCAACAAGAACGACATCTATTACCTTTTGGAGAGTGGTGTCTCCTAGATTGGCTAGGTGTCACTTGCGAGCCTACAAATCTTGTGGAGTTGAACCAAGGAGTTTATAAGGGCAAGGAGATCACCTACTTCATGAAGATCTACCCCGAGTGAGACTAATCCTTCATGGACGTAAGCAATGATAGCATAGACAAGGTTGCTTATTCGTGGACCCTTCGTGGGTGGAGCCCTCTATGGACTCGTGTGACCGTTACCCTCCTTGGGTTGAAGTCTTCATCAACCTAGATGTACGATAGAACCACCTATCGGAACCCCGCAAAAAATCACCGTGTCTTCATTGCGTTTGAATATCTCCAAACTCTACTCCCTTACTTTCTAGCACATGCATGTTGTTAATTATCCGCTGCCTATACTCTAGATATGGTTGTGTGGATTATATTGCTAGTCACTTAACTTGTGCTAAAATCTGCTGAAGTTTCAAGAAACCTAAAATTTGCACCTTTTTCCTTGTTAGTGTCTATTCACCCGCCCTCCAGACCGTTTCTTTCGATGCGTCATGTATGCCATGGTTCTTAGTATAATGGTGGTTTTATTACTTAATATTTAAGGTTAATTCACATTGGGTTTGTGCACCATGGGTGGAGTATTAGATATTGGATGTGGTGTGTGTCAACATAGTACATTTATGGACATAATACCGATATAGCATAATTTTAATCGATGATGATATATAGCATCAATGTTTGATCGATCATTGCACATACATGTGTTCATAAGTATGTGTTCATACATGTGTTCACCTTAGTGGGTAGTGTCGGTTTCTAAGAACCTACATATGAGTTGTGAGCAACAACTCTTTGAGAGTTCCGCCAGGGACTGAACGCATCCAACTATCCTAAGTCATGGATGAAACATGGTGGATGAACACGAAGAGCTTGCCAGGTTCGGGCCACCTTCTTGTTGTAATACCCTACTCCTGCTTGGTTGTATTGCAATGGTAGAGATCTACAATGGGTGCGCTACAATGGTGAAAAGATCGACCTCCTCTGAGACCTTGGTCTCCCTTATTTACAGTGTTGAGAGAGGCCTTGACGGAGGCTCCGATTGGTTGGAAATACAATTGAGTATAACTTGTACTATGGGGGCATGGTTGTCCGTGGCACGCCTATACGTGTGATGATGTCGTCCTCCCGGGGCAGTATTTTGCCCAACAGGTCTTTGCTACTTGTGAGGTAAATAATTGCAGCAAGGTATTTAGGGTTTTAGCAATATGATTTAAATAGACCGGGGGTCGTAGTTTTCACTAGAGGCTTCTCTCTCGTACACATAGCATACGGTGGGTAGACAAATTACTGTTGGGTAATTGATAGAAAAGCACATAGTTATGATGTTATTCATGGCAATGATCATGTATATAGGTAGCATGTCTGTGACAAGTATACCGAAACGATTCTACATCTACTACTATTACTCCACAAATCGGTTGAAACGATTCTGCATCTATGGTATTAAGTTCATGACAAACAGAGTAACACATTAAGCAAGATGACATGATGTAGACAAAGTAAGACAAGCAATATGTTCAGACCCCGTCGTTTTACATTAATGGCAATAATACATACCGTGTCCTGTCCCCTTCTGTCCCTGAGATATAGAGCACCGCAAGATTGAACCCACTACAATGCACTCCTCCCGCTGAAGATAAATCAATCTAGTTGGCCAAACCAAACTGATAGATCGGAGAGAATTACAAAGCTATAACATCCATTCATAATAAAGTTCAGCAAAGACTCAATTACTTTCAATGAATAATCTGATCATAAACCCACAATTCATCGGATCCCAACCAACACACTGCAAAAAAAGAATACATCGGATAGATCTTCGCGAGAATCGCGAAGAACATGGTATTGAAGATGAAAGAGGGATAAGACGCCATCTAGCTACTAGCTATGGACCCATAGGTCTGTGGTGAACTACTCACACACCATCATGGAGGCAACAAGGTTGATGTAGACGGCCTCTATGATCAATTCCCCCTCTGGCAGAGTACCGGAAAAGGTCTCCAGAGGGGATCACGAAAGAACATAGGCTTGCGGCTGATACGTCCATTTTGCATCATGATTTCCTACTGTTATTTACTTTGTTTTGTTGAATAATAATGCTTTGGGGAGTGATTCTAATGCTTTTTCTCTCATAATATGCAAGGTTTACACACAGAGGGAGAATACTGGCAGCTGGAATTCTGGACCTAAGAAAAGCACATCAAAGATACCTATTCTGCACAACTCCAATGAAGCTGAAATTTTACGGATATTATTTTTGTATTTAATAAAAATTACTGGAGCAGAAAACTACCGGAGGGGGGCAGCCAAGTGGGCACAACCTACCAGGGCGCGCCAGACCCCCCTAGGGGCGCCCTAGTGTATCGTGGCCACCTTGGCCCACCTCCGTAGCCCATCTTTTGGTATATAGTCACATTTGACCTAGAACAAATCAGAGGAGGACTTTCGGGATGAAGCGCCACCGCCTCGAGGCGGAACTTGGGTAGGAGCACTTTTGCCCTCCGGCGGAGCGATTCCGCCGGGGGAACATCTCTCCCGGAGGGGGAAATCGAAGCTATCGTCATCACCAACACCCCTCTCATCTTTGGGAGGCCAATCTTCATCAACATCTTCAACACCACCATCTCCTCTCAAACCCTAGTTCATCTCTTGTGTTCAATCTTTGTACCGGAACCTCAGATTGGTACCTGTGGGTGACTAGTAGTGTTGATTACCTTGCGTAGTTGAATACTATATGGTTTATTTGGTGGAAGTTTATATGTTCAGATCCATTATGCTATTTAATACCTGTCTGATCTTGAGCATGTTTATTATTTGTGAGTAGTTACCTTTGTTCTTGAGGTCACGGGAGAAGTCATGTTGCGAGTAATCATGTGAATTTGATATGTGTTCGATATTTTGATGATATGTATGTTGTGATTCCCTTAGTGGTGTCATGTGAACGTCGACTACATGACACTTCACCATTCATGGGCCTAAGGGAATGCATTGTGGAGTAGTTATTAGATGATGCGTTGCTAGAGTGACAGAAGCTTAAACCCTAGTTTATGCGCTACTTCGTAAGGGGCTGATTTGGATCCAAACGTTTAATGCTATGGTTAGATTTTATCTTAATACTTTTCTCATAGTTGCGGATGCTTGTGAGGGGGTTAATCATAAGTGGGAGGTTGTTCAAGTAAAAACAGCACCCAAGCACCGGTCCACCCACATATCAAATTATCAAAGTAGCGAACATGAATCAAACCAACATGATAAAAGTGACTAGACGAAATTCCCCGTGTACCCTCAAGAACACTTTGCCTATTACTAGAGATTGTCCTGGCCTGTCCTTTGCCACAAAAGGATTGGGCTACCTTGCTGCACCCTATTTACCGTTACCGTTACTTGCTTGTTACCAATTATCTTGCTATCAAACTATCTGTTACCTACAATTTCAGTGCTTGCAGAAATTACCTTGCTGAAAACCGCTTGTCATTTCCTTCTGCTCCTCGTTGGGTTCGACACTCTTACTTATCGAAAGGACTACGATTGATCCCCTATACTTGTGGGTCATCAAGACTCTTTTTGGGCGCCGTTGCCGGGGAGTGAAGCGCTCTTGGTAAGTGGAAATCGGTATGTTCGGGGTATCTTCACCTCGACCGGAACCACAATTAGTTGCCCCTCAACCTACAGCACCTACTGAAAATATTACTTATGAAATTCCTTCGGGTATGGTAGAACAACGGCTTGCTAAACCTTATGCAGGAGATGGAACTGAACATCCTGATATGCACCTCTTATATGTGAACAATTTTTTTGGATTATTTAAGCTTGCAGGTTTACCCGAAGATGAAGTTAAGAAGAAGGTTTTCCCTTTATCTTTGGAGGGAAAAGCATTCACATGGTATAGGCTATGTGATGATCTTGAATCGTGGAACTGGAATCGTTTGCAATTGGAATTCCACCAGAAGTTTTATCCCATGCATCTAGTTCATCGTGATCGGAATTATATATATATATATATATATATATATATATATATATATATATATATATATATTGGCCTCGTGAAGGAGAAAGTATTGCTCTAGCTTGGGGGAGGCTTAAGTCAATGTTATATTCATGCCCCAATCATGACATTCTGAGAGAAGTTATCATTCAGAATTTTTATGCTCGGCTTTCTCATAATGATCAATCCATGCCCGATAATACTTGTGTTGGTTCTTGTATGAAGAAGACTATTGAATTCAAGTGGGATCTCTTAGAAAGAATTAAACGCAACTCTGAAGATTGGGAACTTGACGAAGGTAATGAGTCAGGTATAAAGCTTGAATTTGATTGTGTTAAATCTTTTATGAATACCGATACTTTTCATAAGTTTAGCACTAAATATGGACTTGACTCTGAGATAGTAGCCTCTTTCTGCGAAGCATTTGCTACTCATGTTGACCTCCCTAAGGAGAAGTGGTTTAAATATCATCCCCCTATTAAAGAAAAAATTAAAGAACCGGTCATAGCTAAAGAAGAAACCATCTTTTACAATGTTGATCCAGTTGTGCCTACCGCTTATATTGAAAAACCACCTTTCCCTGTTAGGATAAAGGAACATGCTGAGGTATCAACTGTGGTTCGTAAGAGTAATATAAGAGCACCTAAACCTCCTGAACAAATTAAAGTAGAACCTAGTATTTCTATGGTTAAAGATCTCTTGGTAGAAAATATTGATGCTCACGTTATCTACTTCTGTGATGAAGCTGCTAGAATTGCTAAACCCGACGAAACAGATAACCATCGACCCATAGAAGGCATGCCCGTTGTCTCAGTCAAAATAGGAGATCATTGCTATCATGGTTTATGTGATTTGGGTGCTAGTGTGAGTGCTATCCCTTTTACTTTATACCAAGAAATTATGGATGAAATAGCACCTGCTGAAATGGAAGACATTGATGTTACTATTAAACTTGCTAATAGAGACACTATCACACCACTTTGGATTGTTAGAGATGTTGAAGTCTTGTGCGGGAAAGTAAAATACCCTACTGATTTTCTAGTTCTTGGTTCCCCCCAAGATGACTTTTCTCCCATTATCTTCGGTAGACCTTTCTTGAGCACCGTCAATGCTAAGATAGATTGTGAAAAACAAATTGTCGGTGTCAGTTTTGGTAATGTGTCTTATGAGTTTAATTTTTCCAAGTTTAGTAGACGACCTCGTGATAAAGCGTTATCTATTAAGGATGAAATAAGTGGTCTTGCTTCTATTGCTGTGCCTCCGACCGATCCATTAGAACAATATTTGCTTGACCATGAAAATGATATGCACTTGTGTGAAAGAAATGAAATAGATAAAATTTTCTTTGAACAACAACCTATCCTGAAACACAATTTGCCTATTGAAACACTTGGAGGTCCTCCTCCACCTAAAGGTGATCCTGTGTTTGAATTAAAACAATTGCCTGACACTTTGAAGTATGCTTATCTTGATGAGAAAAAGATATATTCTATTATTATTAGTGCTAACCTTTCAGAACATGAAGAAGAAAGATTATTGAAAGTTCTAAGGAAGCACAAGGCTGCTATTGGATATACTCTTGATGATCTTAAGGGCATTAGTCCTACTCTATGTCAGCTCAAGATTAATATGGAACCTGATGCTAAACCCGTTGTTGATCACCAAAGGCGATTGAATCCTAAGATGAAAGAAGAAGTAAGAATTGAAATACTAAAGCTTCTGGAAGCAGGTATAATCTATCCCATTGCTGATAGTAGATGGGTAAGTCCTGTTCATTGTGTCCCTAAGAAAGGAGGTACTACCGTTGTCCCTAATGATAAGAATGAACTCATTCCACAAAGAATTGCCACTAGCTATAGAATGGTAATTGATTTTAGAAAATTAAATAAAGCTACTATGAAAGATCATTACCCTCTGCCGTTCATTAATCAAATGCTAGAAAGACTATCTAAGTACACACACTATGTTTCCTAGATGGATATTCTGGTTTCTCTCAAATACCTGTGTCACAATCCGATCAAGAGAAAACCACCTTTACTTGCCCTTTTGGAACCTATGCTTATAGACGTATGCCTTTTGGTTTATGCAATGCACCTGCTACCTTTCAAAGATGTATGACTGCTATATTCTCTGATTTCTGTGAAAAGATTGTGGAGGTTTCCATGGATGATTTTTTCGTTTATGGAAGTTCTTTTGATGATTGCTTAAGCAACCTTGATCGAGTTTTGCAGAGATGTGAACAAACTAATCTAGTCTTGAATTGGGAGAAGTGCCATTTTATGGTTAATGAAGGCATTGTCTTGGGGCATAAAATATCTGAATGAGGTATTGAGATGGATAAAGCTAAAGTTGATGCAATTGAGAAAATGCCATGTCCTAAAGATATTAAAGGTATTCGAAGTTTCCTTGGTCATGCTGGTTTTTATAGGAGGTTCATTAAAGACTTCTCTAAAATTTCTAGGCCTCTTACTAATCTTTTGCAAAAGGATATTCCTTTTGTTTTTGATGATGATTGCGTGGAAGTCTTTGAAACACTCAAGAAAGCCTTAACCTCTGCACCTATCATTCAACCACCTGATTGGAACTTGCCTTTTGAAATTATGTGTGATGCTAGTGATTATGCTGTTGGTGCTGTTCTAGGACAGAGAGTTGATAAGAAATTGAATGTTATCCATTATGCTAGTAAAACTCTAGACAGTGCCCAACGAAACTATGCTACCACTGAAAAAGAATTTTTAGCAGTTGTGTTTGCTTGTGATAAATTTAGATCCTATATTGTTGATTCCAAAGTTATTGTTCACACCGATCATGCTGCTATAAAATATCTTATGGAAAAGAAAGATGCTAAACCTAGACTCATTAGGTGGGTTCTCTTGCTTCAAGAATTTGACTTACATATCGTTGATAGGAAGGGAGCTGAGAACCCCGTGGCTGATAACTTGTCTAGGTGAGAAAATATTCTTGATGATCCACTACCTATTGATGATAGATTCCCTGACGAACAGTTAGCTGCAATAAATGTCTCTCAAAACACGCCTTGGTATGCTGATTATGCTAACTACATTGTCGCTAAATATATACCACCTAACTTCACTTACCAACAAAACAGAAAAAAAATCAATGACTTGAGACATTACTTTTGGGATGACCCACATTTTTATAAAGGAGTAGATGGTATTATTAGTCGTTCTGTACCTGAGCATGAACAGGAACAAATCCTACGGAAGTGTCATTCCGAAGCTTATGGAGGACATCATGCGGGAGATAGAACTGCTCATAAGGTATTGCAATCTGGTTTCTATTGGCCAACTCTCATCAAGGATGCCCGTAAGTTTGTCTTGTCTTGTGATGAATGCCAAAGAATTGGTAATATCGGTAAGCGTCAGGAAATGCCTATGAATTATTCACTTGTTGTCGAACCATTTGACATTTGGGGTTTTGATTATATGGGGCCTTTTCCTTCCTCCAACGGGTACACTCATATTTTGGTTGCTATTGATTATGTCACTAAGTGAGTAGAAGCTATTCCAACTAGTAGTGCTGATCACCACACCTCCATCAAAATGCTTAAAGAGGTTATCTTCCCGAGGTTTGGAGTCCCTAGATATTTAATGACCGATGGTAGTTCACACTTTATTCATGGTGCTTTCCGTAAGATGCTTGCTAAATATGATGTTAGCCATAGAATTGCATCACCCTATCATCCTCAATCTAGTGGTCAAGTTGAACTTAGCAATAGAGAAATAAAATTAATATTACAAAAAACTGTCAATAGGTCTCGTAAGAATTGGTCTAAGAAATTAGATGATGCACTTTGGGCCTATAGAACAGCTTATAAAAATCCTTTGGGTATGTCTCCATACAAAATGGTATATGGAAAAGCTTGTCATTTGCCTCTAGAATTAGAGCACAAAGCATTTTGGGCAATTAAAGAACTTAACTATGACTTCAAACTTGCCGGTGAGAAGAGGCTATTTGATATTAGCTCACTAGATGAATGGAGAACCCAAGCCTATGAAAATGCCAAGCTATTCAAAGAAAAAGTAAAAAGATGGCATGACAAAAGAATCCAAAAGCGTGAATTAAAAATAGGAGATTATGTTCGTCTGTTCAACTCTCGTTTAAGATTTTTTGCAGGAAAGCTTCTCTCCAAATGGGAAGGACCATATATTATCGAAGAGGTTTATCGATCTGGAGCTATCAAGATTAATAACGCCGAAGGTACTAACCCAAAGGTGGTCAATGGACAAAGAATTAAGCACTATATCTCAGGTACGCCTATTAGCGTTGAAAGCAATGTTATCCAAACCATGACACCGGAGGAACACATAAAAGAAACCTTCCGGAACACTCCAAAATTCTGAAAAAATAGGAGGTACGTGATACGGTAAGTAATCGGACTCCGAAAATCCGCAAAAATATTTTTTGTCAGTTTTGGAATATTAGAAAATTTTGGAAATAAAAAAAATAAACCAGAAGGTGATCGAGGTGAGCACGATACACCAGAGCGCGCCAGGCACCCCTGGGCGCACCCTGGTGGGTTGTGCCCACCTCAGATGCCTTCCCAACTCCGTTTTCCTTCCATATGCTTGTTTACCAAGAATAAAAATTCTCTATATATACCCCCGACTATTTTGACGACTGCATTGCAGAAAAATCCGTTGTTCTTGTTTCTTGTTGTTTTCTCGTTAGATCTAGATCTCCATGGCTCCACCAAGCTCCTCCAACGACAAGTTCTTCGAGAAAGTCATCAACCCATACTTGTCGGAGGTGATGAAGCACCCTCAAGCCATTGAGATGCGTGAGGGAGTGCTCCACATTCGCGATGTTCAGGGGCCCAAGAAGACCGGAAGCGTGGAGGCTAGGCTCGAGGCGGTGGAAAAGGAAATCTTCAAGTGGCAGAAGATGGTGGAGCGTGGACTTAGTGCCAATCACTCCATGATTACGGAATTCACCCGTGATCAGATGGTGGATGGCCGGTCTGTGAAGGACATCATCTCCACCCTCAACGAGCAAATTAATTTTCTACAGAGGCAAGTTTATGATCTTCAAAACCAAGTCTTCGAATATGAAGCGAGACTTAAAGGTATGAGTTTAGCTGCCAGTTGCAGGACTCAGGGGACTCTCACGTCAACCTTTGATGGGGAGCCCTTGCCCTGGAAGCTGGAGGACAAGCCTACTACACATCACCACCACCTTCTTCATCACCACCACCAAAGGAGACTTGAGTACACGGGTATGGGCACTCCCCTTGGCTTGAGCCAATCTTGGGGGAGGTGCCCGGGTATCGTATCATCACCACTTTTATTCACCTTTACCTATTTAGTTTGATCTTTGGTTTCCCTTTGCTTAGTTGAATAAAAGTTTAGCATGACCTATTTTCGTGTGTTAGTTTCCTGGCCTATCTATCTATGTAATCGAGTGAGAGTTATATAATAAAGTTTAGTTTGAGTTTTTGCCTCTCTACTTTCTTGTTACAATCAAAATAAAGGAAAGGAAAATAAATGAAAAGAATCATATGCTAATCTTATGATGAGTAATGACATCACATAAGGAAAAGTATAAGTAGTAAAATTTGTTAGAGATTGACAAACATAGCATTGGTCAATGATGCAATTCATGAAAGAATTAATAAGGGAAGAGAAGATTCACATGCAAATGAACTATCTTGGACATCTTTTGTGATTGTGAGCCCCCATCAAATATTATATGTCAAAACTGTTGACGTTGGACAAGGAAGACAACGTAATGATTTATGCTTGTTCTTATCAACATAGAAGTTATATTGTCATAGATCCTTCAACATGTGGTGCTTGCTCAATATCTTTGCTAGCCAAAAATTCTACACTAAGTAGATATACTACTTGTGCATCCAAAAACCCAAACCCAAATTCATTCTTCGAGTGTCCACCAGACCTACCTATGGATCGAGAAAGATCCTTCAAGTAAGTTGTCATCGGTGCAATAAGGCAATAAAAATTGCTTCTAAAAGTGTTTTGATCAATTAGCGTAAGAGAAAATTGAGCGCTATACGAACTTATGATGGCAAAGTAATAAAAGCGACGGACTGCATAATAAAGGTTGCTATCATAGGGGGCAATATAGTGTGACGTTCTTTTACATTAAGGGATTGGGTATACAAACCAAAAAGCGCATGTCAACCTCTGCTTCCCTCTGCGAAGGGACTATCTTTTACTTTTATGTACTTACTTTTATGCAAAGAGTCAAAGTATTCTTCCCTATTCCTCTTTACTTTTTCCTTTTGCAAGCATCATGTGGTGAGGAAAGATCTAGGCACATATATCCAGTTGGATATGGGTGGCATGAGTTATTATTGTTGACATCAACCTTGAGGTGAATACGTTGGGAGGCGAAACTATAAGCCCCTATCTTCTTATGTGTCCGGTTGAAACTTTTTGTTCATGGGTATGCCGTGAGTGTTAGCAATCATAGAAGACTAAATGATGGTTGAGTATGTGGACTTGCCAAAAGGCTCCTACATGAGACCCTTCCAGAAAATATGATGAATTGTAGTTGCAAAGTTGACTGAGAACACAGTTTGTTGGTTTTCAATAAGGCTTATGCTTCATACTTCTATGTTGTGATGAATTGTTACTTGTGCATAAGAAGTTATATGATGAAATTATGTTGAATAAATTCTATGATAGAGTTTGTTGCTGTTATATTAATAAGCATGATGCTTCTATGTCCGTATTTTGTTTTTATTGACACCTCTCTCTCAAACCATGTGGACATGCTTTTCAATATTGGCTTTCGCTTGAGGACAAGCGAGGTCAAAGCTTGGGGGAGTTGATACGTCCATTTTGCATCGTGATTTCCTACTGTTATTTACTTTGTTTTGTTGAATAATAATGCTTTGGGGAGTGATTCTAATGCCTTTTCTCTCATAATATGCAAGGTTTACACAAAGAGGGAGAATACCGGCAGCTGGAATTCTGGACCTAAGAAAAGCACATCAGAGATACCTATTCTGCACAACTCCAATGAAGCTGAAATTTTACGGAGATTATTTTTGTATTTAATAAAAAATACTGGAGCAGAAAACTACCGGAGGGGGCCAGCCAGGTGGGCACAACCCACCAGGGCGCGCCAGACCCCCCTAGGCGCGCCCTCGTGTATCGTGGCCACCTCGGCCCACCTCCGGAGCTCATCTTCTGGTATATAGTCACATTTGACCTAGAAAAATCAGAGGAGGACTTTCAGGACGAAGCGCCGCCGCCTCGAGGTGGAACTTGGGCAGGAGCACTTTTGCCCTCCGGCGAAGCGATTCCGCCGAGGGAACATCTCTCCCGGAGGGGGAAATCGAAGCTATCGTCATCACCAAAACCCCTCTCATCTTTGGGAGGCCAATCTTCATCAACATCTTCAACACCACCATCTCCTCTCAAACCCTAGTTCATCTCTTGTGTTCAATCTTTGTACCGGAACCTCAGATTGGTACATGTGGGTGACTAGTAGTGTTGATTACCTTGCGTAGTTGAATACTATATGGTTTATTTGGTGGAAGATTATATGTTCAGATCCATTATGCTATTTAATACCTGTCTGATCTTGAGCATGTTTATTATTTGTGAGTAGTTACCTTTGTTCTTGAGGTCACGGGAGAAGTCATGTTGCGAGTAATCATGTGAATTTGATATGTGTTCGATATTTTGATGATATGTATGTTGTGATTCCCTTAGTGGTGTCATGTGAACGTCGACTACATGACACTTCACCATTCATGGGCCTAAGGGAATGCATTGTGGAGTAGTTATTAGATGATGGGTTGCTAGAGTGACAGAAGCTTAAACCTTAGTTTATGCAGTACTTCGTAAGGGGCTGATTTGGATCCAAACGTTTAACGCTATGGTTAGATTTTATCTTAATACTTTTCTCGTAGTTGCAGATGCTTGCGAGGGGGTTAATCATAAGTGGGAGGTTGTCCAAGTAAGAACAGCACCCAAGCACCGGTCCACCCACATATCAAATTATCAAAGTAGCGAACACAAATCAAACCAACATGATAAAAGTGACGAGACGAAATTCCCGTGTACCCTCAAGAACACTTTGCCTATTACTAGGGATTGTTCTGGCCTGTCCTTTGCCACAAAAGGATTGGGCTACCTTGCTGCACCCTATTTACTGTTACCGTTACTTGCTTGTTACCAATTATCTTGCTATCAAACTATCTGTTACCTACAATTTCAGTGCTTGCAGAAATTACGTTGCTGAAAACCGCTTGTCATTTCCTTCTGCTCCTCGTTGGGTTCAACACTCTTACTTATAGAAAGGACTATGATTGATCCCCTATACTTGTGGGTCATCAGCGGCGGCGGAAAAAGCGTTTCGGGTGTCTCTCTGTTGTTTTTGGGCTAATTGAAGTATATAGAAGTGGAATTAGGTCAGGAGGTGCTACGAGGGGCCCATGATCTTGGGGGGGCGTCCTACACCCCAGGGCGCGCCCATCAGGCTCGTGGGGCCCTCATGGGTCTTCTGGCCTCCCTCCAAACTTCTAAGGTCTATTTATGTCCAAAAATAACTCCCATAAATTTTCATCCAATTTGGACTCTGTTTGATATTGATTTTCTGAAAAGTCCAAAAACAAGCAAAACACAGGAACTCGTATTTGGCATTGGGTTAATAGGTTAGTCCAAATAAATGATATAAATTGCATATAGAGTATCCAAGATTGATAATCTAATAGCATGAAACAATAAAAAATTATAGATACATCGGAGACATATCAGTCTTCCGCTCCCCCCTCTGGTATTCATCGGGGTACCGCCACCACTACTAGAAAATAGCTTATAGGTACAATCTTAGCAGTAGCGATGGGTAACAACCCCTCACTGCTATTAAGTACTAGCAGCACTGGGCAACTACCGGTGCTACAGATAAGTGGGTCCCACGGCTGACCCCGGGGCTAGCCATAGTAACAACATTGTATAAACAGTAGCGCTACCCCTAATGTAGTAGCAGTAGTGCTTGTCTGGCAGGCAAGCGCTGCTAGTGCATATGCAAGGGCCACGTCAGCAGCAACGCGTGTTTGTGGACCAGCGCTACAGGTAATTCCTTGGCAATAGCGCTGGCTGCCAACCTAGCGCAACTGCTAAGATTGTCTTATCTTCTTCCCCGGCCCATTATCCTCTCTCATTCTCACTCTCTCTCCCGATCGACCACGATGCCGTCGCCGACCTGACGACGCCGCGTCTTCCTCAAGCGTCATCGCCGGTATCTCCCTCCCTACCTCCTCCTCTTGCCGCCCTCCTCCCGCTGCTCGCTGTCATCCTCCTCCGCCCGTCTCCCTCCTCCTCCAGCTGCGCGCCCTTCTCCTCCTCTCTGCTCCCTCCACCCTCCTCCTCCTCCTCTCTCCTTCCACCTGTCTCCTCCCTCCTCCTCCTCTCTCCTCCCACCTCCCTGCTCCCACCTATCTTCCCTTGTGCCTCCTCCTCCTCTCTCCTACTGCCTCCCTCCTCCCTCCTCTATATAGAAATTTGTAGTAAAAAACATAATAATAGAAACTTTTAGGTCTATAAATATTTAGGTATCAAATTTAATAATAGAAATTTTTAGATATCAAATTTAGTATAATTTTTTTGTAAACAAATTTAGGTATAGAAATTTATAGTATGAGATATCAAATTTAGTAATAAAATTTTTTAGTAAACAAATTTAGGTATCGAAATTTATAGTAAAAGAATTAGTAATAGAAATTTTAGGTATAGAAAACTTTCAATATAGAAATGTATTGAAACGCTATATGAGAAATTTTTAGCTATAAAATTTAGTAATAGAAATTTTAGTATGAAAATTTAGGTATAGAAATTTTTAGTATGAGATTTGATGATCTAAAATTTTCACTTGGTGGAATATGCAAGCTTTCTAGTGTCGCGTCTCTCCCTGGAGTGACCGTCGTTTTAGCTTCCTGTACTTCCTCTCGAGTCGAGTCGGTGAGCTAAAAGTCCACCTCCTCCTTCTTCGCTCATGTCACTAAAAATTCTCTCGAGAGCTAAAAGTCGGTGATATTTGGACATGTATTGGTTGTCTCTTTGGATACGTATATGATTTTGCAGGGAACACCTCCGAGTGGCCTATGTTTTGCCAGAATGTTAATTCATTTCTATTCCGGCAAATTTCAGGCGCTCGATATGTACTATTTGAGCAAAGGTCACGCCAAAAAATCGTGGATTTTAGCAGGACTTTTTCTTTTAAGTAGGAAATATCGAGTGCCTGTGATTTGCCGGAACATGAATTAAACGACATTTCGGCTAAGCATAGGCCATTTTTTATGTCATCACTCCATATATGTAAAGTTTATTGACTAATGCTTAGGGTTGGCTTTTAGTCTGTCGGAGCTCCTTGTGTAACTTTCAGTCTGTTCTTGAAGGAGGAATCCCGACTGTTGTCGTGGGGTGATACGTCTCAAACGTATCTACTTTTCCAAATACTTTTGCTCTTGTCACTAGTGCAGTCACGCCCTATACAAACAGTTTTTACCCCCTTTCCGTGACGTAGTTTTTAAATCGTCACCTTGCCTGTGTGGGCGATAGGGGGGCCTATCCCACACAACATAGATAAATCGTCGGTGATGCCTCCGTCCGGTCACACACGCCAGGGAAAAATTGAGTGTGTGCGATTGGGAGGACCATCACAAACATACATATTGCAGAAGTCGTGTGAGATGTGCTTAGCATCCCACACAGGGACTCCCAAAGATATGTCTCCGTTCATATTGCACATCACACACAATTTTCTGCATAACATCGTTTGTGATAGGGCTGGCCATCACACGCGATAGTTATAATTCTGTCGATTGCGTTAATTCAATACATCACTCATGGTGCCTAGAAGAAACTGTTTGGCATAAGGATGTCTTTCACACACACTTGTTATGTGAAAACGTCTGTGATAGGGTGGCCTAACGCACACAGTTGTCGACCGGAAGTCGTGTGTGATTGTTCACTGATACAACACGCCAACTTTTTAGAAATCGTGTGGGTTTGTTGAGGTCATCGCCCACGGTGTTGTCTTAGAAACCGTCTGCAATAGGAACCCCGATAATTAGCCTAATTGCTCTATTATTTATAATCCATTTAGTAATAAAATTAACATTTCATATCAAGCACACAATATATTTCTTATTCGTATTACGGCAACCAGGATTTCATAATTGAATTACATCAGGGTACAACATCTATAGGCATATACTACCTAGCTACCCAATTGCACATCTAAAACATCTAAAACATTTGGAAAGTTTCATCATAGATGGTAAATAGAAAGATGAGTCTCTTCTAGAAAACTGTTGAAGCGGAAGGCGAATATTGAGACTTCAATGATGTTGAATGTCCTCACAACTTTAGGCCAGTTCATGTGGATGATTGCCCGCCCATCCTTCGTCCTCTTGAGGAAGACTTCAAGATTATACCGTGGGTGCTGTATGAATACCTTGCTCGCCTCTTGACCATACAGGTGGTTTGAGTTTTAATCATCGATGAACCGCCTTCAAAAGGACTAAAAACAAACATATGGTTAAATATCTTTTCTAAAATTTGAAATGGCGCAAAGGGAAAAGGACAAGGTGAAACAGATGGTACCATCCTATAGTTGATTGATGTCTTCTTCATTGTGGAGACAAACATCTTGTTGTTTTTCGTAGCTAGTTTCTTTATCTTAACAATCTTTCTGAGTTTCTTGATTTGACTGATATTCAAAGACACCTCATTTCCCCACATGCAAAAAGGGTCGAACAGTGGGTCCAAACCTCTTACAGCAGGACCTACATGTGCAAGAACAAATTATTAAAAACCTTAATATTAGAATGGTTCCTGCAATTGCACAATAATGTGCTATTAGCCAAAGGACCATGAATGTGCAAACCTCGATGGTAAACTTCAGTGTCTCCCATTGTTTCCCCCTGCAACATATTTAAGATAGATATTGATCAGGTTATAAGTGATATTTGGCATACTATCAATGAAATATGTTAATGAAAATAAACACATTGTAGGTCCAACAGATTAATTCGAGCCACATGGAAAAGCCAATTATCTAAACCAAGCTTGCTAAGAACTAGGAAATATAGCAATTGTATATGTTTCACATGTATTTAGTACATCTAAGTTTGATTTATTTCTCACATGCATAACAATACAAAATTGTACCAACAACAATCGAACATCACATTGCAGAATTGAGCTAAATAGTTAAACGATTGCCACAACAAATGAACCAAACAGTTAACTAAGCACCACATTGCAAAATAGAACATACTAGAAGGCCAAATTGCAAGTAGCATTACATTGGACATTTCACTGGAATTTCTAAATGAAAGGCAGGATCAGCAAATGCAATATGCTTAACCGGCGTAGCTAGCTGAACATATATAGGTCCTTAGTGATAAAGCTAAGAAAAATAAGCTATTCCTCATCATCGGAGATATCGATGATGATAGGCTCCTTCAACTTGCAAGAGGGCGAGGCCTCCACACCGTGGGTGCACCCCTCGTAATGGTGAGTAGCGTGATCCTGCTCCGGGACCAACATGGCGGCTCTAGAGCTGAGGTAAGCACGGGATCCTACCCCGGGACTAACATGGCGGCTCTGGAGATGAGGTAAGCATGGGCACGCTGAGAAAACACCCCGTAGTCTTCGTCAAACGCACTTGCGGTGCCCTCGAGAAAAGACCACAAGCTATCGTTTATAGCAGCCAACCGCATGGCGGCGTCCACACGCGAGGCGTCGATGGTGGCCTTGATGGCGAGGTGCTCCTCAAAGATCTGGGGGTCGGCACGCATGGAAGCCATCGCCGCCTCATCAGCGCGTGCAGCCGCGATTTGCTTCTCCGCTGCCAAATGATCCTTGAGATCTTGGCTATACCGCGTGCACCATGGCTTTAAGCGGCGATTATTTGGAGGATGGGGCGGTGATCTAGGTGGAAGGCGTCACGCTGGCGGTCGGGCCATGTGGGATGGAGGAGGAGGGGGTGGGAGAGAGGGGCTATTGTGGAGGTGTCGATTACCTAACTAGATGGACGAGGCTGAGCAGCAGGAAGGAGCATCGCCGGTGAGGAGGCGGCGGGGCTGCAAGCAAGCAGTGAAGGTTTGAACTAGGAAAGGAATGATGAAATAGGGGAAATGTGGATTTTGATTGGTACCGTGGGTGAGGGAGGTAGATATTTCCGCGGTAGCCCAAATTTTTCGTTCGGTGCAGTGAAAAACTGGCGTGGAAAGTGTCATCAGACACAGTCCCTTATTCAGAACTGTGTGCGATATCTATACATCACAAATGAAGAATGTACTATACCCCGTGTGTGATGAGCTTGACCATGGAAATTATTCAGAACAGTTTGCGATATCTATACATCACAAACGAAGCCTAAAATTTACCCCGTGTGCGATTGATACATCTCCAATGTATCGATAATTTATGAAGTATTCATGCCATATTAACCTATGTTTACAATACTTTTATATTATTTTGATGCACTTTATATGATTTATTTAGAACTAACCCGGACTGACGCTGTTTTCAGCAGAACTGCCGTGGTGTTGTTTTTGTGCAGAAAATGAAAGTTCTCGGAATCGCCCGAAACTTTTTGACGATTTTTTGTTTGGAACAAAAGAGGCACTAGACGCTTCGTGGGAGGGCCAGACGAGCCATGAGGTGGGCACAACCCACCAGGGTGCGCCAGGCCCAATGGCGCGCCCTGGTGTATCGTGCTCACCTCGTGGCCCACCTTCATGTGAAACCAACGCCAAAAATTCCTATAAATATAGAAACCATCAGAAATAACCCTAGACTCTCCGCTCCACCGCCGCAACTCTCTGTATCAATGAAAAACCAATCTGGAGGCGTTCCAGTACCCTGCCGGAAGGGTAGATCATCTCCGGTGGCCATCTTCATCATCCCGGCGGAGGCTATGACGAGGAGGGAGTAGTCCACCCTCGGGGCTGAGGGTATGTACCAGTAGCTATGTGTTCAATCTCTCTCTCTCTCTCTCTCTCTCTCTCTCTCTCGTGTTCTTGAGATGTCACGATCTTGATGTATCACGGGCTTTGTTAATATAGTCGGATCATATGATGTTATTCCCTTGCTATCGTGTTGTGATGAATTGAATCTTTCCCTTTGAGATATTGTTATGTTGGATTGAATATTGGATTTGAGAACACTTGATATATGTCTTGCATATGGATACCCATGGTGACAATGGGGTGTTCTATTGATTCACTTGATGTATGTTTTGGTACTCAACTTGCGGATTCCCGAGGTGACATTGGGGTAATCTATGCATAGGGGTTGATGCACGTTCTTGTCCTACTTTCTCCGATAGAAATCTTGGGGCACTCTTTGAGGTTCTTTATGTGGATTGAGTATTATGAATCTGAAATTGTTTGATGTGTATCGTATAATTAACTCATGGATACTTGTGGTGACATTGGAGTATCTAGGTGACATTAGAGTTGGTTGATGCGTATCATATGGTGTTATTCTAGTACGAACTCTTAGATAGATCGAACGGAAAGGATAACTTGATGTTATCTTAGTACGAACTCTTGAATAGATCGATCGGAAAGAATAACTTTAAGGTGGTTTCGTACCCTACAAACAATTTCTTCTTATGTTCTCCGCTAGATAAGAACTTTGGAGTGATTCTTCGTTGCACGTTGAGGGATGGTTATGTGATCCAATTATATTAGCATTGTTGGGAGATTGCACTAGCGAAAGTACGGACCCTAGGCCTTGTTTTCAAGCATTGCAATACCGTTTGTGCTCACTTTTGTTACTTGCTACCTTGCTGTTTTTATATTTTCAGATTACAAAAACCTATATCTACCATCCATATTGCACTTGTATCACCATCTCTTCGCCGAACTAGTGCACCTATACAATTTTCTATTGTATTGGGTGTGTTGGGGACACAAGAGATTTCTTGTATTTGATTGCAGGGTTGTTTGAGAGAGGCCATCTTCATCCTACACCTCCCACGGATTGATAAACCTCAGATCATCCACTTGAGGGAAAATTGCTACTGTCCTACAAAACTCTACGCTTGGAGGCCCAACAAAGTCTAAAAGAATAAAGTTGCGTAGTAGACATCAAGCTCTTTTCTGGCGCCGTTGTCGGGGATGTGAGTGCTTGAAGGTATATCTTTAGATCTTTCAATTGAATCTTTTAGTTTCTTGTTTTATCACTAGTTTTGTTTTATAAAAGAAAACTACAAAAAAATGGAGCTTAGGTTGCACCATGTGTATCGTCTTTATAATGTCTTTCGTGAAAATAAGGAGTCAGAAAATTGTGCTCAATTAGTAGTGGAAGAAATTATGAAAATACTTAATGAGGATTCCTTGAATGATGAGCATGATTGCAATGTTGTTAGTATGAATGCTATGAATATCCAGAATACAAATGATGATTGCACTAGTCATGATAAAAATGTTTCTTATAAGCATGTCAATTATTTTGGAGTGGATAAAGTTTGTGAAGATGTGCTTTATAGGGATGATAGATTTTGTAAGAAGCATAAACATGATAGAACCAATTTTTTGCTCAAAGTGATAGATGAATTTGCTACAAAATTGTGTTCTCTTTGTCCTATTACTTGTAAACTTTGCAATAAAGTTGGTCATCTTAATTTCCAATGCAAACTTTTTCATGACCAAATATTGTAATGACTTGATCACCCTTGAACTTTATAATGAGCTTTCTCTATTTTTGGGGAGTGAAGAATTGACACACAAAAATAGTTGGTTTGAAGTATTCATTCTCACGGACGACATTGAAACTAATCTAAAAAATATCTATATGTTTTGCATGGTAAATTGCAACGAGAATGCTTATATTGCCAACTATAAAAAGATGGGAAAACCAATAGAATATAAAAGGAATACAAATCAAAGTGTAAAGATTTCCACTTTCCCTCCTATTGTCTCTCATGATGAAATAGGTGACGAGGAGGAGCTCCCTATTCAACCAATCTCATCAATAAGAAGCTCAAAGAAATTAATTAAACCCACACATGATGTGGTGAAGAAGAAGAAAAGAAGAAAGAGTAGAGGTAAAAACTCTCCTAAATGATGTTGCTCCTATTATTGTTGTACCTCACGAGGATGAATCAAAAATAATTGTGGAAGGTGATACACTTGATGATGATTTTGTTATGCCGATTGCTTGTTGTGATGACTATGATTGGGAAGATAATGATACTTCTTATAATCTTGAAAATGTTTTGGCACCAACTTGGTAAATTATGATGATAATAAATGTTATACTATTGGTGCTATTCATACTATTAATGATGAGAGTGATTATGCTTATGATATGCCAAGCCTCAAGCTTGGGGATGCTATGTTTGATGAGAATGACATGTTTGAGAATTTATTTGCTGCAATTAATGTTTGTCCCAAGCTTGGGGATGCTATGCTTAATGAAGATGATCTTTTTAGTTCCCCTACTTTGAATGATCAAATTTGTTATGATGATTGCATGCCTCCTATTTATGATGATTGTGATATTGATGAAAGTGGGTTTGGAAGAGTGTCAACTTTAGATAATTATTATCCCACTATCTTGGAGGGTGTTGAATTTTATTATAATGATAAAAGTGGATTTGGAGAGGTCATGACTTTATTCAGTAATGATTCCACTATTTCGGAAGAGGTTTCACTTGACTATGATGAGAACAAAGTTGCTACTTATGATGATTATTGTGATGATACTTACGTTATAAAAAGTAGTGATAATTATTGTCATAATTTTTAATATCCTTTTACGGAACATTACTCTTTTAATGTGGAAACAATTTATAGTATTCGGGTTTC
The DNA here is from genome assembly GCA_039707655.1 of Elymus sibiricus. Lineage (NCBI taxonomy): Eukaryota > Viridiplantae > Streptophyta > Magnoliopsida > Poales > Poaceae > Elymus > Elymus sibiricus. Next base: position 377,882,852 of record CM077667.1, read on the forward strand.
ATTTGATGCTCCCACTATTATGAATGAGAAGAAATATGCTTATGTGGAGAGTAATAAATTTTCTATGCTTGTAGATCATGAAAAGAATGCTTTATGTCACAGTTATATTGTGAAATTCCTTCATGATGCTACTGAAAATTATTATGAGGGAGGAACATGTACTTGTAGGAATTGCAATAATATCAAGTTTTCTCCCTATGTGTTCAAAGTTTTGAAGTTATGCTTGTTTTGCCTTCCTATGCTAGTTGATTGTTGCTCCCATAAATTGTTTGATCACAAAATCCCTATGCATAGGAAGTGGGTTAGACTTAAATGTGCTTGTCATGAGATTCATGCTACTCTCTTGCATGTTTCATTTACTACTTTTTATGTGAGCATCATTGAAATCATCATGCCTAGCTAAACGGCATTAAAGAAAAGCACTTGTTGGGAGACAACCCAACACTTTTTATTTCTGTTTTTGAGTGTTAACATGATTAAGCTACTGTAGTAATCATGTTTTGTGCCTTTTATTTCAATAAAGCGCCAAGTAAAGCCTTTGGGATGACTCACAAGATGAGTAGAATTGATGCTGAACCAAAACAGAAACTTTTGACTCCAGTACAGGAATTTTCATTTTTTTACTGGAGCGTGATAATGATCTGAAATTTTTACACAGTCTTCATATACAAATTCTTCAGATTTTGCTAATTTTTCAGAATTTTTAGATATAGGGAAGTATGGCTATACTACAGATCTTCACAGACTGTTCTGTTCTTGACAGATTCTGTTTTGCATGCATAGTTTGCTTGTTTTAGTGTTTCCATAGCTTATATTTAGTGGTATAAATTATGGAAATGGTACAATACAGTAGGTATCATGTGGGAATAATTATGAATCTTGTCTTGACAGTACTTAATTGAATGATCTATCTTTATTATACTAACCCATCTCAGAAGTTCCGTTAAGTTTTGTGTGATTGAAGTTTTCAAGTTTTGGGTGAGACACCGATATGAGGATAATAAGGAGTGATAAGAACCTAAGCTTGGGGATGCCAAGGAACCCCCAAGGTAATATTCAAGGAAGACTCAAGCATCTAAGCTTGGGGATGCCCCGGAAGGCATCCCCTCTTTCGTCTTAAACATTATCGGTATATCTTACTTAGAGTTATATTTTTATTCGTCACATAATATGTGCTTTGCTTGGAACGTCATTATATTTTATGTTAGGTGTTATTTATAATCTTGTTTTTCAATAAAAAGTTCCAAGAATTACCTTAGGATGCTTGCATTGCATGTCTTGATGTGTGCTGTGTAAAAACAGAAACTTTTGCTGTAGTGTTTGAATTTTCATATTTTACTGGAACGTGGAAAGTTCCTGAAATTTTTACACAGTATTTTCATATAAATTATTTAGCCTGTCATAAATTTTCATAATTTTTTGAGCTACAGCAGTACACTGGTTTAATAGATTTCTACAGACTGTTCTGTTTGGACAGATTGCTGTCATAGTTTTGTTATCTACTTATCCTATAGTTTTCATAGCCTATATTGGTAGATAAAAATTGTGGAAACGATAGTAAATAGTAGATGATGTTTGAAAATTATTGTGCAACTTGTCTGGGCAGTACATGAAGTGTTGATTTATTCTTATGTGTACTGACCTATGTCACGAGTTCTTTTCGAGTTTTGTGTGGATGAAGTTTTTGAGAATAGGTGAAACCATGATATGAGAGGATTGAACGAGATACAAAAGCTCAAGCTTGGGGATGCCCAAGGCACCCCAAGTAAATATTTCAAGAAGTCTCAAGCATCTAAGCTTGGGGATGCTACACATCCCACCTCTCTTCGTCAACTATCGTTAGCCTATGTTGAGCCTAAATTTTTATTCGTTCACATGATGCAAGCTATTCTTGGAGTGATATTTTTGTTTAGTTTGTTGTTTGAATAAAATACTCAGATCTGAAAATCTTCATTAAGAGAGAGAGAGAGTCCTCACATAGCTACTTAATTGTTTGACTACTCATTGATCTTCACTTATATCTTTTGAGAGTAGCTTGTCATTTACTCTTGTGCTTCACTTATATCCTATGAGTAAATTGTGAATGAATTGAATATCATAAATATGAAATTATTAATGTGCTTTATGCTTAGTAGCAGTTTCACATCTGGTTTATAAAGTAAAATCTATTGAAGTTTGACAATCATCAAATTGGTCATACAAGCAATTCATGAATGATTAGTATAAGAAAGAGAACTTTCACATACAAATTTATTATCTTGGACATCTTCTATGATTTTGAATAACCATTAATTATTTTCAAACTTGAGAAAATTAGTTGAAGTTGGACAAGGAAGACAACGTAATGAGTTATGGTTGTGTATATTTGCATAGAAGTTATATTGTTGTGGATCCTCCAACATGTGGTGCTTGTTTAGAACCTTTTGCTAGCCAACACTTCGTACTAAGTAGAGATACTACTTGTGCATACAAATCCTTGAGACAAGTTTCTTCCATAAGAGTCCACGATACCTACCTATATATGGTACTTCACTGCCATTCCAAGTAAATTTGCATGTGCCACCTCTAAACATTCAAATATACATCTGTTTTGTGTGCCTGGACCGCTCATGGAGCGACGGTGGGCGGTCAGTATCTTCCATGTTAAGCGGGTTATTCTCATGATTAGTGTTTATTCACTCGTCCTTGCACAAGAGGGGCGGTAATAGGGATTCCCAGTCCCGAAATAAAAAAATGCAAATAATTAAACAAAACTCCCCCAGGAATGTTGTTGGTATGGACGGTACCCATGGATTCGGCTAGCCGTGGAGTGTGTTTGTTGGTGGAGGGGGAGTAAACCTTTACTTTAATTCAGATATTGATAACTCTTGGTCGTAACGTTGACAGGAAGGGTGCACCTCCCAAAATTATATTTATCTCTGATTTAAGCTTTGAGCTCTGGCACCTTTGCAAATCCCTGCTTCCCTCTGCGAAGGGACAATCTATTTACTTTCATGTTATTTACTATTCATGTTGAGTCAACTTGTTATTCCAACCTCAGTCTATTAGTTGGCAAGCATCATGTGGTGGGGACAGATCCAAACATATATATCCAGTCAAATATGTTTGATCATGACTTATTATTGTTGACAATTATCTCTATGATAAATGAGTTGGGAGGCGAAACATTAAGCCCCTATCTTTCTATGTGTTCGATGGATGCCATTTGTTCTAAAAATATGCTTTGAGTACTAGCAATCATAGAAGACTATATGATGATTGAGTATGTGGAGCTCTTACTTAGACTTTGTTGAGAATAAGTTGAATTGCAATTGTTTGGTGATTAAGAACATAGGTTGTTAAGTTTTAAGAGAATTCATTGTTTTGAACCATAACATGTGAATTGGTTGCTACTTTATCATGATGAGTTTTATGAGAAAGAGTTGTTGTTATGATGCTAGGAAAAGTGGTTGAAATTATCAATGATCAAACTTATATATTATGCTAGCATTCACACTTCATAAATTAGTTCTTTTATCATTTACCTACTCGAGGACGAGTAGGAATTAAGCTTGGGGATGCTGATACGTCTCCAACGTATCGATAATTTATGAAGTATTCATGCCATATTTACCTATGTTTACAATACTTTTATATGGTTTTGATGCACTTTATATGATTTATTTAGAACTAACCCGGACTGACGCTGTTTTCAGCAGAACTACCGTGGTGTTGTTTTTGTGCAGAAAATGAAAGTTCTCGGAATCGGCCGAAACTTTTTGACGATTTTTTTTGGAACAAAAGAGGCACTAGACACTTCATGGGAGGGCCAGACGAGCTAGGAGGTGGGCACAACCCACCAGGGCGCGCCAGGCCCCCCCGGCACGCCCTGGTGTATCGTGCTCACCTCGTGGCCCACCTTCGCGTGAAACCAACGCCAAAAATTCCTATAAATATAGAAACCATCAGAAATAACCCTAGACTCTCCGCTCCGCCGCCGAAATCTCTGTATCGATGAAAAACCAATCTGGAGGCGTTCCAGTACCCTGCCGGAGAGGGTAGATCATCTCCGGTGGCCATCTTCACCATCCCGGCGGAGGCCATGACGAGGAGGGAGTAGTCCACCCTTGGGGCTGAGGGTATGTACCAGTAGCTATGTTTTCAATCTCTCTCTCTCGTGTTCTTGATATGTCACGATCTTGATGTATCACGGGCTTTGTTAATATAGTCGGATCATATGATGTTATTCCCTTGCTATCATGTTGTGATGAATTGAATCTTTCCCTTTGAGATATTGTTATGTTGGATTGAATATTGGATTTGAGAACACTTGATATATGTCTTGCATATCGATACCCTGGTGACAATGGGGTGTTCTATTGATTCACTTGATGTATGTTTTGGTACTCAACTTGCGGATTCCCGAGGTGACATTGGGGTAATCTATGCATAGGGGTTGATGCACGTTCTTGTCCTACTTTCTCCGATAGAAATCTTGGGGCGCTCTTTGAGGTTATTTATGTGGATTGAGTATTATGAATCTGAAATTGTTTGATGTGTATCGTATAATTAACTCATGGATACTTGTGGTGACATTGGAGTATCTAAGTGACATTAGAGTTGGTTGATGCGTATCATATGGTGTTATTCTAGTATGAACTCTTAGATAGATCAAACGGAAAGGATAACTTGATGTTATCTTAGTACGAACTCTTGAATAGATCGATCGGAAAGAATAACTTTAATGTGGTTTGGTACCCTACAAACAATTTCTTCTTATGTTCTCCGCTAGATAAGAACTTTGGAGTGATTCTTCGTTGCACGTTGAGGGATGGTTATGTGATCCAATTATATTAGCATTGTTGGGAGATTGCACTAGCGAAAGTACTGTTTGTGCTCACTTTTGTTGCTTGCTACCTTGCTGTTTTTATATTGTCAGATTACAAAAACCTATATCTACCATCCATATTGCACTTGTATCACCATCTCTTCGCCGAACTAGTGCACCTATACAATTTTCCATTGTATTGGGTGTGTTGGGGACACAAGAGATTGCTTGTATTTGATTCCAGGTTTTTTTGAGAGAGACCATCTTCATCCTACACCTCCCACGGATTGATAAACCTTAGGTCATCCACTTGAGGGAAAATTGCTACTATCCTACAAAACTCTGCGCTTGGAGGCCCAACAAAGTCTACAAGAATAAAGTTGCGTAGTAGACATCAGCGATGAGCTTGAATGTGCAAATTTTTTTATCCAAGATTCCGAAGTAAGATTGGTACCGGGGGGTTGAGGGAGGTAGATATTTCCGCGGTAGCCCAAAATTTTTGTTTGGTGCAGCAGAAAACTGGCGTGGAAAGTGTCATCGGACACAGTCCCTTATTCAGAACTTTGTGCGATATCTACACATCACAAACAAAGCCTGTACTATACCCCATGTGCGATGAGCTTGAACGTGCAAATTATTCAGAACTGTTTGCGATATCTATACATCACAAACAAAGCCTGAACTTTACCCCGTGTGCAATGAGCTTGAACAATCAAATTTTTGTGTCCCGGCTTCCAATGTAAGATTGGATACTACATTGCACACGGTTCGTGCCAACAAATTGTGTGTGATGTACTTGAATTCCATTTTCATTTGGAAGATGGAATTGGGATATGGCGGCAAATTTTGGTCCCGATTTCCCTGGTTACAATGGTCATCCACGTCGTCGCATAATTGGACATCAATTGCTAATTTGCGTACTACACAAATTAAAGAGCCTACACCACAACCTACACATACTTAATCGAACAATTAAACAGAGCTAGTTGACCTAAACACTACTCTATTAAAAGTCCAACGCTCTAAACAAAGACTAATTTTCCGTCGTACGTTCGTCGATCTCCGCTGCATCCTCCATGATCGGCTCATGCTCGACGACCTCCAGGGGAAGGGGCTCCATGGCATCCATCGCCACATACTCTGCAAGCATCTTGCACTCCGTGTCCGCCCTCTCTTTGGAAAAGGCCACCACAAGCTGGGTGTGGGCGGCCACTGTCCGGGTGTTGACGGCCTCCATCTCGGCTAGGGAGGCTACCAACAATGGACGGCTGCGTGAGCGCTCTCGGCAATTGCCAACTCTTCAGACATAGGTTGTCGATCGGTGTCGGAGAAGGCCGCTGCTATTTGTGCGGTGACTGACACGAGATGGGCGTGGGTGGCCTTGGCATAGGCGTGGGTAGCCGCCATCCGGGCTACGACGGCCGCCGAGGAACAGATAGCTGCTGTGTCGTTCTCGCCATTTGCTATCCCGGTCGCGGATGTTGCTGCCGCCATCTCAGCTGCAGCAGAAGCCCTTTCGGCAGCTATAGCCACCCTGTCGGAGATTGCGGGCACGCTCAAGGATGTTGTGACCATGTTCATGGCTGATGTGGCCGCGCTCGGACCGGAGTGGGTCGCCGAAGTTGCCTTCACGACGCGGATCCTCGCCCCCATCTTTCACCGGCGACATTTGAACAGTAAAGTGGTCTTGGGGAGTAAGTGTGACTGTGTGGTTGACGCGTCGGCGGTGGACTGAAGCCGATGAAGCTTCCGACATCAGACATATATAAGGGTTGTCCCAAGATATTTTATACACATCACACATGTTTCATGATCAAGAACTGTTTGCGATGTACTTGATTTTCATATTGTTTTGAAACAAAAAATGAGGTAACATCGACAATTGAAGGTGTTTGGATTGCAATAACATTTATCTGCAGTGAACGTGCAACTATATGAGTCTCTGTTAAAATATGGAATTATTAAGGGTTGTTTTACGCCTTTTTAAACATTTAAAGAGCTTTTTACACATTTCATGTGCGTAGTTCAAATATGAACTGTAGTTAAGCACGTGTTAGAGTGCACCTGAATGGGTTGAAAAATCATATATATGTCACTTGATACATGTTTTGGTCCCATGCAAGGAATGGAAATGAATTTCAAACCTCTCGGTATTTTGGCTCAGCCATAGACATTGAGAATTCGTATTTTCAAATTCCAGTAAATCCAAATACCGTTAAAAGTTCATGAAACTTTGCATGGTGTCATGTCATGGCTCATGTGTGTTGTGGGAAAAAAAACTGCCCAATTTGCGACAAGTTTTGGCACAAACCTCTTATGAACCGAAGATTCTAACAAGCAGTTATGTGGTTCCGATAGGGAACGTTCACCTTTTATGTGTGAAACAACATCCACCGTCTCTTCTCGCCTTGAATTTTTTTAGAGTCACCATAGAGCAACATGACTGTTATGCTAAACTATGGAATTTTCCAGGGTTCGTTTGGCCTTTTTAATGCATTAATTGAGTTTTCTAGGAATTTAATGTGCATAATTCAAATTTGAACTACAACCACAAGGTCCCCATTAATGTTAAAGGTCTTCTCCCAATCAACAGGGCAGCACATCAACTATCACAAATCTTCTATGGTCCCCATTAATGTTACCCGAGAGGAAACTGAGAGGTTAGCCCAGGTTTTTGGTTGCAGGGTAGGATCTATGCCTTTCACTTATCTGGGTTTACCAGTTGGTACTTCCAAGCCTAAGATGGAGCATTTAATGCCACTGGTCAGTTGTATGGAAAGGAGAATGTCAGCTAGTTCTTATTTTCTTGCCCAAGGTGGAAGATTGCGGTATCTCAATTCTGCTTTGTCTTCTTTGCCTATTTTCTTTCTCTACAGCATGTCTATCCCCCAGGTGAGGGAGTCTTGGTTTAAGGGGTCCTCGGGAGGCCGACCTATTTCTTATGGGCCGGACTATATGGGCCGCTTGCCGAGCATTGGATTGATCGAAGACCTTGTTTCCAGGAAGGAAACTCCGGGAATCGTGGTGTATCCTCCACGTTTGGAGTAGTGAATAGGCATGTTTATCCCTTCGACGTGTAACCGACCATGTGTAAACCCTAGGTACCCTCGGCATCTATATAAGCCGGAGGGTTTTAGGTTGTAGACAGAAGAACTCATCTAGGGTTTTAGCTATTCGATCTCGAGGTAGATCAACTCTGTAACCCTTATACCATCAATATAATCAAGCAGGACGTAGGGTATTACCTCCATAGGAGGGCCCGAACATGGGTAAACATCGTCTCCCTCGTCTCCTGTTACCATCGATTCTAGTCTCACAGCTCGGGACCCCCTACCCGAGATCCGCCGGTTTTGACACCGACATTGGTGCTTTCATTGAGAGTTCCGCTGTGATCGCCAAAAGGAATCGATGGCTCGCCTTGTCATCAATGAAGAGGTCCGCAATACGGACACTTTCGTTCCCGGACAGATCTTTGCTTTCGGCAGCATTGTGCTGCACGCCGACCCGACTGGCCATCTAGGCCGTGTCGAAAGTTTCGCCCCTGATCAAGAGGTCAGATTTGGGAACCTAGAGTTCTCCGTAGACTCTCGGGGCGACCTGTCACTAATCGGGCTCGCAGTCTCGCCTGCCACGCCCGAAGACTCTGAGGCTTCAACCTCTGACCCATCTTTCGGTCCCGCCCACGGGATCTACCCCGGCGAGGAACCGACTCTCAGTCCGGACCCGGTTATGGTGCCAGACGTCCGGACGGCTGTTCTTGCCGAACACTCCCCCCGCGCGAATGCATCGGAGGTTAACTCCGGAAGCTCTTAGCGGGCCGACCCGATCGAGCTCTCGATACTCAACGAGGCCCTAGATCGGATCTCGTCGATGAAGATTGCCGACGACCTAACCCCGATCTGTGCTCAGACCGGGCTCAAGGCGGGTCAGGACGAATTTTTCGTCCCACCCACCACCCACTTGGTAGCCACTGTCGAGGATTTAACTGACATGTTGGACTATGCTTCTGAGGAAGCAGAATACATCGATGAGGAGGATTGCGCCCTCACCCCCGTTAACACCGGGCGGTGGAGTGTCACCTCCACATACGATGTCTACATGGTGGACACTCCGAAAAACGATGGCGACAAATCGGATGAAGCGCCGTCAAGACGCCGAAAGCCGCATAAACGGTCAAAAGGAAAAAAGGGAAGAAAAGCTATCGACGGCACCGGGGAAGGAGACACCCCGGAAGACATCGGCGATCCCGATATCCCCGAACACCCGTTAGAGGGTCAGGAGAGGCCGGAAGACCGGCGTAACCCCGACGATCTAAATGATTCTGAGGACGACAATTACCTCCCACTATCGAGGAGGAGGACATCCCGGAAGCCGATGACTTCGCCATCCCCGATAATCCTGAAGATCAGGAACTGTTCAGGCAACAACTTATAGCCACGGCCCGCAGACTGAAAGCAAAAGAATGGCAGCTTAAAGCCGAACAAGACAACCTCAACGATCGATGGACGAGAGTCCTCTCAGCCGAGGATGGATACGGTACCAGTCTATCGGACCAACCTAAGAGCTATCCACGCAGAAGGCTGCTGCCACAATTCGATGACGAGCTCACTGATACGTCGTCTCCCAAACATACCCCATACGACAAGCCAGACCGCCCTCCTCGAGGATGGGACAGAACGGCTGACGACGCCGGCTATAGGCCGACGATACCCCGTAGACGGGGAAAAGAGCCACTAGAGCCCGATGACAGGTTTGACCTGTGACACGACCTGGACTACAGAGCAGGTCGTACGCGATCCATCTACGGATTCAGAGGATACTCACCCGATAGACGGGGAGGGTACCGGCCTTGGTTCAACCGCAACAATAAAGGTCGGGAACTAAACCGGGCTAGGACAGACGCCGATCACCGGCGCGACATAGCTCGGGTCAGAGGCGCTGCCCACCCACTGTGCTTCACGGACGAGGTAATGCAGCATCAGTTCCCGGAAGGGTTTAAACCCGTAAACATAGAACAATACGATGGGACAACTGACCCAACCGTATGGATCGAGGATTTCCTCCTCCACATCCACATGGCGCGAGGAGATGACCTCCACGCCATCAAGTACCTACCCCTGAAGCTCAAGGGGCCAGCTCGGCACTGGTTAAATAGCCTCCCCGAAAACTCCATTGGGTGCTGGGAGGATCTAGAAGATGCATTCCGATCTAACTTCCAGGGCACTTATGTTCGGCCGCCGGACTCCTCCGACCTAAGCAACGTCGTCCAGAAGCCAGGAGAATCCGCGCGGCTATTCTGGAATCGGTTCTTGACCAAGAAAAACCAGATCGTTGACTGCCCGGACGCCGAAGCAATAGCCTCTTTCAGGCACAACATTCGGGATGAGTGGCTAGCTCGTCAGCTCGGCCAGGATAAACCAAGGACAATGTCCGCCCTTACATCGCTCATGACTCACTTTTGCGCAGGCGAGGATAACTGGCTAGCAAGACGTAGCCACAACCCCGAAGACCCCGGAACCTCCGAAGTTCGGGATGAAAATGGGAAACCAAAGCGCAACAAGAATAAGCGCCGGCACAACAATAGTGATGCCGATGACACGGCCGTTAACGCCGGCTTCCGCAACTCCCGGTCTAGGCAGCGAAAGAAGCCTCCTAAAGGCAATCGCGACGGACCCACCCCGCTGGACAAGATCATGGAGAGGCCTTGCCAGATCCATGGCACTCAAGAGAAGCCCGCCAACCACACCAACCGTAACTATTGGGTATTCAAACAGGCCGGCAAGCTCGCATCCGAGGACCAAGGCAAGAGCCCACGCAGCGAGGACGAGGATGAGCCCCGCGGTCCGATCGGTGGCGGACAAAAGAAATTCCCTCCAGAGGTAAAAATAGTAAATATGATATACGCCACTCATATACCCAAAAAGGAGAGGAAGCGCGCCCTTCGAGAGGTCTACACCGTAGAGCCTGTAGCCCCCAAGTATAACCCATGGTCGGCATACCCGATTACTTTCGATCGACGTCACCACCCGACCAGTATCCATCATGGGGGTTCGGCCGCCCTCGTCCTAGACCCCATCATAGACGGGTATCACCTCACTAAAGTCCTAATGGATAGAGGAAGTAGCCTCAATCTGATTTACTCAGACACGGTGAAAAAGATGGGCATAGATCCGTCAAGGATCAAACCCAGCAACACTACCTTTAAAGGAGTGATCCCAGGCGTCGAAGTCCGGTGCACGGGCTCTATAAGCCTATATGTATTGTTCGGCTCGCCCGATAACTTTCGAAGTGAAGACTTGATCTTCGACTTCATACCTTTTCGCAACGGCTATCACGCCCTGCTCGGCCGTACAGCGTTCGCTCGCTTTAATGCCGTCCCACACTATGCATACCTCAAGCTCAAAATGTCCGGCCCCAAGGGGGTCATTACTGTCAATGGCAACACAGAGCGCTCCCTCCGAACTGAGGAACATGCGTTGGCCCTGGCGGCCGAATTCCATTACACTGATGATCGGCAAACGCCGATATCTGCTGTAAAGGCACGTAAGGCTGGGAAGCGAGCTCGGTCTCAACCTGAAGTACCAGAACCTTCTTCTCCCCATAAATAGGGATTCGCCCCCCATCGCACAGCCCTAGAACCGGCAAAGTACGTGCCGAGGAGGCACAACTTCGCGCTCAAAATTCCATGGGCAGCGGTGGGGAAAAATTATCAAAGGGTAAGTGTTCGGCTGGACCAAACTATCACCATCAAAACGTCTTTGGACACACTACAGGTACCATAAAGTACCTGCTAAGGCATAAAGCTCATTCACACTTCGGCGACTTCTCAAGATTTTTCTCCAAAGTCCGCTCGCCGAACAGCAAAACCCATAGCGGTATACAACTCCTTAGGAGACGCAGGAGCGAACAAACGACAGGACACATCGAGGACGTCAGGTCACCCATTGAAGACCCCTTGTACAACCCCTCCTGTAAGGTTTATATTTCATTTTTAAATACCTGTAAACAGTTGCATCGGAAATTTGAATAATAAGAGTTGTTGAGTAAAGTACAGATATATCATACATGATCGCTTCGCTGTCTTTTTTGGCACACTCTCTATTTCCCCCTCTTCTGGCGAACCTGTTTGGTATACTTTACGAGGCAACCGGCTAATAGACCGGGGGCTCGAACTTAAAAAATCGCCCTAAGCACAACTGATTTTGCGTTCGGCGTCTTGGAATTCCGCTTTATATGCATTGGTTCCGAACTATGTCTTGGGTCAATAGTTGGGTTGCCCGGCTCCTGTGCTTGCCCCTTTACGTTCCGCTCGTTCGGCTAAAAGGGCAAAGGGAGAACCGCTGCGATTGTGCTTTCGGCTAGCCTGGTCAAGCACCTCAGCGGAGAAAGCCGAAAACTGACTGTCATAGTATGCGAGAACCGGTCAACAAATTCGAGCTCAAATAAACCTCGTTAGAGGTTATTCCGTGTCATGCGATGGGTTTGGTATTAGTACAAACCATGTGGTATCGGCTTTGGCCGTGGTTCATCCGAACATCACAAACTCCTGGGGGCTAGTCATCAGCCCCCCCGCACTCCTTTCTCGCGCCCCTACGGCTAAGTGAAAGCAATAAAGCATTATGGTCCGATTGCCTTGTCCGCCCCACACTACCGCCTTCGGGTATCGATAGCTCGGCTAAAGGTCACAGTGCGTTGGCAGAGACACCCCGCATAGTATCTACATGGGGGCTGAAGCCGACGACTCGCAACTTTCAGTTTTAACGGCCACACAGGAGTTATAAAGGATGCAAAAACATGAAAGACATGATAAACCATGCATCTTAAATATAAACGCGTTAAAAGGTCTTCGGACATATTACAACGCCTTTACTCATAAATGTTTTCTCTCGAACATTGAGCCTCTATCGCCCGAGCACCCTCCATAACTACAGGGAAGTATCGCTCAGGTTACCTATGCTCCTTTACAGGGGGCGGCGGAGCAGTGGCTATCTTCGTCGGATCAAGACCCGACCAGTGCACCTTGGCCCTCGCGAATGCCATCCGAGCTCCCTCGATACAGGAGGACCGCCTTAGTGCGTCGATCCGAGGCGAGGCGTTGCTCAGCTTCTGCACCAGGCCGAAGTAGCTACTCGACAACGGCTCGTCGGGCCATAGCCGGATGCAGTGATCCTTCATGGCCGACTCCGCCATCCGGTGTAGCTCCATCAGCTGCTTCAGCTGCTCAACGAGGAGAGGAGAGCGCTCAGAATCTTCAAATTGCGCCCAAAACAGCCGAGCTTCATCTCCCTCTCCCCGCGAAGCATAGAACTGGTTCGCGTCCGCTGTGCTCTTCTGGAGGTCCGAGCAGGCGCCTGAGGAACGCCATACTTGGGTAAGCAATGAGAACTTGCTATCCCCGAAGACACAGTGCAGTAAATACGGCTTACCATCCATGATAGCCTTGGCCTGGCTGACTTGCTCGTCAAAGGACCGCCTATCCACCCGCTCCTTCTAGAGATCGGTTTTCAGAGTGGATAGTTCGGTGGCCTGCTCCTTGCCTTTCTGCTCGAGGTCCTCGCACTTTTGACCGGCGTCTTTGAGCTCCTGCTAGATTTGCTCCACCCGAGCCTCATGTTTGGCACCGGTGGCTTTTAAGTCGGAGAGCGCGGCCGCCGCTCGTTCGGCCGCCGCCTTCTCGCTCGCGGCCTCCTCTTTCGCCTTCTGAAGCTCGGCCTTGAGCTTCTCAATTTCCTTCGCCGAGGCTGCGTAAGCATCAAACATATAAAAATATTGCGTCGACAGTACGGTGAGGAAGAATTCGGATATTATAATCCGGCTTACATTGTGCCTCGTCGAATCTCTTATTCAGAGCGTCGAGCTCATCTTCAGAGCTCTTGAGCTTCCAATTTAGCTCATCTAGCTCGGCGGCATTAGCAACCACTGCCGATGACGAAGCCTACACATAACAAACCACTATCAGGTTACATGGATTCAATCCTCCGAACTATCATAAACATGATCACATGTTCGGCCCCCTTAAGGGCTATTGGAACATTCCGAACAAACATTGTCTCATGCATTGTCCGGTTAATAGTCTATGATTGACTCCCGGGTGAGTTTTTCCAAACTCACCTAGGGCTCGGGGGCTGCTATATATATAACGATAGCACAAAAAATAGTAAATTAACAAAACATTACGTGGCTTACCTGGAAGCCCGTCAGGAGACCCTTGAAGGCCTCCTTCAGCCCGCTATCAACGGACTGAATGCTTTGTAAAACCGCACCCATAAGGGTGCGGTGCTCCTCGGAGATGGAGGCGCGTGACAGAGCCTCCCCCATAGCCGACCATCCATTGGTCGATGGCGCCGGTGGAGATCGGTTAACCCGATCTCCAACCGGGGATTGAACCGGTGCCTCCGAAGGCGTGGTGCACTCCGGAGACGACCTCGGAAGGGACTGGACATCCCCTCGTCCGGTCTCCTCAGTGTCCGGGAGGGGCTTTTCCCCCCCCGGTCTTCGGCGGCCGAGGCGTTAGCCTCGACCATGACGTCATCGCCCCCACCGCTGGTGTCCGGCTCCAAAGGAGCCTGTTGGGATGACACCTCCGCGGCATCCTTCGCGGCGCCCGGAGGAGAGGGGTGCGACGCGGTCCCGCTCTCCGCTAGCTCGGCGGGCGGGGTCTCCCCGTCCGAGACTTGATCGGTGGGGAGAACACATGGTGGGCTGCATGTTAATAGGTGCTCACATGTTAATAACATTCAAAACTTAGCACTAATAGCTCAGGAAGTCTTTGGATCTTTACCTTCGAGCTGGGGGCTTGACCCTGAGGTTCCTTCGTGGAACCTTCTCGAAGTCCTCAGACTCGGTATACGAATCCGAACTGTCATCAGACAGAACTAGTTGTGTCCGACGTGCTTTCTTCAGGGCGGGAGGAGGTACATCCTCTGTGGCGTCCGATGACGCCGCCCTCTTTCTTGCGAGGAGGGAATCGCCTTCCCCCTCACCCTCGTGCTCCTCCTCTTGATTTGAGGAGGCATGGGTTTCCTCAGACACAGCCCCCGGCTGGTCCCTGATGCGTAGGCCTTCTCGGTCTGGTTTCTTCTTCTTCTCCTTCTTCTCTGGTGCCTTGTAAGGCGCCACGACAAGCATCTCCGACAGCAGCTGGGACCTAGGGTCTTCAGGCTGTGGAGCCGGGCATTTGATGCCCGTAGCCTTGCTCAACCATTCATGCGGAAGTGATCGGAAAGTGCTTAGATTTTCTTCAGGAAAACGAAGCCGATCAAGGGAAACTATGTTATACCTCGGAAAGGGGTTTTTCGGCGCACAGGCCCTGGTCCTCCTTCTTGGCTGGCCAGTTCTCCTGCGCCTTGAACAGCGCCTTCCACAGCTTCTCCCGAGTGGTACGGAAGAGCTGACGAATCGTAGGCTCATCGTCAATCCGATAAGTCCACATAGGAGAGCCCCGGCGCTGGCAGGGGAGGATGCGCCGCCGGAGCATAATCTGGACCACATTGGTCAGCTCGATTTTGTCCTTGATCATGGAGGCGATGCGCCTCTGCAGGTCGTCCACCTCTGTATCCGACCCCCAGTCGAGGCCCTTTCGAACCCATGAGGTCAATCTGGTCCGGGGACCGGATCAGAATTTGGCAGGAACAGTTCCGCCCTCCTACCTTGGTTCGGTGATGTAAAACCACTCTTTTTGCCAAGTCTTGATGGTGTCGATGAAGGTGCCGGATGGCCATCCTGCGCGGGGAAGCTTATTGATGACCGCCCCGCCGCAGTCTGCGTGTTCGCCTGCGACACACTTCGGCTTGACATTGAATATCTTGAGCCATAGTCCGAAGTATGGTTCGACCCGCAAGAAGGCCTCACAGACGATGATGAAGGCCGATATATGCATAAAGGAGTTCGGCGGGAGGTCGTGGAAGTCAAGTCCGTAGAAGAACATGAGGCCCCTAATGAAGGGGTGGAGCGGGAAGCTTAGTCCTCAGATGAAGTGAGGAATGAAAACCACCCTCTCGCCTGGTTTGGGGGTGGGGCTCACCTGGCCCTCCTCCGGGGCGCGGTGGAAGATGTTGGCGGGGAGGTAGCCGGCGTCCTTGAGGTCCCGGATGTCCTAGTCTGTGACTGTGGAAGCCTCCCACTTGCCGTTGGAGCCTGAGCCGGCCATGGCTGAGCTCGGAGGAGGAAGGGTGGAAAACCTAGATCTGGGCTCTGGAGGCTCAGGAAACTGAGGAAGCGGGGATGCGAATGGGAAGCACGGTTAAGCCTTGGGGTTTTCTTTCCCTTTTATTGGGCTTGTCTCCGGTTAGCCTCCCTTCACTGCGCCGTGAATCCCTCCGCTTCCCAAGGCGTGCGTGCCGTTATACGCGCATGATTAAACATATCCCGTGTGAAACGGAGCACGGTCTGTGCATTGATGGGTCGTGCTGATGAAAACGGCCTCGAACCGCGAATCGAGCTTTTGTGACTGGTTCAGCAGTCGTGGTGGGCCGTGACCTTTCATCTGAAAGGTTGTCAGGGAGCACTATTTACTCCCTGACGTTTGGCCTTCAAGGCCGAGTTATTCATGATGTTCGGACGATCCATGATCGGGGAAACTACACGTCGTCGGAGGCCGAACTAAACTCAGCCGAATCACTGTTTGGAGAAAGGAACTCGCCTCGCAAGCCGAAGACTCTGATTATATGAAGCCGCTGGAGCTAGGACCCTTGGCGTTGGAGGCTACTTCGGGGGCTACTGAGGGAGTCCTGGTTTAAGGGGTCCTCGGGAGGCCGACCTATTTCTTATGGGCCGGACTATATGGGCCGCTTGCCGAGCATTGGATTGATCGAAGACCTTGTTTCCAGGAAGGAAGCTCCGGGAATCGTGGCGTATCCTCCACGTTTGGAGTAGTGAATAGGCATGTTTATCCCTTTGACGTGTAACCGACCATGTGTAAACCCTAGGTACCCTCGTGTCTATATAAGCCGGAGGGTTTTAGGTTGTAGACAGAAGAACTCATCTAGGGTTTTAGCTATTCGATCTCGAGGTAGATCAACTCTGTAACCCTTATACCATCAATATAATCAAGCAGGACGTAGGGTATTACCTCCATAGGAGGGCGCGAACCTGGGTAAACATTGTCTCCATCGTCTCCTGTTACCATCGATTCTAGTCTCACGGCTCGGGACCCCCTACCCGAGATCTGCCGGTTTTGACACCGACACCCGGTATCCTAAAACAGCTGGAAAGAATTCAGAGACAGTGCTTTTGGAGAAGGAATAGGCAAGAACATGCCCCCTCCCTAGCTGCATGGGAGTTGATTTGTAGACCAAAAAATAAAGGAGGATTGGGAATTCTATATCTTGGCCTGCAAAATGTTGCGTTGCTAATGAAGCATGCCAACAAGTTCTTAAACAAGCATGATTTTCCATGGGTCCACTTAATCTGGAATACTTATTACCATGAGAGGGTACCACAGGCTATAGTGCCCTGTGGCTCTTACTGGTGGAAGAACATCTTGAAACTGTTGGATAACTTTAGAGAAGTAACTGGGTTCAAGTCCATCAGGGAGACACAATTTTGTTTTGGCAGGATTAGCTGGAAAATTGGAAATTATGTTATTCCACTCAAAGACAGATTCCCCAGGCTTTTCTCTTATGTTAAAGATCCATGGACAATTGTTAAGGAGGGATTGCATTGTAATGATCTATTAAGTTGGTTCAACCTGCCTCTTTCCAACCAAGCATATACAGAGCTTACAACACTTCAAACCTTTATGGGAGAGTGTGATCTGAATCCAACTCAGCCTGACGTCTGGTCTTGGCAGGGTACTAATAAGCCTTACACTCCAAAACTTTTCTATACCTATGCCCATAGAACCCAATCATTCAACCCTTTACTTAACTGGATTTGGGCTAGTTTCTGCACCTTAAAGATCAAAGTTTTTTGCTTGGATGCTCATCATGAACAGACTAAATACAAAGGATATGGTGGAAAGGAGACACTGGCATATGGAGGATGTTGTAAATTGCAAGATTTGTCATGCATGGGTCAGGGAAGACAGACATCATCTGTTCTCCACTTGATTATTCAGTCAAAGGGTCTGGAATTATCTACAAATTGACTGGGGTAGTGGTAATAACATGTCAGCTGCAGCCTTGCATGCCAAAAGAGCATTTGGGAAGCCTTTTTCACAGAGGTGGTATTTACTGCTTGTTGGAATATTTGGTTGGTCGGGAATGCCAAAATCTTCAAGCAGGTTAGGCCCAGGTTTGCTGCCTAGAAATCGGGATTTGTGACAGATATGTCACTATTGACTCATAGAATTAAGCCTAAGCTTAAGGATGACCTGGTTAGGTGGGTCTCTTTCCTCCCCCCTGAATTGTTTTCCTTTCCCCTTTTAGAATAGATAGCATAGTTTTTCTTGTGTTTCTTTCTTTGGGTTACCAAGGTAACCTTGTAAATATTTTGTACTTCTTTGCTTGGGAATAAAGTGGAAAAGGTTGTGAGGGGGGGTTTCCCTACAGTGTTCAGTCAAAAACAAAATAGGTTGAAAAATCATATACCTTTTCCTGGATGCATGTTTAGGTCCCATGCAAGAAATGGGAATGAATTTCAAACATCTCAGCGTCTTGGCTCGGCCGCAAACATTGGGATACTTGGTTTTTAAATTCCTGTAAATCCAAACCTCGTCAAAAATTCATGAAACTTGGGCAAGGTGGCATGACCTTGCCTGTTGTTTGTTGTGGTAAAAAAAATGCCCAATTTTGGACAAGTTCTGGCACAAGCCTCTTACAAACCGGAGCTTCTCACAAGAAATCCAAACCTCGTCAAAAATTCATGAAACTTGGGCATGGTGTCAGGACCTTGCCTGTTGTGTGTTGTGGTAAAAACATTGCCTAATTTTGCACAAGTTTTGCATGTGGTTCCGATAGGGAACGTTCATCTTTTATGTGCGAAACAACATCCGCCGTCTCTTGTCGCCTTGAATTTATTTATAGACACACCATAGAGCAACATGAATGTTGTGCTAAACTATGGAATTTTCTAGTGTTCGTTTGGCATTTTTAATACATTAATTCAGTTTTCTAGGCATTTAATGTGCACAATTCAAATTTGAACTACAACCACAAGGTCTAGTGCATGAAAACAAGTTGAAAAATCATATACATTTCCGTGGATGCATGTTTAGGTCCCATGCAAGAAATGGGAATGAATTTCAAACATCTCAGCTTCTTGGTTCGGGGAAAACATTGGGAAACTTGGTTTTTAAATTCCTGTAAATCCGAACATCGTTAGAAATTCATGAAACTTGGGCATGGTGTCATGACCTTGCCTGTTGTGTGTTGTGGTAAAAAAATTGCCCAATTTTGGACAAGTTTTGGCACAAGCCTCTTAGAAACCAGAGATTCTCACAAGAAAGCCAGGTGGTTCCGATAGGGAACGTTCACCTTTTATGTGTGAAACAACATCCACCGTCTCTTCTCTCCTTGAATTTATTTATAGAGACACCATAGAGCAACTTGACTGTCGTGCTAAACTATGGAATTTTCCAGGGTTCGTTTTGCCTTTTAAATACATTAATTGAGTTTTCTAGGCATTTGATGTGCATAATTCAAATTTGAACTACAATCACAAGGTCTAACACATGAAAATAGGTTGAAACATCATATATGTTTCCCTGGATGCATGTTTAGGTCCCACTCAAGAACTGGGAATGAATTTCAAACATCCCAGCATCTTGGCTCGGCCGCAAACATTGGGAAACATGGTTTTTAAATTCCTGTAAATCCAAACCTCGTCAAAAATTCATGAAACTTGGGCAAGGTGGCATGACCTTGCCTGTTGTTTGTTGTGGTAAAAAAATGCCCAATTTTGGACAAGTTCTGGCACAAGCCTCTTACAAACCGAAGCTTCTCACAAGAAGCTTTGTGGTTTCGATAGGGAACATGCATGTGACATCTGCTGGTGAAACGATATCCGATGCCTCTTCTCTCCTTGATTTTTTTATAGAAACAACATAGACAAATAGGTGCGAAGTGCAAGAATATGAATAAATTAAGGGATTATCTGGCTTTTTAATACATGAATTGAATTTTTCGTGTACATAATTCAAATTTGACCTACATTCACAAGGTCTATGTTGGGCAGGGCCTCGTCATATAAGCACAAATATGTTGTGGTTTTTTTCGTGTCCACTTTGAGAGAAGGCGCAAGCATTATTAATAGCCAACAAAGGCATTTTGGAACAAAAAGTTGTCACGTTACCATCGCAAACGGGCGTATTATTTATAAATCATGGATGTTCCGCTGACCATTTACGTGTTGCCATGCGTTGCACTCTGTATTGGCTAGGAGGTAGCATGCGTACATGTGTTTGAGTAGACGGGAGGCGTGCGAGCAGCCCTCCGCACGCTCATCAGGGAGGCGTGTCCTTTGACCGTCATCACAATCGTTTCAGATTGAATACCTGTATGAAGACCGAGGGCAATGGTTCCTTCGCCACTAAGCCAAGTCAAAATCTGGCCCAAAGGATTTTTTTTCATTGCATCATCACAAACGTTTGTGTATGATGACCCATGTGCTTAGTACAGACAATGAATTCAGATTTGCATCTGCCATATTAGGTACATTGCCACTTATCAAATTGGAAACATTGGCATTTGTCGATCTAGTAACATTGACATTTACCATCATTGTAATGCTGACATTTGTCAAATTTTGCAGGAATAAAATCACTATTACGGTGCAATTTTGCAACTGAAATTCAGTAAACATAGATTTCATTCATAGATTAAGCAGTGGTCTTTGTACAAAATAGTTCAACTAGACAGCTGAACTGAACAAACTTTTCCCCAATTGTTGCCAACCTTGTACTGAAATAGCTAGTTCAACTATATATACTAGCTAATTTAAAGTGTGTGGTATAGTTCATCCATATCTATAGTTAGATGAACTAAACAAAATAGCCCCTAAATACTAGTACTACGGAAGGTCTCTGTACTACTTCCAGCAGCCTCTCCTCTGTCGAGCGCGTTCAGTAAGAGGCAGAGGAGGAGGAGCCTACCGACGAGCTGGAGGAGTCGAATTCGTCGCCTGCCGCTGCTGCCCTCCCCCGCTCCTGATGCGCCTCCTCGAAGTGGCGGGACTCATCGTAGATCTTCTCATTCCGCGCCACAGCTGCGGAGTCTACTGTGGCCACGGCGGTAGTGAGCCTCTTTGCATGTTCGACATGGCGCTCCCCCTCCTCATGTAGGAAGTTGATGTAGCATGCAAGGCCGTTGATGCAAAATCCGAGCGGCTGGGCTTTGGCGGTGGCTGCCTCCTCCCACCTTCGGTCCGTGGTGGCAGAGCGAGTGATCGCCTCGGCGACTGACGGTGGGGTGGCTGCCAAGGAGGACGATGGTGTGGTGACGGCCAAGGCGGCTACATTTGCTAGCACCGTCCTGGCCAGAGTCACAACTAAGGTTAACCAAGCTAGAGCCCATAATGACTTGTGGCTACACAGGTAAGCTTCCGGGCATGAAGTATTCCTCCGTCTCTTTGAGTCTGGGTGAGGCTTTCCGCAAGATGTCATGGCGCTTCTCCATGCATCCCTGCCATCCACTAGTTTCTCTAGGGTGCCCAATCAACCATCCCTCACCCAGTAGTGTATATTGAAAAATCTTGTCTGGAGTCTCGAAGTCTTGAGGTGTTGAATATATAGGCCTTGAAGATGCCATCATGTGGTTGTCGTCATTGACGTAGAGTCCTTCTCCTCACACCACTCCCGAACACTCATACCAACCCCGTCTACTTTAGCGTAGCATTAAAACAAATAACGTTCCCGGGGCTTTAGTAACAAGAAGTGGGTTCCTACCTCATGCATTCTACTCAACTACAAGAATTCAATAACACTACTGGAGGGATTTGTTGATTGATGTCACTACATGCAATAAAACATAGGTATAAAATAAATGGTCAAAGTGAACTTTCCTGGTAAGTTGATGAAGATAATATCGCTCTCAGAAAAATAACTTGATAGAACTATTCGTCACTCTCCGATGAAAATCTATATAAACCAAACATTGCACTCATAATAAAACACTTCTAACAATCATTACTATCAATCAAAAAGGCAACACAAAAACTAAACACAATAGGGTTGTGATGAAGGAAATACTTAAGACAAAAGTTAAAACAACAAAACTTCATCACAACAACCAAGGGCAGTTTTCCCTACAAATAACCTATTTTTAATAGCAACAAAACAACAACAAAGTAAAATCTAACAAAAGTATTATAGTAAATATTTTAATAGCCAAAAGAATTACTTGTGAAGAACAACTAAGAAAGCAAGAAAAGTAACACTCTAAACAATGTAAGTTTTTTATCCTAATAGAACATAACAGCAAAGAAAACACTAGGTTAATAAAAATAACATAGAACAAAAATATAAAACACTAAATTAACAGAAAGTATTTTCTCATAAAACTTTATTACAAAAAGGAACTAATTGAAAAGTTTTTATAAACTCTGCCTATCACCTAAACAATGTTAACCTTGAATTAAACCACAAACAATTTCAACTTCAATACAAATTTTTCTGATCAAAAATAAAGTTAATAGAAAATAAAACTTATAAAACAATTTATAGAAAATATTTTCCGAAAGAATTTTATTAGCATTGAAATCTATTTCAAGTTATTTATTGAACTAGAATTGATTTCATGCGAATCAAGCTTAAAATAACACAACTAAAATAAAAAAAATTGTAAAGCTACTGTTAACTAACAGAAAACAAAATAAAACTTGTCACAAGTACAAAAGAAAACAAATTAAAAACAATTAAAACAAAAGAAATAGCATTAAACCTAAAAAGAACAAAATCAGGTTCTGTTTTGCTTAAAACCCTAATTTAAGATATTCTAAAATTTTCCACATTGTACATACTGATAAATAAAGTCACAAGTGACCAGTAGCAAAAAGAATCAACTCAAAACCTATTTTTAAGCTCAAGTTATAAGCAAATTAGTGCTTGAACCAAATCTGTTTGAATTCAAATTTAAATTTTCAAACATGGTCAAACTTAGTAATACAGAAACTACATAAAATTTGTGACACAATTCAAAAAGTTTCACTCAAAAACAATAAATATTCTAAAAGATAAAGCAAAAACAAAAACAGAACTATTCTGTTTTTAAAACAGAAACAGAGAAAATAATAAAAGACCTACGCATCGGCTAAGGACATGTGGCGCACCGTCAGCGGCTAGAGGCGTTCGCTGCGACTCTAAACGGGCGAGTGGTTGCTACTTAGAAGATTCGGTTCGCGAGTGGTTAAAGCGAAGAAAAACCGGTGGCCCGGTTCGATCTAAACCAAAACAAACCGGCCTACTAAAAAATGTATCCCTTCGTTTAGATCTAATCTTAGCCGCATATTTAGAATGAACAGAGGGGGGGTTTGGCTTACAGCGGCGCTAGTGGTTGTCAGGGCAAAAGCTCGGCATGGCCGACGGTGGTGCTCTGGTGACCTCCGGTGTCGGCGGTGGTGTCCCGCGGGTGCGGCTTGGAGAGGGAGTTACGGGTGTGGGGTCGGTGGTGATCGAGGACGATGGGAGCGCGAAGGTGGCGGTGCTTCGGTGCTCTGGCGAGGGAGGACGAGCTCAACGGCATCTGGGTAGAGAGGAGGAGGAGGCGAGACAATGTCAGCAGGGTGCGAAGCTTCGAGAGGATCTGATGCATGGAGGAAGGGGTCTCGGAAGAGCTCACCGGAGTTGGAATCGAGCGTCGAAGACGTTTTGGCCAGCGGATCTCGTGGACTTCGTGCACATGGTTTAGGTCACCTCGGTGTGATATTTGTAGGGGAATTAGTCGAGGGCAGGCTCGGGTTTTATAGGGACATCGCCGTGCGCGAGGGGAAATCTTGGGATAGCGATCCCACGAGAAACGGGATACGGAGGTGCAACGCCGTGCTCTGGGAAGGAAAGAGAGCGGGAGGTAGAAGAAAGGAAAGTGGGGCCCATGCGTCAGCGGCAGCGGCAGGCGAGCGAGGGGGCGGGTGGCCGGTGTGTAACGCTTAGGCGCTCACACGGCGCTGGCTTGGGCCGTGGCCAAAACGGCCGGCTGGTACGCGTCGGCGCTTTCCTTAAAAAATTGTTTTCCTTTTATTAAAAACAGGAAACTAAAACTAAGAAAAATAAAATATATATAACTCCAAATATAGGAGTATTATATATCACAATTATCAGAAAAAGATTTCCTACGAGGTTAACATATTTTCAGAGTCAAACAATGCACCCAAAAATTCTCAAAAGTCAAACGGTGCTACTGTTTTAAATAAATGCAAAGAAAACATTTTGAAAAATACCAAAATGATTTCAAATTCATTTTTCTCCATTTTTATATTGAAGGGAATCATTTTAACCTATTTTCCATATATTTTATTTTTGGAGAAAAAAATAAATTTTGAAAACCACTTCAAGAATGGCTTTGAAAACCAATATAAAATATTTTCCAAATATTTTTCTGAGTATTATAAATTCAAATATAATTCAAACCTACCCCTGATTTGGAGTGTTATATTGCTCCTCTCAAGATTTTGAATTTGGGCAAGGGAATTTGAATTCATTCAAACTTTAAAATAGAACCAAATATGAAATGAATTCCAAATAGAGAATTTCAGTAGTTTTCAAATCCAAAATTTCAAATACTTTATTTTGAAGAAGTCATGTCATCTTCTCTCAATGATTTGTATTGGATGGATTTGAATTCAAAAACAAAGGGGAAAGTCATGTCATTCCCTCTCATTCAAAAGTTTCAAAAAGTTTCAAATTTCACTCAAATTCAATCACTCAATCAAACAATCAATCATTCAATTAGTAATATAACATTCCAAAGTTTGGGATGTTACACAACTAGATTGATTTATCTTTAGCGTGAGTGGTGCATTGTAATGGGTTCAATCTTGTGGTGCTCTATATCCCAGTGACAGAAGGGGACAAGACACATATTTGTATTGTTGCCATTAAGGATAAAATGACGGGATCTGAACATATTGATTGCCTCATTTTTTCTACATCATGTTGATACATCTCCAACGTATCTACTTTTCCAAACTCTTTTGCCCTTGTTTTGGACTCTAATTTGCATGATTTGAATGGAACTAACCCGGACTGACGCTGTTTTCAGCAGAATTGCCTTGGTGTTATTTTTGTGCAGAAATAAAAGTTCTCGGATTGACCTGAAAATTTACGGAGAATATTTTTGGAATTAATAAAAAATATTGGCGAAAGAATCAACTGGAGAGGGGCCACCACCTGGCCACAAGCCAGGCCCCCCTCCAGGGTGCGCCCCCTGTCTTGTGGGGCCCCTGTGGCTCCTCCGACCTCATCTCCAAGTCCATATAACCCTATTCGGGGAGAAAAAAACCGGGGAGAAGAGTTCATCGCATTTTACGATACGGAGCCGCCGCCACCTCCTGTTCTTCCTTGGGAGGGCACATCTGGAGTCTGATTTGGGCTCCGGAGAGGGGAAATCGACGCCGTCGTCATCACCAACCATCCTTCATCACCAATTTCATGATGCTCTCCGCCGTTCGTGAGTAATTCCATCGTAGGCTGGCTGGACGGTGATGGGTTGGATGAGATTTACCATGTAATCGAGTTAGTTTTGTTAGGGTTTGATCCCTAGTATCCACTATGTTCTGAGATTGATGTTGCAATGACTTTGCTATGCTTAATGCTTGTCACTAGGGCCCGAGTGCCATGATTTCAGATCTGAACCTATTATGTTTTCATGAATATATGTGTGTTCTTGATCCTATCTTGCAAGTTGTAGACACCTATTACGAGTTATGATCCGCATCCCCCAGGGTGACAATAACTGGGATTCTTTCCGGTGATTATCGTAGTTTGAGGAGTTCATGTATTCAGTAAGTGCTAATGCTTTGGTCCGGTTCTCTATTAAAAGGAGGCCTTAATATCCCTTAGTTTCCATTAGGACCCCGCTGCCACGGGAGGGTAGGACAAAAGATGTCATGCAAGTTCTTTTCCATAAGCATGTATGTTATAACCGTTGCATGATGAAATACATGCCTACATTACATTGATGAATTGGAGCTAGTTCTGTGTCACCCTATGTTATAACCGTTGCATGATGAATGCCATCCAACATAATTATCCATCACTGATCCATTGCCTACGAGCTTTTCCCATATTGATCTTTGCTAAGTTATTTTTCCGTTGCTACTGTTACAATCACTACAACACTGCTACTGTCACTTTGCCATCGTTACCGTTACTTCCATACTACTTTGCTACTGAATAGTTTGCTGCAGATATTAAGTCTTTCAGGTGTGGTTGAATTGACAACTCAGCTGCTAATACTCGAGAATATTATTTGGCTCCCCTTGTGTCGAATCAATAAATTTGGGTTGAATACTCTACCCTCGAAAACTGATGCGATCCCCTATACTTGTGGGTTATCAAGACCTTTTTCTGGCGCTGTTGCCGGGGAGCATAGCTCTATTCTCTGAGTCACTTGGGATTTATATCTGTTGATCACTATGAAGAATCTGAAAGACGCTAAAACCAAGATTTACCCCTCAACTACGAGGACAGGTAAGGAACTGCCATCTAGCTCTGCACTTGATTCACCTTCTGTTATGAGTAAATTTGCGACACCACCACCTGCTAGTAATTCTGATATGTTGCAAGTAATTGATGATGCTACTTCTGCTATGCATGATGCTTATGATGATACTTTGCTTGATACTATTGTGCCACTGGGTGAATTTCTTGATGAACAAATTGCTAGAGTGAATGCTGAAACTGATGATATCTCTGAATCTGATGAAATTATTGAAACTGAACACTATGATACACCTGCTGGACCTAGCTCTCCTAGATATGAATTGCCTGATATACCTGAGGGTTATGTTATGGAAGGAGAGGTAGCTAGGGACTTTCTTGCTTGTAAGGATAGAGATGATCTTAAGAAATTGCTTCGCAAGTGGAAAGAAAAATCTTTGAATGCTAGAATGCAATATGATCCTAAGTTTGCTACTTCACCCATCTTTGGTACTGATAAGGATTATGAATTCTCTGTCGATCCTGAGTTAATTACTTTAGTAGAATCTGATCCTTTCCATTGCTATGAATCTGAAACTGTTGTGGCACATCTTACTAAATTGAATGATATAGCCACCCTATTCACTCACGAGGAAAAAATTTGTTACTACTATATTCTTAAGTTGTTTCCTTTCTCATTAAAGGGTGATGCTAAGATATGGTTTAATTCTCTTGCTCCTGGTTGTGTGCGTAGTTCCCAGGATATGATTTATTACTTCTCTGAAAAATATTTTCCTGCCCATAAGAAACAAGCTGCCCTGCAGGAAATATTTAACTTTGTACAAATTGAAGAAGAGAGTCTCCCACAAGCTTGGGGGAGGCTTCTCCAGTTACTTAATGCTTTGCCTGATCATCCTCTCAAGAAAAATGAAATACTTGATATCTTTTATACTGGACTAACCGATGCTTCTAGGGACCACCTAGATAGTTGTGCTGGTTGTGTTTTCAGGGAACGAACTATTGAACAAGCTGAACTACTATTGAATAATATATTGAGCAATGATAATGATTGGACTGTTCCCGAACCACCTCCAAAGCCAACTCCGAAGGAAAGAGGTATTCTATTTCTCAGTCCCGAAGATATGCAAGAGGCAAAGAAATCTATGAAAGAGACAGGTATTAAAGCCAAAGATGTTAAAAATCTACCACCTATTGAAGAAATACATGGTCTTGATAACCCGACACAGGTAGTAGAGGTAAATTCCCTCCATAGATTTGATGAAGGTGATATTCCTTATAATAAGTCTGCTAGCCAATGCTTGGATGAATTTGATAATTTTATTGTTAAGCAAGAAAATTTCAATGCTTATGTTAGTAGACAATTGAAACATAATGCTTACATGCTTGATCGCTTGGGTGATTATATGAGTAGAACTGTTAATGATCTTAAGCTTATTAGTAAACATGCTTCCATGGTAACTACTCAAGTAGAACAAGTACTTAAGGCTCAGAATGATTTGCTTAATGAGATGATTAGTAAGAACAATGATCATTCTGTTAGAGTTGTGACTAGAGGTAGTAGAATGACTCAGGAACCTTTGTATCCTGAGGGCCATCCTAAGAGAATTGAGCAAGATTCTCAGAGAGTTAATACTGATGCACCTGGTCATTCTAATAAAAGGAAAAAGAATGATGATAGGACTTTGCATGATGCTAGTGAACCTGTTATAGATTCACATGAAAACCCAAATGATATTTCTATTTCTGATGCTGAGACACAATCTGGTAATGAGCATGAGCCTAGTGATAATATTAATGATGATGTTCATGATGATGCTCAACCTAGTAATGATAATGATGTGGAGATTGAACCTGTTGTTGATCTTGATAACCCACAACCTAAGAATAAGAGATATGATAAAAGAGACTTTGTTGCTAAGAATCATGGTAGAGAAAGAGAACCTTGGGTTCAGAAATCCATGCCCTTTCCTCCTAAACCATCCAAGAAAAAGGATGATGAGGACTTTGAGCGCTTTGTTGAAATGCTTAGACCTGTCTTTTTACGTATGTGCTTGACTGATATTCTGAAAAATGTCTCCTTATGCTAAGTATATGAAAGATATTGTGACAAATAAAAGAAAGATACCGAAAGCTGAGATTTCCACCATGCTTGCTAATTATACTTTTAAGGGTGGAATACCCAAGAAACTAGGAGATCCCGGAGTACCTACTATACCATGCTCTATTAAAGGAAATTATGTTAAAACTGCTTTATGTGACCTTGGAGCTGGTGTTAGTGTTATGCCTTTCTCTTTATATCGTAGACTTGATTTGAATAAGTTGACACCTACTAAAATCTCCTTGCAAATGGCTGATAAATCAACTGCTTTACCCATCGGCATTTCCGAGGATGTGCATGTTGTGGTTGCAAACGTTACTATCCTAACGGACTTTGTTATTCTTGATATTCCCGAGGACGACAGTATGTCGATCATCCTTGGTAGACCCTTTTTGAATACTGCAGGGGCTGTTATTGATTGCAACAAGGGCAATGTCACTTTTCATGTTAATGGTAATGAGCATACGGTACACTTTCCTAAGAAACAATCGCAAGTTCATAGTATCAACTCCATTGGAAAACTTTCAACGATTATTATTGGAGACTTTGAATTCCCTCTCCCTACTGTCAAGAAGAAATATGATACACTTATTGTTGGGGACATGCATATCCCCATTGAGGTAACCTAGTGTTATTCGAAAATTCTCCGGTTCCGTGTCATTCGAAAAAAGTTTGTCAATAAGACTTGATCAACCTTATTGATGGATTCTTTTTGACTAACATGACATGGATGAATTTAGAAAACACAACCTTCTGTACCCAAATTTTATTTTCTGTTCTTTAGATTTAATAAAGTGAAAATGCTATTATTTCTCTGTTTTCCGTTTTATCCGTGCAATAGAAAAATGAACTAAAAATAAAAGTCCTCAGAATGCCCTGTAAATTTAGTATGATTTTTTCTGGAATATTTAAGAATTTGTGGCACTTAGAACACATCAGGGGGTTGCACCAGTGGGCCACAAGCCTGCAGGGCGCGCCCACCCCCCTGGGCGCACCCCCTGGCTTGTGGGTCCCACGTGGGGCCCCCTCACTTATTCCAGCACACATCCACTTCGTCTTCCTCTAGAAAAAATCCCACCATTGCTCAAACCCGTGTTCTAGCTCTTCTTGCGGCCATTTTCGATCTCCTTGCTCAAAGCTCCATTAGCAAAACTGTTTTAGGGGATTGTTCATCGGTATGTGACTCCTCCAATGGTCCAATTAGTTTTTGTTCTAGTGCATTATATATTGCAAATTTTTGTTGCTGTGGTGACCCTGTTCTTGAGCTTGCATGTCAAATTTGCATGGTCCCAAGTAGTTTTGATGCATGATATAGCCTCTAGGCACTTGTGGGAGTAGTTGCTACAAGTTTTGTTGAGTTTTGTTCATTTTTATTTGGAGTTACTAAAAAATTCAGAATTTTTTCAGAAAAAGAAATGTTGAGGAGATTGTTAAGAGGCTCTTCAAGCCGGGGTTTTAAAGAAAATGAAAATGAGAAGCCTCGATACAATATTCCTCGCACTGCGGAGGTTCGACCATGTGAATGGCCAAGTGAAGCATTTTTAAGGCGGCCGGAATTTATGAAGATTTCTATTATCTGGCAGAGAATGCAGGCATCACTGATTTCCTCAACGATAAGTGTGACCAGTACCTCCTACTTACTAATACTTTCGTGCAAAATTTTCACTTTTATCCTAGGAAGAATCCTCCCATGGTGGAATTTTACTTATATGACGTGCCTAAGGAAATGTGACTTTACGATTTTTGCAATGTTTCTAAAATACTTTACGAGGGCAGCGTCAGTGAACCACGTCCTAGAGACATGGAGGACTTTATTGCCGCAATCACTGTGGGGGAAGAGAGAGGGGTGTCAAAGGCAAGAGCGGCTAGTGTACATTTTCCTGTTTTATGTTGTTATTCATTATTTGCGGGGAGATGTTTAGTTGGTCGCGGCGAGAGTGGAAGCCTTAGTGCTCGTGACCTCGCCATTCTGCGCCACGCTTTACTTGCTGATAGAACTTTTAGTCTGGGCGCTATAGTGGCCCAACGGTTGAACTTAAACCGTTCGAAGGGCCCCGTATTCGGAGGTATCTATGCATCTCGTTTAGCTAAACACTTTGAGATACCTATTAGGCTGGACGATGAAGAGGAAATGCTGCTACCTACAAGATATTTAGACTATGATAGCATGGTAGCACATGATTTTATTAGGAAAGATAATGATAAGAGGTTGTTTTACAACTTAGTATTTAGTCAGGGTACTTGTGAGATTATTGCTCTGCCTGCTTCTTCTTTGTTCGATATCCGTTCAGGCAGGTACACTATTATGCCCGGGGACATTTACAGATATTGGGGCCTGTCGCAACCCCCAGCACCTGAGCCTGCACCAACTCTTGATCCGTATCAGGCTCCAGTTTTTCAATGGGAACCACAGGAGCTCGCCAACCAGTGGAACCCTCAGTATCCTTCGGATTATCCAGGAGAGGGTTATTTCCAGCCATGGCCCTAGACCAAATTAGGCCAAAGGCCTAAGCTTGGGGGAGTACGTATTTCTCACCGACATTACATTCATGTTCACACATTCATTCCGGTTGTCGGTGTTCATACTTTTTCATTGTACCATCCATGGTAGTTTATTTCTTCTTCTTTTTGCTTTCTTCTTGTGTGTTTAATTAACCTTGAGAAAATCCAAAAAAAATTAGTTCTAGCTTTACCTTCTAGTTTGTTTAGCTGTAGTATTAAGAGAAAACCCAAAAAGCTTTCTCGTTCTTCTTTTGTTTGTTGGGAGCTTTCCCGTGTAAATAGTTTTCTTTTCTTTTCTTTGGGTCGTAAGGAGAAGGCCACGATGAAAATGTTGAGTGGCCCTCATATGCATAATTGTTTATCTATCAGAGAGCCCATATTACCTTGCCTTCTCCTTTGAGTTATTGCTTGTAGATTTCAGCTTAGTCCAATGCACGTGCACTCTTATTATTATTCACACCGTTCGGTCGTGCAAGTGAAAGGCAATAATGACGATATATGATGAAGTGATTGAGATGGAGAAAAGCTGGTATGAACTCGACCTATTTTGTTTTTGTAAATATGATTAGCTCATCGTTCTGGATTCAGCTCATTATGAGTTGAACATGTCTGCAATGACAATTAGAGATTATAGTTACTCATGCCATGCTTAATTAGCTAAGAGTTAATAATGGTTTGTCTTGAGTGCCAACATGCATATTAAAATGGTTGTGATGGAGTATGATAGAATGGTATCCTCCTCTGAATGATTCGAGTGGCTTGACTTGGCACATGTTCACGCATGTAGTTGAAACAAAACCAACATAGCCTCCACGATGTTTATGTTCATGGTGATTTATATCCTACTAATGCTTGCATTCAATGTTGGTTAATCTCAAAGCATGTTTATGACTGTTGTCGCTCTCTAGTTGGTCGCTTCTCAGTCTTTTGCTAGCCTTCACTTGTACTAAGCGGGAATGCTGCTTGTAAATCCAGTTCCATAAACCCAAAGTTGTTCCATATGAGTCCACCATACCTACCTATATGCGGTATTTATCTGCCGTTCCAAGTAAATTTGCATGTGCCATACTCTAAACCTTCAAATAAATATTCCGTTTTGTATGCCCGAATCGCTCATGTAGTGACTAGGTGCTGTCAGTATCTTCCATGCTAGGTGGGTTATTCTCACGATATGTGTTGATTCACTATCATTCACGAGAAAGTGGTTGGTATTCGGGATGCCCAGTTCCATGCTCAAAATTCAAATCAAAATCAAATAAAAAAAACTCCCCCAGGATTGTGTTTGTATGGACGGTACCCGTGGATTCGGCCCGCCATGGAGTGTGATCGATTGGTGGAGGGGGGGTAAAAACTTTACTATTCTGTTTGGGAACCGCCTATAATGTATCTAGCATGGAAGATATCGAGATCTCTTGGTTGTTATGTTGACAATGAAAGTATACCTCCCAAAATTATGATTCATCTCTGTTTTAAAAGCTCGAGCTCTGGTACCTCTGTAAATCAATGCTTCCCTCTGCGAAGGGCCTTTCTATTTTATTTCTTGTTGAGTCATCCTCCTCTTATAAAGAGCACCAGTTAGAGAGCACTTCCGTCATTTGTATGCTTTGTTATTAATTGATATTGAGTATGAGTGTGACTGGATCTCTTTTACCATGAATTACAATGTCTAGTCAGTCCTCGTTCTTCAGAGGTGCTCTGCATTTATGTTTTGCGGTCTCAGAAAGGGCTAGCGAGATACCATTATGTCATATTGTATCATGATTGTTTTGATAAAATTGTTGTCATCCGAGACTTATTATTATTGCTCGCTAGTTGATTATGCCATTGATATGAGTAAATCTGAGACCTAAATGTTATTGTGAATGTGGTTAGTCTATAATCTTTGCTGAAAACCTGAACATCAGTTAGTAAATGTGAGATCAAACAGAGTTTCTAAAAGTTTTTCTTTATCACTTTCAGTTTATCAACTGAATTGCTTGAGGACTAGCAAAGGTTTAAGCTTGGGGGAGTTGATACGTCTCCATCGTATCTACTTTTCCAAACTCTTTTGCCCTTGTTTTGGACTCTAATTTGCATGATTTGAATGGAACTAATCCGGACTGACGCTGTTTTCAGCAGAATTGCCTTGGTGTTATTTTTGTGCAGAAATAAAAGTTCTCGGATTGACCTGAAAATTTATGGAGAATATTTTTGGAATTAATAAAAAATATTGGCGAAAGAATCAACTGGAGAGGGGCCACCACCTGGCCACAAGCCAGGGGGGCGCCCCCCCCCCCCCCCCGCCTAGGGCGCGCCCCCCTGTCTTGTGGGGCCCCTGTGGCTCCTCCGACCTCATCTCCAACTCCATATAACCCTAATCGGGGAGAAAAAAACCGGGTAGAAGAGTTCATCGCGTTTTACGATACGGAGCCACCGCCACCTCCTGTTCTTCCTCGGGAGGGCAGATCTGGAGTCTGATTTGGGCTCCGGAGAGGGGAAATCGACGCCGTCGTCATCACCAACCTTCCTTCATCACCAATTTCATGATGCTCTCCGCCGTTTGTGAGTAATTCCATCGTAGGCTTGCTGGACGGTGATGGGTTGGATGAGATTTACCATGTAATCGAGTTAGTTTTGTTAGGGTTTGATCCCTAGTATCCACTATGTTCTGAGATTGATGTTGCTATGACTTTGCTATGCTTAATGCTTGTCACTAGGGCCCGAGTGCCATGATTTCAGATCTGAACCTATTATGTTTTCATGAATATATGTGTGTTCTTGATCCGATCTTGCAAGTTGTAGACACCTATTACGAGTTATGATCCGCATCCCCCAGGGTGACAATAACCGGGATTCTTTCCGGTGATTTCCGTAGTTTGAGGAGTTCATGTATTCACTAAGTGCTAATGCTTTGGTTCGGTTCTCTATTAAAAGGAGGCCTTAATATCCCTTAGTTTCCATTAGGACCCCGCTGCCAAGGGAGGGTAGGACAAAAGATGTCATGCAAGTTCTTTTCCATAAGCACGTATGACTATATATGGAATACATGCCTACATTACATTGATGAATTGGAGCTAGTTCTGTGTCACCCTATGTTATAACTGTTGCATGATGAATGCCATCTGACATAATTATCCATCACTGATCCATTGCCTACGAGCTTTTCCCATATTGATCTTTGCTAAGTTATTTTTCCGTTGCTAGTGTTACAATCACTACAACACTGCTACTGTCACTTTGCCATCGTTACCGTTACTTCCATACTACTTTGCTACTGAATAGTTTGCTGCAGATATTAAGTCTTTCAGGTGTGGTTGAATTGACAACTCAGCTGCTAATACTCGAGAATATTCTTTGGCTCCCCTTGTCTCGAATCAATAAATTTGGGTTGAATACTCTACCCTCGAAAACTGTTGCGATCCCCTATACTTGTGGGTTATCACATGTCACCTTGTTCAAAGCATTACTCTATTAGTTATGAACTTAATACCACAGATGCAGGTAGGAGTCGGTCGATCAGTGGACTAATAATAGTAGATGCAAAATCGTTTCGGTCTACTTGTTTATGGACGTGGTGCCTATATACATGAGCATTGCCGTGAATAACATGTCATAAGTATGCGCAATTCTGTCAATTCCCCAACAGTAATTTGTCTGCCCACTGTATGCTATATTCAAAAGAGAAGCCTCTAGCGAACACTATGGCCCCTAGTTCTACTTAAACATAAATACAAAAACTCTAAAAAATACTTTCCTGTAATTTATTTACTTTTTTTTATTTTTCCTTTACATTATCTATCTCTATCAAGATTTAATCCTTGCAAGTAACGAGTTCAAGGGGCTTGACAACGCTCTTGACCGCGTTGGGTGCAAGTGTTTGCTTTTGTGTGTGTGTAGGTACTATTGAAAAGAATTTGCTTGGTCCTCCTATTGGTTCGATAACCTTGGTTCCCATTGAGGGAAATACTTATCCCTACTGTACCGCATCTCCTCTCCTCTTCGGGGAAAATCCCAACGCACCTCACAAGTAGCACTCATGCCCAGGTTCTGCCTTGAGACAGCGGCGCTTCGTCCCGAAAGTCTTCTTCTGACTTTTTCTACGGTAAATAGCATCATATAGGAGATGATAGGCAATGGACGCCTGTCAGGGGGCCGAGGAGCTTAGGGGCGCACCCTGGGGGGTAAGGCACGCCCCCAGGCCCGTGGCCTTCTGGTGGGTCCCCTTCCAGTATTTCTTTCGCCAATATTTTTTATATATTCCAAAACAATTCTCCGTAAATTTTCAGGTCATCTGGAGTTCCAGATAATATCCAACTCTTCAGTGGCCTTTTCCAGTACAGGATTCCAGCTGCCGGCAATCTCCCTCTTTGTATGAAACATGCAAAATAAGAGAGAAAAGGCATTAGGATTGCATCATAAAGTGAAATAATGACTCAAAACATAATAAATATTAATGGAAAACATGCTGCAAAATGGACGTATCACCCCTTGTAGGTTACAACTATGGTAATTAAGGGTTTCTTCGTGCAGGCGGCCTCACTAAGGGTTCTTCCTAATTCCTCTATCAACTATAAAAGCTAGGGGAAGGCTTTTACTATCCCCTAAAATTACCCTCACTTCCTAACCTTTCCAACGATAGTGATACACTTAATAGCCTTGCAGCGATAATGTTAAGTGGGGCCCCTCCACAACATTCACGAAGTTTATTAAACTAAATATTCAATAGAGAATATCACATCTTTATGATCTTCAGCACCTATACATACCAAGGTTCATCCATATCCCCGAGAACGTACTAGGGGGTTTACTCGTACATAGGGACAACGGCATCATGCCAACGGTGATAATAATCATGGATGGTACGAACAAGTAATACAAACGATGATCCCCAAAGGGTTTTGTATTGCAATGAGATGGAGATGGAGTTTTATGATGGTGGTTAGTGAAGATGGATGATGCTGATGTCCCCTTGCACGTGGTGGTTAAGATGGCGATCTCCCCTTTGCCAATTCCTTCTCCGGATGCCTCCTGGAGGCTAGGTTTCTACCTTCTGGATGGGTTTCTGGTGCGCGAATGTATTTGATCTCCGATTTGATTCCACAGGGGTGAAAGTAGTTGACTACAGGGAGGTGGCGGTACCTGGTAGTACGACTGCGGGTATGAGCACTTGGGCGAAAAGAATCAGGCGAAACAGAACAATCACCGACCAACAGTACGATCACTTCCGCTCGCACCGGTGGTCGTAGCATCGGTCACCGAGGACTTTTTATCTCTTTTTTCTTCAAACCTATTGCCAACGGATTTTTGTAGTACGACCACTGGTACGAGCGCCACTTCTCGTATCTTAGGTTGTTTTGGCATCTGGAACTTCTGTAGCCAACGTCGAATGGATGTATGAGCACACTCGGTCGTACCAAACGCTGCCATTTCTTATGTTTGCTTAGTGTTCGGTGTTGACAAGTACGAGTGCTGGTATGATTGTTAGCGGTCGTACTAGACACCGTCTTTTCTTTTGTTCTCCTCTTCTTTAAATTTTTACTTAGATTTTTTTGCCTTTATCTTCATTATTAGTCTGATATACATCCAAACAAAAAAAGCAAAAAATTCTAAAGCCAGTTTAAGCCAGATGCCTCCAACAACAAACTTATATAACATTGCTACTCAATTAAGACTAAAAATTTAGACTTACTCGAAACCAAAGACAACTCTATTGCTATCTACCTTGCCTCTTTATCTATTCATCTTCTTCAACTATTACAAAGTTTACCTATTTTTATTGACCGTCTTCTTCTTTTTGTTCATTGGCGAGGCAGAGCTTCAAACATTGGTTGTTCACAATTCATGGTGTATCTTTTTCTCCTTTCAACCACGTAGAGCCCATCGCATCGAGACCTGACCTTTCATGGAACTTAAGGTGACAGTTAAATTGGAGGACTTTGTCCCCAGGATTAAACATTCATTTTAAGATCTTCCTATCGTTCCACTTTTAACCTTTTCTTTAAAGAGACGGGAATTTTCATATGCATTATTCCGGAGCTCTCATAACACATGGTTTTGTTGTAGCTTTTTCGAAGTAAGAATATCGATCCCATAGGGAGCACATGAGTTGGGTTTTCCCTCTTGTAGTAACGAAAGGAATTGTGCCTGCAAATAATTGTAAACTCAAGGCAAAGTGAGGGAGGAAATAAATATTGATTTCGAGTGAAGTGTGAACTTAAAGTAAACAACTAAACGAAAATAAATGAGAGTAGTAGTACAAGTAACAAGTGGAACTAGCAGAGGAGCAAAATGCATGGAGTCTGGAAATCCCATTGGTATGTCCATCACCACTTATTTTATGGCATAGTGCTATCTAGATGCTTGAGCCACTCTTGATATTTATGCTGGGCGGAACCAGGAACGGAATACATTATATTCTAAGTAGACTTCGTGCCACGCACTCCACTACCATAGTTCCCCCTACAGGTTACAACTATGGTATTTAAGAATTTCCCTCTGGATGTGGTCTCACTAAGGGCTCTCCGTAATTCGCCTATCAATTGTCAAAGCTAGGGATGACGGCTTTTACTGTCACCTCTAATTACCTTCACTTCCTAACCTTTACCATGATACTGGTATACTTCATAGCCTTGCGACGATAATGTTGAGTGGGGATCCTTCACAACATTTATGAAGTTTATTAAACTAAACATTCAATAGAGAATCTCACATCCTTATTATCGTTTAAACACCTATACAT
The DNA here is from genome assembly GCA_039707655.1 of Elymus sibiricus. NCBI lineage: Eukaryota > Viridiplantae > Streptophyta > Magnoliopsida > Poales > Poaceae > Elymus > Elymus sibiricus. The sequence goes on from CM077667.1 coordinate 377,920,509, forward strand.
ACCAAGGTTCGTCCATAGCTCCGTGAACCAGGGGGTTTACTCGTACATAGGGACAACGAACATCATGATAGCGGTGATAATAAACATGGATGATACAAACGAGTAATACACACGATGATCCACAAAGGGTTTGGTATTACTACGAGATGGAGTTGGATATTGATGATGGTAGTCGGTGAATATGGATGATGCCGACGTCCCCTTGCACGTGGTGGTGAAGATGATGATCTCCCTTTTGCCAATTCCCTCCCCGGATGCTTCCTGGAGGCTCGGTTCTACCTTCTCGATGGGTTTCTAGTGCGCGAATATCTCTGATCTCCAATCCGATTCCACGGGACGGAAGTAGTCGACCATAGGGAGATGGTGTCACTGGGTACGACCACGGGTACGAGAGATTGTGCTTGTGCCATTGGTCGTCTTGTGCTCTAGAAGGATGCACAAGCTCCCATTTTATTCCAATGCTTCATTATTTTTATGGCAAGTGATAATCACGTTAATAAGCGTGATTCCATAATAAATTCCCAGAGTTTCCCCCATAATATCCAAGTTCTCCCACAAGGCGTAATCTGTGGAAAACCGACAAAAAGCACTGCGCGAACGCAGTCAAATTTCACAAAGCCTACTATGCAGGCACAAACTAACCACCAAACATATAATACATTTTGGACTTAGCAAACTTCAAGGAGATGTGGCGGATCAGCTGAGATGGGTGTGTGAGTCTTCCGGAACGTACTCTGTACGATATGCATATGCCATCCGATTCTTTGGTCGGAAACATGACCCAACAACAAGCGTGATTTGGAAGTGCAAGGCCCCTCCATCGTGAAAATTATTCACGTGGCTGAACCTACGGAACAGATATTGGATGTTCGACCGCTTGGCTAGGAGAGTTTTGCCCCCACCAAGCCGCGTGCCCTATGTGTGATCATGCAGAGGAGAGTATGGACATTAGTGTTGGGTAACGTTGCATGGGAAACAAAATTTTCCTACGCACACACAAGATCTATCCATGGTGATGAGCATCTACGAGAGGAAGAGTGAATCTACATACCCTTGTAGATCGCTAAGCGGAAGCGTTTAAGAAACGCGGTTGATGTAGTCGAACGTCTCCGCGATCCAAATCGCAAGTCGTCCCTCGATCCGATCACGAACTAGCGCCGAACGGACGGCACCTCCGCGTTCAACACACGTACGGCTTGATGACGCCTTCACCTCCTCGATCCAGCGAGCGATGGTGAAGTAGTGGTTGAGTTCCAGCAGCACGACGGCGTGGTGATGGTGGTGAGGAACAATCTCTGCAGGGCTTCGCCAAGCACTACGGAGATTATGACGGAGGAACTAGAGGGTTAGGGTTGCCGCACACGGCTTGGGGAAATCTTGATGTATCCCGTGTGCTAGCCCTGCCCCTCTATTTATATGTTGAGCCTTGGGGTCTAAACTTGGAGTAAAAGCCTCCTTTAGGTCGGTTTTGCCCGCACAAGGTCGGTTTGGCCCGCAGGAAAAGAGTCCAACTCGGATCCCTGCCGAACCGTGCACAGCCGCGCACAAGCGGTAGTACCGCTTCACACAAGCGGTAGTACCGCTTGGGCGGTAGTACCGCTTCACACAAGCGGTAGTACCGCTCGGGCGGTAGTACCGCTTCACACAAGCGGTAGTACCGCTTACGCGGCAGCAAAACTACTTTTGCACTTTCCAATACCTCGTGGGCTTTATCCCTTTGGCCCATATAAAGTGTTGCTGCACCCGAACACTTCGGTAAACATCCGGAACCCCTTCCGGTGAACTCCGGAACCCTTCCAGAGATCAAAACACTATTATCACATATATCAATCTTTACCTCCGGACTATTCTGGAGATCCTCGTCATGTCCGGGATCTTATCCGGGACTCCGAACAACCTTCGGTCACCAACATAATAACTCAATTATACTAATCGTCACCAAACGTTAAGTGTGTAGACCCTGCGGGTTCGAGAACTATGTAGACATGACCGAGACACCTCTACGGCCAATAACCAATAGCGGGACCTGGATGCCCATATTGGCTCCTACATATTCTACGAAGATCTTTATCGGTCGAACCTCTATGTCAAGGATTCAGTTAATCCCGTATGCTGTTCCCTTTGTTCTTCGGTATGTTACTTGCCCGAGATTCGATCGTCGGTATCACTATACCTAGTTCAATCTCGTTACCGGCAAGTCTCTTTACTCGTTCCGTAATACAAGATCTCGTGGCTAACACTTTAGTCACATTGCTTGCAAGGCTCATTGTGATGTTGTATTACCGAGTGGGCCCTGAGATACCTCTCCGTCATACGGAGTAACAAATCCCAGTCTTGATCCATGCCAACCCAACAGACACCCTCGGAGATACCTGTAGAGCACCTTTATAGTCACCCAGTTACGTTGCGACGTTTGATACACACAAGGTATTCCTCCGGTGTCAGTGAGTTGCATGATCTCATGATCAAAGGAACAGATACTTAACATGCAGAAAACAATAGCAATAAACTGACACGATCAAATGCTACGTTTATAGTTTGGGTCTTGTCCATCACATCATTCTCCTAATGATGTGATCCCGTTATCAAATGACATCTCATGTCCATGGCTAGGAAACCTTAACCATCTTTGATCAACAAGCTAGTCAACTAGAGGCTTACTAGGGACACAGTGTTGTCTATGTACCCACACATGTATTTGAGTTTCCAATCAATACAATTATAGCATGGATAATAAACGATTATCATGAACAAGGAAATATAATAATAACCAATTTATTATTGCCTCTAGGGCATATTTCCAACAGTCTCCCACTTGCACTAGAGTCAATAATCTAGTTCACATCACTATGTGATTTACATTGTAATGAATCGAACACCCATGCAGTTCTGGTGTTGTTCATGTTTAGCCCTTGGAAGAGGTTTAGTCATCGGATCTGCAACATTTAAATCCGTGTGTACTTTGCAAATATTTATGTCGTCCTCCTTGATGTAATCGCGGATGGAATTGAAACATCGCTTTATGTGTCTGGTCCTCTTGTGAAATCTTGGTTCCTTGGCTAGAGCAATGGCACCAGTATTATCACAAAACAGAGTCATTGGGTCAAGTGCACTTGGCACTACTCCAAGATCTGTCATGAACTCCTTCATCCAGACACCTTCCTTCGCCGCCTCCGAGGCAGCGATGTACTCTGCTTCGCATGTAGAATCTGCTACCACGCTTTGCTTGGAACTGCACCAGCTAACCGCACCCCCATTAAGAATAAATACGTATCCGGTTTGCGACTTAGAGTCATCCGGATCAGTGTCAAAGCTTGCATCGACGTAACCCTTTACGACGAGCTCTTGATCACCTCCATAAACGAGAAACATGTCCTTAGTCCTTTTCAGGTACTTCAGGATATTCTTGACCGCCGTCCAGTGTTCCATTCCTGGATCACTTTGAAACCTTCCGACCATACTTATGGCAAGGCTGACATCGGGTCTTGTGCACAGCATTGCATACATAATAGAGCCTATGGCTGAAGCATAGGGGATGACACTCATCTTTTCTCTATCTTCTGCAGTCACTGGGCATTGAGTCTTACTCAACTTCACACCTTGCAAAACAGGCAAGAACCCCTTCTTGGACTGATCCATTTTGAACTTCTTCAAAATCTTATCAAGGTATGTGCTTTGTGAAAGTCCTATTAAGCGTCTTGATCTATCTCTATAGATCTTGATGCCTAATATGAAAGCAGCTTCTCCTAGGTCCTTCATTGAAAAACTCTTGTTCAAATATTCCTTCACGCTTTCCAGCATTTCTATATTGTTTCCAATCAGTAATATGTCATCCACATATAATATTAGAAACGCTATAGAGCTCCCACTCACTTTCTTGTAAATACAAGCTTCTCCGTAAACTTGTATAAACTCGAACACTTTGATCACCTCATCAAAACGAAGATTCCAACTCCGAGATGCTTGCACCAGTCCATAAATGGATCGCTGGAGTTTGCAAACTTTGTCAGCATTCTCTGGATCGACAAAACCTTCTGGTTGCATCATATACAACTCTTCCTTAAGGTAACCGTTAAGGAACGCTGTTTTGACATCCATCTGCCAAATTTCATAATCGAAAAAGGCAGCTATTGCTAACATGATTCTGACGGACTTAAGCATCGCTACGGGTGAGAAGGTCTCATCGTAGTCAACTCCTTGAACTTGTGAAAAACCCTTTGCCACAAGTCGAGCTTTATAGACGGTGACATTACCGTCCGCGTCCGTCTTCCTCTTAAAGATCCATTTGTTCTGAATGGCCTTACGCCCTTCAGGTAATACTTCCAAAGTCCATACTTTGTTTTCATACATGGATCCCATCTCGGATTTCATGGCCTCTAACCACTTCTCGGAATCCGGGCCCATCATCGCTTCTCCATAGCTCGTAGGTTCATCGTTGTCTAACAACATGACCTCTAAGACAGGGTTGCCGTACCACTCGGGAGCAGTACGCGTCCTTGTCGACCTACGAGGTTCGATAGCAACTTGATCCAAAGCTTCATGATCATCATCATTAACTTCCTCTTCAGCTAATGTAGGCTCCACAGAAACAACTTTCTGCGCTGCGCTACTCTCAGGTTGAAGTAAAGGTTCAACAACCTCATCAAGTTCTATCTTCCTCCCACTCAATTCTTTCGAGAGAAACTCTTTCTCAAGAAATGTTCCGTTTTTAGCGACAAACACTTTGCCTTCGGATCTGAGATAGAAGGTATACCCAACTGTCTCTTTTGGGTATCCTATGAAGACGCATTTCTCCGCTTTGGGTTCCAGCTTTTCAGGCTGAAGCTTTTTGACATAAGCATCACATCCCCAAACTTTAAGAAACGACAGTTTTGGCTTCTTGCCAAACCAAAGTTCATATGGCGTCGTCTCAACGGATTTCGATGGTGCCCTATTTAAAGTGAATGCAGCTGTCTCTAATGCATAACCCCAAAACGATAGTGGCAAATCGGCAAGAGACATCATAGATCGCACCATATCCAATAAGGTTCGATTACGACGTTCGGACACACCATTACGCTGTGGTGTTCCAGGCGGTGTCAATTGTGAAACAATTCCACACTGTCTTAAGTGACTGCCAAACTCATAACTCAGATATTCTCCTCCTCGATCAGATCGTAGGAATTTAATCTTCTTGTTACGATGATTCTCAACTTCACTCTGAAATTGTTTGAACTTTTCAAATGTTTCAGACTTGTGTTTCATTAAGTAAATATACCCATATCTACTTAAGTCATCAGTGAAGGTGAGAAAGTAACGATAACCACCGCGCGCCTCAATGCTCATCGGACCGCACACATCAGTATGTATGATTTCCAATAAGTCACTTGCCCGTTCGATTGTTCCAGAGAACGGCGTTTTAGTCATCTTGCCCATGAGGCATGGCTCACATGTGTCAAGTGATTCAAAATCAAGTGACTCCAAAAGTCCATCAGCATGGAGCTTCCTCATGCGTTTTACGCCAATATGACCTAAACGGCAGTGCCACAAGAAAGTGGTATTATCATTATCAATTCTACATCTTTTGGCATCAATGTTATGAACATGTGTATCATTACTATCGAGATTCAATAAGAATAAACCTCTCACATCGGGTGCATGACCATAAAAGATATCACTCATATAAATAGAACAACCATTATTCTCTGATTTAAATGAGTAACCGTCTCGCAATAAACAAGATCCAGATATAATGTTCATGCTTAACGCAGGCACCAAATAACACTTATTTAGGTTCATCACTAATCCCGACGGTAATCGAAGAGCGAGCGTGCCGACGGCGATCACATCAACCTTGGAACCATTTCCCACGCGCATCGTCACTTCGTCCTTTGCCAGCCTCCGTCTATTCCGCAGTTCCTGTTTTGAGTTGCAAATATGAGCAACCGCACCGGTATCAAATACCCAGGCACTACAACGAGAGTTGGTAAGGTACACATCAATAACATGTATATCATATATACCTTGTTTGTTGTTGGCCGCCTTCTTGTCAGCCAAATACTTGGGGCAATTCCGCTTCCAGTGTCCAGTTCCCTTGCAATGAAAACACACAGTTTTTGGTTTGGGTCCAGCCTTGGGTTTCTTCACGAGAGGAGCAACTGCTTTGCCACTCTTCTTGGAGTTACCCTTCTTACCCTTGCCATTTTTCTTGAAACTAGTGGTTTTATTGACCATCAACACTTGATGCTCCTTCTGAATTTCAGACTCAGCGGCTTTCAGCATCGCAAACAGCTCGGCGACTGACTTGTTCATCCCGTGCATGTTATAGTTCAACACGAAGCTCTTGTAGCTAGGTGGCAATGATTGAAGAACTCTGTCAGTGATAGCCTCTGGCGGAAGGGGCATCCCTAACTCAGCCAGACGGGTGGAGTACCCAGACATTCTGAGCACGTGATCACTGATAGACCCATTCTCCTCCATCTTGCAAGCATAGAACTTATCGGAGATCTCATATCTCTCGATCCGGGCATTCTTCTGAAAGATAAACTTCAACTCCTGGAACATCTCATATGCTCCATGACGTTCAAAACGTCTTTGAAGTCCCGGTTCTAAGCCATACAACATTGCACATTGAACTATTGAGTAATCATCAGAATGAGCCTGCCAGGCGTTCACAACGTCTAGAGACTCAACTGGAGCGGGTGGATCACCAAGCGGTGCATCAAGGACATAAGCCTTCTGGGAAGCCGTAAGGATAATCCTTAGATTACGGGCCCAGTCCACAAAGTTACTTCCATCATCTTTCAACTTAGCTTTCTCTAGGAACGCATTAAAATTCAGGGGTGCTACTGCGCGAGCCATGATCTACAACATAAATATAGCAAAGACAACTTAGACTATTGTTCTTAGATAATGAGTTTAGTTAATCATATTTAAAAAACTCCCACTCAAATTGACATCCCTCCGATCATTCGAGTGTAACATGATCCAAATCCACCAACTCAAGTCCGATCATCACGTGAGTTGAGGTGGTTTCAATGGTGAACATCTTCATGTTGATCATATCTACTATATGACTCATGTTCGACCTTTCGGTCTCTTGTGTTCCGAGGCCATGTCTGTACATGCTAGGCTCGTCAAGTTTAACCCGAGTGTTTCCGCACGTGCAACATGGCTTGCACCCGTTGTATGCGAACGTAGAGTCTATCACACCCGATCATCACGGCGTGTCTCGAAACGACGAACTTTCGCAACGGTGCACACTTGGGGAGAACACAATTTATCTTGAAATTTAAGTGAGGGATCACCTTATAATGCTACCGTCGTCCTAAGCAAAATAAGATGCATAAAAGGATTAACATCACATGCAAATCATAAGTGACATGATATGGCCATGAACTTGTGCTTTTGATCTCCATCTCCAAAGCACCGGCATGATCTCCATCGTCACCGGCATGACACCATGATCTCCATCATCTTGATCTCCATCAACGTGTCGCCATAAGGTTGTCGCGCCGACTGTTGCTTCCACGACTATAGCTAACGTTTAGCGATAAAGTAAAGCATTACATAGCGCTTAATGATTGACACGCAGGTCATACAATAATTAAAGACAACTCTATGGCTCCTGCCAGTTGCCGTACTCATCGACATGCAAGTCGTGATATTCTATACAACACATGATCATCTCATACATCACATATATCTCATCATGTAATTGGCCATATCACATCACAACATACCCTGCAAAAACAAGTTAGACGTCCTCTAATTGTTGTTGCAAATTTTACGTGGCTGCTACGGGTTTGCAAGAACCGTTCTTACCTACGCAAAACCACAACGTGGTGTAGTGATTGCTTTTTGATCTTCTAAAAGAACCCTCTTCATTGAAATCGATTCAACTAAAGTGAGAGAGACAGACACCCGCTAGCCATCTTTATGCAACGAAGTTACATGTTAGTTGAAGGAACCTGTCTCGCGTAAGTGTACGCGTAATGTCGGTCCGGGCCGCTTCATCTCACAGTACCGCCGAATCAAATATCAACTAGTAACGGCAAGCAATATGTATACACCCACGCCCACAACTCGTTTGTGTTCTACTCGAGATCTCATCTACGCATAGACCTAGCTCAGATGCCACTGTTGGGTAACGTTGCATGGGAAACAAAATTTTCCTACGCACACACAAGATCTATCCATGGTGATGAGCATCTACGAGAGGAAGAGTGAATCTACATACCCTTGTAGATCGCTAAGCGGAAGCGTTTAAGAAACACGGTTGATGTAGTCGAACGTCTCCGCGATCCAAATCGCAAGTCGTCCCTCGATCCGATCACAAACTAGCGCCGAACGGACGGCACCTCCGCGTTCAACACACGTACGGCTTGATGACGCCTTCACCTCCTCGATCCAGCGAGCGATGGTGAAGTAGTGGTTGAGTTCCAGCAGCACGACGGCGTGGTGATGGTGGTGAGGAACAATCTCTGCAGGGCTTCGCCAAGCACTACGGAGATTATGACGGAGGAACTAGAGGGTTAGGGTTGCCGCACACGGCTTGGGGAAATCTTGATGTATCCCGTGTGCTAGCCCTGCCCCTCTATTTATATGTTGAGCCTTGGGGTATAAACTTGGAGTAAAAGCCTCCTTTAGGTCGGTTTTGCCCGCACAAGGTCGGTTTGGCCCGCAGGAAAAGAGTCCAACTCGGATCCCTGCCGAACCGTGCACAGCCGCGCACAAGCGGTAGTACCGCTTCACACAAGCGGTAGTACCGCTTGGGCGGTAGTACCGCTTCACACAAGCGGTAGTACCGCTCGGGCGGTAGTACCGCTTCACACAAGCGGTAGTACCGCTTACGCGGCAGCAAAACTACTTTTGCACTTTCCAATACCTCGTGGGCTTTATCCCTTTGGCCCATATAAAGTGTTGCTGCACCCGAACACTTCGGTAAACATCCGGAACCCCTTCCGGTGAACTCCGGAACCCTTCCAGAGATCAAAACACTATTATCACATATATCAATCTTTACCTCCGGACTATTCTGGAGATCCTCGTCATGTCCGGGATCTTATCCGGGACTCCGAACAACCTTCGGTCACCAACATAATAACTCAATTATACTAATCGTCACCAAACGTTAAGTGTGTAGACCCTGCGGGTTCGAGAACTATGTAGACATGACCGAGACACCTCTACGGCCAATAACCAATAGCGGGACCTGGATGCCCATATTGGCTCCTACATATTCTACGAAGATCTTTATCGGTCGAACCTCTATGTCAAGGATTCAGTTAATCCCGTATGTTGTTCCCTTTGTTCTTCGGTATGTTACTTGCCCGAGATTCGATCGTCGGTATCACTATACCTAGTTCAATCTCGTTACCGGCAAGTCTCTTTACTCGTTCCGTAATACAAGATCTCGTGGCTAACACTTTAGTCACATTGCTTGCAAGGCTCATTGTGATGTTGTATTACCGAGTGGGCCCTGAGATACCTCTCCGTCATACGGAGTAACAAATCCCAGTCTTGATCCATGCCAACCCAACAGACACCCTCGGAGATACCTGTAGAGCACCTTTATAGTCACCCAGTTACGTTGCGACGTTTGATACACACAAGGTATTCCTCCGGTGTCAGTGAGTTGCATGATCTCATGGTCAAAGGAACAGATACTTGACATGCAGAAAACAATAGCAATAAACTGACACGATCAAATGCTACGTTTACAGTTTGGGTCTTGTCCATCACATCATTCTCCTAATGATGTGATCCCGTTATCAAATGACATCTCATGTCCATGGCTAGGAAACCTTAACCATCTTTGATCAACCAGCTAGTCAACTAGAGGCTTACTAGGGACACAGTGTTGTCTATGTACCCACACATGTATTTGAGTTTCCAATCAATACAATTATAGCATGGATAATAAACGATTATCATGAACAAGGAAATATAATAATAACCAATTTATTATTGCCTCTAGGGCATATTTCCAACAATTAGCGTAGGTAGCTGCAATACAAATGGTTTTTAACCCCTTTCCGCTACGTAGTTTTAAACCGTCACCTTGCATGTGTGTGTGATAGGGGGCTTATCCCACACGACACAGATAAATCGTCGGCAATGCTTCCTCCGGTCACACACACTGGGCAAAATGAGCTCGTGTGCAATTGGTTGGCCCAACGCAAACAGACATATTGTAGAAGTTGTGTGAGATGCACTTGGCATCCCACACGGTGAATCCCAAAGGTACATTTCCATTCGTATGGTACATCACACACAATTTTCTACAGAACACCGTCTGTGATATGTGCGCCCATCACACACGATTGTTATAATTTTTCCGATTGCGTTACTTAATACATCATGCACGGTTCCTAGAAAAACGTTTGTGATATGTGGCCTAACGCACACAGTTCATGGACGGAAGTCGTGTGTGATTTGTACTAATCCAACACGCCAACTTTCTAGAAACCGTGTGGGTTTGTTGAGGTCATCGCCCACGGTGTTGTCTGAGAAGCTGTCTGCAATAGAAAAACACATTAAGCACCCTTATTTCCCTATTATTTATAATCCATTTAGTAGTCAAATTGACATTTCATATCAAGCACACAATATATTTCATATTCGTATTACGACAACCAGGATTTCATAATTGAAATCACATCAAGGTACATCATCATATAGCTTCAGCACTGAGTTACACAATATGGGCATATACCTAGCTACCCAATAACAACAACAGGACCAAAGTTTCACATGTAACATCTAAAACCTTTGGAAAGTGGCATCATAGACGGTAAATAGACAGATGAATCTCGTCTAGAAAATTGTTGAAGCGGAAGGCGAATATTGAGCCTTCACTGATGTCGAAGGTCCTTGCAACTTTAGGCCACTGCTTGTGGATGGTTGCCCGCCCATCCTTCATCCTCTTGAGGAAGACTTCAAGATTATACCGTGGATGTTGTATGAATACCTCCCTCGCCTCTTGACCATACAGATGGTTTGAGACATAATCATCGATGAACTGCTTTGCAAAGCACTGGAAACAAAGATATGCATGAATATCTTTTCTAAAATTTGAAATGGCACAAAGGAAAAAACACAAGGTAAAAGAGATAGTACCATCCTATAGTTGAGTGATGTCTTCTTCATTGTGCAGACAAACATCTTATTGTTTTTCGTTGCTAGTTTCTTTATCATAACAATCTTTCTGAGTTTCTTGATTTGACTGATATTCATTGACACCTCATTTTCCCACATGAAAAATGGGTCGAAAGTGGGTCTAAACCTCTTATAGCAGGGCCTACATGTGCAAGACCAAATTATTTGAAACGTAAATATTAGAATGGTTCCTGTAATTGCACAATAATGTGCTATTAGCCAAAGGATCATGAATGTGCAAACTTCAGTGTCTCCCATTGTTTCCCCCTGCAATGTATTTACGATAGATATTGATAAGGTTATAAGTGAGATTTGGTGTGCTATCAGCGAAATATGTTGATGGAAAAAAACGCATTGCAAATCCAACATATTAATTCGAGCCACATGGAAAAGCTAAGCGTGCTAAGAACTATGAAATATAGCAATTGTAAGTTTCACATGTATTTAGTACATCCAAATTCGATTTACGTCTCACATGCATAACAATACAAAATTGTACCAACAACAATCGAACATCACATTGCATAATTGAACCAAATGGTTAAATAATCACCACAACAAATGAACCAAACAGTTAACTGAGCATCACATTGCACAATAGAACATGCTAGAAGGTTAGATTGCATAGTAGCATTACATTGGAAATTTCACTAGAATTTCTTAAGGAAAGGCAGGAGAAGACATGCAACAGGAAAACCAAACATGCTTAACCGGCATAGCTAGCTGAACATAGGTCATTAGTAATTAAACTAAAAAAAACTATTCCTCGTCATCGAAGATATGGATAACGATGCGCTTGGAAGAGGGTGAGGCCCCCACATAGTTGGTGTCAGATTTCGGGCTCCGCAAAATCCTCAAGGTTCGAACACAGGGGCGTGTGCGAAGATCCCCGGCAACCTCGCCCTACCTAGCTTGCTACTCGATGGCTAAGACAATGAACTCGCACGATGACGAGGAACAAGATGAACACGGTGGTTTACCCGGGTTTGGGCCGCTGCGAAGCGTAATACCCTACTCCTGCTTTGGTGGATTGCCTCTCGAGGAGGTGTGGTGGATGAACTAGTACAGTGTTGAGGAGCCTCGTGAGGGCGCTCTAGAGGTGTTCTTGGCCCTCTGCTCCTTTTTGTGATCGGATCGATCCCCTTCTACGGTGCAGCCTAGCCTCTATATATAGCGGTGGCCCGGGTCCTCTTCCCTTATCGCAATGGCGGGAAGGGATCCCACAACGGCCAAATTTGAAGGGGGACAGGAGTACATCCCCGCCCTGTCCAAAGGTGGTCTTCGCCTGCAAAGTAGCTGTCGATGATGCAGAGGTGGGCTCGGCGATGACATCCGTCCTGCGGGGCTCATGGTCGTGGTCTTGTTGCACCGGAATGGAAACCTTTGGGGGCGCTTTGGGAACCCGCGTACGTCCTTGCTCCCCTTGCACCAAAGGGGAAACTGCACCGCCTGGCGCACTGGCGCCCGCCTGTCCTTCCTTGCATCATCTTTGACTCCTGAGGCCGGGTTCTTCATAGAGATCTCCACCGCTCAGGAGGGGGCCTGGGGAGACCCACCCCTTGCTGGTCTTGGTGCTGCTCTTCCTCGCGAGCCTGGGGTCCTCGCGAGGGCCTTGTCTTGAGTGGGGCTACGTCTGGTTGTGCTTGGCTGGCGAGGTGGGCCATGCCCTGGGCCGCAGGCAGGCAGGTCTGGGTACCCCCGTTCCCAGAACGCCGACAGTAGCCCCCGAGCCGAAGGCGCGCTCGAGCTGGCTTCCGGGCGAAGCCTTGAGGACGGCCCGAAGCGCCGCGGGCCCCAAACGCCTGCGGGCCAGGCTTTACACGCGTCGGACGCCTAGGCGACGACGCCCCCGCTCCCCGAGGGTATCAGGAACTGCCCCAAGTCAAATTGACGCGACGCCCATGTGCAGTGCCGGCCATCATTGCCCTTCCTTGAATGCTGCTACTGCTTCAGGCCTCTACTCCTCGGGCCACGCGGATGTGACCCGTCAATCGGCAGGAGAGGCGACGCGGACGGTACTGTGCTGATCGAACCGCCCCGCGGCGCCCGAGAGGCGCACGACGCCTGCTCTCCCACGACGCCTCGTGGCTGCAGTTACGCCTATAAACCCGCCCCGCCCCTGGCAGGGGGGGCATTGTAGTCTCGAGGTGTCTTCTTGCTTCCGTCGTTCCACAGAGAAAGCCTTCTCCTCTTCCCATCTTCTCCTCTCCCATGGCGTCTGGAGGAAGTGCTGCAGGCGCGGGGAAACGCGCGGCGCCGCCGGCTCCCTCGCCCTCCTCCGGAGGCAGCGGCAGGGGGCCCTCGGGGTCGGCGCAAGTTCGCCGGCGCTGGGCCATGGTCGATGAGTGAGTACTCCGCCGCCTCCCTCCTTCTTAGTCGTTTTGTCAAGCGTTTTGGGCATGATCCTCTCCTTCTCCCAGGGCGCCTGCGGCCAAGAAACGCAGGCTCGGCGAGCTCCAAGAGGAGGTGGACGCGCTGCGGGTCCAGCTGGCGACCGCCGAGGCCGCCTTCCGAACCGCCCTCAGGGGTGAAGCGAAGGCCAGGGCGGAGCTGGCGTCCCTCCATGCCCAGATTAAGGAGGCAACCGACGCCGTGCAAGCCGCCCAAGACGAGGCGGCGCATGCCAAGATGCTGGAGTCCCAGCGCGCCAAGCAGTACCTAGGCATCGCCCGCCGCGCGACCAGCGCGGTGAGCCGGTTCATCGGGGAAGCCCCCGTGTTGCCGTGCGTGCACGGCGACAGGGGCTATCTTGACTTCTTCCGGAGGGTGGTGGAGGCGCTGGAGGCCGGCGTCTCCCTCGTGAACGCGGACAACGAGTCCGACGCGCGCGACCTCCTGGACCTCGCCTTAACGTTCGTCTTCTCCAACCTGCGCCGCCTCGCCCCGCAGCTCGACCTCCGGCGTGTCGGGGAGCGGGTGCCTGACGAGCTCCAGCACCCCCTTCGGGACGAGGTGCGCCTGCACGTGGAGTCCCTGGTGGAGTGGTTCATCCAGGTGCCTGCCTCCAGCGGGGAGGACGATTCCGACGCCGAGGCGGCCGGTGGCGCGGGTGGCGACAGCGACTTCTCCCCCTAGGCATCCCCTGTTTCCCTTTCTTGGTTCCTGTAATATTTTAAGAAGAACTCGGCCCCGGAGGGCGTTAGTCTTTTGCATGTTACCTTTGCCCTCTTGTTTTTCTTCCCTTGAATCACCGATCGCTTGCTTGCTGCGACGTGCCTTAGTTTCTTCACGCGTGGCTCGGCGCCGCTGCCGACGCGGGCTGGTTCCTCCCCTCGTGCCATCCTTCCTGGCGCCTGGGGCCGCATGGGCTTTCATGGTGGCACACCATAGACAGTAGTACCTACATTCTGGCGTTAGTGCGCGCAACCTCTATCCCGCATTCAGGATGCCATTGGATCAGGAGGCTCGCGCTTGGTTCGGTGGTGTACTTAGCTTGTAGGCTGGTGACGATCTCGTGCGCCGCAAGGTGAGGCCGGGTCGTCCAGACAGTCCGTGATTCCGCCTGGGGAACTTCTTCCTTGCTTGTGGAACGGTTCGGCCAGGGCGCCCGGGAAGTCCGGGCGTCCCGGGGACCTCTTCTTCTTTACGAGTGAGGCAGGTTGGGAGCCCTTTCGGCACTCTGTGTCTGCAGGCCCCAGTCCCGCACATTTCTCGACCACCGTAATGTATGACCGGATCACCTGGACGCACTTACGAGGTGAGGCCTCGACACCCTTGATGCCGAACGGATCACCTGGACGACATCAAGGGGCGAGTGGCTTTATGACCGGTAAGGCTCCTGAGGCGCGCTGCTCAGGAGCCCCCTTTGACACTCAAGCGGCTCTACGTCGGCAGGTCCCAGTCCCGCACATTTCCCTACCACCGTAATGTATGACCGGATCACCAGGACGCAACCACAAGGTGAGGCCTCGACACCCTTGATGCCGACCGGATCACCAAGGACGACATTAAGGGGCGAGTGGCTATACGACCGGTAAGGCTCCTGAGGCGCGATGCTCAGGAGCCCCCTTTGACGCTCGAGCGACCCCCATTCCGTCCTGCCGGCTGCTGCCTCAGGAGGCACTGGGGCCTCCCGAGACTCCATGCTGCGGTGCCGCGCTGTGGTCGGAGCCCCCGAGCGGGGGTCGACCGCCAAAAAATGCAAGTCCCTGAGGCGACAGGGCCTTGCTATCCTGCTCCGAGGCGCCTCGGGGAGGGCTGGAGCACACGGGTCTTTGCGAAACACCAATTCAGAGAAAGAGACTCCAAGACCGGAAAAAACGACAAAACAATGAGAGAAAAGTCCCCGCCCCTTTTTTCTTTTAAAAAAAGAGTTCCAAAATTCTCAAACTACATTCCAAAAAGTGGCAATTCGAACACCAAAAAGAAGCAACCAACTGCCGCGTCCGGCACCTAGGCTAGTCTTCGTCTTCGTCTACCCCCAGCGCGGAGCGTAGGGCATCCACGTTGCGTGGGTGGGAACCCCTCCGCGTCATCGGGGGGCTCCGGGCGTATACAGCCCACTCATTATTACGTGAGAGTGTCACGGTCTTCGTCTTCCCCCAGCGCGGAGCGTAGGGCATCCACGTTGCGTGGGTGGGAACCCCTCCGCGTCCTCGGGGGGCTCCGGGCGTATACAGCCCACTCATTATTACGTGAGAGTGTCACGGTCTTCATCTTCGTCTTCCCCCAACGTGGAGCGTAGGGCATCCACGTTGCGTGGGTGGGAACCCCTCCGCGTCCTCGGGGGGCTCCAGGCGTATACAGCCCACTCATTATTACGTGAGAGTGTCACGGCCGTAGATAGCTAGGCAAGCCCCCGGGCGCACGGCCCGGTGGCTCCCAACTCCGTCAAGAACCATCCCGTGCATTTCTGCTCGGTTGCGCGCCTCTATGACCCTAACCCGAATGCATTGTTCCCCGCGTAGCCGCGGGATTGCGCTCCCGCGGCCCAAACATGAGCACAATGCACCCGGCGCAGCCATAGAGGTGTTTTCTCGATGAAGCCGTCTCGTGAAGCGTCGGGGCGCTAGCTGGACAGTGTCTTGAGGGACCTGGGGGTCCCGGGGGGTTTCTTATTTTCACGGGCAAGGCGGGTTTGGAGCCCCTTTCGGCACTCTGCATCTACAGCCCCCAGTCCCGCACATTTCCCGACCACCGTAATGTACGACTGGATCACCTGGAAGCACTTACGAGGTGAGGCCTCGACACCCTTGATGCCAACCGGATCACCTGGACGACATCAAGGGGCGAGTGGCTATACGACCGGTAAGGCTCCTGAGGCGCGTTGCTCAGGAGCCCCCTTTGACGCGCAAGCAGCTCTACGTCGGCAGGTCCCAGTCCCGCACATTCCTCGACCACCGTAATGTACGTCCGGATCACCAGGACGCAACTACGAGGTGAGGCCTCGACACCCTTGATGCCGACCGGATCACCAGGACGACATCAAGGGGCGAGTTGCTATATAACCGGTAAGGCTCCTGAGGCGCATTGCTCAGGAGCACCCCTTGACGCTCAAGCGGCTCCCCCAAACAAAAATTCTTTTCCTGCCTCGGGAGGGCGAATCTCCAGAGGCTCCGAGATGGTGCGTCGGGCCATGGGCGAAGCCCCCGAGGACCAGCCTCCCGTGGCTGCGCCGGCACTCCAGTTGCCACGGGTGGCCCACGCTACTTGTGCCTTGCTGTCCCCCCCAGGCCGTTTCTCCTGAGCCTTTGGGGCTTGGCTCGGTGTTGCTTGCTCGCGAGGGTGACGGCTTGCGCCGTGCCCCGCGGGCCCGGGGGCGTCCTCCCTCTTTCTCCCGCTCGCGTTGTCCAGGCTAGGTGCTCCGTCGGTGGAAGCCCCCAGGCCCGGCTCGTGGAGGACGCCCAGGGTGCCCCCTACTCTTGGGGAGTGTTGGCGCCTGCAAAAGGCGCCTGATCCATCCCACCGTCCGGAGGTACGACGTAGCTTGGTACATAGGGCTCCACATAAGGGCCCGGTTCTCCTCCTGAGCCGTCCGGCGAGGCGCTGGGGACAGCCCCTCCGGGCGGCGACGGGGCGCCGCCCTGTGCGCGCAGTCCGCAGACCCTCCTGCGACGAGCCTCAGAGTGAAGTTGCTTACCTCTGCCACTGCCTTTGGGTGGGCCGCGCATCTCCTGATGTGGATTGCTTCCTCGGCGATCTGATGCGCCTTCGCCGTTGTTGCTTGTTTGTTCGGACGCCTGCGCCGCTTGCTCCCTGCGCAGGATGGTGCGCTCCCGCCTGGTCAACCCAGGCTCTTGAAGGTCCACCGGGTCACGGAGGCGCGTGTTGGTGTGCGCATGGGGCGCCCCGTTGTTTCCTCCGTGCGCTCAGTCATCGTGACTAGGCTGCGCCCCGAAACTGGTCACCGGAATTCGAAGGAGAAGGAGCATGGCGTGCGGCGGGCTCCGCTCGGGCTCGCCCAGTGCCGGAGGGGGCACACCGCCAGCGGGCTTGGGGATAGGCGCGGCGAACGAGCCCCCGGCGCCTGATACCTGCGGCCTTGAAGAAGAGTGAGGAGCCACGGCCCTCCGCGCGACGGTGACCAGCTCTGTGACGTGGTCGGCCCATGCGTCGAAGCCCCCGTGCGTCGGGCGGTGGCAGAGCATCTTGCTTGCCAGCAGCAGCGCATTGTGCACGTCGAGGTCCCCCACGTAGGTGTGGGGCGACGCCGGTGCTGAGGGCGCCGCCCGCCCGCCGTGTGTTTGGGCGGTGCGAGAGGCGGCAACGGTGGAGACGATACTGGTGGCTTGATACTGACCGCCCAGCACTATGCCGCTGGGGCGTGGGTCTCCGGCGGCAGCGGTGGGATCGATGGAAGCTGATCCACTGCGGCCGAGGGAAGCTTGTTGGGCGCCGGCCATCGGAGCGGTGAAGCGTGGGAAGAGCGAGGCTTGGAGGAGACTCCGACACGCCCCCTACCTGGCGCGCCAAATGCCAGATTTCGGGCTCCGCAAAACCCTCAAGGTTCGAACACAGGGGCGTGTGGGAAGATCCCCGGCAACCTCGCCCTACCTAGCTCGCTACTCGATGGCTAAGACGATGAACTCGCGTGATGATGAGGAACAAGATGAACATGGTGGTTTACCCAGGTTCGGGCCGCTGCGAAGCGTAATACCCTACTCCTGCTTTGGTGGATTGCCTCTCGAGGAGGTGTGGTGGATTAACTAGTACAGTGTTGAGGAGCCTCATGAGGGCGCTCCAGAGGTGTTCTTGGCCCTCTGCTCCTTTTTGTGATCGGATTGATCCCCTTCTACGGTGCAGCCTAGCCTCTATATATAGCGGTGGCCCGGGTCCTCTTCCCTTATCGCAATGGCGGGAAGGGATCCCACAACGGCCAAATTTGAAGGGGGACAGGAGTACATCCCCGCCCTGTCCAAAGGTGGTCTTCGCCTGCAAAGTAGCTGTCGATGATGCAGAGGTGGGCTCGGCGATGACATCCGTCCTGCGGGGCTCGTGGTCGTGGTCTTGTTGCACCGGAATGGAAACCTTTGGGGGCGCTTTGGGAACCCGTGTACGTCCTTGCTGCCCTTGCACCAAAGGGGAAACTGCACCGCCTGGCGCGCTGGCGCCCGCCTGTCCTTCCTTGCATCATCTTTGACTCCTGAGACCGGGTTCTTCATAGAGATCTCCGCCGCTCCGGAGGGGGCCTGGGGAGGCCCACCCCTTGCTGGTCTTGGTGCTGCTCTTCCTCGCGAGCCTGGGGTCCTCGTGAGGGCCTTGTCTTGAGTAGGGCTGCGTCTGGTTGTGCTTGGCTGACGAGGTGGGCCATGCCCTGGGTCGCTGGCAAGCAGGTCTGGGTACCCCCGTTCCCAGAACACCGACAGTTGGTGCCCTCCTCGTAGTGGTGAGTGGCTTGAGCCTGTCTGGACATCAACCTGTCAGCTCTGGAGCTGAGGAAAGCATGGCCATGCTGAGAAAACAACTCGTAGTCTTCGTCAAAGGCACCAGCGGAGCCCTCGGGAAAACACCACGAGCTGTTGTTTACAGCAGCCAACTGCGTGGTGGCGTTCGCGCACGAGGCGACGGTGGTGGCATCGACGGCGAGGTGATGCTCCAAGATCTGGGGGGCGGCACACATGGTAGCCATCGCGGCCTCATCCACGTGTGCAGCCATGATTTTCTTCTCCGCCGCCAGATGCTCCTTTGAGATACTGGCTATACTGCGTGCACCATGTCTTTCGGTGGCGATTATTTGGGCGATGGGGCGGTGGTTTTGGTTGAATGTGTCTCGTCGGCGGTCGAGGCATGTGGGATGGAGGAGGAGGGGGTGGAGGGGCAAGGGGTATGGGGAAGGTGTGGATTACCTGACTAGATGGAGGAGGCCGAGCAGCAGGAAGGAGCGTCACCGGTGAGGAGGAGGCACTGCAAGCAAGCAGTGAAGGTTTGAACTTAGGAAAGGAAGGAGAAGCAGTGGAAATGTGGCTTTTGGTTGGTACGAGGCATGGGGGACATAGATATTTGTGTGGCAGCCCAAAAATTTTGTTTGGTGCAGTGAAAAACTGGCGCACACAGTCACATCACACACAATCCCTTTAACAGAACTATGTGCGATATCTAACATCACAAACGAATCCTGTAGTTTACCCCGTGTGTGATGAGACCGAACGTGGAAATTTTTGTCTCCAAGCTTCCGGCATAAGATATTAGATACTACATTGCACATAGTACTTGCATTTCATTTTCATTTGGAAGACAAAACGGCGATACGGCGGCAAATTTTGGTCCGAATTTCCCTCGCTATAGTGGTCATTCACGTCATGGCTTAATTTAACATCACTTGCAAATTTGAGTGCTACACAAAAGAGCCTACAGCACTGCCCACACTTACTTAATTGAGTAATTAAACATAGTTAGTGGACCTAAACATTACTCTAACAAAAGACCAGCGCTCTAAACAAAGACTAATATCCCGCCTGGTGCTCGTCGATCTCCGCCACCTCCTCCATGACCAGCTCCCGCTCGACGACCTCGGGGGGAAGGCGCTCCATGGCATCCATCACCACATACTCTACCAGCATCTCGTAGTCCTCGTCCTCCATCTCTTTTGATAAGGCCGCCATGAGATGGTCGTGGGCGGCCTTGGTCCGGGCATGGACGACCACCATCTTGGCTAGGGAGGCCGCCGACGAACGGACGCCTACTCGAGTACACTCGACGATTACCAACTCATCGGACATGGGTTGCCGACCGGTGTCAGAGAAGGCCGCTGTGATTTGTGCAGTGACCGATATGAGTTGGGCGTGGGCGGCCTCGAGATGGGTGTGGGCGGCCGCCATTAAGGCTGCGGCGACCGCCGAGAAACTGACACATGTTGTGTCTTCTCGCCATTTTCTATCCCCGTCGCGGTTGTTGTTGCCGCCCTCTTAGCTACAACAGCTGCCCTTTCGACTGCTCCAACGGACATGTCGGAGATAGCATCCGTGCTCATGCATGTTCTGAACGCGCTCACGGCGGATCCGGCTGAGCTCGGGCTAGAGTGGGTTGCCGAAGTTTCCCTCACGGCGGGGATCCACGTCCCCATCTTTCACCCGCGATGATTGAACAGTAAAATGGTCTTGGGGAGCCAGTGTAGTTAACTCCTCGGCGGTGGACTGTAGCCGATGAAGCTTCTGGCCTAAGCCATATATGAGGATTGTCCCAAGATATTTTGTACTGCATCAGACACGATTCATGGTCATGAAATGTTTGTGATATACTTGATGTTCATATTGTTTCTAAAACGAAAAATGAGGTTACTACGGCAAAGGACGGTGTTTGGGTTGCAATAAAATTTATCTGCAGTGAACACAGACCAATAGTAGTGCCGTGCTAAAATATGGAATTATTCAGGGTTTGTTTGGCATTTTATACGTTAATTGAGTTTTCTAGGGATTTAATGTGTATAATTCAATTTTGAACTACAATCACTAGGTTTGGTGCATCAAAATAGGTTGAAAATCATATAAGTGTACATGACTGCATCTTTAGGTCCCATGCAAGAAATGGGAATGGATTTCAAATATCTAGGGGTCTGCTTGGCTCAGCCACAAACATTGAGAGACTTGGTTTTTAAATTACTGTAAATCCAAAACTCGTTAGAAATTCATGAAACTTGGCATGTTGTCATGACATGGCACATACATGTCATTGTAAAAACTTGTCAAATTTGGGACAAGTTTTGGCACAAGCCCCTTAAAAGCCAGAGCTTCTCACGTGAAGCTTTGTGGTTTCGATAGGGAACGTGTCACCTTATGTGGGCGAAACGACATCCGCTTCCTCTTCTCACCTTCAACTTTTTCTAGAGGCATCATAGACCAATAGTAGTGTGATGCTAAAATATGGCATTATTCAGAGTTTGTTTGGCATTTTTTATACATTAATTGAGTTTTCTAGACATTTAATGTTTATAATTCAATTTGAACTACTATCAAAAGGTCTGGTGCACCAAAATGGGTTGAAAAATCATATAAGTTTCCATGGCTGCATCTTAAGGTCCCATGCAAGAAATGGGAATGAATTTCAAACACTAGGCCACAAACATTGAGAAACTTGGTTTTTAAATTACTGTAAATCTAAAACTCGTTAGAAATTCATGAAACTTGGCATGTGTCTTGACATGGCACATATGTGTCGTGGTAAAAAAAATTCCAATTTGGGACAACTTTTGGCACAAGCCCCTTACAAACCAGAGCTTCTCACGGGAAGCTTTGTGGTTCCGATAGGGAACGTGTCACCTTATGTTGGCGAAACAACATCTGCTTCCTCTTCTCGCCTTGAACTTTTTCTAGAGGCATCATAGACCAATAGGAGTGTCGTGTTAATATATGGAATTATTCAGGGTTCACATGGCATTTTCGTACATTAATTGAGTTTAGTAGACATTTAATGTGCATAATTCAAATTTGAACTGCAATCACAAGGTCCGATGCATCAAAATGGGTTGAAAAATCATTTAAGTGTCCATGGCTGCATCTTTAGGTCCCATGCAAGAGATAGGAACAAAATTCAAACATCTCGGGGTCTTGGCTCGGCCACAGACATTGAGAAACGGGGTTTTTTAAATTACTGTAAATCCGAAACTCGTCAGAAATTCAAGAAAGATGGCATGTTGTGATGACATGGCACATATGTGCAATGGTAAAAAAAATTGTCCATTTTGGGACAAGTTTTGGCATAAGCCCCTTACAAAGAGGAGCTATTCACGGGAAGCTTTATGGTTCTGATAGGCAACGTGTCACCTTATGTGGGCGAAACGACATCCGCTGCCTCTTCTTGCCTTGAACTTTGTCTAGAGGCAACATAGACCAATAGGAGTGTCGTGCTAAAATATGGATTTATTCAGGGTTTTAATTGAGTTTTATAGGCATTAAATGAGCATAATTCAAATTTTAACTACAATCACAAGGTCCGGTGCATCAAAATGGGTTGAAAAATCATATAAGTTGGATGCATCTTTAGGTCCCATGCAAGAAAATGGGAATGAAATATAAACATCTTGGGGTCTTGGCTCGGCCACAAACATTGAGAAACTTGGTTTTTAAATTACTGTAAATCCAAAACTCACCAGAAGTTCTTGGAACTTGGCATGTTGTCATGACACGGAACATAAAGGCATCATAGGATTTTGTTTTACTATTTGAGACTCGTCTTTCGATATATTTTTCTTCTACAGTCAACATTGAGAATACTGATTTAAATTATTGTAAATCTTAAACTGACACAAAATTCAAGAAAATTGGGCATGGCGTCATGATATAGCACAAATATGTTCTGGTATTTTTCGTGTCCACTTTGGGAAAAGGCGCACGCATTAAGAGCCAACAAAAGCATTGGAACAAAGAACTGTCATGTTACCTTCTCAAACGGTTGTATTATAGATCGTGGGCGTTCTACTGCACATTTACGCACTGCCATGTGTCGCACTCTTTATTGGCTAGGAGATGTCGTGCGAGCAGCTGTTTGAGTAGACAGGAGGCGTGCGAGATGGCCTCCGGTGCACAGGCTCACTTGAAGGCATGTGAGCAGTATGTCGTAGGCTCGCCAGGAAGCGAGCCCTTTGACCTCCATATCCGCCCGCCTAGCTTCCAACCTGTCCATCAATGGTGCTCGAGCCGCTGTTTAATACACGTCCTTACTGCCCACTCACTCACAATCCTCTCTCTTCGCCTCTCGTTCCCCTCTATCATCCAGATCTCCACCTACGCCATGGCGCACAAGGGTCATATGCCACTAGTCTTCCGGTTTGGTGAATTCGACCCCAAGCCGGAGAAGATAGAACATAAAGACGAATGGGACATCACGAACATGTCCCTGAACGAGTTGCAGGACGCAGCGGATGCTGCCCCTGCGCACTCACCAGCAGTCATCCCCGCGACCGCGCCAGCAACCATACCCATGGCATTGACGGGCTGGTCATCGAGCATCATTACAGCGCTAGAACCGCGGGCGTCAGTGAGGTCCCTTTCGACCCGCGCGAGCTCGTGTACGTGCATGCGCCAGCGCCTCCTCCTGCGCATGTGCTCGTGCGCGCCCCTGCGCCCGCCGCGTCGGTCCCCATGCGTGTGCCCGCACCCACCGCGCTCGTTCCCGTGCGCACACCTGCACCCACCGCGTCAGTGCCCGTGCGCGCTCCTGGACCTGTGATGGCTCCTTGAGAGGCATAGGATGTCAGCGTCGAATGCTTCCTTGCAGCACCGCTAGTCGTCGCCCCCCGGGCCCCCGCCCGTCGATCGCGCGATGACCGACTCTTTGATTGGGAATTCCATAACATTCTGGTCTCATTTGACGACTTGAACAACATCGTCCCGAAGGAAGACGACGCCGGTGCAAGACACCGTTGCCGCTGCTGCAATTAGTTTACTTTATATTGTATCTCGATCGTATGAATGTAAAGTCACAGCTTGACTGAATGAAATCTATGGTTTGATCAACTCAGTATTTATCTCTGAATGCACATAGTAATCAAAGTAAATAAAACAATATCAATGTTTTTTCTCTGAATAAACACTCAGTGCAAACGTTTCAGATTGAATACCCGTATGCAGATTGAGAGCTATGCTTCCTTCACGAGTAAGCCAAGTGAAAATTTGGCACGAACGGATTTGTGGATCGCGTTATCGCAAATGATTCTATCTAATGATTCGTGTGCTTTGTCAATGGGAAACATTGGCATTCATCAATTTGGTAATATTTGCTAAGATTTGCATCTGTCATATTGGGTAAATTGCCATTTGTCAAATTGGAAACATTGGCATTTGTCAACATTGTAACACTGACATTAGTCAAATTTTGCACGGACAAATCACAAGTCCAGGGTAATTTTGCAACTGAAATTCAGAAAAACATATATATCATTCATAGATTAAGCAGACGTCTTTATATCAAAAAGTTCAACTCGTCAGCTGATACGTCTCCAACATATCTACTTTTCCAAACACTTTTGCTCTTGTTTTAGACTCTAATTTGCATGATTTGAATGAAACTAACCCGGACTGACGCTGTTTTCAACAGAACTAACTTGGTGTTATTTTTGTGCAGAAATAAAAGTTCTCGGAATTGGACGAAACTTTTTGTGATTTTTTTCTGGAATATATAACGAATTTTGCAGGGAAGAACTACCAGAGAAGGGCAGCCGTGGGGCAACGAGCCAAGAGGGCGCGACCCAGGCCCAGGCCGCGCCCTGTTGGGTCGTGGGTCCCATGCAGCTCCCCGACCCTAATTCCAGTCCTATGAATTCACATTTTTGGAGAAAAAAGCCAGAGAGAAGATTTCATCGCGTTTTACGAGATGGAGCCACCGCAACCTCCTGTTCTTCCTCCGGAGGGCTGATCTAGAGTCCGTTTGGGGCTCCGGAGAGGGGGATTCGTCGCCGTCGTCATCACCAACTCTTCTTCATCGCCAATTCCATGATGCTCACCGCCGTGAGTGAGTAATTCCCTTGTAGGCTTGCTGGATGTTGGTGGGATTGGATGAGATTGATCATGTAATCGAGTTAAGTTTGATAGGGCTTGATCCCTAGTATCCACTATGTTCTGAGATTGATGTTGCTATGACTTTGCTATGCTTAATGCTTGTCACTAGGGCCCGAGTGCCATGATTTCAGATCTGAACCTATTATGTTTTCATGAATATAAGAGTGTTTTGGATCCTATCTTGCAAGTTGTAGTCACCTATTACGTGTCATGATCCGCATACCCCAAGATGACAATAATTGGGATTCTTTTCGGTGATTGCCGTAGTTTGCGGAGTTCATGTATTCACCATGTGTTAATGCTTTGTTCCGGTTCTCTATTAAAAGGAGGCCTTAATAGCCCTTAGTTTCCAATAGGACCCCGCTGCCACGGGAGGGTACGACAAAAGATGTCATGCAAGTTCTTATCGCAAGCATGTATGACTATATACGGAATACATGCCTACATTACATTGATGAATTGGAGCTAGTTCTGTGTCGCCCTAGTGTGTAACTGTTACATGATTGATGTCATCCAAATCATTATCCATCACCGATCCACGTTCCTACGCTTTTCTCATATTGAATCTTGCTAAGTTACTACTGCCGTTGCTACTGTTACAACTATTACAACTGTTACAAAATTGCTGCTACCGTTGTCACTGTTACTATTGCCACTGCTATTTTCCGTGCTACTAAATCTTTGCTGGAGAGGGATATCCCAAGTGTGGTTGAATTGACAACTCAACTGCTAAGGCCAATAAATATTCTTTGGCTCCCCTTGTGTCGAATCAATAAATTAGGGTGAAATACTACCCGTGAAGACCATCGCGATCCCCTATACTTCTGGGTTATCAACAGCTGAACCGAACAAACTTCTCCCCAATTGTTGCCAACCACGTACTGAAATAGCTAGTTCAACTATATATACTAGCTAATTTAAAGTATGCAGTACAGTTCAACCATATCTATAGTTAGATGAACTGAACAAAATTTCCCCTAATACTACTATGGAAGGGGCTTTGCACTACTTCCAACAGCCACCTCTATCGTGTGTGCTCAGTAAGATGCAGAGGAGGAGGAGGCTACCGACGAGTCGGTGGAGTCGAATACGTTGCCTGCCACGACTGCCCTCCGCCACTCCAGACGCGCCTCCTGGAAACGACGGGACTCGGCGTGGATCTCCGCATCCCGCGCCGTCGCTGTGGCTTCTCCTACGGCCACAGCATCGGTGAGCTTCTTTGTGTGCGCGACCTGGCGCCCCACCTCCTTCTCAGGGAAGTAGAGTAGTGCACAAGGTCTCTGACACAAAATCCTGGCGACAGGCCTTTGGCGGCCTCCAACTCCCGCATTTGGGCCACGGTGGTGGAGCGAGTGATGGCCCCGGCGACTGACGGTGGGGTCGCGGCCAAGGCAGCCACCGCTAGGGTGGCGGCCGTCGGTGGGGTGGCGGCCACGGCGGTTGCCGGCAGCAGGTGCCTTCGGGCAGCGAAGGCAGAGCGTGTGATGGGTGGCGAGCGCACACCCACCAGGGACGCCACATGCACTACATGCTTCAGAGGACTGTTGCGCCTACAAGGTGAAACCTCCCAGCTGGAGCTGTCCTCTGGTGGAGTGGCTAAGCAACGACGACGGGCCGGTGCCATTAGCGATTGGGGGAGAAGCAAACTAGATATGTTATGGGGAGGGAGGGGCTGAAAGCGATGTGGAGTCGCCGGCCGTGAGTGTTTTTATAACAGGCCTACAAGTATTGGGAATTTGGGCGATTTAGCCGAGCCGGGCATGAAGCTTGCGCGGAACACATGGGAACTTGCGCGGTGAGCACGGGAACGGGCTCGCACGTGGCCAAATGAAACGCCTGTGCGGTGACAGGACGGGCATGAAGCGTGCTCTGCAATCCTCGGGCAGCAATGCGGTGACAGGACGGGAAGAAGAAATTATGACTACACAAACGATTAATAATAAAAAAACATTTGAGTTTTATTACGATGTCGCCATTACCCTAGCGGCTTGCAACCGCTGGCCGGCTTGTATATGGCCAGTCCCTGCGTGTTCAACTGATCTACGCTCACGGTCGAGGCAACCGCTGCACACTCTGTCGGCGTCCATCTGTGCGTGTTGGCGGTGTCCCTCGAGCCACCATGCAGTCACGTGCACCACCATGCAGAGCTTAGATGTTATGCAGACAGAGCAAATCACATCTCATACGAGTAAACTATGGAACACGTTGGTGATGTTTCCACCAATCATTGACAATTATTTACCAGCAACCCTTTGCCAACAACACACACAGCTTATTAGGAGGAACCGTTTGTGCTATTATTGATCTTCTTACACAATTTTGATTACATACTTGTTTGTCGGGTATCACACACATCTTGTTAAGCCCAATTGTTTGTGTTCTGCTAGATCATCACAAATAGTTTATCAGAATGAACTATATGCCGCCTATCGCACACATCTGGATCCGTACAGCCGTTTGTGTTAATTTGGCTAATCGCAAATAGTTCATGAGGACCAAATGTATGCCACATATCGCACAAGCAATCCTTTTCTGAATCGTCTTTGAGGCCAACTCCAAAGCACGACCCCAAACGGGCGTCTATTTTGTCCGGATTCGTCCGTTTGGGTGTGGGAATGGGGTCGTGTCCGCCCGAATTTGCGTTTGCGTCGGGCGTGCGCCCAACGCGCGGCCGCATCTTCGGGTGCATCTTGCCCCATGCATGCAAACGTTGAGAACCATGGATGTTGGCCGCGGCCGCGGTTCGCACTAGTTCACGCCGGCCGGCAACACAGCCGGCGGCCTACAGAATACTTTCCCTACGGTCTCACGCCGGCAACAAAGCCAGCGGCCGGCACAGGAGCCAGCCTTCAAAAAGGACATGTTTGATGCCGACAACAAAGACAACAGCCGGCACAGGAGCCAGCCCTAAAAAACAAGTTTTTGACGCCGGCAACAAAGCCAGCGGCCGACACACTAGTCAGCCTTCAAAAAGAACGGGCATAGACCACAGTCCGAGGCCTCACCTAGTTCAGGCTGTTGCGGGCGAACATCTCCTTCTGCCGATACGCGAACCAAGCCTTCCTATCCGGCGACATGTTGTTCTTTTCCACGCTCATGAACGCGAGTGCCAGCTCTTTAGCTTTGGTGTCCGCCATGGTGGCCTCGATCTCGAGCTTCTTGAGTTGAGCGGCCTCCTCGATGTCAAGCTTCCTCCTCTCTGCGGCCTTCTCTATGGCAAGCTTCTTCGTTTGGAGCTCTAGATATATTTTTATTTGCTCCTCCTTTCCTTTGCTCCTCCTCTCGTCCCTCATTTCCTTTTGGCTCATCATGTTCTCCAAAGTGCCTTGCAAGGCAATGGAAGACGCGTCACGCCTCTCGTCGGCCTTCGAGTTTGTCTTGCCCCTCGGCCTCTTGAGCAAGTCTCTCTCATCAGCCACGGCCTTCTTCCCTCCTTTCTTTCCAATGGCATATTTGTCTTTGAACTTGGCAGAATCTTTGATGAGCAACCAACAATGGATGAGAGTGAATGGCTTGTTCTTGTGCCGGGCCTTGAAGGCTTCCAAAGATTGAAATGCCTACACAATCATTGATGATGACGCTAATATAATAGCGAAGGACACAACATGTATGAAAATGAAAAGCAAGCCAACATAAATGGACACAAAATGAAAAGGCAAGAGGTTCATACCAAGTCACCAATGCCAAGGCCACTCACGGGACGGGCTTGGACGCTCTCAAGTGCGGCACAATACTTGTTGCACTCTTGTTGAATGAACCCCCACCTCTTTTGGATTGAGTTGATGTTGCGAGCACTCTCAAATTGGTAGGGGGCAAACTTCCTTCGCTCATGGAAGGTTTTGTGAACCCTTGTCCAAAATATGAGACCTTTTTGCTCGGCACTTCTTATCGGATTTTCTCCTATCTCAATCCAACTCTCGCAAATCAATTTGTCCTCTTTTTGGGTGTATGATCCCGTGCGAATGCTTTGCTTCCTCTTTTGTGCCTCGGCCCTTTGGGTGAGCTCATTGATAAACACCAATGGCTCTTGCAAAATGTCGAGCTCCTCCTCATCATCTTCACAGTACAGGTCATCATCATCATGCCATGAGTTTCCATGGTCGTCCTCCTCTTCATCATGGCCGGCGAAATCAGTGTCCTCATAGTGGCCGCGACTGTCCAAGCTCTGGGTCTCGTCAGGATCGAAAGTCTGGCCTTGGTCGTCGTGCTGGAAAGCCTCACCACGGCCCTCGAAGATGACGCTCTCCATGAACGCCGAGCAATCAGGGTCGTCGGTTGGGGCGTCGGCTGTGCCATTCCATCGAACAGCTTGCGGGCGCCGGCAAAGCTTGCCGTCGGAAACGACCGGGGCTGCTTCCTTTGCGTCCCGTCGAACGTGTGGCCAGCGCCACTATACCCCGGTGTCACGTTGAGGTCGATGACACCCGCACGCATGGCCGGAGTGACCACGCTACCCTCCGGCGACGTGGAGAACTGTGTCTGCCCGTGGCCGTTGGGCGGCGGACCGGGTGTGGTGGACAAGCTCGGCGACCGGCCGACGATCCTGTGCTTGCTGTGGCCATGGCAGCGACCGAGAAGATGGCCGGCGGTGGTCGTGCCAACCCTAGCATGAGGAGGGCGTGCTCCTTGGCGACGATGGATTCCTTTTCGTCGACGTCGGCCTGATGTTGTGCATGATGCCACACGGCGACCTCGGCGGCGTAGATTGCAGCCGCCTTCATCTATGGCGATCTCCGCCGGCGTGCACTCAGACCGAGGCTTCCTGGGACACTTGGGACCCTTCTTCTTCATCTTAGGGGGCGCGGCCGCATCGCCAGGGTTCGTCGGGTCGCCGCCCATGGAGGCGGGAGGGGAGGGGGCGCGCGGGAGGGTTTGGACTAAATGGAGGGAAAATGGGAGGGATGTGTCCCCGACGGGCGGGCCAGGGGAGGACAAAGGCGCGTGTCCCGCCCGTCCGCGCGCTGTCCGTTTGTCCGCAAACGCGGCCCAAACTTGGGACGGGAATGGGTCGAAAGCGGACCGAAAACGGACATTTGTCCGTTTTCTCCCGCGCGCTGGGCCGTGATTTTTGTCCGTTTACCTTCAAATGGACGCGGGCAGATGATTTGGGGTCGTGCGTTGGAGTTGGCCTGATGGATCCACCATCGCACACAGTTTGCTTTATTGACGACGGAGTTAGAACTATACCGTTTCCGATTCATTTATCGCACACAGTTTGGTCGAAGAGTCTCTAACTGATATGTCGGAGTGTAATGGGAGCATATTCTAGTTAACTACGTCCTCAATCGAACCGTGTGGGCGGCGGTGCTTTCTGCTTGGGGGAGAGGCGACTGGACACCAACCGCGGACGACAAGCTCGTGTCATGACTTACCTTGCAACGGTCGGGAACTCACCACCTAAAGGACTGGCGCAGGCCCCTCTTGCTTGTTTGCTGGATGATTTGGAAGGACAGAAACGCCAAAATCTTTGATGGCGCATCCCCGGACGCTACGTCAGTTCTAGTAGGATTTATGAGGCAACTTGCGGGGCTGCTCAGTGGCGGTAATGATGCTTTCTTTCATAGTTTGTACTAGACCATGGATGGCGCGCGTTGCCGCGCCCTTCCATTTTACAATGGAATGATCAGATTTTGCGTAAATATATAGGCATGAAACATGAATGTTAAGCTTACATAAACTTGCTCAATACTGTTCAGTAATTGATGAGTAGAATTGTACAAATGTATGATTTAATTAGAAAACTAATAACAATGTTAAGCAAGTGATGAAGACATACCAATACTGTTATCTGTGGGAGTGCTTCGCACAACATGCATTGCACGATCACCACAGATGGCATATAATGTCGATGGTTCTCTTCAGTGTCATCATGTTCCTTAAAAAGCCATCAAACGTTTGGACCTACTTTTCGTGCCCCATAAAATATCATGTTAGTTTTAATAAAGTAGTATGATCCAAGAGTATCAGATCCTGTAGCTCCACTTCATCTATCCTTTAGCTTTCGTTAAGGACAATAATTACCAGGCACTTATAAAAGAAATGTTCCTCTACCGAAGAGAGGGCAGTGGACATTTATGTAATATAATAAGCAAGTTACCTACACTTCCAGAAATAATGCACAATCCTTCATCTTGTGCACCACATTGACAAGACAATTAGCGAAGTGACCAAATTAGTAAGTCAACCCAGGCGAGTTTATCAGGTAAAATGAAATCAAATTTACATTTGCGTATGACATAATTTTGGTCTATAAGCTGAGGGGTGAACTTGATGAAACTGAAGACATGTTCTAGCCATGAATGGTAACATGTCTGTTTCATTCGACGGAGTCTCGTATTCTCTCCTGAGATGGTCTTATATTAATTAATAGCCGGTTTGGAAGTAGATCTCGCGAAATGTTTCATCTGCAGTTAAGTACCACAAGATAAGCAAAAGACAAATATTTCAAAATCCAAGAAAGAACCCAACCCCCTAATTTACAAAAAATGTTAGATGCAATTTTCACTAACTAAATAACCAACTAAAAAGTTTCTTTTTTCTTTTCACTACAAAGGAGTGGCGGGATACACTTGAGCAACAGAATTATGTACAAAAAAAATAGAATACCTTAATTTGTTAGTCGTTGCTGATTTTCTAATTGGTAAAGTTCCAGTCTTATCAAATCCTTTGTACACGAAAAACAATATTTGGTTAATTACAACCCCACGTTAGTATGAATCTTCACTGAAATAAGGCATGCAAAAATACAACTCTCCTATAATATTCTGTGGTGAAAAGTTCACAAACCATGAGTACTTATCTGATTACAATATGTTGTAGAAACTATGTATACTAACACATATAAGTTTCTTGAAAAAAATAACACATGTAGGAGCAATTGGAAATGGCAGCGATGATTCCTTAAGAGGGTAACAAAATCAAGGGTTACAGATTCGAAAGTTGTCTGCCGGACAGTGTACTATGCATCTTTGTTAGGAAAAATTACACATCAATCATGACCAGATCAACTGAACTATTCCACATCACTCAGACCATCAAGGATGAATTTGTCATAGATACCATGAAGAGGTAGGGGACATTATCAGACAGACATCATTGATGATATTTCCAGTATTCGGATAAATGTAGGAAGAAATGCCTACTGCGCCAGTTCTCTAATAGTTAAGTTTGATTGTTCCTGTGATAGTACGAGTTGTTGCTGGAGCGGCGGCCGTCAGTCGCCACTGTACGTCTCATGGTAGGGAAAATCCTGAGTGTTCAGGAAGATTGAGGTGATCTTCCGGTCACTGGATGTTGGGTGTTTGCGCCCGCCGGACTCAGATGCGGACTCTAGAACCAGCCATCGGGCAGTAGTGAGGACGCTTAACAGTCACCGACGAGGAGAGAGGACGCTTAGATCTTGAAGGGAAGAATAGGGGTAGGTTGATCCAAAAGAGGATTCATATTTCTAAATCAGCTAAAGGGGAGAGAGGTAGACTTAACCTGGTTGATTGATTGATGTGGAACAGAGAGGGAGAGCAGTTGCCGCTGCCACCATACTGGCCGACCAGCAAGTGCGTTCCTTTGGGACTTCCACTCGAGGTCGAATCAGGGCATGGGCACCTCCCCTCGACGTTGTTTTTTCCTGCGGGGCGGTGTCAGGAGGTTAGCCAAGGAGAGGTCAGCGGAGCGGCGGCGGCGGTGGCAGTGTCAAGGGGGCGCTGCGAGTAGACCACGAGGTGGAACGTGACCGAGCGGAGAGGATCTCTCATCTCTAATCATGGCGGTTTCCTGGCATGTTTGGAATGAAAGAAACAACCGTATATTCAATAACAAGGCAACCCATTTCCTGAAGGTCGCTGAGAGCATCATCAACGAGCTTAATTATTGGAGAATCGCTGGATTCAGAGGAGCTCAATGGACTGGCGCGGGATAGCATTCTTTCCTCCTTCCATGTGTACATTTGTATAGCTTTTCCTCTTCCTTTCTGGCTATCGTCCGTTCTGTGAACCTTGAACTGTATCTCTTGGGGTGACTCATCCTATCTTAATGAATGAAATCAGCACAATGCTGTTTTTCGTCAAAAAAAAGGTCTGAAGGTTACATGGGCTTGGTGCGCTCGATGGCCCAATTAACCCCGGATCTCCAATTTTTCTACCGGAGCAGTGGCCCTTAGGACAGTTAGCCCAGTTCTTGACTCAAAATTAGATCGGATGGCCAGAAACGAGTGAACCACGGGATCGGATGGCCGAAATCGTCAGGTGCATGAGAGGGCTGGAAAAGGGCATGATTGGCGCGCGTTGCTGCGCCCGTCTCTTTTTGCGATGAAACAATATGAATTCTCGTAGAAGAGCCCCAAAGATGGACATGATATTATGTTAAAATTTAGACAGCATGAATAGTTGAAAATCGTTGTGCTACCTCGAACCAACATAATTTAGACCAGTCTTCAGCCAACTAATCTTATATTAGATTCAAACATTTGGACAGTAGCCCAGTGCCAAAATTAGGATAATACAGAGTAGTAACACCCTAGTATGGCATGCCACATATATAGCAGAGTAGCAACATGTGCAAACCAGGCCAGAATATAGTAACCCAAATTATAGTTCAGATGCCATAAGACGCATTGAGTAAACAGACAGATCCTAGGTAACCAGGTATTTCTAAGTTGTATATAACCTTGGAACCAAGCTGTTAGTTGATATCTTTTGTTGTTCTGTAAGATCTACAAGAAGATATTGTCTGTGGGGTGTATGCAAACTATTTTGAGGCAAAACCATGTCTCCATCCAGGTATGCCACTTTGAATCAAAATTTATCAAGATAACATGGAAAGCAACATGTAAACCCTGTAATTTAGGAGGCTTCCTGAAAAATATGTCACGCTTTGCCTCGCCAATCAAGTAAGAAAAAACTTCCAATCTAAGCATCGGTTTTCTAGATCATTGATGGCACGCTTTGCCATGCAAGTCCATTGGTCCAATGTAATGACATGAATTTATGTAAATGTATGGTGCCATGAGCGAGACCTAATGTGCTCCATATTTAGTTGGGTCACCACACAAACCAGCAACTGATTGGCGACATCAAGGCATAATCGCATAATCGTGCAGGATTTCAGCATATATCCTTTAGTAGTATCTCGTTAGATGTAACATCATGAACATATGGAATTCCAGCTTTGTTATTTCGGCATTAAGTTTACTTTGTACTTCCTGCAAAGAGGGAAAGAAGCATTAAAAGAAAGGCAAAGGGCGTACGTTATACATTCAGATTCATCTAAAAAGATGAAACGATAACCTGTTATGGTAAGTAATTGTTGTTGTTAACATGAGAAGATCACACACAATAATAAAACAAAATATATTCAAATGAGGATTATGAGATATATATTAGTCTGCATGTATTATTACCATATTGGTTGATCCTCTTCCCAGGTTCTGGAATTCCTTTATCATATCCATTGCAGGTGAGAGCCGCTTTGCTAACCTAATCACAGTAAATTCCCCTCCTACTAATAATTAATTTATAGAAGTGTTGGTTTTTAAGATTATTAGAATTTAAATTGTTAAGCAGTATGAAAGGACAGTAGTTTTTATACCACAAGCGTATATGCCTCTAAGAAGGTTCTCTTGGAAGTTGTCAACAATACTCTCAGACACTTCATTATATGAAGTGAAAAAGTCCAAAGTTAATGTTAACAATTAATTTACAAAAGTATTGGAATGGTATCGCCTTGGTTCCTGAATATTGCAATCATCACACAAAGTACATGGTATAATCACACAAGAAAGAAAGCTCTTTATAACCTCCAAAATCTAATATAACAGAAGTAGTAGAGAGGTGACTTACTGGTTACTGCAACTGGGAATCTTGTTTTCATACTTAGCATCACACTGGGATCCTCTAGCGCCAATGCAAACCATCATTTAAACAACACATCCTGCAAGGTTGGCATTAGGCTCATATGCAAAACATGAACTATAATCACCAATAGTTGGCAAAGCCAATCGACCAAATGAAACATATCCTGAAAGGCTACATCATATGTAAGCAAAATAAAAGAAGTTGATCAGTTTATTTAGAAAAATAAATTATAAGGGGTGGACGTGCTGGTCCTGACCCGGGGAATCAAATCTCTCCTTTGTATATTCTCCAGTATTGTGCCCAACTCCCAATTAAACAACACACAAGCAGAGTTGATGGTTAGCATAGAAAGAAACCAAAGCAATAGGCATTCCATTCTATAATAAGGTGCTCTTAGATGTGAACGACCTGTTGGAAATATGCCCTAGAGGCAATTAATAAAGTGTTTATTATTATCATATTTCTCCGTTCATGATAATGGTTTATTATTCATGCTATAATTCTATTGACCGCAAACTAAATACATGTGTGGATAATAGACAAATACTATGTCCCTAGTATGCCTCTACTAGACTAGCTCGTTGATCAAAAGATGGTCAAGGTTTCCTGACCATGGACATGAGTTGTCATTTGATAACGGGATCACATCATTAGGAGAATGATGTGATGGACATGACCCAAC
Organism: Elymus sibiricus; assembly: GCA_039707655.1. Taxonomy (NCBI): domain Eukaryota; kingdom Viridiplantae; phylum Streptophyta; class Magnoliopsida; order Poales; family Poaceae; genus Elymus; species Elymus sibiricus. The sequence continues at coordinate 377,956,109 of CM077667.1, forward strand.
CGTTAGCATAGCAAATGATCGTTCAGTTTATGTCTATTGCTTTCACTATGTCAAATACACGTTCCTCTGAGCATGAGATCATGCAACTCCCGGATACCGTAGGAATACTTTGGGTGTATCAAACGTCACAACGTTACTGGGTGATTATAAAGGTGCACTACAGGTATCTCCGAAAGTGTTTGTTGAGTTGGCATGGATCGAGATTGGGATTTGTCACTCCGACTATCGGAGAGGTATCTCTGGGCCCTCTCGGTAATACAGCATCACAGAAGCCTTGCAAGCACCATGACTAAAGAGTTAGTTGCAAGATGATGTATTACGGAACGAGTAAAGAGACTTGCCGGTAACGATATTGAACTAGGTATGGATACCGACGATCGAATCTCGGGCAAGTAACATACCGCCAGACAAAGGGAACAACGTATGTTGACATATGAGGTTCACCGATAAAGATCTTTGTGGAATATGTAGGAACCAATATGAGCATCCAGGTTCCGTTGTTGGTTATTGACCGGAGAGTCGTCTCGATCATGTCTACATCATTCCCGAACCCGTAGGGTCCGCACAATTAAGGTTCGATGACGATTTAGTATTATATGAGTTATGTGATTGGTGGCCGAAGTTTGTTCGGAGTCCCGGATGAGATCACGGACATGACGAGGAGTCTCGAAATGGTCGAGAGGTAAAGATTCATATATTGGAAGGCTATATTCGGACGTCGGAAAGGTTTCGAGTGATTCGGGTATTTTTCGGAGTACCGGGGAGTTACGGGAATTCACCGGGAGAAGTAATGGGCCTTATTGGGCCATATGGGAAAAGGAGAGGCAGGCCACGTGAGGAGGCGCCCCCCCCCCCCCTTGCCCAAACCGAATTGGACTAGGGGAGGGGGCGCAGCCCCCTCTTTCCTTTCCCTCTCCCTTCCCCCTTTCCTACTCCGTATGGGAGGTGGAATCCTACTAGGACTAAGGAGTCCTAGTAGGACTCCCCACACTTGGCGCACCCCTAGGGTTCCGGCCTCCTCCCTCTCATCCTTTATATACGGGGGCAAGGGGGCACCCCAAGGAACAACAATTGTCCCATAGCCGTGTGCGGTGCCCCGATCTCCGTTTTCCACCTCAGTCATATTTTCGGAGAGCGTAGGTGAAGCCCTGTCGGAATCACTTCACCGTCACCGTCGCCACGCCGTTGTGCTGACGGAACTCATCTACTTCATCGACGTCTTGCTGGATCAATAAGGCGAGGATCGTCACCGAGCTGCACGTGTGTAGAACTCGGAGGTGCCGTACGTTCGGTACTCGGTCGGTGGGGCTCGAAGGATTGTTCGACTACATCAACCGCGTTGTGAGACGCTTCCGCTAACGGTCTACGAGGGTACGTAGACACACTCTCCCCTCTCGTAGCGATGCATCTCCATGGATAGATCTTGCGTGAGCGTAGGAAATTTTTTGAAATTCATGCTCCGTTCCCCAACAGTGGCATCCGAGCCAGGTCTATGCGTAGATGTGATTTGCACGAGTAGAACACAAGTGAGTTGTGGGCGTGGGTGTATACATATTGCTTGCCGTTACTAGTTGATACTTGATTCGGCGGTATTGTGAGATGAAGCGGCCCGGACCGACATTACGCGTACGCTTACGCGAGACAGGTTTCACCGCTAAGTGCACTCGTTGCATAAAGGTAACTGGCGGGTGTCTGTCTCTCTCACTTTAGTTGAATCGGTTTCAATGAAGAGGGTTCTTTTAGAAGATCAAAAATCAATCACTACACCACGTTGTGGTTTTGCGTAGGTAAGAACGGTTCTTGCAAACCCGTAGCAGCCACGTAAAACTTGCAACAACAAAGTAGAGGACGTCTAACTTGTTTTTGCAGGGTATGCTGGTGATGTGATATGGTCAAGACATGATGTGATATAAGTTGTTGTATGAGATGATCATGTTTTGTAAGTTATCAGGCAACCGGTAGGAGCCTTATGGTTGTCTCTTTATTGTATGCAATGCCAACGCTATGTAATTGCTTTTCTTTACCGCTATGAGTTAGCAGTAGTAGTAGTAGCAATAGCCGGCGAGACGACCACGACGCTGCGATGGAGATCAAGGTGTCACGACGCTATGATGGAGATCATGGTGTCAATCCGGTGACAATGGAGATCATGATGGTGCTTGGCTGATGGAGATCAAAAGCACAAGACGATGATGGCCATATCATGTCACATATATTGAATTGCATGTGATGTTAAATCTTTTTATGCATCTTATTTTGCTTAGGACGACGGTAGCATTATAAGATGATCCCTTCACTAAATTTCAAGATAAGTGTTCTCCCCTAGTATGCACCGTTGCGAAGGTTCGACGCTTCTAAGCACCACATGATGATCGGGTATGATGGATTCTTTCGTTCGCATACAACGGGTGTAAGCCAGTTTTACACACGCAGAATACTTGGGTTAAACTTGACGAGCCTAGCATATACAGATATGGCCTCAGAACACAAGAGACCGAAAGGTCGAACATGAGTCATATAGTAGATATGATCAACATGAAAGATGTTCACCATTGATAACTAATCCACCTCACGTGATGATCGGACGTGGCTTAGTTGATGTGGATCATGTTACACTTAGACAACTTGAGGGATGTTAATCTAAGTGGGAGTTCTTAAATAATTTGATTAATTGAACTTCAATTATCATGAACATAGTCTAAATAATCTTTGCAATTGTATATTGTAGATCAATGGCCCGCGCTGTAGTTCCACTGAATTTTAATGCGTTCCTAGAGAAAGCTAAGTTGAAAGATGATGGAAGCAACTATGCGGACTGGGTCCGTAATCTGAGGATCATCCTCATTGCTGCACAGAAGGCTTATGTCCTTGATGCACCGCTAGGTGTCGCACCCCCTCCCTCGTCTGTCGACGTTATGAACGCCTGGCAGACACGTGTTGATGACTACTCGATAGTTCAGTGTGCCATGCTTTACGGCTTAGAACCGGGGCTCCAAAGACGTTTTGAGCATCACGGAGCATATGAGATGTTCCAAGAGCTGAAACTTGTATTTCAAGCTCATGCCCGGGTCGAGAGATATGATGTCTCCGACAATTTCTTTAGTTGTAAGATGGAGGAGAATAGTTCTGTCAGTGAGCATATACTCAAGATGTCTGGGTTGCATAACCGCTTGACTCAGTTGGGAGTTAATCTTCCAGATGATTCGGTTATTGACAGAATTCTCCAATCACTGCCACCAAGCTATAAGGGCTTTGTGATGAACTATAATATGCAAGGAATGGAAAAGTCTATTTCCGAGCTCTTCGCTATGCTCAAAGCTGCAGAGGTAGAAGTCAAGAAGGAGCATCAAGTGTTGATGGTAAAGAAGAGCACTAGTTTCAAGAAGGGCAAGGGAAAGAAGGGGAACTTCAAGAAGAACGGCAAATCAGTTGCTGCTCCCACGAAGAAACCCAAGTCTGTACCCAAACCCGAGACTGAGTGTTTCTACTGCAAGGGGACTGGTCACTGGAAGCGGAACTGCCCAAGTACCTGGCAGATAAGAAGGCTGGCAACATCAACAAAGGTATATTTGATATACATGTTATTGATGTGTACCTTACCAATACTCGTAGTAGCACCTGGGTATTTGATACTGGTTCGGTTGCTCATATTTGTAACTCAAAACAGGAGCTACGGAATAAACGAAGATTGGCTAAGGACGAGGTGACGATGCGCGTCGGGAACGGTTCAAGAGTTGAAGTTATCGCCGTCGGCACGCTACCTCTACATCTACCCTCGGGATTAGTGATGAACCTAAATAATTGTTATTTGGTGCCTGCGTTTAGCATGAACATTATATCTGGATCTTGTTTATTGCGAGACGGTTATTCATTTAAATCAGAGAATAAAAGTTGTTCTATTTTGATGAATAATATCTTTTATGGTCATGCACCGCTTGTGAATGGTTTATTCTTGTTGAATCTCGATCGTGGTGATACACACATCCATAATATTGATGCCAAAAGACGCAAAATTGATAATGATAGTACCACATATTTGTGGCACTGCCGCTTAGGTCATATTGGTGTAAAACGCATGAAGAAACTCCATACAAATGGACTTTTGGAATCACTTGATTATGAATCATTTGAGACGTGCGAACCATGCCTCATGGGCAAGATGACTAAGACTCCGTTCTCCGGAACAATGGAGCGAGCAACAGACTTGTTGGAAATAATACATACCGATGTATGCGGTCCGATGAGTGTTGAGGCGCGCGGTGGATATCGTTATGTTCTCACGTTCACAGATGATTTGAGTATATATGGCTATGTCTACTTGATGAAGCATAAATCTGAAACATTTGAAAAGTTCAAAGAATTTCAGAGTGAAGTAGAGAACCATCGTAACAAGAAAATAAAGTTCTTACGATCTGATCGTGGAGGAGAATATTTGAGTTACGAGTTTGGCAATCACTTAAAACAATGTGGAATTGTTTCACAGCTCACGCCACCTGGAACACCACAGCGTAATGGTGTGTCCGAACGTCGTAATCGTACTCTATTAGATATGGTGCGTTCTATGATGTCTCTTACCAATTTGCCACTATCATTTTGGGGTTATGCATTAGAGACAGCTGCATTCACTTTAAACAGGGCACCGTCTAAATCCGTTGAGACGACACCGTATGAACTGTGGTTTGGTAAGAAACCTAAGCTGTCGTTTCTTAAAGTTTGGGGATGCGATGCTTATGTCAAAAGGCTTCAGCCAGATAAGCTCGAACCCAAAGCGGATAAGTGCGTCTTCATAGGATACCCAAAGGAGACCGTTGGGTACACCTTCTACCACAGATCCGAAGGCAAAGTATTCGTTGCTAAGAATGGATCCTTTCTAGAGAAGGAGTTTCTCTCGAAAGAAGTGAGTGGGAGGAAAGTAGAACTTGATGAGGTAATTGTACCTCCTCTGGATAGTAGTACGCCACAGAAAGAAATTTTGTGACATCGACACAGACCAGAGAAGAAGTTGATGATGATGATCATGAAACTTCGGATCAAGTTTTTACTGAACTTCGAAGGTCAACCAGGACACGTTCTGCACCAGAGTGGTACGGAAATCCAGTCTTGGAGGTCATGTTGCTAGACAACGATGAACCTTCGAACTATGAAGAAGCGATGGCAAGCCCGGATTCCGACAAATGGCTTGAGGCCATGAAATCCGAGATTGGATCCATGTATGAGAACAAAGTATGGACTTTGGTAGACTTGCCCGATGAACGGCGAGCTATTGAAAATAAATGGATCTTTAAGAAGAAGACGGACGCTGATGGTAATGTCACCGTCTATAAAGCACGACTTGTTGCTAAAGGTTATCGACAAGTTCAAGGAGTTGACTACGATGAGACTTTCTCACCTGTAGCGATGCTAAAGTCTGTCAGAATTATGTTAGCAATTGCCGCGTTTTATGATTATGAAATCTGGCAAATGGACGTCAAAACGGCATTCCTTAATGGATTCCTTAAGGAAGAATTGTATATGATGCAACCGGAAGGTTTTGTCGATCCTAAAGGTGCTAACAAAGTATGCAAGCTCCAGCGATCCATCTATGGACTGGTGCAAGCATCTCGGAGCTGGAATACTCGCTTTGATGAAGTGATCAAAGCGTTTGGGTTTATACAAACTTATGGAGAAGCTTGTATTTACAAGAAAGTGAGTGGGAGCTCTGTGGCATTTCTCATATTATATGTGGATGACATATTATTGATGGGAAATGACATAGAATTTCTGGAAAGCATAAAGGGTTATTTGAACAAAAGTTTTTCAATGAAGGATCTTGGAGAAGCTGCTTACATATTAGGCATCAAAATCTATAGAGATAGATAAAGACGCCTCATTGGACTTTCACAAAGCACATACCTTGACAAGATTTTGAAGAAGTTCAAAATGGATCAGTCAAAGAAAGGGTTCTTGCCTGTATTGCAAGGTGTGAGATTGAGTAAGACTCAAAGCCCGACCACGACAGAAGACAAAGAGAAGATGAGTGTCATCCCCTATGCCTCAGCCATAGGCTCTATTATGTATGCCATGCTGTGTACCAGACCTGATGTGTGCCTCGCTATTAGCTTGGTGGGAAGGTACCAAAGTGATCCAGGAGTAGATCACTGGACAGCGGTCAAGAATATCCTGAAGTACCTGAAAAGGACCAAGGACATGTTTCTCGTTTATGGAGGTGACAAAGAGCTCGTTGTAAAGGGTTACGTCGATGCTAGCTTTGACACAGATCCAGATGACTCTAAGTCACAATCTGAATACGTATTTATTCTTAATGGTGGAGCGGTCAGTTGATGCAGTTCCAAGCAGAGCGTCGTGGCGGGATCTACATGTGAGGCGGAATACATAGCTGCTTCCGAAGCAGCACATGAAGGAGTTCATATCCGATCTAGGTGTCATACCTAGTGCATCGGGTCCAATGACTATCTTATGTGACAACACTGGAGCAATTGCTATAGCAAAGGAGCCCAGGTTTCACAAGAGAACCAAGCATATAAAGCGTCGCTTCAACTCCATTCGGAATTTGATTAAGGATGGAGACATAGAGATTTGCAAAGTACACACGGATCTGAATGTGGCAGACCCGTTGACTAAACCTCTTCCACGAGCAAAACATGATCAGCACCAGAATGCGATGGGTGTTAGATTCATTACAATGTAATTGACTCTAGTGCAAGTGGGAGACTGTTGGAAATATGCCCTAGAGGCAATTAATAAAGTGTTTATTATTATCATATTTCCCCGTTCATGATAATGGTTTATTATTCATGCTAGAATTGTATTGACCGGAAACTAAATACATGTGTGGATAATAGACAAATACTATGTCCCTAGTATGCCTCTACTAGACTAGCTCGTTGATCAAAAGATGGTCAAGGTTTCCTGACCAAGAACATGAGTTGTCATTTGATAACGGGATCACATCATTAGGAGAATGATGTGATGGACATGACCCAACCGTTAGCATAGCAAATGATTGTTCAGTTTATTGCTATTGCTTTCACTATGTCAAATACACGTTCCTCTGACCATGAGATCATGCAACTCCCGGATACCGTAGGAATACTTTGGGTGTATCAAACGTCACAACGTTACTGGGTGATTATAAAGGTGCACTACAGGTATCTCCAAAAGTGTTTGTTGAGTTGGCATGTATCGAGATTGGGATTTGTCACTCCGACTATCGGAGAGGTATCTCTGGGCCCTCTCGGTAATACAGCATCACAGAAGCCTTGCAAGCACCGTGACTAAAGAGTTAGTTGCAAGATGATGTATTACGGAACGAGTAAAGAGACTTGCCGGTAACGAGATTGAACTAGGTATTGGATACCGACGATCGAATCTCGGGCAAGTAACATACCGCCAGACAAAGGGAACAACGTATGTTGACATATGAGGTTCACCGATAAAGATCTTTGTGGAATATGTAGGAACCAATATGAGCATCCAGGTTCCGCTGTTGGTTATTGACCGGAGAGTCGTCTCGATCATGTCTACATCATTCCCGAACCCGTAGGGTCCGCACACTTAAGGTTCGATGACGATTTAGTATTATATGAGTTATGGATTGGTGGCCGAAGTTTGTTCGGAGTCCCGGATGAGATCACGGACATGACGAGGAGTCTCGAAATGGTCGAGAGGTAAAGATTCATATATTGGAAGGCTATATTCGGACGTCGGAAAGGTTCCGAGTGATTCGGGTATTTTTCGGAGTACCGGGGAGTTACGGGAATTCACCGGGAGAAGTAGTGGGCCTTATTGGGCCATACGGGAAAAGGAGAGGCAGGCCACGTGAGGAGGCGCCCCCCCCCTTTCCCAAACCGAATTGGACTAGGGGAGGGGGCGCAGCCTCCTCTTTCCTTTCCCTCTCCCTTCCCCCTTTCCTTTTCCGTATGGGAGGTGGAATCCTACTAGGACTAAGGAGTCCTAGTAGGACTCCCCACACTTGGCGCACCCCTAGGGGGCCGGCCTCCTCCCTCTCATCCTTTATATACGGGGGCAAGGGGGCACCCCAAGGAACAACAATTGTCCCATAGCCGTGTGCAGTGCCCCGATCTCCGTTTTCCACCTCGGTCATATTTTCGGAGAGCTTAGGCGAAGCCCTGCCGGAATCACTTCACCGTCACCGTCGCCACGCCGTTGTGCTGACGGAACTCATCTACTTCCTCGACGTCTTGCTGGATCAATAAGGCGAGGATCGTCACCGAGCTGCACGTGTGTAGAACTCGGAGGTGCCGTACGTTCGGTACTCGATCGGTGGAGCTCGAAGGATTGTTCGACTACATCAACCGCGTTGTGAGACGCTTCCGCTAACGGTCTACGAGGGTACGTAGACACACTCTCCCCTCTCGTAGCGATGCATCTCCATGGATAGATCTTGCGTGAGCGTAGGAAATTTTTTGAAATTCATGCTCCGTTCCCCAACACGACCATGATACGTAGCTGATTAGGCAGAAGGGTAATACAAAAGCAATCAATTTTAGTTGATTATTATGTAAATGAATAGCAGGTAAGCATTATTTTTGGTAACCAGATGACCTATAAGGGCATTTGTATTCTCTTCGCTGAGACAACTATAGTCGGCCGTGGCATCATGCAATGGTCCTGAATTAAGCTTTCATTTTGTTTTTTGAATCAAATATGGGCCGAGCGATTTCCTTTGCATGTTGCACAATTTATATAAGGAATAAATTGTCGACATAATTATTTGAGTTTACTCATGTATGGATAAAGAAATTGTCCACATAATTATTTGGCTTTCCTCATGTATTGTTAGAAGCGGGAGATGTTGAGGCTTCACACCCTTCTAGAACAGCATGGTAACAATTTTTACGCTCTTTTTTTGAACAGTTCTAAGTAATCTGTCCCACAACAGTAAATATCCTAACTTAGAAACACGTAATCTAAGCAATCATACAAGGGAAAAAAACATGGATGGTAAACCATGAAAAGATAAGGTCTAGCAGTGCACATGTTGATGGATGTTTTGTCACCGGATCGAAAAAGGTTGGGGAGGAAGCATATATACACGGCAGCTGAAGCATGGGAAAACAGAGAGCCAGACATCCGTTAATCACCGCCGGCGAGAGGCACACATCATCCGCCATGAATGCCTGAAGAGAAACTGAAGATCAATTGCTTGCCTTCAATTCCCAACGGAGCAGTTTCGTTCGACGAAGAGCTGAACACGAGACGAGATTGGCAAGAGCGTGCATCGGCGTGCGGTCCGGAGGCCTGAACCCTTCCAACCTGGCGGAGCCGTACGCATCGATATTAGTAGTCCGAGAATTAGAAGTCAACCGGTCAGTGCACTTTCCTAGCTCGTAGAAGAGTTCGCCGATGTTCTACACCATCTTCTCTGATACTCTAGGAAGAAGAGGCTGTTCCGTTCCGCGTACTCCAGCGCGTCCTGTTCGCTCGCATTCAGAGAAAAAACAAAGACAATGATGGGTTTGACCGATAGATGCAACACTGGGTTCTGAATTTTTTGGCAGCAAAATGTGTGTACATGTGTGCCAACCTTCCTCTTATGCCCACCATCACCAAATTCGGGTTCCATGTCTAGACATTTCTAAATTGACCTTGTTGCCCACTAACGCATCACCAAATTCGGGTTCCCTGTCTGGACATGTGCATAAAAATCTAAGCACTAACATACATATGAGTTCCACCAACAAAAGGCCGAGTGTTCAATGGATCCAACTGAAGCAGTGCGACGAGATAGAAGTGCAGAAACATGTTCAGTCATACCTTGTCTCTAATGCTCGTCAACCCATCTCTTTGCTCGGATGTAAGAGTCCTGACGCCCACACAGGAAAAATCGAACAGATTAATGTGAACAGAAAGTAGGGCAGCACAATTATAGTTCTATTTTCCATTATCAAAGGCGATCAACTCATCCGGCACATATTCAGAGAAGATCGGTAAACGAAGTAAAACACGATGTTTGTTTATGCTATCCTCTCACCCAATCGAAGGAACAAACCTTGTGTGCGCCGATGGAGGTCGACCAGAGGAGGAGGACTGCATCTGGGGCAGGACGATACGCGGGCCCGGCGGAGCCGGAGGAGGATGACGAAGGTGCCACGGGCTACTGCAGCTGGGGCAGGAGGAGGCGCGGGCCCGACAGAGGAGACGCCGGTGGAGGTTGGCCGGAAGAGGACGAGCGAGCCGGGGGCTAGCCGGAGGGACGCCAATGGAGATTGGCCGGGGGAGGAGGAGAAGCACCAAGCTTGAAAGATGTCCTGAAACTCCAAAGCTGTCGCCGCCGCTGCATACTCCTCGGGCGAGACGGGGAGGGTTTGGGGTAGCGGAGGGGGGAGTGGGCATGAAGCAAAATCACCATCGCTCGTTCTGGATCCGACGTTCATCTGTTACAGTTAACGACAGGCATCCGATTCCGCCCCTGGAATAGCAGCCCAGGACAGTTGGCCCAGGAACAGCCCAAGCGTGCGGAATCCATGCATCGGACGGACAAGAACAACCGAGTCGCAGGATCCAACGGCCAAAAGCAACGAATGCGTGAGAGAGCTCCGTTTAGGTGCAGTTTTACTGTCCTTAATAGGTGGTGTAGTAGCGAGTAGTCAGCCTTGTTCTCTGTGGGGTGCCCCGTTTGTAAACATTGTGGATGGACACTTGACTTCTCCTCTCTTAATTGAGGATACACATGCTTATGCATATCCTAGAAAAAAAATATGTATGTGTCACAATGTTATGATGTATGCCACTAATGAACCTATGAAACTCATCCAACGTAAGAAGCATGTTATTACATGAACTACATAAGAAGCATGTTCCAAATTCCTTTACATGAACTTCCATTTTCATTCATTTATTATTCCAAAAAAACAAAAAATGGTGACATATGCATTATATACTCATAGCCTTTTGCACCTAGCAAAGCTAGTTAGATTGACAACCTCATTAGAACTGTTGTGTGTTGGGGACACTAGCAAAGTTTTAACATGTTTGACGGTGCCTCTTGACCAAGGCAAGGAGTTGTCTCTACAAATTGATGCCTTGGTTTCATAGCTGAAAGGAAATCATGGAGCATCTACAGCCGGACTTCCCAAATTGACCAGGTGGACCACTGACCGGACAGGAGAGAAAGAAAAAGATGAATCAACTGGACCCCTCAAAGCCTCCCCTAACGTCCGAGCTATCCGGCACTCCACACTCAGCCCATATATGAGGGCAATATGAGGAGTGTCGGACGTGTCCGGTCAGTGGTCCTGCGTTTGTCACATAGGATTTGGCTCACCGCGGACCATTTTAATTCTTTCTTTTCATTCTCTCTCTCCATCTCCACAAAACACATACATGTGATCGTACATATAGGAAAACATGGGGGAGGGGGCATGACTGCGTGCAAGGACAAATAGGGACTCAAAACGAACACACCTAGACACTGACTGGGCGTAGACGTTTGAGTGGCCAAATTTGCTCAGTCTAGCTGTAGATGCCATTACCATTTGCTACAAACCTCTCCTATTAGGTCCAACAACTAGTTGGGGATAACAAGTACGTATCAGAAGTTTTCTTCATCCGTATGTTCTCGTATCCCTACCACTAGGTATTATCTTTCCCTGATAGTATTTGCTATTGTGATAGATATGCTGGGTTATTCGTATCATGAGTAACTTACACATTTAGTCCTTGTATACTTGTTGGCTTGTAACACAATCATCGAAGTACTCATAGAATGCATTAATACAGTCCTTAAACACGCAAAGATGTAACAGATACGGCCCCGACTACAAATGAATGTACGTGAAGCACTAGGCCCACTAGTCCACTACCGCGTCCACATACAGTAAAAGTGTGTGTCGTTCCAAATTGGCTAAACCGCGCCCACACGTTTAGGTTAGGTACTCTATAAATGTTACAAGTCAGCAAGTAAAAGGAGTAAACGTGTAATTTACTCCCCTACCATGTCACCCCCCCCCCCCCCCCCCCCCCCCCGCGTAACGCACACCAAGGTATCTAGCTTAGGAGAGAGGCTAGAATGGCAAAGTAGCCATTAAGGTACGCGATTAGCGAGCGACAAATATTGGTCTAAGACGGTTTCTTTTATTGTTTTTCGGGGTTTTCTTCGGTATTTTTTTCTATATTTCCTTTTATTTTTTCAAATATATGTCTACTTTTTTAATACAAGTTATAAAAAATACATTTTTTATACACGTTGAATGTTTTTTAAAGACATGACGAACATTTTTAAAGGTATGTTTGGGAAAAAAGAATATAGGTTAAATATGTTTTGAACAAAAGTATGATCATTGTTTTGAATGGTATGGAACATTTTAATAAAATTTCTCTAACCTTTTTTACCTGTATGTAATTTTTCTAAATGCCACAAACATATTTTTGAAACTTGTAAATATTTTTCTAAATTTCATGTACATTTTTTTGAAGGTTTTGAACTAACATTTTTTCACATTGTATACATTCTTTCTAAATGTCCCAAACTTATTTTTGAAACTTGTGAACATTTTTTTGAAATGTTACACACATGTTTTTGGGTGGTACGTAAATTTTCTATAAATTACCTAAACATTTTCTTAATTATATAAATATTTTTAAATATGTCAAGAACTTTTTTCTGAAATGTACGAACATCTTTTAAATATCATCAACATTGTTTATTTAAAAGGATTTTAACGTAGGTTTGAAATATATAATGTAGGTCCAAATGCTTTTAAAAGGATCGTAACGTATGTTTTAAATATTTATATTTAAAAAAAGGGAATATCAAAAAAATAAAGAAAATATAAAAGGTAAAAGAAACAAAACGATCAAATGAACTAACGTTCGTTGCCTATAATCGCCCTACCCATAGCTACATCAATAGAGGCGAGCGCTTGCTGCATCTCGCTTTGCGCGAGACATATCCCCTTCAGATGATAGAGCTACTTCGTGCGTGTCTATGTCTCGCTTCATGCGAGACAGAGCGCTGCCTCCCCTGAAGACGAGCGCCAGACAGGGCCGGCCCAGGCATCGGGAGGCCACAGGCCGAAGGCTATAGCATCAGTATTTTTACGTTTTATTATAATTTCTTTCATTTTTTTCTTTATTTTTTATTAGTTTTTTTTATACTTCCAAATATTATAAACATATAGAAAATACAAAAACCAGTTTGCATAGTTTTTAAAAAATAATCAAGCATATGGAAAATGTCAAATGTGTGTACAAAAAAATATTTCTCTTGTATACGAAAAATATATACATCAATATATACAATGTGCATGAAAACATTTGATTGTGTATTTAAAATATGTTAATCAAGCATTTGAAACTGTTAATAGCTATTTCAAATATGGTAATCAAACATTTTAAAGATGTTAAATATGTATATGAAACATGTTTCTCATGCATATAATATTTTTACAATGTGTATAAAAAAAGTTGATCGTGTATTTAAAAATGTCAATTAAGCATATGAAAATGCTAATCAAGTATTTGAATAATATTAATGAAGCATTTGAAAATTGTTAAATGTGCATAGAAAAATGTTTCATGTGTATATGAAAAAACTATACAAAACATATACAATGTTTATGAAAAGAATGTTGACCATGTATTTTAAAAATGGTAAATATTTACAAAAAATGAATTTCATGTACTTTCAAAATTGTAAACGTGTATAAAAAAATGCTGATCGTGTGTCGTTCTTTTTTTAATGGCAATAAACCATTTTTCACACATAATGTACGATTTTCATATACATCAGAAACATTTTTGTAAACGTGTTTAACATTTTTTAATTGCAATATTAAGTTTTTTTAGTATTTATTTTTGGGTGCCTACTTTCATTTCATGTACATTGTACATTTTTGTATAGATTAGGAACATTGTTTTATACATAATTAATATAATAAAAAATTCATGATCAATACTTTTTGTACAAAGAAAACCAATGAAAACCCAAAAAGAAACAAAGAAACCAAAAAGAGAAAACCCATCGCAAATAGAATTCAAAATAGCAATAACCAGAGAAAGAAACAAAAAACAAAGAAACCCGATGAAAAACTGGGAATATACAAAAAGAAAGCTTAAGAAAAAGAAGAACAAAAGAAAGGAAGGAAAACGAAGAAAAACAATGAAAAATCTTTGTTGTAGGTTACATTGTATTATAAATGTACTTTAAATAACATATAAATTTCACCCATGTAGTCCAAAAATGATACAAAAAACTACCTAAAGCATCATTTCGCTTCAACAAAAACCACAAGAAAAGTGTACATCTATATACAAATCTGTTCTTAATATTTTCTCAAAATGTTTTAAACATTTACTGATACGCCTCGAACGTATCGATAATTTATGAAGTATTCATACCATATTTAACCAAGTTCTAGATGGTTTTGGTGCACTTTTATATGATTTTGATAGACTAACCTATTGAACTAGTGTCTGGTGCCAGTTTTTGTTTTTTTTTTTGGCTATTTTTTGTTTCGCGGAAAATCCATATCAAACAAAGTCTAAATGCCACGAATTTTTACGGTGATTGTTTATGGACCAAAAGAGACCCACGAAGTGCCGGAGATGGACCAGGAGGGTGGCCGAGGGAGCCACAAGCCTGGGGGCGCGCCCCCTGATCCCGTCAGTCCCTCGTGCCGCTCCCCTCCCCCCCCCCCCCCCCCCCCGGCATGAAACCGACACCAAAAATTCCTATAAATACCAAAACTCCCAGAAAGAAACCTAAAACTCCTGCACCGCCGTCGCAAGCCTCTGTTCTAAAGCGATCTCATCCGGAGCCCTTTTTCGGTGCCCTGCCGGAGGGGAAAATCATCACGGAGGCCACCTTCATCATCCCGTCGGTCTCCATGGCAAGGAGCAACTAGTTCACCCTCGGGACTGAGGGTATTTACCAGTAGCTATGTGTTTAATCTCTCTCTCGTGGTCTTGAATTTTGGCACGATCCTGATGTACGAGAGATTTATTAATATACACTCGAGCAGCGACGTCCTAAGCAAACGGGTTTAACCCCTTTTAGTGATGCAGTTTCAAACCGTCACCATGCATGTGTGTGCGATAGGGGGGGGGGGGTCCATCGCACACGCTACCAAAACTATTTGTGACTGGGGGTACATCCCACACAATTCAACACAAAAACTGTGTGCAATTTGGATTAGCATCACACACGGTTATTTTATGAAAATTGTATTGCGCGAGTCATTGCACACGATTAAAAATAAAAAAACTGTGTGTGATGTAAATGCCATCACACATAATTAGATCCAGAAAACTGTGTGCAATATGTGATCTTAACCACGCATTAATTAGTCCTAAAATCAGCTAGATAGTAATCAATTTACTATGTTCACCTTTTCACAAACAAACATAAGGCAAAACATGAACATTCAAAATCCATTATATCATTTCTTTTCCAGCTTTGTCATACAACATACAAAAGTACAAACATACTATCTCACATCATACCATACCCAACACATATAACTAACAAACACATCTAATTACGTCGTAAAGCTTCATCAATCCTTGATCATCGATGACATCAACTGCCAAACCTTCACAGATTTCCTATTGTATATCATCCTAAAAAACCAAGAGAAAAGGGTGAAAAGGTAAAAAAAAGTACATCACTACACAGAGCAGCGATTCAGTGCCCAGGCTCATCTGCACCTTTGATGCATAAAAAAATTCAAAACAAATACTAGAAAAATTCAAAACAATTCCAATTTTTTTGCATGGTAGAGAATTTGATGCGCGAGGTGCGCTCTAAATTTCAGATCATTTGAACGTTTGAGTAGCCCTCGGCAAAAGAAAACAAATTTAGGGTCTGTAAAAAAGTTCACTGTACATGTATTGTTCTGACCCAATTTGTTTTTTTGCTGGCAGCTACTCATATGACCAAATGAGCTTAAATTTGGAGCGTACCTTAGCACTAAATTATCTACCATGTAAAAAAGATTGGATTTTTTATATCTTTTTCTATTTTTAATGAATTTTTACATTACATACTCAAGTATCCTACTTTAAATTAGTTCTTACACTATTTATGCATTTTTTATCAAAAATGATTGGAATAGAAAGTTCAGGAATTCACAAGAGAGAATTTTATGCTTAGTTTGATATCTTGGGGAATCTCGATTGATGAGGACAATCAAGAATAGATTAGATGACTAGAGACATCATACTTAGACACACAAAATAAGACTAGATTAGTACTATCCGGCAAGCTAGCTAGCAGTGACGTGGCTTGAGACTGCGTCGGTATTTCCCCAAAGACGAAGGGATGATGCAGCACAGCAACGGTAAGTATTTCCCTTAGTTATGAAACCAAAGTTATCGAACCAGTAGGAGGATCACCACCACCCAATAAGCAGCACCTGCACACAAACAACAAATACTTGCAACCCGACGCGAAAGAGAGGTTGTCAATCTCTCTACGGTAAAAAGATAGATTAGGTAGTGATGGATAGGAGAGATAGATCTCTCAAGAACACAAAATAGAAAAGGCAAATAAAAAGTGGAGCAATATATTTTTGGGTTTTTGGTTTTGTAGATCTGAAAACAAAGAGGCAAAAAGATAGATCGGAAAGCAATATGTTGGAAAAGTAGACCCGGGGGTCGTAGGATTCACTAGTGGCTTCTCTCATGAGTATAGCGCACGGTGGGTGAACAAATTACTGTTGGGCAATTGATAGAAGATCAAATAATCATGACGATATCCAAGGCGATGATCATTATATAGGCATCACGTCCCAGATAAGTAGACCGACTCCTGCCTGCATCTACCACTATTACTCCACACATCGATCGCTATCCAACATGCATCTAGTGTATTAAGTTCATGGAAAAACGGAATAATGCAATAAGAACGATGACATGATGTAGACAAGATCTATTCATGTAGGAATAACCCCATCTTGTTATCCTTAATGGTAACGATACATGCGTGCCTTGCTGCCCCTTCTGTCACTGGGAAAGGACACCGCAAGATCGAACCCATCACAAAGCACCTCTTCCCATGGCAAGAAAAATCGATCTAGCTGGCCTAACTAAACCAATGATTCGAATAAGAAATACGAGCTATAATCAATCATGCATATAAGAGATCAAAGAAGACTCAAATAATATTCATGGACAGAAACTGATCATGAACTCAAAATTCATCGGATTCCAACAAACACACCGCAAAAGTTTACATCAAATAGATCTCCTAGAAACCATTGTATTGAGAATCATAAGAGAGAGATAGGAAGCCATCTAGCTACTGCCTACGGACCCGTAGGTCTATGGTGGACTACTCACGCATCATCGGAGAGGCACCTATGAAGAAGATGAACCCCTCCGTGATGGTGTTTAGATTGGATCTCGAGGTTCTGGAACTTGCGGCGGCTGGAATTGTGTTTCGTCGACTCCCCTATGGTTTTTGGTATATTTGGGAATTTATAGGCATCAGAGGCGGTGGAGAGGGGCCCCGTGGAGGGCACAACCCATCAGGGCGCGTCGGGGGGGCCCTGGCGCGCCCTGGTGGGTTGTGCTCTCCACAGCCCACCTTCCTGGCTCTTCTTTGGCCCACTGGGTGTCTTCTGGTCCAGAAAAAATCTCCAAAAAGTTTCGTCGTGATTGGACTCCGTTTGGTACTGATATTCTACGAAGTAAAAAACAAGCAAAAACAACAACTGGCACTTTGGCACTATATCAATAGGTTAGTCCCAAAAAATGATATAAAGTTGTTATAAAATGATTGTAAAACATCCAAGAATGATAATATAACAGCATGGAACAAGCAAAAAATATAGATACGTTGGAGACGTATCAGCATCCCCAAGCTTAATTCCTACTCGTCCTCGAGTAGGTAAATGATAAAAACAGAATTTTTTGATGTGGAATGCTGCCTAACATGTTCATCTCATATTCTTTTATTTTGTATAGCATGGACATTTGGACTTGTAAATGATTCAAGGCAATAGTCTAGTTTTAATATAACGACTTCAATACTCAAGCATGTCAACAAGCAACCATGTCTTTCAAAATATCAACACTAAAGACAGTTATCCCTAGCCCATCATGCTCAATCATTGATCCATTCATGAAACACACTCAAATATTAGCTATGCCCAATGCTCAAGTACGATCATAGTGCCCCCTAGTTGGTGCTTTAAGAGAGGATGGAGACTCAAAGTAAAAATAAAAATTGCATAAAGTAAATAGATAGGCCCTTCGCAGAGGGAAGTAGGGATTTGTAGAGGTGCCAGAGCTCAAAGTTTTAAATTGAGAGAGAAAAAATATTTTGGGTGGCATGCTTTTCCTGTCAACGAAAACGACAAAGTAGCTCACAATACTTTCCATGCTAGATATATCATAGGCGGTTCCCAAACAGAAAATAAAGTTTATTCCTTTTTCCACCAAACTTTCACTTTCCATGGCGGGCCGTATCCACGGTTGCCTTCCATGCCAACACTTTCCAAGGAATTTATTATTTGACAACATAAAGTAAATATTCTTTTTCATTTCGGGAATGGGCATCCCTATTACTGCCGCACTCTCGTGCAATGACAAGTGAATAAACATTCATCTTGAGAATAACACATGTAGCATGGAAAAATATTGGACACTCCCCACCGTTTCATGAGCGGTACGAGCACACAAAAGAGAAAATTTATTTTGAAAATTTAGAGATGGCACATACCAATTTTCTTGGAACGGCATGGAAATACCGCATATAGGTAGGTATGGTGGACTCATAAGGCAAAACTTAGTTTAAGGATTTTGGATGCACAAGTAGTATTTCTACTTAGTACAAATGGAGGTTAGCAAATAGATTGAGAAGCAAACAAACCAAGAAACAAAAAATCACATAAGCAAGCATTGAGCATAACTAACACCGAATAATGCACCATAAGTAGGATGTAACATCATTGCATAACTATTGACTTTCGTGCATGCATAGGGAATCACAAACCTTAACACCAATATTCCTACTAAAGCCTAATTACTCACTAACATGACTCACATATTACTATCATCATGTTTCAAAACTATTACAAATTATCAAGTTTAATTTGTCCAATGATCTTCATGAAAGTTTTTATTATATCCTCCTTGGATATCTATCACTTTGGGACTAGTTTCATATATGGCCATTGCTTTTTTGACAAGCTCAAACAAATTTAAGTGAAGCACATGAGCATAAAGTTTTCATCTCTCAAAAAGGTATAAGTGAAGCATGAGAGGATTTCTTCAGAATTTACTAACTCTCAAATTAATCTAAGTGAAGCATGAGAGTATTTCTACAAAAATTTCCAAGCACACCGTGCTCAAAAAGATATAAGTGAAGCACTAGAGCAATTCTATAGCTCAAAAAGTTTAAGTGTAGCACATAGAGCAATTCTAACAAATCATAGCATAATTTTGGCTCTCCCAAATGGGTGTGTACAGCAAGGATACAAGTGACAAACTAACAAGCAAAGCAAGCAAAGACTCAAATGATACAAGACGCTCCAAGCAAAACTCATGATATGTGACGAATAAAAATATAGCTCCAAGTAAAATACCGATGGTTGTTAGAAGAAAGAGGGGATGCCACTCGGGGGCATCCCCAAGCTTAGTTGCTTGTTTATCTTTGGATATATCTTGGGGGTGCTGTAGAATCCCCAAGCTTAGTCTCTTTTCACTCCTTATTCCTTCATCCATCATGATCTCACCCAAAACTTGAAAACTTCAATCACACAAAACTCAACAAAATCTTCGTGAGATCCGTTAGTATAATAAAGCAAATCACTACTTTAGGTGCTGTTGCAAACCCATTCATATTTTATTATTGCATTATACCTACTTTATTTTAACTTTACCATGGCTCATACCCTTCAATATAACCCATAGATTCATCAAAACAAGCACACAATGCAACGAAAACAAAATCTGTCTTAAACAGAACAGTCTGTAGTAATCTGTACTCTAACCATACTTATGTAACTCTAAAAATTCTGAAACATTTGGACAATGTAAGGGGTTTGTATAAAACACTGTGTTAAAATTTCAGCTCAAGATCGCGTTCCAGCAAAAAATGTAAATTCATATACTGGACGCAAAGTTTCTGTTTCAGATTCAGCATCGCTTCTACTCATCTTATGAATCATCCTAAAGGCTTTACTTGGCAAAAACACTAAATAAACCATTAAAACACAATCATAACAGAGGCATAATTGTGTCAACACTCAAAAACAGAAAGGAAAAAGCAAAAATTTATTTATTCATTGGGTTGCCTCCCAACAAGCGCTATCGTTTTACGCCCCTAGCTAGGCATAACGCAAAGTTTCAAGTATTGTCATCTTTGGTTTTCAATTCTTCAATCACACAACTAGATTTCTTCAAGGTTTTAGCATGCATATTCTCGATTTCAACACTCCTAGGAAGAAAGCCAAAAAATTCATTCTTGTAAATAGGGTCTCTTATGATTTCAATAAAGTCGGGATGAATACTAATCATTTTAAGATCCCCCTTGTGACTACTAGATGTAGCAACTTTGTTCTTAGTGACTTGTGTGGTCTTGCCAACTTTTATGGGAGTTTTTTCAATAGTTTTGATAGAAGAAAAAGTCGAACCCAAATTACTAAAAATTTCTTCCAACTTATCAATTCGGTAAGGACTCTCTTCTACCCTTTCGTTAACTACGGTTTTTTTTGCCTTTAGCAATCTAATGTCATCTCCTGCTTTAGCCCCAAATTTATTAGCAAGATTATGCATTTTCTTATCCAAATTTTCAAGATGTTCTTTGGTAATCATCTTCTTTTCAATAGCATCTAATCTCTCCATAACGTGTTCGAGAGTTAAAGTTGTTTCATTGATCATAAGAGGTGGTGATCCCACTAAACTTCCCATTGCATTAAAACCATCCAAAGATGGATACATCAAGAAATTCCCACCGGTAATCATATCAAGGACGAATCTATACCAAGTGGTGATGCCAACATAAAAACTGCGAAGAAGAACGGCGGTAGATTGCTTATGGATAGATCTATTATGAGCATTACAAATCCTATACTAAGCATCTTTTAAGTTCTCCCCTCCCCTTTGCTTGAAATTAAGAACCTCATTATCGGGGGTACACACAATAAAAGAAGGACTAGCCATAATGGCAAGGCAAGAGATCTGACAAGAAAAAGGCAAACGAAAAAGAGGGTGAATAAAACAGCAAATTGGTGAAGTGGGGGAGAAGAAAACGAGAGGCAAATGGCAAATAATGTAATTGCAAGGAGATGAGATTTGTGATTAGGAACCTGGTAGATGATGTTGGAGTTTCCTCGGCGCCTAAGGTAGGCACGTAGAAGAGACCGCTTCGTCCCTGGCAACGGCGCCAGAAATTCCTTTGACGTGGCTTGAGACTGCGTCGGTATTTCTCCAAAGAGGAAGGGATGATGCAGCACAGCGACGGTAAGTATTTCCCTCAGTTATGAAACCAAGGTTATCGAACCAGTAGGAGGATCACCACCACCCAATAAGCAGCACCTGCACACAAATAACAAATACTTGCAACCGGACGCGAAAGAGAGGTTGTCAATCTCTCTACGGTAAAAAGATAGATTAGGTAGTGATGGATAGGAGAGATAGATCTATCAAGAACACAAAATAGAAAAGGCAAATAAAAAGTGCAGCAATATATTTTTGGGTTTTTGGTTTTGTAGATCTGAAAACAAAGAGGCAAAAAGATAGATCGGAAAGCAATATGTTGGAAAAGTAGACCCGGGGGCCGTAGGATTCACTAGTTGCTTCTCTCATGAGTATAGCGCATGGTGGGTGAACAAATTACTGTTGGGCAATTGATAGAAGATCAAATAATCATGACGATATCCAAGGCGATGATCATTATATAGGCATCACGTCCAAGATAAGTAGACCGACTCCTGCCTGCATCTACCACTATTACTCCACACATCGACCGCTATCCAGCATGCATCTAGTGTATTAAGTTCATGGAAAAATGGAGTAATGCAATAAGAACGATGACATGATGTAGACAAGATCTATTCATGTAGGAATAGCCCCCATCTTGTTATCCTTAATGACAACGATACATACGTGCCTTGCTGCCCCTTCTGTCACTGGGAAAGGACACCGCAAGATCGAACCCATCACAACGCACCTCTTCCCATGACAAGAAAAATCGATCTAGTTGGCCTAACTAAACCAAAGATTCGAAGAACAAATACGAGGCTATAATCAATCATGCATATAAGAGATCAAAGAAGACTCAAATAATATTCATGGATAGAAACTGATCATGAACTCAAAATTCATCGGATCCCAACAAACACACCGCAAAAGTTTACATCAAATAGATCTCCAAGAGACCATTGTATTGAGAATCATAAGAGAGAGATAGGAAGCCATCTAGCTACTGCCTACGGACCCGTAGGTCTATGGTGGACTACTCACACATCATCGGAGAGGCACCTATGAAGAAGATGAACCCCTCCGTGATGGTGTTTAGATTGGATCTCGAGGTTCTGGAACTTGCGGCGGCTGGAATTGTGTTTCGTCGACTCCCCTAGGGTTTTTGGAATCTTTGGGAATTTATAGGCATCAGAGGCGGTGGAGAGGGGCCCCGTGGAGGGCACAACCCATCAGGGCGCGCCGGGGGCCTGCTGGCGCGCCCTGGTGGGTTGTGCTCTCCACAGCCCACCTTCCTCACTCTTCTTTGGCCCACTGGGTGTCTTCTGGTCCAGAAAAAATCTCCAAAAAGTTTCGTCGCGATTGGACTCCGTTTGGTACTGATATTCTGCGAAGTAAAAAACAAGCAAAAACAGCAACTGGCACTTTGCCACTATTTCAATAGGTTAGTCCCAAAATATGATATAAAGTTGTTATAAAATGATTGTAAAACATCCAAGAATGATAATATAACAGCATGGAACAACCAGAAATTATAGATACGTTGGAGACGTATCAAGCAGGCAGCCTGATGGATGGATTCTTGGAAAGAGACGCACGGGAAGCTAGCGTACATGGCCACGAACTGCGTCGCCATGATGCTGCCTCACGGGATGCATAACCTATTGAAGTAGTTGTGCCGCTGGACAGAGCTCCCAGGGCTAGACGACCGCTTCGTGCTCGTGCTGGCTTCTACGGTCGACGACGAGCCTCATGGCGTCCAGGGCACCCGCTTCATGCATGGTCGCCCGGCGCCGAGCGCACCCCACCCCGTTGCGTCCTGCTCTCGGTCGAAGCATGGAGTGCCATCCGCCCCGCCAGCCATGGCATGGAAGAAGTGTGTATCATGTCCGTGGTTCTATAATAGGTTGGATTGATGCTAACTAGATATATGTGTGGATGTGGTAGAGTACGTGATGAAGAGATAAGGCTAGATATTTTTCTTGGGTGTGGAGTGTGGACAGATGAATTCATGTCATGTCATCGATCCAAGGATTCAATCTCTTCACCAATAAGAATTCAGTAACACGCATGTGCGCTTTCTTGCCATTTGATTTTTGCCCTTACAAATCAAAAAAATTGTGAAAACCTTCTTAAATTTTTACTACAATATACTGAGGTCATATATTGACACCATGCCAAGTTTCGTATTTATTACACGTCATTTACATTTTCTAGAATTAAAATACCAATAAACTTCATGTTCACGGTTGATTCTTGCCACATAGATATTTGAATTTTATATTTATTTCGTGTATGAGGCATACACATGTACTCAATGCCCTAAATATGAGTTTTCAAATCATTTTTATATACTGTTTTGTGTACTCGTAGTTCAAACTTGAATGTATCCGTTAAACTACTAGAAATGTAGTTAATGACTCAAATATAGGAAATGAGCTCTGAAAAGTTCCAAATTTAATATTGAGGATTCTATAGTGTATCTTAATTGTAGAAAAAAAATTCAAAGTGAAATGACAAAGGAAAATATTAGTTCACCATCAACTTGGTGCATTCACTCTCGAAACCATAATCGTTCCTTGGATATTGTCTGATTTCTAAAGGTTGTACATCAAAAAATGAGAAAACTGCTGAATTTTTTACCACATCATACCGAGGTCATATCATGACACTATGTCAAGTTATTTTTCAAACTTCATTTACAATTTTTATAATTTAAATACCAATAAACTCCATGTTCGTGGTTGATTCTTGCCACATATATCTTATAAATATATATTCGTTTCTTGTATGAGGCATACAAATATACTCAACACTCTAAATATGATTTTCAAATCATTTTTGTGTACTGTTTCATGCACTCATAGTTCATATTTGAATTATATTCATTAAATGACTAGAAATGCAGTTAATGACTCAAATGTAGCAAATGAGCTCTCAAAAGTGCCAACTTTTAATATGGAGGATCCTATGGTGTATCTTAACTGCAGAAAAAAAATAAGGTCAAATGAGAAATGAAAATATTAATTCGCCACCAACTTGATGCATTCACTCTCGAAACAATGATCGTTTCTTGGAGGTTGTCTGATTTCTAAAGGATGCGCATCAAAAAAATATGAAAACTTCTCAAATTTTTACCACATCATACTGAGGTCAGATGTGACATTATTTTCTTGTAAGTTTGTTGACAGTTCTTTTTCCAATTTTTGCCAGAGCATTTTGTTAACTTCAGCAAGAAGGTTCTTGTACTGAAGGGTAGCAGCCTTAACCTCCTCTTCATGCTTAAGCACTATCTGTGCATGATCAGACCCTTCCTTGGTTCTAGAGGCACATCAATCTTCATATCTTGTCCAAAGCTTCTGGAGATCTTTTTTAGTAGCTTCAGGATACTCCATATCAACCCATTGAACATAGGCACAATTGGTAATCTGCAAGAAAAAAAGTTACTTACAAAAGGTGAAATGGTTATGCTCTAGAGAGAAGCACATGAGTTAAGTTTCAGAGAAACAAAATGTATGTATCAGTTAAGTTTCAGAGAAACAAGATAATGTGTGTATCAGTTAAGTTTCAGAGAAACAAGATAATGTATGTATCAGTTAAGCTTCAGATAAACAAGAAAATGCATGTATCAGTTAAGCTACAAAAGAAACACTTCAGTTAAGCTTTAGGGTACTAAGAAGTTAAGCTACAGACGAAACACTTCAGTTAAGCTTCAGAGTACCTAAGCACTTAAGCTACAGAAGAAACACTTCAATTCAGCTTCACAGAAACAAAAAAAAGTTACTTGGCTATTTTCCGGTGGGACTTCAGTTAATCAGTTAAGCTACAGAAGAAACTCTGCCTGAGCTCTTTTTTCCAAATAAATTTGATCATTGACCATTAGAATGCAGGGGGCGATAGCAGTTCATATGGGATTTCAGATAAGAAACACTGACCACATGAGTTAAACACTGACCATTAAATTTGATCATTAACCGTTAACAAATTTGATCACACACAATAGTTTACATCCTGAACACACCCATAAATTTGATCATTAACCATTAACAAATTTGATCACACACAACAGTTTACATCCTGACCACACCCATAAATTTGATCGTTAACCATTAACAAATTTAGATAAGAAAAACAGGATAGTGATTCCAACTTACATCGTGACAACACCCATAAAACCTCCTCCCAGTTATCCCACCTTCGAATGCTACGAATTTTTTGGCTATTTTCCAATGGTAGCACTCAACACAGCCTTCCTCTGTCGTCTCAACATCGCCTTCAAAGTCCGAGTCGTCTATGGTCGGGAGGGGCTAGATTGAGTCAAAAGGAATTGGGAGTGGTAAAATACCATGTATCCGGTCCAAATTATACCAGAACGAAATTACCCGATATGAAATCCCTAACCCTTGGCTATAAAACAGAGAGAGTACAACGGAAGGGCATTACCTCCCCAGCGAAGTTGAGCATGTCGTTGTCACTGCTCTTCTCCGAGTCTTCCCTAGAAGGCATTGCGACGGCGATGACGAGGTTGGGAGGCGGCGGCGGCGCAGAGGGGAGCGAGCCAGAGGGGAGAGAGCCAGAAGGGAGCGAGAGTGAGTGAGAGCGAGAGGAGAGGATGGGAACGACATTGTTTCCTCTTAGGGAACGGGCCGACCGGCTCGGTCCCTACGACTGTTAACGGCCGTTAGCGGAGCGCCGTCCATCGCTGTCGGCCAGTGCGCGATTGGCCACTTCAAAACGAGATCAAATCTGGGTTAAGTGTTTTTTGCCGCTGTCAAAATTTTGGTACGGTGCAAAGTGTCACGTTTTGTAAAGTGGTGGTTTTACGAGAGCTATGACGCTAAAGTGGTGGTTTTATGCATTTAACACATTCCAAAAGGCCAGTCTTGATGATATCCCAGGAATTCTGATAGATTTCTGCGGGGAAACCATCAGCGCCTAGAGCTTTGTTGTGTTCCTTTGGAACACCGCCGCTCTCACTTCCTCTTCTGAGAAAGGTCCCATGAGGATATCGTTTTCTTCCGACGTGACTTGTGAAATATCATCTGTTCGAGTCTCGTCAAGGGTGAAGTTCCCTTCAGGCGGCGATCCGAATAGAGATTTGTAGTATTGGGTGATATACTTTTTAAGCTGCTCCTGGCCTTCGGTCCGTCCCTCATCTTGTTGGAGACTATAGATACATTTCTTCCGATGCCGTTCATTGGCCGTTCATTGGCGACCAATTGGAAGTATCTTGTATTACTATCACCCATGAAAAAGAAGTTGAGGGACAAAAGGCACATTAAATATGATAAAAATAGGCATGGTAATACTTTTGTATTATGTTTACCCATCAGGTTTTGTGCGAATTTTTGCATTTCTGTGGCATGTGCAGCTCCGTTCTATCGTTTTAGCCTCACGTTTATTTATTTTCAGTGTGGACGACGTACGAGTCAAGCATTTTTTCCTGAAGTTTGCAAATACATAGGTCATTCTGATTCCGATGCGAGGGCCGTTTTAAACAGGATACTCTGGTGTGTTTGCACGGGACTTGTTTTTAAAACTTTTTGAAATTTCAAAATTCACTACGTATGTCCCTGGATAAGCTACTCTACTTTAAAACTTTCTATCTATGCACGATCAATCGCCCCATCGTCATATCCCCGGCCAAAACGTGGAGGCATGCATATGCCGCACATAATATGCATCAACAAAACCGTGATTGACTGATGGCGACGACACACTCTCGGCCATAAGCCCGTGTCCTCCGCGAAGAAAGCGAGCCTACGCACGTACCGCCACAGTACGCTCAATGCATGTCCTGTTTTAACTCGCATATCATATCTTCCTTGGTGTCTGAGCTAGCTAGCAGCTACGCATATTTTAGTCGTGGCTTTATTTGGTGTTGGGGAAGCAAGACTTATCCGTATCTCATGCATGCCACCTTTCTCTGTCCGTCCGTCGACTTCTGTTGACGTGACCGTAAAGTAGAAACGACAATGTGCTGCTACGCACGGCGCACTCTCGGTGCTCCTACATGTAGCTAGCCGGCCGGAGGGCAGCAGATGCTTGGGCGCACCGGTGCTCCAGCGTGCCAGGCAGAGGTCACGTCTCTAAAAGGATATGCTCTTTATACGCATGACACCTTTTGTGCCTCCTTTTCTTTGATGGTGGCGTATTGGGACAAATTCCCTGTTTTGACCTTTTACCGTTAGTTTAGCATGATTTAACCCTATGTGTATTTTTTTTTCCAGATCTGACCCTTTTTCTACCGTCATTGTCTTTGGCGGTAGGGTAACACATCCTACCGCCAAGGCCTATGGCGGTAGGACTTACTTATACCGTCACGTCCGTTCGGCGCGAAAAATGACCCTACCGCCACCGTCTATGGCGGTAGGGACCTGCATGCAATTATAATAAAATGAAAATTACATGCAGGACCCTACCGCCATAGACGATGGAGGTAGGGTTACACATCCTACAGCCAGAGACTATGGAGGTAGGGTTTTTTCGCACGAAACGGACGTGACGGCGTCGCTAAGTCCTACCGCCATAGACCGTGGCGGTAGGTTGTGTTACCCTACCGCCATAGACAATGGCGGTAGGAAAAAGGTCAGATCCGAAAAACTTTTGCACATAGGGTCAAATCGTGCTAAACTAACGGCAAAGGGTCAAAACAGTGAATTTGTCCGCGTATTGTCCATTTTCTGCATTCGCCCGAGGATGCTTTCTTAAGGTTATTATGTATAGAAACACATTTCAAATATGGGTTTCTACGATTACTCAATATATATACAAAATATCACACACCTCTAACATAGCAATCATGACTCAAGACCTTAACACGTCCACATTCTTTATTGCAACGTATCATCCTTGTTAAGTATATTGATTATTAGGAAATATGAGATAGACTAGGATTTGTCCTGTCTTGTCTTATACTCTAAATTGATCATTGTACTCCTATATATATGCCCACGAGGCTCAAGCAATACATCAACGATTCCACCAATCCCTCTCTCCCATCCAACATGGTATCTACCGCAAGTTTCTAGACCTAGCCGTCACCCGCCGCTTCCGCACCGCGCGCCGCCCCCGGGGCGGTCGGCCTCCATGACCGCCGCCGGGGGCCGCGCCGCCCGTATCTAGGGTTCGTCCGCCGGTCGTGTTGACCGGCTGCCCTAGAGAGTCTTTTTCCCGATCTCTTGATCCGGATTTTTCTCACTTCCACCGATCGCTTTGATCGGCGCTTTCTTTTTGGTTTTCCGATCTAAGATCGGTTTGCGTCGTCCGCCGCCGCCGTCGACCACCGCGCCTCTACTCCGAGATCGGCGCGACCCGGCCTCTACACCGACCCGGCGGCCTCGCGCACGCGGCGGCCCCTCATGGCCGTCGACCGCGCGTCCGTTTGCTCATCGCCCTGCGCCGGTCGTCGCCACCCTTCTCCAACCGGGACTACTCCATAACCACCCGCCTCCGTCGCGTATCGCCTCCTCGCCGACTCCGACGTTGGCTGTCGGGCTCACCTGCTTCGGCCGCCTTGGGCTCGTAGGCTGCCGGCCGTCGGCCTCGTCAACTCCGGACGCATCGGGCTCACTGGTTAACGGCCGTCGGCCGTGTCGGGCCGGCTGCCGGCTCCGGCCGCGTCGGCCTGACCGGCTGCCTCGAGACGGCTGCGTCGGGCCGGCTGCCGGCTCCGGCCACGTCGAGCTTGTACGCACGTCGTCTCATGCCGACCATCATCGCCGGCTTCATCTCGAACTCCGTCACCATCCCGCCTCCACCGAGCGCCGTCCCCGACCTCCCGCGCGATCGGATTGATCACCCGCCCGCCGCCGCGATCCGCCTCATCTACGCCGTGCGACCGACCTAGCCCGTCGGTTGCGCACGCCTCCGCAGGTCCCGTGAAGACTATCCCGAGTAAAGCGCACACCTCCACTGATCGAGCACCAGGCTGCCGCTGCGTCGCCCCGTCGGGCCGCAACGCCGCCGCCCCGTGGTTCTCCTTGCAGCTGCACCGACTCGCGCGTTGCCACTACGTCGCCCCTTTGGGTCGTAGTGCCGCGACACGCGGTCCCCACGACCCGCGAGCCGCCGCTACACCGCCCCTTCGGGTCGTAGTTTCGCGACACGTAGTCCTCGCCGCCGCCCGAGGCCGTCCCCGTGGCTGCACCGATCTGCACACCACCGCTGTGTTGCCCCTTCGGGCCATAGCGCCGCGGCACGCGGTCCATGCAGCCGCCCCGAGGTTTTTCCGTCGTCGCCTCGACCGCCTGCTGCCGCTGCGTCGTCCCTTCGGGCTGTAGCGTCGCGGCCCGCGGTCCACTCCGCCGTCTTCGCGCGTCGACTCTACGTGGTATGCGCCGCGCCGCCTCCCTTGGCGCCGGAACGCCACCGTCCGTGCTGGTCTTCATCACGTTGTCGGGTTCTTCCTCACCTACTTCGATCCTCGCCGCCGCGCTCCTAACCAGCCGCCGCCGCCACTCTTCTTCGGCATTGCTGTAGCTCGCTCACCCGAGCCGCGCCGCCAGTCCACCCCCTTCTTCTTCGTCCAGCACCAGCTCATCGCCAGCGTCGCCGCCGTCTACCCCGACCACTTCATCTACTCCGACCACCGCGTTCGACATCGGCCCCCCGCCAATTTGCGCCGCAACCGTCGTCGAGTCCTTCTCTGCTAGCCTCCTCGACATGGCGTACAAGTTGTGTGCAGGTCCCCGTCTACGCATGCCCGATGCTGGCACACACCGACGCGTGCCTTCGTCCCCGATGTGTTCCCAGGTCTGGCAAGCCTGGAGCGACGCATCGTCAACATCGACTTCGTCCGTCTACGCATGCCCGGTGCTGGCAACACCGATGCGTGCCTTCGTCCATGACGTGTCCCCGGACTTGGCAATCCCGGCGCGACGCGTCTCAACTTCGTCTTCTTCCCGGCGCACCACTACTTCGACACCACTGCGCCCATGACTAACTCGGCGCCTCCTTGCGCCCGCGGCTCCTCGACAACTACCTCGACACCGGCTACCCCGATTCGACATCGACCACGACATTCTTTGCACGGCTACCTCGACCACATCTACACCACCCTACGCTCTCGGCTACCTCGATAAACGGCACAAAGGGATACCGCCTTGCTTGAGAAACCTTGTCAGTTTCTACTCCATCCACGACTTCCGCGATGCATCGACCGTTACGACTGTGGGGGGGGGATGACCGTCGGCTTACCTTCAGATTCTTCTCCAGTCTCACCGTCTGCGTCGCTACCGTTGTGACTGTGGGGGGATGTTGAGTATATTGATTATTAGGAAATATGAGATAGACTAGGATTTGTCCTGCCTTGTCTTGTACTCCAAGTTGGTCATTGTACTCCTATATATATGCCCACGAGGCTCAAGCAATACATCAACGATTCCACCAATCCCTCTCTCCCTTCCATCAATCCTATCTGTGTTGTCGCTTATTATCCTCCTTCCCTCCCTCGCTGACAGTGGACTCAGTGCTCACCCAATCAAAACATGCTGAAATGTGGTCAATCTTAAGACATCTCTCTCTTGACATAAGATGATAAATTTCCTTTCCTTTCCCCTACATGTTTTTGTCGAGGTGTTCATGCGTTGTTATGGATGAGTTTTTTCGTCTCCAATCTGGTTTTGCTGAGGTGTTCATTTCCAATCCGGATCGGCACCGATACGAAAGAAAGACAGATCATGCGCTATGGATTAAGATTCCACACTGAATAGCATTTTAAAAATTGTTAATAGATAAAATAACATTATAGTCAGATTCTAGAAATCTTTTTAATCAAATTAACATGTTAAAATTAGAGTTAGGGTTTAAAAGATATGGATAGTTTACGCTATTGTTTAAGGTTGCACCCTAAATAGCATTTTAAAAATGGTTAAAAAGTAAAATAACATCACATTCAGATTATACACATTTTCTAATCAAATTCCATATGTGATATATGAAGATTGGAATTAGGGTTTAAAATATATGGATATTTTGAAAAGTATTTGATATGGACTATGTGACCCTCCATAGCATTTTAGAAATGGTTAAAAAGTAAAACAATATCATATGCAGATTCTACACGTTTTTCTAATTTAATTTTATATATAAAATGTTAAAATTGGAGTTAGGCTTTAAAACATCGGGTTGCAAGGCTATGCCTCAACCTAGTAGGACAAAATCTGCCCAAAAACAGCCTAACAAGCGAACAGCCTAGCTCCTGGGCTGGAGGGGGCAGCACGCGGGCCGGGCCGTGCCAGGCACGATTACGATGGGTCGTGCCGGGCCGGCCCGTTTTGCAAGCTCAGAACTTGGGTGTTGAATGCATAATAAAAAATTGGAAATGCGCCAAATATTTGCAATTTTCATTCATTAAGAAGAAGAGAGTTGTTCATATAATTTAACAAAAACTTGGCAAAAATTTGTATTACAAACCTCACATGGAGCACCAGCGGCCGACCTGGCCACTAGCAATATCATGACACAAACAACAACACAACCGGATCATCAACACCAACTGAGGGCATCATCGACACCATCCGTCACACCTGATCACATGACTTTGATTTCAGCTCGGACAATCACAACCCCACGAATCGTCAAGATGTTGCACCGAGCAACAAAGCACCGCCAAATAGTCGCCGTAAGTGTCGAGGATAAGACAACTTCGATTTGGTTAACAAACTTCATGGGAGAAAGTTGCAAGCCTCACACTGACCTAGTCCAGCATAACAGCCAATAACCAATGTCCCTTTAAAACTCTCATCATTGCTGTAGTGGCACCGCGGACACAACCCTTAGTTCTCTATCACTGGTCTCGTACCGGTGGTCGTACCAAGTGCAGGTGGCCCTGGGAGGTCCAACCAGCCAACATCTATAATGGAGCATATACCAGAATACCAAGAGAGGAGGAAGGAGAACACCATTCGTGAAATAGAACCATCTTCAAACCCTAGCCGCCACAATTTTCCTATCTCATCTCGATAATCGCTGCCACCATCATCACAACGACAACCCCTCTCCAAGTTAGCCATACTTGTACTCGTGTATCGAATCCATGACTTATTGTAAGCATATTATCAATAAAGCATTCCTCTTTATGTCTTCTTCAATGAGTTCATCTTGCGATTCAACCGTCATGTGTGAGTAATTCAGTGAAGCCATGGGTTGAGTCATAGCCTTGCAACCCGATGTATTTGTACAAGGGCTCAACGAAATGACTTTGATTAATTATTGTTTTGTATGTATCCAATTGGAACATACCTGTCTATTTTCTCTTTCTCATTACGGCCCTACAGGTACCAAGGATCCCGGAGACCAATCACGGAGGAGGTAAGGAGCAAAGAGGACACAGACGCTCACCTGAACATCGGTGAGAGAAGGGGTTAGTATGGTAGTGAAAAGCCAATCCTTAGTTTTGTCAGCGAAGGGGTTAGGGTCAATGAGGTGTAGTCATTAAACGCCCAACGATTTTGTCAGAATCTTTGTCTTAATAACCGAAGTAACCGTGAGATGGTAAGGGTGTGCGGTTGGACAACTGACTCTTGATGCAGGTGGTGCATAGATCAAGATGTAATTTGTGCACATCCCCCATATCATCGCATCGTAGGCACATCTTAACAGCTGTCTTCGAGAGCATAAATTAATATCATGATGATCCTGAGCACAAATATATGATTGTAAGAACAAGACCTCATACTCATACCTATTTCTAATACTCCCTCTGGTCCTTTTTAGTCTGCATATAAGTTTTGTCCGAAGTCAAAGTATCTCTACTTTGACCAAACTTATAGAGAAAAGTATCAACATTTACAATGCCAAATTATTATTGTTAGATTCATTATGAAATGTAGTTTCATAATATATATATATATATTTGGTATTTTAGATATTGGTATTTTTCCATATAAATTTGGTCAAACTTCGGAAAGTTTGACTTGACACAAATCTAATACGCGGAGTAAAAAGGACCGGAGGGAGTACTAGTGTTTACACCCTAAGGTCATTAAGGGTCTGGTTGAAAATGCTAATTTAATTTGATAACAAAGACTTTTCAGATCTACTGTCGTAGTGCACATCCTCTCGTGGCTTCGATAACTAAGGGTCGCTCCTTGGGGAAAAGGCACGGAATCTTTCTGCTATTTGATACGTCTCCAACGTATCTATAATTCTTGATTATTCCATGCTATTATATTATCAATCTAGGAAACTCTATATGCAATTACATGCTATTTTATACCATTTTTGGCAACTAACCTATTAACTCAGTACCAAGTGCTAGTTGCTGTTTTTTTGCCTATTCTTGGTCTTCCAGGAAATATATACCAGACGAAGTCCAACTGCTACGAAACTTTTTGAAGATGTTTTTTGGACAAAAGAGACCCAGGAAGTTTCGGGAGGAGTCAAGAAGTGAGACGAGGAGACGGCAGGGCAATAGGGCGCTCCCAGGGGGTAGGCGCGCCCTGATGCCTTGTGGCCCCTCGTGTCTCCGTTTGACATAATTCCACTCCATAAATTCTCTAAAATAGGGAAACCAACAGGGAGCCACCCGAAACACTTTTTCTGCCTCAACAAGCCTCTGTTCCGACGGGAGGCCATCTGGAGACCTTTTCTGGCACTCTGCCGGAGGGGGAATCGATCACGGAGGCCATCTACATCAAACTTGTTGCCTCCATGATGATGCATGAGTTGTCCACCATAGACCTACGGGTCCATAGCTAGTACGTGGATGTCTTCTTCTCTCTCTTTGCTGTTCAATACCATGTTAACCGCGATTCCCGCGGTGATCTATCCGATGTAATCTTCTTTTGCGGTGTGTTTGTTGGGATCCGATGAATTGTGGGTTTATGATTAGATTATTCATTGAAAATTAATTGAGTATTTTCTGAATTCTATTATGCATGATTATTATAGCTTCGTATTTCTCTCTGATCTATCGGTTTGGTTTGTCCAACTAGATTGATTTATCTTCAGTGGTAGTGGTGCGTTGTAATGGGTTCAATCTTGCGGTGCTCTATATCCTCGTGACAGAAGGGGACAAGACACGTATTTGTATTTTTTCCATTAAGGTTAAAACGACGGGATCTGAACATATTGCTTGTCTTCTTTTGTCTACATCATGTCACCTTGCTCCAGGCATTACTCTGTTTGTTATGAACTTAATACCTAGAGAGGCAAGCATAGAAGTGCTCTCGAAGTGGAGTAATACTAGTAGATGCAGAATCGTTTTGGTCTACTTGTTTATGGACGTGATGCCTATATACATGATCATTGCCGTGAATAACATGTCATAACTATGTACAATTCTGTCAGTTGCCCAATAGTAATTTGTCTACCCACCGTATGCATTTTCAAGAGATAAGCCTCTAGCGAACACTATGGCCCTCGGGTCTATTTAAACATAAAAACAAAAAAAACAAAAAATACTTTTCTGTAATTTATTTACTTTTATTTTATTTTGCCTTTACATTATCTATATCTATCAAGATTTAATCCTTGCAAGTAACAAGTTCATGGGGCTTGACAACCCTCTTGCCCGCCTTGGGTGCAAGTGTTTGGTTTTGTGTGTGTAGGTGTTGTTGAAAGGAGTTTGCTTGGAAATCCCAGCGCAACTCACAAGTAGTAGGAAGAATTTCTGGCGCCGTTGTCGGGGAGACATCATCAAATTCTCGTCAGGTCTCTACACATAAATTATCTTTCACTTGTTCTACTTTTTATTTGTTGTTATATTTACTCTATACAAAAAATAAAAATACAAAAATATTTCTATTTGCTTGTTTGCTTACTTATCTAGTTTACTTGTTTGCTTGCTAGTTTACTTGCTTTGTCACTGTGTGTCAAGAAAATACCAAATTGTGTGACTTTTCAAGTACTAATAATAATGATTTTATTAGTACTCCAATACCACCCACTACTAGTACGAAAGCTTTTGATATAAATGCCGCTTTGCTGAATCTTGTTATGAAAGAACAATTTGTTGGAAGTCCTAATGAGGACGCTGCTTTACATCTTAATACCTTCGTTGAATTATGTGATATGCAAAAGAAAAAAGATGTGGATAATGATGTGTTTAAACTTAAATTATTTCATTTCTCGCTAAGAGATAAAGCTAAAACTTGGTGTTCATCCTTGCCTCACAATAGTATTGGAACATGGGATAAGTGTAAGGATGCTTTCATTGCTAAGTATTTTGTTCCTGCCAAGATTATATCTCTCTGAAACCAAATTATGAATTTTAAACAACATGACAAAGAACATGTTGCACAATAATGGGAGAGGATGAAATTAATGATTAGAACTTGTCCCACTCATGACTTAAGTTTATGGACGATAATACAAAAAAATTATGCCGGACTAAACTTTGTGTCGAGAAATCTCCTAGACTCTGCTGCAGGGGGTACCTTTATGGAAATCACATTGGGAGAAGCTACAAAACTACTGGATAATATCATGACAAACAAAATGGCATACCGAACGAGCTCCAACTTGTAAGAAGGTAAATTCTATCGAAGAAATCACTACTTTTAGTGATAAGTTGGATTCTCTTATGAATATGTTTGCAAATAAGAATGCTCATGTTGATCCCAATGATGTGCCACTATCTACTTTGATTCAGCAAAATAATGACGCTATTGATGTGAACTTTGTCTTTAGAAATAATTTCAACAACAATGCTTATAGTGGTAATTTCAATCCTAGACCGTATCCCGGTAATTCCTCCAATAATTATGGCAATTCTTATGGTAATTCCTATGGTAATTCTTCCAATAATAATAATAGGACGCCCTCTGATTTCGAGAGAACAATTAAAGAATTAATTAGTTCTCAAAAGATTTTTAATACTATGATAGAAGAAAAACAACATAAAGTTGACGATATGGATAGAAACATGGATAGGATTGCTCATGTTGTGGAAAATATTAAAAGTAAAAATTTGCCACCCAAGAATGATATTAATGGGTCTATTAAATCCATCCAAATATCTATTAATGAAAGTAAGGAGAGAACCGCTAAGTTGAGAGCTAAGCAAGAATTCCTAGAAAACGGGATTCCTCCCGGTTTCAATCGTAATTATGATGAAGATGTTAAAATGAATGGTGTTTCTCCTATTGAATCTTTATTTACTAACACTAGTGCAGCCGCGTGCTATACAAACGGTTTTTAACCCCTTTCCGTGACGTAGTCTTAAACCGTCGCCTTGCATGTGTGGGCGATAGGGGGGCCTATCCCACACGACAGGGAAAACCCGTCGGCGATGCCTCCACCCGGTCACACACGATGGGCAAAAATATATCGTTTGCGATTGGAAGTGCCATCACAAACAGACATATTGGGGCCGGAAGACATGTCAGATGAGCTTATCATCCCACACAGGGAATCCCAAGGGTACGTCTCTGTTCGTATTGCAGATCACACATAATTTTCGGCATAACATCGTTTTGTGATAGGGCTGGTCATCACACACCATAGTTATAATTATATCGTTTGCGTTATTCAAAACATCACTCACGGTGTCTAGAAGAAACTGTTTGGCATTGGGCTGCCCATCACACACACTTGCTATGTGAAAACGTTTGTGATTGGGTGTCCTAACGCACACAGTTGTCGACCAGAATTCGTGTGTGATTGCTCACTGATCCAACACACCAACATTCTAGAAACCGTGTGGGTTTGTTGAGGTCATCGCCCACAGTATAGTCTTAGAAACCATCTGCAATGGGAACCCCAATAATCAGCCTGATTGCTCTATTATTTATAATCCATTCAGTAATCAAATTAACATTTCATATCAAGCACAGAATATATTTCTTATTCATAGTACAGCAACCAGGATTTCATAATTGAATTACATCAGGGTACAACATCATATAGGCATATACTGCATAGCTACCCAATTGCACAACAGGACAAAGTTTCAAATGCAACATCTAAAACCTTTGGAAATTAAGTATCATCATATACGGTAAATAGACAGATGAGTCTCATCTAGAAAACTATTAAAGCGGAAGGCAAATATTGAGCCTTCAATGATGTTGAAGGTCCTCGCAACTTTAGGCCAGTGCCTATGGATGATTGCCCGCCCATCCTTCGACGTCTTGAGGAAGACTTCAAGATTATACCGTGGGTGCTGTATGAATACCTTCCTTGCCTCTTGATCGTATAGGTGGTTTGAGACGTAATCATCGATGAACTGTCTTGAGAAGGACTGAAAACAAACATACACATAAATATGTTTTCTAAAATTTGAAATGGCGCAAAGGGAAAGGACAAGGTGAAAGAGATGGTGCCATCCTATAGTTGACTGATGTCTTCTTCATTGTGCACACAAACATCTTGTTGTTTTTCGTAGCTAGTTTCTTTATCTTAACAATCTTTCTGAGTTTCTTTATTTGACTGATATTCAAGGACACCTCTTTTCCCCACATGCAAAAAGGATCGAATAGTGGGTCTAAACCTCTTACAGCAGGACCTACATGTGCAAAAACAAATTATTAAAAACATTAACATTACAATGGTTCCTGCAATTGCACAATAATGTGCTATTAGCCAAACGACCATGGATGCGCAAACCTCGATGGTAAACTTCAGTGTCCCCCATTCTTCCCCCCTGTAACATATTTAAGACAAATATTGGTCAGGTTATAAGTGTTATTTGGCATACTATCAGTGAAATATGTTAATGGAAAATAAATACATTGTGGATCCAACAGATTAATTTGGGCCACATGGAAAAGGCAGTTATCTAAACCAAGCGTGCTAAGAACTAGGAAATATAACAATTCTATATGTTTCACATGTATTTAGTACATCTAAATTCGATTTATTCATCACATGCATAACAATACAAAATTGTACCAACAACAATCGAACATCACATTGAAGAATTGAACTAAATAGTTAAATGATCACCACAACAAATGAACGAAACAATTAACTAAGCACCACATTGCACAATAGAACATACTAGAAGGTCAGGTTGCAGTAGCATTACATTGGACATTTCACTAGAATTTCTAAATGAAAGGCAGTAGCAGCACACACAACAGGTAAACGAAACATGCTTAACCGGCGTAGCTAGGTGAACATAGGTCCTTAGTGATAAAGCTAAGAAAAACAAGCTATTCCTCATTGTCGGAGATATTGATGATGATGGGCTCCTTCAACTTGGAAGAGGGCCAGGCCTCCACACCGTGGGTGCACCCCTCGTAGTGGTGAGTGGCCTGATCCTGCCCCGGCACCAACATGCCGAATCTGGAGTTGAGGTAAGCACGGGCACGCTGAGAAAACACATCGAAGTCTTCGTCGAATGCACCGGCGATGCCCTCGAGAAAAGACCACGAGCTGTCGTTTATAGCAGCCAATCGCGTGGCTGCGTCCGCGCACGAGGCGTCGACGGTGGCCTCGACGGCAAGGTGCTCCTCCAAGATCTAGGGGTCGGCACGCATGGAATCCATCGTTGCCTCATTTGCATGTGCAACCGCGATTTGCTCTCCGCTGCCAAATGCTCTTTGAGATCCTGGCTATAATGCGTGCACCATGGCTTTTGGCGGCGATTGTTTGGAGGATGGGGCGGTGATTTGGGTGGAAGGTGTCGCGCCGGCGGTCGG
Organism: Elymus sibiricus; assembly: GCA_039707655.1. Classification (NCBI taxonomy): domain Eukaryota; kingdom Viridiplantae; phylum Streptophyta; class Magnoliopsida; order Poales; family Poaceae; genus Elymus; species Elymus sibiricus. The sequence goes on from CM077667.1 coordinate 377,995,084, forward strand.
GCCATGTAGGATGGAGGAGGAGGGGGTGAGGGGGTATTAGGGAGGTGTCGATTACCTGACTAGATGGACGAGGCCGAGCAGCAGGAAGGAGCGTCGCCGCCGAGGAGGCGGCACTGCAAGCAAGCAGTGAAAGTTTGAACTAGGAAAGGTAGAGGAAAAGGGGGAAATGTGGATTTTGATTGGTACCGAGGGGTGAGGGAGGTAGATATTTCCGCGGCATCCCAAAATTTTCATTCGGTGCAGCGAAAAACTGGCACGGAATGCACCATCAGACAGAGTCCCTTATTCAGAACCATGTGTGATATCAAAACATCAAAAACGAAGCCTGTGTTATACCCCATCTGTGATGAACTTGAACGTGCAATTTTTTCAAAATAGTTCTCGATATCAACAAAGCACAAACGAAGCCTGTGCTATACCCCGTGTGTGATGAACTTGGACGTGCAAATGTTTGTCTCCAAGCTTCCGACATAAGATTGGGTACTACATATCACACGGTTCATGCCAAAAAATTGTGTGTGATGAACTTCAATTTCATTTTCAATTGGAAGATGGAATGGGGATATGGCTGAAAAATTTTGGTCCAAATTTCCCTGGTTATAGTGGTCATCCACGTTGTCGCATAATTTAACATCAATTGCTAATTTGGGTACTACACAAAAGAGCCTACACCACCGCCCGCACTTACCTAATCGAGCAATTAAACAGAGCTGGTTGACCTAAACATTACTCTAATAAAAGACCAGCGCTCTAAACAAAGACTAATCTTCCGCCTGACGCTCGTCGATCTTCGCCGCATCCTCCATGACCAGTTTGCGCTCGACGACCTCCAGGGGAAGGGGCTCCATGGTATCCATCGCCACATACTCTACAAGCATCTCGCAGTCCGCGTCCGCCATCTCTTTGGAAAAGGCCGCCACGAGTCTGGTGTGGGCGGTCGCGGTCCGGGCATTGACAACCTCCATCTAAGCAAGGGTGGCTGTCGACGAATGGATGGCTGCCCGAGCGCTCTTGGCGATTGCCAACTCTTCGGACTTAGGTTGCCGACCGTTGTCGGAGAAGGCCGCTGCTATTTGTGCGGTGACCGACACGAGCTAGGCGTGGGCAGCCTCAACATAGGCGTGGGCAACTACCATGAGGGCTACAACGGCCGTCGAGGAACGGACAGCTGCTGTGCCGTTCTCGCCATTTTCTATCCCGGTCGCGGATGTTGCTGCCGCCATCTTAGATGCAGCATCTGCCCTTTTGGCGGCTGCAGCCACCCTGTCGGAGATTGCGGTCGCGGTCAAGGATGTTGTGAGCGCGTTCATGGCTGATGCAGCCGCCCTCGGGCCGAAGTGGGTCGCCGAAGTTTCCCTCACGACGCGGATCCACATCCCTATCTTTCACCGACGATGCTTGAACAGTACAGTGGTCTTGGGGAACAAGTGTGACTTTGTGGTTGACGCGCCGGCGGTGGACTGAAGCTTCCGGCCTAAGCCATATATGAGAATTGGCCCAAGATATTTTTATACCACATCACACACGTTTCATGATCAAGAACTGTTTGCGATGTATTTGATTTTCAAATTGCTTTGAAACAAAAAATGAAGTTACATCGGCAATTGAAGGTGTTTGGATGGCAATAACATTTATCTGCAGTGAACGTGCAACTGTAGGAGTGTCTGTTAAATATGGAATTATTCAGGGTTGTTTAGGCCCTTTTAAACATTTAAAGAGTTTTTAGACACTTCATGTGCATTGTTCAAATTTGAACTGCAGTTAAGCACATACTAGAGTGCACATGAATGGGTTGAAAATCATATATGTGTCACTGGATACATGTTTTGGTCGAATGCAAGAAATGAAAATTAAACGAATTCCAAACCTCTCGGTATTTTGGCTCGGCCCTAGACTTTGAGAAGTCGTGTTTTCAAATTCCAGTAAATCTAAATATCGTCAGAAATTCATGAAACTTTGCAGGGTGTCATGTCATGGCTCATGTGTGTTGTGGTAAAAAATGCCTAGTTTGGGACAAGTTTTGGCACAAACCTCTTACAAACCGAAGATTGTCAAAAGAAGTCATGTGGTTCCGATAGGGAAAGTTCACATTTTACTTGCGAAACAGCATCCGATGTCTCTTCTCGCCTTGAATTTATTTCTAGAGTCTCCATAGAGCAACATGAATGTGTCGTGCTAAACAATGGAATATTACAGAGTTTGTTTGGCCTTTTTTGTACATTAATTGAGTTTTCTTGGCATGTAATGTGCATAATTCAAATTTGAACTACAATCACACGGTCCAGCACATGAAAATAGGTCGAAAAATCATACACGTTTCCCTGGCTGCATGTTTAGGTCCCACGCAAGAAATGGGAATGAATTTCAAACATATCATCATCTTGGCTCGACCGCAAACATTGGGAAACTTAGTTTTTAAATTCATGTAAATGCAAACCTCGACAGAAATTCATGAAATTTGGGCATCGTGTCATCAATTGCCCTGTTGTGTGTGTTGTGGTAAAAAAATTACCCTATTTTGGACAGGTTTTGGAACAAAGCCTCTTACAAACCGGAGATTCTCACAAGAAAGTCGTGTGTTCCGATAGGGAAAGTTCACCTTTTATGTGCGAAACAACATCCGCTGTCTCTTCTCGCCTTGAATTTATTTCTATAGTCACCATAGAGCAACATGACAGTCATGCTAAACTATGCTTTTTTTCCAGGGTTCGTGAGACCTATTTAATACATTAATTTAGTTTTCTAGCCATTTAATGTGCATAATTCAAATATGAACTACAATCACAAGGTCCAGCGCATGAAAAATAGGTTGAAAAAAATCATATGCCCTTCCTTGGATGCATGTTTAGGTCCCACGCAAGAAATGGGAATGGATTTCTAACATCTCATTGTCTGTTGGCTCAGCCATAAACATTGAGATACTTGGTTTTCAAATTCCGGTAAATCCAAAACTCATCAAAAATTCATGAAACTTGGCATGGTGTTGTGACAAGGGCACACATATGCCGTGGTAAAAAATTGTCTAAATTGGACATGTTCTTGCACAATCCCCTTACAAATCGGAGCTCCTCACAAGAAGCTTTGTGGTTTCAATAGAGAACATTATATATGCATGTCACATATGCGGGCGAAAAGACATCCGATGCCTCTTCTCTCCTTGATTTTTTTATAGAAACAACACAGACATGTACGTGCGAAGTGCAAAAATATGAATAAATTAAGGGATGATCTGGCTTTTAAATACATTAATTGAGTTTTCGGTGCATTATTTAATGTGCATAATTCAAATTTGATCTACAATCACAAGGTCCAGGGCAGCAAAATGGGTTGAAAAATCATATATGTGTCCCTGGATGCATGTGTTAGGTCACATGCAAGAAATGAGAACAAATTTCAAACATCTTAGCATGTTGGCTCGACCACAAACATCGAGATACTTGGTTTTTAAATTCTCGTAAATCCAGAACTCCGTCAGAAATTCATGAAACTTGGAATGGTGTCATGACAAGGCACAAATATGCCATGATAAAAAATAATACCAACTTGGACATGTTTTGTCACAAGCCTCTTACAAACCGGAGCTTCTCACACAATAAGCTACGTGGTTCCGATAGAGAGCATATGCATGCCACATCTGCGGGTGAAACGACATCCGATGCATCTTCTCTCCTTGATATTTTTCTAGAAACAACATAAAGCAATAGGCGTGTGCTGCAAAAATATGAAATTATTAAGGGTTCGTATGCCTTTTTTATACACTAATTGAGTTTTATGTGCATTTAATGTACATAATTCAAATATGAGCTACAGTCACAAGGTCTATGTTGGGTAGGGCCTCATCATATAAAGCACAAATATGTTGCGGTATTTTTTAGTGTCCACTTTGAGAGAAAGAGCAAGCATTATTAATAGCCAACAAAGGCATTTTGGAACAAAAATCTGTCATGTTACCATCGCAAACATGCGTATTATTTATAATTCGTGGATGTTTGACATACCATTTACGTGCTGCCACGTGTCGCTCTTTGTATTGGCAAGGAGGTAGCGTGCAGACAGGTGTTTGAGTAGACGGGTGGCGTGCAAGCAGTGTCCTCCGCACGCTCATCGGGGAGGCGTGTCCTTTGCCAGTCATCAAAGACGTTTCAGACTGAATACCCATATGCAGACCGAGGGCAATAGTTCCTTCCCTACTAAGCCAAGCAAAAATCTAGCGCGAAGGAATTTTTTCAGTGTGTCGTTGCAAACGGTTGTGAATGATGACCCGTGTCCCCTTCCCAATGCTACACCTTGTACTGGTGCTAACTGCTAAGGTTGCCATGTATGCAAAGAAAATCTGATGTGGGAAGGTAATTAAGAGGAGAGATATGAGTTTGGTGACCACATGAAGAAACAATGCCAAGCGCGTGAACCTTGGCAAAACACTTAAATGAAGGAAACTCACCAATGCATGCAAGAGTTTAGTTGCTAAATCATTAAATGAAGGGACCTTAGCAACAATGCATTGTGGACTTGAGTTGCTAAAACATTTAATATACTAAGCACCCCATCTAAGCACCGATCGACGCATTGGCAGCACCAGTCAGGTAAAATTCGAATCTGTCATATTGGGTAAATTTTCATTTGTTAAATTGGAAACACGCACATTTGTCAAATTTTGCAGGAACAAAATCACTATTACGGTGCAATTTTGCAACTGAAATTCAGTAAACATAGATTTCATTCATAGATTAAGCATTGGTCTTTGTACAAAATAGTTCAACTCGACATCTGAATCGAACAAACTTTTCCCCATTTATTGCCAACCACGTACTGAAATAGCTAGTTCAACTATATATACTAGCTAATTTAAAGTAGGTGGGACAGTTCAACCATATCTATAGTTAGATGAACTGGACAAAATAGCCCCTGAATACAACTCCGGAAGGGCTTTGTGCTACTACCAGCAGCCTTCTCCTCCGCCGAGCGCGTTCAGTAAGAGGCAGAGGAGGAATAGCCTACCGACGAGCTGGAGGAGTCGAATTTGTCGGCTGCCGCTGCTGCCCTCTGCCGCTCCCGACGCGATTCCTCGAAGTGGCGGGACTCGGCGTAGATCTCCTCATTACACACCACAGTTGTGGTGTCTGCTGCGGCCACGGCGGCAGTGAGCCTCTTTGCGTGCTTGACCTGGTGCTCCTCCTCCTCATGTAGGAACTTGATGTAGCGCGCTAGGCCGCTGATGCAAAACCCGAGCGGCTGGGCTTCGGCGGAGGCCTCCTCCTCCCACCTTAGGGCCGTGGTGGCGGGGCGGGTGATGGCCTCGGCGGCTGACCGTGGGGTGGCTACCAAGGCGGACGCTGGTGTGGTGGCGGCCAAGGAGGCCGCTAGTGGGGTGGCGAAAATGGCGGCCAACGATGGGGTGGGGGCCACGGCGGTCTTCGGAAGCAGCTGCCTTCGGGCAAAGGTGGAGGAGCGTGTGGTGGGTGTCGTGCGCACAGCCAACAAGGATGCCACACGCACTACACGCTTCCGGGTACTGTGCCGCCGACGTGATGCATCCTCCCAACTGGAGCTGCCCTCTGGCAGAGTGCGGAGCGACGACGATGGACAGGTGGCATTGGCGATCGAGGGAGAAGCAAACTTGGGAAGCTACGGGCAGGGAGGGGATGAATGCGATGTGGAGGCGCCGGCCGTGAGGGTTTATAAAGCGGGCGGCCAAGGCGAGCCGGGCGGGAAGCTTGCACGCGTTCCTGCATGGTTGTGTGGTAACGGGAAGCCCAAAAGAAACGCTACGCGATCCCGAAGCATTAGGTGTTTGGGGGATTTCGGGGAGCCAGGCGGGAAGCTTTAAGGGAACCTGCGCGCTCCTGAAGCATGCACTAGAATCCTCGGGCGGCAATGCGGTGACAAGACGGGACGGAGGTGGGAGAAATGACAAGTACACAAACTGTTAATAATAAAAAAACCATTTGCGTTTTATTACAAAGCAAACGATCATTTTGTACGCACCGTCGCGAATTAATCTATGCATGAGGCGGATGATGCGGCCGCGGCGCGCTGTGCTCGCGTCCGTGCGCGCTCGCTCTGCCGGCATCCACGCGCGAACGATCACATACGTTCGGGGCGCCATATGCATGCGGTTGCGCCGCTCCCGGCGCCACCATGCAGTTAAGCGCTGCAAAAACTGTTATGCGGACGTGCCGAAATTCCAGGCCGTCCGACACAATTTATTCCCGCGGCCATTTACCTTCGTTTCTTCCACCTTCCGATCGGGCCACACAACACAAGAAGCACACCCACGATATCTTCATCGCTTCAACCTTCCCGTGCGGATCCAATGGCGGCTGCCGGCGCCGAGCGACAGTTCGCCAAAATTGTCAAAGTGGACACCCACATCAGGAAGACGGACCTCTCGGTGGTGTACACCAACGAAGCAGTCATGGTGGTGAACTCCATCAACACGTTGGACCAGCTGCTTGCTGAGGATGACAGGTACAAATTGGTCGGCTTCGACCTTGAGTACACCGGCGGTCGTGCCGGGCATGATCACAAGGTTGCCATCGCCCAGTTGTGCATGCACCATCACGTGCTCATCTACCACTACTGCCTGGCCACAAGGCCTTGCGAGCATTTTGCCAGGTTGGTCAACAGCCCCGACTACAGGTTCGCAACGGTGGACACCACCAATGATCTAAAGGTGGTCAAGACTTCGTGCCTGTCCTGCCAGAAGCTTGTCAACATCCAAGCTTGTCCTGCCAGAAGCTTGTCAACATCCAAGGGCATGAGACATGAAGGCTGAGTGCCACAAGGACAAGTCTGCCTGGCACAAGGCCTGGGTGAACGAACTGGATGAAGAACACATCAAGTAAGCGGCGAAGGACGCGTACACAAGCTACGAGATGTACAGGAGGATCATTGACATGAGGAAGTGCCTCCTTCCTGCAGATGGCGAGGGATAGCCACAAGCAGAGCAGTGTCGGCAACCGTCGTCAGAAGAACAATATGATTTGGTGATCGTCTACTTCTTGTAAATTTATATTGAGGAATGTACATGTGTTGTGTTGTCACTTATGTAACAGGATGTTCAAGTTGGTTATGCAACAATAATGTTGGTGTTCTATAGACAGAACATATAGATGTTGTGCAAACAGAGAAAATCACATCTCATACAATTATTAGCAGCAACCGTCTGCCCACAACACACACAGGTTGTCAGGATGAATCGTTTGGGTTATTATTGGTCTTCCCACACAATTCTGATGAATGAACTATCTGTCGGGTACCCACAACACACACGGTTGTCAGGATGAATCGTTTGGGTTATTATTGGTCTTCCCACACAATTCTGATGAATGAACTGTTTGCCGGGTATCACACACGCCTTCTTAGGCTAACTCGTTTGTGTTCTGCCGGATCAGCGCAAACAGTTTGTTTGAGTGAACTGTATGCCGCACTACGCACACGTATGTAGTTTGTTAACCATTTTTGTTATATTCCATAATCACAAACAGTTCATAAGAACAAACTGTATGCAACGCATCACACACGCAACTATTTTTTGAATCGTATTTGATGGTTCCTCCATCGCACACGGTTTTCGTCATTGGCGGCTGAGCTTGAACTATACCGTTTGCGATTGATGGACCGCACACAGTTTGGTCGAAGGGTCTCTGATTGATGTGTCGTCTTTGGACCATCCTGCATTAGTGTAATCTGAAAATTGATGATAAAGGGACTGGAGGTGAGTCAACTTTAGCTAGAAGGCGTCTCGTTTGTTCGGAGGGTGATGATCTTATTGATAAAAATGAACAAAGTGGGTTTGGAGAGGTCAAAACTTTAAATAGTGATGCACCCACTACTTTGGATTACGACGACTTTAACTATGAAAGTTGTTCTTTAGTTGAATGTCCATGATTAGCTCACCTAATGCTTATGACCAAAATAAAGCTTTTACTAAACATATCGTAGAAGCTACGATAAAAGCTCATGAGGAGAAACTTGAGTTAGAGGTTTCAATACCTAGAAAGTTGCATGATGAATGGGAACCTACTATTAAAATTAAGCTTAAACATTATGAATGCAATGCTTTGTGTGATCTTGGTGCTAGCGTTTCTACAATACCGAAATCTTTATGTGATGTGCTAGGTCTCACCGATATAGATGATGTTCCCTTAAATTGCATTTAGCGGATTCCACTATTAAGTAACCATTGGGTAGAATAAATGATGTTCGTATTCTTGCTAATAGAAATTATGTGCCCCTGGATTTCATTGTGCTTGATATTGAATGTAATTCGTCTTGTCCTATTATACTTGGTAGGCCTTTCCTACGAACTATAGGTGCTATTATTGACATGAAGGAAGGTAATATAAGATTCCAATTCCCATTAAAGAAAGGGATGGAACACTTCCCTAGAAAGAGAATTAAACTACCTTATGTATTTATTACGAGGTCCACCTATGGAACCAATTTGAAGGATGACAACACTTGATATTATGCATTATGCCTAGCTAGGGGCATACAACAATAGCCCTTGTTAGGAGGCAACCCAATAGTTATCTTTAATTTTTGTTTTACTTTCTGTTTTGGTCTGTTGACATGATTATTGCTACTGTAATGGTTGTGTTTTTATATTTAAATTAGTGTTTGTGCCAGGTAAAACCTTTCGGAAGATTTGGAAGATAGTAGAATTCATACGATGCAAAAAACAGAAACGTTTTGCGTCTAGTGCAAAATGTCTCTGAGTTTACTGGGACATATTTCTGATCTTGATTTTTTACACAGTATTGGTATACAAATTGCTCGGGTTTTCCTCATATTTCATAATTTTTGGAGTTATAGAAGTATGGTTTTATTACATATGATTACAGACTGTTTTGTTTTAGACAGATTATGTTTTTGCTTGCATAGTTTGCTTGTTTTGAAGATGCTATGGATTGTATCGGGGGGTATAAACCATGAAGAAGTTAGAATACATTACCTATTATGAAATAATGAAATATGAACCAATTTATAACAGTACCTAAAGTATTTGATATGTCGATTATACTAACGGATCTCACGAGGTTTTGGTATGTTTTGTGTGCTGAAGTTTTCAAGTTTTGGGTGAGACAACGATGGTTGAAGGAATAAGGAGCGGCAAGACCCTAAGCTTGGGGATGCCCAAGGCACCCCAAGGTATATTCAAGGAAGACCCAAGCGTCTAAGCTTGGGATGCCCCGGAAGGCATCCCCTCTTTCATCTCCAATTTATCGGTATGAGCTATATTTTTATTCATCACATGATATGTGTTTTGCTTGGAGCGTCGTGTGTTATATTTTTGTTTTCCTTTAGTTTGCTGGACACACATATTTGAGAGAGACACGTGGTCATCATAATTTTTTAGAATACTCTATATGCTTCACTTATTTATTTTGAGCTAGGCAGTTGCTCTATGCTTCACTTATATCTTTTTAGAGCACGGCGACCTTCAATTTTGTAGAAATAATTGAACTATCATGCTTCACTTAAATCTTTTTGAGAGTATATATAAGAAATAAGAATGGTAATGGGCACGAGTTATAAGACTAGTCCAAAAAGGATATGTATTCAAGGGGATATAATAAAACTTTCATGTAGCTCCCTAAAAAAGAAACATGAACTGATTATATTAATGTAGTAATATGAAAGGACATGAGTCCATGATTATTGGTTAGTAGAAATATCGGCAATTAAAGCTTGTCACTTCTTACACATCTAAGTATTAACTATGGCATGGTGATGATGTGAGAGCATTTTTTTGTCTGAAATGAAATCCTATCGTGTTGTTCGAATCGGGGGCGCGCGATGGTTAACTCCTACCAACCTCCTTCCTAGGGGCGTGCGGTAGTACTTTGCTTTGAGAGAGCTAATAAGGCTTTACAATAAGTATATGAGTTCTTTATGACTAATCTGAATCCATGGATATACGCACTCTCACCTTTCTGTAATTGCTAACCTCTTCGGTATTGTGCATTGCCCATTCTCACCTCGTTCGCCGATGCATCCAAACCCCGTGATATGATACGCTCTATCACACATAAGCCTCCTTATATCTTCCTCAAAATAGCCACCATACCTACCTATCATGGCATTTCCATTGCCATTCTGATATATATTGCCATGCAACTTCCACCGTTCCGTCACATGACTTGTGTGTTCATCATCATATTGCTTTGCATGATCATATAACTGACATAGTATTTGTGGCAAAGCCACCGTTCATCATTGTCTACAGTTTATGCTAGATCATTGCACATCCTGGTACACTGCTAGAGGCATTCATATAGAGCCATATTGTTATATGTTGAGTTGTAAGTAAATAAAAGTTTCATGATCATCATTATTAGAGCACTATCCCAGTGAGGAGAGGATGATGGATACTATGATTCCCCGACAAGTCGGGATGAGACTTCGGACAAAAAATAAAAAAAGAAATGGGGGAGGGAATAAAAATAAAAAAAGATAAAAGACCACCATGAATTTTTTTGAGAGAATAGAGAGAAGGGGAAGTGTTACTATCCATTTACCACACTTGTGCCTCAAAGTGGCACACTGTTCTTCATATATAAAGAGTCTCCTGAGTTGTCATTTTCGTATGCTAGTGGGAATATTTTTCATTATAGAACTTGGCTTGTATATTCCGATGACGAGCTTCCTCAAATGCCCGAGGTCTTCATGAGCAAGCAAGTTGGATGCACACCCACTTAGCTTCCGTTGAGCTTTCATACACTTATAGCTCTAGTGCATCCGTTGCACGACAATCCCTACTCCTCGCATTGATATCGATTGATGGGCATCTCCATAGCTCGTTAGTCCGCCTAGTTGATGCGAGACTTTATTTTCCACTTTGACTCCTTTGATATCTACCACCATAATCTATTCCACCCATATGCTATTATCCATGGTTCACTCTCATGTATTCCGTGAAGTTGAAAATGCCGAAGCGTGTTAGAAGTACGATCCAATTGCCAAGTTTGACACCGGGGTGCTCATGATTTATACTTATGCGGTGAAGACGGAGTGATGCCATGCTTGATATGATAAAATGAGTAGGTAATAGCCTTATTTGAGGATCATATATTTTGAAAACTAATGATCATGTTATTTATGTTTATGGATATTATTTGTTGATATAAATTAGTTCATCGTTTCTCAATGATCATACTTAAAAAAGAGATTACATGTTGGGTAGCGTGTCACATCGAAATTTTTGCTTTTATCATTTACCTACTCGAGGACGAGGAGGAATTAAGCTTGGGGATGCTGATACGTCTCCAACGTATCTATAATTTTTGATTGTCCCATGCTATTATATTATCAATCTAGGATACTTTATATGCAATTATATGCTATTTTATATCATTTTTTGGAACTAACCTATTAACTCAGTGCCAAGTGCCAGTTGCTGTTTTTTGCTTGTTTTTGGTTTTCCAGGAAATATGTACCAAACGAGGTCCAAACGCTACAAAACTTTTGGACGTTTTTTCTGGACAAAAGAGACCGAGGAAACTTCGGGAGGAGTCAGGAAGTGAGACGAGGAGATGACAAGTCACCAGGGCATGCCTAGGGGGGTAGGTGCGCCCTGATGCCTTGTTGGCCCCTCAAGGCTCCATCCGACCTAATTCCACCTCCATAAATTCTCTAAAATCGGGAAACCAATAGGGAGCCACCCGAAACACTTTTTCTGCCGCCGCAAGCCTCTCTTCCAACAAGAGGCCATTTGGAGACCTTTTCTGATACTCCGTCGGAGGGGGAATCAATCACAAAGGCCATCAACATCAACCTTGTTGCCTCCATGATGATGCGTGAGTAGTCCACCACAGACCTACAGGTTCATAGCTAATACCTGGATGGCTTATTCTCTCTCTTTGATCTTCAATACCATGTTCTCGCGACCGTTACCCTCCGTGGGTTGAAGACTCCATAAACGTGGACGTACGATAGCACCACCTATCGGAACCACGGGAAAAATCATCGTGTCTACAAATTGCGTTTGATCCTCCTACCCTTCCTTTACTACTCATGCTTGTTGTTACTTTCCGCTGCTATACTCTTAGAAATGCGTGTGTAGGGTGTACTTGACTTGCCATGAATGCTAAAATCTGCCAACACTAAAAATTGGGAAAAGGCTAGATTTTTATTTGGTCAAGTAGTCTAATCACCCCCCTCTAGACATACTTTCGGTCCTACAAGTGGTATCAGAGCTTTGGTCTCCATTGCATTGGTCTCACAACCTAGGAGAGTATGGCGTCTAGTGAGGGAAATTATGACCGTAGAGGTCCGTACTTTGATGGCACTAATTTTGCTAGTTGGAAGCACAAAATGAAAATGCATATTCTTGGTCATAACCCTGCCGTATGGGCTGTTGTTCGTGTTGGCTTGCAAGGTGAATTCTTTGGTGATGGAGAGGAACCGGATCGTGAAGCGACCGCGGATGAATTGAAGATGTTGCAATACAACGCTCAAGCAGGTGACATTCTCTTCAACTGCCTATGCCCCGAAGAATTCAACAAAATCAGCCGTCTTGAGAATGCAAAAGAGATTTGGGATACTTTGGTTGATATGCACGAAGGAACCGAGTCCGTGAGAGAATGCAAGTTGGATGTTCTTCAAAGTCAGCTTGACAAGTTCAAGATGAAGGATGGTGAAGGAGTCGCAGAGATGTACTCTAGGCTATCTCTCATCACCAATGAGATTGCCCGCTTAGGAAGCGAAGAAATGACCGACAAATTCATCATCAAGAAGATACTTAGAGCTTTGGATGAGAGATACGACACAGTGTGCACATTGATCCAAATGATGCCAAACTACAAAGATCTCAAGCCTACGGAAGTCATTGGAAGGATTGTTGCTCATGAGATGACACTCAAAGACAAAGAAGAGCTTCACAACAAGTCTAGCGGTGCTTACAAAGCCACAAGTGATGTTCCCGCAACTTCAAGCGACAACCTTGTCACCAATGAAGAGATAAGCCTCATGGTCAAGAAATTCAACAAGCTCTACAAGAATAGAGGCAAAGAACGAAGCTCCAACTCAAGATATGAAGAGAAGCATTCGTCAAGTCGTGACCGCAATTGCTACAATTGTGGGAAGCCCGGGCACTACTCCAATGAGTGCACGGCTCCCTACAAACGAAGAGAAGAGTCACCTAGAAGACGAAGCTCAAGGAATGAATCACCTCCAAGAGAGAGAAGGAGTAGAGATGATCGTTATGAACGAAGACCCTCAAGGAGAAGTAGGGATTCAGAGAAGAAGGACAAGTACACCAAGAGCGACACAAGAAGAAAACATCAGGCTCATGTTGGTGAATGGGTTTCCGGCTCCGACTCCGACAACAACTCCGAGAGAAGCTATCACTCCGACTCCGACTATAGTCAAGATGAAGGTGTTGCCGGACTTGCACTAGTGACTACCGACTCCTATGATCTATTTGACTCACCAAACGAAGGGAGTGGAAGTTGCTTCATGGCTAAAGGCCCCAAGGTATCACACCCCGAGTATCTGGATTTCAATAGTGATGAAGATGATTTGCTTTGTGATGATGACTTGCTCTTTGATGAAACTAGTGATGTTAGTCAAAATGAACTTGATAATTCTCATGCTAGTCAAGATAAGTCACTTGATGATGATAAGATGAAAATAGAACAACTAACTAAAGAACTAAACACTATTAAGTTAGCTCATGAATCTACTCTTGAAGATCATAGAGAGCTTGTAAGAACTCATGAGAAGCTACGCTTCGAGAAGCTCAACTTGGAGCAAGAGCATGAGTTTCTTAAAGCTATCAATGACGATCTCCGAAAGAAGACTTCATCTTATCTAGCCAAACGACTACTCTTCTCTACATTCATGCCACAAGTTAAATCTAAACAAACTAGTAACAAAGGCAAGAAAGGTTCTTCATCTAGTAGCAACAATAAAAATGCTAAACCTAATGATGTTGCTTCTAGTAGTTCTATTGATTCCACTAATGATGATTCTCTTAGCCAAGTTACACTTGAAGAAGAAAATGCTTTATTGAAAGGAATTATAGAGAAAGGTATCTACAAGAGTCTTGCCGGGTGTAAGCAATTTGAGGAAATTGTACGCAAGCACGGAGGATACCGGAAGAACCATGGCATTGGCTACTTCAACGCAAATGGAGTTTAATGGGAAGAAGGTCAATACCCCAAGCCCAAGTTTGTTCCTCAAAAGGAGAAGTATGAAAATACTCTTCCCAAGGGAACAAACACTCAAGATGACCTTCCACCACAAGACCACAAGCTCAAGGGCAAGAACAAGCTTCAAGAGGACATTGACTCATATGAAGATGAACCCCTAGCTTTGGTGGAGTGGGTTCCCAAGGCTACTTCAAGCTCAACTTCTACAAAGGCTACTTCAACACCAAGGATCCCCATCAAGTTGATGTGGGTCCCCAAGAAGAAGAACTAGAAAGTTCTTGAGGGGTGACTCCGCCAATGAAATTCACTCACATTCTTTATTGGCAAGAACTATTTGCAATCAACATCAACTCTATGCAATAGTTCAAGGAGTCACACATTCCCTCAAAGGTAAGCAAGGGACAAGGTAATCAACAAATCAATGGACATCATTACACATGCTTTGCACTCCATGTCCATAGATATCCTTGTATTTGTCTCTTGTGTGTTGGGACTAACCCATGTAGGTGAGAAGAGTAAGGAAACAACAAGGATGCTCCCAACTCTTGGTGATCTTCATCAACCTTGAGCATCCACCACTACCTCACCAACATGAAGTCTTCATCGACAAAACCTAAGGTTAGTTTATCCCTCCTATGGGGGGATGTCACATCAAGGGGGAGCTTTACTCTAAGACTTGAGTTAAAGCATCTCTTAAAATGTGACAACATTAAATGCTTTATGTAAAAGTGGTAACCCCACTTGTGCTTAAACGATGAGTATGACCTATGATCAAGTATTCTTACTTGGCTCCTAAGTCAATATACTCATATATAGATGACTTCGTCATCGCCAAAGTGCTTGTTAGATGCTAGTATGTATGTGCATGTTTGCCATGATTTCATTTGACATCTTATTGTGTGAGCATGTTGGTCTGCATTTATTTACCCATTCGAGGACATCCAATTGTTGCTATTTGGTTTTTGATTTATCTTTTGCCAATTGGATGGCCAAGAATGCCTAGGACCACTCTCTAGCTATCTATGCTTTCTCACCTCATATTCCATTCATGCTGCATCACAAAATTTGAACAAGTACTTTTCGATCCCTCTGTGTGTGGAGCACTCGGAGTTCCGTATCGACAAAGGACTGACCATTAAAACCTCCCAAGTGCATCTCGGTCGAACCAATCCAAAATTCTCGGTCTCATCGAATGCCTAGGGTTGATCTGGTTTTCAATCTCGGTACTACCGATTCCATATTCTCGGTTACACCGAGTTTCCCTGTCAGCGGACAATTGAGGAACTCGGTGACACCGAAAATTTAGAATAGGTGTCACCGACAGCAAGGGGTATATATGCCGTGGACCGGACGCTTTGAAAATCAATCCTCAAACCGTCGTGCCCCAACACCCTACGCTGTCGATTCGTGACCCCTGGTCGTCGCCTTGCCTCCCCGAGCGTCTCCGCCACTGGATCCTCGCCGTCGACGGGCATCTTCGCCGCCGTCTTCGCCGTAGCGGATCCGTCACCAAGCTAGGGTATGGATCCGGCTCTCCTTGCGCTCCCCGTCTGATTCTCACGCATTGGAGTAGATTTTATCGATAATCCACCGTGTGCAAACCTTCCCATCCTCTAAAAATTCCAGTAGTTTAGCGAATCGAAAAATTTTAGGTTTAGTTGCCCGCAAAATCGCATCTCGGTGATACCGAGTCAGAAAAATCAGTTCCACCGATTTTGTTTTGTGCTACTGAGGACAGTACTCGGTGAAACTGAGTGGTAGTTTTCGGTCCCACCAAAACTGCTGCCAAGTTTCTGTTAAGAGTATTGTGAGTCTCGGTAGCATTGAAAATGTTGACTCGGTGACACCGAAATCCTTTTTTGCTGTGAACTACATCTAAGATTTTTCTGTTCAATCTTTCAAAAATAGCTGCATTTTGTGATGACTCATCTTCTTCTACTCCTCTATATTCTATTCACAGGGTCAGTATGTCAGATGCTGAGGACAGTGAGAACAATCTCAGAGAGCAGAGTGTTGAGATGGATTCAGGCACTAGTCGTGAGTCTAGTTCCTCTTCAGATCCAGGCACCCCCAGTTCTCATGGGTTGCCCAAGGCTGCTACGAGGGCCAGGAAGAAACTAAATTCAGATGAGGAGGATTCAGATTTTGTGCCAGAGGAAGTTCTTGCCAAGAAGCAAGAGAAAGCTGCTAAGAAGTCTGCTAATGAAGCCACCTCTTTCAGGAGGACTGTCAGCAAGGTATATGCCAGCTCTGAAGCTATGAGAGCACCTGAGAGTGCTAGGGCCACCATGTCCATTGAGCCCCCAAGGAAGTCATTGCCTAAGAAGGCAGGAGAGAAGAAGGCCAGAAAGAGGATTGTCTATGTTACTGGTAGGCAAACATCCATGTATGAGAACCCAGAGGAGACTGCTGGTGCTGCTGCTGAGGAGGAGGAGGAAGAGCAGGTTGTCAAGGCCCCTCCCAAGAAGAAGCAAAAGAAACTTATGGCAGATGCTATGCCAAAGACAGGTACATCCAAGAGCACCAAGTCTGCCCCCAAGAAGGCTGCTGCTGAAAAACCCAAGAGGACATCCAGACAGATTCCAGCTTCTGAGAAGAACAAGGGAACTACCTCCAGAGTTGATGATGAGGATGCCATGTCTGCTTTGATGAAGCTTAGACCACACCTTCCTGAACACAATGCCAGCCATCCACTCGCTGAAGATATGAAGAAGAGGAAGGATTCTGGTTTGAGGGCATGGAGAGTTGTTGATCCATATGCCCAGAGGAGATAGACAGCTGTGGACTACAGGTTCTACACCAAGGAGCAACATGATTTCTATGAGACTGTGCTGCTTGACAAGAGTCCAGCTGTGAGCGATATGAGATACGTTGACTGGAAGTATGCCAAGGAGAATGAAGATTACTTTCCAAGTGTTCAAGACAACTTTCATTGCATTGGCTTGGATGAGTTTGTTGGCAAAGAGTTTACAGCATGGAACGATGAGATGATCATGCAATTCTACTCCACTGCTCACTTCTATGGAGATGGTAGAATTTTATGGATGACAGAAGGAGCAAGATACGAGCCCACTGTTGATGACTGGGCTGCCATCTTAGGAGTCCCAGAGGTGCAGGATGGTGACTTGGATGTCTACTCTGAATCCAAGGAGAGCCACAATGCTATGGCTAACATGTACAATGAGATTCCTGCTGCTCATGTGAAGTCTCACAAGCTAGGATCTATCTATTTCCTCCAGGCTGGCCTCCGTACCATGAACGCCATTTTGAGGCATACTTTGATGCCCAAGTCAGGAGATGAGAAGATGATTAGAGGCTATTCCATCAACATGTTGATCCACCTTGACAGACACACCAGGATAAGAGTGATGGACTTGATAGTAGAGACAGTGAAGAGGGTTGCTACTGATCAGAAGCGCTCATGCTGGTATGCACCCTACATTCAGATGCTCATCAACTCCAAGCTGGAGAAGCACATCTTTGCTCTGGATAGACCCCACTTGCCCCTACAGCCAGATTTAGAGGACAACATTGTGGTGATGGACCCAGAACATCCCACATCAGCTGCAGCTCAAGCAAAGGCAGAGGCAGAGGCAGCTAGAGCCACTAGAGCTCAGGTCCCAAGATCCAGGAACGAGCAAATGGATCTGTTGATCTCAACCGTTCAGGGCATGCAGAAGGACATCAAGGACATTCTGAACAATCAAAACAGTCTTGTCAGGATCTTCGAGAGCAGGATCAAGACCCTTAATGACAAGGTAGATGGGCTGACCAAGACAGTTAATGAGCTTAAGAAGGAAGTTGACTCTGTGCCTCTTCCTCACTCTTCTGATGATGATGATGATGATGATGAGGATGACTCTCCTCTCAGGCCAGGCACACACTTCACCACCTAGGCCAGATCAGCCACAGTGCCAGCTCCAGATTTGAGGCCCTCTTCATCAGCACCTGCTACTGTCACCTCAGCTCCAGTACCTCCAGTTGCTACCCCAAATCCATCCAGGACATCAGCTGAGATCTTCGCCGACGCAGTTCTCTCGACTCCTTCATCAACAACCGGAGGAGATCAGCCCAAGAACGCTTAGCTATATCTCTTTGAACTTTTTGGTAACTTGTTGCCAAAGGGGGAGAAGTGTATACAGATCTTTAGGCTTCGAGTGAGCGAGCGTTTGGTTTTATTGCTTTTTCAAAAACATTTGGTCTTTTGCTTTGGTTGTGTTGAACTATGTGGTATTTTGATCATACGCTTAATGTGTGTTGCTACTACTTCCTATCATTATGATGCTTATGAGATGATCATTCACCTTTGATTGATTGTGTTGTGCTATGATGTTCATTCTAATTATTCTCGCACACCACCAAGATGTATGTGACATGGAAGAAGTGTCCCATGTACCTAATCGATTGTGCATTTGCATTCAAACACAAATTTAAAATAATGCACAAATTTAGGGGGAGCTCTTGCTTATCACATACTTCCCAAAGCGACAATTATAGTCATTGATTATATCATATGTCGAAGCTTTGATCTATCTGTTGTCATCAATTACCAAAAAGGGGGAGATTGAAAGCACATTTGCTCCCTTGGTGGTTTTGGTAATTAATAACAACATATATGTCATTGAACTAATGTTTCCACCAAGTATATTTCAGGAAAAGTTCAATGATAGGATTGGCAAAAGGATTGTGGAGATTGTGGAGAAACCCCAAGATGCAAGGAAATGGATTGTCAAAGCTTCAAGCAAGAGGAATCTACATTTTACTTTGTGAGAAATCACTTTGAGTCCATAGGAAAGAAAATACAATTAAAAGGGGGTAAGGTATTGTTGGTGAACAAAATGCTCATACGTGCACAAGTAATAGTCACCAAAAACACCCACAAGCTCTTCTACAAAAGTCTGTCCAAAGTAAAAAATCCAAAATCGGTGCAACCAACACTTTCCACTTGGTGCCACCAATTCCCATACTCAGACAGACATAAGCCAAACCCTAGCCTTTCGGTGCAACCGATTCTACTTCGGTGCCACCGAGTTTGGGTTGCCAACTTTCTGTTACGCAGTTTCACAAAATCGGTACCACCGAGTTTGTTGAATCGGCGTCACCGAGATTGGGCAATCTGACCGTTGGTCACCTTATCGGTGCAACCGAGTTTTATATATCGGTCTCACCGAGATTCAAAAGTTGCTACCTTTTCATCACTTCGGTACCACCGAGATTAACACATCGGTGTCACCGAGTTGGTCATTTTGTGTGTAACGGTTGGATTTTTGGAGATGCCTATATATACCCCTTCACCACCACCTACTCGAAAGAGAAGCACTCAGAACTATTCCATACTTGCCCCATCATATTTTCTCAGAGAGAGCCACCTACTCATGTGTTGAGATCATGCCATTCCATTCCAACCATATGAATCTTGATCTCTAGCCTCCCCAAGTTGCTTTCCACCAATCCCATCTCTTCCACCAAGCCAAATCTGTGAGAGAGTGATTGTGTGTTGAGGAGTCTATCATCTTGAAGCACAAGAGCAAGGAGTTCATCGTCATTACCGAGCCTATTACCTTTTGGAGGGTGGTGCCTCCTAGATTGGTTAGGTGTCGCTTGGGAGCCTCCAACTTCGTGTTGTTGAGTTGAACCAAGAAGTTTGTAAGGGCAAGGAGATCACCTACTTCGTGAAGATCTACCCATAGTGAGGCTAGTCCTTCGTGGACGGAAGCCGTTATGGAATAGTCAAGGTTGCTACTTCGTGGACCCTTATGGGTGGAGCCCTCCGTGGACTCTCGCGACCGTTACCCTCCGTGGGTTGAAGACTCCATAAACGTGGACGTACTATAGCACCACCTATCGGAACCACGGGAAAAATCATCGTGTCTACAAATTGCGTTTGATCCTCCTACCCTTCCTTTACTACTCATGCTTGTTGTTACTTTCCGCTGCTATACTCTTAGACATGCATGTGTAGGGTGTACTTGACTTGCCATGAATGCTAAAATCTGCCAACACTAAAAATTGGGAAAAGGCTAGATTTTTATTTGGTCAAGTAGTCTAATCACCCCCCTCTAGACATACTTTCGGTCCTACACCATCGTCGTTGTCACACGAGTTGCAACGCTACCACACGAATAAGTCAGCAACCACCAGTCCCTACAATAGGCGTCAACTCAAAAGATGAAGCCTCTAAGGAGGGAAACAATGTAAAGCGCCACCATCATCCAATCTAAGATAGATCTTAGGTTGCCCCCTAAGCAAGCACTTCAGTGGGAGGAGAGGCGCACAACACGACGAAAACACGCTTATGAAGGTAATAACGTTTGTGGACATTACCGCTGTCGGCTCTAGCCATTGACTTGAGACAGAGCTTTCGCTCCACATTGAAGCACACTACCGTACATGAAACTAGCTGACCAGAAAGTCTTACACCAGCCATAGATAACCGTGCCTAACCACAAAAAAATGCCCAACCTATTAGCTTGGACAAGGGCCGCAACAACAAAATCTGGATCACCTAGCTCGAGCCTCCAGAAAGCGGCCAAGAACACCACTAGAGTAGCTTTTTTAACCAAAATGCTTCTAAAAGAACAAAAGAATGGTCGTTTTATTATCCAGGATTCTATTTTTGTTGGGGGGATGACCCCAGGTAGGCTTAAGGACGCTGGTCCCTTTTCAAAAAACATCGGGGCCGCCTTCGTCCCTCCGCCCGGGTCGCCTTGGCCGGTACGCCCCATCAGCAGGCGGGTCGGTGCTCGTGCCCACGCCCCATACGACAAGACCATCCACGTCGGTGGGACATGGCGACAGTGGACCAGGTACCTCAGACTGGGGCGCACGTGGCTACAGTGGAGGCGGTCGTACCGCTGACCACGACCGACTACGACCGGGCAAGGCGGCACAAGGGCGGCACGCCTCCAACCACTCCATGGCCCCGTTGACGCATGGCCACAGTGGAGGCGGCCTTACCACTGACCGAAGCCGACTGCGACTAGGCGAGATAACACAGTGACAGCACAGTGCGGCCCACTCTGCGGCTTCACCAGCACGCGCCAATGATGACGGCCAACCGGCGGGCCCCTACTTCGATGGGACCCTGTAACCGGCGGGCCCTACAAGCGATGGGACTATGCAGCCGGCGGGCCCCACGGACGGCCAGAGAGACTGCTAGCCGGGTCCCACCCCATTATTCCTACATATTGTAAGCCAGGGGGTTGAGCTATAACCCCCCCCCCCCCCCGTAGCCCTCCATGCAGAGGGGTTCACACATCCTAAACACACACTCACGAAGGAGAGGCAAGAAGAGGGCAAGTTAGCTCCTTCTTCATCCTCCAACCTACAACTCCCACGCATCATCTACAAAATCAGGCAGGACTAGGGGTATTACCTCTCACGGAGGGCCCCGAACCTGGGTACATCGTGTGTCTCGCACCGGTTGTCCCCAATCCCGTTTCCGGAGCCTGACGACGCACTTTCGGCCCCAACCACACTCGATAAGGCACCCCATGGCATCTGCCGTGACAAAACAACGACAATTGGCGCCCACCGTGGGGCCGGCCGCGGCGTCAGCCGGAGCCATGCTCCGGGCGGGACCCATCGCCAACTCCGACGAGCTCATTGCGCCCGGGCTACTCTGCACGCCCGCAGCGTCCATTTTCGCGAGAGACGGCGCAACGCGTGCGGCACCGGCTCCGCCAGCCCCGCAGACGGCACCGTCGTTCCCTTGGCGAGTCGTGCAGCGGCGACGCCCACATCGACATTGACTGCCTCTGCGGCCGCTTCGGCGAGCTGCGTCTCAGTGACGCACCCGCCTCTGATGAGTACCCTAGCGAGGTGCTCATTGTCTCCGATCCACTACCATCTGCTGATAGCGTGACCCCCGGTAACGTCGACGACCTCTGCGGCCTCTTCGCCGAGCTGCGCATCTCTGACATGCCCGCCTCCGACGAGTACCCTAGCGAGGTGCTCGACTTCTCCGACCCACTGTCGTCTTTTGGCAGCAGTGCTCTGGACGGCGTTAACGACTCCCGCGTCCACGTCGAGGTGATGACCACCGGCTCCACCACCAGCTCCGCACGCGACAGGGCGGAGGCGACAACAGCTGCAGCCCGGGCCGGCACGTCCGACCCCCTGCGCTCCACCCTGCTGGGCCTGCGCACTCCCATCGTCACCTGCGCTGACACAGCCTCCATCGCGGGTGAGCTCGAGGCAGCCCGCCAGCAACTCTTCAAGGAGGCCACTTCACTCGCCACCACACGCCGTCAGATGGAGGCCGCGCAACGTGAGTACAACACTATCTACGGCCTCACCCCGGCCGACATTGAGCCGGACCGGCGTGATGAGGTGCGGCAACACAACCTCTTGGTCGCGGACTTCCTCGTCGGTAACCTGTCTACCTACGACACCCCTGCGGCTAACATGAAGGTCGCCCAGGCGGCCATGGCTGACCTGGCCTCCTTGGAGGGTGAAGAGTGCGCGCGATAGGAGTAACGCGTCCACGAGCTCATCACCTCTACTAACACGCTCGAGGCCCAGTTCGAGATGGTCCTGGAAGGCTCCGCGTCCCCCCATCCCCGAGGTCACGACCAACTGCCGGCAGACGCAGAAGGCATCCTCTCCGTGCCAGGCCGGCCGGAGCCGCTACGGTCGCACCCAGCACTAAGATGAGTAGCCAGCCATCACAAGCCATCGGAATGACGGCCTGGAAGACGGCCGCCCCCGGTCGGCCGCGCACGCCCCGCTCCCGCGGCAGGATCGAGCCCCCTCGCCCGGGCCGGCTGTACGCCATAAGCTGGCCGCCCGGCTGGGGCCCCGCGTTCCTGAGAGCGTGAACGAAGCCCGCCGTCGCCTCGACCGACTGGCGGAATCCCTCCTGCTGGAGGAGGAAGGTCCGATCGGGTCAGTGTGCTTCGGCCCACGCATCCGAAACGAGCCGTTCCCGACAAGCTTCACGCTCCCCCTCGACACCCCCAAGTACAATGGCTCCACCAAGCCGAAGAGCTGGTTGCTCGACTACACCACCGTAGTCGGCATCGCCACGGGCAACAAGCGCATAGCAGTGCGTTACGTCCCTCTCATGTTAATCGGTTCGGCTCGGACGTGGCTCAACAGCCTGCCAGCTGGCAACATCATCACCTGGGTGGACTTTTAGGAAGCGCTCGTGCGCAACTTCATCGGCACCTACAAGCGGCCCGGCCGCCCCCGCGAGCTAGTCATGTGCGTTCAGGGGACGGATGAAGTCCCTCTGCGACTACCTCACGCGCTAGATTGAGCTGCACGACTCCTGCGAAGGAGTGTATGAGGTACATGCAATTTTATACTTCTCCGAGGGATGCCAAGATGGCACCGTGCTCAAGCACAAACTCATGTGCTCCGAGCCGGCGACCCTGGCAGAGCTCATGGCCAAGGCGGACAATTACGCCACGGCCGACTCCGTGATGCGTATCAAGATCAACTCAGCCGGCAAGGCCGTGCTGACTCCAACCATGAACCCGCGACCAGCTGGAGATAGCAGGCAGCAGCAAAACAACAAGCGGACGACCGACCATCCGAAACCCCGTTACTGCAGCCTGCAGGTGGCCACCATCGAGGAAGAGCAGCCGGCTGCCCATTCCGTTAGCCAACAGCAGCAGACTGGCAAGGCCGCCTGGCAGCCAAAGCTCACCTTCGAGCAGATGCTCGACGCGCCGTGCAAGATGCATAGCGGCGCGAAGCCCGCCACACACATGCTCCGACAGTGCAGCTTCTCCCAACGGTTGTCCAGGGGCGAGGGCCTTCCGGAGCCTCCTCCTCCGGCTCCGCGCGCCCCGGCTCTGGCTCCGGCTCCGGACGACGGACGTCTCCTGGACCGTTTCCCTGACCAAGACGGGGCATACATCGTCTTCACCAGCGAGGGCGACGACAAGCACAGCCAACGCAAGCGTCGACACGAGGTGAACACCACGGTCTCCTTGGTTCCCCAGTACATGCACTAGTCCGAGAGACCGGTTACCTGGAGCCGGGCGGACCACCCGACCATGATGCTGAATCCAAGCAGCTACGCCCTCGTCCTCGACCCCACCATCGCCTTCGAGAGACTCACCTGTCGTTCTCACGGGTGCTGATCGACGGCGGCAACAACATCAACATCCTCTACCATGACACCCTACTAAATCTGGGCCTCAAGGGGAGCCACCTGCAGCCGACCCGGACGGTTTTCCACAGGATCGTGCCGGGACAATCCTGCTCCCCCATCGGCAAGATCCGGCTCGGCATCCTCTTCGGCACTAAGAGCCACTTCCGCCGCGAACCGGTATGGTTTGAGTTTGTGGACCTCAACAGCCCCTACCATGCGCTTTTGGGCCGGCGCACGCTGGCCAAGTTCATGGCGATCCCCCATTACGCCTACCTCAAGATGAAGATGTTGGGTCCCAAAGGCACCATCACCATCGACGGCGACTACAAGATGTCCATCGAGTGCGCGCGAGACAGTAGTTGGCTGACTGACTCCCTGGTCGTTGCAAAGGAGAGGCGCCAGCTCGACCGGCTCGTGGCTGAGGCCGCGGCATAGCCGGCCGTGCTGGCTCTGCCCTCTTAGTCAGCCAACGAGGCGGCGTTTCTGCCGTCCAAGACACCAAGCATGTGTCGCTTGACCCGGCGAACCCCAAGCAGTGCGTCACCATCGGCGCCAACCTCAGCAACAAATAGGAAGGCGGGCTCGTCGAATTCCTCTGTGAGAATCGGGACATATTTGCATGGTCTCCAAAAGATATGCCGGGTGTGCCGAGGAAGTACGCCGAGCAGAAACTCCATGTGCGGCCGAATGCGAAGCCGGTCAAGCAACCACTCCTCCATTTCTCTGAGGAGAAGCGGCGCACCATAGGTGAAGAGATCACCTGGTTGTTTGCAGCTAGCTTCATCATGGAAGTTTTCCACCCGGACTGGTTGGCCAACTAGTCCTGGTGCTGAAGAAGAACAAGACTTGGCGCATGTGTATCGATTACACTAGCCTAAACAATGCGTGCCCCCAAGGAACCTTTCGCCCTACCGTGGATCGACCAGGTGATCAACACCACCGCCGGCTGCGACTTGATGTCTTTCCTGCAGGCCTACTCCGGCTACCATCAGATCAAGCTGGACCCGGCCAACCGGATCAAGACCTCCTTCATAACCCCTTCGGGGCCTACTACTATGTCACCATGCCGTTCGTCCTGAAGAACGCCGGTGCCACCTTCCGGCGCTGCATGCAGAAGTGCCTCCTGCCCCAGATCGGCTGGAATGTACGCATATAAGTGGACGACATCGTCGTCAAGACCAAGAATAATTTCAGCCTCCTCGACGACCTCTGGGAAACCTTCGCCAACCGGCGCGAGTACAAGGTCTGGCTCAACATTGAGAAGTGCGTGTTCGGCGTGCCAGCCGGCCAACTCCTTGGTTTCTTAGTCTCCGCCCGCGGGATCGAAGCCAACCCAGAGAAGATCAAGGCCATCGAGTGCATGTGGAAGCTGGCCAGGCTGCGCGACGTCCAAAAGTTCGCCGGCTGCCTGGCATCGCTTAGCCGGTTCATCAGCCGGCTGGACGAGAATGCCTTGCTCTTCTATCAGCTCATGAAGAAGGCGGCCCCGTTCGAGTGGACCGGCCAGGTGGAGGAGGCTTTCCGCGATCTCAAGCACGTGCTCTCCACCACGCCCGTCTTGGCCGCGCCGGCTGAGAAGGAGCCCATGCTCGCGTACATCGCCGCGACCACTCGCGTGGTCAGCGTCGTGCTAGTAGTGGAGCGGTTCGAGGAAGGCAAGGCATTGCCAGTTCAGCGCCCTGTCTACTACCTGAGCAAGGTCCTCTCCAACTCCAAGCAGAACTATCCCCATTATCAGAAGATGTGCTATGGCGTGTACTTCGCCGCCAAGAAGCTGAAGTAGTACTTCCAGGAGCACACCATCACCGTGGTGAGCACGGCTCCGCTCTCAGAGATCATGGGCAGCCGAGACTCCACCGGACGGATCGCCAAGTGGGCCATCGCGCTCGCCGACCACGACATCCAGTACAAGCCCCGCACGGCCATCAAGTCACAGGCGTTGGCCGATTTCCTCAATGACTGGGCGGAGACCCGGTACATGTCGCCGCCTCCCGACTCGACGCACTAGTGCATGCGCTTCGACAGCTCGAAGATGCGCTGACTTGGGAGCCAACATTGTTCTGTCCTCCAGATCCACTTCGTTGCCTCCAACAACGTGGCCGAGTGCGAGGCGCTCGTCCACGGCCTCCACCTCGACAAGGAGATCGGCATCCGGCGGATCCTATGCTTCGGCGATTCGGACCTCTTGGTGCAGTAGGTCTCTGGCGAGTGGGACGCCAGGGACGCCAATATGGCAAGCTACCGGTTCCTCATCCAGCAGCTCACCGGCTCCTTCGAGGGATGCGAGTTCCATCACGTCCCCCGAGCGGACAACAGGGTGGCCGACGCGCTGGCCAAGATCGGCTCCACCCGTTAGGCCATCCCAGCCGGCGTATCTCTTGAGCGGTTGCTCAAGCCTTCGATCAATCCCTCCCCCGAGTCGGAGTCCATCTTCATGCCGGCCGACCCAACTGCTATAGCCTCAGGCTCGAGGACTTCATCGGCTGACCCCGACCCCATCCCGGGGACTGTCGGCTCAGCCCTGGGGGATGCTGGCTCTAGCCTCGCAACCGTCCTGGCGGTGGGAGAAGCGTCTCCGGTTGACATGGACCCGAGGACTGCCGACTTGGACCCGGGGACTGCCAGCCCAGCTTCTGGAACGGACGGTCTGGCTCCAGATGCCACCGACTCCAATGGCGATATCAGTGCCTGCCTGGGCCCAATTCATCCTTGCGTTCCTCACATGCGGCGAGCTCCCATCCGACGAGGCCATGACCCGGCAGGTGCAACACTGATACGTCTCCAACGTATCTATAATTTTTTATTGTTCCATGCTGATATATTATCATTCTAGGATACTTTTTGGGTCATTATTTACCAATTTATAATATTTTTGAGCACTAACCTATTGACCCAGCGCCCAGTGCCAGTTGCTGTTATGTGCGTGTTTTTTGCTTTGCAGGTTTACTGTACCAAACGAAGTCCAATTGCCACGAAACTTTTTGATGATTTTTTCTAGACTATATGAAGAGCTAGAAGCTTCGGAAGGAAGGCAGGAGGTGCACGAGGGCCACACCATGTATTAGGACGCGCCCTGGGGGGCCGCGCCCTGATATGTGGTGGCCCCGTCGGGCACCTCCCGACGTCCCTCTTCGGCCTATGAATTCCCTAAAATCCTAAACACCCCAGAAGCAGTTTGAAACCCTTTTTCCGCCGCTGCAAGTCTCGGTTCCGTCGCGAGGTCATCTGGAGCTCCATTTCGGTACCTTGCCAAAGGGGGATCAATCATGGAGGGCCTCTTCATCAACCTCGCTGCCCTCATGATGATGTGTGAGTAGTTCACCACAGACCTACGGGTCCATAGCTAGTACCTAGATGGCAATATCTCTCTTTCTTATGATCTTCAATACAATGGTCATCGCATCTTCGCTTTGATCTATCCGATGTAATCCTATTGTGCGGTGTATTTGTTGGGATCCGAGGAATTGTGGGTTTATGTTCAGATTATTCATGAACAGTATTTGAGATGCCTCTGAACTATATTATCTCTTAAGTGCATGATCATTATAGCTTCGTAATGCTCTCTGATCTATTGATGTGCTTTAACCAAGTAGTTTGATATTTCATCGGTGGGAGTGCTGCGTTGTGGTAGGTTCAACCTGGCGAGTTTCTATATCCCAGTGACAAACTAGGGGACAAGATGCGTCTTTGTGTTGTTGCTACTAAGGATAAAACGATGGGTTCATTCATATTGTTTGAGTTTACTTTGTCT